>OZ014525.1:491289889-492654282 GCA_963966055.1 Lathyrus aphaca | reverse complement strand
TAAAGCACATTCCCATTCATGAAGAAGTTGTCTGCCAATCTCCTCAAAGTCCTCTTATCTTTATCAGATGCCCCAAGTGGGTATTCCTGACTCTAGAGAAAACATTTAATATCATGATACCAAGGCTTGTCATCATGAACCTCTTCAACTGCAAACACATGAGCTGGTCTTTCAAGTCGCATCACACTGATCATGGGAACATCATTCCATTCGTGCATCTTTATCCTAGAAGTTATGGTTGCCAAAGCATCTACCATCTGATATTCATCATGAGACACATAGTGAAACTCAACTTTAGTGAAGAAAGTTGATATATTCTCCTGGCATAATCTCTATACGGAATTAAGTGAGGTTGATGAGTTACCCACTTACCCTTGATCTGATTGATTACCAAGGCAGAATCTCCATACACATTAAGATGTTTAATCCTCAAATCAATAGCTTCTTCAAGACCCATAATGCATCCTTCATACTCAGCTTCATTATTGGTACAAGGGAAAGTCAATATTGCAGCAAAAGGAATATGTGAACCATGGGGAGTAATGATTATTTCCCCAATTCCTTTTCCACGTGCATTCACAGCACCATCAAAAACTAAACCCCATCGAGATCCAGGCTTCGGCCCTTGCTCAATCAAAGGTTCGTCACAATCTTTCATTTTCAAATACATCACATCCTCATCCGGGAAATCAAACTTGATAGTCTGGTAATCGTCAATCAGTTGATGTGCTAAATGGTCAACCAAGATACTACCTTTTATTTCTTTTTTAGCTCGGTACTCGATATCATATTCAGACAACAACATTTTCCAACGAGCAATCCTCCTAGTCAAAGCAGACTTTTCAAAGATATACTTGATCGGATCCATTTTGGATATCAACCAAGTTGTATGATTCAACATATACTGGCGAAGACATTTTGCAGCCCAATCTAAGGCACAACAGCTTTTTTCAAGCACAGAGTACCGAGACTCACAATCAGTGAACTTCTTAATTAGGTAGTAAATCACATATTCTTTTCTTCCATACTCATCTTGCTGACCAAGCACACAACCCATGCAATCATCTAACATAGTCAAGTATATAATCAACGATCAACCTTCCATCGGAGGAGACAATATAAGAGGTTCAAACATATACTCTTTGATACTTTCAAACTCCTTTTGACAATCATATATCCAGACATAACCTTGGTCTTTCCGAAGCAACTTGAAGATCATAGCACATGTGGCAGTTATGGGAGAGATAAACCTTGAAATATAATTCAGACGGCCCAAGAATCCTCTTACTTGTTTTTCAATTCTTGGAGTAGGAATTTCCCGAATAGCTTTCACTTTATCAAGATCAACTTCAATGCCTCTTTGGATAAAAATGAAACCTAACAACTTTCCAGAATGTACACCAAATGTGCACTTGTTCGGATTCAAGCGAAGCTTAAACTTTCTTAGCCTCTGAAACAATTTCAACAAATGTTCAACATGATTTTCTTCAGTCCTCGAATTAGCAATCATATCATCAACATATACCTCAATTTCTTTGTGAATCATATCATGGAAAAGAGTAGTCATAGCTCTTTGGTATGTCGTACCAGCATTCTTCAATCCAAAGGGCATCACTTTGTAACAGAATGTTCCCCATGGTGTAATAAATGTGGGTTTTTTCATGTCCTCGGGTGCCATCTTTATTTGATTATTACCGGAAAATCGTCCATATAAGAGAACACATCAAACTTATCTGTATTATCTACCAACACATCAATGTGTGGTAATGGAAAATCATCTTTTAGACAACTTTATTCAAATCTCTATAATCAACACACATTCGGACTTTTCCGTATTTCTTTGGAATAGGAACAATATTGGCCACCCATTGAGGATAATTAGATGTCGCAAGAAAACCTGCATTAATCTGATTTTGAACCTTATCTTTGATTTTACTGCCATATCCGGATGATTTCTTCTCAACTTTTATTTCACGGGTGGATATTCAGGCTTCAACAGCAATCTATGCTCCACAATATTAGTATCAAGACCTGGCATGTCTTGATAAGACCAAGCAAACACATCAACATACTCTCTAAGAAGCTCTACCATCCTCTTCTTAGCATCAGAACCAAGCTATGTTTTATTCTTGGCTTCTTTCTTATCATCTTCAGAACCCAAGTTGACCATCTCTAATAACTCTTCATGATGTTGAATAACTTTCTCCTCGTGCTCAAGCAACCGGGAAATCTCATCAGGAATCTCTTCAACATCCTCTTCCTCAACAAACACAGGGAATTCAAAGTTGGGAGTGGGCATAAGATCATTATTTTCAATGGGTTTATCAATCAATCTGCACAATGATTTTATTTTTATTTTAGAGTATCGACAAAAGTGCAAACATTATGCAGATAAACAATGATTATTATTATTATTATTATTATTATTATTGTTATTATTATTTTGGGTTTTTTATGTTACCATTTTTTCAGAATAGAGCAAAAAGGAAAAAAAATATGGAAATAACAAAATAACATTTTATTGATGATGATAAAATTTGAAACAAAGCCCGACAAACATCACTTTCACCTTGGGCAGAGTGAAAGGATTTTTGAAAGAAAATAAAACAAATTACTTTGAATCATGAACAATAGAAGGAGCATCAACGACAATCCAGTTCTTGCAAATATTTATGTGTGTAACAAAGTCAGGCATTTCTTCATCATCTTCAATGATGGCAGTAGTGGAATGATCGTTGATAAACCCAACACTTCAGAACCCTTCCTGAATACTCTTCGGGTCATTGAATGCCACACCTGGAGCGAAACCAATACCGAATCCTTCTTTGTTGTCAACGGCATCAATCACTCGTCCCCAACCGCCAGTTGACCAGTTTCAAGCACGCGCAAAGCATCCTTGAGAGAGGACATAAGCATAACATTCCTTTTAGAAGAATTATCAATAACAGAAAGAGCCTGGAACGAAGTTCCAACTTCTTCTTCAGTATCAATATAGGAAAAGGTTGAAAAATTGCTCACGAGCATCGCCTGCTCACCGTCGACAATCACTAATTTTCCATCTTTCACAAATTTCAGCTTCTGATGGAGAGTAGAAGTCACATTTCCCACCTCATGAATCCAAGTTATTCCAAGGAGACAACTATAAGTCTGACATATATCCATTACTTGAAAAGTAATTTGGAATATAAACGGTCCAATCAGAATAGGAAGATCAACTTCACCAATCACAGTTTTCTTCGACCCATCAAAAGCTTTCATAATAATCCCAACATGCCTCATGGGAGCACCTTGGTACACAAACCTTGACAAAGTCGACTTCGGCATCACATTTAGGGAAGAACCACTATCAACCAGCACCTTAGACATGGCATCTTCTTGACAATTCATCGAAATATGCAAATCCAAATTATGGTTTCTTCCATCTTCGACAGAGTCATCATCATAGAAACTCAGATTGTTGCATGATGTGATATTAGCCGTAATACTATCAAACTAATCAACAGTCACATCATGATCAACATAAGCTTGATCAAGAATCTTCTACAAAGATTGCCTATGAGCTTCAAAACACATTAGGAGAGATAAAACTGATATCTTTGACGGAGTATGCAACAACTGCTCAGTAATGTTGTACTCGCTCTTCTTTATCAGTTTCAACACCTCATCTTCATTATCTTCAAATTGACCTGATCGGATAACAACATCCTCGATCTTTTTACTTGCACTTGTATCTTCAGTTCTCTTTGGGGGATCTGAAGCAAAAATTCTACCACGTCGAGTAACCATTGTCGCGTCAGTAATGCTAACTACAGACTTTGGAGAAGGAATAAGAACTTCCTTACCATTTTCTATCATCGTAGCATTATACCGGTATGGAACAACTTTATCATACTCATATGGCATTTGACCATGCAAATTGATCACCGTTGGAGTAATAACATACTTACGGCTATCAAAAGAAACAACCACCTTCTCAGGAATATTGAACTGAGGCATAATAACATTCACTTCACTTTCGTACTCGTCTCTTTTTGCTGTTACATCAACCAACTTATCATCCATCATCTTTTGAATATCTCTCTTAATAATCACACAACCACGAGGGTTCACTGAACAAATACAACAACCAGCATAATCATGATCGATATCATGATTCTCGCTTAAGAAAGCATGCACCTCAACCAGAAACCTTCGAATCCAGCGGACATCATAAATATTGAACAAACAAAGACAACCATCAACCATGTTCATAGACGGATTACCATCTTTCGAACGTAGATTTGTCTTCACATTCGAATTAACATCATTGAAAGACAAGACATTGCTTTTTATCAACTTATTCACTTCAATCTTTAATGGAAAACAATTCTCAGTATCGTGCCCCGGGGCACCTTAATGAAAAGAACAATGAGCCTCTGGATTATACCACCATGGAATGATCTCTGGAACTGGAGATGGAGAACGCGTTTGCACAAGATTCTTCTCGATCAGCGATGGAAGCAAGTCAGTATACAACATTAGAATGGGATCAAAACTCGACTTTGAACAATCTTGTTGAGTACTATTTTATTGTGCATAAGGATGTTGATAACGAGACTGATACTTTGGAGCCACTGGCACAATAGGAGTCACATTAATTATCAGATTTACCGAAGCTACATGCTGCTGATGGTGATTCTCACGACCACGTGGCCTTCTGTAACTTTCACGAGACACAACATTAGTCTCACCTTCTTTCTTCTTACCAAAGTTGAACCTCTTTAAACTTGAGCCAGTATTAATTTCTTTTCTCAATTGTCCCTCACTGACACCTTCTTCTAGTCTCATCCCCATATTCACCATTTCAGTGAAATCAAATGGAGCACTTGCAATCATCTTCTCATAGTAGAAAGAACCTAAAGTCTTCAAAAATATCTTTTTCATCTATTTCTCTTATAAAGGAGGAACAATCTGAGCTGCAAGCTCATGCCATCTCTGCATGTATTCCTTGAAAGTTTCTTTGTCCTTCTGGTACATAGCACGAAGTTGATCTATGTCCGGTGCCATATCAACATTATACTTGTAATGCCTAACAAAAGCCTCTCCCAAATCATTGAAAGTCTTGATTTGGCTACTATCCAAACCCATGTACCATCTCATAGCTGCATCATTCAGACTGTCCTAGAAATAATGAATCAACAGTTGATCATTCTCTGTTTGGGCAGACATCTTTCTAGTATATATAGTCTGGTGACTCAGAGGACAAGTATTTCCCTTATACTTCTCAAACTTCGGAAGCTTGAACTTGTGTGGAACCTTGACATTGGGAACCAAGCAGAGATCATAAGCATCTTTAC
This sequence comes from Lathyrus aphaca, assembly GCA_963966055.1. NCBI lineage: Eukaryota > Viridiplantae > Streptophyta > Magnoliopsida > Fabales > Fabaceae > Lathyrus > Lathyrus aphaca. Next base: position 492,648,946 of record OZ014525.1, on the reverse strand, counting down.
CAAACAAATCCTTATGCCTCAAAGCCTTAATTTCTTTTTGCATTTCAGCAAAATGACCCTGAAATCATCAAGTTTTTTCCATTACACCAGCACCTTCATTGGGCTCAGCATGGTAAAGAATCTCATCAAAGTGTGGAGTAGTGTGCATCACAGGCGGTGCAGTAGTCATCACCGGCTGAAGAGTAGCAAATGCAACAGTCTCAGAAGGAGGCGGGTGATACCCAGCAGGAAGAAAATTAGTTGGGATACCCCATGGTGTGCTAGAAGGCATGCGGTAGCGCGAAGAAATAACAGTTTCAGCAGGAGTCGATGCAGTGACGATCTCGGAAATCATTGTATGTTGTATCGGAGAATCACGAGGAGGGGGTTGCTGATTCTGAGCAGCCACCAAGCTTTCTATCATGGCAGTAATCCTTTCCAAGCTATCTTTGAGAGATGAAACTTCCTCGCACAGCTCATAATTCTCTTTTTATAAGGCTTACAACATCTTTCTTCGATTAGTTCGAGTATCGATCTAGTGAGTCAGTTTGACAGGAGAATTGAATGAAGACCAAGAAACAACATAAGACCCCTGGAAAACTCTCAAGAAGCAAAACCAATGCAAGCATGATGCATGGTATGCATATGCAAATGCAAATATTTCAAGGGACTATAAGATAAATTGAAATATTTATAAAAGAAACACTTTTTTGGAGTACTAAAAAATTCATTCTCATTAATATAAAAGTGAGGATTACAAGTGAAGTACAAGTTTCAATAACTCTAATACATGAGAGAAAAGTAAACTAGGCTTATAGGATTACATCTGAAGGAGCACCGAATCCCGGTTGATACTTCATGTGAATCCTCTTAATCTCTTTCTTGTACCGATTCTCCAAATCTTCCTTATCCTTCACCAACTGGTCCACAATGGCCTTCCAAGCGCCGAATGTTGGAGGAATGGTAGATAAAGCACTAGAGGAAAATAAATTCTCTCTTGGCCTCTTGGTAACACGCCGCTCAAGTAACTCAATAAGACCATTTTTCCCCTTTAGTTGCTCTCGCATAGTCGTCCTCTCAAGTAGCCAAGCTTCCTTCTCTTTCTTCATCTTGTCCAACTCTTATTGAAGAGTAACCTTTTCATCAACGAGCGGAAGAAAAGCAGATAATGGCAATATAGGAAACAAATGCTCCTCCGGTGGATAAGGCATCTTGAGCTTGGAAGCCCTAGATCGAACCCACTGGATATAACACTCGGAAGGAGCAAGGTGTTGTTTTCCAAACTGACCCTTCTCTTTCCGATGAACCGTATGCCAAGAATGAGAAATCCTTTTATTCGTTTCTACATGATCTACACCATTAAGAAAGAAGAAAATAGATAGTGAAAGGTTTCTTGGTATGTCCTTCAAACAATATCCCAACTGTCGCTTAGCAAGAATAAGGTTGTAACTAATTCCCCCATGTGTACCAAGAAGAGGTACGTTGAGAAACTCTCCACAACCGTCAATATGCACTCCAGTATCATAATAAGACAATACCAAGTCATATCCTTATGAGTAAGGGACATGTTCCTTTGAGACCATCTTCGCTTCTTTCTATTATCCTTTAAAACATCGGACTTTGGTAGGTGAGAAATAAACCACCTATAGAGAAGAGGCGCACAACATACAATCTCTCCATCACTTTTGGAGGTCCTAAGATGAATAAAGTGATACATGTCTCCAAGCAAAGTAGGCACTGGATTTCTCTTCAAGAAAATCTGAATAGCATTCTCATCGACAATACCATCTAAGTTGGGAAACAAGACAATCCCGTAGATAAGCAAAGCAAGAATATCCTCAAATGCATCCTTATGACCCGAAGTAAGAGAGGTAGATGCTTTGCCAATTAAGAACTTGGAATTAATACTGCAAACATTCCCTTTTGGAATAAACTTCCCACTAAGATCAGACTCCTTAAGAAAAAGAGCTTTGGCGATGACCTTGGCCGTAAGCTCCTTTTCTAAACCACTGAAAAGAAACTCTCCATCCAAAACAGGAAAACCTGTCCAATGAGAGTACTCCTTCAAAGTCAGAACAAGATGATAATCAGGAAAGGTGAAGCAATGATGCAAAGGATCATAGAACTGAACCAAGGTAGGGAGAATCGCCTCCGGTATATCGGTATCCAAGATGAACAAAAGCTTTCCATAACATTTCCGGAACCCATCGGTATCGACCACTAAAGCTCCAAGCTTTCTCAACTCTACCAAATTATGACTTTTGAAACTGTACTTCTGTGTATTCCTCCTTTCAACATTCATAACCATAGACATCTGAAATTTTGGCAAAAGTATCTATAAGTCCCTTGAAATCTTGAGAACAATGCACATGTATGCATGAGTGCATGTATGTAACAACCACAAACAAGATCATACAAAGCACATGGGTTTAGGTTCCGAGTCACGAGCATGAAGTCAAGGGTATAGAACACAAACCCACACAGGTATGTACTAAGGTTTTGTCTTCATTGTACCTGCAGAAAATCAAAAGGGTGCTAAAGAGGTGCCCAGAGTTAGCAGCCATCCTTTGGATATTATCGGTACGTTGGACTACTCTCCAACCAATAATTTCCTCAAGAGGACCTTGTCTGAGTGTAGTATCGCGTGACAACCACCTCAGGTTTATACTTGGATAGCTTTCGCACTACGTTCCTAAATTGGCTTGGATGGGTTAAGGGTTCTACAGTCCTCAGTATGATCGGCTCAAGGTCGAAAACAATGTCATGATACGAATACTCGTCATGCCATTAGTAATCCGAGAGAGCCTAACCGAGTGGAGATTATCGACTTGATATCTCTTTGTACTACTCCGCTATGTATCACTTTGAATATCGCCGTCCTATCATAAGTTCACTCAGATTCGAGTATAAAATCTATCTCACTCACAGAAGATCACCAAAACCGAAACGGAACAAACAATAAAAAAACAAATCAAACCAAAGCAATAAATAAATCAAAGTAGGCTGAATCTACTTAGGGTCATATCCCCAGCAGAGTCGCCACTTTTTTGTAGCGGTAAAATCATGAGTGTAAGCTATTAGTTAACTTAACTCAGTAAACAGAGTCGCCACTGCACTTTTATTTTATTCCAAGTGGAAAAGGAAAAAAAAGCGAATAAATCCTAATGAATCTAAAAGCAAAAAGCTAAAGAAACAAGCAGAGAACCGAGTAAGGGGATATGTTACAAAATGGGAAGGTTTTACGCACCCAAAATGTTTGTGGTACTCCACAGGAGCCCTTTGAAAAACAATTTGCTTTTGGTTTGAAAAGGTTTGTAAAAGAGAGTGGAGGGATGAGAGAAGAATTAAGTTTTAATATTTTTGTGTTTGGAGAGGTTTACCACCTCATGCTTACGTACCCACAAAGTGAAATGCGAGATCAAAACCTCGTAGTTCGTGGTACAAATAGTGAAAATTTAATGTGTTGGATTGATTTTAAAATGTAAAGATAAGTCTTCATTCTTTAGCGAATAATTCTGCTAGAAAGAATGAATCATATCTAAACATGTAAAGAAAAGGTTAAAAGGAAAAGTTTACAAAGGCACAAAAATATTTGATGAGTTTTTGTATTATTTATGGTCTTCTGAAAAAAATTTGATATATTTACATTATTTAACATTTATTAAGAAAATAAAAGAAAAAGGTAAAATTCGCTTGACCTAAGTCAAGGTTTGATTATGAAAGCGGTTTTAAGTTTGAAAACAAAGAAGTTTTTGAAAAGAGAGAGAGAAGTTTTGAAAATTTAAAAAGGGGAGGAGATGAAGAGACTATCCTAAAAAAGAAAATAAAAGAGATAAAGGAGGAAATATCTAACCAAACTTGATAATGCTTCCAATTTATGATCATAAGAGTTTCATCCTTATAAGCTAGCAAGTGGCCAAATAAAGGCAAAAATACCAACTCCATAAAGATCAAAGCAAAGGGAATGCGTCCTAGAATCTAAGTCCAAAACTCCAATTCATATGCAAAGGATAGTAACCAATAGTCCAAGATGGGAGTAATTATGTTTTTTAGAGGTTTAATCCTTTATTAATATTTTTATGTCCAAATGGACAAAAGTAAAATCAACACAATAATAATAACAAGAATATAAACATCACAATGGATGATAAAGCTATATAAAGCATAATAAAAATAAAGGTAATAAAAGTGCAAGAAGTTAAAATGTTAGTATAGTAATAGTAATAATAATATGCATAATATTGGTATGGTGAACTTAATGATCCACAACCAAAAGAGTAGTCAAGGTACTTAGTACCAAAATCGAAAAGGCAGCTGATTTCGCTTAGTATCTTACACTATAATGATTAATCAAGGCGATTAGAACCAAATTCAAGGAAATTTGAAAGAAGATTGGGAGACCCAAAGCAACTACGCATCAAACTTCATAAGTCTTGGATCTTAACGCAAAAATATCAATCACTTTGGGATTACGCGACCAACACGTGGTCCGGTCCACGAAGTGCAGGTATCCAATTGGATTTTTATTCTGAATTAGGGACACATTTAGGTCTATGTTAAGATATTGTCGAGTAATTTATGAAGTAATTACCCTACAAATGAGGCCGACCAACACCAATTAAGGTGAACGATGTATGTGTTAATGCATGCGAGATAAAAGATATGTAAATTGCAATCCGAAAGCAATACCTTACGAAAATAAATATGAATACCAAACTGAGTTTCATTTATGTTATTCTTTCATCTTTAAGTTCAATCACTCGTCTTGGTGGATTCAAGTATGAAAATATTTCACTAATGTAAAGTACCTAAAGTGAATAAATAAATCACTTAAAGGTAGATTTGGACTAATGAATATTAACCACTCTAATATACATTCAATGTCCATTGAGATTAAAGAGAAATCAGTCCCAAGAATGTCTCTCAAGGTAAAAATAAGAAGGAGGAAGAAGAAGAAGCAAGAGGAATAAAAAATAGCTCAAAATAAGCCAAAAATCCAGTTCTGACTTAGAGTAACTGGTTACTACCTAAGCAGTAATCTTTTACTTGAACAAGAAAATTTAGTTTCTGGAAAAAAATAACACAGGTAACCGGTTACTACCTAAGCAGTAACCAATTATTCTGCACGCAGAATGAAAAGTTCTGCTAAAGTTCAGCATGATCCGTTTTTTAAAATGTTTCTTCAAACATCTTATGATCATGAACTGAATTAGCAAGAATTTTACAACCAAAACATAGTGAAATTCCTGCAATCAAACAACAATTTATGATCTAGAAGATCAACAACCAAAAGCATCAAGGATCTACATCTTGAATGTTGATGATGAAGGTAGAACCATGGAAGATGTGAATTACCAAGAGCACTCTTCAAATTGATCCAATATCAAGTTTGATCTACTGAAATTGATGAACAAAAAAAGGGATAGGATGAAGGTTTAGCTCAAAGTTGATCAAGAATTTAAGGTGAATTCTTGATAACTTTCAAAAAGATAAGAAAAGCTTAAGTGAATTTTTGGTTTTGGGGGGACATTTTGCAAGAGATTCGTTGGCTATCAAAAGCTTATGAAATGAATGAAATTAGGGTGCTATTTAAAGACTTTAGGTATGAGAATTTGATGGAATGAAGCTTGATTTGGAAATTCAAATTAGGCTTGGTAATTCAAAAATTGGAGGGAATCATGAAAATAGTGGTTATTAGTGAGGGTTTATGGTGGGAATTAATTTTAATGGTGTATGTGAATTAAATGTAGATGGTCTAGAATATTCCAAGAGTGATAAAAAAATGAAATTGGTGCCAAAATTCAAAAATTTGAATTGCTGCCAAATTTTTCAAAACTGCACGCATGTAACCGGTTACGCCCTAGGTAGTAACCGATTACTTAGTACAAATTTTGAAAAATTTGTTTTCCTTTTGCACTGTTAAGATTCCGGCTCGATTCTTTAGCACGTCAAAGAAGGCATGGAAATAAACACATGAACCTTGGAATTCCTTGAATAAATCACTTTAATCGGTAAATCCTTGATCAGATAAATTTGAATTATTTGCGGATCAACTTCGAATTTTATCTGTGAAATTCATTCGAGCTGCAGGACTACTATTTTTGACTTTTTTGACCTGAAAAAATGATTAACAAAAGAAAACAAAAATATTTTTGGATTTTAATTAGTGGTTAGTAAACATAAACAAATAAAAGCAAATGGTGATCCCCTGTGAAGCATAAACATATACCCGAGAAAAACCGAGAAACTAGTATGATCTTGTTTGTATTGCAAGATGCAAATGAAAAAAAAAACGAAGAAATCTTAGGACAAAAATTAGGGTGCTACAACGACCTTTGTATCTCAGTCTAAACAAGAAAAAAAACAATAAAATAAGAAATACAAAAATATAACTACCGGTAATTTGAAATTATCGGTAATATCACAAAATTTATAATTACCGGGAATTTAAAATCACCGGAATAAAACAAATTTTTTGATATTACCGGGAATTTCAAATTCCCAGAACCAATCAAATATATTTACAAAATAATCGGGAATTTCAAAATTACCGGTACTTTCCACCTGAAATTTTTGAATTTCCGATAAATAATACCGATAATTATGAAATTTCCTGTAATATCTACCGGTAATTACATAATAACCGGTAAAACTTACTTTTAAATTGCAAATTCCCGATAATGTAGCCAAATTCCCCGTATTGCCTTTGGTTTTTAAAAAATTCGTCAATGTACCGAAATATTTATAAAAATAGAGTTATATTTTGCCTCAGGGTTAGAATGATATTTTCAGTATGTTTGGGAGATATAAAGTTATATTTTTCCTCAGGGTTAGAATGATCTTTTGAATATGTTTGGGAGATGCTAGGTAGGAATGATGGGTGGCAAGAAGAATTCTCCAGGAAGAATTCTCCAACCTATATAACTATAGGCCCATTTTGCTAACCCAGCCAATAGAAATAATGTGGAAATTATACATTGTACCCCGATAATCATCCTGATACCCCTACATAATTTCTAAATTCTAATGTTGCCCTTTCAATATTTAATTAATAATTTAAATTTTTTACCACGAAGTACACTGGATAAGTTATCCGGTTGAGAAATTTACAAACCAGAAGTAGCAATGATGAGTTATCCGGTTGAGAAATTTATAAACCGGAAGTAGCATTGTTATGCTTTCTGGTTCAGAAAATTTCTAAACCGGAAGTAGCACGCATATGTTATCCGGTTGTGGAATTTCTTAACCGGAAGTAGCAATGTTGGGTTATCTGGTTCGTATTTTTTTTATATATTTATATTAAATTTAATTAAAGTGATACGGTAAATTTATTTTATATTACTTCAAAATATATCAACTAAAATTTATTGGATTGTTTTCAAATATAAAAGGAATTAGTTACAATTTTAGTAAATATTAAAATGAAAATAAAAGAAAATATAATTATAAAATGTAAGAATTAAAGTTAGAAAATGAAAAGTTTTATAAACAATGAATCTAATAAAATTGTAAAGGAATTATTGAAATTAATTTATAGTTATGTAAGAATTAAATTTTAGAAAAGTGCTTACAAAATTGAATTAAAGATTAAGTGATACGGTAAATTTATTTTATATTACTTCAAAAATATATCAACTAAAATTTAATGGATTGTTTTCAAATATAAAAGGAATTAGTTATAATTTTAGTAAACATTAAAATAAAAATAAAAGAAAATATAATTATAAAATGTAAGAATTAAAGTTAGAAAATGAAAAGTTTTATAAACAATGAATCTAATAAAAATATAAAGGAATTATTGAAATTAATTTATAGTTATGTAAGAATTAAATTTTAGAAAAGTGCTTCCAAAATTGAATTAAAGATTAAGTGATACGGTAAATTTATTTTATATTACTTCAAAAATATATCAATTAAAATTTAATGGATTGTTTTCAAATATAAAAGGAATTAGTTATAATTTTAGTAAACATTAAAATGAAAATAAAAGAAAATATAATTATAAAATGTAAGAATTAAAGTTAGAAAACGAAAAGTTTTATAAACAGTGAATCTAATAAATATATAAAGGAATTATTGAAATTAATTTATAGTTATGTAAGAATTAAATTTTAGAAAAGTGCTTCCAAAATTGAATTAAAGATTAAGTGATACGGTAAATTTATTTTATATTACTTCAAAAATATATCAACTAAAATTTAATGAATTGTTTTCAAATATAAAAGGAATTAGTTACAATTTTAGTAAATATTAAAATAAAAATAAAAGAAAATATAATTATAAAATGTAAGAATTAAAGTTAGAAAATGAAAAGTTTTATAAACAATGAATCTAATAAAAATGTAAAGGAATTATTGAAATTAATTTATAGTTATGTAAGAATTTAATTTTAGAAAAGTGCTTCCAAAATTGAATTAAAGATTAAGTGATACGGTAAATTTATTTTATACTACTTCAAAAATATATCAACTAAAATTTAATGAATTGTTTTCAAATATAAAATGAATTAGTTACAATTTTAGTAAACATTAAAATGAAAATAAAAGAAAATATAATTATAAAATGTCAGAATTAAAGTTAGAAAATGAAAAGTTTTATAAACAATGAATCTAATAAAAATGTAAAGGAATTATTGAAATTAATTTATAGTTATGTAAGAATTTAATTATAGAAAAGTGCTTCCAAAATTAAATTAAAGATTAAGTGATACGGTAAATTTATTTTATACTACTTCAAAAATATATCAACTAAAATTTAATGGATTGTTTTCAAATATAAAAGGAATTAGTTAAATTTTAGTAAACATTAAAATAAAAATAAAAGAAAATATAATTATAAAATGTCAGAATTAAAGTTAGAAAATGAAAAGTTTTATAAACAATGAATCTAATAAAAATGTAAAAGAATTATTGAAATTAATTTATAGTTACGTAAGAATTAAATTTTATATAAAAAAAAAAAACGAACTGGATAACTCAATCTTGCTACTTCCGATTAAGAAATTCCACAACCGAATAACGCATGCGTGCTACTTCTGGTTTGAAAATTTTCTGAACTGGAAAACATAACAATGTTACTTCCGGTTTGTAAATTTCTCAACCGGATAACTTACCTATTGTACTTCCGGTTCATCTCGTCCAATATTAAAAAATATTATTTTTTTATTCTGACTTCACGATAAATTTTTTAAATTATTAATTAAATATTGAAAGTACAAAATTAAAATTTAAAAATTATATAGAAATATCAGGATGATTGTAGGGTACAAACTATAATTTTTAAATAATGTCAATATTTTTATCTTCCATTTCATTTTCATAGCATTCCTTCTGAGTATGGAAATAATGTCAATATTGAGATATCCATTTGGACATCTCTTAACACTTTTATCACTTGGAATAAAAATAAATTTGACCGGAGAGAATTTATTCCCCAACTTATCTGACAGATAATTTGGACTATTCACAAGTACTAATATTTGTCATGATTAACAATTAGTAGTGTGAAAAATTATTAAAAAGTTAGAAAGTAAAGTAATCTCCGAGTCAGCAACCCAAGCTAATTAATAAATTAACAAAGCATATAATAATATAAATTTTTCTACAGTTGGGAATAGTGGAAGAGGTGATGATGAAACAACAAAGAAAAAAATATAGTACAATGAAAAAAGAACATTACAAAGGAATATTTAGGGTTTGATGACATGCAAATTAAAAACAATGTGCATTGTCTTTATGTTTAGTTAGTTATGAATATAGTAAAATATTATTTTTATATTTATAGAATAAAATGTTAGATCTAAACAGGGGCAAGCGTGGCCTGCAGTTCAGTCTTGAATATACATAACATTCTAGTTACAACACAGTTCTACCAGCATCTTTATATAATTAATTAGTTAATAAATACTATTTAAATAAATAGTTAATAAATAATAAAAATTTGTAATTTACTTATTAGTTAGAAAAATGTGATTTGTTTAAAATTTATTTTAATAAAAATTGTACTTAATTTAGTTATACCTGGAATAGACTCTAATATTTATAGCATTGGTTAATTCTAGTTTTTTAATAATTAATAACTAATATTTAAATAAATTTATTTTTGAGTATTTGTTTGATTATTATTTTTATTATTGCATGCAAAAAATTTAAATTCTATTTGTATTTATAAATTACAAAATTATTATTGCAGTTTGTTTAGTAAATTATCTTAATATTTAATAAAATGCATTGTATTAATATTAATATTAGTACAATTTTAATGCAATATAAATATTTATTGCAAAATAAGTATTTACAATAAATATTTTATAATAAATATTCATTATAAATATTTAAATATATCATATACATAAATAATTAATTTTAGTACCAAAAAAATTTATATTTGCAATGATTATTTGTTAAATATATATTTGTATTGTTGAAATTTGTTTAAAGTCTCACAGTGTTTACATTGGTTATGTTTCAGAATTGTTGAATGGATAAATTTGCTAAGATAACTTCTCTCTTTTGATATAACTTTTGAGAGTTGAAAATTTTAAATATACTTAATATAGCATTTGAATTGGGTACTGTGAACATTTGATCCAAATTTATGCTAAGCATAAGAACAAGTGTTTAATATATTTGTTTTATTGAAATTTGTTTCATATTTTATTTTTAATTTTTAATTTGCAATGGAATTACTAATAGCACAAGGGATGCTGAACGGAATTAGAAAAGAAAATCGGGAATATTACTTTTGATGATATATTCATTTGGCACAATATATAATCCATAAAATACTTAAGGGGAGAGATTCAACCGAAAAGCCATCTCTATATGGAAAATTTGATAGAGTTCAACGAATCTTCTACCGAAGAAAACTTATCTGAAAACGAAAGAGTGGATGTTAATATATATTTATATTGTTTGAGTTTGTTTAAGTCCAAGTTGTTTAAGTTTAAGATGCATAAACCTTTTTTATATATAAACCTCTTTGATATATAATTTAAAGGAAAGGGGTTTAAGTAGGAGTGACAAATAGGTATACTTGTTACATTTAAATCCGTTCGGCAAAATCCTGAAAGAAAAAAAAAAGGACGAATCATGGCAAATATAAGTAAGGATGTAAGTCAGGGAAAACCGGTGTACATTACAATATTTTAAGTTTAAAAACAAAAAAAATTATATAAATACTCGTGCTTGAAAAACCCGGAGAAAAAAGAAGAGTGGAATAGAATAAACACGTTAGAAAGTAAGGATCTAAATCCTTGATCTCCATACTTTAAAGTGTGGATAAAACAGATATATCCAACTGTCCGATCCGTTTTATCACCTTGATTTTGAGTTTTGAACACTTGGCACTATAAAAATGATTAACTAGGCATTTAGGCATCGTGCTTTCACTGCTTGGGTGCTGGTCCCTCCATATTAAGGGGTAGCTACCTTATATATTTATCAAAAAGAATTAAAATACAAACCAAAGAATATTCTTGAAGAGATGAAAAGAGGCATTTGAAAGGGGACATGCAATGCAAAGTGGTTAGACAAAAGAAGGAATTTATAGAAAGTTGGCCCCCTTTTCACCCTGGAAATGAGTAATCAACAACCCAACATTCCACGACCCAAAAACAAAAGAGACTAGTCTCTGTCAATGTCACATAGAATTATAATAAAAAAACTTACATTATTTTTGTGTTTGAATTTTCACTGTTTTGACTCCTGCACACATGCATGAGATAAAAGCAAAGAAAATGGCACAGAATATTGTACTCATTTCATAGTACCATAGTTTACAGCTTTTTTTTTCAAAGAAAAAAAAATGATGATAACAAACTATAACCTAATATATTATATAAAGTATAAATGATCATATCTTTAATATAGAGGTGACTTGAATTGCACCTTTTATTTGCTGAGATTAGAAGCTACGCTGAGCACTGTATAGGGAAATCATGGTTTTTCTAGTATTAAAGATGAAGAATCTTTGGTTCCATATGATATGTCATTTCTACATATATTAATTATGCAATGAAAATGCATGCATGGTGATGACAATAACAATAGGGTGTCTATAATTTGCTTTGCATGCTTGTTTGTTGCAGTAGAGGACATTGCCTAGCTAGTAAGCTATGTCTATTTTCTCACTATCAATAGTAGGGTATGATTAAACTTGCAATCATATATCTTTTGGAAGTTGATTGTGTTTTCAAAGAACCTCACAGTGAAATAACATGATGGGAATGTCTGCATTTTGGATTTATATTTTTATAACTGATAATCTAATAACTAATAACTTGATCAATGTGAAAAGGAAAATGCTTTAGAGTTATAAAATATAAACTCAACTAAATGAGATAAATGCTTTTAGAGTACAAGGAGATCACCTCCAAGGTCCGTGTTACATGGTGATCACCTTATGGCATGAAGTAAAAATCATTTGAATTGATGCGGTCAAGATAAACTCGGAACGGGTCGGTCGTTGAATTTTCTCTATCTAGATGATCAAGCACACACTTGGAAAAGATTCATAGTGGTCTTCCACTTATGCATAATCGGAGAAACGTGGAAAATGGTGGTAGATCCATGCCTGAAAATGGTTCAGATGAAATATTAGAAAATATGGTATATCACAAGTATTATGAATTTATTCTACCTCTGACCCTATTTATAAGAAAAAATTTGTTTGCCAGATTCATTCAATAACTAATTTATCTAGTCTATATTTTTTTTCAAATACATCGTTTATTCAATGAATCTAAAAAATAATTTTTTTTCTTATAAATAGGACTAGAGGGAGTATTAGTAAGGGTGGAAAAAAATTATCATAAATAGATAAATGTTTCCTTTCAGCTATCTTGTCTTCCATAAACTAATTATAACTAACTTGGAGTAAAGATACACCAAACATAATGCCTCCCAATTGTACTCGTGAATCTTATCCAAGTCAATGAAGCTAGTATATGGGCTAGATAAGTCAATATAGATCACACTTTTGTCCAAAAATATAGATGTGTCAACAAAAAACACGAGGTGTATGACCTCAATGCACATGCTCGATGATATGTGACTTTGCATCATCACCATCAACATCCATTACTACGGCCATGTGGTTTTCATACATATCCACCAGGAATGAAAATCTAGTATGACACCTTATGATGTCATTTATATGTTGCTGGGCTTTACCCGATCAACTCCCAAACATTTCACTATTATGTCCAGTGCCTTAGGTCTACTAGTTTTTGAGTAGTTTAATAATCTTCTCGTGATTGGAAGATATAGGATGCATCATCAAGTGTGATGGATATATCACTGACCAGAAGATGAACTCATGGTGTCTTTGTGTGTCATCTCTCCAGAAAAGAAAACAATAAACAATGGTTAATATAACTATATCCAGCCCTGCATATAAATCTTGGAGCCCAAATAGATGTAAGTCATCCTGAAACCATGATTCATTAGGTTGTGACAACTTTGCAACCTTCATATTATGGTTTATACATTTTAACATATCGTTGTACTGCAAAAAATAAATACATAATCATTAAACTATTCAAATATTATAACATATATGTTTAAAAGATTAATTAAAGATTTATGTTATCTCTCCCTCCCACTTGTGCCTAACAACATGGTCTGGATATAGAGAAAGTAGTATAGGTTTGAGAGGCCTCCCGAAAAACCATCAAGCATGACAACATTGGGTTCACTAGTATGGAATGGGGGAAGCAAAGGGTTCTATGGGCTGCAGGGGACACATGAATTTGGGAAGACGATGTCGAAGACACATGAACTCGGGAAAACAATTTGTCAGGATCAAATAAAGTTTCTCTAACTATGGATCTTGAGGGTCTAGCCTTGTCCCGACAAATATAAGCAAGTTGGGTCACTCTACCATGTCTCATTCTTTGCTCGTTATCAGTCATTTTTCATATAATAAAACAAGAAAAATAATATCATAACCAAAGAAGCTATTGGCAAACTAAACCAAAAAAACATAATGCATAATAGGTACATTCAATTGTTTTTATCCGGACTAAGGGTCTAGATTTCAAAATTCGGACAAGACAAAACCAACACAGACAAAACACAGACAAAGCATGCACGGACACTAAGTTTACATGTCTAAAATTTCAAACCAACTATAACCATGACAAAACGAAAATGTCATTTTTATTGCATGTAAGCTAATGTGCCATAACTACAAACTATTTAGGTAATGTATGTATCACAAATAAAAAAAAGTAAGTAACTAAAAAACTTATCGAATGTGAGAGATGAAAAATTTTATATTAAATGTGGTGGAGTAGAAGTTGATATATGTGCTAAGTTTGAATGCAAGTGAATAAAAGTTGTGAGAAGTCTTGAAAAATGTTGGAACAAGAGTATGCTCAAGGGCTCTATTTTGGGTAACTTTGCTGAAATGAAAAAGGGAAGGGAGAGGAAAAGGTCTAGGCACAAATACTTAAACAGAAGTGTGATATATGGGTGTGATGGGGGGGGGCATGTGTATATCAATCATCGTATTTTATGAATCTAGATTCTAATATCTAGAGTTATTTTTGCCTGTAGATTTGGTGTGATCTTAAAATAGTTTGGAGTGTAATTGGTGCGTCTGGATTTTTAAATAGAGAATCTATGGGTATTTTTGAAATTTATCCGGGGTATGTGAGTAATGCATGAGGTCTAATGAGCAATTTGTTTACCTGTATATGTATTTAGTGTCGACGCAAAGACCAAGCACTCCAAGCAAGGGTTTTAGTGTTCAAAAAACACCTTACCATTTTGACCTAAAAAAATGCCTCAAAATATTAATATTTAGTTATAAATATATAAAATAATATGTTATTATAATTATTCCTCTAGACGGGTTGGTAGAAAAAGATTCCTTAAATTTTTGTCTTTGGTTTAAATATTACCAACCACAAAAAATTTATTTTAATATATTTTAAAGGCATCACTTTAGAGTGGTTTTAGGTCTTTCAACGAGTTGGGTTTACCTTGTATTTATTGGAAATTATCCTCAACATAAGCTTGATATATATATATATATATATATATATATATATATATATATATATATATATATATATATATATATATATATATATATATGGTTCATAAATTGTTGATTAAATAATTTACAAGATACACACATAAAAATTCCAAACACGTTATACTAGTTAAAGACAATGTGAAGGATATTGAGAATGATTAATCTATAAATGTCATAGTGAACGACATAATGAATAATGACTCCATAAATTTGAATAAGGCGGGAAATCACACTCTTGAGAATGATATAGAGAATGATGACTTTGTTGTGTCCATTCATCTACAGAATGAGGTTAATGCTAATGATGATCATTTATCATAAACAAGCTCTTTGAATGAAGAAGGAATAGTAGTAGAGACTTCTAATGATATAGATAAGAATTTGATGATTGAAAAAAAGATTGTTGATGATAGAAGGGAGCAACATGAACCTAATCTTGTGGCTCTGAAAAATATTGGTAAGAATTCAGTGAAAGATCCATGGGATGGTTTTCATTTGTAAGAGAATTATAACATTTGAGGTTATGAAGACAATCCTCCTCAAGAAGAAAGTATTATGGTCAAGAAAAAGGCTAAAGGGAGGAATAAACTTACTCAATCTCGAATTGAAATAAACACTTGATTCATGTCGGGTAAATACAACACCACTCAATGAAATCCATTTATTTGAATGTTATAGGAGTAGGAAACCTTGATACTAGGTTGAATATTAAAAAACTCAGTTATCAACAAAAGTCTAACTTGCTTTTGATTGTTGAACAAATGAATCCTTATGATCATTTCCCTACTAAGTGTCTTAAATAAATTAAACCTAAGAGATTTGCCCTAAATTTTAGACAAAATCATGATTCAAATCTATGGACATTTTGTGCAATAGATATGAATCTCACTGTGTTGAGTTTATCTGAACAACATGTAACTTTTTATTTGGAATAAAACAAACTAATTTCTTCGTTGTAGATGTCACTACTACAAAACGCGCATTCAACAACTCCATGTTCACAACGATTTTCCCTACACTGTGGTGACATATCTTTACTAAGACACTACCATATTTATTTTATTTTTTTGATTAAAAATTAATTTTATATAACAACGACTACAGAACCAACCATTGTGATACTATCAAACTTTCATCGGTTCGAACCTCAATGCCATAAAATATTTTATTCCTTTAACGTTAAAGCACACCTTTTCTTTTTTATTTATTTTAAAATTCACAAATAAAAGGGCCATCCCTATGGTTCTACTTATTAACTGTTGTGATATATTTTTAGTAAATAAAACTTATCTATACGCGAATTGCCTTTCACTTATTGAAAGTAGAGTCGTTTCCTTCATAGAGAAACCCTAGAACCCATTTTTTCTCTTCTTCTTCACCATTAGTCGTGAATCCTTTTCTTCAAACATTAAGGTGTTCTTCTTCTTGCATCTATTGTAGGATATTTCCTATATTTTGGCTATCGTACATAATGTTTGTGTGTTTATGAAAAAAAGTAAAAAAAAGAATGAAGTTATAATGAAAACTTCATCCACCTTGTACTTCTTCTTTTTCATTGCTTCGCGAACAAAATGTTAGTAAATAAAGAAACAATAGTGGAAGCAAACTTCATCTAGTCTTAGAACCCACGAAAATAAATATAAGAAGTATGAAGCTTTTGTGTAAGCTTCTTCCCCCTTATATTTATTTTTCATGTATTCAAAAACTAGATGAGCCTTATATTTGAGGTGAGTCCTAGAAATTTATAATACTTTTTTTTCATTATTGAAGTTTGTTATGTTTCTTTCCAGGTTAAGGGGATGATGTTGGTGGTAGCTGATAACACTAAATCGCACTGCATATTTGACTCATACCACACATGCTTATTAGGATTTTTATTTCTATTTTATTTCTTTATGCTTGTTTTTTTTCTTGTTTTCAAGTTTCTACTCTATCCAGAGCTTCTCGTGCAAAACCGAAGAAAAACGAGAAGAAAAGCCAGTTTTTGAGCAAAATGATCACATGGCATTCACCATGGCGGACGCCATAGGGTAGGCCACAAGAAGAATGTTTTTCCAACTGATGATAACTGTCACGTTCTCCACTTCCTTTCTCCCTCAGTTCACATGACGGATTCCAAGAGGAGGTGGCGGGCGCTGCCTTTGTATTTTCACTTCCCTCCCAAAAGAAGTTGGAGGGCACTTCAGTTTTTCCTCTCCTTTTTCCCTTGGCTATAAATAGAGGGGCCTTTGTTCATTTCTCTTCATCCAAAATTAGTTACAACTTAGGAATTATATTATTCAGTTTTTTAAGTGATGTTCCCTTCACATCGAAGAGTTATCACATTGTCGATCAAGTTTAGAGCACTTTGGTAGAAGTTAATTCTGCCACCATTTTATTTTCAGTTGCATTTACTTGAAGTTGTACATGATTCAAAGCCTCCGATTTGAAGCAGGTTTCTACTTTATTGCATTTATGTTTTACTTTGTTTAAATTTTCTCGCACTCGCTTTGAATTTTTTTATTTCTTGCACTCGCTTTAAATTTCTTTATTTCTCGCACTCGCTTTAAATTTGTTTATTTCTCGCACTCGCTTTTAATTTCCTTTATTTCTCGCACTCGCTTTAAATTCCTTTATTTATCGCACTCGCTTTAAATTCCTTTATTTCTCGCACTCGCTTTTAATTATTTATTTTCCTCACACTCGCTTATTATTTACTTCTAACATGATCCTTTTTAATATGTTCATTTATATTTCCATGTCTAGCTAAATTTTAAAGGTTAGAATGTAAGGGTCATGGTAAAATAATGTTTCATATAACGTGTTTATAAAATTATTTAGGGGCTATTTTGATTTGAAAATAAGTTTTATGTGCTTTAATTCTGTTGGGTAAGATCGAAAGTCGTCCAACCTTTAGTTAAACATGGTTAGTCTTAAGTGTTCAAAGGAAGCGGCATCGCTTTGTCCAGTTAAGTAGGAGTTTTTAACATTATAGAAAAACGATTTTAAAACTATTTTCGGACACGTTTGTAGGTTTAGAGTCTGATTCACATGAGCCTCTATTTATTAAAAATTCCAAGTCAAAATACTTTTCAACTAAGTGACAATAAGAGGGTTTGATTAAGGGATAAACTTGTTTTTGAATACGTGAAAGCGACAGTTCATGTTAAATTAGGTCTTTTTATAATAGAAAACATTGCCCATAAGTAGTTCTATTTACAAACATTTGGAACATTGTTAAACTGTGTGAATTGCATTCAAGCCTACTGTTTTATTTGAATTTACATCCTCGTACTTTATTTTCATTATGTATTATTTACTCTCGTATTTGATTTGCCTTACATAAACATTGTAATGATAGATAGATAGATTGACGTTTGGTCTCTATGGGATCGATAATCTTTTATATTACTCTGACACGATTCATATACTTGAGAAAAAACTGCATCATGTTTTTGGCACCGTTGTCAGGGACCAATTACGTCAAATTCCGTACCCTGAAGTTACACTATCTAGACTAAGGCTTAAACTAGTTGGTCAATATGAAGAGCTTGTAGACCTTGTAGTTTACTATATCCTTTAGCGGAACCCGAACATTACGCTCGCGCACGTCTCTTACTTCGTAGAATTTAGAAAGCTATGGCCAAAGATCATAACCAAAGACCCCTTAAGGATTTCGCCCAAACATCAAATCAAGAACCTAGTTCTAGTATAGTAAACCCTGCTATTCCTGCCAATAATTTCAAATTGAAACCCTCTCTATTACAATTAGTACAACAAAACCAATTTGCGGGCTGCCTTCGGAAAACCCGAATAAGCACTTAAAATTATTTATACAATTAGCTGATACTTTTAAAACCAATGGTGTTACTCCTGAGGCGATTCGTCTAAGACTATTTCATTTTTCCCTTAGAGATAAAGCCCTTACATGGCTAGATTCTCATCCAGCCAATTCTATAACCACCTGGGAAGACCTTAGGAGATTGTTCCTCGCCCGATATTTTCCCCTAAGTAAGACTGATTTTATTCGAAACCAAATAATTAGATTTATCCAAAACCAAGGTGAATCACTCTTTGAGGCTTGGGAGAGATATAAAGACCTATTAAGAACATGTCCACACCATGGATTGGAATAATGGTTGGTTATTCATACCTTCTATAATAGACTTCATTATAACACTAAAATGACCATCGACGCTGCCGTTGGTGGCACTATGATGAATAAACCTTACCATGAAGCTTGCATTCTCATCGAAGATATGGCCCAAAACCATTATCAATGGGGGACAGAACGAGCAACAGTGGAAAAGAAAGAAGCCCAGGGAAGGATACATGAGATAAGTTCTATTGACATGATGCAAGCCAAAATGGACGTGTTGGCCCTAAAAGTGGAACATATGTACACAAACCCAGGCATTGCAACAACAATCATATCGGAATGTGAACTATATTGAACCAAAGGACACCAATCGGCAAAATGCAATCAGTTAAACGAGACTCACCCAGACCAAGTCATTTATGCCCAAGGAAACCCATTTTCAAACACTTATAACCCTGGATGGAGGAATCACCCAAACTTCTCCTATAAAAACAATAAACCTGTACAAAACCCTACACCTCAGAGACCATCAGGTTTTCAAGCCCAGAGACAACACCAACCAATGCAAGTTATACCACCAAAACCCAGCCTTGAGAAAATTATGTAAAATTTCATCTCGGCTTAGTCCCAGCAAAACAAAGAATTACTAAACCATAACATTCATGTAAACGAAATGATCACCCAATTAGGAACCAATGTTTACCATATAATTACTCATAATAAGATGCTTGAAACTCAGATCTCTCAGGTAGCTCTAAAACAAGAACCTGATACCACACCTAGAGGACAATTCCCTAGACAACCTTAACAAAACCCTTGAGGACAAGCCAATGCCATTACCTTATGAGGTGGGACCGCTTACGATGAACCGCCTAATCCGGCATCGTGTGAACCCAAAACTTCTTAGAAATGTGCATTACCTACAGGCGAAGTAGAGGAACCAGTGGAATATGAAAAACAGAAAGACCAAAATAAGGGAGAAGATGTAGATAAAACTTATGTACCACCCCTGCCATATAAACCACCAATACCATATCCGCAAAGACTCAAACAAACCAAAATCAATGACCAATTTCAGAAATTCATCAAAGTTACAGAAAAACTTCATGTGGAGATCCTTTTCACTGAAGTCATCACCCAAATACCATCTTATGCAAAATTCCTCAAAGACATCCTTACCAACAAACGTTATATTTGTTTTAAAACAAAAGTTATGCTTGAGTTGCAAGTAACGATTTCAAGATTGGTCGAAGATATTGTGAAGATGTTGAAGCATCCACCAAGATATTGAATAATTATGTTGCATTTTATGTTGAAATCACCTATGTAATATTTATTTGGCTTAATTGCACTTTTAGTCCCCTTATTTACATATTTTTAACGTTTTAATCCCCTTTTTAATTTTTTCATCTTTTTGGTCCCTAAAGTTGTCATTTTCTGGGATTTTTTTAGTCACCCTCCTGTTTTAATTAAGTGGCGCTCAAAGTAGCGAGTTGGCAAGACAGGTAAGTTGCCGTGTCATTAAAATTAATTTATAATTTTTTAAAATTATAAAAACATATTAATCAAAATTAATTTTTATTATTAGAATATAAAAAACCAAAAAATGAACAATTATAATCTCCTTAAAGATTAGTTTTTAATAATTATAATTTAAATAGAAATCCAAAAACTCATAAAAATAAAATCTGTAAAAATTAATTTTTATTAAATAGACTTTACTAAAAAAATTATGACTTGAGTGAGTTATTATTGCAGTTAAATATTCTTTAATTTTGAAAATCTTATGTGAAATTATTTTTGCAATTAAAGAAATTTCTTCATCATCAACGTCAAACCTAGATTCATCCCTTTTGTTCAACCCTAGATTCATCACTTTTCTTCAACATTTTTTTCAAATAGCCCAATATCTCATTTGTCTCTGATCATGAGAGACTGGATTTTCTTCAACAAATTTATATTTTAAAGAGTGGTGATAAATTTTTTAAAATTTTGGAAACTTTGTCTTCCTCCTCTCATATGAGACTTTTTTTCCTTCAGATTTTGGATTCTTAAGACTTTTTTCTGATCTGTGATTTTCATGACTTGCGTACAACAAATATGTGAACAAATTTTTTTTACCACTCTAATACAAACAACAGAGAAAGAATTTGTATAACCTATAAACTCCATTTTCTAGTTTAGAAACTCTGAGAACTGAAGCTTCATTCTCGAACTCTCACTTTCACCGACATGAACAAAAGCTTGGTTATGGGTTAATTTCAGTTGAAATGGATTTATGATTTATATAGTAAAATGAAAGGATTTGGGATTTGTTATGGGTTGATTGAAAATGAAAGGGATTAAAATCATGTTAATAAACGAAAGTGAATGGAGAACAAAGCTAAAATGAAAAGTGAAACAAAAGTGGATTCTCAAAGTGAATGGATGAATAATTTATAAAATTGGATGTTGAAATAATTGGGGAAGAACATCAAGAATTCTTAACCAAAACCCAGAAAAAAAATTAAATAAGAGAAAAAATCATTAAAATAAATTTATATTTTCATAAATTTATATTGAAGTTTGTTGTGTTTCTTTCTAGGCTAAGGGGATGATGTTGGTGGTAGCTGATAACACTGAATCACACTGCATATTTGACTCGGACCACACATGTTTATTAGGAGTTTTATTTCTATTTTCTTTTGTTATGCTTGTTTTGTTTTCTTGTTTTCAGGTTTCTAGTCTATCTAGAGCTTCTCGTGCGAAATCGAAGAAAAACGAGTAGAAAAGCCAGTTTTGAGTAAAATGATCACATGGCGTTCACCATGGCGGAAGCCATAGGGTAGGTCACAAGAAGAATGTTTTTCCAACTGATGATAACTTCCACGTTCTCCACTTCATTTCTCCATTAGTTCACATGGAGGACGCCATGATGAGGTGGAAGGCGCCACCTTTGTATTTTCGCTTCCCTCCCAAAAGAAGTTGGAGGGCACTTCAGTCTTTCCCCTCCTTTTCCCTTGGCTATAAGTAGATGGGCCTTTGTTCATTTCTCTTCATCCAAAATTAGTTACAACTTAGGCATTTTATTTTTCAGTTTTTTAAGTGATAAACCCTTCACATCGAAGAGTTATCACACTGTCGATCGAGTTTGGAGCACTTTGGTATAAGTTAATCCTGCCACCATTTTATTTCCAGTTGCATTTACTTGAAGTTGTACCTGATTCAAAGCTTCTGATTTGGAGTAAGTTTCTACTTTATTGCATTTATGTTTTACTTTGTTCAAATTTTCTCGCGCTCACTTTAAATTTTTTTATTTCTCGCACTCGCTTTAAATTCCTTTATTTCTTGCACTCGCTTTAAATTTGTTTATTTCTCGCACTCGCTTTTAATTTTCTTTATTTCTCGCACTCGTTTTAAATTCCTTTATTTATCGCACTCGCTTTAAATTCCTTTATTTCTCGCACTCGCTTTTAATTATTTATTTTCCTCGCACTCACTTTTAATTTACTTTTAACATGATCCTTTTTAATATATTCATTTATATTTCCATGTCTAGCTAAATTTTAAAGGTTAGAATGTAAGGATCATGGTAAGATAATGTTTCGTATAACGTGTTTATAAAATTACTTAGGGGCTATTTTGATTTTTAAATAAGTTTTATGTGCTTTAATTTTGTTGGGTAAGATCGAAAGTCGTCCAACCTTTAGTTAAACATGGTTAGTCTTAACTGTTCAAAGGAAGCGACATCTCTTTGTCCAGTTAAGTATGAGTTTTTAACATTATAAAAAAACGATTTTAAAACTATTTTCGGACACGTTTGTAGGTTTAGAGTCTGATTCACATGAGCCTCTATTTATTAAAAATTCCATGTCAAAATAATTTTCAACTAAATCTAGAACTATATTTCTTAAAAATAGGTTTATTACTTTAACGCAATGCGCACCTTTTTATAAGTGACAATAAAAGGATTTGATTAAGGGATAAACACGGTTCTGAATACGCGAAAGGGACACTTCCCATTAAATTAGGTCTTTTCATAATGGAAAACATTGCCCATAAGTAGTTCTATTTACAAACATTTGGAACATTGTTAAACTATGTGAATTGCATTCAAGCCTACTGTTTTATTTGAATTTACATCCTCGTACTTTAGTTTTGTTGTGTACTATTTACTCTCGTAATTGATTTGCCTTACATAAACATTGTAATGATAGATAGATAGATTGACGTTTGGTCTCTATGGGATCGATAATATTTTATATTACTCTGACACGATTCATATACTTGAGAAAACACCGTATCAAGTTCTTGTCGCTGTTTTCGGGGACCAATTACGTCAATTTTCGTACCCTGTAGTTACACTATCTAGGCTAAGGCTTAAACTAGTTGGTTAATGCGAAGAGCTTGTAGCCCTAGTAGTTTACTAGATCCTTTAGCGGAACCCGAATATTATGCTCGCGCACGTCTCTTACTTCGTAGAATTAAGAAAGCTATGGCCGAAGATTGTAACCAAAGACCCTTTAAGGATTTCTCCCAAACATCATATTAGGAACCTATTTCTAGTATAGTAAACCATGATATTCCTGCCAATAATTTCGAACAGAAACCCTCTCTATTACAATTAGTACAACAAAACCAATTTGTGGGCCTTCTTCGGAAAACCCGAATAAACACCTAAAAGTCTTTATACAATTAGCTAATACTTTTAAAACCAATGATGTTACTCCTGAGGCGATTCGTCTAAGACTATTTCATTTTCCCCTTAGATATAAAGCCCTTATATGGTTAGATTCTCATCCAACCAATTCTATAACAACCTGGGAAGACCTTAGGAGATTGTTCCTTGCCCGATATTTTCCCCTAAGTAAGACTGCTTTTCTTCGGAACCAGATAATTAGATTTACCCAAAACCAAGGTGAATCACTCTTTGAGGCTTGGGAGAGATATAAAGACCTATTAAGAACATGTTCACACCGTGGCTTGGAATAATGGTTGATTATTCATACCTTCTATAATAGAATTCATTATAACACTAAAGTGACTATCGACGCTGCCGTTGGTGGCACTATGATGAATAAACCTTACCATGAAGCTTGCATTCTCATCGAAGATATGGCCCAAAACCATTATCAATGGGGGACAGAACGAGCAACGATGAAAAAGAAAGAAGCCCAAGGAAGGATACATGAGATACATTTTATTGACATGATGCAAGCCAAAATGGATGCGTTGGCCCTAAAAGTGGAACATATGTACACAAACCCATGCATTGCGGAAGCAGTCGCATCGGAATGTGAACTATATAGAACCAAAGGACACCAATCCGCGGAATGCAATCTATTAAACGAAACTCACCCAGACCAAGTCAATTATGTCCAAAGAAACCCATTTTTAAACACTTATAACCCTGGATGCAGGAATCACCCAAACTTCTCTTATAAAAACAATAACCCTATACAAAACCCTGCACCTCAAGACCACCAGGTTTTTAAGCCCAGAGACAAAACCAATCAATGCAAGTTGTACCACCAAAACCCAGCCTTGAGAAAATTATGGAAAATTTCATCTCGGCTTAGTCCTAGCAAAACAAAGAATTCCTAAACCAGAACATTCATGTAAACAAAATGATCACCCAATTAGGAACCAAGGTTGACCATATAATTACTCATAATAAGATGCTTGAAACTCAGATCTCTCAGGTAGCTCTAAAACAAGAACCTGATACCACACATAGAGGACAATTCCCTAGACAACCTTAACAAAACCCTTGAGGACAAGCCAATGCCATTACCTTACGAAGTGGGACCGCTTATGATGAACCGCCTAATCCGACATCGTGTGAACCCAAAACTTCTGAGAAATGTGCATTACCTACAGACGAAGTAGAGGAACCAGTGGAATCTGAAAAACAGAAAGACCAAAATAAGGGAGAAAATGTAGATAAAACTTATGTACCACCCCTTCCATATAAACCACCAATACCATATCCGCAAAGACTCAAACAAACCAAAATCAATGACCAATTTCAGAAATTCATCAAAGTTATAGAAAAACTTCATGTGGAGATCCTTTTCACTGAATTCATCACCCAAATACCATCTTATGCAAAATTCCTCAAAGACATCCTTACCAACAAACGTTATTTTTGTTTTAAAACAAAATTTATGCTTGGGTTACAAGTAACGATTTCAAGATTGGTCGAAGATATTGTGAAGATGTTTAAGCATCCACCTAGATATTGAATAATTATGTTGCATTTTATGTTGAAATCACCTATGTAATATTTATTTGGATTAATTGCACTTTTAGTCCCCCTATTTACATATTTTTAATATTTTAATCCCCTTTTTAATTTTTTCACCTTTTTGTCCCTCAAGTTGTCATTTTCTGGGATATTTTTAGTCCCCCTCCTGTTTTGATTAAGTGGCGCTCAAAGTGGTGAGTTGACATGACATATCAGTTGCCATGTCATTAAAATGAATTTGTAATTTTTAAAAATTATAAAAACATATTAATTAAAATTAATTTTTATTATTAGAATATAAAAAACCAAAAAATGAACAATTATAATCTCCTTAAAGATTTTTTAATAATTATAATTTAAATAGAAATCCAAAAAATCATAAAAATAAAATCTGTAAGAATTAATTTTTATTAAATAGATTTTACTAAAAAAAATTATGACTTGAGTGAGTTATTATTGCAATTAAATATTCTTTAATTTTGAAAATCTTATGTGAAATTATTTTTGCAATTAAAGAAATTTCTTCATCATCAACGTCAAACCTAGATTCATCCCTCTTGTTCAACCCTAGATTCGTCACCTTTCTTCAACCTTTTTGTCAAGTAGCCCAATATCTCATTTGTCTCCGATCATGAGAGAATGAATTTTTTTCAACAAATTTATATTTTAAATAGTGGTGGTAATTTATTCAAAATTTTGGAAACGTTGTCTTCTTCCTCTCATATGAGACTTTTTTCCTTCAGATTTTGGATTTTTAAGACTTTTTCAGATCTGTGAGTTTCATGACTTGCGTACAAATCCGTGAACAAAAAATTTACCACTCTAATACAAACAACAGAGAACCAATTTGTATAACCTATAAACTCTATTTTTTCTTGTTTAGAAACTCTGAGAACTAAAGCTTCATTCTTGAACTCTCACTTTCACCGACATGAATGAAAGCCTGGTTATGGGTTAATTTCAGTTGAAATGGATTTATGATTTGTATAGTAAAATGAAAGGATTAGGAATTGTTATGAGTTGATTGAAAATGAAAGAGATTAAAATCATGTTAATAAACAAAAGTGAATGGAGAACAAAACTAAAATGAAAAGTGAAACAAAAATGGATTCTCAAAATGAACGGGGAAGAATTTATAAAATTGGATGTTGAAATAATTGGAGAAGAACATCAAGAATCATAATCAAAACCCAGAAAAAATTAATTGAATAAAAGAAAAAGAAAATTAAAAGAAATTTAGATTTTCATAAATTTTAAAAATTGAATAAATTTAGAAAAAATTATCAATGTTATAAATTTTAAAACATTTATAAATTTTAAAATATTTAATTATATTCTTCAACTCATTAAATAACGTTTCCAAATCAATTCACCATTTTGAGCTCCAAATAATCAAAATAGAATGGAGACTTTTTTCCTTGAAAAATTATTAAGAAGTCCTCTTAATCAATATCCAAATAACATTTTTGGGCAAATAAAACATAATTTCTTCCCTCCTTGTCCTATTGTCATCTCTATATGTACTCATTTCTGAAAGATGCATGTGTACAAATGTTTTATGGTACTAGTATATATTCAAACATCAATTGATTTATAAGCAATGTTGACCAAATTTTAGTGGATTGGAAGTACCATCCTATAAATTATAATATCACATGGCACTCCTATCTTAAAGGCCAAAAGTGGAGTACCAAGCACACGAATCTGACAAATTTTAACCCCCATAAGCCATGCAATATTCCTCTCGGTTTCCTCAATTTACAGTTATCCCCCACACTCTCACATGCATGGACTGACATAACCACTCATTATAACACATACACATACACATGCAAACACAACACTAACTAAATAGTACTACTAGTAGTAAATACTCTCTCTCTCTCTCTCTCTCAAGTTAGAATATGTATATTAGAGAATGTAAGTCTAAAATTATCTCTAAAAAAGAATTAAAAAAATCGAAAAAATTGATCCGGTTTAGCACCCCTAAATACAAGTGACTTCCTAAAATGGTCAAGCATTGAAGAAATGGTGATGATGGTCGTATTGATGATGGCATGATGACGATAATAAAGTTGCTTAATCCTTAATTTCCTAGTAATACACTAGTAAGATAAGACAAAACAAAATAAAAGTGTGCACAAAATTAGAGAGAGAGAGAGAGAGAGAGAAGTTTTCTTTTCTTTTCTTTTTCTCACTTCACTTCACTTCACCCACTAATAATCTACAAGAGTGGGAAAGAGACACTATAGCTCTAGCCAACCCACTTTCTCTAATGGGAACATGTACATTACAAACGTTATCATTATATTGGTCCCCTTCCCTTAGTACCATGCTAAATCAAATCAATATCTCATATACTATATGGAATCTTATTACTATTACTATGACTCATCGACTCAAGGTAGCATCCCATGCATGATTATTACGTATACACTCTCTTTTCCTTCCAAAATCAAAGTCACATTTTTTTCCTTCTTTTTCCATAGACATTACTTTCATTATTATGTTTTTTTCTTTTTAATTGAAGAGCTAATGTTTAATTTTTAGTTATTAATTAAGGTGTTGAAAATGGATGAAACTCATTATGGGAAGTGGGAAAAAGGAAAGGTTGAAAAAAAGATAGGAAAAGTGAGAAACACAAAAAAGACAAACTCCTAATCTCAAGTTGTTTTCAGTGTCAACTTTTTTTTGTCAATATATGTGATTGGTTGAGATTATAATATTTTAAATTAACTACTTTGGTTTATATATATATATATATATATATATATATATATATATATATATATATATATATATATATATATATATATATATATATAAGAATCGGTTAGTATTAATATGGTATAAATTGTATAGATTACAATTTTTTTATAAGAAAAAATTCATTCAAAAAAGGATGCAAAGGGGCATCCATACCCGTATATAAAATCAACAAATTCTCAGTGAAAATTTACAAAAAATCACAGGGGAAATTGTACCAACTATAATAATTACAAATATTGTTAGATTTTTTACCTATCCACCACCAAGTAGATGTAATACAATTAGTAACTAGTTGATCACCATCCCAAAGTTCATCTCTAAATATAATACTATTCCTACTACTCCAAATGATCCAACATATAGATATCCATATAGCCGCAACATTCCTAATTGAAACCTTCTGTGCATCCAACTTTTGACACCACACTTGCAAATGATCCACTAACACTACTAAAAATAAGATATTTGGTTAAATGATTTTACATCAGGCATTTATTATAATTGATGTAAAAAATAACGCGGTGGCAGTTTCGTAAATAATAAAAGAATTTGTAATAAGGGATTTTACATCGGGTATTGGTTAAAACCGATGTAAAAAATAACGTGGTGACAGTATTGTAAATAATAAAAAAATCATATAAAGCCTTTTACATCGGTTTTGCTAAAAACCGATTTAAATAACCATATAAGAAAAAATTCAAAAATTTATATCAAGACCTATTACATCGGTTAATACAATAACCGATTTAAAAAAATATATAAAAAAAATTTTCGAAAATTATATCAGGACCTATTACATCGGTTCATGCAATAACCGATTTAAAAAACTATATGAAAAAAATTCAAAAGTTTCCTAATAACCTATTACATCGGTTCATGCAATAACCGATTTAAAAAACTATATTAAAAAAATTCAAAAATTTCTTAATAACCTATTACATCAGTTAATACAATAACCGATTTAAAAAACTATATAAAAAAATTTGGAAAATTATATCAGGACCTATTACATCGGTTCATGCTATAACCGATTTAAAAAACTATACGAAAAAAATTCAAAATTTTTTTAATAACCTATTACATCGGTTAATACAATAACCGATTAAAAAAACTGTATAAAAAAATTCGAAAATTATTAAAAATAATGTTTTTAAATATATTAAGGGTGTCGCTCCCGGAAAAGACACTAGGTCCCACGGTGCAAACGCGAACGGTCGGAGAAAGAGGAAAGAGGTTTGAATTGAATAGAGTCGCCAGCTAGGCATTTTTATCCCGAAGGAAAGGTAATGTTGCATAAACCTGGAAAGAGATGGATAAGACGGTTGCGAACCAGAGAAATTGAGAAAGGAGGTTGGTTACGACCTGGGAAGGTATTAGCACCCAGATCGTCCGTCGTACCCGACGGGATCCACGCTTACAAGATTGTGTTTAAAAGGGGTAGGTGTATGTGCTATCTGTGTGCAAAAGCTAGGGAAAAAAAGTACAGGTGTCAGTGCAAAAGGTGTGAATTGCTCAGGAACTGGAGCTTTAGAAAAGAATGCTGAAAGAGGGGGAAGGCAAAGAGACTTTTGTTCGATAACTATTGAGTTATGCCAATGTATCCTCTCGTGCAATGAGGAAGTCAGAACACGTAGTTCGACTCAAAGAGACTGAAAAGAATTGACTGTGAACTGCCTGCTTGTCTATGCTCAAGTGTATGACTCGTCTGGCTCGAGTGCTAACTGTCTTGCATTAGACGGAAGGAGCAAGTTCTCGTTTGTGAATGAGTGTAATGAGAAACGAATCCCAGAGGAGACGATTATTGTTTGTTTTTGTGTTTTCACTTTTTTTTACTGTTTTTGGTGTTTTGCATAGGATTATGAGCGTAAGCCTAAATCAAGGGTTGTAAACTCATTATATCCTCCCTGATTAGGGATAATGAGCATACTTAAGTATGAGATAAGCATCTCAACTTAATTACCATGATGATGTAGGATTCAGATCATTAACCTACTTGTGATTATTTAGATGTTTTTGCGTTTTAGTTTTGGGTTAAGTAATGAGTTTAATCTCTAATCACAGATTAGTGAACTCATTACACCATCCTAATAGAAGGATAATAGATGAGAACACTTAAGCTGGGGAAGATACCTCAACTTAATCCATGGTTAGGGATTAAATTCATTATATAACAAGCCTTTATTAAATAGATTTTATGGTTTGTAAGACAACTTGAGGGGGACTTGTCCATTAAACACTAGGGTTAGTCCCTCTTAACCATAAGGAAGAGATAGAACCCTAATGTAAGGCCCAAGTTACAAGATAAAGTCTTAGTGATTATTAATGTGTTTTGATTAAGAGGTGTAAACAAATTAAAGGTTTAACAATAAGGATTAAAGTTATACACTCCATCCTAAGATAAGGATGCAGGCATAACCCTAATTCAAAGTCCTAAAGCTTTAAGAGTTTAGTCTCTGATTAAGAGATGAGAAGAGAGACTCAAGAAGACTCAAAGGTAAAAAGCTAGGGGGAACTATACACAACCCTAAAAGTTATCATGCTTAGATATCTTATGGTTTATGAAGCTTAAGAGAAAAGATCTTCAAGGCCACCAAGGAAGAAGCTGATGAAAAAAAAAGAGAAGGAGGAAGAAGAACAGGTTACTTACTTCCTGGAGAAGATAAGTAACTTGAAAGAAAGAAAGTAAGAAGGAGGGAGAAATAAGTGAAGTAAGTTCACTTCAAAGACAAGTAAATATGCAAATGAGAAGGAAATAAGAGGTGGGAGGTGAAGGCAAATCCACCTCCCAGATAACTTACCAAAGGCTCCTGAAATGTTAGTATGAATGCATAAGACAAAAAGCAAAAGGAAATGAGATGAAATGAGACGCAAAGACCAAAGTCAGAAATGAATATGCAATGTAAATGTGTTGTGAAAAGATGCAAATTCATACAAGATGCATATGAATGATCCTACAAAGATGGGATGCAATGGAAGCATGCTTAGAAGTATGAAAACACATGGAGGTTCATGAATTGTAATGGATGAAAAGCATAGCAAATGAATGAAGAAATAATCAAGAAATGTTTCAAACATGTCCTAAGATGTCTAAGATGACATACAAGAGAATGGAATGGCATGACAAGTTCACAAGTTCATGAAATGCAAAGGAGAATGCAAATGAAGATGCAAAATTAGGGTTTTAAGACAACATAAGATGCATATGACCAAAACAGAAGCATTCAACATGATAAAAAATTGAAATTGAGCTCAAACAAACCCTAAACCTATACAAGATCACACCCAAAGGAGAAAGTCAGAAGCTTAACCTAGTGGAAGTTATGAAATTTCTAAGTTTTCTAGGGTTTTTGGGTGCTTCTAAGGAGAAAATGCTAATCAAATTGAAAATGCAAGATAAAAATATGAGGTAAATAACCTAGAAACTATATGCAATATGTGAAACAATGCAAAAAGAAATAAGTTCAAACTCATCATGGTTATGCAGAAATGAATTTTCCAAGTTAGGGTTAGAAAATGTAGTTTTTAAGAACCCTAATTCAAAGTAAATTGTGAAAATGTGATCAAACCTAAAAATAAATTTGTATGGTCAGTTTGAAAATGTTTCTAAATGTATTGGGATGCTTCATGAAATTTTTGGTGATATTTAGAAACCTAAATGCATATTTACAAATAAAACATTTAAATATTTTAAAAATACTTTTTTAATGCAAAAAATAAAATAAAAATTGTTTTCAGGTTAAGAAAAATATTTAAAGTTAAAATGCAAAGTTTGAGATTTTTTTGATGTTTTTTTGCTATTTTTAATAAAATGAACAAAAGAAATGAAATAAAATGAAATTTAAATGAATTTAAATGAAATTCAAATGATCTGAAGGCCAGGATTTAAACTGGGGAGATTTTGGTTGACTGCGCGCGCAATCCAAGTGCTTACATTTAAACTGGTTAATTAAACTGATTAATTTAATTAATTAAAATTAGGGTTTAAGTGAAATGATATTGGCCACTGAAACACGCGCTAAGCTAGATCCAAGGGCTGAGATTCAAACTGGGGAGATTAACCCTAATCCTAACCCTAATTATTTTCAGGTGACCGGAGCAAGCTCCGGTCATCTTCTCCAGAGAGCCATTCATGCTAACTTCTTCCCTAGGCTACCCCAAACCCCCAAACTCTCCAGAATCAACCCCCTAACCATTCTAAACAAGAATCAGGCCACAAACAACATTTATTTTGCATCAAACTCGTGAATCGAAGAAAAACATTTTCAGATCAAAAAGTTTCAAAACATTAATACATCCTGGTTTCTCAACCATTTTCAAAAATAATCATATCAGCATGCTCAGGGGAACACATAGAATCATTTAAGAACTTAAAATAGAGTTTTTGGAAAAAATGTTCTTGATGGTTACCTGAGTTGAAGCTTTGAGATTCTGAGCTTTCTGACCCCCTCATTTGTGCAAAACCATTCCACTTAGTCCCTTGAAGCTTCTGAAAGGCTTGAAACAAGTTTGTGGTGGATGGTTTATGAGTTTCAGTTCTGAGTATGCAGAAATCGTGTTTGTGTTTGAGCTTGTTTCAGGCCATGGCAAGGGGTGGGAAATGATCCCTGAGTGATGTTGAAATGAATGGTGAAAGAAATTTGGAGTTTGAGTGGTTGGTTTGAGAGAATCGAAGAGAGGAAGGTTTATGGAATTTTTGGGAAATCTGACTTGTAGAATGTTTCAGGCTTGTGTGTTATGTGAAATGAGGTCCATAAGATTAGTATAGGCCAATGAGAGTGATCAGAAAGTGGGTGGTGGCATAGTGTGATTGGTATGGGCCAAGTTGCAAAAATGTCAACATTGTGTACATGAGGTATGTGCATGGTGCAGAGCTGGATTTAGGGGTTTCTTGGCCTCATCTTGATTCATGGATGGCCCTAGGATCATTTTTATGCAGCTGGCACAAGTTGATGAAGAGTTTCATAGTTTTTGCAAAGTTTATGCATAATTGCCATTTTGAGATTTCTTGTGAATCAAGTCATGAAAACCATGCATTCTTGGGCCAATTCTGATATTTTGAAGTTGCTTTGACATGTTATGGTACATAGAAGTTGATTAAAGGTCATGAAATGGCTTGAAACTTGAATTTGCAAAAATCCCTCTTTGGTGCACACTTGAAAATTATAGGATTTTTACCAACTTTGAAAGGCCATATCTTGAGTTCTAGGATGAATCAAGACATGTTCTTGTACTTTTTGAAAATGGGAAGACATAATCTACAACTTTCATGCCCAAGAATTTTTCATTTGAAGCATTTTTGGTCATGAAAGAATAGGTTGAATATCTTTCCCAAAATGGAAAGTTTCCATTATAAGTGATTTCCAAAAATAGCAAGTTTGCATTTGGCTCAAAATTATTCAACTTTGTGAACTTCCAACCACTTCTAGGATCAAATAAAGATCATAGAGACTCAAAATGATGATGATGACCCTTTGGTACCCTTGATGGAGGCCTCAGATACCCTGATTTTGACTTTACTTGCTCAAGAAGTTACCCAATGATCAGATGAATTCCACAATGTATTTCTTCATCAAATTTGGTACACATGATCCTCATAACATATTAAGACCATTAGAAACAAGAATGACCAAAAAAATTGGGATTAAGGCCTCTGAAACCAAAACCCTAATTTTAGGTCATCTGTACAGGAAATCTTCAGTCTGCCTCTATGCCTTTGCCATTCTTTACGATCTCTTGACTTTTATGAACTTTGGGGAACATATTATGATCATGGAACACACATGTACCCTCTTGGTAAGCTTCAAGACCTTTGGGATGGCTCAGATCACTTCTTGGATTGCTCATATCACAAACCCTAAATGCAGATGACATGAAACTATGCAGATGAAACAAATATGCAATATAAGATGGTATGTCTATGCAATGCAATATGAAAAGAACACAAGCCATGGTGTGAGAAAAAGTGAGGGCAAATTTGGGGTGTTTACAAAGGGCTATTACATCGGGTTTTAATGGGTCAACCCATCCACCGATGTGAAATCCAATCCAAAAATAAGTAAAACCCTAAACACAAAAACATAAACCGAATTTGTTGTACATCTTCTTCCAAACTCTACATCTTTGACGACGAATACACACCTCTTTATCCGCCACCGCCGCCGAGACACACTAACCCTCCGCTGACCCACCCTCCACCGACGACGACACACTAACCCTCTGCACACGACGCCGACACCGACGCCGCCCTCCACCGCACATGAACACTCCACCGCAGCCGACGCCACCCTCCACCGCACACGAACACCGCAAATGTAGCCGACACCGACGCCGTCCTCCACCGCACACGACGCCGCCCTGCACACACCGACGCCGCCCTCCACCACACACGACACCGCCCTGCACACGCTGACGCCGCCCTCCTCCGCACACGACGCCGACCAAACCCTCCACCTACGCTGAAGACGCACCAAACTAAGGATTGATACCTCTTGTTACTACCTTGTTACTGTTATAATTTGTTTTTCTTTGTTTGGTACCTCTTGAACAATGAGATGGAATTTTGTTGTTTGAAGGTGCACATATACTACTGCTTATTGTCATAATATATATTTGCAACAGTGATTTTTCTTTCTTTAATTTCAATATATATATATATATATATATATATATATATTAATTTTTCTTTGTTTAATTTCAATATATATATATATATATATATATATATATATATATATATATATATATATAGAGAGAGAGAGAGAGAGAGAGAGTTTTATATTTGTTTTTAGCCATGTTTATTTTATACATGTTGTGATGTTATTGCTTCTCATAGAATTTGTGTGTCGACGAGAACTTCTGCATCGTCACCCGTGAGTCATCCGGCCGACCACACGATATTGCAGATTCTTTTTTAATTTTTTATAACTTCTCACTTCTTCTTTATGCATGTCACGTGTTTGCACGTAGAGATTTTTGGATTGTTTGTAATGTCCAAGAGAGCGACTATTGTAGGCATCTCAATGATTTAACTGATCTTTATGCATTAATTTCGGAACATAGGTATGAATCGTAGTTGGATAAAAGCTAATCGATTAAGTGTTGAGTACGAACATAGAGTGAAGGAATTTCTACAGTTTGCTGAAAGCAATGCTAAAAAAATCTTCCTCCTCCTAAAAGTAATGGTGAAAAAATTGTTGATGTGCTTTTTCTCTGTCCATGTGTTCGTTGTGCGAATCGGGAACCAAAACTTAATAAGAAGGCAATCATGGATCATCTAATATGTCATGGGATTTGTCAAAGTTATACACAATGGATATGGCACGGTGAGGTAGTAGAAAAGTCAAATGTGTCCCAAAAAGATAATGTTGGTGTAGAAATAGATGATGATCGTCTGGAAGACATGATGTGTGATATTGGACAATATTCGTTTAAGAAGGCACATGCATATGATACTTTATGATGTGGTAAGGATAAACCTTTGTACCCGGGATGCACTAATTTTACATGTTTGTCAGCCGTGTTAAAATTGTTTAATTTGAAGGCAAATAATGGGTGGACTGACAAACGTTTTACTGAATTGCTTGAATTGTTGACACAGATGCTTCCAGAAGGTAACATAATGCCAAATCGTTATTATGAGACAAAAAAGATATTGTGTCCAATGGGTTTGGAGTATGAAAAGATACATGCATGCCCTAATGATTGCATATTATACAGAAAAGAGTATGTAAACTATAATCATTGTTCGAAGTGCAAGGCGTCACGCTACAAAAAGAAAGATGGTGATTCTAGTGATGATGAGGTTGTCAAAAAGGGTCCTCCCATGAAAGTGGTATGGTACCTACCAATAATTCCAAGGTTCAAGAGACTCTTTGCAAATGCAAATGACGCAAAGAATCTTAGATGGCATACCGAAGAAAGAAAATGTGATGGACAAATTCGTCATGTAGCTGATTCTTTGCAGTGGAAGAAAATAGATTCTTTGTTTCCAAATTTTGGCAAAGAGTCAAGAAACCTTAGACTTGGACTTTCTACTGATGGAATGAATCTGTTTGGTAATCTAAGTACTAATCATTCTTCTTGTCCTGTTCTCCTGATGATTTACAACTTATCGCCTAGGTTGTGCATGAAGCATAAATATTTTATGTTATCCATGATGATTTCGGGCCCAAAACAACCAGGAAATGACATAGATGTTTATCTAAGTCCATTGATTGATGATTTAAGAGTATTGTGGGAGGAAGGGGTGGATGTTTTTGATGTGTATTCTGGTGAACAGTTCAATATGTATGCCATGTTATTTTGCACCATCAATGATTTTCCTGCGTAAGGCAATTTGTCTGGTTATAAAGTTAAAGGGCATAATGCATGTCCTATATGTGAAGAAGACACAAGTTACCTCCAACTTGAAAAAGGAAAGAAGACTGTTTATCTTGGGCATCGAAAATTTCTAGATCGTTATCATCCATATCGTAGATTGCGGAAAGCTTTCAATGGGGAACAATAGCATGGTCAAGCTCCAAAGCCCTTAACTAGAGAAGACGTTTATCAACGACAACAGGGTATTAATGTTGTCTTTGGAAAGTACAAAAAGAAATCAACTATGAAAAATTTATGGAAAAAGAGGTCAGTTTTCTTCGATCTTCCATATTGGTCTAGTCTTGATGTAAGACATTGTATTAATGTGATGAACGTGGAGAAAAATGTATGTGATAGTTTACTCGGAACACTTCTCAACATTCATGGAAAAACAAAATATGGTTATAATGCTCGTGTGGATTTGGGTTTGATGGGTATACGAGAAGAGTTAACTCCACAACATATAGGCAACAAGATATATTTGCCTCCTGCTTGCTACACTTTGTCTAAAAAAGAGAAAACAAGTTTTTGTGAGTGTTTACAAAGTATTAAAGTTCCGCATGGTTACTCATCAAATGTCAAGAGGCTTGTATCTGTTAAAGATCTCAAATTAATTGGCTTAAAATCTCATGACTGTCATGTCTTAATGCAACATCTACAACTAGTGGCTATTCGTGGGATATTGCCTAACAATGTTAGGAAGACTATAACCAGGTTGTGCTTATTTTTCAATGCAATTTGTTGTAAATCCATTGATCCATCAAAGTTAGAATATTTGGAAAATGAGGCTGCAATTATCTTGTGCCAATTAGAGATGTATTTTCCTCCTTCATTTTCGACATTATGGTTCACTTGATTGTTCATCTAGTAAGGGAGATTAGATTATGTGGTCCAATTGTTTATGCGGACGAACCTTTCATTATGGCGTCTCAAGCAAAACAAGTGTTTTATGTCACAGATCCTTCTGATAAAAGGTGGTCGGTGGTTATACAAGGAAAAGTGCATGATAGTGATAAAAATCAATATGCCAACCCAAATATTTCCGAAACTCCTCCTTTCTCAATAAATGTGCCTACCTTCATTGAAGAAAATGAAGAGGATGATGTGCATGTTATTTGCACAGATCATGGAGAAGGGATATGGGAGGACTAGTAAGTTATTTATTTATTTATTTATTTTGGGCTTGCTTCGATGTCTAATTGTTTATATTTTGTGCTTAATTTGATGTCTAATTGTTTATATTTTTTGCTTAATTTGATGTCTAATTATTTTTATTTTGTGTGAATAGATACATGGCTGATTCAACAGACAACCCTTCTTCATCTAGTGACCCTAAAAAAAGAGTTAGAGGTCCCACTTTGATGACACAAATTGACAAAAGTCATCAAACGGGTGAGAAGATAAAGGTGGAGTTTGATCCAAGAGCCCATGAATGTACGGGTGTTGGTAAAAATGCTTCAAATTTTAGGAGTTACATAGCGTCTCTTGCTCGACAGAGATGTAGTATTTTGAAAGATGAGTGAAAAAAGTAGATAATGACATAAAATAGGCTATTTGGACTGATGTTCAAGTATTTTTAACTGCTACGCTTTATTATGTTTTATAATCATATGCTAATAACATATGTTATATATTATATGTGTAGGCCATTTCACTATTCCAGAACCTCATGATGCAAAAAAGGATGCATTGAAGAAAGAATGGATTAAATATGCTGGAGAGCGATGGAGAGGTTTTAAGACACAACTCACAAGTAAATATATTAGAAAGCCTAAATATGGTCTCACTCCTGCATATATCAGATATCCTTATATTAAAGAAATATGGAAAGAATCTCTGAAGTCTCGAGATACGTCTGAATTTAAGGTTATTATGAGTTATAACATTTTTATAACTTTTTATTATGTTTAGTGTGCTTAATAACATTTTTATTATGTTTAGTATGATTAGTAACTTTTTCAGTTTATAATAGGAAAAAAGTCAAAAGGGTGCAGAAAATGTGGCTAAGAATGCATACCCACATGTATTATCTCGTGGAGGGTATCACTTACTTGAGGAGAAAATGATAAATGAAAAGAGATCATCGAGAGATGATTATACATTAGATGATACAGGTAGCCCATCTCCACCTTCACGCCATGAGTTATGGAAGAGAGCATGACAATAGAAAGGGGGAGAATACACATCACATGCTACAAAAGTTGTTGCAGAGAAAATTGTAAGTAAAATTACGAAAATTCTTCAAGTATCATTATAATTGTGTTTGATAAAAACTATTGACAAAGTTGTGGTGCATTTGTAGGATTCTCTAGTTGAAGAAGTTGAAAAGGGTGCATTTGTTCCGGATGGACGTCATGATATCTTAACAGCAGCCATTGGAACATATGAGCATGGCGGCCGTGTTCGTGGTGTTGGAAAACACCATAAACAGAGCACTTTCTTTGGAAGATCACTGGAACACGGTGGGAGAAGTGACTTTCTATAAATGTTGCGGATAGCAAGAGTCGCCACCGACTTTTATTTTATCCAAAAGGAAAGGACATAAAAGAACAGGAAAGACCTTAAAAAGATTTTGAGTTCGGGAGGTAGGTTATACAAAGGGAAGGTGTTAGCACCCTTTATATCCATGGTTATCCATGGGATCTTAGTTACTTAGCTCACTTTGTTTGTTTGCAAGAATGTGTAGTGTGTGATTAGAAAAATTCTAAGTACTTTGTAATGATCCTCGTATGGATGTATACAAAACCTTGTTTTTGAAAATTTGTTTGAAAAATGGAGTGTAAAGAGTATTTTGAAATGTGAGCAAGTAACTTAAGAGAAACCTACCCTATATTAAGTCTTTACTGTTCTTATGTGTTCTTTCAATGGTAAGACTATCCCTATTATTAAGGAATAGGTAGTCATTACCTTGGATGTGATTAAGAGACATGTGTAGGGACATCTGGATATAGGCAACTGTAAGGTGTCTTTAGCAATTCGTAGGGACTTATCATCTTTATTTGAAGGGACAAGATCATTTATCGTAGGCAACCTCGAAGGGACCTGATCTTATAAACTGAAGGGACTTGATGATATTTATGAAGGGACTTGCTTAAGACACCCTACTTGACCTTTGTATAAGGCAACTGAGAGGCAACCCTAGGAAGTGCAAGATGGCGATCAAAGATCGACTTACGTGTGTGAGTGTTATTTTTCAAATATTTGTCTTATTTAAGTCAATTTTCTAAGTTGATTTTAATTACAAACATATTATTCACACCCTAGAATTACTAACCACACAATAAATATATTTATGATAAATAAAGCAAAAATATAAACCTAAAATATTACAAGGCTTCGGGACAATTACAATATAATCGAGAAATAATAATAATGATAAATATAAATAATAATAAATAAGCAATAATTAAATATTAGTAATAATAAGAAATAAGAATAAAGGTTAAAAATAAAGAAATAAGAAATTAGCAAGACAAATTAATATTAGAAAAAATGTTTTAGATTTAATTAAGAAAATAAGTTAAAATAATGATTAACAAATAATAAACTACTTACATATTAAAAATAATAATTAATGGTTTAATTAGGGTTTATAAAAAATTAGTTTAAATATTAGGATTAATAAAAATTAGGGTTTTGAAAATTAGGGTTAATAAAGATTAGGGTTAAGAAATTAGGGTTAAGAAATTAAGCTAAACCTAATTAATTTATTTACAAAAATATACCTAATAATAATAAATATAAATATATTACAAAATAAAATAGGAACAATTTAATTTTAAGAAAATAAATTATGAATTTGAAAATATAAGTTTTTTATAGAAGAAAATATTATAAGTATTTATTTAGAGATTATTTTTAAGAAATTAAATGAATTAAATAAATTTAAGTAAATAAAAATACAAAAACTTTGAAGAAATATAACATACCTGGGGCTGGGATTCGAACCCACGCCCTAGGCTTTCCACCCTTTAGTCCAACAACACCACCACCAGGCCATGCGCGTCTTGGTGTTTATGAGGTGAGTACCAATCTTCTTATTATAAACCTGCAAAAATCAAATAAAAACAAAACAAAATGGCCTGGGGGGATTCGAACCCAGGACCATTGCAATAACACACAAACACTCCAACCAACTGAGCCACATGGGGCACGTTCAACATATAATCAACAATAAAACATTATAAGATAAAACAAATTCCAGGATTGAATTTCCGCGCCAGAACTTCATCTTCTTCATTCAAATTTCCTGTGAAATTTCCTTTAAAGTTTCCTGCGAATTTACCTGCATTCGAAACCTGCCAATCTCATATCATCATCAAAACATATTGATTCATCAAATTGATCACATGGTTATGATCCACAAACATCATACAGTTCATTTACGGCTTTAGAATTAATTTATAATGGCTAAATTGAAGAACCCTAAATTTTGTCCAAGAACCCTAACAATGGCAACTTTCGGTTTAGTTCATGGTTCTTCAATTTCTTTGCCCAGAAACCATCTATAGATCATAACTAACACAAATCAAACAACAAAATTATTTTACATTAGCTAAATAAGTGAAATCGAAAAATAATATTTTGAAGAACAAGAGTGATTCGGTTAGCATGTTTTAATGCATGATGGGATGATTTTATGATCCAAAAACATTCAGTGATCTTCAAGGAATGATTTGCAACCTTCAAAAGCTTTGGAAATAGCCTGGAAGTGAGAATCTGATTGTGAGCTTTTTTGTGAAAATTGAAGTTTTGTTCTTACTCTTGGAGGCAGCCAATTCGTCCCCTTATGCTTGTGATCACTTGTGTACATATAGTAGAAGCAAATTAGGTCAAAAAATCAATCTATTCTTTGGACTTTTGGATAGCTTGATCATGAAGAAAGATATGATTCAAATATTGAAAAAATCTCATCAAAACTTTCTAATTTAGGCTAGCACGAATTTGTTTGATTCCAATCATCTTTAAATGATTTTAAAGACTTTCTAGAAGAAGAATCACATTCAAATATTGAGTTTTCATATTTTATTTTGATTTAAAATGATTTTTAATGTATAAAATCAAAATAAATAAAAATAAACTAATAAAAATATGAATAAATGATATTTGATTCGTGCATGATGTCACCTTTGAGTTTGGATTGGAATTTGATGGGCCCATTTGCAAATATTTGGTTCCAAGGTCCCATTTGCTTCATAAACCTCCCAAAAATTTCCCAACTTTGCAAAGACACAAATCCCTCAATTTTAAGGCTATGAAGGTGTTCTTGGATATTTTTGAAATCTTAGATAGTCCTCTAACCAACCTCTTTGGTCTCATGTCCATATTCTTTACCATTTTCAAGTTATGCCCTTTGGAATATGTTGACTTTTTGTTGACTTTTAAAATGACCTATAATGTCTTAGCTCATATCTTCCAAATGAAGCATTTTTGGGCTTGGCCTGTGAGACACAAAGTTGTAGAGAATTCAATTTCCTTAAAAATGAGCTTTGGATGGGAAATATTTGATGAATCATGTGAAAGTTATGGCTGGTCAAAGTTTAGTTGACGTTTCCTGAGAAAACCCTAATTTAGAAACTCCTGATTCTTTATGATCTGAAATCTCCTTGATGAATCATGATCAAACCTTGATCAAATGTTGAATTTTACTTCATAAACTTGATGTTGGCAAAAAATCATGAAGTTTGACTTTGGTTTGACCACAGTTGACCTCAGTTTGACTTTTTAACCACTTTGACTGATTTTTGCATATCTGATTATCTGACTGAGCAAACCTTTTGGGAAAGCCTTGAAACTTGACATAGGGATTCTTGAAGACATGTAGGATGTTATGAGGATCACTTGAGGCCTTGAAAGTCCATTTATCTTGATGAAATCCAAAACCCTAGTTTAGGGTGCATTGCTTAGGAGGATGCTTTGTCTGAAGGAATTGTCAAACTTTCTGACTAACTGTGAACCTTGTGAACCTCTTAAGATACCTTGTGAACCTCTTGGGAAACCTTGGTACACAATGTCTGGTCTAGGTGAGGGAAAATTTTGGGGTCCAACAATCACGTCAAAGAGAAGATATCAATGTAATAGAATAATTTGCACAGTTGTCATCTCAATTGGAAGCAAAAATTAGAGCGGATTTAGCGTAATAGTGGGTTGAAGAGCGTAAGGCAATGAAACAATCTTTCATGGAGTCACTTAAGTTTATGGGTATCTCCCAAAGCACAACAAATAATAAATGCATTGAACAAAGGGAAACTGTGGATAGAAGCAGAAAAGTGTCGCTCCCACCAAATGACACCCTAGGTCAGAAGGGGTACAGATGCGAACAGTCGGCGAAAGGGAAAGGAATGAATAGAGTCGCCAGCTAGGCATTTTTATCCCGAAGGAAAAGTATTGCTGCATAAACCTAGGAAAAGATATGGATAAGACGGTTGCGAACTAGAGAGACTGAGAAAGGGGGTTGGTTA
This sequence comes from Lathyrus aphaca, assembly GCA_963966055.1. NCBI lineage: Eukaryota > Viridiplantae > Streptophyta > Magnoliopsida > Fabales > Fabaceae > Lathyrus > Lathyrus aphaca. Next base: position 492,606,033 of record OZ014525.1, on the reverse strand, counting down.
CAACCTGGGAAGGTATTAGCACCCAGATTGTCTGCCGTACTCGACGGGATCCACGCTTAGAAAATATGTGTTTTAAAGGGGTAGTGTCAGTGCTATTTGTGTATCAAAACTGGAAAGAATGCAAGTGTCAGTGTAAAAGAAGTGAGAAATGTATAAGTGAAGTGTCAGTGTAAGAATAAGAATAAAATGCTCAAGACCATGAGGCTTAAAGAATAAGGCTGGAAAGAGAGGGAATATACAGAGACTTTTGTTCGATAACTGTTAAGTTATGCCTACGTATCCTCTCGTGCAATGAGGAAGTCAGAACACCGTAGTTCGACTCAAAAAGACTGAAAGGTAAATTGACTTGTGAACTGCTTGCTTGCCTATGCTCAAGTGTATGACCTGTCTGGCTCAGGTGCAAACTGTCTTGCATTAGACGGAAGAAGCAAGTTCTCGTTTATGAGTGCATGGGATGAGAAAAGAATCCCGGAGGAGACGATTATTGTTTGTTTTTTTTGATGTTTTCAATCTTTTATTACCTTTGAAAGTTTGTCATAAGAAAATGAGCTTAAGCCTAAACCAATGGGTTAGTAAACTCATCACATCCTCCCTCTGATTAGGGGTAATGAGAATACCTTAAGTATGAAGTAAGCACCTCACACTTAATCACCATGGTGTAGGATTAAGATTATTAACCTACTTGTAATTATTTAGATGTTTTTGGAGTTTTTGTTTGTTGTTAAGTAATGAGTTTAATCCATAATCAAGGATTTAATGGACTCATTACACCATCCTAATAGAAGGATAATAGATGAGAACATTTAAGCTGAGGAAGGCTCCTCAACTTAATCCATGATTAGGGATTAACCTCATGAAAAAACAAAGCCTTTATTAAAGTGGATTTTAGTTAATGGTAAGATGAAGAAGTTATTTTTATGGTTTGTAAGACAACTTGAGGGGGAATTGTCCATTAACACTAGGGTTAGTCCTTCTTAACCAGTTAAGGAAGAATTAGAACCCTAATGCAAGGCCCAAGTTACAAGCTTGATGTCTTAATGGTTATTAAGTGAATTGATTAAAGGATTTAAACACATTAAGGGTTTAACACTTAGGATTAAAGTTATACACTCCATCCTAATAGAAGGATGCAGGCATAAGCTTAATCACAAAGCCTTAAAGCCTTTAGGGTTTAGTCCCTGATTATGAGGTGAGAAGAGAAGACTCAAAGATGACATAAATGTAAAACTAAATGGGGGACTAATCAAACCCTAATTGTTATCATGCTTGGATATCCTAGGGTTTATGAGGCTTAAGAGAGAAAGATCTTCAGAGAAACCACCAGGAAGGAAAAAGATGAAAGGAGGAAGAAGCAAAGAGAAGCAAAACAACTTGCTTCACTTAAGAAGACAAGTTGCTTGAAGAAATAAAGTAAGATGAACATGAATGAGCAAGCTCAATCCAATACACAAGATAAAATGCAGCAAAGATACAAGAGATATGAGAAGAGATTGTGAGAAGTGAAGGCAAATTCACTTCTCAAAACAACTTACCACCTGAAAAGTTAGCCAAAAGAAATGAAATGCAATGCAAATGAGATGAAATGCCATGATGCAAACCAAAGTAAGAAGCATTTACATGATGTTAATGATGCTAAGAGATGATTCAAACACATGACAAGAGATGAGAATGATCAAACAAGCATAAGGATGCAAATGAGGCATGCTTTAAACCATGAATGTACATGAAAAGTTATGAAATGCAATGGACATATAACATGGCAAATGAAAGATTCAATGCTCAAACATGATTCTAATATGTCCTAAGATGTATCATGAATCATTTGGATGCACAAAATGTCATGGAAAGTCATTGGATGCAAGCAAATGAAAGATGGATGCAAAGGGAGGCACAAATTAGGGTTACATGCATCATGCAAAGCAAAAATCCAAAACCAGAAGCAAATGACATGATAAAAATTTGAAAATGCAATCAAAGATACCCTAAACCTATACAAGCTCACTGCCCAAAGGAGAGGATCCAACTCTTAACCTAGTGTAAGTTATGAATTTCCTAAGATTACTAGGGTTTTAAGGTACCTTATCAAGAAAAATGCCAAACAAAATGAAAATGCAAGATCAATTCAAACCAAATTTATCCTATAAACTACATGCCATGAAGGATGCAATGCAAGAAGAATCATCATCAAACTCTCAAAGGTTAGGCAGAATGATTTTTTCAAAGTTTGCACAAAAATATTGCCTTAAAATGAATTTAATTCCAAAGAAAATGATCAAAATGCATCAAGAACAAAAAATAAATTTGGTTTGAGGATTTGATAATGTTTCTAAATGTTTCTAAATGCAATTTGAATTTTTTTGTGATTTTTAAATACCTAAATGTATTTTTAATTAATTAATTTTCATTAACTAATTAAAAATAAACATTTAAATGATTTAAAAATAATTTTTAATGCAAAAAATAAAAATAAAAATATTTTTGTGTTCTGAAAATTAATGAAATCTTTGACAAAAATTTTCATATTTTTCAAATGATTTTTGCTATTTTTTAAAATTCGTACAAATAAATGCAAAACAAATGAAAATAAAATGAAATTAAATAGAAAAATGAGAAAGTCAAACAGATCAAGGGCTGTGGTTCAAACTGGGACGCGCGGGAATTGACCTGGCACGCAAACGAACGGTCCAAATTCAAACTTGCCTAATTATGATTAAACCCTAATCAGAAACCCTAATGACTTTCAGATGACCGGAACAGTGTTCCGGTCATCTTCTCCGGCAAGCTATTCATGCTATCTCACTCCCTACGCATCCCCAAGCCCTCTAACTTTCCAGAAATGATCCCCATAACATCCCCAACAAGAATCACTCACCAAAAATCATTTATTCAAACTCCAAATCATGAATCGAAGCAAAACGGAAAAAATGGCAGGAATTTCAGAAGACCAATACATGTTCAATACTCAACTATTCTAAAAAATAAAAACATCATGGTGATCAGTGAGACATGTAGAATCATTCTATAACATAAAATAAGAGTTCTGGAAAAATAAATGCCATGGCTACCTGAGCTTGAGCTTTCGAAACAGGGACTTTCTGGCCAGTTCTTTGCTCCAAATCCACTCCAATGGTTCCCCCCAAGTGTTTGTGATGCATAGCTGGAGTTTAAATGGCCTCTAGAGAGAGTTTGCAGAATCTCAGTTCATGAAATGATGAAATCGTGTTTTTGATTGTGGGCCTTTTAGAGCAAATGGATGGTTGGGAAATGATCAGAAGGCTAGGGTGAGTTGTTCTGTGGGATTTGTTTTGAGGTTTGAAGCTTGTATGATGAGTTTCGAATGAAAATGCATAAGGGGTGAGTTTGGAGAATGCTGGCTTGTGAGAGAGAGCAGGCTTAGTTGTGGTATGTGTTGAGTATCATTTGGTACATGTATCACACTTGGATAGGTCAGAGGAGTTGGTGTGGCCTAGCTTGATTGGTATGGGTCTTTTTGCAAAAAGTCAAGTTTTGTGTAAGAGAGGTATGGGTCAATGGCAGGCCAAGTACAAAGGGGTGTCCTGCGTAGCAAGGATTGAGGAGAGCCATGGAATCAGTCTTGAGGCCAATTAGCAAGTGGATTAGGGTTTGTGAGATGTTTTGCCACTTTGTCCAACTTTGGCCCTTTTGGAAATTCATGAAGTTCAAGGCACCAAAATGCATAATTCTTGGGCCAATTCTGATTTTTAGAAGTCACATGAGCATGTTGTGAAGAGTTTGTGCACATTTGAAGTCTTTAGAATGCTTTATCATACCATTTTGCAAAATGCCTCTTTGGTACAAAATTTGAAATTATGTGATTTTTCCCAACTTTGACAAGCCATAACTTTTGATCCAAAATGAATTAGAATGAGTTCTTGTACTTTTTGAAAAGGGAATGATCCATTCTACAACTTCCATGACCAAAGTTTTCTCATTTGAAGCTTTTTGAATCAATTTGAGGAGGTTGAAAAACTTTCCCAAAATGGCAAGTTTACATTACAAGTCACTTTCCCAAAAAGGCAACTTTGCAAATGGCTTGAAATTATTCAATTTTGTGAACTTCTAACATCTTCTATGATCAAATAAAGATCATACACATTCAAAATGATGGAGAAAAACCTTTGGTTGGGTCATTGGGGGCCTCAGATGCCCTGATTTTACACTGACTTGCTCAAGAAGTCAACTCTTGATCAGATGCCCTCCCTATGGAATTTCTTCATGAAAATTGATATGCATGATACCTATACCATATAGAGACCAATAGAAACAAGAATGACCAAAAAATTTGGAGTTATGGCCTCTGAAACCAAAACCCTAATTCTAGGTCATCTGTGCAGTTAAACCTGGCTCTGCTTCCATGCCTTTCTCAGTTCTTGTTATTCTTTGACTTTCTTGACTTTGTGAGGGTAAAATATGATGCTTGAATATACATGGACCCCTTTTAAGTGATTGATGTCCTTTGGAGTGGCTCAAATAGCTCTTGGATTGCTCAGATCACAAACCCTAGATGCAGATGACTTAGAAGCAATGCAGTGAACCAAAAATGTGGTATGAGATGCTATGGTTGAATTCATGCATATGAAAAGATCACAAGCCATGGTGTGAATGGGTGAGGGCAAATTTGGGGTGTTTACAAAAAGGAAGTTGTTCAGTTGTAAAAGTAAGCAAAATGGAAGAGGAAGACAATGTTGAGAGATTAGTAAAAATGGTTCTGAAAAGGGGTGACACACAAATGGACTACTTTGAATTAGAATTAAGTAATTGTATGAATGTCTCAAATTTTTATATCTCAGCGAAATGTATCCGATAGTTGTTGATGAGACAACATTGGCTTGACGTTTCTACTTTACAAGTATGGTCCACGTAAGTATATTTTCTTTTTTATTACTATCAATATATTTTAATATGTTATAACTTTCGTCACTTTGATTCTAATGTTTATGTTATAATTATTAAGGTATATTCATCGTATGTGTATTGATACATCATAGTCAGAAGTATATGGGATATTGGACCCTACTGTGTGTTCGTATGTTGATAATGTGGCAAAAACTGAAGCAAGAGTTAGAAAATACATACAAGACAAGTTACATGATCACGAAGAGAAAGTGTGTCACTTGCTACCATTTATTCATTGGTAAGTTTGTATGAAATTCTATTTTATAACTTTGGTTACATAGATATTTCAATTTTGTTAATATGAAATTCTGACTTTTGTACTTTAACATGCACGTACAGAAATCATTGGCAATCAATAGTCATTTTTCCAAAAGACAATACAGTGGTCGTCTTCTGTTCACTTCATCAGGAACTTAATCAAACCATTACAAAACTTGTTATACAGTAAGTTTATTTTTTATGTTCACTACATCCTATATACATAATTTGTTACAAAAGTAATTCCATATTTTATGTGGCTTTATATGGATTTTTTTCCTTCTAAATTAGTACTTTAGGGGTTCATCAAGCGACACATGGCATTAGAAGAAAGCCTACATGGCTTCAACCCAAAGTAAGTGGTGTATATTATAATTATAAATTTAATTTTATCATATAAGTATTCACTAATAATGTCATATATTCATTTGTAGACAAGGAAACAAAATAACTCTAATGATTGTGGGTACTATGTGATGAAAAATATGTTGGATATTGTCTCTGCAAAGATAACTGATAATTGGATGACAGTAATAAAAATAACTTTACTTTGTTATTTACTTTGCATTTTGCAACTTAATGTGATTTTTCAAAAATAACTATATATTGTTATTTATGTGTTGTATGTATTTAATGACCCAACAGAATTAACAAAAGATGATTTGTATGATTTACGACTCCGTTGGGCAACATGTTTCTTTGAGTTATATAAAATTTAAGCTTTATCTAGTAAGATATATAGAATTGTCTGATTTGATCCCATTGACTTTAGTGTTGTCTGTTGGTTAATTGGTCTTATTATTTATTGTCAGGAAATTTGATTTTGGTGTTTTCTACCGAAGTTACAACTCATTTTCTTGTGGATTGTAAGTTGGTATTCAAGTGAGGGCAAATGACTTATGAATGATTGAATTTGTGTATTTTTTGTTGTTGTTGTAGTAGTTCATCGTGTAAACCTCCTTATAATTTAGTACATTTGTGTGTATCCTATATTAGTACTTTTGTGTGTATCCTCCTTATAATTATAGAATTTTGAAGAATATATGTGTATACTAGATATTTGGTGTAATGAATTTAGATTGGTGAGAAATATATGAAAATAGCGACCTAAATATGGTCTATGTGATGTTGGGAAACTATGGAAAAATAGCGACATAATTGTTATCTGTGTAATGTAGGAAAAATTAGGTACCAAAAAAATTACAGGGAATTGCTAAAAAATAGTCATATTATATAAAATTACTACAGTACTTCTTACATCGGTCAAAGAAAAAACCGATGTAAAATCTCACTTTTTACATCGGGCAAATGAAGAAACCGATGTAAAATGTTTATATGGCATACTTTTTACATCGGGTCAAAACTCAACCGATGTAAAAACCCCACCTGGCGCATATTTTAAAAAAATTTACACACCTTTTACATCGGTTTTAAGAAAGAACCGATTTAAAAACCCCACATTTTACATCGGTTTTGTGATACAACCGATGTAAAAACTACCTTTTACATAAAAAAACAAAATTATATTTTTTTTCACATCAGACTTAAAAATTAACCGATGTGGTTGGCATATTTTTTACATCAGTCCTAAAACTGATGTAAAATGTCTTTGATTTATTACATCGCCTGCCTTTACATCGGACTCAGAACCGATGTAAGAAGTCATTTTCGCCCGATGTAAGAAGTCATTTATGCACTAGTGTAAGTCACTATGATGGTCTAAAGTGATTCCCAACCATTATGCAAGTCTATTCCAAACCCGACATATCTTACTACACCGAATAAAAAGATGAATACTATCTTCTTCTTCCAAGAAACAAAAAGGACATTGAAGACCGTGTTGATTTATAATGACACGATGTTTCCGTAAATTGTCTCGCTTAGGTAATCTGTCAAAAAACAATGTCCAACAAAAAGTTTTTACCTTCACCGGTGTCGTAGATAACCAACACAACTTGATTGTATTCAATGAATTTTTCGTTAGAAAAATTCCATCTTTCATTAAAGATTCCAGCACCTCATATCTGGTTTTGACAGAAAATAAACCGTCTGCACTTGGTGTCCATGTCAAGACATCCGACACTTCTTCAATGATAGATTCGCCAACAATTTCGCTTAAGAGTTGATCCTTTTGTTTTGCCACAACTTCATCAACATTTCCTTGCTTAATCTACACATGCCATATGCATACATTTTGAACAAATAAACAAAATTCAGAGATAGTTCCAAATTTGTTTTTTGCGGCTTCCCACAATTCAGGAAATGCAGCAGAAAACATAATATTTTCGGTCCACTTTGATAACTAGAAGATAACATCTTCCTCATTGCCAACTTGATACTTTGTCCAATCCTAAAATGATTTTTCTCCAAATGCTTTTGATATTGATAACAAGTCTCTCCACCATTGAGATGGATTTACGTCGTATTTTGAACATCTCCCTAACAAGAAATATGGAATATAATTTCTATATCTAGCATTCAATATTGTTGGCGACAATCCTTGTTTGACATGAATGATTTTCCATAACCACTTAGATAACAAGGAGATGTTAAACATTTTGATGTTTTTAGTCCCAAGACCACCGTGCTCCTTTGTCTTACAAACAGTCTCCCATTTGACCCGATTTATGCCTTTCTTCATCGTTGAACCGCTCCATAAGAATCGTCTTTGAATGGACGTCAATATACGGAAAACTTTGATGGGAATTTTGTAAACATACATATAGTGTATAGGTAGGTTAGACAATACCGAATTGATGAGAAGAGCTTTACCCCCCATTGACAAGAATCTTCCATTCCAAGTTGCAAGTCTCGATTTAATTCTTTCAATCATCAGATTCCAGAAAGCAATCAATCTAGGACTACCACCAACAAAGATTCCAAAAAATTTAAAAGGAAAAGCATCTATTTTGTAGCCAAGGAAACCTTTTGCGGCTTTCAAAAAAGATTCATCTGTTCCGATTCCTTAAATAACACTCTTACTATAATTAATCTCCAAACCGGAAACCATTTGAAAACCTTTTAGCACTGCCTTTATAGCCCAAAGATTACTCCATGAACCTTCTCCAATGATAACGGTATCATCCGCATATTGTAAGAGGTCGAATGACGATTCGTTACCAATCTTAGAACCTTGACAAATTGAGTTTTCCAGTGCTGTCTTCATCAATATTGTTAAACCTTCTGCAGCAATCGCAAAAAGAAATGGTGAGAGAGGATCACCTTGTCGAAGTCCTCTTGAGACCTTAAAGTCCTTAGTAGGGCTTCCATTTATTAAGATATACATATAATAGATCTAAGATACGACCAATCTACGCAATCATATGCCTTGGTAAAATCCACCTTTAAGAAAATGGTGTTATTTTTGCTTCTCTTGGAGTAGTCAATGATTTCATTTAATAGCAAGACTCCATCTAATAGATTTTGTCCTTCTATAAAATTTGTTTGAGTCTTGGAAATAATGTTTTCCACCACCTCTTTAATTCTGCCTGCCAATAATTTAGACACGATTTTATACATACATCCGATTAAACAAATCGATCTATATTCGTCTAGTTTATTGGGATCTTCTTTATTAGGAATTAAAACAAGAAATGATGATGCCAATACTTTAGGCATAGATCCTTCAACAAAAATTCCAAAACGCAATCAGAGAAATCTTTTTCTACCGTCTCCTAACACGCCTTAAAGAAATCAAATGCGAAACCGTCTGGGCCAGGACTTTTATCACCCGCGCAAGAAAACACATATATTCTAATGTCTTCAATATTAAAAGGTGTTTCTAACATCATTCTCTCAATATCTATAATTTATTTGATACCCCTACTTCCTAACAAAGGCATACTGTGATCAACAACTGTGAAGGCTTTCTCAAAATGAAATGTTTCCTCCTCTCTTTTTTTTTGTTTACATCCAATGTGACTTGACCATCTACTAAGAGCAATTTAATTGAGTTTAAACAATTCCTTTGTTTGATTGCAACATGGTAAAATGTTGTATTTTGGTCTCCTTCCATAATCCACTTCATTCTTGATTTTTGTTTGAGGACACTCTCTTTTATTCTGAGATTTTTCCACATTTCATCAACTGCTTTTAGCCTATTGCAGTTTTGCTCCTCATTCAGTTCCTCATTTGTAATTGAAATGACCTCTTCCATCTCATTGATAATATCCACATTTTTTGTAATCTTGGTGTCTATCCATCCAAAAGCACTTATGTTCCATTGCCTAATTTTGTTTCTCAAGTTATGCAATTTCTTAGAAAACACATAAGTTGCTGAACCTTCAACATCAAACGCCATCCACTCATTTCTGACAAATGCTGAAAATTTAGGATGTTGAAGCTAACACTTCATAAGCTTAAACGGTTTCGGGCCTCAATTAATGTTTCTAGCACTCAACACCACCGGTCTATGATCTGATATGTCTCTATCTCCCACTTTTTGCATAACCGAATTCCAATCATTTAATAAACCGGGGGAAATCAAAAATCTATCTAATATGCTACAAGATTTTCCTGAAGTATTATACCATGTATACTTATTTCCCACCACTAGAATGTCAATACACCTAGATGCCCCAATGAAATCGTTGAACTTATTCATAATTTTATTGTAGTGCATATCATTTATGTATCTTTCATCTTTTCGTTTTATTGCATTAAAATCGCTACCAAATATCCATTCTCTAGCCGCTAGAGTATCTATCAATTGAAGCAATTTGTTCCACAATTCTCTTTTTTCAGAATTTAAACATGGCGAATACACATTAATGAGGTAAACATTAGTATCCTTCCATATAAAATTTAAGCCAATGTAACCCTTTCCCCTGAATGAAGATACAAGAGTGAATAAGTTTTTTCTCCAAATTATAATAATGCCACCTGCCTGCCCATTAGAATTGAGTGAAGACAAGTAACAATTATTGTTTCCCCAAAAACTGTAGACTAGCTCATCTTTTGTATTTACACACTTAGTTTCCTGTAAGAAAACCACATTCACACCCTCTCTATGAATCAAATCTCCAACCTTTCTTCTTTTTATACAATTTCTGCTTCCTCTAATGTTGTATGTAAGGCAATTTATGATATACCCTTAGCTACATTCTTCTTACCTTTTTTTGTTGCATACTATAACACCCCAAATTTGCCCTTTCTTGTTTAGCATCTTCATCATATCATAATAATTATCAGCATGTCGTATCCTTAGCATTTTTGCATAGAAAGATGAAGCATAACACTTGCATGTTCTAGCATAAGGCATATGATCAGTCATCCGGGAAATTCAAAGCTCACAAGGCTTGTTACAAGTTTGATATCATGGTCAAAGCCTTAAAAGGGATTGAGGATCAAAATCAGGTCAGAACAGTTGGCGCCGGGTTATTCCCGAGGTTTCCCACCAAAAGGAGGGAAAATTCAAAATTCACTGGCGTTAACCGGTTAACGCTTTGGTTAACCGGTTAACGGCCGCGAATTTTGAATTCCAGCAGCAATTCCAGCATGTGCTTTGGCTCCAAATTTCTAATTTTCTGATTTTTTATTCATTTGAATTGTGGAGAAGGATCTAGATCATTAATCCAAGCCTAATTCCATTGCTAAATCCTAATCACATTACCAAACCATATTTTTTGGATCCCAAGCCTAAATTTTGGGCCCCAAACCTAAACCATATTTAATCCATTTCCCTCCAAACCTAGGGGGGCTCTCTCATTTTTTCATTCTTCATTCTGAATTTTCACTCTCCTCTCTCACCATTCTCTCATTTTCTCTCCCACATTTTCCAAATTCACTAAGAGTTCCTCTTTGAAGATCACATAACCTTGCCTTAAGGTGTGTAGATCTTGGAACTAGACCTCCATCCATAGCTCCTTTGCATCATTTTTGCTGGTTTAATTGGTGATTCAGATCTGGTTTGGGAATTAGAAGTGCTTTTGGATCCAAAATTCTGCATCAAGACCCTTTGCTTGCATTTATTTTGCATGGAGTGTGAAGCTTAGCACCGGATCTTCAAATTTTTCCGCGAGATCTCTCATTTCCAATTTAAACAATAATTACCAAAGCGTACCTCGGCTTTGTAGGTTGGTTTAATTCAGATCTAGCTCTGTTTTGCTTATTTACATGCTTGTGTTTTAGATCTACCATGTGCTTGTGTATTTGCTTCTATTTCTTGAATTGATGGTTGATTTGTAACCGGATCCGTGTGCTAATGTTCATGAGCTTAATGATGTTAGTTAATGTGAATTAATTCATTTATTTCATGCATAATTGATTGCTGGTTTGGTGTGTGATTATTTGGATAAGCTAGTTTTGAGCTGATTTTTTGCAGGAATTGTTGCTGTTTTGACAGCGTTAACCGGTTAACGCATCTGTTTTCTGTGTTTTTTTCTGCAGGTTTGACATGGTTAACCGGTTAGCGCTTTGGTTAACCGGTTAACACTGAAGCAGAATGATTGTTTTGAGCTATTTTGAGCTTGTTTGATCCCCTTACATGTTTTAATTGCCATGGATCATTGTATGATCATTGAATATGATTGTTTAGGGTGATTTGCTTGCTGGTTGATGTGTGCCTTCATGTTCTTGATACGTAAATGCTTGTATGCGCAATTGGGCATGTTGTATGATCTTTGTTGATGTGAGCTTTGAGCATGCCATTTCCATGATTTTTGTTGATGAACATATGCTAGAATCTTGCTAACACTTGCAGGGGCTCATGGTAAGAGAAGTGTGGATGTTTATCCACATTTCATCTCTTTACCTTTCCTTTTAAGTTGCTTTCTCTTTGTGGTTTGATGTGCCTTATGCCATCATGTGAGGCAACTCTTCTCTTCCCCCTTTAGGAGCAACTTATCTCCTTTAGAGGAGTAAGTTGCTTGCTATCTCTTTCCTCCTCTTCTTCTTGCTCCTCTTTGGTTATTCTTTTCTCTTAGGATAGTTGAAACCTCACTAACCTTAGGACCACTTTTGCATGACAACTTTAGGTTTAGTCTTTCCCCATTTTAGACTTTTTCCTTTTTTACTCCTTTGGTTCTTTCTCTTCTCATCTCAAAACAAAACCTAAAAAACATTAGTAAAGAAAGAAGTGACCTCTTGTGTAATAGCCTTATTCCATGGGGCATATGTATTCATTCCATCTTGGAATAGTGCATTTGTCTAGAATGACGCACAAGAAAAATCATAAAAAATACTTCTTCATTTTAATCACTAAAACACCTAATAAATTCAACAAGTCAATGAATTTAGGCCCTTGCCTTTGGAAACAAGCCTTGGATAAGTTCTCTTTACTTGGTGTGCTTGTTCTATTATTCCATCTTGGAATGTAGTAACAAGTACACATTCCATGGAAAAGAGCTTGAGTTCATTCTCTTGTGCCACACCAAATAAAAGCTCATAAAAAAACACAAACAAACAATAAGCGTCTTTCCTTCGGGAATTCTTTTCTCATCTCCTTCGCTTCGTACACGAACTTGCTCCTACTTGTCATTTTGCAAGACGGTTACGCACTTGTCGTCCGAGCCTGCAACACCTGAGCATTGACATAGGCAGTTCAAGCCTTAATTCACAAGCAATCTTTTCAACCCCTAGTTAGGGGAACTACGACGTCTCTGATCCTCATGTACAGATGATGTACATAGGCAGCGGGGTAGGGCCCGTTCGAGCACAATCTTTATTTTCCCTACATTTCCCCCCTTATTTTCTTTTCTTATCCTTTTCTAGTTTCAGTTTTGCAGCAGCTTTCATCCTTATACCCTTTGAAGCAGTTTCTTTGCAAGCGTGGATCCCGTCGGGTACGGCGGACGATCTGGGGTGCTAATACCTTCCCAGGTCATAACCGACTCCCGAACACAGTCTCTTTGGTTCGCAGGACCTGTGTCTTTCCTTTTCTTTTCTTCTAGTTTGTGCAGCATTACCATTCTCGTCTCTTCGGGGAAAAATACCTGGTTGGCGACTCTACCTCTTTCCGCACCACTTTCGCGTTTGTACCAGGATGGAAATCCAGGGAGCGACACATACTTGTCCTTATTCTTGAATTCTTTTTCCAGATTGCGAATTACGTTTTCAAAAACTTCATCATCACCATTTGATTCCACCCCTAATTTTTTTTATGGAACTCCATAACTTAACAGGTAGATTTTCCAATTTTTCTTGATTCTTGAGTTGCTGTGCAAAACCTCTGTATCACTTATAGAGTCTCCAAAAATATCATGTATTGGTGTATCATCATCATTATATTATTCTCTAATTGGTGTATCACAATTCACCTCAGCATGCTTTTCTGCGTGCAAGAGTGTCACATAATAGGATGGATCAAAAGGAATCATCAGCTTGTTGTAAATGTCCTTCATAAGCTTTTTTTCTTCCCAACTCTTTTAACTCCTGAAGATGCCTGCTTCTTATGGATAATAGTGTTTTCACTACTATGGTTAATGTCCACTGGGTCTTTGGAAGCCTCAAACAGATGTGTACTTTTATCCTGATTAATTAAAGCCTTATCGTTTCCTGTGCATATATTATGACCGTTGTAGTCTACTTTGGTCTGCCCAATGTATGTGCCATTGTCCATGTCAATGGAATTCTCTTCTAGCCTTGGTAACTCACCCAATGACTTTTCACCAGTATTATTAAATTTATAATTCTTCACATGTGCAAAGGTATGTTCTCTTTCCTTCGTCACATCCATCGACCTCTCATTCATTTTTGACATTCCTGTTTAGTCATTCCCATTATCACCATCTTGTCTAATGAAACCTCCACTCAGACTTGCAATGTCTTCTTCTTCTTCTTATGAATCTTCTACTTCTGTATTTGAGGATACAACTTCAGAGCTTTCCTTAAATACTTATTAGATTGATTTCCAGATTTCTTATCTCCAATCGAGTCTTCCACAACTTTAATACAATGAATATGTTCATTAACTTCAATATTTATGACTTCACTCAGATTCATTGAAAATTTTGTCCTAATCAAAATTCTTGCTACATCCATTCTGATTTGTTCTTGTGTTTCAATATCAGCCTTCACAAACACACCAACTGTACCCGCTAAGAATTTGTAAAATTTATCTCCCCAAACATGACAGGGGAGACCATATATACTCACCCATGTTAGTATCTCTTTATCAACATCATCTAGTGACCAAGGATGAATCTCAGAAAACCAATTGGACACCCACTCTTTTCATATGATATGATCTTATTGATATCTCCATTTGTTTCTTCTTCAAGAAGACAAAGGTTTTCCCCAAGAGGTGTAGCCTTAATATTAAAATATCCTTCAGAATGGAATGCTCCTTGAATATCAAATGTTATTCCCGGAGATTCTACCACACCAACATAAGCTTTTTTGAATCTTGATAATTGACCCTTGTTGATATTGATATTTAAATGTGAAAACTTTCGTTTATCCCTCATGAAAATATTATTATGCACTTTGAAATTAGGTTTGGAATTCCTATCAGCTTCGTAAGACTTTGATTTGTCTCTGGTAATCTGAGCATATGAGAAACCATTCCTATCAGATTTATGAAACCTCATATTATGATTACGGATCTTGACATACCCTTCTTTAGAAGACACAAATTTTTCCAAATTCTGATTTGGATTTATCCCCTTTTGAACTTCAGTGATCCTCTTTTGAAAACGTAAAGTATTGGCGAATATCTTCTTGCCATTAATAAGAATATTATCTAATTTAATGGCTAGGAGATGTTCATCCTCCACCTTTTTGAACTTAACAAAACCAAACCTCTTGCCTCTTTTATCTCTTCTAGCTGGGATATAAACCCCAATAATGAGACCAAAATCCTTAAAAATATTGAACATTTCTTTCGCATCATATGAGTCTGGAAATTAAGAAAAGAAAAACGATGATGCCTCCTCCAGATCCTTCTCATAGACTTGTCCACCTTGTGTTTTCCAGATCGATCGTCTTGCGATGAGAACTTGGTCGTTTCTAGGAGAATTCTTAGGTTATAATTGTGAAGATATTTTGGAGCTTATGACAGAAGTCCTAACCTAGAGTAGAATGTCTTGGAGGTTTCTTTTGTTATTCTGGAACATGTCGAAGAAGATGTCCTACGACATCACATATGACATCGCGCATGTGTCAAGCTGGTGTGATTGGAACAAGCCGTGAATAGAAAATATGTAAACATTAGGGCTTTGTTTGTGAACCACTCTCTAGGATAGTTGGTATTTATGAGCCACTCTTTTATCATTCTGATATTAGGGTTGGACTGAGTTTATTGAGTTGTAAGGTTATGTTCTCACTTAGAAGCTCGTAGGTAATGAGTTGAGTGTTGTACTTGGATGAAGCTTTGAAGCAAATCCAAGTTGTGTTATTAGTCAAGAATCTTGGCTAGGTATTGTCATGGAATTATGTCTTCTGGTTTGTTCTTGTTAATTGTAATTATCACTGAGGTGATTTAGGGAGTGAGATGGTGATTTATCATATCTAGATGATGATATTTAAGTAGAAGTTGCACTAGGTAGGGATTAAGTGAGAAGTTGTAAACTGAGACTGTTTAGGCTTTGAATTAATATTGTTGATAGTGAATTTCCTCATGGCTTGGTAGTCTCCAGATGTAGGTGAGTTTGCACCGAACTAGGTTAATAATCCTTGTGTTATTTATGTTTTTCAGTATTGCTATTGTATATGCTTGACCTTGTTGCTTCTGTCAGACCAGATGTCTCAACATCCTGTAGGACATCTGGGTTTGCTATACCAGAATTTCAGGCGTGCAAGAGGTCAAAATTTTCACAGACTCCCAGCTCGTTGTATCATAGGTAAAGGGGAATACCAATCCAAAAACAATCACTTGGTCGAATACCCAGCCCCGGTACAGCAAACTTTTGTGCAATTCATGTCATGGGAAGTCCAACACATCCTTCATCAACGTAATTCTAGAGAAGACGTCCTATCAAAACTAGCAAGTACACGAAAGAAAGGAGGTAACAAGTATTTCATCCAAGAAATATTGTCGCGTCCCAGCATCGAAAAACCCTTTGAAGTCATCGACGTCAACGTCATAGGCAATAACAATTGCTGGATGACCCAATATATAACTACCTAACAACGAGATAATTTTCTGAAGAGAGTAAGGAAGCCAGCGTAACCAGATGTTGTGCATACTCATACGTCTTGGTGGAAAACAAGTTATATTGTCGAGGACTCCACATCCCACTTCTCAAATTTGTCTTCCAAGAAAGTGTGTCTAACATTCTGCACGAGATACACGAAGGCATCAACGCGCAATAAATCACTTGGTCGCAAAGCATTGAGAGTAGGATACTACTAGCCTACTATGCAGAATGACGCTAAAGAGCACGTAAAGAAATCCAACAAATTACATCGGCATAGGGAAATGCACCTAGCTCCCCCCGACGCGCTCAAAACTATGTCATCATCAGCCTTTTCATAGTGGGCTCATATCAAAACAAATATTTGATCATGGCCGTCGACTACTTCCCTAAGTGGGTAGAGGTCGGAGCTTTGGCCAAAATCAATGCATTCAACATATAGATTTTTTACAAAAGAAACATATTAGTCAGGTTCAACATACCCCAAGCTTTAATAACGAACAATGGCACACAGTTCACCAATGGGAATTTCCAAGACTTCATCGCTAAAACGCGCACCAAACAACACTTCGCATCCACCGAGCACCTTTAGACTAACGGGTAAGTCGGGGCCGCTAACAGATTCATCTTACAAGGTCTTAGGAGAAGGCTTGGAGAAGCGAAGAAAAAATGGGTCGAAGAACTCCACAACATGCTCTGGGCCTACAAAAAAACTCTGCACTCAACCACCGGGGAAACTCCTTTCGCATAATATACGGAACAAAGGCAGTCATCCCCGTGGAAACTAGAGAGCCTTATAGAAGGACAGAAGCCCCTTTGGAAGAGGAACTCAACAACAAAGTGCTAAGGGAAGAGCTCGACCTAGTCGAAGAGATCCGATCTGGAGCAGCTCTCTATGAAGCATCCCTGAAACAACAAATAACATTACAGTATGATGCCAAAGTCACCAAACGAGAATTCCAAGTAGGCAGCCTCGTCCTGTGTAGAAATCAAAAGGACTCTCGCGAGAGAAAGCTCGCCATAAACTAGTGTCGCTCCCACCAAATGAAGCCGGGTCAAATGGGGTACAGACGCGAACGGTCGGCGAAAGAGGGATGCGAGAACACACAGGAGTGAACTCACGAGAAATGAAAAGAGTCGCCAGCTAGGCATTTTTATCCTGAAGGAAAGGCAATGCTGCATAGACCTAGAAAGATATGGATAAGACGGTTGCGAACCAGAGAGACTGAGAAAGGGGGTTGGTTACAACCTGGGAAGGTATTAGCACCCAGATTGTCCGCCGTACTCGACGGGATCCACGCTTAAAAGATTTGTGTTTTAAAGGGGTAGTGTCAGTGCAATCTGTGTATAAAGAGCTGGAAAAGGTGTACAGGTGTCAGTGTAAAGTGTATAAGTGTAATATAAGAGGTGTCAGTGTAGGAATGAGAATGAATTGCTCAAGAACATGAGGCTAAAAGAATAAAGCTGGAAAGAGGGGAATATACAGAGACTTTTGTTCGATAACTGTTAAGTTATGCCTACGTATCCTCTCGTGCAATGAGGAAGTCAGAACACCGTAGTTCGACCCAAAGAGACTGAAAGGTGAATTGACTGGTGAACTGCTTACTGTCAATGCTTAAGTGTATGACCTGTCTGGCTCAGGTGCAAACTGTCTTGCATTAGACGGAAGAAGCGAGTTCTCGTTTATGAGTGAATGAGATGAGAAAAGAATCCCGGAGGAGACGATTATTGTTTGTTTTTGTGTTTTCAGTCTTTTATTGCTTTTTGAAGTTTGTCATAAGATAATGAGCTTAAGCCTAAACCAATGGATTTAGTAAACTCATCACATCTTCCCTCTGATTAGGGGTAATGAGAATACCTTAAGTGTGAAGTCAGCTTCTCACACTTAATCACCTTTGATATAGGATCAAGATCATTAACCTACTTGTGATTATTTAGATGTCTTTTGGTGTTTTTGTTTAGTGTTGAGTAATGAGATTAAGCCATAATTAGGGATTAAACAGACTCATTACACCATCCTAATAGAAGGATAATAGATGAGAATGTTTAAGCTGAGGAAAGCTCCTCAACTTAATCCATGATTAGGGATTAAACTCATGACAAAACAAGCCTTTGGTTAAGTGGATTTTAATTAATGATATGATGATGAAGTGCTTTTTAGGGTTTGTAAGACAACTTGAGGGGGACTTGTCCATTAACACTAGGGTTAGTCCTTCTTAACCAATTAAGGAAGAAATAGAACCCTAATGCAAGGCCCAAGTTACAAGCTTGATGTCTTGATGATTATTAAGTGAATTGATTAAGAGATTTAAACACATTAAGGGTTTAACACTTAGGATTAAAGTTATACACTCCATCCTAATAGAAGGATGCAGGCATAAGCTTAATCACAAAGCCTTAAAGCCTTTAGGGTTTAGTCCCTGATTATGAGATGAGAAGAGAGGACTCAATGAGACACAAAGGTAAAAGACTAAGTGGGGAGACTAATCAAAACCCTAATCATTGTCATGCTTGGTTGTTCCTAAGGTTTGTGAGGTTTTCAAGAGACATCTTCATTGGAACCACCAGGAAGCAGATGAAAGGAGCCAGGAAAAGCAAAGTAACTTGCTTCATTTAAGAAGACAAGTCACTTGAAAAAAGAAAGTGAGAAGAGAAAGAAAGGGCAAGCTCAATATCAAACACATAACAAAATGCAGCAAGGATGCATGAAAGAGATGAAAAGAAAATGTGAGAAGTGAAGGCAAATTCACTTCTCAAAGTTACTTACCACCTGAAAAGTTAGTGAAAGGAATGCAATGCAATGCAAAATGGAATGACATGGCATGATGCAAACCAAAAGCAGGAGCATATATGAGATGATAATGATGTTATGAGATGATGCAAACATGAATCAAGACATGAGAGTGATCATACAAACAAATGGATGCAAATGGAGCAAGTTTAGAACCATGAACACACATGAAAAGTTATGAGATGCAAATGACATACAACATGGCAAATACATGATGCAATGATCAAACATGATTCTAACATGTCTTAAGATGTTTAATGAACCAAATGGATGCACAAAATGCTATGGCTAGTCAAGGTATGAATGCAAATACAAGATGAATGCAGAAGGAAGCCCAAATTAGGGTTTATGATCAATGCATCAAACAAAAACCAAAATCAGAAGCAAACATCAAGATAAAAAATTGAAAATGCACTCAAAGGAACCCTAATCCTATACAAACTCACTGCCCAAAGGAGGGGTTCTAACTCTTAACCTAATGTAAGTTATGAATTTCCTAAGTTTTCTAGGGTTTTAGGGTACCTTAACAAGAAAAATGTCAAACAAATTGAAAATGAAAGATCAAATCATGCCAATTTAATCTTACAAACTACATGCTAAATAAAATGCAATTCAAAAAGAATCAAAGTCCAACTCTCCATGGTTACACAGAACTGATTTTTTGAAGTTTGGATCAAAATAATGCCTTGAAATGATTTTAATTCCATGAAAAATTCTCAAAAGACATCAAGATCAAAAAAGAAATTTGGTTTGAGGGTTGGACAATGTTTCTAAATGATTATGAAGGTTTCATGAATTTTTTGGTGATTTTTAAATACCTAAAAGTATTTTTAATTAATTAATTCTCATTAATTAATTAAAAATAAACTTTTAAATGATTTAAAAATATTTTAAAATTCAAAAAATAAAAATAAAAATGTTTTTGGTTTTTGAAATTAAATAAAAGTGTGTATAAAAAATTTCAGAATTTTTAAGATTGTTTTGCTATTTTAAATAAAATGGAGAAAATAAATGAAATAAAAAGAAAATAAAATTGAATTAATGAGAAGTCAAACAGATCAATGGTCAGCATTCAAATGAAACACGCGCGCGTTTGACTTGGCGCCACATCCAAGGGCTGAGATTCAAACTTCCATAATTATGATTAGCCCTAATTAATTATGCCCTAATGACTTTCAGGCGACCGGAACACTGTTCCGGTCGTCTTCTCCGGCCATCTCAAATCTCAAACTCTCTCTACACGCATCCAAAACAAAATCTAACTACCCAGAATTCATCCCCACTTAAAAACGAATCAAACCCCTCAATCAAACAATATTTTCATTCATTAATCAGCCAAATCGAATCAAAACATTTATTAGGGCAAAAGTTTCAGACAGTGCATACATCCTGGTTTCTCAACTATTTTCAAAAGTAAGCACATATTCATGATCAGGGGAGTGCATAGAAGCTATTAAGAACTTAAAAACATGTTTCTGGAAAAAAGTTTTGAGTTGACTACCTGAACTGAAGCTTTCGATTCAGGAGCTTTCTGGCTGTTTCTTTGGCTCAAATGCACTCCAATGATTCCCCTAAGAAGCTTGCAATGTTTGTTTGAAGTTTGCAATGGATGGTTTGAGAGATGGCAGGAGTTCTGTTCAATGGCAGGTGGTGATCGTGTTTTTGATTCTTTGAGTTTCAGGCTATGGTGAAGGGTGCTTTGTGACCAGGAAGATGTGTTGAGTTGATTTGTGAAGTTTGTTTATGTGTTTGTGGCCTGTGTGATGAGTTTCGAATGCTTTTGCAAGATGAGGTGAAAATGAGAATGCTGAGTTATGGAGTGTTTCAGGCTTGTGTTGTAGTTGCTTTGGCTTGCTTTTGGCTTGTATAAACTATCATGATTGGTCAGAAGAAGTGATGTGTGCTTTATTGATTGGTATGGGTCTTTTTGCCAAAATGTCAAAGTTGGTGTAAGAGAAGTATGGGCTACTTTCTAGCCAGGGACAAAGGGTGTGTCCCGCGCAGCATGATGTGGGGAGATGCCTAGGGTGGCTCAGCAGGCTAGCAAGCAAGTGGGTTGTGCCTTATGATGAGTTTTGCAACTTGCCTTGTTTTTTATTCTTATGAAAAAAATCTTGATCCATAGGCCACAAAATGAATGATCCCTTGGCCCATTCTGATTTTTAGGTCTTGTATGATCATGTTGTGAAGTTCAGAAATGCATTTGATGACTAAATTTGCCTTGAGAAGTGAATTTGCAACTTTGCCTCTTTGGTGGAAACTTTGAAATTTTGTGATTTTTGCCAACTTTGACAAACCATAACTTTTGATCCAAAATGAATTAGGTCATGTTCTTGTACTTTTTGAAAAGGGAATGATCCATTCTACAACTTTCATGACCAAAGTTTTTCCATTTGAAGCTTTTTTGAATCAAAAAGTAAGGGTTGAAAAAGTTGCCTAAAATGACAATTTCATTAAAAGTCAAACTTGCCCAAAAAGTCAACTTTGCAAAAGACTTGTAATTCTTCAATTTTGTGAATTTCCAACAACTTCTATGATCAAATAAAGATCATATACAATCAAAATGATGAAGAACACCCTTTGGTTGAGTCATTGAGGGCCTCAGATGCCCTGATTTTGCACTGACTTGCTTGAAAAGTCAACTCTTGATCAAATGACTTCCCCATGGAATTTCTTCATGAAAATTGATATGCATACTCCCTATACCATATAGAGACCAATGGAAACAAGAATGACCAAAAAAATTTGGAGTTATGGCCTCTGAAACCAAAACCCTAATTCTAGGTCATCTGTGTAGTCAAACCTGGCTCTGCTTCCATGCCATTCTCAGTTCTTGTGATTCTTTGACATTCTTGACTTTGAGGGGATATAATATGATACTTGAACATACATAGACCCCTTTGAAGTGGTTGATGACCTTTGGAGTGGCTCAAGAAGCTCTTGGATTGCTCAGATCACAAACCCTAGATGCAGATGACTTTGAATCTATGCAGTGAATCAAAAATGTGATATGAGATGCTATGATTGTGTTTATGTATATGAAATGATTACAAGCCATGATGTGAATGGGTGAGGGCAAATTTGGGGTGTTTACAGCTGCCCCTATTCAAACATGAGTTATCTGTGCAGGATGTAAGCAACGGCTTAACAGGCAAACAAGATAACTTGTGGTTGAATACCAAAGACAGTCCAAAATTTGCACTCACAGAATGAGGAAGAAAAGGGATATAGATTGTAAAAGAAAGTAAAGTATATTGTAAAGTGTGGGCGACGGAGGACGACCGTCAAGCAGAGGACGACTGCTGGGTAAAGAGCAATGACGGGGACGGCCGACATGCTGGGAAAAGTGCGAAAAATAAAGCAATGACGGGGACGGCCGACATGCTGGGGATAAAAGGGATCATGATGGGGACGGCCATCAAGATAAAGCTGTAAGATTCTCCGGGGATCAATGAAACATGACGGGGACGGCCATCAAGTTCATAAAGTAATGTAACCAACGATGGGGACGACCATCGGGCTAAAAAGAAAAGGGACCACGACGGGGACGACCATCGGGTTAAAGAATAAATGAAATAAATAGATGATGAGGTACGGTCATCAAAGGTGAAGGACGATAACCTAGCAGGGGACGGCTGCTCTGTTGGGGATAAGATGAGGGACGGTCATCTAAGGTGAAGGACGATCACCTGGCAGGGTACGGCTGCCGAAAATATCGCGACATAGGACGAATGCCGGATAAAAAGGTCAACGATGGGGACGGCCATCGGACGAGCATGATAAAGGACGATCATCAAGAGGTGGAGGACGACCACCTAGCAGGGGACGGCTGCTCTCAAGGTTTATCATGACATAGGACAAATGTCAGATAACCAAAATCAACAATGGGGACGGCCATTGGATAAAATGATGAAGGACGATCATCAAAAAGGTGAAGGACGATCACCTAGCAGGGGACGACTGCTAAATATCACGACATAGGACGAATGTCGGATAGAAAATCAACGATAGGGACGGCCATCGGATGAGCGTGATGAAGGACGATCATCAGGAGGTGGAGGACGACCACCTAGCAGGGTATGGCTGCTCTCAAGGCTTATCATGACATAGGACGAATGTCAGATAAAAAAGAAAATTTACTTCGTTGGCGATCTATTGGGGAATAGTAAACACAGACGAGTGTTTACATCCAAGAAATAAAGGGTATAAGTGTTTAGATGTTTGTGTATAGATTAAAGATGCGGGCGAGCATCCTTAAGACTACGATATGGACGAGTATCGGGTAGAAACAAAAACTGACACGTGTTCAGAGATGATGATACGGATGAGTATCAACTGGTTAACAAAGAACACGGACGAGTGTTGAATCTGAGGGGACTCTTCTGGGGAATAGTAGACACAGACGAGTATCTATATTCAAGAAGACGAAAGTGTTTGACACAGTGTATGGAATAAAGATGCGGACGAGCATCCTTGAGACTATGATACGGACGAGTATCAAGTAGAAACAAATGCTTGACACATGTTCTGAGATGATGGTACGGACAAGTACCAACTGGTTAACAAAGAACACGGACGAGTGTCGAATCTGTGGGGATATAAATGGTGTATACAAGATACGGACGAGTATCTGTATGAGTATGACTGGTGTATATTTAAGTGTTCAACCTGCTGGGGAGAGCGGCACGGACGAGTGTCGAAAGGAGAAGAGTATAGTATAAACGAGTATCTGATATACAAAGTGTTTATGTAGCTGTACTGGGGAAAATGACAGGGACGGATGTCAAGGAATTATATATATATCTGTGAGTGCAAAGGGGATGTCTTTGGCTTTCCGCTGGGGGTATGACATGGACGGGTGCCACAAAGAGTATATACTGGTGTTTGGGAGAATGTGAGGCAACTGCTTTTGCTTTAGCTCTCTGTTGGGGAATCTGGGGAGCTTTCTGTATATTGTTGGATTGTTAATATTCACAAGTGCTTGATTCAAAACATGGCTTATGATTATGCAATATGTTTGATTTCTGCCGTAATGCTCCGTACTAGACGGAATGCTACGCTTTGTGGGTGAACATGATGCGAATGCCATGATTATGCAAAGATACCAAACCGGGATTCGGATCCCGTTGTTGTGAAGATCTCTAGTCGATCTGCTTGAAGTGAACATCCCAGCTGGGGATGAGATCATTGGTAGATCTGATGAGATGTATTTGCTTGGGGAGATAGGCCACTGATAAACCCATCCTTGGTAATGAGGGGACCCAACTGGGGTTTGTAGAAGCTTTCGTCACTCTGTTGTGATTCCTTCATGCGTTGCTCTTTTGAATAGAGGCTGACACTCTGTGGGGAAGCGGTTCTCTGGCTTTTGTACTTGGCTGAGGAAGAATGATTGGCAACTTGGCTGGGGAGAAATAGCAAGTGGAAACTCAGCTGGGGAGAAAACACTTTGAGTGCTAAGACTGAGTGAGTGTCGATTTGCTGGCTTGCTGGGATGAAGCTTTCATGCCCCGAGTTGCGTTTTGGATACCTGCAATCCTGCAAAGATAGGGAAACGCACAAGTAATCCCGAGGTATCCTTTACTGGATTCCGTCATAGGAGTTTAAACACTTCTGAGAGTAAGTATATTTCCTACAAGCATGTAACTTTTATTTTTTTGAAGACAAGCATCTGTATTCATGCAATCAGTTTTTCTTAAGACATCAGACATTTTTGCAAATAAAAATGTACAAGACGAAACATGACTGAAAATCTGATTTTATTAATTCATGCGCCCTGAACTGGCAATATACAGTCAAAGAAACATATCTCCTGAAATGAGGAGATTGTTACAAATTGAGAAACAAACTGCTGGCAATGTTGACGATGCTTTCGAGGAGCTTCCCTCTTGCTATGACTCGTATGACATTTGACGTTCTTCTCATCTTGCTTTCTGAAGTCGGCTGATTCTGAAAGAAGCTTGATCCTTTCGAAGCTTACCAAGTTGTGAGCGATACAGACGAATTCAGCATGCAGTTGTTCGCTCATCCCCTTATTTTGCATGGATCGCCCTTTCGGGTTTTCAATCCATCGGGATACCCATTTTTGCCTGAGTTGTCCGATGTGGCTTTTCAACTCAGCGGGTGTACATTTTTTTGTTTATTTTCCCTTATTTTTGCCCGAGTCTTTTATTCTGTTTTTGACTCGCCGGGATGCCCTATTTTTGCCTGGACTTACATTCTGTTTTTTGTGTCCAGCGGGTCATTTTATGCGAAGTATTTTTTAACTGCATCTGAATTCACAGGGGACGGGAAGTCTTCACCATCCATAGTGCTGAGCATCAGTGCTCCACCAGAAAAAACTTTCTTTACTACAAATGGTCCTTCATAGTTCGGAGTCCACTTGCCCCTATGGTCTGTATGCGGAGGGAGGATTCTTTTCAGCACAAGATCCCCTACTTGATACTCTCGGTGCCTGACTTTCTGATCGAAGGCTTTCTTCATTCATTTCTGATACAGCTGCCCATGACAGATTGCAGCCAATCTCTTTTCTTCAATCAGACTCAGTTGTTCGTATCGGGACCAGACCCACTCTGCTTCGTTCAGCTTAACATCCATCAGTACCCACAGGGAGGGTAATTCAACTTCAACAGGTAGGACTACTTCCATACCATATACAAGCTGATACGGCGTTGCCCCAGTGGATGTTCTGATTGACGTGCGGTACCCATGTAAGGAAAACGGTAGAATTTCATGCCAGTCTTTATATGTGACTACCATCTTCTGCACAATCTTCTTGATATTCTTGTTAGCTGCCTCAACAGCACCGTTCATCTTTGGCCTGTAAGGAGAAGAATTGTGGTGTTGGATCTTGAAGTCCCGACATAGTTCTGCCATCATTTTGTTGTTCAAGTTGGAACCATTATCAGTAATGATTCGCTCGGGCACTCCATACCGACAGATGATATCTCTTTTCAGAAATCTGGCTACCACTTGCCTTGTAACATTTGCATAGGAAGCTGCTTCGACCCACTTGGTGAAATAGTCAATGGCAACCAGGATGAATCTGTGGCCATTTGAAGCAGTCGGTTCGATTTTGCCAATCATATCAATGCCCCACATAGCAAAGGGCCAAGGTGAAGACATCACATTCAAAGGATTGGGAGGCACATGCACCTTATCCGCATAAATCTGGCATTTATGGCATTTTCTGGCATAAGCACAACAGTCGGCATCCATTGTGATCCAGTAATAACCTGATCTTAGCAACTTCTTAGCCATGGCATGCCCGCCCGCATGGGTACCAAAGGATCCTTCGTGCACTTCATGCATCAACAAGTATGCTTCTGTTCTATCAACACATCTGAGGAGTACCATATCAAAGTTTCTCTTATACAGGGAACCATCAGTGTTCAGAAAGAAACTACCAGCAAGCCTTCTCAATGTCTTCTTATCATTGGAAGATGCCCCAGGTGGGTATGTTTGATCCTCCAAGAAGCACTTAATGTCATGGAACCAAGGCTTATCATCTTTGACAACATCTGCTGCGAACACATATGCTGGTCTGTCAAGTCTGGACACTGAGATTTGAGGTACAAAGTTGGCAGCTTGCACTTTGATCATGGATGAAATGGTAGCCAGAGCATCTGCAAACTGATTCTCGTCCCGAGGGATATACTCAAGCTTTGACTGTTGTAAAGAAAGTCAATAACCTCCTTGTATAATCCCTATAAGGTATCAGATGATCCTATACCATTTGCCGTTGGTTTGATTAACCACCAGAGCTGAATCTCCGAATACAGTCAATGTCTTGATCCTGAGGTCAATGGCTTCCTCAAGACCCATAATGCAAGCTTCGTATTCAGCTTCGTTGTTAGTGCAGTTGAAAGTGAGTTTTGCCGAGAAAGGCATGTGAACTCCCTTAGGTGTAATGAGTACCGCACCAACACCACGACCATTCATATTAACATCCCCATCAAACATCATAGTCCATTCTTCTTCCGGGTCAGGCCCTTCAGTGTGAACAGGCTCTTCATGATCTTTTGCTTTTATGAACATGATGTCTTCATCAGGGAAGTCAAATCTCATAGGCTGGTAATCATCAATAGGTTGCTCAGCAAGATATTCGGACAATACACTGCCTTTGATGGCTTTCTGAGATGTGTACTGGATGTCATATTCTGTGAGGATCATTTGCCATCTTGCAACCCATCCGGTAAGTGCTGGCTTCTCAAAAATGTACTTAACTGGATCCATCTTTGAGATCAATAAAGTAGTGTGGGTCAACATATACTGTCTCAGTCGGCGAGCAGCCCACGCTAAAGCACATCAAGTTTTCTCGAGCAGTGAATAACGTTGTTCACAGTCGGTAAACTTTTTGCTTAGGTAGTATATTGCATACTCTTTTCGACCAGACTCGTCATGCTGGCCCAACACACACCCCATCGACTCTTCTAATACTGTCAAGTACATTATCAGAGGTCTTCCTTCAACTGGAGGCATAAGGATTGGAGGCTCTTGTAAGTATTCCTTGATCTTGTCAAAAGCCTTCTGGCAGTCTTCGTTCCACCTGACCATCTGTTCTTTTCTCAACAATTTGAACAAAGGCTCACAGGTTGCCGTAAGGTGAGATATGAACCTTGAGATGTAGTTCAATCTACCTAGAAACCCTCGAACTTCTTTTTTAGACTTCGGTGCAGGCATTTCTTGAATGGCTTTGACTTTATCAGGGTCAACTTCAATCCCTTTCTCGCTCACAATAAAACCCAGCAGCTTACCAGATCGCACCCCGAATGTGCACTTGTTGGGGTTCAACTTCAGTTGGTACTTCCTCAGACGCTTGAATAGCTTCAGTAGATTTACCAGGTGGTCTTCTTCAGTGAGGGACTTGGCAATCATGTCATCCACATAACACTCAATTTCTTTATGGATCATATCGTGGAATAATGTCACCATAGCCCGTTGATACGTTGCACAAACATTCTTTAGTCCAAACGGCATTACCTTGTAACAGAATGTGCCCCAGGGTGTGATGAAGGTTGTCTTCTCCATGTCTTCAGGTGACATCTTGATCTGATTGTATCCTGAAAATCCGTCCATGAAGGAGAATACCGAGAACTGAGCCGTATTATCAACCAATACATCAATGTGAGGTAATGGGAAGTCATCTTTCGGGCTGGCTCTGTTCAGGTCCCGGTAATCAACACACATTCTTACTTTGCCGTCTTTCTTAGGCACAGGCACAATATTAGCAATCCACGGTGGATAGCTAGTTACAGCAAGAAAACCGGCGTCCCACTGCTTTTGCACCTCTTCCTTGATCTTCATTGCCATATCTGGACGAGTACGGCGCAACTTCTGTTTAACCGGTGGGCAATCTTCTCTTAAAGGCAGCTTGTGCATAACAATGTCGGTGTCCAACCCTGGCATATCCTGATAAGACCAAGCAAACACATCCACATATTCTTGAAGCAGGTCGATCAGTTGTCTCTTCACTGAGTCTTGTAAGCAGGCCCCGATTTTAACTTCTTTCACATCTTCATTTGTACCAAGATTAATTGTTTCGACCTCCTCCTGATGAGGAGTGATAACCCTTTCCTCTTGTCTCAACAACCTGGCTAGCTCTTTAGGAAGCTCATACTCTTCTTCAACCCCTTCATCAGCTTGATTGATCGGATTGTCAAAGTCATACGAGGTCATAGCCATGCTGTTGTCGGTGCGGTCTGGAAGGCACTCTCTGCAAGGGTTCAGTTTGTTCATTTTAGTGATTGATTTTAATCTTGTTTAGAAAAGTGAAATAAAGTTGTCATTTTGAAAACATTGCCATTTATTTTTTGTACAAAAAGAAAAATGGAAAAACAGTGAGCGGAAAAGGAAAAGACTCATTTGCAAAAGATGTCTGATATTTCATTGATTAATCTTGTTGCACAAAAATTACAGATGGCCCGATTACAAAATGAGTCTTGTCATCTTGGGCAAGATGCAAGACTTGATGCATGCTTAAAATATACAGGAAATAATAATTACTCTGCAGGAGTAACTCTTATAATTTCCTGGGAAGACCAGTTTAAGATACTGCTCCCCGGGATCCTTGGACGTATCCAGCTCTCCAGGTTGCGGTCGCTTTCATCCTCGTCTTCCAAGTTGTTGACAGCATCAGGGGTGAGCATCCCCCCACTAACAAAGTTGGGCTTCTTAGCATCCTCTGCTTGATCTTGTTGAGTTGGTTTGTAACCCAACCCAAATCTATCCTCTTTCTTCTCTACAGGTAACAACTTGCCCCAGCCTTGGGCAGTCCCTTCTTCAACAACCTTCCGGGCTTGTTGATAAGATGTCATTGAGGTTCCAGGTACAACAGATGTTTCATTTACGTTCAAGGCCTCAAACCCTTGACTCATCGTTTCATGGATCTCCCCATCCATCTCAATGTATTTGTAGGTAGCCAGATGGCTAACAAAAATATCTTCCTCTCCACAAATAGTAACGACTTGGCCCTCCCACTCGAATTTTAACTTCTGGTGAAGGGTAGACGTAACTGCGCCAGCGGCATGAATCCATGGTCTACCCAACAAACAGCTGTAGGCAGGCTGAATGTCCATCACGTAGAAGGTCGTTTTGAAAGTTTGTGGGCCAATCGTTACAGGCAACTCAATTTCTCCCAGAACTGATCTCTTAGAGCCGTCAAAGGCTCTTACTACCAAGTTACTGGGACGTAATGCCAATCCTTCATACTCCAGCTTCACAAGGGCTTTTTTAGGTAAGACATTGAGGGATGATCCTGTGTCTACCATCACATGGGAAAGAACTGCACCCTTACACTCCATGGTAATGTGCAAAGCCTTGTTGTGATTGCGGCCTTCTGTAGTCAAATCAGTGTTGGTAAATCCTAGTCCATGACTAGCGTTAACATTTCCAACCACATCTTCCAACTGATTGACGGTGATCTCCTCTGGCACATAAGCTGCGTGCAAGACTTTTAGTAGTGCGTTCCGATGGGCTTCGGAGCACATTAATAATGATAGAATGGAGATCTTGGAAGGCGTCTGGTGAAGCTGGTCCACTATATTGTAATCACTTTTCTTGATGATTCTCATGAATTCATCAACTTCTTGATCGAAAGGTGTTTTCAAAGCTTCCTTAACAATTTTCTCTTCTTGCACCATGCTCTTCCCTTTTGCCTTGGCAGCAGCTTCTGCTTCAGCAGTGGGTCTTTGAATTTGCGGGGCAAAGAGACGTCCGCTTCGAGTGAAGCCTCCGCCTCCCCCCACATTGTCTATTTGTTGTGAAGAAGTTGATGATTCGAGAGTGATTTTCTGTCCTTCGCAGTATAGATCGGAGCCGTAATGCCAAGGGATGGCATTACTGCTTTCATAAGGTACTGGCCCAGGCACTGTGATAGTGACTGGACTGATAGCAACTGAAGAAGGGACCATGATAATATGTGGATCATAGTATATTGTGACTGGTGCTCTGATAGGAGTGGCATTTTGTGAGTTGTAGGCAGAATCATTTTCAGGATCATAATAAATTGTAACCGTTGAGACATTTGCTGTTGAAGTTGTAGGAGACACTGTTGAATGGATGGGTGTTTTTGTTGTAGGATATTCTGAATGAAGGGGTGCTGAAGTTGTAGAAGGGATGTTTGCTGATATTTGGTCCGTTGTAGTAACAGATGAAGCATTTGTTGATGAAACTGAAGAGTTGTTTGGAACAATGGTTGTTGCAGTTGTAGAAGACTCGGGAATTGTTGTTAAGGAGATTGCTGGATTGGTAGGTACTGATGTTGTGATTTGAAGCAGGCCACTCTGGATGAGACCATCTATGCCATCTCTCAAGTTATCACAACCATTCACTGAAATGTTGCAATAAGCACACCCTAGCTCACATCCCGGGAATATTTGACATTCAAGGAGTTGAGCTTTAATCTCTACCAAGGGTGTCCGAATCTGACCCACACTGGTTATCAAGTAAGACGGCTTGTCTTCTTCAATAGCATTGATTCTGGGGCCTCCGTGGTTTGGCATAGGGTTCTTGTTAACATTTGGTGGTGGTGCAAAGTTTAGAGCTTTAGAGTCTACCAGGTCTTGTACCTTCATGTGCAAAGCTCTGCACTTCTCTGTACTATGGCCAGGTGCATTTGAGTGAAAAGCACATCTGGCGCTGGCGTCATAATTTCTGGGTAGACTGGCAGGATCTGGAGGTGCCAATGTCCTTAGCTCAACCAGGTTGAGTTTTAGGAGTTGTGGCAATAATGTGGCATAAGGCATAGGGATCGGATCGATCACCCTATTGGCCTGAGACGGTCTCTGTTGAAATGGTCTTTGCTGATTGTTGTTGTTGGTGTTGTTGTAGTTTCTCTGAGGAGGATACTGAGTTTGTTGCTGATAATTTTGTTGCTGTGGTTGATAAGCTGGTTGTGGATGAATTGGAGCGGGAATGGTGACTGCTGCCACAGACCTATGAACATATTGGGGTCTGCCTCTGCTGGCATGGATATCATTGGTCTCACCAGTTCTTCTTGGGCCCACAAAAGGCTTTCTTGTGTTGCTGGATGAGCTGGCACCGTTGTCAGAAATTTTGCCCATCTTTAATAGGCTCTCAATTCTTTCTCCAGCTATAACGACATCTGTAAAGCTGGTAGAAGAAAAGGCAGCTAGCCTATCAATGTATGTCCCTTGGAGGGTATTCATAAACATATCAGCCATCTCCCTCTCTGACATGGGTGGCTGGACAGCAGCAGCTAGCTGTCTCCACCTCTGGGCGTACTCCCGGAAGCTTTCCCTGGATGACTGTGACATTCCCATCAGGAGGGTCCTGTTGGGTGCCATATCCAAATTATACTGGTATTGTCTAATGAAGGCCTCTGCCAAGTCCTTCCAACATCTGATGGTGGCTCTAGTCAGATGAGAGTACCATTCCCTTGAAGCTCCAGTTAAGCTGTCTTCGAAATAAAACATCCACAGCTTTTCGTCCATGGTATATGCCTTCAGCCTCCCCAGAAAGGATTGTAAGTGGGTCCGTGGACAGGAGGTTCCGTTGTACTTTTCAAAGCACGGAGGTTTAAACTTATGGGGAATCCTGACCCCGTCCACTAAGCCCATGTCCATAACATCAAAACCCAAGGAGTTTTGAGACTCCAAGGACCTTAATTTTTCAGCAATTTCATCTAGCCTTCTGTCATAGGCTTCATCCCCAGCTCCCATCACTGTGAACTGATCTTCCCGGGGGTCTTCTTGTAGCACTCTGCCTATAGTAGCATTCTCTTGTACATTAGCGGGGATGTTGATCTCTGGATGAAGGTGGGGTCCATATACAGGTGGGTTGATATGAGGCTGAACCCTCTGATTGTTGCTTGTCCCACCAGTCCCTAGATGGGGATCTTCCTGAGTCTGCCTCTCTACCAAGGCTCTTAATCTCTCTTGGCTCTGTGCCAATCCATTCATCACCTCCATAAATTGTGTCATCTGATTCCTCATTTCCAATCTCTCATTGGCCATTTGGTTCCTGACCTCTACAAGGTCCTGCTGTACCTGGTCCATCTGTATACCCGGAAGGTTGTTGCGGGTGGGATATCTGTGTGGACGGTTGAGTGGGAACACCCGACGTCGAGCAATAGTTCCTGAGATCACAACAGAGTTAGTAACAAAAACAAAACAAACCTACAAAACAAACAAAGGTTAGCATGCAATGCAGTATGCTTATTTGTTTCCAAGGTATCCGGCTTGGCACTTGGTTTTGACCTTTCCAGACCCTTGAAGATGCTGTTGATGTTGCTTGAAAGAAACTCAGATAGAACAAACTGATACATTTATTACAAAAAGTAAATGATACATAGTTTGTTTCTTCTTACAATACATGCCCTCTGAGGGGTCAAAATACAACATAAGAAAATAAAAGTACATGGAATGAAAGCAACAACAAGCAAAAGTCAGACACCAAGACCAAACTCATCCTCCTGAACTTCCTTTAGAAGTGCTTCAGTCACAGGATCAGCTGGACGCTCTGTGAGGTTCCTGATGAGGAGATTCCTGGTAGTAACAGCTGCAGCTAGCTTCTTGTGTTGACTCTGGTCCTTTGACCTCTTCACACCAGCTCTAATATTCAACTCTGAGATCTCTCTTTGGGCTGCTAGCAGGGCTTCCTGTTGCTCTTTTGCACTAGCCTCCAGCTGCTCAATCTTGTCCTGAGTCCTCTTATCTTCCAGAGTACGAGCTTCGGTGATCCTGACCCACCTAGCTTAGCTCTCCTTCAGATACAAATCAGTCCTGGCTTTCTGGAACTGAGCCTCTTTGCAGGCATTCTTCAAGATCTTCTCTCCAGCCCTAGACTTCTTAATGTAGTCCTCTGACTTCTCAATCCTAGCTAGATGCTCCACCTTTAGCTTTTCTAACCTCTCAATGTCCAGCCGACCATCACTCCTCTCCCAGAGGGTCTTCTGTAGAGCCTGAGTCAGCTTCTCATTTCTCTCTTTTAGTTTCTTAAACTCCTCTAGACTAACAGTGATAGGAGGTGGTGCTGAGGATGGCCCAGGTATATCTTCCATGGTAAAGTGCATCCCAGAAAATTGAGCCCTGGCATGGGACCACTCATAGTACTGTGCTGAGGCCACATTGTTGCATCTTCCCAGAATGGCCATTCCCTTGGTCTGAACATTTTCCCAAGCCCAGGATGCTTGCCTGACAATAGCCAGATTAGGCTTAATCTCACAATAAAGGGTCTCAGCCAAGTCTTGTGCTCTAGGAGTGTGGACCAATGCATAGCCCAGTTGTCTTTTGAATAGCAGAGGGTTGTAGTTGATGCAACCCTTTACTCCTATCAGGGGTACATTGGGAAACTGCCCACAACTGGTAATGATGTCCCTGCCTTTTGTGCTTTGAGTGCACCACCTGATATCAGCTGAGGTCAAAGCAGTGAGTCTTCTAGCCCAGTTCCTCTGCTGGTGTGGGTTCAAAAATGCATCAGTCTTGGGCAAGTGTCTGAGCAGCCAGGTATGGAACAGGGGAGCACAGCACCTCACCAATCTTCCCCTCTGCTTTTCATTCCTTTGGTGAACAGAGTAGTAGAAATCTCCCAGTAAGGTGGGCACTGGATTGCATTCTTGCTAATGAACTTAGGCTCATCTGCAAATAATATGATCCCATATATGCTAAGGGCCAATAAAGCACAGACTGCCTTCCATTCTCCTGAGGAGGCCTTCAGGGTAGCCTGAGAGATCAAGAAATCCAGATGTAGACCAGAGACTCCAGCCTTGGTAGTCATATTCTGCCCAATCAGAACTGGTTCTAGATATAATGCCTTTGCCACTTCTTCATTACTTGGAAAAGCCATCTCAGGGTTGAAGGGGACCCCACCCCTGATAGGTATACCAACCAATGATGAATACTCCTCTAATAGAGGCCCCAACTGAAAATCCTGAAAGGTGAAGCACCTCAGAGGGGGATCATAGAACTGAAGGCAAGTATGAATCAAGCTCCTCTGTGAAGGGTCCAAATCCATAACCACATCAAGTATGCCTCCATAGTGTTCTCTGAATAGTGGTACATGGTCTGGAGTAATCAGGGTCTGGATCTTCCTGATGTCAGCTAGCTCAGGCTGAAAGAAATGATAGGAGATGTTGCTCTTCTTGGGGGCCATGTTGCTGAAGAAGAGCTGAGACAGGTGCTGATGATGGAGAATAAAACTGAAGATGGGCCACTGACAGGTTGAGACTGGTGATGCAGGTGACTGAAGCAGGTAGCTGATAACTGAAGTAGATACTGATGAAGATAAGTCTATGCTGATGATGGGGTCAAAACCAAGCCAAAATAAAGTATGGATACCCTGAAAAACAAATAAGCAAATGTTAAAATGATGCAATGATGATGTATGCAAATGATATGCAAGGGTTTGTGACTGAGCTGGATCTGATCAAGTGCTCTGATATAAGTCCAGGTATGTTCAAGAAATCCAGATGGAGGTCCATGAGTCCAGTAACCAAGGTGGGGGACTCAAATAAAGAGTCACATGTCCAGGGTTAAAAATCACAAGAACTATTCCAAGATGGAGTACTCTTAGTCAAAACAAAGTAACAGGGTATGCTGAGGCCAAGGGTACCTGCAAACCTGTAAACAGCCCAACCCCCTCACAGGTGGTGTTCTAGAACAAGGATCCTAAGACTTGGATCAGTTATGAGAAGTGTAAACACTTCTAACCCGGAGGTACAGTGTTTACAATAACCATAAAAGATCCTCCTCTAATTCTCCTCAGTTTCTGAAGGTCAATACTAATGGTCATCCAGACTTAGCAGGCTTCCCAGATAGCCCTGGCACTACAGGAAATCTGCAGCACAGAGTTCTCAAGAAGAAACCCATATCTAAACCGTGTTTCATATTCCCGCACCAGACCGAAATGGAATGGGAAAGAACATGAACCACTCTAGCCTAGGTGTCACTCAGGTCCCAGGTATAGGGCCTTAACTCTCAATAGAACACCCACCCACCAAAGCAACAAAACAGATCCAGCCAGCACAGTACGACAGTATGATATATGTGAAGCTATGAAGAAAGCAATAAAACAACTGTACATAAAGCAAAAATAAAACAACTATACAAACACAGATAGCACATAACACCCCAGTAAACACAAATCAATCAAGCGCTAGGAGGAACCCAAAAAAAGAACCAGAAGCCCTGGTTACAGTATAAGGTATCCCCAGCAGAGTCGCCAAGCTGTCGCTCCCACCAAATGAAACCGGGTCGAATGGGGTACAGACGCGAACGGTCGGCGAAAGAGGAATGCGAGAACACACAGGAGTGAACTCACGAGAAATGAAAAGAGTCGCCATCTAGGCATTTTTATCCCGAAGGAAAGGCAATGCTGCATAGACCTAGAAAGATATGGATAAGACGGTTGCGAACCAGAGAGACTGAGAAAGGGGGTTGGTTACAACCTGGGAAGGTATTAGCACCCAGATTGTCCGCCGTACTCGACGAGATCCACGCTTAAAAGATTTGTGTTTTAAAGGGGTAGTGTCAGTGCAATCTGTGTATAAAGAGCTGGAAAAGGTGTACAGGTGTCAGTGTAATGTGTATAAGTGTAATATAAGAGGTGTCAGTGTAGGAATGAGAATGAATTGCTCAAGAACATGAGGCTAAAAGAATAAAGCTGGAAAGAGGGGAATATACAGAGACTTTTGTTTGATAACTGTTAAGTTATGCCTACGTATCCTCTCGTGCAATGAGGAAGTCAGAACACCGTAGTTCGACCCAAAGAGACTGAAAGGTGAATTGACTGGTGAACTGCTTACTGTCAATGCTCAAGTGTATGACCTGTCTGGCTCAGGTGCAAACTATCTTGCATTAGACGGAAGAAGCGAGTTCTCGTTTATGAGTGAATGAGATGAGAAAAGAATCCCGGAGGAGACGATTATTGTTTGTTTTTGTGTTTTCAGTCTTTTATTGCTTTTTGAAGTTTGTCATAAGATAATGAGCTTAAGCCTAAACCAATGGATTTAGTAAACTCATCACATCTTCCCTCTGATTAGGGGTAATGAGAATACCTTAAGTGTGAAGTCAGCTTCTCACACTTAATCACCTTTGATATAGGATCAAGATCATTAACCTACTTGTGATTATTTAGATGTCTTTTGGTGTTTTTGTTTAGTGTTGAGTAATGAGATTAAGCCATAATCAGGGATTAAACAGACTCATTACACCATCCTAATAGAAGGATAATAGATGAGAATGTTTAAGCTGAGGAAAGCTCCTCAACTTAATCCATGATTAGGGATTAAACTCATGACAAAACAAGCCTTTGGTTAAGTGGATTTTAATTAATGATATGATGATGAAGTGCTTTTTAGGGTTTGTAAGACAACTTGAGGGGGACTTGTCCATTAACACTAGGGTTAGTCCTTCTTAACCAATTAAGGAAGAAATAGAACCCTAATGCAAGGCCCAAGTTACAAGCTTGATGTCTTGATGATTATTAAGTGAATTGATTAAGAGATTTAAACACATTAAGGGTTTAACACTTAGGATTAAAGTTATACACTCCATCCTAATAGAAGGATGCAGGCATAAGCTTAATCACAAAGCCTTAAAGCCTTTAGGGTTTAGTCCCTGATTATGAGATGAGAAGAGAGGACTCAATGAGACACAAAGGTAAAAGACTAAGTGGGGAGACTAATCAAAACCCTAATCATTGTCATGCTTGGTTGTTCCTAAGGTTTGTGAGGTTTTCAAGAGACATCTTCATTGGAACCACCAGGAAGCAGATGAAAGGAGCCAGGAAAAGCAAAGTAACTTGCTTCATTTAAGAAGACAAGTCACTTGAAAAAAGAAAGTGAGAAGAGAAAGAAAGGGCAAGCTCAATCTCAAACACATAACAAAATGCAGCAAGGATGCATGAAAGAGATGAAAAGAAAATGTGAGAAGTGAAGGCAAATTCACTTCTCAAAGTTACTTACCACCTGAAAAGTTAGTGAAAGGAATGCAATGCAATGCAAAATGGAATGACATGGCATGATGCA
The DNA here is from genome assembly GCA_963966055.1 of Lathyrus aphaca. Classification (NCBI taxonomy): domain Eukaryota; kingdom Viridiplantae; phylum Streptophyta; class Magnoliopsida; order Fabales; family Fabaceae; genus Lathyrus; species Lathyrus aphaca. Next base: position 492,568,511 of record OZ014525.1, on the reverse strand, counting down.
AACAAAAACCAGGAGCATATATGAGATGATAATTATGCTATGAGATGATTCAAACATGAATCAAGACATGAGAGTGATCATACAAACAAATGGATGCAAATGGAGCAAGTTTAGAACCATGAACACACATGAAAAGTTATGAGATGCAAATGACATACAACATGGCAAATACATGATGCAATGATCAAACATGATTCTAACATGTCTTAAGATGTTTAATGAACCAAATGGATGCACAAAATGCTATGGCAAGTCAAGGTATGAATGCAAATACAAGATGAATGCAGAAGGAAGCCCAAATTAGGGTTTATGATCAATGCATCAAACAAAAACCAAAATCAGAAGCAAACATCAAGATAAAAATTGAAAATGCACTCAAAGTAACCCTAATCCTATACAAACTCACTTCCCAAAGGAGGGGTTCTAACTCTTAACCTAATGTAAGTTATGAATTTCCTAAGTTTTCTAGGGTTTTAGGGTACCTTAACAAGAAAAATGTCAAACAAATTGAAAATGAAAGATCAAATCATGCCAATTTAATCTTACAAACCACATGCTAAACAAAATGCAATGCAAAAAGAATCAAAGTCCAACTCTCCATGGTTAGGCAGAACTGATTTTTTGAAGTTTGGATCAAAATAATGCCTTGAAATGATTTTAATTCCATGAAAAATTCTCAAAAGACATCAAGATCAAAAAAGAAATTTGGTTTGAGGGTTGGACAATGTTTCTAAATGATTATGAAGGTTTCATGAATTTTTTGGTGATTTTTAAATACCTAAAAGTATTTTTAATTAATTAATTCTCATTAATTAATTAAAAATAAACTTTTAAATGATTTAAAAATATTTTAAAATGCAAAAAATAAAAATAAAAATATTTTTGGTTTCTGAAATTAAATAAAAGTGTGCATAAAAAATTTTAGAATTTTTAAGATTGTTTTGCTATTTTAAATAAAATGGAGAAAATAAATGAAATAAAAAGAAAATAAAATTGAATTAATGAGAAGTCAAACAGATCAATGGTCAGCATTCAAATGAAACACGCGCGCGTTTGACTTGGCGCCACATCCAAGGGCTGAGATTCAAACTTCCATAATTATGATTAGCCCTAATTAATTATGCCCTAATGACTTTCAGGCGACCGGAACACTGTTCCGGTCGTCTTCTCCGGCCATCTCAAATCTCAAACTCTCTCTACACGCATCCAAAACAAAATCTAACTACCCAGAATTCATCCCCACTTAAAAACGAATCAAACCCCTCAATCAAACAACATTTTTCATTCATTAATCAGCCAAATCGAATCAAAACATTTTTTAGGGCAAAAGTTTCAGACAGTGCATACATCCTGGTTTCTCAACTATTTTCAAAAGTAAGCACATATTCATGATTAGGGGAGTGCATAGAAGCTATTAAGAACTTAAAAACATGTTTCTGGAAAAAAGTTTTGAGTTGACTACCTGAACTGAAGCTTTCGATTCAGGAGCTTTCTGGCTGTTTCTTTGGCTCAAATGCACTCCAATGATTCCCCTAAGAAGCTTGCAATGTTTGTTTGAAGTTTGCAATGGCTGGTTTGAGAGATGACAGGAGTTCTGTTCAATGGAAGGTGGTGATCGTGTTTTTGATTCTTTGAGTTTCAGGCTATGGTGAAGGGTGCTTTGTGACCAGGAAGATGTGTTCAGTTGATTTGTGAAGTTTGTTTATGTGTTTGTGGCCTGTGTGATGAGTTTCGAATGCTTTTGCAAGATGAGATGAAAATGAGAATGCTGAGTTATGGAGTGTTTCAGGCTTGTGTTGTAGTTGCTTTGGCTTGCTTTTGGCTTGTATAAACTATCATGATTGGTCAGAAGAAGTGATGTGTGCTTTATTGATTGGTATGGGTCTTTTTGCCAAAATGTCAAAGTTGGTGTAAGAGAAGTATGGGCTACTTTCTAGCCAAGGACAAAGGGTGTGTCCTGCGCAGCATGATATGGGGAGATGCCTAGGGTGGCTCAGCAGGCTAGCAAGCAAGTGGGTTGTGCCTTATGATGAGTTTTGCAACTTGCCTTGTTTTTGATTCTTATGAAAAAAATCTTGATCCATAGGCCACAAAATGAATGATCCCTTGGCCCATTCTGATTTTTAGGTCTTGTATGATCATGTTGTGAAGTTCAGAAATGCATTTGATGACTAAATTTGCCTTGAGAAGTGAATTTGCAACTTTGCCTCTTTGGTGGAAACTTTGAAATTTTGTGATTTTTGCCAACTTTGACAAACCATAACTTTTGATCCAAAATGAATTAGGTCATGTTCTTGTACTTTTTGAAAAGGGAATGATCCATTCTACAACTTTCATGACCAAAGTTTTTCCATTTGAAGCTTTTTTGAATCAAAAAGTAAGGGTTGAAAAAGTTGCCTAAAATGACAATTTCATTAAAAGTCAAACTTGCCCAAAAAGTCAACTTTGCAAAAGACTTGTAATTCTTCAATTTTGTGAATTTCCAACAACTTCTATGATCAAATAAAGATCATATACAATCAAAATGATGAAGAACACCCTTTGGTTGAGTCATTGAGGGCCTCAGATGCCCTGATTTTGCACTGACTTGCTTGAAAAGTCAACTCTTGATCAGATGACTTCCCGATGGAATTTCTTCATGAAAATTGATATGCATACTCCCTATACCATATAGAGACCAATAGAAACAAGAATGACCAAAAAAATTTGGAGTTATGGCCTCTGAAACCAAAACCCTAATTCTAGGTCATCTGTGCAGTCAAACCTGGCTCTGCTTCCATGCCATTCTCAGTTCTTGTGATTCTTTGACATTCTTGACTTTGAGGGGATATAATATGATACTTTAACATACATAGACCCATTTGAAGTGGTTGATGACCTTTGGAGTGGCTCAAGAAGCTCTTGGATTGCTCAGATCACAAACCCTAGATGCAGATGACTTTGAATCTATGCAGTGAATCAAAAATGTGATATGAGATGCTATGATTGTGTTTATGTATATGAAATGATTACAAGCCATGATGTGAATGGGTGAGGGCAAATTTGGGGTGTTTACAACTAGGAAGGCCCGTATCAGGTCAAATCTAAAACAAGCACCGAGGCCTATTACCTAGAACATCTAAATGCAGAACCATTTGCTCGACCATGGAATATTGAAAAGGCAAACAATATTATAGTTAAGATCCACCTAGCAATGGGATTAACTTCCAACGACCTTCCCACAACTGGAAAAGTAAATGCTCGGCCTCAGGAACATACCTTGGTATAAGTACGTCCCTCTAGTAACAAAGGCATGTTTCTATTCATGGGACAAATAAATCCTATGCTCGTTGGGGATACCTCGACTGAGACCCGTCATCGCCATACCAACGTGGTAGGACCCCTAGCTCGCGATGGGTTAAGTCCAAGCCTGGTGGGATCAGGACCTCAACCGAGATAATGGTCCCTATAATGAGCAAAAACTAATTTCACTCCTTGACAAGTTCCATACACTGGTCGAGCCAGTAAAAAACGAGTCGAGCAAACTACTATATCATACAACAATCAAACTATTCGAAGCTCGGAGCTTCTTCATAGCAACATTGAACCCATACGTCGCAGCTTCTAAATTGTCGTGCTTCAGAACCCGAATCTTGGCAAGAAAATCTTGGTGGGTCATCAGCTTCTTGTCCCCCTCTGTCTCATCCTCTCCAGCGGTGAACTTGCTCTCTGCATCTTCAGCCTATTTCTTCAAACGCTCATTTTCAGAAGACATGGCCGACATCTTCTCTCTGATCTCGGTCACCTCCCTTACCAACTCAAGCTTGCTCTCGTAATGTCCACGCGCTTGAAGAAAATCACTATCGAGGCAGACATTTTCAAGTTCAACCTCTGAAAGTTTGTTCTTGACCGTCTGGAAATCCTTTAGGGGGATGGTCTCTACATTATTCAAAATCAATGCAACTTCGAGGATCCTCATCATCCCCGCTGCATCCCGGCACAACTCCGACCTCATCGTCTTACGGGCAGTAGTCAAGATAGCGACAACATCTAGGTCAGGACACAGATGGACGACCTCTTATTGAACAACGATGTCTGGGTAAAGCATTGGGGAAACACAAAGTTACCTTGAGGAATGACCAATGTCTTCGCTAGAGAGATTCTCTCCTCCTCGATTCTCTGCCTCTTCCCAAGAGGAGAAACACCCACAAAAGTTTTTCTCGGAGAGGGAGTGCCTAAAGTAACGAACCCCTTAAGCGTGACCTGATCTTTAACAGCCTCGACCCTGCTCTTTGGCCCCTTCTTCAAATTCTCCTTTTTAGGTTTAACAAGGCGATCACGTATCTCGACCATTTTATCTGCACAACAGAAAAAATAAGCAAGTCAGATATAAGTTAAAACCTCAAACACAGGGCAACAGGACTAAGGTTCCATCTAAAAGTGTCACTGTCGCGTCTTCATTCAGACACCTGAGAGGGGCCTTGGAACTGACCAGCCTAGCTTATGTGGCTGGCGTCCCGTCGACTTTCAAGAGCATGTGGCCGTCTGAATCCACAAGGTCTGAAGGACATAAGCTCAACATGAAATTCACGAGCTTATTGTATGACGTCGTGTCGTCAACCCTTAAGTCCTCAGGTTTTGTAATTTAGTAATCACTACCATGTTGAAAGTGGGTGTCTACCCACTCCAGCAGAAAATAGGCCACCAACCTCTCCATACCATCAATAACCTCTTATAATAAAACGAATCCTTGGTCTCTTGTGTGTACGGTTGGGTTACATAAAACTTATACTTAAAGTCACAAACAAACTCCAAGTACGCTTTGAAAAGTCTGCTCGACTGCTTGAACGACACCCAACTGTGTTGACCTCCTTGAGACTTCCTTTGAAGATGGAAAACCATAAAGAAAAGACTCACAGTCACACCTATTTCTAGATAGCAACTCACCAGCTCAAAGGCCCTGATGAACGCCAAGGCATTGGGATGAAGCTGAGAGCGCGTGAGCTTGAGGTGTGTGAAGATAGCCCCATGAAAATACGTAAAAGGCTGACGATACCCGACCTCGACGTTGTGCTTACTTAAGTCACTACCCTTGCACAAGCTTAGCGACTTAGGGGCTCTTGTTTTGGACTGACCCAACAGCTGCCCTGCGAATAACCAAGGCCCAATTCAGTTTAACGCTGGGCACAAGCCCAATAAGCAATCCAGGATTGTGTTCGTTGAGGAATATAGTCGTTTGGATATAGCCGTCGTGGATCTCCCCCACACGCACTCTAACGACTCCCACTTAACCAACTTCCCTTCCGAAACTACTGGAAACAATTGGACCTAGTCAAGGGTCACACGTTCGTAAACCACAGGCAGATGCCCCAATAAAAGCCCTCCACCTTTGGAGGGTCATGTATTCCATTCTAATCACTTACACACTTTTTTAACGCTTTAATTTGCTTCACCCTAAAACTTACTTGAGTGTCGGAATACCTTACAAATACACCACCCCTCTCCTATAAATATCATTGTTGGAAAGACATTCCATTATTTTAAAAAATTATTTAGCAATCCTAAATAAAAAAAATAAAAAAATAGAGATATTGTAGAACTTTTGCTTTCAAAGAATTGGATTTTAAGTTTTTCTATAGGCAACATGTCACGTCAAAACAGATCTCTATTTTAAAAATGTGTCACTACAATTTTGTCATGATTATACATACCAATTACTTTAAACAATTAAATCCATGCATACTTGATATTCAATAAAATAAGTTCCAATAACTTATCCAAAAATGAATAAAGCTTTGTATTGGCTAGTATTATGACTTAAATATATTTTTTTATACAAGCAAATATTTTTATTAAATGTAGTACACAAGGTGAATAAAATAGAGAATTGTTAATTGATCCATCACCCATCTTTTCAATTATTTAAATAACAAAAATAAAAAGCTGTTTTGCTTTTATAGAGAAAGAGAACATTTTAGATGGGCCATAAAAAAAACAGGCAGACAAGCCTTACTCTTTCTTTCTTTGTTTTGATATTTCTCTTTAAAAAATATCAAATTGTATTAACTCAAAAACAAAGAGCTGAATAATTCGGTATCAAACATTACAAGATGATGTAAATAAGAGAAAACATCATGTGAATAAGAGAAATTATGCTAGCATTGTGCAAGAAAGATCTAACTGGTTGAACTAATCTTACATAAATTTTTTTCTACCATGCATGGTTACCTAAACTGAAAAACTTGCTTCAATAATCATGTTTGTGATGTTATCCTAAATAGGTTTCATACCGTTGCAATCTTAAACAACATGCATGATGGATTATGATGTAAGATTACATCTATGCCATAAGTTATCATTAATCATGCCTATATCGTTTCATTTCTGCCTATATTGTTTCATTTCACATTTGTGATAAGTTTTATATGCGTAATTTTTCACAAATTATTGCGCATAGAAACTTGACCTTTTCATTCTAAATAATTTTAAAAAAAAGTATCAATACAGATATTGTTAGGATCAGAGTCAAGAACATCATAAACATATTTTAGACTAAATATATCGTCAAAGTCAAAGACAGATAATCAGAGTGGGAAGTCATGTATCCTCGAAGTTAGAGGTTGAATATGAGGTATACAATTTGTAACAAATACCTGTAATTAACTATGGAATTTTTTAAAATTTCGATATGTACTTAAGAGGTTGCTAGTTACATTATTATCATGTTCGTGATATGAATTATGCTATTAATATTAAATTTGTATGCGGTTATGATTACATAATTTTATACGTTGACCTATTAGAATTTCGGGTCACAAATGTAATATTACATGTTCTAGGGTCATTATTTTATTAGCAAAAAATAAAGTGGTATAATTGATATTAAGTATATGACTAAAGGCATGTATGTCAAGAAAGGTTATTGTGTAGGTACCATAAGTCAATATTTTAATTTGATGAGGGGTCAAATTAAAATATTAAAAACTAAATAATAACCATAAGGGAGTTATTTATATGGGTTATGATCCCCATTTGGAGAATACGATCAATATAGTTTATCAGATATTTTCTCTTCATCCCCGTCAAAAGAGAATCAAGAAACCCTAAGGCACTCTATAAATTGGAAGATCAGGTAGCTGCACCATTGTTTGGACAAGTTTCTTTCTAGGAAACCCTCTAGAGATTAGATGCTTCTTCCACCCAGGGTTGAATCAGATTCCTAGGTCAACGCCCAAGAGACTCCTAAGTGTATGCAGTATCCCTCCCATGATTCTGCACAGACTCTGATGAAGAGATGCTCCAACATCTGGTTGAACATCAACAATCTTTATCTTCAATTACAAGAATAATCAATTAAATACATGCAATTGATCTTGAATCCTTGTTCAGTAACCATATCAGATACCAACACTTAATGAACACCCACCAAGTATTCTATCTATGCTAGTTTCTGTTTGAGCACGGTGTCGAGATATCAAAGTTGTCACCCTTGACTCATGCAACAAATATTCACTCTGAATGAATCCTATTTACCTCAACAGTTCTGACTTCTCCTTTCAGATTTGAATCATCCTTAGGATTTAGTAAGACGAATCCTTCCTTACACTTTTGGATGGTGAAAATAAATCACCTCCTCATTCTTCAGATCTGTGTTTCATAGAAACATCCTCTAGTCATAAGAACAATTAGAAGAGTCCAGATGCACAACTGAGATGCCTTTGTGTGTAGACTTGAGAGGAATCCCAAGTATCTTTGACAACTTAGCCGAAAAGACATTATCAAATTCCTAGAGCATGAACTTGATAACCTCAATCTCACTACTAACAAACTGACTTCAAGGTACGTGAAGGTACCAACCATCAAAGTACCAAGTCAATCATCACCTATACTCCATCCATTCCATTGCTCCCGACTTTGGAACGAATTAGAGTCTTCAAGACAACTGATGTCATTAAGAGTAAAGATATGAAAGATATGCCACAATCTTTCTTCATTCGTAACTCCAGAATCCCATACTACCAAAGTTTTCCTTCAAAGACATATGCAACAGATACACCAAAGAACAACTTCAACACGCCCTAGACAAGATGTCAAAATATCTTACATGGCACCATACAAGAGAACTATTCATTCCTCTTATTGTTGTTGTACACACTCCTTGGAAACCTTGAACAACCAGTAGTTGATGTTCCCCTTGATCCAACTTAACCATCCAAACCTCAAGGTCACTAAGAGGCTCAGGCATTTAGATCAGATCACACCAACTCCTTCCTTGTTTAATTCTATAAAGTAACTCCCTAAGATCTCATCCAGACACATACATGATGCCTGCTCTGATACCAATTGAAATTATGGTGCATGGATAACAAATGTCTTAACCACTTGTCGAGACATTGATCTCTGCTATGAGTTAAACAAGGCACAACGTGCATACTAATATTCAACAAAATTAGTGCATATACATGTTAGATGTCTTGACATCTGAATTGACATGTTAACCAAGAACCATAACATAATAACTAAATATGTAGAAAGATAAAAATAACACATAATATGTTAACTGAGTTTGGTGCAATTCACCTAATCTAGAGGATACCTATCCAGGAAGAAGAATCCATTATCTGTAATATTATCATAAAGCTAAACTCCCCATTTACAACTTTATCTCCTAATAACTACCCAATGAATATCTTTATCAAAGAACTCTGTATTTGATATGAGAACCCTCTCTCACTCCCTTTATCACCGTCTATGACATCTCCATCATTCTCTATCAATACAAAATTCTGTCAAGCATTCTTGACCAAAACATTAGCTCGGATTTGCTTCAAAGCTTCATCCAAGAACAATATAAATTCCATTACCTAATGGCTTCTGTACATGTATCATACATATGCCTACCATAATGTATCAAACTGATACAAAGGGAGACTTACAAATCATAAAGAGTCTGCGACTTTCAAAACCAGAATCCTTATTTTCTTCCTAAGAATTAGGTTACAAGAGATATTACAAAGGTATATTAAAACCTAGGTCTAAGTCTCTTTAAATAGCCTTCAACTTCTTTATGGGCTTCATATCTTTGGTCCTTGATCCACTCCTAAAAGCGCATCAAATCTTCAACCAGATTCAAATTAAATTTAAACCCCAATATGATACATTAGCCCAGGATGTTGAATCTGCACGTTGTGACATCTTCTTCGACATCTTTGTTATTGATCAGATTTCTTCATGTTGGCTCGCTCCCAGATTTCTTCATCTTTATCATTAATATGTTTTACCAAAATTTAGTCAAACAACTGAAGCTTTCATGTTTATCACTTAGTACATCTAACGAACTTATATAGTGGAAGGATGATTACATGATGTGTACCACTACTCTAAAAATGGTTCATTTCCCATTTACTCAAGTCAGGTTCTTTCTGGGGACTCAAAAGTGGAATGTGATGGTCACAAAAGATTATGTCTCTTACTCACTCTAACATTGACTCGTACAATCGAGTCTACGATGGAACAAAGATCATTGACAATTGTGAGAGTTTCCCCAATGTACCCCTCATTGGTACTAAGGGAGGGATTAACTACCACCTAGTTTTAGCTTATCGTCAATTTGGATACCCGATGAAAGACATACCCTACATTGTTCACTTGAAAAGCCTTTTATTTAAGGTATGAGAAAATGACAGAGCACTCAAAGAAGAAATTGTGCACGTCTGGAATCATATTCACAGGAAAGGAAAAGAATATCTAGGAAATCCAAATTGCATCTGTATGCAGCCTTATCTCCAATGGGTACAAAACTGAACCATCAATTTGAGGATGCCTTAGCCTCGACAAGGAGTGCTTCGTCTGAAGAAATCTATCCTTTATTTCATGAACGACACAAAGAAACTTTAAATGGATTCAAACAAAACTCAGCGAGAAAAGATCTCCTTAAAGAACAAATATCAAATTCTCAATCTAGAAAACACGAAGATCCAAAGTCTACTTAAAGAAAAGGATGCTATAATTGAGATACTCGAGTAACATGATGTGGAAAGACATGAAAGAGGTAAAGTTTAATCTCCCTTTCACTTGGCGAAGAACCGTCGATCCAACAACTGAATAAGTAAGATTGAATAGGAAAAAGAGAAGTCATCAACAAGTGCTTTGATCTACATCAAAGGAAGCTCCTTAGGATCCATATGCTATATTTCCTTTTTCTGCACTTGTAAAATAATGAACCTTTGTTTGTAACCTTTCAAATTCAATAAAGAGTATGTCCATATTCATGTATGATATTTGCAACATAATTGTTAAAAGTTCTTTAAAATAAAAAACAAATTGAGCATTTTACATTGCACACCATGCATCATCCCTACATTCCTACACATTTTTCTTACACATTTGTTGCTCATTAGAGTCAAATTGTCTCATTTGTATAATACTCGGGCCAATCGTCTGAAAAATATGGACGATATTAAGGAATACAACAGAGAACTAAGAAAGGAAGTTACTACTCTGAAGGAAAGTCTGGAAAGACTCAATGACATGATTGAATCCCTGACAGCAGCTCAGGATCAACCGGCTCAAAGGACTATGGTCTTAGAAATGGTATCTGCTCCAGTCTTTGAAGTACACGTTATTGCTCCTCAGTACACCATGCTCAAAGGATTTCCCTGGGGCATGCCTATCAATTTCATGCTAGAAGATTACATACCTCCAAATAATGAAGAATCAAGAGCTAAAGTTAGAGCCTCTAGACCTGAAGGTTACAAACTTCAGATCCATGAAGATGCTTGGGCCATGATAGAAAACCCTAAAGAGTACAAACTTCAGGTCACTAAAGCGCCAAGAGTCACAATACTAATGTCAGTACCCCGACCTGTGGTACACGTGATCTAGAGGAACAATTCTTTCACACCGCTCGAGCAAGGGAATGTGAGTATATGAAAGAATGGATGAATTCTAAGAGAAGTATTTGGAAATACAGAAAGGGCTCTAGGTTATTCGCGGATAAGCGTTGTTTAGAAAAGACGCCACTGACCTCAGTTTGGTCCCAAATCTTAAAATACCGCACAAATTCAAGGTGCCAGACTTTGAAAGGTATAAATGAAACTTTTTCCCTCAAAGTCACTTGGTGATGTATGCTCTAAAAATGCCTACTCAGACAGAAGATCAACAAATACTGATCCACTATTTCCAAGATAGTTTAACTGGTGCCGCTCTCAAATGGTTCATCGGATTAAACCCTATAAATATAAGTACTTTTAGAGACCTAGGAGCAGCTTTTGTTCATTAATACAAATAAAATTTGGATATGGCACCTGACAAAGATCAACTCAGAGCCATGTCTCAAAGAAAGAAACTTTCAAGAAATACGCTCAGAGAAGCCGCAAAATTTCCGCCTATATTTTTCCTCCCCTCGAGGAGAAAGAAATGAAAAAGATCTTCTTGAAGACATTAAGCTCGTTTTAATATGATAGAATGGTCACAAGTGTACCTATTGACTTCACGGAGATGGTGAACATGGGAGTACGGCTGAAAAAAGCAGTCCGAGAAGGATGACAAGTCAAGGATACAGAACCATCCAACAATACATATAGATACGAAAGTGCTTTCCAAAAGAAGAAAGAGCAAGATATCCGCACTATCTCGCAAGGTAAACAAAGGCGAAGATATCAACCTCGATAGGTAGCAACAATATCTCTTGTTATCAACACAAAGCTAGCTCTGACATATCAATCGCAAATTGCTCAGAGGCATCCAAATAAACAACAATATCAGCAAAGGCCACAACAACCTCTTTAGTAGGCTCGCACATAATACAACAATAACAATCGTTTTCCCAGGTCACCGGGATTCGACCATATCCCAATGCGATGTACAAAATTATTCCCAATCTTGCTAGCAAAATGGCACATTCAAACCAGGACTCCTCCTATGTTGCCATAAAATTCCCCTTATTGGTTCAAGGTTGACTAAACTTGTGCTTATCATCAAGGTGGACCAGGACACAACATCGAAAATTATTTTATTTTCAAATATGATGTTCAAAAGCTAGTAAAAAATGGAATCTTCTCTTTCAAAGAAACTAATCCAAACATTCAAAATGATCCATTGCCGCAACATGAACAAATTTCTATGAACTCTATTGACGAAGGTCCTAGCAACAGCTGCCAAATTCACGATGTGTGACTACTGGAAATGAATCTAGTAAAAATGCATTGTAGACAAAGTGGATACGACAATGTACTACCGCACAACTACCATTGATGCGATGTTTACTCCAAAAATAACCAAGGATGCGACATTGTACAAGCAAGCTTATCAAGAGAAAATGAACCTAGGGTGGATCCAACAACACATAATCCGTGCAATAAACTATAAGAACAAGAGTTGTTTATGCATTATATCTCTATGTTTTGATGATAATAATTGAGTATTTATGAAAGAACCATTTTATGTTCTGATGTTTGATAAAGTACAAATCATGAATATTTTATATATTAAGATCAAATAAACATTATCAATGAGTACGCAAATCCTAATATGCAAAGTTACTATGTATAACATTAGTCGCAAGTGTGCTTCTGAATATGAACCCAATCAGAAAGGTATAAGGATGCAGATGTTGCATTGGCAATGCTCTTGTGGATGTTGTTCTAAACATGGTTCTAATCAGATAGCGAAGCGAAGCATCTGAAATTAATATTCTGAAGAACTAAATTTTGAAGACTCTGATGACTTGAAGTTCTGAAGACTTAATGCATGAAGACCAAGCTCCTGAAAGATTCTGAATACTTACGAGTTCTGAAGATTAAGATTCTGAAGAACTAAGTTTTGAAGACTCTGAAGACAATGTTCTATGTGAACAAAGTTCTGAAGACTCTAAGACTTAAAGTTATAAAGAATGGTTCTAAATAACAATGTGTTGAAGACTCTGAAGACAATGTTCTATGTGAACAAAATTCTGAAGACTCTAAGACTTGAAGTTCTGAAGACCATGGGTTTCAAGCCAAGTGTTGAAGTCCTGAAGAACGTAGTTCTATGTGAACAAGTTCTGAAGACTAAAGCCTTAGGTTCTCTGAATACCCAAGTATTATTATCCCTAACTCATGCTTAATTCATTGATTTATAATTAGAAGCCTTTGAAGTTCAGATTATAATTTTATCGTTGGCTAGGATAACACATAGTACGATAATGCTTTATCCCACTACCTCTCCATTATCTTTGAATTTTGGAAAAGGATAATACGTGGTTGTACTATTTGATTCCTTGTGTAATGGATTCCTTAGTAGCCGAATTGGGTTGTAACAGCTCCTTTATGTTTGGCTATAAAAGGAAAACATCACATGCTTTGTGGTGTTGTTAGTGTGAGTGAACCCAACCGTTGAAGGTCCTGAAAGAATCCCAACCATTGTTGGCTTTGCTTAAGCGCAACCATGTTGATTATCCATAAACTGAATATTCTTCTATATGAAGTAATAAAGGATACAACCAATTTTGGTTTATGTGTTGATGTTGACTGATATAACCGAAAGGTTTCTAAACACACATACAACCAAGTTGTCAAATGGTCTTTGAACCATGTTGTTGATGTTGTCATACAATCACATAAGATTGATGATAAACAAAGATAACATTAGAACAAGTCGCAAAGATTTTACCTGAATATGCAACTGTTCTAGCTGATTACTATTTGACAATAATTTGCTAAAAGCAGAGAGATATTGAATTCACAATATGCTTTACTTCATATGCTACAAAAGACTTGCAAAGTCACAGAAGGAAATGAAGATAATCATGGAAGCTTCAACAACAAATCAACTACTAAAGTGAGCATTGGATTGAAGAAGAACATGGGTTTTTGTCCAAAAATGTTCTTATGTGATTCAAGACGGAGAAATCCTTCTTTTGTCTCAACGAAGATTAAGCTAGCAAAGCTTTTGAAGAAGACTTCAACCTTCAAGTGCTCAAAGAAGAAGCAACTTGAAGAAGCAGAAGACCACACAATGGAGCAAGAATAAAATTTAATATTCTTAGTGTTGTCGCACCTCGAAAAATACGACCTCGCGATAAAAATTACCGCGGATAAAAATTAAACAAACAGAGTCGCCACCGAACTTATTTTATTCCAATTAAGGAAAAGGAAAATATCGAGAAACCTTTTGAAAAAACGGATGGATAGAACAAGGTCTTTATAACCAAATTCTAAGTTCGGGAGTCGATTTCGTAAGGGGAAGGTATTAGCACCCTCTTACGTCCGTTGTACTCAACGGGAACCTCTTAGTTTAACTTGCGATCTAATGTTGACTTATGCTTTCTGTTTTCATCGAAAAATAAAATAAATGCGAACGATTCTAATATAAGGTTAATAGGGGAAATGGGTTATTTTGTTCCTAGGGTGCTCGGCAAGGAGTAAGATCCGTGTGCCTACGTATTCCCTTGTGCAATGGGAAAGTCAGAGCCTCGTAGTTCGTGGTTCTAAGGTTGATCGGTTTGGTTGTTTTAATGAACGATTATTCAGACCGCATTCTAACTGCTAAGCGTTGGCTTGTCTGCTCGCGATAGGAGGCGGAAGCGCTAGCTTGTTTGCGAGATAGAAAGGATTTAAATAATGTTTGTTTGAAAAAATGTTCGATTAATGTTTTATGAACGAAAGGGAGAATGAACCACGTCCCATGGGGCGAGCCTTAGGAGCGTTCATTCAAAAATTCGAGGAATGCTAGACTCCAGAATTTAATTCTTTCGTTATTTGATGTGTCGATTAAGTGTTTTAATTGCGGAAAGTCGAATGAACAACGTCCCGCGGGGCGAGCCTCGGGAGCGTTCATTCAAGAATTCGAGGAATGCTAGACTCCAGAATTCAGTTTTTCCATTATTTAATTAAGAAACTATTTGAATAATTTTCGTTTGGAAATATTTGATGGCGAGGAACAGTGCGCTCGACTTACGTGGTTTGCGAATAAATTAAAGCGATAAAATTGCGGAAAATAAATTAAAGGCAACTATTCGGAGGCGTTGGACCTTTTATTCGGACGCGTCGAAATATAGTTCGTTTACTTCCTTAGAGCCGATTTAAAATTGAAATCGTTCTATGAGGAGTCGAAACAATTTGTTGGAATGCGATAAATAAATTGAATAAATTAAATTGCGGAAATAGAATAATAAATATGATATAATAAATTAAATTGATGAATAGTCGGAATAATACAATAAATAAATTAAACTAAGTTAAATAATTGAAATAATAAAAAAAATGGTAATTAGAAAATAAATCTAACTACCTAGGCCTCATATTAATCAAGTTCTACCGGTTTAATGGAATCGGGTAGAACACTTGATTTTTTATCATATCATTAGCCCATAAATTGAAAATAAAAGATTCATAAAAAAAATGAAATATGAGAAATACATATAATGTAAATCAAAGTGACATTTAGGAACCTAAATTGAAGAGAAAACTAATAAAATAAGAATTACTAAGAAAATAAAAAACAAATAAGAGGGGAAAAAGGGGTTCAGCGCAGGTCTGTGTGTCTGGGTAGGTATTTGGGTGGACTCAGTGTGTGACTTTAGGCTTAAGCCCAAAAATAAACCATGATTTATTTAAAATTAATAAAATAAAACAAAGAAAAAAAAGAAAAACAAAGGTTTTAAAAGCAAAATAGAGAAGAAAAAAAACATCAGTAAAAAATATATAAGAAAAGGAAAAAACACGCTCATAGGGAGAGAGACAACAACCCACCCTCAACGTTGTTCTCCACCGTCTCTGCCTCCTTCTCTCGGATTTTCGCGGCAGCCTCTCTCGGTCTCGTATCTCAAATGGTGGTTGGCCTCTCGGTTTGTTCAGATCGCGGTTTTAAGGCTTTCCGGTGTTTTCTCACGGATATCTCGTGTTGATCTCTCACCTTTGGTATCGACGGCGGTTCAAATCCGTCTCTCTCAATCGATCACGGTATTTGCGGTTTGGCTTGTGCGCGACGGTGCGGCGGTGTTCAGATCGCGTTTTGGAATGTTCAGATTGGTAAGAGTCTCTTGAAGGTTTTCGAATTCAAGGTTTGCGATTTGGAAGGTGGTGTATGGAAGATTTGTGTTCGTTTTCAGATTTTGGTGGGTGAAGTGTTCTCGTTTGCTCGGTCTGTGTTGATGTTTCTGCGTTCGTTCTGTTTGATTTCGGAGAGGTGGCGGTGAGCAATTTTTTAGTTTCAGCTTTCCTTTTTTTTTTGGTTTGATAATAGTTTATTTAGTGAAAATGGTTTGAAGGTGACAAAGGTTATGGAAATTTTACAGGTTTTGTGTTTGTGAATGATGAAGATTGAAGGGTTGTGTTGGGTTATGTTTATGGTTGGAAAAAAAAGAAAATGCGGGCTGAAGGTTTATGTGTTTGCTAATGAGTGTTTAAGAATTGCAGAATTTTTGGTATTGTAATGTTGTTGATGTTTGTGACAAATTTTTTTGGTTTAATTGGTGGTTGAAGCTTGGTGTTTTTGTTTTGTGCAGAATTTTCATATCCTTTCCATGCTTCCCTTGAAGAGTGAATTTGAAGGTGTTTAAATAAGAGAATTTGATGAGGGTAAAGGTGGAATACTTGGTGCAAAAGATTGTTGAAGGATAAGGATTGCAAGCTGATTTTGTGGAGATTTTGTGAGCTGTGAAATCTGTTATGAAATTGGTTGCTGCAAAATGGGAGTGTAGTGGAGAGGCTATGTGTTGGAAGAGTGTGAAGGATATGCATTGCGTGATACCCAAAAAAAAAGAAAAATTCAACTTGTTTTTTTTTGTCATTTGTGAGTTTGGCTGGGATTGAAGACTTGAATTGTTGTAATTAAGTAACCATAACTATAATACTAATAATAGTAATAATAATAATAATAATAATAATAATAATAATAATAATAATAATAATAATAATAATGATAAAGAAAAATAGCAATTATGATAATACTAATAACAATAATAATAATAGCAATAAGAATAATAGTAATAGAATGATAGTAATGGTAGAAAACATTATATTTACAATAGTAATAGTGATAACAATAATAAAATAAAAGTAAAGTAATAATAATGGTAATAATGATGAAATAATAATATTGATAATAATGGGATAATGAAATGATTTTATTTTATGAAATGGGATTGAACTTGGAATGGGGAATTATAAAAAAATGGATAATAATAATAATAATAATAATAATAATAATAATAATAATAATAATAATAATAATAATATAAGATGGAATTAATAAATTTGGATAATAATAATGAAAAAATAATAACATGACTATAAAAAGAAATTAAAAGAGGAAATGTAAAATGGATTTTTTTTTAGATTTTTGTGATAAAAATGATTAATGGAAAATGAACATGATATTTGTACCAAAGACCTCCACACAAAACACCGACTTACGCAAACACTTGCCAATCTCAAAATGAAACATGATTTCCGTAGAAATCCTGAACTTGGAAAGTAAATGATATATTATTTTTATTTTTAGACAGAAAATAAAATGGTACATATTTTTGGATTTTTGAAATAATGATTAGACAGAAAAAAATAAAATGGTGACTAGTAGGACAAATTTGGGGTATGACAGATGCCCCTATCGAATTGGCTTAGACCGAGTAAGATGAACTGACTCGCGTTCAATCTTTCAAGGTATAAGATAATTAGATACTAGCAGACTCCAAATTTGTCCAACAAAGAAAGAAATTGTGAAAAAAGCAGATGATTGAAATTGGAAATGATGGGTGACACAACAAGAAACAAATTGACAAAATAAATCACTTATCACCAACGGATGATAAAACGAGTGACTGAAAAAAAGACCACTTATCACCAAAGGATGATAAGGCAAATGACTGAAAATGAAATCACTTAGCACCAAAGGATGATAAGGCAAATGACTGAAAATGAAATCACTTAGCACCAGAAGATGGTAAGGCAAATAACTGAAAATAAAATCACTTATCACCAGAAGATGATAAGGCAAATAACTGAAAATAAAATCACTTATCACCAAAAGATGATAAGGCAAATGACTGAAAAATAAAATCACTTATCACCAGAGGATGATAAGGAAAATAACTGAAAATAAAATCACTTATCACCAGAGGATGATAAGGCAAATGATTGAAAAATAAAATCACTTATCACCAGAGGATGATAAGGCAAATGACTAAAAATAAAATCACTTATCACCAGAGGATGATAAGGCAAATGACAGAAAATAAAATCACTCATCACCAGAGGATGATAAAGCAAATGACTGAAAAATAAAATCACTTATCACCAGAGGATGATAAGGAAAATGACTGAAAAATAAAATCACTTATCACCAGAGGATGATAAGGCAAAAGACTGAAAATAAAATCACATATCACCAGAGGATGATAAGGAAAAAGACTGAGAATAAAATCACTTATCACCAGAGGATGATAAGGCAAAAGACTGAAAATAAAATCACTTATTACTAGAGGATGATAAGGCAAAAGACTGAAAATAAAATCACTTATCACCAGAGGATGATAAGGCAAATGACTGAAAATAAAATCACTTATCACCAGAAGATGATAAGGCAAAGTGAAATTTTAAAAACGATTCCCGTCACCAAAGGGAAAGCCGAGTGGCTGGAAATTAAAATAGTTGAAGAGAAAAGATTCAATGGGGGACGGCCACTGAATCCGCCGAGGAGATGTCTGGAATCTTTGATTAATTCTGGATCCTGACTTCCGCTGGGGAAAGGACTGGAAACTTGTGTTGATCCTGGATCCTGAGTCATGCACGTATGCTCGATTGTTTTGAAATGGTATTCCATAATGATGGAGATACGATGCAAGTGTTTATGCTATGAGATATCAATTGAAATTGTTGGGGAATATAAAAAGTTGATTTATTTAAGGTATGCATATGATGCACATGTTGCAAATGATTGATGTAAATGATGCGTATGACGTTGACGATGCATAATGATGCATATGAGCGATTGAAAGGTGCCAGCTTGATGGACTTTTGGTTTGGTAGTTGCCAATAATGATTGGACTTTGGGTGGGTGGAGGGCTTGATTCCTCGACACTCGATCTTCTACGATGCGTGGTTAGAAGATGAATCTGGATGCTCCAAGTTCGGTCATTTGCTGGTGAGCGGAGCGACTTAATTGACACGTGAAGACTGATTTTGCTTTGAATGATGGCCAACGTCTAGCAAGAGCTGCCTATTCAGCTGGGGAGTAGAGAGAAGAAGATTTACTCCTTGTTTGGTTTCCCCTACCTGTAGGGTATTTGAAATAAATCTGGTGGGGAGCCTTGAGAACGACCATGACATAATCTTCCCCTGTATCTGGATTTGGTAGGCGTCTGCCCCTGATTGAGCTGTTTGAAGATAATTTGCCCCTGATTGAGCTGTTAAGAATGATTTTGCCCCTGATTGAGCTGATTTTGAAGGAGTATTGATTCAAGTACTTCTTTTGATTGCCCCTTGTTGGGATTGCATTGATGTCAAGCACTGAATTGCAATTAAATTATTCATACACAAATGGTAGTGTTAATGTAACATTCATGAGAGTTTTGAAAAAGTCAATTTATTTGAATATTGTGATAGTGTGACGAATGGACTGTTAGTCCAAACGAGGTGCTGATTTAAAAGGTGTGTGAAAGATGCAACAAGAATAATATGCAATCGAGATTGAAGATTAACAAATATATGGGAGTCAATTTATGCAACCTTGTTGGTAGCATGCTTCCAGAATAAACCCTGCCTCAATTAGGACTTTTGAGGGTTGTAATGTGGTCTGATTAATGGTTTGAGAAACAAAGGATATAAGGCTCAAAGTTTGATTTGTATCCAACCCTTCTTCGTGATGTTCTCCAGTCCTATATTCAGTTAATTCTACACATGCATTTATTTTGACGTTGCAAAAGTGAAGATGAAGCTTCAAAGTTTGCTTGAAGTGGCAGTCATCTTATTTTGTTGTTGGTGACCTTTTGATTCTTGATTTGGTGGTCACTGATATTTGTTTTGTTTTTGCTGAGGATTTGAGCTCCTCTTTTGATTTGTTCTTCTTTTTTGTTGACTAAGTCTCCCTTTGGGTGCTCAACTTAGCGGTTTTTTTTAATTTGTTTTTGTATTTTGTTGAATATTGTGACTGCCAAGTCATTTGTTGATGGTCCTCCGACGTGATGTCTCATCTTGCGATTTGAAGGTGTAGTCAGGCTAACTGAATAACTACCCTGCCCCAGGCTAAATGTAAGGGTTTGTATTCGAAAGAAACTCCTACTTCTAGGCTCGAAGTGGTTGACTAGGGATTAACTCCTTATCTCTTCAGTGTTTGGGGATTTGAAAAAAAATGCATGTACATCATTGACGAGATTTTATCGGAATGCATACCGCAACAATTATGGGTATTTCGTTTTCATCATCCTCCCTCAAATATCTGCTAAAGTGAAGTGAGGAAATATTTTTTGTGATTTTTGCGATAACTGATAAATGATGAGCGAATGCGAATAAACTAATTCAAAACATGCGTAAACATAATATTAACAAAACCAAGTACAAATGATAATGTTCAAAGCAAATAGTACTTAACAAATAATACAAAATAACAAAGATGCGAAAATGATAAATGGTGACGACTGCCTTGATTTGAGGAATGAACTTATCTTGATTGAATGCTTCAAAGTTGGTGACTACTCAGCTTGGTCTTCTACAACCCCTTCAAATGTCTTCACTTGTTGGCGTCGTGCGGCGGCATTGGGTTGTTCTGGACATTTGGATTTCTCGGAGTGAAGGTGAGATCCTTAAAGTTGATAATATCTTGAACTTTGTGCTTGAAGGCATGGCAGTTCTCGATTGTGTGACCTGGAGCGCCTTTGTGATACTCACAACGAGCATTGGCATCATAGTTCCGGGCGTTACCAGCCTGAGGTGGCATATCTTTCAAAGTAAGAGATCCTTTTGCCATAAGCCCATTAAAGATTTCAGAATATGACATAGGCAGGGGATCAAGGTGTCTTTCATATCCTCTTTGTTGATATGGTGGACGCTGTTGAGGAGCGCGTTGTTGTTGTTGACTAGGCCGTTGTGGATAGGCTGGTTGCTGGTATGGTCCACGAGCATTGGCATCATAGTTCCGGGCGTTACTAGCCTGAGGTGGCATATCTTTCAAAGTAAGAGATCCTTTTGCCATCAGCCCATTAAAGATTTCAGAATATGACATAGGCAGGGGATCAAGGTGTCTTTCATATCCTCTTTGTTGATATGGTGGACGCTGTTGAGGAGCGCGTTGTTGTTGTTGACTAGGCCGTTGTGGATAGGCTGGTTGCTGGTATGGTCCAGGTGCATATTGAGCAGCTGCAACTAGAGGATATGGACGTAGTTGATAAGCCATCTGAGGTGGAAATGGATCTTGAATAGCTAGCTGGTAAGGCATTGGAGGAACTGGTTGATATGGCACAGGAGTGTATTGTGCAACAGCAACATACGGGTACTGATAGTAGGGAACTGGTGTAGGTGCACTATGTTGCGGATTCCCACTTGCAGCAAAAATGGCATTTGTTTCGCCCTTTTTGTACCCGTTGAAAGGTTTCTTGACATTGTTTTGGCTGCTAGAACCTCCTTGGATCTTTCCACTTTTCAGACCCTCTTCAATTCTTTCTCCTACCATCACCATGTTAGAAAATCTAGAAGATACGCTGCTGATCAGCTTCTCATAGTATTGCCCCTGTAAGATACCCATGAAGATGTCAATCAATTCACGGTCAACCAATGGCGGATACACTCTAGCAGCTAACTCCCTCCAGCGTTGGGTGTACTCCTTAAAGGATTCACTCTCCTTTTAAGTCATACTCTGCAGTTGAGTACGGTTAGGAGCAAGGCCAGTGTTGTACTTGTATTGCTTTTTGAATGCATCAGATAGATCAAGCCAAGTACGAACATTGTTGCGTTCAAGCTGCATGTACCATTCTAGAGATGCTCCAGACAGGCTGTCTTGGAAGCAATGGATCATAATCTTGTCATCTTTGGCATGAGCGGCCATTTTTCTGCAATACATCCTTAAGTGGAATTCAGGGCAACTGAGGCCTTTGTATTTCTCGAATTCTGGCAGTTTGAACTTAGCAGGGATCACAACATCTGGAACTAAGCACATGTCTGAGGCACTCAGAGAAGTTGAATTGTGTCCTTCCATGATTCAGAGTTTTTCAGCTAACTCGCGACACATCTTCATTGCTTCAGAATCTTGAACAACATGAGGGTGTGTGATTGGAACAGCAGTATGCATCTCATACTCAACTTGATGATCCTCTTCAGCATGAGGAAACTGGACTTGGGTAACGACAGGTTGAGCTTGAGGAATAGCACCAATAGTAACACCAGAGGTAGGTATTGGTTGGGAAGTGACCTCTTCAACAGCAGGAGTGAAGCCTGGAGGCAAACCATAGACCAAAGGATTTGGAACTAGAACTGAAGGCATTGCACGCGAGGTAGATCCTTGCACTAGAGCATTGTTCATTGCGACAACAGCTTTGCGACGTTCTTCCATCCTGGCCAAAGCTTGTATGGTCTCATAAATCTGGTCAATCTTGTTCTTGACCGAGTCAATCTCTTCCCTCATAGAAGCTTATTCTTCTTGAATCACGTCCATCAGTCTTCTAGTGTTGGCTCTAGTTAGATACGGGCGTCTAGCACAATACGGGTGTCGGGAAACCAGCTTGATTTACTGAAGATGAAGGAACATGCAATGAGTTTACGACTCTGGAATGAAATGCAAGATGAACAATTATGCAAATGAAATTAATATGCATATGGATGCTATGCAAGATCCAGGATCACGAGTATAATCAACTCTGAGGTGAACCATAGTAACCTTAGCAGGTAAATTCTTATAGGATTGTTCTAAGTTCTTTACCCGTAAAACCACTCACAAGCTAGTTTCTACGGTTATGGATAAGATACTCAAGGTCACGGACGCTGATCGTACTAACATCCCGCCACATGCTAGCTGTATTATGACGATAATAATGATAGGTCTACCTTGAGTGGAGTTCTCATGTTAGCCGTATGAGAAGCGGCTCCTCGGAGACTAACACTATGCAACCGCCAACATTGAAACTGGTTCTAAAAGTGGATCCCAGAGTCACAGCCCTTTCATGAATCAAGTCATGCAACAGGCTAGCTGCATTATGACGAGATCTATGAATAGGTCTACTCTCTAGGGAGAGCTTTCATTCTAGACTTGCAAGGAGCGAGTCCTTGGAGACTAACACTAATAACTTCCAATTCTAAACTGGGTGTTCCCTCTTCTTTTTCGCCAACTCAGATGCCAACCCAGGATCCAACAAGCAGGTATGATAATAATCATAATAAGAAGAGCAAATAAACAAGCATAAATAAAAAGCGTGAAGAAAACAGATAAGCAATGTAAACATTGATCGCAAAGTAAACTAAGTTAGGCTTGACTCTCTGACTGTCCCAGCAGAGTCGCCAGCTGTCGCACCTTGAAAAATACGACCTCGTGATAAAAATTACCGCAGATAAAAATTAAAACGACAGAGTCACCACCGAACTTATTTTATTTAAATTAAGGAAAAGGAAAATATCGAGAAACCTTTTGAAAAAACGGATGGATAGAACAAGGTCTTTGTAACCAGATTCTAAGTTCTGGAGTTGATTTCGTAAGGGGAAGGTATTAGCACCCCTTACGTCCGTTGTACTCAACGGGAACCTATTAGTTTAACTTGCGATCTAATGTTGACTTATGCTTTCTGTTTTCTTCGAAAAATAAAATAAATGCGAACGATTCTAATATAAGGTTAATAGGGGAAATGGGTTATTTTGTTCCTAGGGTGCTCGGCAAGGAGTAAGATTCGTGTGCGTACGTATTCCCTTGTGCAATGGGAAAGTCAGAGCCTCGTAGTTCGTGGTTCTAAGGTTGATCGGTTTGGTTATTTTAATGAACGATTATTTAGACTGCATTCAAACTACTAAGCATTGGCTTGTCTGCTCGCTATAGGAGGCGGAAGCGCTAGATTGTTTGCGAGATAGAAAGGATTTAAATAATGTTTGTTTGAAAAAAAGTTCGATTAATGTTTTATGAACGAAAGGGCGAATGAACCACGTCCCATGGGGCGAGCCTTAGGAGCGTTCATTCAAAAATTCGAGGAATGCTAGACTCCAGAATTTAATTCTTTCGTTATTTGATGTGTCGATTAAGTGTTTTAATTACGGAAAGTCGAATGAACAACGTCCTGTGGGGCGAGCCTCGGGAAAGTTCATTCAAGAATTCAAGAAATGCTAGACTCCAGAATTCAGTTTTTCCGTTATTTAATTAAGAAAATATTTGAATAATTTGCGTTTGGAAATATTTGATGGCGAGGCACAGTGCGCTCGACTTACGTGGTTTGCGAATAAATTAAAGCGATAAAATTGCGGAAAATAAATTAAAGGCAACTATTCGGAGGCGTTGGACCTTTTATTCGGACGCGTCGAAATATAGTTCGTTTACTTCCTTAGAGCCGATTTAAAATTGAAATCGTTCTATGAGGAGTCGAAACAATTTGTTGGAATCCGATAAATAAATTGAATAAATTAAATTGCGGAAATAGAATAATAAATATGATATAATAAATTAAATTGATGAATAGTCGGAATAATCCAATAAATAAATTAAACTAAGTTAAATAATTGAAATAATAAAAAAATGGTAATTAGAAAATAAATCTAACTACCTAGGCCTCATATTAATCAAGTTCTACCGGTTTAATGGAATCGGGTAGAACACTTGATTTTTTATCATATCATTGGCCCATAAATTGAAAATAAAAGATTCATAAAAAAAATGAAATATGAGAAAGACATATAATGTAAATCAAAGTGACATTTAGGAACCTAAATTGAAGAGAAAACTAATAAAATAAGAATTATTAAGAAAATAAAAAACAAATAAGAGGGGAAAAAAGGGTTCAGCGCAGGTCTGTGCGTGTGCGTAGGTATTTGGGTTGACTCAGTGTGTGACTTTAGGCTTAAGCCCAAAAACAAACCATGATTTATTTAAAATTAATAAAATAAAACAAAGAAAAAAAAGAAAAACAAAGGTTTTAAAAGCAAAATAGAGGAAAAAAAACATCAATAAGAAATATAAAAAAAGGAAAAAACACGCTCAGAGGGAGAGAGACAACAACCCACCCTCAACGTTGTTCTCCACCGTCTCCGCCTCCTTCTCTCGGATTTTCGCGGCAGCCTCTCTCGGCCTCGTATCTCAAATGGTGGTTGGCCTCTCGGTTTGTTCAGATCGTAGTTTTGAGGCTTTCCGGTGTTTTCTCATGGATATCTCGTGTTGATCTCTCACCTTTGGTATCGACGGCGGTTCAAATCCGTCTCTCTCAATCGATCACGGTATTTGCGGTTTGGCTTGTGCGCGACGGCGCGGCGGTGTTCGGATCGCGTTTTGGAATGTTCAGATTGGTAAGAGTCTCTTGAAGGTTTTCGGATTCAAGGTTTGCGATTTGGAAGATTTGTGTTCGTTTTCAGATTTTGGTGGGTGAAGTGTTCTCGTTTGCTCAGTCTGTGTTGATGTTTCTGCGTTCGTTCTGTTTGTTTTCGGAGCGGTGGCGGTGAGCAATTTTTTAGTTTCAGCTTTCCTTTTTTTTGGTTTGATAATAGTTTATTTAGTGAAAATGGTTTGAAGGTGACAAAGGTTATGGAAATTTTACAGGTTTTGTGTTTGTGAATGATGAAGATTGAAGGGTTGTGTTGGGTTATGTTTATGGTTGGAAAAAAAAGAAAATGCGGGATGAAGGTTTATGTGTTTGCTGATGAGTGTTTAAGAATTGCAGAATTTTTGGTATTGTAATGTTGTTGATGTTTGTGACAAATTATTTTGGTTTAATTGGTGGTTGAAGCTTGGTGTTTTTGTTTTGTGCAGAATTTTCATATCCTTTCCAAGCTTCCCTTGAAGAGTGAATTTGAAGGTGTTTAAATAAGAGAATTTGATGAGGGTAAAGGTGGAATACTTCGTGCAAAAGATTGTTGAAGGATAAGGATTGCAAGCTGATTTTGTGGAGATTTTGTGAGCTGTGAAATCTGTTATGAAATTGGTTGCTGCAAAATGGGAGTGTAGTGGAGAGGCTATGTGTTGGAAGAGTGAGAAGGATGTGCATTGCGTGATACCCAAAAAAAAGAAAAATTCAAATTGTTTTTTTTTTGTCATTTGTGAGTTTGGCTGGGATTGAAGACTTGAATTATTGTAGTTGGGTAACCATAACTATAATACTAATAATAGTAATAATAATAATAATAATAATAATAATAATAATAATAATGATGATAAAGAAAAATTGCAATTATGATAATACTAATAACATTAATAATAATAACAATAAGAATAATAGTAATAGAATGATAGTAATGGTAGAAAACATTATATTTACAATAGTGTTCGCGGTGATTTCTGGCGAACAACCTCTGGTTAACCAATTTCTCAGAAAACTGGGTTACTTGCAGGACCAACCAAACAAGTCCTAGGACACATGTGCAATTATTCTATCGAACTACTCTTAGTATTTGTGATTGATTTATGGTTTGTTTTGTCAATACTGTCAGAGTGTTAATAACTTTGATTTTGAAAGTAAAGTAAAGTTTAAATTTAGAAAACAAAATAAAGTTGAAGTTTTTAAACAAAAGTAAGAAGAACTGTCGAAAGCTATAACTTGCAGAAAAGTAAATAAAGCTTAAAAATGAAATAAACTTGATGAATAAACTGACAATTTAAATAACTTAAAGGATAAATGGTGTTCAAACGTACATGGTTCCAAATATCAAACTCATTTTCTCTCACACTGGGTACTTAGAGTATTTACAAGAATTTTTGTATAAGTTTTCACACACCTATTCTAAACAAAAACTATTCTATTTATATACAAACAAAGTAACTGCCTAGAACGGAAAAATCATAAATAAATGACAAGTGTCAGCCTGCATGTAACTTCTTTTCATGAACCTTCCATGTGTCCAACTGTCAAAGGTTGCAACTTTTAAATTTGAATTCTCTCCTTAGGTGACGAAACCTTGCACCCCTTCATCTGTCGAAATCTTTAAAGAAGAAACAACCCTTTCAGCATCTGCCAAATACTGCTTTTGTCAAAAACCCTTCTCTGTCGAAATGTCGAAAAAGACACCTTTATCTTGACAAATGCCCAGCTACAAACAATTTTCCAAACTTATCCTGCCAGAATACTATTTGCCCTTTTGTCGAAGCAATAGAGCTTTTAACTTTGTCAGCATCTCTTGAATTTCTTTTCTTTCATCATTCTTCGACAGAGATGGCTTCAAACTCCAAATTTCAACATGTCGAAATTATGAGCTTACAAATTTCCCCCCAGCAAAGATGTTTTCGACTATTCTTGGAGAAATATCCTTTGCTGTCGAAATAACCTTTGACATCCTGTCAGTCTCATTTATTATAAAGTGACTTTGTTGAGTCCCAAGAAAACACCATGATTTCCACTTTCTGAAAAACGTCACGTCTAGCCCACGTTTACACAATCTCCCATGACCCTATATTTTAGCTAAATCATGGCTCCCTACCAACCGCCACTTTCAATCACCACCAATGGATCAAAAACGCATGTTTCCATTTTCCCAACTGAAAAGTCTTTTCAGTTCTCCTCTTATCAATTCATTTTATCTATAAATACCAACTTCAAAAACTTTTTCCTTTTTCACATTCTCAAAACTCTTCTCCTACCTAACGCAGAAACTCCAACAAAACCCTTTTCAAAGCTTTCTGCTCCTTCAAACTTCTCTTCTTCTCACACCAATGGCTCCTCCAAAAACTGTTGCTGATCGTAGTGCCAAGAAGACCAAGAAAATAGTTGACCTTCCTCCTGCTCATATACTATCTGGACCCATGCAAGTGCAACAACAATAATACATTCCAGAACCCCCAAATGAAAGGGAGAAAGCAAGCATCTACAGGTCTCAGGTAATGATTCCTATCTAAGTTTCTGGAGTTCACCATGCCATGCTAGGTCCCATTTTTGATCCTAATGCTGACCCTAATCGCTTGAAAGACTTTTATCCCTGTTATTTTGGTTCCAAACCCATAGCTGCTAATAAGAACCCTAGGCCTGTCGAAACAACATCCAAAAAACCTGAAATTCCCATAGCTTCGACAGAAATAGATCTGTCTTACTTGAATCAAACTAGGATTTTTAGGAGTCCTCCCCTGACGAAAGATCCTTCCGACTACTTAGCTTGGCTCACTAGGGTCGAAAGAGTCAAAGAGAAATTCTGGAAGAAAACTGGCATCTATGACCTGATCCAACAGTCGAAGGAAGGTCCACGCTATTTCCAGAACATGCTGCTGGCCTCTTTGTACTTCTGGGATAGTACCTTCAACACTTTCCACATACCCTGTGGTATGGTTACTCCTACCCTGTTCGACATAGCAGCCATTACTGGCCTCAGTCCTTTAGGAGAAATTTTCAACCCTGAACACCTAAATAAGGACCCCATAGGCTTCGACACCAAGCATGCTGGATACTCCGTCTTTATCACTCATCACCAAGGCGAAGACAATGAGGAAGTATCTGACAGAGAGCACATTGCCTTTCTCACTCTATGGCTAGCTAAATTCATCTTCTGCACTAGGTCACTTCAAGTTGCCAGAAGTTATATTATCATGGCTAATCAACTTCATAATGGAGTTGCATTCTGCCTGAGTGAGATGCTTTTGGCAAACCTTTACGAATCCTTGAGTGAGAGTGTGAGTAATTTAAAAACCCTCAAGGACAAAGGCAATATTAGTCTCACAGGCCCCTTCTGGCTCCTACAATTGTGGTTGAACGCAACCTTCGAAGCTTGCATCCCTGTCAAAATGCCAGTTGACGAAGAAGAGGTGAAAGAAAGGCGCGTCGAATGGCCTAGGTTAGTCCAACTAACCCCTACTGATGATAACATAGGTATTCGACAAGCATTCACTAGCTACATAATGATGTTCGCCAAACGTTATAAGTTCACTCCTTCCATGGCACCATTTGCCAACAGAAATGTGGGTCCCAGATGGTTCACAAGACAACTCCCAGTGGAGAACCAGAAAGAAGAAGACTCTTATATATCCATTTGGGAGGCTTTCCTTATGCCAAGGCACCTTTTTTCCCACCACAGTCTCAACAACACTAAAGTGTCTCTTATTGTCTACCAACCCAACCTGGTGGCTAGACAATTTGGGCTAATACAGACGAAGACGAAGCCCATTTATCACAAGAAAGGCTCTATTATATTCTATAACTCATTTCAAAGCTTCGACAGAAGTTTAGAATTATACAACAAATTCTTCGACTCATCTCTGGAAGTTTACCCCACCATCTTTCGACCAAGCTTCCTATGCACTGAAGACTTCGACGTTTGGTGGAAGGAATATTATATTAACAAATTCTTTGATGTAGTAACTTTCACCACTCTCCTGACGAACGCTTTTACTTTTGTGCAGGATAAGAAGAAAAAAGGTACAGATAAACATATCAAAGAAATTCAAAAGTTTCAAAAGTATTTTGAAACTATTTACAGGCCCAGTGATCTTCATCGAACCATAGGCGAAGCAGCAGTAACTTTAAAACAGAAGTTTACAGAAAAATTGGATAAGTTGGGGGTGCCTTCGTCTCTCCCACCACATGCACGTTACAATTTTGCATTCACCACTTTTCCTCCAAAATTCCCTCCACTCCCTTCTGCAGAATTTGGCGTGGCTTTGTGCCCTCCATTTCCAGATTGGTTTGTGTGTGGATCTGATTTAAAACTGCTTCGCGAGTCCAGCAAGAAACTTGCCGAACGTGTGGTTCCGACGAAGTATTACTTGGGCAACTTCACTGGGCACCTTCATGTTGGGATAAAACATGTTAGTGTGGAAGAACCCATTCTTGAAGGTGTCGAAGAAATTAGATTCCTCCTCTTATTTCTAACTTTTTCTTTTATTTATATCAATGTTTATGCAATTCTTTCTCTTTCAGCTGTTAGAATTGTCAAGAAAACTGCTGGCGAAGGAACCTCCTCCAAGACAGTCGAAAAATCTCCCATAACTGCCAAAAAGGTTTTGACGAACAAAAAAAAACCTATTTCTTCTTATTGGTGTATTTCAATATTCTTTTACACTGAATATCTCTTCTTTTTGCATACTTCAGGTAACTCGTACACCAGCCAAGAAAAGAAAACAGGAAGAAAAGGAGATGAGTGTCGAAGAGTCTGAGGATGAATCTCCTGAACCTCAACCTCTGAAAAGAAACAAAGGTCTAAAAATAAAAACAGTGGCATCCCAAAGATCCATAGTTCACAGAACTCCCCCTGCCAGTCCAACCAACAAAATTCCCTCAAGGAGTGAAAAAAGTGGGGACTCAAGTATTCACACTGAGATCCCTCAGGTATTTATTTTCGACTGACAACATTCCTAGTCTTGACTGCATATATTCTTATCTTATACTTCCCTTTTATGCTCTCTTTAGGTTGTTATTGATGTCGAAGAGACTTCTAAAGTCCAAGAAGAAGTTATTCCTTCTGACTCTGAGAAGACTCTGGCTGAAAGGCTTCAAGAAGACGCCACCCCAGATGCAGGTGTCTATGGACCTCAAACTTTGGACGAATTCAACATTAGTGACTCTGAATCTTCTGGCAATAATTCTCCCTTTCGCCCAGACTTTACTGCGGAGGAAAAAATAGCTCCAGACCAGGATGCACCAACTCAAGGACCAACTGCTGCAACAACAACTGACGAAGATGCTCTTGGCCAGGATGTACAAGCTCAAGAGCCAACTGATACCACAGAGGCTGACAAAGAAATTGTCGAAGAAGAGGTTGATCTGTCGAATCAACCCGAAACCAACTTGAGCCTTGGAGGAACTTCCCAAAATGTTCCTACTCCATCAGAAGTTCCTACAGAAACCCCTTTGGGTACTAGTTCGACAAGCTTATCACACGAGGAAATTGAAAGCTTGAAAGTTAGAAAACCTCTGGAATATTTAAAAGCTCTACTCAATTCCAGGTACAACTTCCAAGACTCTTCCCACAGTGGTTCGACAGCTTCAGGGGCCACTTCTGACATTCAACCCATCAGTGTCATCATGGATGAAATCAAAGCAAATATCCTTGGGGTGGACCTGTTTGAGACCTTGGCTGAAAATCCTTCTGCCCAGAATGATTTAAAGAAACTCCTGAAACGAGCCAATTTGCTGGAGGCTTCGACTGAAGAAAGCCGCTTGGTGATGGACCTAATGTCAATGATTGATTCTGTAAGTGCTGATTTGGTTCGTCAAAAGGAATTTTCTCAGAACATTACAGCCAAATCTGAAAAACAAGTTTCAGAATGGAATATCGTAGCTTCTTCGACGGACAAAATTTCAGAACTGAACAAGCTTTCTGACGAATACACCAAAGCTGCTGCTGAGTGTGAAAACAACATTCAAGCTTATCAGACTCAGATTGCTGAACTTCAAAAGAAAATCCTCCAAGAGAAAGAACGCCAGGCCAACCTTCTACAGCCCAACCAAGAAGAAATCGACAGTGAACTTCAAAAAAGGCTCCAACATGCAGAATCAGCCCAACAACTTCATAGGGAGATTGACGAACTGACTGTCAGTAAGAGTCTCTGCGAGCGTCGAATTCAGCTTCAGAAGAAAAAATTCGACGAACTCAAAGCTACCTTCCTTCGACAGTAGTTTGTAATAGGAATTATGAAATTTTATTGTTTTAAGACTTATTGCAATTTCATATGTAATGTTATTTTACGCCATCTGTTTGGCGAAGACAAGTTTTTTTTATTTGCAATTTCATTCTGTTCCTATTTTTATTTCTTGCAATGTTGGTTTATACTTCTTCAAGTAATTGCCATTTATTTTCAGCACTCTCCTGTCTTTTTCTATCTCTTCGACTTCATATGCACCATTTGAAAAAACTCTTAAAATTTTGAAAGGTCCTTCCCATTTAGGGGACCATTTTCCCATCAATCTATCTTTCTTCTCCATGGGCAAGATCACTTTCCAAACTAAATCATCTACTAAAAAGGCTTTAAATTTTACTTTCTTATTGTAAAACTTTTCGACTCTTTCTTTCTGCCTTTTTATTAATTCTAAAGCACGTAACCTTTCTTCATCTAAATCAACCAACTCATCCATCATCATACTCCAATAAATTTCAGATGGGATCTCATGATGCCTTTGAATCCGTATTGATTGTAAACAGATTTCGACTGGTAACACTGCATCATGTCCGTAAGTTAATTTAAATGGGGTGGAATTAGTTGCCTCTTTAGGAGACGTTCGAAAAGCCCAAAGGATTTGATCCAGAGTCTTGTGCCAATTTCTAGGTTTTTTACCCACATGCTTCTTTATCAGATTTATCACTACTTTGTTGGCTGCTTCGACCTGACCATTTTCTTGGGCATAATAAGGTGTCGAAGTTAGCAACTTAAAACCTGTCTCTTTTGCAAATGCCTGCATATTTCTTCCAGTAAACACAGATCCTTGATTAGTGGTTATAGTCTCTGGTATTCCAAATCTATACATTATATGTTTCTGGATGAAGTCTATGACTGCTTCCTGATCTACATTCGTCAGTGGTATGGCTTCGATCCACTTAGTGAAGTAGTCTACCCAACTAGAATGTACTTCTGCCCTTTTGAAGAGGCTGGTCGAATTTCACCAATCAAATCTAAAGCCCAACCTCTGAATGGCCAAGGCTTTATAATGGAATATAACTCATTTGCTGGCACATGAGGTATGCCTGCATGAATTTGACATTCTTGACATCCCTTTGCAAATTCGACACAATCCTTCAACATTGTTGGCCAATACATCCCCTGTCGAAATAATAGCCATTTCATCTTGTACCCTGCCTGGTGTGCACCACACGCACCACTATGCACATTCGACAAAGCTATATAAGCTTCAGTCTCTCCTAAGCACTTTAACAAGACTCCTTCTGTAGTCTTTTTAAACAACTCATTTCCAAAAAGTACATAGCTTAAAGCCCTATACTTTATCTTTCTTTCGACTGTCTGGTTTGGATTTTGTAAGTAATCCTTGATAGGTTTTCTCCAATCTCCTACCCCTGGATCATCTACATTAAAAATTTCAAAATTTTCTTCATCACCATATCCCAGTCTCATGGTCTCCAAATCAGATGGGGACAGCCTAGTGGATACAACTTTTCCTCTTACTTCGACAACTTTCATCATGTTTTCCTTCGACACTCTGTAACCTGATGCCAGTTGAGCCAAGTCATTTGCTTCCTGATTTTCTAATCTAGGAATGTGTCTAAAGATTGCACTGTCGAATCTCTTGAGGAGTCTGTTGGCTATCACAAAATACATGATCAAATTTTCTTTGACACATTTGTACTCTTTTGTCAGTTGTTTTATCACCAACTCAGAGTCACCCATTATTTCGACCTCTGTTGCCCCCAATTCCAACAAGGTTTCAAGTCCAGCAATTAAAGCTTCGTATTCTGCCTCATTATTTGAACAGAACCCTTCTATTTTGTACTTAAACTTTGTTGGAATTTTATTGGGAGAAATAATTAATACCCCAACACCTGTTCCATTTTTATGACTGGAACCGTCGAAATATAATTTCCAAGGCTCTCTTTCGACATAATTTGTCTCATCTCCAAGTATGGAGTGGTTAGCTATAAAGTCAGCAACCACTTGTCCTTTGACAACTTTTAGAGGCATATATTTTAAAGAATATTCAGTCAAGGCTAAAGCCCATTTTCCAATTCGACTATGTAGAATAGACTTAGACAACATATGCTTTATTACGTCGAAATGAGAA
This sequence comes from Lathyrus aphaca, assembly GCA_963966055.1. NCBI lineage: Eukaryota > Viridiplantae > Streptophyta > Magnoliopsida > Fabales > Fabaceae > Lathyrus > Lathyrus aphaca. Next base: position 492,534,733 of record OZ014525.1, on the reverse strand, counting down.
GATATATGTACATCAATGGGTTTTATATAATGCTTTAATTTTGTACAAGAGAAATATACACATAAACATAATTTCTCTATCATACTATATCTAGTTTCAGCATCATTTAAGACTCTGCTGAGATAATAAATGGCTCTTTCGACGCCATGTTCATCTTCTTGACAAAGCATGCTTCCTAATGTTCTATCAGATGCTGATATGTAAAGCCTCATGCTTCTTTTTCGACAAGGAGATATTAAGACTGGAGGATTTGCCAGATACTCCTTGATCTTGTCGAAGGCATCTTGCTGTTCTTGCCCCCAAGTGAAGCCCTCCTTCTTCAATCGAAGTAGAGGTGAGAAGGCCTGAGTTTTTCCACTAAGGTTGGAGATGAACCTTCTGAGAAAGTTGATTTTCCCTAGTAGAGACTGCAATTCCTTCTTTGTCGATGGCGCTTTCGCTTCCATTATGGCCTTGGCTTTGTTTTCATTAATCTCAATCCCTTTTTTGTGGACCACAAAGCCTAAGAAGTCTCCTGCCTGCACACTAAAAGCACATTTAAGGGGATTCATTTTCAAACCAAACTTCCTCATCCTTTCAAAGGACTGTCGAAGATGGTTAATATGGTCTGAGCCTGAGGCAGATTTAATCACAATATCATCTATATAAATTTGCATAAACGTTTCAATGAAATCATGAAAAATAGAATTCATGGCCCTTTGGTAAGTAGCTCCAGCATTTTTCAAACCAAAGGGCATGACTACCCACTCATATGTTCCTATTGCCCCTGGACAACGAAAAGCTGTTTTTGGAACGTCTTCTTCAGCAATGAAAATCTGGTTATAACCAGAATAGCCATCAAGCATACTTAAATACTCATGGCCTGCTGCAGAATCTACTAGCATTTCTGCTACTGGCATAGGATATTCATCCTTAGGGGTAGCTGAGTTTAGATCTCTAAAATCAATGCATACCCTCAGTTAGCCATTTTTCTTAATCACAGGAACAATATTAGCAATCCATTCGACATACCTTGTTGTACGGATGAATTTTCATTTTAGAAGCCTTTCGACTTCCTCTTTGATTTTCGACAGAATTTCAGGTGCAAAGCGTCTGGGAGTCTGCTTTATTGGCTTTTTCCCTTCCAGTATTGGCAACTTTAATTCAACCAAATTTCTGTCTAAACCAGGCATTTCGTCATAATCCCATGCGAAGCAGTCTTTAAACTCATTCAACAGTTGGATTATTTCGACTCTGAGTTGAGGATTCATCTTGGCACTGATGTAAGTTGGCCTTTTCTCTGCCCCCAGTCCCAGATTAATCTCCTCCAAAGGATCCTGTGCCACCATTTTCATGTTGGTTGGGGCTGGATCTTTTTCAAACCCCAAGGGTTCGTCATCATAAATGGCATCAAGTCTTTGACTCTGCCATTCGCCATTAGAATCTTCTTCTAAACTCTGCTTTGTATGTTGTTCCTCAATGTTTTCTTGAGGATATTGCTCTTCGACAACTTGTGTGTTGGCTTCGACAGTCATGTTTCTTACTTCAGCCTCAAGGGCCGCTTTGAGTTGTTTTTCGGCTATATAAGCCGAAATCCTTTCTATTGTTGAAGCCTCAGTCATTTTCACTGAACTCACTTCCCCACCCATTTGGATTGACATGGGCAGTTCCCCAAGTGTAATTTGTTTCCCCAATTACTTCTTTATCCCACTGGAAGCCATGTGTAGGGTGGAGGTACATGGAACAATAGGCGTTGTCAGAGGCTGTTAGGTCAAAACCAGCAGGATTGCATGGCGCTATATGTGCCAGGTTCTTGTCGAAGTTACGAGTGTTGACATTGTTCACATCAACTGTGAAGTAACTTTGATCTGCTTCTATGTTTTCGACAATTCCATCTGGCCTCCAAATTGCTATCCTTTGATGCATGGAGGATGGCACAGCCCCAATCCCATGGATCCATTCTCTTCCCAACAGCAAGTTGTAATTTGCTTTTGATGCTATCACCACAAACATTGTAGGCCTTGTAATGGACCCTACAGTCAAGTTCAGTTGTATTACCCCCAGTGTTGTCCCTACCTTACCTTCATAGTTGGACAACACCATGTTGTGAGGCTTAGTGTCGGAGTCATCTTTTCCAATCCTCTTTATCATATAATGAGGAATTAAATTTACAGCTGCTCCACCATCTATCAGAATTTTGTTGACACCCACATTTTCTACCTTTCCTTTTATGAAAAGTGGCTTTAAGTGAGCCTTCATTGCATTATCTGGCTTTTCAAAGAAAGCATTTTGCTCTTCGACACAGCCATTATTCATTATGTAGTAGCATACAGGCTTAAGGCCTATGCTATCATCTGCCATGTCATCCTCTTCGTCTTCGACTTCCATTATTCTGTCATAGTCTCTGGGCAACACAGAAACCACATTGCAGGTTACGTCGAAGGACGCATCAGACTCTGAACTGAAGTCATCTGTAACTTCCTCATCCACTGGCATTTTGTTGTCTGTTGTCTGCATTTCTGTGGTATCATTAGATCCATTCTTGTGAGGGGGTTCTTCTTTTGCCAGAGGTCTCCCCTTACTTGTAATCTGCACATACTTGCTTGATTCAGCCTCTTTCTGCCCAACCCTTTTGTGTTCTACAGTTTCTTTTTCAATCTTCTTTTGCCTTTGGAATCTCCTCCATTGGGACCTGGACATAGGATTCTTCCCTTTGTAGTTTTCAGAGACGTACTTTGGCCTTGCCGCCTTTTTTACTTCCATTGAGGCACCCCTGTTCACTTCAAAACTCTTCCATTTCTTCTGACCTTGGGCATCTCTTATAGGTTGAACCCATTTGTCGTCATTTGGTCTGTTGGAAGGTTTATAGGTGTTGATACGTCTTTCTCCCACTCCTTGGATATGATGCTCCCTTCTTCTTGGGTCGAACCTGTCATTCCTGGTTGGTGGGACTGTTCCCCAGTTTCTTTTCCTCTGGGTCTTTTCTGCTGCTTCTAAGTCATCAGCTGCTTTCCTGTCGAACACAGCACTGCATCTTGGGCAAAGCATAACTTCTGCGTTCTTCCTTTGACACCTCTGGATGAATTCGACAAGACTTTCGTTCTCTTCTGGGTAGACCAGCTTCTGATGCTTCTCTTGACGTTTCTTTCCCTTGTTGGTGTCTGGTCCTACCTTCTGAGTGATTTCCACCATATGAATCCCAACATTCTGTTCAGTTGTGATTTTCAATTTGTTCATTTTTTCGACTAGCATCATTTCTTCCGGGATATTCTCCTTTGACTGATTCATTCTGCCTTTTGGGTGTAAACCCTTATAGATGTATTTGCAGCAGTGTGCAACACCTTCGACAGAATGTTCTTCAGTTCTGATGGTACTACTGTTTATTGGTTCGACAGTAAGGGCATTGTCATCAGTCCCTGTTGTTTTGATCTTATCTTGGTCAAGGCCCTCAGTGGCCTCTTTTTGGACAGTGAGGGTTTTGTTATCCTCCTCTTCGTCATCATTTTTGAAAGAATCTCCCCATCCTGTGGTTTTGATTTTGTTGATATCTGTTTTGGAGCTTGGTGGTGCTGAATATTTCACCATGAAGTCGAACTTCCCATTCGACTCTCCTAAAGAGTCCCAGATCACCCCCTGCTCAGCATCTCTTTCATAGTTTTTCTTGTCGAAGCTTCCTCCCACTTTGACTGTATTTCTTTCGTCGAAACCTTCAGTAGTTTTAATGACATTCTCACTGTCAAAGTCTTCAGAAGCTTTGACTTCTTCTTCCTCAGCCTGGTCTGCAAGTTCATCAGCCCCCTCCACCACATTTACATGGGTGTCGAAACCTTCAGCAGCTTCTATCATGGTGATGTTGGTGTCGAAGTTTTCAGTAACTTCTACCATTTCAAAACTTTCCTCCGCCATGATCTCCATTTCGACCACATTTACCATTTCTGGTTCAGCATAATTGGCCTCCACAACCTGCATGGGATTGGAGTCAATCCTCATCTGTTGCTTGGCTTTGTCTCCAAACTTCAGCCTTCCATTTTGGATTGCATTCTGGACAAGATCCCTGAAAAGGTAACATTGAGAAGTTTTATGACCCAAGAAATTATGGTATTTACAAAAACCTCTCTTTTTCTGTTGGTCTACAGGAGGCTCCTTAGTGCCTGCTGGTTTTATTAACTGACCATCTTTGACTAATAAATCAAATTTTTTATCACATTTGGTGATGTCGAATGTATAGATTCTTTTAGGGAACCTGTCATTCTTTTCTACTTCGACTGGATTTTTTCCATTCGACGGGGCTAAAACTTTACAAGAATATGGAGGGCCTTGTTTTAGTTCTGCCAGATCAATTTCTTGCAGGTCGAAAATGACTGGTTCATTTTCGTCATAATCATCTTCTTGAACTATGCCCACATAGGCCACTCTTTCCTTCTTGTTTTTATTTGATCTAAAATTTTCATTTTTTAGTCTTTCTATTTGCCTCACTCTGTCTGCCAGTTGTGCCATGTCTCTTAAGTACTGGGTATCCAGTTTTTTCCTTATGGAATAATCTAGACCCCCTGCAGCCATTTCGACTAGTTCTTGTTCCGGCACTTGTGTAAAGCATCTGGCTTTTAATAATCTAAACCTATTTAGATAGTCATCTATAGGTTCAGAAAATTTTCTTTTGACACTTGCCAACTCTTTCAAACTTATCTTGGTTTGTCCCATATAGAATTGTTCATGGAACAATCTTTCTAATTGGGTCCAAGTGAATATTGAAGTTGCAGGAAGAGAAGTAAACCAAGTGAAAGCATTTTTTGTCAAAGAACTTGGGAAGTATTTCATCCTTAAGTTCTCATTATTAGCAATCTCTCCTGCCTCTATCAAATAACGCGCTACGTGTTCTATGGTGGACTCACTAGTATCCCCTGAGAATTTGGTGAATTTGGGGACTTTCCACCTTGGTGGTAATTCTTGTTGTAAAACAAATTCAGACAAGGCGGAAGTATAACTAGGCCTTTGTAATCCTACGTTTACTCCATTTTGAGCCATTATTCTCTCAACCATGGTGGCAATATTATTTTCGACAGGCATGTTATTGTAACGCATTCTCTGCTGTAATATTTCATCAGCATTTTGGTCTCTCTGGACTATTATTCTTCTTGGTTCCTGTTGAATGGGCTCTTCTACATTAGGCTGTTCAACTATCACCTTTTGGCCCCTGGGATTTTCATGAGGGTTTCCTAATGGCCTTTGGTTTATAGTAAGTTCCTCTTCTACAGGCCTATTGGCAGGATTTTGATTCAATTGCATTCTTTGCTGTGCTTGAGGGACTCCAAAAAAGTCAGCAATGCGTGTCATCTGTTCTGCCAATATTTGGTTTGTTTGGGTAGTATTTTGTATTAAAGGATTGAACACTTCTCCCATTTGTTGTGTCAAAGCCTGCACCATATCATGATTGCTTTCATCCATCTGTTGACGAATTACTTGTGCATAATGGTTTGTCATAGTGGGCATATGGAAACCTGGTGGAACTTGATTCATTCTATTTCCCTTTCAACCATATCCTGATCCCTGCAATGGTGATGACATTTGAACCATAGCATCAGAGAATAATGGTGACGAATTATGTAGGCTTGCCATCATTGAAGTTGGCATTCCATATGGTTGTTCCCTCCCAGTCAAGGGCTGAGAATAATTCAGATATGGCCTGAAGGTATTTCCTCCAGGGGGAGGGGTTCCAAGGGGTCTGGCGTGTCCCATGGTGGAAGAACTAGGCGCATTCTGGGACCCTGAACCCGTTGGTATTGAATCCCCTGATGGAGGCCTAATCTGTTCTAAAACAGGGCCAGAAACTGGTATTGCTCCTGACGAAGGGATGGGATTGGAAACTGGAATGGTTTCGTCAGGATTGTTAGAAGCATTTGGCAAGTTAGCCATCTTTCTTCCTCTTGTTCTCTTTGGTCTTTCTACGTCGGTTACGGCTAGTTTACAGCTTCTAAGAATCATACAACGTAGCAAGGAACAATTTTTCTAAGAAAGTTCTCTATTAGATTTTATCAACTGCACTAGTCCCACCGGGTGTGCCAATTTGTTCGCGGTGATTTCTGGCGAACAACCTCTGGTTAACCAATTTCTCAGAAAACTGGGTTACTTGCAGGACCAACCAAACAAGTCCTAGGACACATGTGCAATTATTTTGTCGAACTACTCTTAGTATTTGTGATTGATTTATGGTTTGTTTTGTCAATACTGTCAGAGTGTTAATAACTTTGATTTTGAAAGTAAAGTAAAGTTTAAATTTAGAAAACAAAATAAAGTTGAAGTTTTTAAACAAAAGTAAGAAGAACTGTCGAAAGCTATAACTTGCAGAAAAGTAAATAAAGCTTAAAAATGAAATAAACTTGATGAATAAACTGACAATTTAAATAACTTAAAGGATAAATGGTGTTCAAACGTACATGGTTCCAAATATCAAACTCATTTTCTCTCACACTGGGTACTTAGAGTATTTACAGGAATTTTTGTATAAGTTTTCACACACCTATTCTAAACAAAAACTATTCTATTTATACACAAACAAAGTAACTGCCTAGAACGGAAAAATCATAAATAAATGACAAGTGTCAGCCTGCATGTAACTTCTTTTCCTGAACCTTCCATGTGTCCAACTGTCAAAGGTTGCAACTTTTAAATTTGAATTCTCTCCTTAGGTGACGAAACCTTGCACCCCTTCATCTGTCGAAATCTTTAAAGAAGAAACAACCCTTTCAGCATCTGCCAAATACTGCTTTTGTCAAAAACCCTTCTCTATCGAAATGTCGAAAAAGACACCTTTATCTTGACAAATGCCCAGCTACAAACAATTTTCCAAACTTATCCTGCCAGAATACTATTTGCCCTTTTGTCGAAGCAATGGAGCTTTTAACTTTGTCAGCATCTCTTGAATTTCTTTTCTTTCATCATTCTTCGACAGAGATGGCTTCAAACTCCAAATTTCAACATGTCGAAATTATGAGCTTACAAATAGTAATAGTGATAACAATAATAAAATAAAAGTAAAGTAATAATAATGGTAATAATGATGAAATAATAATATTGATAATAATGGGATAATGAAATGATTTTATTTTATGAAATGGGATTGAACTTGGAATGGGGAATTATAAAAAAATGGATAATAATAATAATAATAATAATAATAATATAAGATGGAATTAATAAATTTGGATAATAATAATGAAAAAATAATAACATGACTATAAAAAGAAATTAAAAGAGGAAATGTGTAACACGGTGGGAGAACTGACTTTAGTTACATGTTGCGGATAGCAAGAGTCGCCACCGACTTTTATTTTATCCAAAAGGAAAGGACATAAAAGAACAGGAAAGACCTTAAAAAGATTCTGAGTTCGGGGGGTAGGTTATGTAAAGGGAAGGTATTAGCACCCTTTACATCCATGGTTATCCATGGGCTCTTAGTTACTTAGCTCACTTTAAAATGTTTTTTGAAATGTGTAGTGTGCGTTTAGAAATTTTCTTAAGTGTTTTATAATGATCCATGTACGGATATATATAAAAACTTTGCTTTGAAAATTGCTTGAAAAATGTGAAGTGTTTGAAGTGTTTTTAGAAAGTGAGCAAGTATCTAAGAAGAACCTACCCTAAGTTAAGTCTTTTCTGTTCTTAAATATCCTTTAAGTGGTAAGACTATCCCTATTATTAAGGAATAGGTAGTCATTACCTTGGATGTGTGGGACAAGTGAAGGGACATCTGTTATTTAGGCAACTGTGGGGTGTATAAGCAATTCGAAGGGACTTATCATCTTAATTGAAAGGGACAAGATCGTCACGAAGGCAACATTCGAAGAGACTTGATCTTTTTATCTGTTAAGGGACTAGATGATGTGAGATGAGGGACTTTGCTTTATACACCCTACTTGACCTTTTGTTTAGGCAACTTGAGAGGTAACCCTTAAGAAGTGATATGGCGATCCAAGATCGACTTACGTGTGTGAGTGTACCAATTTAAATATTTATCTTTAAGATTAAATGATCTAATTTCAATTTTTAAATACAAACATGTTTCACTCCCTATTTTACTAACCATAGCATTTAAAATAAATAATAAAAATTACTACTACAAATATTACATAAGGGATACAATTACATAATAATAATAATTAAGATAAATTAAATAAATAAGCAAAATAAATAATAATAAATAATTGGGTTAGTAACAATAATAATAATGAAAATCATATAATAAATAAATGGGGTTAGTAATAACAAAAATTAATAAGAATAAAATCAAGAAATTAACATAATAATGAATAATAAATTTAAAAGTGCAATTTTTAATAGATAATTATTTTTTAAGATTTTTAAGAAGAAAAAAAATAAACAATTCATATTATATACTAATTATTATAAAGATTTAAATTATATATACATGTTATGAAAAATAATGGTTAATTATAATTAATTAACATATTATAAAAAAGAAATTATGTTTACAAGATTAAATTAAGAGTTTTTAATTATTTTAAGCATAATCTAAAATTATTTACACGCAAGAATTATATTAAATAATAATTATAAACAAATTATAAAAATATGTACATGATTAAAGTTTACAAATAAATAAATTAAAAAAAGTTATAATATAATTAGATTTTTTTGTAAAAGAAAAATTAGGGTTGGATTATTTAAAAAAAACATTAGGATCTACTTCTTAATTAAAATATGAACAAAAATTATGAAATTAAAATAAACAAATAAATTAACATTTACAATTAAGGTTTATAAAAATAATTAAGTTTTACAAAAGTATTTTTAGGGTTTTAGAAAATATTAGGTTAACACAAATAATTTAGGGTTTTATGAAAATATTAGGGTTTTACAAAAAACTAAAATATTTTAATTTAATACCTAATACTAATTTAATTATTTAAATAAATATATACATATTTTAACTCAAATAAATAACAAATTATTTTTAGAGAAATTATAATTTTTTGGGAAAATAAAGTTTAATTAGAAAATATTTTAGGAATTAATTTAAATGAAAAAACAATTATAAGGAATTAATAAAAAACAAATAAATCTAAAAAGAAAGAAAAACAAAAAAAAAAACAGGACCTGGGATTTGAACCCAGGTCCTTTACCTGGAATCATGAGGGCCTATCCACTGGGCTAGCATGCGCAGCTGGTATGAATCCACATCCCCTTGGTTTTGTTGCTATCCTGTGAAAATCATATCAAAAACAAAAAATATCACAAAAAGGGCCTGGGGGGAATTCGAACCCAGGACCCTCACACAACAAGCAAACACTCTTACCATCCAGCCAGAAGGGCGCATCTGATGTATAATCCACAACCACTAATAATATATTAAGTTTTATGAATAGATAAGAAAATGTAACAAAAATAACGCTGCCTCCAGGAATCGAACCCAAGCCTTGAAGCAATACGCGCGCGTCCCTTACCACTGGGCCAGGCATACGTTTGTGAAACAAATCAGAAACAATTTCATAAAATATTAAGAGTAATATTTGAATTCCAGAACGCGCGCCAAATGTCTTCGTCTTCCTCCTGGCTACCTTCGAATTTTGCTGCGAATTCATCTACGCATTTTCCTGCGAGTTCTTGATATCCAGAACCTGCGAATTTCAAACAGCAAGCAAACAGTACAATTTTCTTCAATTGATTAGGGCTTTGTGATTCCCAGAGCTTACACAATCATCCTATGTTTTTCAAATTCATTTATATTAGGTTTAGTGTGAAACCCTAAAAGCTTGGTCGAAACCCTAGCAATGGCAATTCCTTAAACCTGTATCAAAACTTCAATTAAACAACCCAGAAACAATCAACAACTCAATACAAACATGAAACAATGATCAAATCTCATTTATAACACACAAATATAAGAAAACGAAAAAATCATCAAGGCATGAAAAGTTTGATTCGGGTTATGCATTATGTCATGTTTTTGATGCTTTTAATGATTGGAATAGGTTCAATGGTGTCCATAGAACATGTAGCAACCTTCAAATTGCCTTGAAAGAGCTTGAATCGTGAAATCCGAATTGTGTTTTTGGTGAGTTTTGGAAAATTGGAAACTTACTCTTGAGGCAGAATTTTCGTCCTTTGGCATTGTTTTAGGTTTGTATACTTATCGTTGAATGAAGCTAGGTCAAAAAATTGGATCATTGTTTGGACTTTTTGATTTTTGAAGATTGAAAAAGATAATGTCTTAAAATTCAAATATTTTTTGATATAACTTTGCTATTTTAAGACAATCACCATAATTTTCATATCAATCTAATTCAATCAAGGTTTATGACTTTCTAGAATCAAAATATATTTTAAATCTTCATATTTTATATTTTATTTGAATTTAAAATGATTTTTAATATAAAAAATCATAATAAATAAATAAAATAAAATAAAATACTGAAAATATTAAATAAATTTCGTGCATGATGTCATGGAACACCTTGGGTCACAAAAAGTTCAGCACATTTGGAAGAATTTGGTTTTAAAACCCTATTTTCTTCATAAACCACCCAAAAATTTCCCAACTTTGCAAGGGCACACATCCTTCAATTTTAATGCTATGAGGGTGTTCTTGGACATTTTGGAAAGCTTAAAGAGTCCTCTAATCAACCCATTGGTTTCATGTCCATATCATTTACCATTATCAATTTATGCCTTTTTGAAGTTGTTGACTTTTTGTTGACTTTCAAAAGGACCTATAATGTCTTAACTCATACCTTCCAAATGAAGCATTTTTGGGCTTGGCTTGTGAGACACAAAGTTGTAGAGAATTCAATTTCCTTCAAAATGAGCTTTGGATGGGAAAATTTTGATGAAGCATGTGAAAGTTATGGATGGTCAAAGTTCAGTTGACTTTTCTTAAGGAAACCCTAATTTAGAAACCTCTGATTTTTGATGATCTGAAATGTCCTTGATGAATCATGATCAAATCTTGATCAAATGATGAATTTTACCTCATATTCTTGATGTTGGCAAAAAATCATGAAGTTTGCCTTTGGTTTGACCTTTTAACTGCTTTGACTGACTTTGACTTATCTGATCATCTGATTGAGCAAATCTTTGAGAAAAGTCTTGAAACTTGTCATGGGGATTATTAAACACATATAAGATACTATGAAGCTCACTTGAAGTCTTGGAAGTCCATTTAGCCTGATTAAAGTCAAAACCCTAGTTTTGGATGCCCTGTTTAGGAGGATGCATTGTTTGAGGGAATAGTCAAATCTTCTGACTAATTGTGAACTTTGTGAACCTTGTGAACCTCATAAGATGTCTTGTGAACCTTATAAGATGTCTTGTGAATCTTGTGAACCTTGTAAGGTGTCTTGTGAATCTTGTGAACCTTGTATGCACACAAAGTCTTGTATTGTGAGGGCAAATTTTGGGGTGCAACAAAATGTAAAATGGATTTTTTTAGATTTTTGTGATAAAAATGATTAATGGAAAATGAACATGATATTTGTACCAAAGACCTCCACACAAAACACCGACTTACACAAACACTTGCCAATCTCAAAATGAAACATGATTTCCGTACAAATCCTGAACTTGGAAAGTAAATGATATATTTTTTTTTTATTTTTAGACAGAAAATAAAATGGTACATATTTTTGGATTTTTGAAATAATGATTAGACAGAAAAAATAAAATGGTGACTAGTAGGACAATTTTGGGGTATGACAAATGTTATTAGGATCTTCTGATGTACTTAAGTGAGTTTACAATCTGCTTATTAAGAAGCACAACATTTGTAAACAACATTTCCCTAAAGGAGCCGGTGAAGATCAGAACTTTAGGAAGGCACGAAAATTAGTGTTCAACACATTCATAGAACTATGTGTTCTGATGATATATTTTGGAGCTAAGGTTCTTGTGCAGCTCAGAACGGTTGGTTCTAGAGCATGAATTCACAACTGTTGTTGTGTAGTTAGTCATGGATTTAGGTCGAGCAAGAAGTCATGACACTTGTTGTTGTTCAGTTAGTCATGGCAGGTTTCCGCGTAGTTTCCTCCTCAAGTAGACGTTATATCCTAATGGGATCCCTGAATGGTCTAGTTGTGAGTTGACATGAGTTAGTCACAGTGCTAATGTGCAATTGTAATCATGGATCTTGGTTATAGATTTTTGGGAGGATAAACAACGGCCCAAAGTAATGATAGCTTTCAGGAGGATAAACAACGTCCTGAGGTATAAGTATAACTTTTGGGAAGATAAACAACGGCCCAAAGTAATGATTGCTTTCAGGAGGATAAACAACGTCCTGAGGTATAAGGTAACCTTTGGGAAGGTAAACAACGGCCCAAGGTCATGATAGCTTTCAGGAGGATAAACAACGTCTTGAGGTATAGGTATAACTTTTGGGAAGATAAACAACGGCCCAAAGTCATGATAGCTTTCAGGAGGATAAACAACGTCCTGAGGTATAGGTATAACTTTTGTTTGTCTGCTGGAGAATTAACCTGCAAAACAAGATTAGTTTGATGCAAATATAACATTCTGCCAGATAATATTACTTTATGCATTATGTATGCATGTATAGTATGATGCACTTAAGTAATGTATTATGTAATTATTGATATGTATGTTATGGTATGATGTAAATGATGTATGTATGCATCATGCAGCTTGAAGCGCCTGGACATCTTCGTATACAACTGCTGGCCAGGGAAAATAAATCCCGATTTGTTGCTGAATATGAGGAACTTGTTCCCATCTTGTTTGATAATATAGTATTCCTAACCTCCCGTCTTCGTTTGATAGTAAGGTATACATAACCTCCCGTCTTCGTTTGATAGTAAGGTATACATAACTTCCCGTCTTCGTTCGTCGTACTTCTATTGAAGGAATAAGTTCCTGGACATAAATTCAAGGGGAGATGTAACTCGGAGTATCTATAAAGATAGATTTGCCCTTGCTGGGGATTTGTAATTGTCTGGTGGGGATGAACCGGCGAAGCTTCGTTGAAATCCTTCCCTCGTTCGTCCTTAGTAAATACTATTACTGCATTTTCATGCATTTCTGGTAAACATCAATCATATTAAGCATTTTATGCATTTCTTGTAAACATCAATCATATTCAAAAGCATACATACATTCAAACACAACCAATGGACGTTTCGCTTATGCAAATAGAGTAAAAGTAAATCTGGATTCAAAGATGGAATTTTATTTATATCAAAAAGTGACCTATACATAGGCAAATTTGTACAAGGAGACAAAAATCCTAGTAAGAGGAATTTGTCATAAAGTTTTTACAAAACAAAGAAAATCAGCTATGTGGGAAATAATCCTATTGAGTTTCAATTCTACTATTGCCATTATCTTCAAGTATCTCATCTTCTGCTGTTGAGACGAAAACGATTAGATTGAGCTTTATCTGTTCAAACTTGAGTAAGTAGTACAACTGGTTGTAGTTTCATGGGTGACCCAAACGAGACATAGTCATACGCTTTAATCCCTAGCTTTTGCCTGGATTGCCTTTTCAGGTTTTCAATCCACCGGGATACCCTTTTTTGGCCAAGCCGCCTTTTCAGGTTTTCGACTTGCCGGGTGTACATTTTTTATATATATATCCCTAATTTTTGCCCGAACCCTTTTGGTTCGCCGAGATGCCCTTATTTTTGCCTAGGCCAGTCAACCTAGCGGGTCTCCTTTTATGCGTAGTATTTTTTAACTATGTCTGCGTTTACAGGCTGTGGGAAGTCTTCACCGTCCATAGTAGTAAGTATCATGGCACCTCCTGAGAATACTGTTTTGACCACAAATGGCCCTTCATATGTAGGAGTCCACTTGCCCCTAGGATCACCCTGTGGTAATATGATACGCTTGATTACCAAGTCACTAGCCTAATATACCTTTGGCTTAACCTTCTTATTAAAAGCTTTGATCATCCGTTTCTGGTACATCTGGCCGTGACAAACTGCTGCTAACCTCTTCTCATCAATCAAATTTATATGGTCAAGTCGGGTCTGAATCCACTCATCTTCATCCAAGCCTGCATCCTTCATAATTCTTAAGGAGGGGATCTGAACTTCAATGGGTAAAACTGCTTCCATACCATAGACTAAGGAGAATGGGGTTGCCCCTGTTGAAGTACGTATTGTAGTACGGTAACCATGAAGAGCAAATGGTAACATCTCATGCCAATCCTTGTAAGTAACGGTCATCTTCTGTATAATCTTCTTAATGTTCTTATTAGAAGCTTCTACTGCCCCATTCATCTTTGGACGATACGGAGAAGAGTTGTGATGCTTAATCTTGAACTGCATGCAGAGATCAATAATCATAGTGTTGTTCAGATTAGAGCCATTGTCAGTAATAATCCTTTCAGGGATACCATATCTACATATGAGATTATTCTTAATTAATCGAGCCACCACATTCTTAGTAACAGATGCAAATGAAGCTGCCTCTACCCACTTAGTAAAGTAATCAATAGCAACCAGGATGAAACGATGCCCATTAGAAGCAGTTGGCTTGATCTCACCAATCATATCAATGCCCCACATGGCAAAAGGCCAAGGAGCAGTCAACACATTCAATGGTGATGGAGGTATATGGACTTTATCAGCATAAATTTGACACTTGTGACATGTTCTGGAGTGTTGATAGCAATCAACTTCCATGGTAGACCAATAGTAACCTGCTCTCAAAATCTTCTTTGCCATGGTATGACCACTAGAATGAGTGCCAAAGATCCCATCATGCATATCTTCCATAATTTCAGTTGCTTCCTTCTTATCCACACAACGAAGCATAGTTGAATCATGATTGCGCTTGTACAAAATCCTATTACTAAAAAAGAACTTAGCAGAAAATCTCCTCAGAAACTTCCTATCTTTGACAGATTCCCCTTCAGGGAACTCCTGAGCTTCAAGATATCTTTTCACTTCATAGAACCAAGGCTTCTCCTCTGTTTCTTCAGTGTCAATCTCATTGCAGTATGCAGGCTTCTCAAATCTATCAATAGTAATCTTGGGAGCTTCATCATCCCAGCTGATCTCAAACATAGATGCCATGGTGGCTAATGCATCTGCCAACTGATTCTCTCTTCGTGGAATGTGTCCAAAGGTAATCTCTTTGAAATGTGGGATCAAAGACAACACATGCTCTCTGTATGGAATGAGATTATCATGCTTGGTATCCCAATCTCCTTTGATTTGACTTACTACCAGGGCTGAATCTCCATACACATCAAGGAACTGAATCTTCATATCAATAGCAGCTTTAATACCCAGGATACATGCCTCATACTCAGCCATATTATTGGTACAATAGAAACAAAGTCTGGCAGTAATCGGGGTATGACAACCTTCAGGGGAACTGATCACAACACCAACACCATTACCAAGTGCATTAGAAGCTCCATCAAAAACCATAGTCCATCGGGATCCTTGTTCAGATCCGTCATATTGTCTAGGTTCTTTGATAATAACCATAATGTCTTCATCAGGGAACTTAAAACTCATTGACTGGTAATCATCCACTGCTTGATGAGCCAAATGATCAGCTACAACACTTCCTTTAATGGCCTTCTGAGTAGTATACTGTATATCATATTCTGTTAAGATCATTTGTCATCTTGCTATTCTTCCGGAGAGAGCAGGTTTCTCGAATATGTACTTGATTGGATCCATCTTCGAAATCAATAAGGTAGTATGAGTCAACATATACTGTCTTAGTCGGCGAGCAGCCCATGCCAAAGCGCAGCAAGTTTTCTCGAGCAGTGAGTATCTTGTTTCACAGTCGGTAAACTTTTTGCTAAGGTAGTATATTGCCTGCTCTTTTCGACCAGACTCTTCATGTTGCCCCAATACACACCCCATTGAGTTGTCTAATACTGTTAAGTACATAATCAAAGGTCTTCCATCAACTGGTGGCATCAAAATTGGAGGTTCTAACAAATATTTCTTAATTTCATCAAATGCAGTCTGGAACTCATCATTCCACTCCATTACCTGATCTTTCTTCAACAACTTGAAGATTGGCTCACAGGTAGCTGTTAATTGGGAAATAAATCTTGCAATGTAATTCAATCGTCCCAAGAAACCTCTAACCTCCTTCTCAGTACGGGGAGCTGGCATCTCTTGTATAGCTTTCACTTTTGCGGGATCTACTTCAATACCTTTTCCACTGACAATGAAACCCAGGAGTTTACCAGACCTAACTCCAAAAGTACACTTGTTTGGGTTCAATCTCAACTTGTATTTCTTCAACCTCTCAAACAACTTATGTAGATGATCAAGATGTTGCTCTTCATTCTGGGACCTGGCTATCATATCATCCACATATACCTCTATCTCATGATGAATCATATCATGAAACAAAGCCACCATAGCATGCTGATATGTTGCCCCTGCATTCTTCAAACCAAATGGCATCACTTTATAGCAAAAGGTGCCCCACTGTGTAACAAATTGTAAACACCCCAAATTTGCCCTCACCCATTCACACCATGGCTTGTGATCATTTCATATGCATAAACTCAATCATAACATCTCATATCACATTTTTGATTCACTGCATAGATTCAAAGTCATCTGCATCTAGGGTTTGTGATCTGAGCAAGCCAAGGGCTTCTTGAGCCACTCCAAAGGTCATCAATCACTTCAAAGGGGTCCACATGTGTTCAAGTATCATATTATATCCTCTCAAAGTCAAGAATGCCAAAGAATCACAAGAACTGGGATTGGTATGGAAGCAGAGCCAGGTTTGACTGCACAGATGACCTAAAATTAGGGTTTTGGTTTCAGAGGCCATAACTCCATATTTTTTGGTCATTCTTGTTTCTATTGATCTCTATATGGTATAGGGAGTATGCATATCAATTTTCATGAAGAAATTCCATGGGGAAGTCATCTGATCAAGAGTTGACTTTCTGAACAAGTCAGTGCAAAATCAGGGCATCTGAGGCCCCCAATGACCCAACCAAGGGGTGATCTTCATCATTTTGAGTGTATATGATCTTTATTTGATCATAGAAGAAGTTGGAAGTTCACAAAATTCAAGAATTTCAAGTCTTTTGCAAAGTTGACTTTTTGGGCAAGTTTGACTTTTAATGAAAATGTCATTTTATGCAACTTTTTCAACCCTTACCTTTTGATTCAAGAAAGCTCCAAATGGAAAAACTTTGGTCATGAAAGTTTTAGAATAGATCTTTCCCTTTTCAAAAAGTACAAGAACATGACCTAATTCATTTTGGATCAAAAGTTATGGCTCATCAAAGTTGGCAAAAATCACTAAAATTCAAGTTATGCACCAAATGGAAAAACTTGCAAATTCTTGTACCAAGGCAATTTGTGACTTCTAATTGATGTCTAACCCTTATACAAACATCACACATGCCCTAAAAACAGAATTGGCCCAAGGGATTTTGCATTGTTTGCTTTGATTTTCAAAGATCCTTAAGTCATTTTTCATTACAAGTGCAAAAGGGGGATTCTTGGCAAAATCATTTTCCAAGGAGTTATGTGATCACTAGCTGATTTCTATGCATTGTCATGACTAAATGAAGTTCCATGCACCAAAATTCAGCAAGAATCATCTCACATACATAGCACAAAATCATGAGAAAACACCAAGTGGGCAAATTGCAAAAGCTAGCATAGCTCATGATCCACATGTTGCAGTCATTCACAAGCAATCTAAGGGTCATCCTTGACCCAAGCTGAAGCAAGACATGCCCTCAAACTGCTGCTTCCAGAGCCCATGCTGCAAGTACAAGCCAACTTGACTTTTTGGCCAAAACCCCCATACTCATGGAACAGTAAGCAGCCACCCCTACTGACCTGCTCCACAGGCTATTCACACATCTTGGGAGTGTTATAGCACAGCATTGGCCCTTGAAGCAAGCCAGAACACAGCCTTCACAAAAACTGTCAAAGAACTTCTCTTCTTCGAATCACCTTCCACAACCATCAAACACCCCATTTCTCTTCACCAACAAATCAAACACACTCAAAGGAACCAAAATCCACCATTGAAGTAGCTTGAAGCTTCACAAATCCTGACTGTGGAATCTGCTGCACCAGAACACTTCTTCTCAAATCAGCCATCCACAAGAACTTTGAAGCATCTCATTGAGTTCAAGAGGGTCAAAGAAGTTCATTTTCACAAGTGGGAGACTCTGGAAGCTCACCATTGAAGCTTTCCAGCTCAGGTATGGCCATGAACTTTTTCTCACAGAGCTTGCATTTTATGTTATAAATTGATAGTGTATGTCTTGCTGGTCATGGGGATGTTCTTAGAATTGAAAATGAGTGAAAAATGAGTTTGTACTGATGCTCTGAAATTTCACCCGTGAAAAATGATTTCTTCGATTTGCCTGATTCTTGAAGTTTAAATGTTGTTTGAGGGATGATTTGTGTTCTAGGATGTTAGAGGATCATTTTGCTGTGTTTAATTTGAAGCGTGGTGGTCTGAATCATGATCTAGGGTTTTGGTTCGCCGGAGAAGACGACCGGAAGTCTTCTCCGGCCACCTGAGAACCATTAACCCTAATCCCTGTAATTAATTGGTGTTTGAATCTAATGCGTTAGATCCTTTGACTTAGTTGACCTGGCGCACGTTTGTGTGGCCCAGATGCATCCATTTTGCCCTAATCTCAATTAGTTTAATTAAATCCAATTAATTAATTCATAAACTCAGTTTAGTCAGGTTTGAATATGGACCATTGATTTGCGCGCGTAGTCAACTGGCTTTTCCCCAGAACCCATCCTGGCCATCCATTGTGATTACTTTTCTTTTTCTTTATTTTTATTCCATTTATTTGGTATTTCTTTCTCCAATTTATTTAAAATAGTAAAACTCATTCAAAAATTCTGAATTTTTTTGTACAAACTTTTATTAAAATTCAGAACACAAAAATATTTTTATTTTTATTTTTAGCATTCAAAAAATATTTTTAAATATTTAAAAGTTTATTTTTAATTAATTAATGAGAATTAATTAATTAAAAATGCTTTTAGGTATTTAAAAATCACCAAAAAATTCATGAAACATTTAAAAACATTTAGAAACATTGTCCAACACCCAAACCAAATTTCTTTTTTGATCTTGATGCATTTTGAAAATTTTCCATGGAATTAATTTATTTTTCAAGCATTATTTTGATCCAAACTTCCAAAAATCATTTCTGCCTAACCATTGAGAATTGGACCTTGATTCTTTTTGCATTGCATTGTGTTTAGCATGAAGTTTGTGAGATTAAATGGTCATGAATTGATCTTGCATTTTCCATTTGATTGGCATTTTTCTTGTTAAGGAACCCTAAAACCCTAGAAAATTTAGGAAAATCATAACTTGAAATAGGTTAAGAGTTGGACCCTCTCCTTTGGGAAGTGAGTTAGCATAGGATTAGGGATCCTTTGAGTGCATTTTCAATTTTTTATATTGATGTTTGCTTCTGATTTTGGTTTGTGTTTGATGCTTTGATCATAAACCCTAATTTGGGCTTCTATATGCATCCATCTTGCATTTGCATTCATACCTTGACTTGCCATGACATTTTATGCATCCATGTGATTCATTTAACATCATAAGACATATTGAAAGCATGTTTGATCATTTCATCTTGCATTTCCCATGTTGTATGCCATTTGCATTTCATTACTTTTCATGTATGTTCATGGTCCCTAACTTGTTTCATTTGCATCTACAAGCTTGTATGATCATCCCCATGTGTTGTTTCATGTTTGTAGCATCTCATAGCATCATTAACATCATGTATGTGCTTCTGGTTTTGATTTACATCATGTCATTTCATCTCATTTTGCATTGCATTGCATTCCTTTCACTAACTTTTCAGGTGGTAAGTAACTTTGAGAAGTGGATTTGCCTTCACTTCTCATACTTTCTTCTCATCTCTCTCTTGCATCCATGCTGCATTTTGATATGTGTTTGAGTTTGAGCTTGCTCATTCTTCTCCTTCTTACTTTCTTTCTTCAAGTGACTTGACTTCTTGAGTGAAGCAAGTTACTTTGCTTCTCTTAATCCTTTCATCTGCTTCCTGGTGGCTGCTCTGAAGATTTCTTTTGCAAACCTCACAAACCTTAGGGACAACCAAGCATGACAATAATTAGGGTTTTGATTAGTCTCCCCTCTTAATTTTACCTTTGTGTCTCTTTTGAGTCTTCTCCTCTCACCTCATAATCAGGGACTAAACCCTAAAGGCTTTAAGGCTTTGTGATTAAGCTTATGCCTGCATCCTTCTATTAGGATGGAGTGTATAACTTTAATCCTACGTGTTAAACCCTTCATGTGTTTAAATCTTTTAATCAATCCACTTAATAATTATCAAGACATCACACTTGTAACTTGGGCCTTGCATTAGGGTTCTAATTCTTCCTTAATTGGTTAAGAAGGACTAACCCTAGTGTTAATGGACAAGTCCCCCTCAAGTTGTCTTACAAACCCTAAAATTCACTTCATCATCATATCATTAAATAAAATCCACTTAACCAAAGGCTTGTTTTGTCATGAGTTTAATCCCCAATCATGGATTAAGTTGAGGAGCTTTCCTCAGCTTAAACATCCTCATCTATTATCCTTCTATTAGGATGGTGTAATGAGTCTGTTTAATCCCTGATTATGGCTTAATCTCATTACTCAACACTAAACAAAAACCACAAAAACATCTAAATAATCACAAGTAGGTTAATGATCTTAATCCTACATCAAAGGTGATTAAGTGTGAGAAGCTGACTTCACACTTAAGGTATTCTCATTACCCCTAATCAGAGGGAAGATGTGATGAGTCTACTAACCTATTGGTTTAGGCTTAAGCTCATTAACTTATGACAAACTTTCAAAAGCAATAAAAGATTGAAAACTCAAAAACAAACAATAATCGTCTCCTTCGGGATTCTTTTCTCATCTCATTCACTCATAAACGAGAACTTGCTTCTTCCGTCTAATGCAAGACAGTTTGCATCTGTGCCAGACAGATCATACACTTGAGCATAGGCAAGTAAGCAGTTCACAAGTCAATTCATCTTTCAGTTTCTTTGGGTCGAACTACGGTGTTCTGACTTCCTCATTGCACGAGAGGATACGTAGGCATAACTTAACAGTTATCGAACAAAAGTCTCTGTACATTCCCCCTCTTTCAGCATCATTCTCTTAGCCTCATGATCATGAGCATGTCACTCTCATCCTAGCACTGATACTATATATATCACACATCACTTTCTTTACACTGACACCTGTACATCTTTTCCAGCTGTTAAGCACAAATTGCACTGACACTACCTCTTTAAAACACAAATCTTTTAAGCGTGGATCCCGTCGAGTACGGCGGACAATCTGGGTGCTAATACCTTCCCAGGTTGTAACCAACCCCCTTTCTCAGTCTCTCTGGTTCACAACCGTCTTATCCATCTCTTTCTAGGTCTATGCATCATTACCTTTCCTCCAGGATAAAAATGCCTAGCTGGCGACTCTTTTCTTCTCCAGTGAGTTCACTGCTGTGTGTTCTCATTGTCCCTTTCACCGACCGTTCGCGTCTGTACCTTTATTTGGGCCAGTCCCATTTATCGGGAGCGACACAAATGTTGTCTTTTCCATGTCTTCAGGTGCCATCTTGATTTGATTGTAACCAGAGAAACCATACATAAAAGAGAATACCTTATGTTGAGCAGTGTTGTCTACCAGAACATCAATATGAGGAAGTGGAAAGTCATCTTTGGGGCTGGCCTTGTTCAAATCCCTGTAGTCTACACACATACGTACCTTACCATCTTTCTTAGGTACCGACACCACATTTGCAACCCATTGAGGATAAGAAGTCACAGCTAAGAACCCTGTATCAAACTATTTCATTACCTCTGCCTTAATTTTCTCTGACATTTCAGGACGCATGCGACGAACCTTCTGCTTCTTTGGACGACAATCTTCTTTTACTGGTAAACGGTGAACCACAATGTCTGTATCCAATCCTGTCATATCTTCATAAGACCAAGCAAAGATCTCCACATAATCATGTAACATCTGAATCAATCTGCTCTTGACACTATCCTCCAATTCAGCCCCTATCTTGACCTCTTTCCTGTTTTCTTCAGTTCCCAAATTCACAACTTCAACTGGCTCTTTATGTGGCTGTATAGCTTTCTCTTCTTGTTGTAACAACCTAGCAAGCTCTACAGGTACTTCACAATCGTCCTCATCTCCATCTTCAGCTTGATAGATTGGATTCTCGAAATTATAATTGGCAATAGTAAAACTGTTATCAACAGGATCCAGAGTGGATGAGGATCTGCATTTTAGTGATGTGGGTGTGTGTAAGAACACATAGCTGATAAAGCAAAAATAATAAAAGAAAAACAAGGAACATAATATTTACGAAAACGAAATGTCCATTGATTTTTATTGAATGAAGTATGCAAATGAAATGACATCCCGTAACAAGCACACCATTGTGCCCCGGGTAAGGCACAAGGCTTAAGAGTTTAAATTGTTCAAAAATTACAAACTTTAAAAGTAACAACACAGTAATAGTATTTACTCCTGACTAAAGGAGATAGGAATAACATCTTCAGCCTTCCAGTTATTGAGCCCAGCACCCACAATAGGAAAAATCCATGCATCCCAGTTGTAGTCTTCATCATAGTCACCCACAACATTGATCTGATTCTTCATAATCCCCTGATTGGTGATACGAACAACACGAGCACGACGAACAGCCTTCTGGGACTCTACAGTGAAACCCAAACCAAATTTATCAGACTTGTAAGGAATGTCAGGAAGCTGACCCCAAATAGTACAACCACCTTCATCCACCACAGCTCTAACATCTTTAAGGGAAGCCATTGTAGGAGGTACTCTGGTTACCACAGGAACTTTCTTGACAACAGGAGGAGCTTCATAATCATTAACAATCCAAGGAACCACTTCAAATGTCAACCACGGAGTTTCAACATATTCACCTTCCACTTCAAGATATTTAAAGGTGTTCACATGGCTAATCATATACCCTTCCTCTCCGTAAACAGTAACAACCTTCCCCTCTACTGGATACCTCAACTTTTGATGTAAGGTATAGGTTACAGCACCTGCCCCATGGATCCAGGGACGCCCAAGCAAACAAGAATACGACGGACGAATAGCCATTACATAAAATGTAGCATTGAAAACCTAAGAACCAACTTTGATTGGGAGATCAATTTCTTTATGCACCACTCTTCTCGAGCCATCAAAAGCCTTCACCACTATATTACTGGGCTTCAACACAGCATCTTCAAGACTAAGCTTATTCAAAATTTCTTTGGGCAACACATTCAACGAGGAACCACTGTCTATTAACACATGAGACAGGGTAGTGCCCCTACATTCAATAGAGATATGTAGAGCCCTGTTATGATCCCTCTTGGCAGGAGTCAAATCAGCATCGGAGAAACCATACCCATTATCATAGGTCAAGTGTGCAACACAATTTTCAAACTGATCTACAGAAATCTCATTTGGTACGTGAGCAGTCTTCAGAAATTTAATCAAGGCTTTGGCATGAGCCTCAGAACACAATAATAAGGACAACATGGAAATCTTGGAGGGAGTATGCCCCAATTGATCAACAATGTCATAATCACTCTTGCGAATGATCTTCAGTACTTCTTCCATCTGCTTAGACAGATCATCAGCAGCTGGTACATCATTTTGTATAGGTTCAATAACAGGACCTTTTCCCCGAGCATCAGTAGTGGAGGTAGTAGCTGGAGTAACTGTATTCTTGGAGGTAACTGGAGGAGAGAAAACTCTTCCACTTCGGGTGATCTTACTAGATCCAACAATATTATCAACATCAAGGTTTTTATCAGCAATAGGCGTATCAGCTAAGGGTTCCTGCTTAACACCATGGATATAAACATCGGAACCATAATGCCAAGGCACGGCTTTATCATAAGTGTACGGAATAGGACCAGGAGTGGTAATGATCATAGGAGCCACTCTAGCTTCAGCAACAATCTTCACAGGGCCTTCAGCAGTAATCTTAATTGGACCCTTATGAGTGATTTTGACAGGGCCCTTGGAAGTAATCCTTACCGGCACTTTATCAACCATATCCACCTCTTCAACCTTCGCACCTTTAGTTATATGATCAACTATGCTCTCCACAGAAGGTGGGGTCCTCTCAAACACTATGGTGTAATTATTCATGAGGCGTTGAATTCCGTCCTTCAACCTCCAGCAGCTATCCGGCTTATAGGCACAATATAAACAATCTTCACGACACCCTGGAAAGAACCTAGCTTGTACTAACTTCTTCTTGATAACAGACAATGGTGTAGTCAAATCTGCAACTGAGGAAATATGTGAATCTTCATCAATGGCATTGATAGTCTTCTCATGATTTGGCATGGGAGCAGTAATCACATTTGGAGTACCCGGAGGGTCAAACTCAATTTTTCTAGCATCAATCATATCCTGAATTTTATTCTTCAATAGCCAACAACTATTGGTATCATGTCCCTGACAATTTGAATGATATGCACATCGGGCATTAGGATTGTACCTGGGAGAGGTAACATTGGGATTCTGAGGAGGGTCCTTCAAAATGATAAGTTCACCCTTCAACAAGTGTTGCAAGGCTTGGGCCATTGACATGTTGATCTTAGTAAACTGCCTTCTATTCCTCTGTTGATTTCCCTGTGGTGGCTCTGGTGTTGTAGGAGTTGGATTGGAGATATGAACTGCACTCACAGACTGATGCCTTCTATTACGATCAAGTTGCCCATAAACATCATTTGACTCTTTCTTCCCACTGGGAGGCTTCTTTGCAGTACTTGATGAAGAAGCACCCACATGGATCTTGCCACTCCTTATACCACTTTCTACGCGCTCTCCTGTCATTATCAACTCAGTGAAGCCAGATGATGAGCTTCCAATGAGATGACTGTAAAAAGGACCATTCAACATACACATGAAAATATCAACCAACTCCCTGTTAGTTAGAGGGGGTTGTACTCTTCCAGCCAAGTCTCTCCATTTCTGGGCATACTCCTTGAAATTTTCTTTAGCACCCATAGACATGCTTTGCAGTTGCATGCGAGTAGGGGCTAGATCAGCATTGTATTGATATTGCTTATAAAAGGCTTCATCAAGATCATTCCAATCACGGATGTTGACACTCTCCAGCTGATAGTACCATTCCAATTGAGCTCCAGATAAGCTCTCTTGGAAGAAATGGATCCATAACTTCTTATCAGCAGTATGGGGTTGGATTCTCCGGACATAAGACCTCAGATGCAGCTTGGGACAAGAGACACCATCATAAACTACAAAAGTAAGGACCTTGAAACCAATGGGTATAACCACCCCAGATATCAAACTCAGGTCTTCAAAATCCAGCCCAGAAGACTTTTTCAATTCCATAGCATCCATCCTATCCACCAGCATCTTGAACTTATCTTCATTAGGCTCATGATAGTAGTTAGCTTCAGAATCAGAGTCCCCCATAGTGTTGTGGAGACTGCCTCCCTCTTTCTCAGAATCTTCAGACTCATAATCTTCAACTTGTTCTTTGATCTTGACAGGACCTCTGAACCTTCTTCCCATGTTGATCAGGCCTCCTGACCTTCTAGTCTTCTTAGTCTTCTTGACCAGCAGTGTCTTTAATTTATCCTGCCCCTTGGACAAGTTCAGGATCAGCTCTTGGAACTGTGCATTTTGTGCCTGGAGATCCTTAACTGTTTGTTCAAGAGCCATTGCTTCAATAAACAGCAAGAAGATAAGAAACCTGTACACAATAAACTTGTGATGCAATGATATGATATGTGAATGTATATGCAATGTTTTCAAGGACCGCAGGATTTAAATTTGCTTAAACAAACAAGAAGGTAAACTTTTATTAGTAATAAATTTGTTTTCCCCTTGGGCTTACAATAAAAATGAAATGAAATAAATACAAAAGATGGGGTTTTAAGTCTCCCATGGACGTTTCCTCTTTGTGTTGAGCTATGAGTTGAGATTCCGCTCCTCGTGAAGTTGCTTTGTTAACTCCAGGATTCTTTCTTGACTTGCCTTGTAATGAGCCTCGAAAGTATCCCTTTGCTCCTTCAACTGGATCCAGGACCTCTGTAAGTCTTCCATGTCAGTGGGCATGTCTGGGTGAAGGATGGTGTAAGAGGTATCTCCTTCAGCAACAGGCTCCATAGTAACTGGCAGGATGGAAGGATATGGCATCATGAGAGTCTGAGCACGAGATCGCACCCATCTGAGATAAGCTTCCATAGGAATAGTGTACTTAGGCTCCAGAGTCTTGCTGTCAACCTTGTTCACTTTTCCCCATGCTCGTATGAACCTTTGACGGTAACCTTGAAGATCGTTGTCGTAGTCAAACACAATACCCTGAATCAACATGTCATGAGGACCATCACTCCGAGCGTAACCAAACTATCGTAAAGCTAAGGAAGGGTTGTAAGTAATGCCTCCTCTTATGCCTAGAAGTGGCACATTAGGAAACTCCCCACAACGGTCAATGATAGTAACATTCTCCATAGATCTGGAGCACCAATGGATATCTGAATGAGAGAGTGACATGATCCTCTTGGACCACCTGAACCCTTGTTCATTCTTCATCACTGAGCGAGGAAGGTGAGAAATAAACCACCTAGAGAGCAAAGGTATGCAGCACATCAAAGTTCCTCGTGCCTTCGAAGTACGAGTATGAAGAGAGTGCAGAATGTCTCCAAGCAATGTAGGCACTGGATTGTGACTCAGAAATATGTTGATGGTGTGAACGTCTATGAACTGATCTGGATTGGGTAACAACACTAAGCCATAAATCAACAAGGCTAAGATCTCCTCAAAAGCATCATAGCTCATAGCCTTCAAGAACACTTGAGCTTTCTCTATCAACACCTTAGCAAGAATACCCTTAACTCCACTCCTCGTTTCTAGAACAATGTCAGACTTCTTCAGATGTAGAGCTGCAGCAATAACCTCAGGTTTAGGCTCTTTTTCCAAGCCTGAAAATGGTTTCTGATCAAGTACAGGTATACCCAGAAGTTTAGAGAACTCTTCCATTGTAGGAACCAGCTGGTAGTCGGGGAATGTGAAGCAATGGTGCTTAGGGTCAAAGAACTGAAACAGAACACTCATCATGTCTTCATTGAACCCTGAAGTAACTAGATCCAGTAGGTGACCATGTCTCTTGATGAACTGGGAGTGTTCAGACACTTGGGGAACCAACTCTTTAAGCTTAGCAGGTATCCCTACAAAGGTGATCCTGATAGTGTTTCTATGAGCAGAAGCCATGACCTGCAACAAAGAACAAAGATAAATCCTTTGGTCCTTGAAATGGTTAGTGAAAATGCTATGCTTATGATGCATGATGATGCTATGATGTTATGCTCAATCACAAACATGTGGCACACACAAACAAGTCACACAATAGCCCTAGGTTTAAAGGCTTGCATGAGGTTCAAAGGTAAGTAGCCTCCCCTGAAGTTAGTTGGTTCATCCTGTCCTATGAAGTAACCAGGTTCTAAGGGATCTCAATATCATTGATCCTTCACAAGGGTGGTTGTTCAGTAGGCAACTTACTTGCCAACCAAAACCCTCCAAGTTTAGAATCTCAATGAGCGTAGCATCGAGTATCAACCAACTTCAGTCTTCACCAAAGCCGGCTATCTCACTACTTTCTAAAGGCCAAGATGGGATAACTAGGGTTCTAAAAGTTAGTTAGTGCATTGACAACATATGGCAGCCTCATATTATCCTCAACTTGACTTAAGGAACATAAGCACCAACCAAGAAGTCACACTAACTATGGCCACCAGATCAACCATATCGGTATACGCCGTACAGTTTCCTTGGTCTATTGCCATTTACCTAAGGTACACTAGATCCAGGTTAGGATCTTTCACACATAAGAGCACCCAATAAGTAAGTATAAAGCAAACAAGGCAAACAATTTTAAAGTGATCTAATTCCTAAGGGTACCCCTCTTTTATTAAGTCCCCAGCAGAGTCGCCAGTTCTGTAACACGGTGGGAGAACTGACTTTAGTTACATGTTGCGGATAGAAAGAGTCGCCACCGACTTTTATTTTATCCAAAAGGAAAGGACATAAAAGAACAGGAAAGACCTTAAAAAGATTCTGAGTTTGGGGGGTAGGTTATGTAAAGGGAAGGTATTAGCACCCTTTACATCCATGGTTATCCATGGGCTCTTAGTTACTTAGCTCACTTTAAAATGTTTTTTGAAATGTGTAGTGTGCGTTTAGAAATTTTCTTAAGTGTTTTATAATGATCCATTTACAGATATATATAAAAACTTTGCTTTGAAAATTGCTTGAAAAATGTGAAGTGTTTGAAGTGTTTTTAGAAAGTGAGCAAGTATCTAAGAATAACCTACGCTAAGTTAAGTCTTTTCTGTTCTTAAATATCCTTTAAGTGGTAAGACTATCCCTATTATTAAGGAATAGGTAGTCATTACCTTGGATGTGTGGGACAAGTGAAGGGACATCTGTTATTTAGGCAACTGTGGGGTGTATAAGCAATTCGAAGGGACTTATCATCTTTATTCGAAAGGGACAAGATCGTCACGAAGACAACATTCGAAGGGACTTGATCTTTTTATCTGTTAAGGGACTAGATGATGTGAGATGAGGGACTTTGCTTTATACACC
This sequence comes from Lathyrus aphaca, assembly GCA_963966055.1. Lineage (NCBI taxonomy): Eukaryota > Viridiplantae > Streptophyta > Magnoliopsida > Fabales > Fabaceae > Lathyrus > Lathyrus aphaca. Next base: position 492,506,104 of record OZ014525.1, on the reverse strand, counting down.
CTACTTGACCTTTTGTTTAGGCAACTTGAGAGGTAACCCTTAAGAAGTGAGATGGCGATCCAAGATCGACTTACGTGTGTGAGTGTACCAATTTAAATATTTATCTTTAAGATTAAATGATCTAATTTCAATTTTTAAATACAAACATGTTTCACTCCCTATTTTACTAACCATAGCATTTAAAATAAATAATAAAAATTACTACTACAAATATTACATAAGGGATACAATTACATAATAATAATAATTAAGATAAATTAAATAAATAAGCAAAATAAATAATAATAAATAATTGGGTTAGTAACAATAATAATAATGAAAATCATATAATAAATAAATGGGGTTAGTAATAACAAAAATTAATAAGAATAAAATCAAGAAATTAACATAATAATGGTTAATTATAATTAAATAAACATATTATAAAAAAGAAATTATATTTACAAGATTAAATTAAGAGTTTTTAATTATTTTAAGCATAATCTAAAATTATTTACATGCAAGAATTATATTAAATAATAATTATAAACTAATTATAAAAATATGTACATGATTAAAGTTTACAAATAAATAAATTAAAAAAAGTTATAATATAATTAGATTTTTTTGTAAAAGAAAAATTAGGGTTGGATTATTTAAAAAAAAACATTAGGATTTACTTCTTAATTAAAATATGAACAAAAATTATGAAATTAAAATAAAGAAATAAATTAACATTTACAATTAAGGTTTATAAAAATAATTAAGTTTTACAAAAATATTTTTAGGGTTTTAGAAAATATTAGGTTAACACAAATAATTTAGGGTTTTATGAAAATATCAGGGTTTACAAAAAACTAAAATATTTTAATTTAATACCTAATACTAATTTAATTATTTAAATAAATATATACATATTTTAACTCAAATAAATAACAAATTATTTTTAGAGAAATTATAAATTTTTGTGAAAATAAAGTTTAATTAGAAAATATTTTAGGAATTAATTTAAATGAAAAAACAATTATAAGGAATTAATAAAAAACAAATAAATCTAAAAAGAAAGAAAAACAAAAAAAAAACAGGACCTGAGATTTGAACCCAGGTCCTTTACCTGGAATCATGAGGGCCTATCCACTGGGCTAGCATGCGCAGCTGGTATGAATCCACATCCCCTTGGTTTTGTTGCTATCTTGTGAAAATCATATCAAAAACAAAAAATATCACAAAAAGGGCCTGGGGGGAATTCGAACCCAGGACCCTCACACAACAAGCAAACACTCTTACCATCCAGCCAGAAGGGCGCATATGATGTATAATCCACAACCACTAATAATATATTAAGTTTTATGAATAGATAAGAAAATATAACAAAAATAACGCTACCTCCAGGAATCGAACCCAAGCCTTTAAGCAATACGCGCGCGTCCCTTACCACTGGGCCAGGCATACGTTTGTGAAACAAATCAGAAACAATTTCATAAAATATTAAGAGTAATATTTGAATTCCAGAACGCGCGCCAAATGTCTTCGTCTTCCTCCTGGCTACCTTCGAATTTTGCTGCGAATTCATCTACGCATTTTCCTGCGAGTTCTTGATATCCAGAACCTGCGAATTTCAAACAGCAAGCAAACAGTACAATTTTCTTCAATTGATTAGGGCTTTGTGATTCCCAGAGCTTACACAATCATCCTATGTTTTTCAAATTCATTTATATTAGGTTTAGTGTGAAACCCTAAAAGCTTGGCCGAAACCCTAGCAATGGCAATTCCTTAAACCTGTATCAAAACTTCAATTAAACAACCCAGAAACAATCAACAACTCAATACAAACATGAAACAATGATCAAATCTCATTTATAACACACAAATATAAGAAAACAAAAAAATCATCAAGGCATGAAAAGTTTGATTCGGGTTATGCATTATGTCATGTTTTTGATGCTTTTAATGATTGGAATAGGTTCAATGATGTCCATAGAACATGTATCAACCTTCAAATTGCCTTGAAAGAGCTTGAATCGTGAAATCCGAATTGTGTTTTTGGTGAGTTTTGGAAAATTGGAAACTTACTCTTGAGGCAGAATTTTCGTCCTTTGGCATTGTTTTAGGTTTGTATACTTATAGTTGAATGAAGCTAGGTCAAAAAATTGGATCATTGTTTGGACTTTTTGATTTTTGAAGATTGAAAAAGATAATGTCTTAAAATTCAAATATTTTTCGATATAACTTTGCTATTTTAAGACAATCACCATAATTTTCATATCAATCTAATTCAATCAAGGTTTATGACTTTCTAGAATCAAAATATATTTTAAATCTTCATATTTTATATTTTATTTGAATTTAAAATGATTTTTAATATAAAAAATCATAATAAATAAAATAAAATTATGAAAATATTAAATAAATTTCGTGCATGATGTCATGGAACACCTTGGGTCACAAAAAGTTCAGCCCATTTGGAAGAATTTGGTTTTAAAACCCTATTTTCTTCATAAACCACCCAAAAATTTCCCAACTTTGCAAGGGCACACATCCTTCAATTTTAATGCTATGAGGGTGTTCTTGGAAATTTTGGAAATATTAAAGAGTCCTCTAATCAACCCCATTGGTTTCATGTCCATATCATTTACCATTATCAAGTTATGCCTTTTTGAAGTTGTTGACTTTTTGTTAACTTTCAAAAGGACCTATAATGTCTTAACTCATACCTTCCAAATGAAGAATTTTTGGGCTTGGCTTGTGAGACACAAAGTTGTAGAGAATTCAATTTCCTTCAAAATGAGCTTTGGATGGGAAAAATTTGATGAAGCATGTGAAAGTTATGGCTGGTCAAAGTTCAGTTGACTTTTCTTAAGGAAACCCTAATTTAGAAACCTCTGATTTTTGATGATCTGAAATGTCCTTGATGAATCATGATCAAATCTTGATCAAATGATGAATTTTACCTCATATTCTTGATGTTGGCAAAAAATCATGAAGTTTGCCTTTGGTTTGACCTTTTAACTGCTTTGACTGACTTTGACTTATCTGATCATCTGACTGAGCAAATCTTTGAGAAAAGTCTTGAAACTTGTCATGGGGATTCTTAAACACATATAATATACTATGAAGCTCACTTGAAGTCTTGGAAGTCCATTTAGCCTGATTAAAGTCAAAACCCTAGTTTTGGATGCCCTGTTTAGGAGGATGCATTGTTTGAGGGAATAGTCAAATCTTCTGACTAATTGTGAACTTTGTGAACCTTGTGAACCTCATAAGATGTCTTGTGAACCTTATAAGATGTCTTGTGAATCTTGTGAACCTTGTAAGGTGTCTTGTGAATCTTGTGAACCTTGTATGCACACAATGTCTTGTATTGTGAGGGCAAATTTTGGGGTGCAACAAAATGTAAAATGGATTTTTTTAGATTTTTGTGATAAAAATGATTAATGGAAAATGAACATGATATTTGTACCAAAGACCTCCACACAAAACACCGACTTACACAAACACTTGCCAATCTCAAAATGAAACATGATTTCCGTACAAATCCTGAACTTGGAAAGTAAATGATATATTTTTTTTTATTTTTAGACAGAAAATAAAATGGTACATATTTTTGGATTTTTGAAATAATGATTAAACAGAAAAAATAAAATGGTGACTAGTAGGACAAATTTGGGGTATGACAAATGTTATTAGGATCTTATGATGTACTTAAATGAGTTTACAATCTGCTTATTAAGAAGCACAACATTTGTAAACAACATTTCCCTAAAGGACCCGGTGAAGATCAGAACTTTAGGAAGGCAAGGAAATTAGTGTTCAACACATTCATAGAACTATGTGTTCTGATGATATATTTTGGAGCTAAGGTTCTTGTGCAGCTCAGAACAGTTGGTTCTAGAGCATGAAGTCACAACTGTTGTTGTGTAGTTAGTCATGGATTTAGGTCGAGCAAGAAGTCATGACACTTGTTGTTGTTCAGTTAGTCATGGCAGGTTTCCGCGTAGTTTCCTCCTCAAGTAGACGTTATATCCTAATGGGATCCCTGAATGGTCTAGTTGTGAGTTGAGATGAGTTAGTCACAGTGCTAATGTGCAATTGTAATCATGGATCTTGGTTATAGTGGATTAAGTCCTTGTTTAAGGCGAAATCACCTTGGCGGGTGGACTGGACTAGCTTGAGAAGTTCTCAAGTGAACCAGGATATATCTTGTGTTCTTTACTCTAGCTTTATGCTTTAATTTATTTATGCTTCCACAACGTATTTATAGCATAGCTTGACGCAACTCACCAAAGTGCGAAAAGAGGCCAAGAGTGTAAACCTCAATTCAGTCCCCTTTTTCTTGTGTTTTTATCACACCTTCATAAACATGGTCTATGGGTGTCCAGGTATTGTGAAAAACTTTGACATTCTCTCAATGAATGTAAACTTAGTGGCGATGCGCTCTAGATAAAGTCAATATCACTATCTTACATTGCACGACCATAATGCTTGCTCAATTTGCTCAAAAGATAATCAAGGATGCTTCTTTGTGCAAGAAGCTCTCCAACGTCAAATGGATCTAGGATGGATCCAAGACTATCATGGAAGGGATAATTATCAGGTCAACATGAATCAAATTTTTGACATTCGCTTTATGAACACAAGTTTGGTGGAATTACACGTTAAGCAAGTTAGACTTGGTTTCTTAACGTCTCATAACGATCAAGATTGCAAAGTATTCTTTGAAGATGATCAAGGTTGCTCGCTCGTACAAAGAACGCTTCAAAATCTGTTGGGCCACTGGTAGTTTCCCGTGTAGCAAAACAAAGATACCCATCAAGTTAGCATACCTGATGGAAGCCCAAGAAGACACCAAAATTGTGATGTTTTCTTATTAGAAAAATATCTAGTAAAGATGTATTGCATACAAAATGGATACGGTCGCGTACCATCCTACAATTATGAACATTGCGAAATATGTTCATAGAACGATTAAGGATGTTACCTCGTACAAGTAGCTCTTGAGAATCAAGTAAACCAAGGAGAAACCAAAATACACAGTAGGGAGAATTTTCAGTCAATCAATATGGTGAAAGGTTCCTAGGGTAGTATGTAGTTTATGACATCAAATACATTGAGACATCATTATTCAAAATTTACAAAATCTTGTGTGGACTCAAATAATTTGGTCCAAATCACCATGATCACTCAACCTGATAAAAGACGCAAAAGCAAATATGGTTGTCTCCTTATCCAAAATGAAATTCAAGGATTGTTAGACCAAAGGACCATCACAATCCTAAATGAAAAAAAGCTCATTGATTATGGAGATTATGAAGATGTTCACACTATAATTCCTCGACTTAGTGAACCAAAGCACTTGGAGATCCCCTTTGACAGTCGAAAGATTCCCGACATCCCCAAATTGGAACATTAGAGATTACATATGACAGTCGAAAAAGTCATATAATTCCTTTGGTCATTTACCTATCAGGCCCCGTGCCATACGAACCAGAAAAAGCATTCCTTACAAATATGGCGCCACCATGATAGAAGCTGGAAAGGAAGTTTCGCTACCATCCATTGTCAATATTACTGATATAAGTTGAGTTACTCGTAGTTGTCAAATCTTTAACAAAAGAGTTGGAGTAGTTGCTAGAAAAAAAAGAACCTCAAGTTGAGGACCCAAATAAACAGATAGGAAAATCTAGTGGCACAAAGCCTGTGAAAGACAATTATGAAATTCTAAAGATGATCTAGAAAAGAGAATACAACATTGTAGATTACTTGTTGCATACTCCTTCTCAGATATCAGTATTATCACTTCTGATGAGTTCGAAGCTCACAGTGAAGAACTGCAAAAGGTTTTGAAACAAGCCTTTGTAGAAAAAGACGTAACAGTGGGACAATTTTATTGCATTGTTGTTAACATCACCGCCTATAAAAACTTAGGTTTTAGTTATGAAGAGCTCCTAGAGGAGGGTAATAATCATAACATGGCCCTCAATATCAAGATCAAAAGCAAAGATGATGTGTTGGCTAGTGTATTAGTAGACACGAGTTTATCTCTACATGTAATGCCGAAGTCAACTCTTGCACGATTATCTTTTCAAGTTGCCCCATGAGAGGCTTGTAAACACCCCAAATTTCCCCTCACTAAGTTCACACCATGGCTTGTGATCTTTTCATTTGCATAAGTTCAATCATATCATATCATATTGCATTTTTTACTTCATTGCATTGGTTCAAAGTCATCTGCATCTAGGGTTTGTGATCTGAGCAATCCATGAGCCATCTGAGCCACTCCAAAGGTCTTCAATCATCTCAAGAGGGTACATGTATGTTCAAACATCATATTATATCCTCCCAAGATCAAGAAAGTCAGAAAATCACAAGAACTTGCAAGGCATGGAAGCAGAGCCAACTTTAACTGCACAGATAACCTAAAATTAGGGTTTTGGTTTCAGAGGCCATAACTCCAAATTTTTTGGTCATTCTTGTTTCTATTGGTCTCAATATGTTTTTATGAAGAAATTCATTGTGGAAGTCATCTGATCATTGGGTAACTTCCTGAGCAAGTCAGAGCCAAATCAGGGCATCTGAGGCCCCCATCAATGGACCCAAGGAGGATTTTTCATAAAAATGAAGTTATATGGTCTTTATTTGATCATTGAAGTGCTTATAAGTTCACAAATTTGAAGAAAAGTGGGCTAGACCAAAAGTTGCCAAATATGGAAATGACTTGTAATGTAAACTTTCCATTTTGGGAAAGTTTTTCAACCTCCCGTTTCTTAACCAAAAATGCTTCAAATGAAAAATTACTGGTCATGAAAGTTGTAGATTGGATCATTCCCTTTTCAAAAAGTACAAGAACAAGATCTAATTCATTTTGGAACTCAAGTTATGGCTTTTCAAAGTTGGCAAAAATCGAATAATTTCATGTTTCATGCCAAAGAGGGATTTTTGAAAAACCTCATGCCAAGCTATTTTATGACTTCAAATGGACTTCTAGACATCATAACATCATAGTACAATGCCTAAAACTCAGAATTGCCCAAATAATTTCACATTTCCATGACTTGTACATGAAGAAATCAAGAAAGGGCCAAACTTTGCTAAAATTGCAAAACCCCCCCACAACTTCCCACAAGCTTGCCAAATTGCCTCAAACTGATTCTATGGACCTCCTTGAATCAAGCTGCGCCAGACACCCCCTTGTCCTTGGCCTGAAACAGGCCATACCTCAAAGGACACATAACCTTGACTTTTTGCAAAACAAGCCATACCAATCAGCATAGCCCACACCAACTCCACAGGCCTATCACAGCTTGATACATGGACCAAATACAAGCCATTTGACACAAGAGCACAGCAAGAATCATCAGCATCACCATAGTTCACAAAAAAATCCCTCTTTGCATTTTCTATCGAATCTCACAACTCAACCATTCATTCTTCAAACCAACACCACCATTCATCTCAGTTTCACTCACTGATCATTTCCCACCCTTCATTTTGCCCTAAAAGCCATCATACACAAAACATGATTTTCTCCCCCTTTGAACTAAACTTCATCAAACTTCAAAAGGAGATCACAAACACTTCAGCAAAGCATTCTAGAAGCATAAGGGGGTCAAGAGGAGGGGAAAAGCACCAAAGGAGAGCCCATATAGTCCCATTTTCGAAAGCTCCATTTCAGGTAACTTCAAGAACAAATTTTCCAGAAGTTTGATTTTAGGTTATAGAATTGTTCCTCATGTTATGCTGGTCATGCTGATGCTTTTCTTTTTGAAAATGGTTGAGTTTTAAGGATTTTATGAACCTCTGAAACTTTGCCCGTGAAATGTGTTTTGATTCGATTTGCATGATTCACGAAAAATAAATGAGTTTTGTTGCGTGGTTTGTGTTTAGTGATGTTCAAAGATTGATTCTGGAGAGTTTAGAGAGTTTTAGTGACGTTTTGAGAGAGATTGAGTGAGAGAGCTGTCGGAGAAGATGACCGGAACACTGTTCCGGTCATCTGAGAGTCATTAGGGTTCAGATTAGGGTTTAATTACGTAATTAGGGCAAGTTTGAATATCAGCCGTCCAGATGCGCGCATGGTCTTTCCCTCCCTTTCCAGATTTGAATTCCAGCCCTTAGATCATCATACTTTTCCTTTTATTAATTTTTATTTCATTTGTTTCCATTTAATTTGCACGAATTTTTAAAAATAGAAAAAAGCATCAAAAAATTCTGAAATTTTTTATCCAACCTTTAATTAATTTTCAGAACCCAAAAATATTTTTATTTTTATTTTTTGAATTAAAAAATTATTTTTTAATTATTTAAATGTTATTTTTAATTAGTTAATAAGAATTAATTAATTAAAAATACATTTAGGTATTTAAAAATCACAAAAAAATTCAGAGAACATTTTCAAACATTTAGAAACATTTACAAACTCACCATACAAATTTCTTTTTGGTTTTGATCATACTTTGACATTTTTCAATTGAATTAGGGTTCTTAAACTTGAATATTTTTAACCCTAACTTCAAAAATTCATAACTTTTGAACCAAAGTGAGTTTGTGAATGATTAGTTTTGCATTGTGTTATGCATGGTTTCAAGCATCTAAAAACATTTTTGTCTCATTTTTATCTTTCATTTCCAATTTGTTTGGCATTTTATCTTTAGGATCACCCTTAAAACCCTAGAAACTTAGAAAAATCATAAGTCCTTCTAGGTTAAGCTTCTAACCTCCCCCTTTGGATGGTAACTTAGTATAGGTTTAGGGTTTCTTTGAGTCCATTTTCAATTTTTTGTCTATTGATTTGCTTCTTATTTTGAGTTTTGCATCTCACATGTTCATGTAACCCTAATTTGCATCTTCCTTTGCATCCATCTTGTATAAGCTTGCATACATGAACTTGCCATGGCATTTTGTGCATCCACATGACATATAAGACATCTTAGGACACATTGAAATCATGTTTTATCATTGCATCATCCATTTGCCGTGTTATTCTTTCATTTCATTTCATATGCATTCATGAACTTTCATGCTTCCTTAATGTCTCATTTGCATTCCCATCCTTTGTATGATCATCTTCATCTCATGACATACATTTATATCATCTCTTTGCATCATTAGCATCATGAACATGCTTCTGGTTTGGTCTCCATCTTTGCATTTCATTTCATTCTCATTTCATTTCATTTCCTTTTGCTAACTTTTCAGGTGGTAAGTGTTTGAGAAGTGAATTTGCCTTCACTTCTCACAATCTCTTCTCATCTATCTTATGCATTCATTACTACATTTCGATTTTGTATTAGAGTGAGCTTTCTCATTCATGTTCCCTCCTCACTTTCTTTCTTCAAGCAACTTATCTTCTTAAGTGAAGTAAGTTGTCTTGCTTCTTTCTGCTTCTCCTCCTTTCATCCTGCTTCTTCCTTGGTGGCTTTTCTTTGAAGATATCTTGCAAACCTCATAAACCCTAGGAATACCAGAGCATGATCACAATTAGGGTTTGATTAGTCCCCCCATTAGTTTTACCTTTGTGTCATCTTTGTGTCTTCTCTTCTCATCTCTTAATCAAGGACTAAACCTTAAAGGTTTTAAGGCTTTGTGATTAAGCTTATGCCTGCATCCTTCTATTAGGATGGAGTGTATAACTTTAATCCTAAGTGTTAAATCCTTAATGTGTTTAAATCCTCTAATCAATTCACCTAATAATCACAAAATACATCAAGCTTGTAACTTGGGCCTTGCATTAGGGTTCTAATTCTTCCTTAATTGGCTAAGAAGGACTAACCCTACTGTTAATGGAAAAGTCCCCCTCAAGTTGTCTTACAAACCATAAAATTCACTTCTTAATCATACCATTAACTAAAATCCACTTTAATAAAGGCTTTTTTTTGTCATGAGGTTAATCCCTAATCATGGATTAAGTTGAGGAGCCTTCCTCAGCTTAAATGTTCTCATCTATCATCCTTCTATTAGGATGGTGTAATGGGTCCATTAAATCCTTGATTATGGCTTAAACTCATTACTTAAAACTAAACAAAAACTCCAAAAACATCTAAATAATCACAAGTAGGTTAATGATCTTAATCCTACATCATGGTAATTAAGTGTGAGGTGTTTACTTCACACTTAAGGTATTCTCATTACCTATAATCGGAGGGAGGATGTGATGAGTTTACTAACCCTTTGTTTAGGCTTAAGCTCATTTTCTTATGATAAACTTCAAAAGCAATAAAAGATTGAAAATACCAAAAACAAACAATAATCGTCTCCTCCGGGATTCTTTTCTCATCTCATTCACTCACAAATGAGAACTTGCTTCTTCTGTCTAATGCAAGACAGTCAGCACCTAAGCCAGACAGGTCATGCACTTCAGCATAGACAAGTAAGCAGTTCAAAAGTCAACTTATCCTTCAGTCTCTTTGAGTCGAACTACGGTGTTCTGACTTCCTCATTGCACGAGAGGATACGTAGGCATAACTTAACTGTTATCGAACAAAAGTCTCTGTATATTCCCCCTTTCCAGCATTATTATTTAAGCCTCATAGTCTTGAGCCTCACACTCTTTTCTTGCACTGACACTCTTTATTTTATTTCACACTTCTTTTGCACTGACACTTACATTCTTTTCCAGCTTTTGCACACAAAATAGCAATGACACTACCCTTTCAAACACAAACTTTCAAGCGTGGATCCCATCGAGTACGAAGGACAATCTGGGTGCTAATTCCTTCCCAGGTTGTAACCAACCCCCTTTCTCAGTTTCTCTGGTTCGCGACCGTCTTATCCATCCCTTTCTAGGTTTATGCAGCATTACCTTTCCTTCTGGATAAAAATGCCTAGCTGGAGACTCTTTTCAGTTCATCTTCATATTCTCTCTTTCGCCGACCGTTCGCGTCTGTACCCCTCTTGGCCAGGTGCCATCTGGTGGGAGCGACAGCTTGGCGACTCTGCTGGGGACCCTTATACTGCAACCAGGGCTTTTGGTTCTTTTTGTGGGTTCCTCCTAGCACTTGTTTGATTTGTGTTTTCTGGGGTGTTATGTGCTAATTGTGTTTATTTATTTGCTTTATTTATTGCTTTATGTACAACTTTATTTATTTCTTTCTTTACAGTCTTTTGCATATTTCATACTGTCATTGTTGGATCTGGTTTTCTGTTTTGGTGGGTGGGGTTCCATTGAGAGTTTGAGGTCCTATACCTGGGACCTGAGTGACACCTAGGCTAGAGTGGTTCATGTTCTTTCCCATTCCATTTCGGTCTGGTGCGGGAACATGAAACACGGTTCATATGTGGGTTTCTTCTTGAGAACTCTATGCTACAGATTTCCTGTAAGTGCTAGGGCTATCTGGGAAGCCTGCTAAGTCTGGATGACCTTTACTATGACCTTCAGAATATGGGGTGAATTAGAGGAGGATCTTTTATGGTTATTGTAAACATTGTACCTCCGGGTTAGAAGTGTTTACACTTCTCATAACTGATCCAAGTCTGAGGATCTTTGTTCTAGAACATTACATGTGAGAGGGTTGGGTTGTTTACAGGTTTGCAGGAACCCTTGGCCACATCATACCCTGTTACTGTATTGTTTAAGAATACTCCACTTTGGACAGTTCTTGTGATTAACCCTGGACATGTGGCTCTTTATTTGAATCCCCCACCCTGGTTACTGGATTTCTGAGCCTTTATCTGGACTTTTGAACCTACATGGACTTTATATCAAGACAGATAATCAGATCCAGCTCTTGATCACAAACCCTTACATATCATTTGCATATGTCATCATTGCATCATTTAAAATTTGTTTATTTGTTTCTCAGGGTATCCACCTCATTATATCTTGGTTTTGGTTTTGACCCCTTCTTCTGCTTAGACCTCAGCTTCAGATATCTTCTTCAGCATATGCTTCAGTTATCTCCATCCTCACCAGCATCAGTCTGTTAGAGACTTACCTCCAGCTTCATTTTGTGATCTTCATCAGCATTTGTTTTCAGCCTCTTCAGCAGCACTCATGGCTACTCCTAGGAAGAGAAACATATCTTATCACTTTTTTGAGCCTGTATTGACAGGTATCAGGCAGGTCCAGTCACTCATCACACCTGACCACATCCCATTGTTTAGAGAGCACTATGGGGGTATCTCGGATATGGTTATGGATCTTGATTCTTCTCAGAGGAGTATGATCCACACGTGCTTGCAGTTCTATGACCCTCCACTGAGATGCTTCACCTTTCCAGACTTTCAGTTAGGGCCTCTGTTGGAAGAGTTTTCTTTGTTGATTGGAGTGCCTATCAGAGGTGGGATCCCCTTCAACCCAGAGATGACTGCTCCCAGAAGTGAAGAGATAGCAAGGGCATTGTACTTGGAGCCTGCCCGTATTGAGCAAAACATGACAACAAAAGATGGAATTCCTGGTTTACATCTGGACTTCTTGATTTCTCAGGCCATTCTAAAGGTTACCTTGGGAGAGTGGAAGGCAGTCTGTGCATTATTAGCCCTCAGCATCTATGGGGCTATACTGTTTGCAGATGAGCCTAAATTTGTCAATAAGAATGCCATCCATTTGTTTCTTCTGAGGAACCCAGTACCTACATCGCTAGGGGATTTTTACTACTCCATCCATTAGAGGAATGAAAAACAAAGGGGGAAGTTGGTCAGATGTTGTGCTCCCTTGTTCTAATCTTGGTTACTCAAACACCTACCTAAATCAGATGCTTTCTTGAACCCACACCAGCAGAAGAATTGGGCCAAGAGATTCATTGCCTTAACTTCAGATAACATCATATGGTGTACCCAGAGCACCAAAGGCAAGGACATTATCATCAGCTGTGGACAATACCCAAATGTGCCTCTGATAGGAGTAAAGGGTTGCATCAACTACAATCCTTTACTGTTTAAGAGACAATTGGGCTATGCCTTAGTTCACCCTCCCAGAGGACAGGATTTAGCTGAGACCCTATACTGTGAAGTTTAACCTAATTCAGCTGTTGTCAGGAAAGCTGCTTGGGCTAGGGACAACATCCAGACAAAAGGGTTAGCTATTCTTGGAAGATGTAACAATGTTGCCTCAGCTCAGTACTCATACTGGTCCCGTACTAGAGCTCAGATCACCAGGATGCCTTTCACCTTGGAAGATACACCTGGACCATCTACAGTACAGCCTGCAGCAACTGTTAGCCTGGAGGAATTTGAAAAGTTGAAGGAAAGGAATGAGCAGCTATCTCAGGCCTTGAAGAAAACTCTTTGGGAAAGAAGTGACGGTCGTCTGGACATTGAGAGATTGGAAAAGCTCAGAATTGAGCATCTAACCAAGATCGAGAGAACAGATGACTACATAAGAAAAGCAAGAGCTGGGGAACAGATATTGAAGAATGCCTGTAAGGAGGCCAAGATTCAGAAAGCTAGGGCTGAGAGCTATCTGGAAGAGAGTCAGGCTAGGTGGATCAGGATCACCGAAGCCCGTGCACAAGAAGACCAGAGGACTCAGGCCAAGATTGATCAGTTGGAGGCCAATGAGAAGAAGCAGCAGGAAGTTTTGTTGGCAGCTCAGAAGGAGATATCAGAATTGAAGCTTCGAGCAGGATTAAAGAGATCAAAAGACCAGGATAGGCATAAGAAGCTGACTACTGCCATTGCTACTTGGAACCTCCTCATTAGGACCATTACGGAGCACCCAGCTGGTCCGGTGACTGAGGCACTCCTGAAGGAGGTCAGGGAAGATGATTATGGATTAGATGTCTGATTCCTCTTTGCTTGTTGTTCTCTACTTTTGTTGTACTTTTCCTTTTGTTGTATTTTTGACCCTCCATGGGCATGTATTGTAAAACATACTATGTATGTTTTTCATCATTTGTAATATATTTAGTTTGTTTTCATTGGGCTTCTTTTCTCAACAACATCAAGCATCTCCCTCGAGGACTGGAAAGGTCAAAACCAAGAACCAAACTGGATACCTTGGAAAACAAATAAGCATACTGCATTGCATACTAACTTTGTCTTTGTTTTGTAGGTTTTTTGGTATTATTATTATTTCTAACTTTGTTGTGATCTCAGGAAACATTGCTCGTCGCCGAGTGTTCCCTGTCAACCGAACACACCGGTACCCTACACGTAACAACCTTCCAGGCATTCAGATGGAGCAGGTACAGCAGGATCTGAATGAGGTCAGAAATCAAATGGCAAACGAAAGAGTCGAGATGAGAAACCAGATGTCTCAGTTTATGGCTGTAATGTCTGGTTTAGCCCAGAGTCAAGAAAGACTGAGAGAGTTGGTAGAAATACAGACACCTGAGGAGCCCCATCTTGGAACAGGGGGAACCAACAATAATGAACAGGGGCAGCCTCGTATTGACCCACCAGAGTATGGGCCCCATTTGAATCCAGATGTTAACATCCCAAGGAATGTTCAAGGTAATACTGTTGGGGGCAGAATCCAGCAAGAGGATCCCCAAGAAGAACAATTTACAGTTATTGGGGCTGGAGATGAGGTATATGATAGAAGATTGGATGAAATTGCTGAAAAGTTAAGATCTTTGGAATCTCAGAATTCTTTGGGGGTAAGATGGGAAAAGGCTAAACTGGGATAATTTTACCCAAATAGGAGAACACGATCAAAGTTCTCACTTATCGTATTCTTTTTGGTGAAGAGGAGCTTTGAGGAGAAGAAAAGAGGAAGGAGAAGCTCAGAGACAGAAAGTTGCGAGGAACCTTGGATGAAGAGTATCAATCGGCGAAATTCTCTAAGGTATGGGGAGTTTTCATAATCTATTATAATTATATAAGAATTGGATTATGATTAGATTAGATTTGTATGAGTTTTGTGAGTTTAGGGGTTTTTGATTTAGGTTGAGTTTATGAGTAAAATCTTGATGAATTAGAGTGATAAAAATGTGTTGAATCATATAATTGATTGTATAACTTGTTGTCTCGATGTTATTGTGTTTTGATTGATGTATTGGAATGGTTTTGGGGTGGATTAATATGAAACCCGTAGTGAAATTTGGAGTTTTGATGGTTGGAGTGCAGTCTGCATTGAGTAGCAGAGAACTGTTGTAAAGCGTGTGTTAACCGGTTAACGCTATGGGTTAACCGGTTAACCATTACAATTTTGGTGTTTTAATGAAGTTTCGCAGGCGTTAACCGGTTAACGCTATGGGTTAACCGGTTAACACTGTTTGAGAGGCAAATTTCAATTCATTAAAAATCCATAACTTTCAAACCGTAACTCCGATTCGCATTCCGTTTGAAGCGTTGGAAAGAGCATGAAATAAACTTTATTTTGATGGATGAAAATGAGAGAAGTGAGATAATTTTCTGAACTGAGTTTTTATAAAGACGGATAGAATTACCTTATAATTTTACCGGGTTTGGGTCGAGTTTTGATGAGTTGAAATAGTTAATGAACCGGAGTTATGGTGTATTATCTTGGGTTGTTGATGAACGAGGGTTATAGGCGTACTATTATGATGATAAATATTGTAAACATGAATTTATTATAAATCGATGATTAGTTATTATGGATTAAAAGGAATGGGTTCTTGTGTTGTTAAGAAAATTGATTTTTTATGATTATAAACACAATATAATCGCGAATTGGTGTTTTGTTGTTAATGTGTTGTCATGACGAAAGATACTATTTTACGATGATTATTTGATGAACATGAAATGAATGGTGATGTCTTGATGTTTTGAGATAGCTAATGAGATGGGATTTCGGTGTATTTTCACGATGAAATTATATGACTATTTGATGTTTGAACTGTTAGATATGAAATGAATGATGCGCATTTGACTTCTCGATGAATATTTACGGTGTAACGCATCATTGCATTTCATGACATTCACGATGGGGCTTCGGCCTATTTTGTAACTTCAATCCCATTGTGTGGATTGAAGTGTCTTAATGATTACGGTGTGCTCCCTTGTGGAGGGTTGATGGTCATGTATCCATCTCACGATGAAATTGGTACCACATGCATATTGCATATAAGGATGGTTAGCATTGCATATTCGGGATGAACTCATGACTGTGTTGTTGTTGTTGAATTTCATGATTGTATTGTTGTTGCTGAGTTTAATTGTTAATGATGTTATGATATGTTAATCTAATTATTTATATTTCATATTCTTATATGTTTATGATATATTATGATTACTCACCCTGCCTGCTTGGAAATGTTGCCTCTTTCGTGGGTAACTTGCAGATGTCGGAGAATAGTCCTGCAGTGCAATAGGAGTAATTCATGAGTCTCGGAGCATGCTTTAGTATTCCTTAGGAGTGGTTCTGGTTTATGTGTCCTGCTCTGTGTCATGTAACACTGGGATGGGTTTCTTTTGTTAACTGTTTTCAGTATGTTGTTATCTGGATAATGTTTTCCATTTTATGATGTTAAATTCAGGATGGTGAAAATGATGTTTATAAAGTTTTGAATTAATGAAGTTAATTTCCGCTGTGAAATGATTTATGTTATTTTGATGTGGATTAACCCATGTTACGGGACAGGACAATGTTGTGTTGATTTTTGAAGATATGTAATACCCTTTTGATGATTACTCTGATATTATTTCAATATTATGTTTTGGGACTCCCGGACTGTTGTTGGAACGTCGAAGTTGGTTCAAAGTTGATGTTGATTACAAGAGTGCAAGGTTGTTCAAAAGATGTTGTTGTGGACCAGCGAGAGCATGGATTCATGAATTTGTATCAGTCGGGTTGAAAAGTGTGTGGATTTATGGATGGTGATTGTTTATGAAAGAAGGATTTATTCAAAATAAAAAGACAAGTTGATGAATTAAGTTGAAGGATCAAGTCGGTAGATTGCTATGCCTTGAGTGTAGTTGGATTCAAGTCGAGTAATTTTCGAAGTTGGATGTAGAGCAAGATTTTTGGTAGAACTTGGAAGTAAGACGGAGACGGGTGGAATTTATATCCTTCAATCTCAAAAAAATTCTGGTTTTTGCAACCTTGGAACAGCTGTCACGAGAAGTGGCATAACTTTTTAACCGTGATTCGGATTGAAGCGGTTCTAGACTTTTTGGAAAGCTTACGAAATTCCTTACAGTTTGCATATAAGACTTTTGTTTAGGAGGTTTATGATGAGGGAGATAAGCGCATTTTAATAGTTGGGGCTGCTGCTGATTTTTGGAAAAATTCTGCATACGGGGATTATTGACCAGTCCCATGGTAAGGAGGATAACTTTTTACTCGTAAGTCAGATTCGAGCGATTCTTGAAGTTATGGAATCTGCACAAATTTCTCTTCATGTTAGAATATAATTTTGTGATTTGGAGGTCTGTATTGGAGAAGATAATTGCGTTCAAAGTGGGGCATGTGTTGCTGGAAATTTTAGAAAGATGAAAATGATGGAAAAATAATAAGATGTTGGTATTAGAGGGAAGACATAAGTATTCGGAGAGTGAATAAATATGTAATGAGAATGATTAAAGTGCTAATGTCATATGGTAGTAATGTCGAGAGGAAGACGGGTGTTTGAATTGTGCTGTTAAGGATTATAATTTGGATGGAGTCATGATTGGATGAGATAATTGTGTTCAAAGTTGAACGTCTATTGTTGAAAAGTTGTAAAGATGAAATTGTTATTAAATAATAAAATATGGGTATCAGAGATTGCATGGAAATTCGAATTATGTTGAATGAGGACGATTAGAGTGTCGATGTTAGATGGTGGTAATATTGAGAAGCAGATGGATGTTAGATCAATGTTGTTAAGAATTTTAACTTGGTTGAACGTTGTGTATGGAGCAAACCGACTTGGATGGTACTGGTTGTAGTGAATAAAGTGTTAGTGGGATATCGAGAGTCGTGTGGTACTATGAATGTACATAAGGGAATCGGTACTGGATTTTTTTGTTTGGATGTTTTATGTCGTTGATGAAGTTGGAATTAAGGAGACTAAGGAGATGTTGGTAAGCCTCAGAGAGTTGACGGGGCATTATGCTTACGGACTCTGGGCACAAGTTGAAGTACGCTATTGTGTTGGGTAATGATGATTTATGTCACCGTTATGATTGCCGAATGTCTATTGACAAATTGAGGAGCTGATCACCCTTAATTTATTGTTGATAGCAGACGTAATCATAATTGATGGATAGTTGTGTCATGCCAACTAGTATAGTATGTACATCGAATTGGTTGAAGTCAAGCCGAGTGCTTGAGTATTATTTGTTTTGTTGATGCAAGTAATCATATGAGAGTATTAGTTGGAATTTAAGAGAGAAGTATGAATTTGCGCTTGGATTGAAATGTAATAAGAAAATTCATAGTTGGACTCGGAATAATTGGAATTTGTTTAATGATGAATTAAGTAGCTTGAGACTTGAATTTCTCTTGAGATGATTAGAAAGGAAAGTAGGTGGAAATGTGAAATGGTGATTTGATAAGAATGTCAGATATAAGGTAGTTGCAAGTATTAGGAGTGAAATTATAAGTTGGTTTATTAAGTAACGGTTTTGGTTGGAATAAGAGGAGTTGTTTGGTTGTGTCTATTCGGATAAGAATCTATAAAAGGTTGTGTCGGTATAAGTAAGAATCGAGTATTCGGTAAGTTGAATTAGTTGGAACTGAAGGGTATGAGTTATCTAATGGAGATTCGTTGGACCCCTGTATCTTATATTGTCATAATGATGTAGTGTGTTTAAGGTAATTTTGAAGGATGTATTATTTAAGATGGTAAAGTTGTAGTTGTGTTGAGGGTAATTGGAAATTCATGAAGTATGTAAATATCTGTACAAATTTTGGGAAGTTGTCACGGTTGTATTTATGATTGAACGTTCGGAGGTGTTGGCTTATAAATTTAAGTTGGATATATATATTCGGTAACTACGAGAGTAGAATACCTATTGAAACGAAATTCAGAAGAGTTAAGTCAAAAGTGTTATTGATGTGTTGGCTTGGTGATTGAAGAAGTTGGAAATAAACTTGGTAGTCCTGGAACTTTGCAGAGTAATCAGAGTGTGCAGCGAACGTGTGATGCGGTGTAGTCTTTTGTCTGCGAATGACGACGATGTTGATAGTCGATTGTTTTGATGTTGGAATTGTGTGTTCCTATGTGGTGATATTCTAACGTTTCAATCATTGAATTCTTGAGTTGGGTACTATCTTGTGTTGCGATGCTAATTGTCAAGTGTATCACTTGTGTAATGTTCGTATTGTTATTGTCGTTAATGCTATGAGTTATGGTTTGTATGATATGTGGAGCTGCCTTTCTGAGTTGAGAATTGATTAGTTGGATGGATTAAGTAGTTGAAATAGTTGAATCAGATATATTTTCGAGGGCGAAAATTCTTTAAGTGGGGGAGAGTTGTAACACCCCAAATTCGATTATGAGTATTTGTGACTTATTTGAGGATATATGAATGAATTGACAATTGGTGATTATGTGACTGATGTCGGTGGTGAAATTATTTTAGTAATATTAATAATAAGAATAATCATGTAGTATTATTTAGATTATTGGTTATTATTTAAAATAATATGAGTGGAAGTATGAATGTTATGTTGGTTATTTTGGAGAAAATGAGTATTTTTATATAATAAGAATAAATAGTGTTTTATTATGCTATCTTATTATTATTGTTAAAAATATATTAGAGAAAAGGGTAAGGTGGTCCTTTTGTGAAATTATGAGGGTAAGATGGGAAAAGGCTAAACTGGGATAATTTTACCCAAATAGGAGAACACGATCAAAGTTCTCACTTATCGTATTCTTTTTGGTGAAGAGGAGCTTTGAGGAGAAGAAAAGAGGAAGGAGAAGCTCAGAGTCAGAAAGTTACGAGGAACCTTGGATGAAGAGTATCAATCGGCAAAATTCTCTAAGGTATGGGGAGTTTTCATAATCTATTATAATTATATAAGAATTGGATTATGATTAGATTAGATTTGTATGAGTTTTGTGAGTTTAGGGGTTTTTGATTTAGTTTGAGTTTATGAGTAAAATCTTGATGAATTAGAGTGATAAAAATGTGTTGAATCATATAATTGATTGTATAACTTGTTGTCTCGATGTTATTGTGTTTTGATTGATGTATTGGAATGGTTTTGGGGTGGATTGATATGAAACCCGTAGTGAAATTTGGAGTTTTGATGGTTGGAGTGCAGTCTGCATTGAGTAGCAGAGAACTGATGTAAAGCGTGTGTTAACCGGTTAACACTATGGGTTAACCGGTTAACCATTACAATTTTGGTGTTTTAATGAAGTTTCGCAGGCGTTAACCGGTTAACGCTATGGGTTAACCGGTTAACACTGTTTGAGAGGCAAATTTCAATTCTTTAAAAATCCATAACTTTCAAACCGTAAGTCCGATTCGCATTCCGTTTGAAGCGTCGAAAAGAGCATGAAATAAAATTTATTTTGATGGATGAAAATGAGAGAAGTGAGATAATTTTATGAACTGAGTTTTTATAAAGACGGATAGAATTACCTTATAATTTTACCGGGTTTGGGTCGAGTTTTGATGAGTTGAAATAGTTAATGAACCGGAGTTATGGTGTATTATCTTGGGTTGTTGATGAACGAGGGTTATAGGCGTACTATCATGATGATAAATATTGTAAACATGATTTTAATATAAATCGATGATTAGTTATTATGGATTAAAAGGAATGGGTTCTTGTGTTGTTAAGAAAATTGATTTTTTATGATTATAAACACAATATTATTGCGAATTGATGTTTTGTTGTTAATGTGTTGTCATGACGAAAGATACTATTTTATGATGATTATTTGATGAACATGAAATGAATGGTGATGTCTTGATGTTTTGAGATAGCTAATGAGATGGGATTTCAGTGTATTTTCACGATGAAATTATATGACTATTTGATGTTTGAACTGTTAGATATGAAATGAATGATGCGCATTTGACTTCTCGATGAATATTTATGCTGTAGCGCATCATTGCATTTCATGACATTCACGATGGGGCTTCGGCCTATTTTGTAACTTCAATCCCATTGTGTGGATTGAAGTGTCTCAATGATTACGGTGTGCTCCCTTGTGGAGGGTTGATGGTCATGTATCCATCTCACGATGAAATTGGTACCACATGCATATTGCATATAAGGATGGTTAGCATTTGCATATTCTGGATGAACTCATGACTGTGTTGTTGTTGTTGTTGAATTTCATGATTGTGTTGTTGTTGCTGAGTTTAATTGTTAATGATGTTATGATATGTTAATCTAATTATTTATATTTCATATTCTTATATGTTTATGATATATTATGATTACTCACCCTGCCTGCTTGGAAATGTTGCCTCTTTCGTGGGTAACTTGCAGATGTCGGAGAATAGTCCTGCAGTGCAATAGGAGTAAATCATGAGTCTCAGAGCATGCTTTAGTGTTCCTTAGGAATGGTTCTGGTTTATGTGTCCTGCTCTGTGTCATGTAACACTGGGATGGGTTTCTTTTGTTAACTTTTTTCAGTATGTTGTTATCTGGATAATGTTTTCCATTTTATGATGTTAAATTCAGGATGGTGAAAATGATGTTTATAAAGTTTTGAATTAATGAAGTTAATTTCCGCTGTGAAATGATTTATGTTATTTTGATGTGGATTAACCCGTGTTATGGGACAGGACACTGTTGTGTTGAGTTTTGAAGATATGTAATACCCTTTTGATGATTACTCTGATATTATTTCAATATTATGTTTTCGGGTATAAAGGTGTTACATAATGGATATGGGACTGGTAGATGGGGTGAGGATTCCCCACAAATTCAAACGCCCTTGCTTTGAGAAGTATAATGGTACCTCCTTCCCGCGTACTCATCTGCAATCATTCCTAGGAAGGCTCAAGGATTATACCATGGATGAGAAGTTATGGATGTTCTATTTTGAGGACAGCCTGACTGGAGCTTCAAGAGAATGATATTCGCATCTGACAAGGGCCACCATAAGGTGTTGGAAAGATTTGGCCGAAGACTTCATCCGGCAATATCAGTACAACCTAGACATGGCTCCCAATAGAACTCTTCTAATGGGCATGTCTCAGTCTTCAAGGGAGAGCTTTCGGGATTATGCTCAGAGGTGGAGACAGCTTGCTGCTGCTGTCCAACCACCCTTGTCAGAGAGGGAGATAGCTGACATGTTTATGAACACCCTGCAGGGAACTTATATTGATAGACTTGCTGCTTTCTCCTCTACCAGTTTCGCCGATGTAGTTATAGCTGGTGAGAGAATTGAAAGTCTTTTGAAGATGGGCAAAATCTCTAACAATGGTGCAAGTTCCTCCAGTAACCCCAGAAAACCTTTTGCAGGACCCCGGAGGGCGGGTGAAACGAATGCTATTCACGCAAGCAGGGGCAGACCCCAATATTCTCACAGATCAGTAGCAGCTGTTACCATCCCAGCTCCGGTTCCACAACAACCATTATATCCTCAACAACAACAACAACAACATCACTATCATCAACCATATCATTTTCCACAATAAAGAACTTACAACAACAACAATAGCAACCAACAACAACGCCCTTTTCAACAGAGGCCATCTCAGGCAAATAGGGTAATTGACCCTATCCCTATGCCTTATGCTGCCTTATTGCCCCAACTCCTGAAGCTTAACCTGGTTGAGTTAAGGACGTTGGCACCACCGGATCCTCTTAATCTCCCGAAGAATTATGATGTTAATGCCAGGTGTACCTTTCACTCCAACGCACCTGGTCACAATACTGAGAACTGTAGAGCCTTACAGATGAAGGTTCAGGATTTGGTCGATTCCAAAGCTCTCAATTTCGCGCCTCCTCCGAATGTTAACAGAAACCCTATTCCTAATCATGGTGGGCCTATGATTAATGCCATTGAAGAGGACTAACCATCTACACTAATTGATAATGTTGCACAGATTCAAACACCACTGGCTGAAGTCAAAGTTCAACTTTTAAGATGCCAAGTGTTCCCGGGCTGTGGGGCCTGCTGTGAATTGTGCAAGACAGCTAGTAATGGTTGTGAGAAGCTAAGGTTTGGCATAGATGGCCTCATCAAAGATGGAATCTTGCAAATTACTTCAACAGCTCCTTCGACAACTCTTGTTTCAACAACAATGGATTCTCCTACAACACCAACAATTCTTCCTCCAACAGTTTCTCCTACAACAACAACAACAATCATTCCCACTGATTCATCAACAACACCAGCAATCTCTCCATCCATCATTTCAACAGATCAGAGTTCAACAACTTTTTCTTCTACAACGCCAGCACCCATTTTATCAACGAAATCTTCTTCAACGCCAACAAACATTAATGAAGATGTCTCAACGGTCACAATCTACTATGACCCAACAAATATTCCTCCCAGAAACAATTTCCAACAAAAAACTACAACACCTCCCTCCAGATCTCCAGTCACAATCTACTATGATCTGCACACCATCACAGTTCCTTCCGCTGCAGCGATCAGTCCAGTTACCATTACGGTACCTGGGCCTGTTCCTTATGAAAGCAGTAATGCCATACCTTGGCACTACGGCTCCGATCTCTACTGCAATGGGGAGAAAATCACTCTGGATTCATCAACCTCTTCACCACAGATTGACAATGTTGGGGGAGGCGGAGGATTCACCAGAAGCGGACGCCTTTTTGCCTCACAAACACAAAGGCCTAATGCTGAAGCAGAAGCTGCTGCTAAGGCAAAAGGAAAGAATGTGGTATCCGAAGAGCCAACTGCCAAAGAAACTCAGAAGACGTCTTTTGAACAAGATGTAGACGAGTTCATGAGAATAATAAAAAGGAGTGATTACAAGGTGGTGGACCAGCTTCACCAAACACCCTCCAAAATCTCCATATTATCACTGTTAATGTGTTCCGAAGCTCGCAGGAACGCATTGTTGAAAGTCCTGCACGCAGCATACGTGCCGGAGGAGATTATTGTAAATCAGTTAGAAACTGTGGTTGCAAATGTCAACACCAGTCATTGACTGGGCTTTACAAATGCTGATTTAACAACGGAGGGGCGCAACCAT
This sequence comes from Lathyrus aphaca, assembly GCA_963966055.1. Lineage (NCBI taxonomy): Eukaryota > Viridiplantae > Streptophyta > Magnoliopsida > Fabales > Fabaceae > Lathyrus > Lathyrus aphaca. The sequence continues at coordinate 492,482,161 of OZ014525.1, read as the reverse complement.
AACAAGGCTTTGCACATCACCTTGGAATGCAAGGGTGCTATTCTTTCACACGTAATGGTGGACACTGGGTCTTCACTCAATGTCCTCCCAAAGAAAGCCCTGGTGAAGTTGGAGTACAATGGCTTGGCATTACGCCCAAGTAATTTGGTGGTAAGAGCATTTGATGGATCTAAAAGATCGGTGCTTGGAGAGATCGATTTACCTGTGTTGATTCGCCTGCAGACCCTTAAAACTACCTTCTTTGTGATGGACATACAGCCGGCCTACAACTGTCTGTTGGGTAGACCCTGGATTCACGCCGCTGGCGCTGTTACGTCTACCCTTCACCAGAAGTTCAAATTCGAGTGGGAAGGCCAAATCATCACCATCTGTGGGGTGGAGGACATCTTTGTTAGCCAACTGGCTACGTACAAGTACATAGAAATGGATGGGGAGATCCATGAGACCATGAGTCAGGGGTTTGAGGCCCTTAACATTAATGAAGCATCTGCTGTGTCTGGGACTTCCATCACTTCATATCAACAGGCCCGGAAGGTTGTTGAGGAGGGTACCGCTCAAGGCTGGGGCAAGCTGCTGCCAGTTGAAAAGAAAGAAGACAGATTCGGGTTGGGTTACAGACCAACTCGACAAGATCAACTAGAGGCTGCAGTGGATCCCAAATTTGTTAGACGAGGAAGAAGACGAACGCAACCTGGAAAACTGGATACGTCCGAGGATCCCGGGGAACCAAGTCTCAAAGTGGTCTTCCCAGGAAATTTTAAGAGTTACTGCTGCAGAGTAATTATTATTTCCTGTCTTTAAGCATGCATCAAGTCCTGCATCTTGCCTAAGATGTCAGGGCTCATTTTGTAATCGGGCCATCTTGTATTTTGTGCAAACGATCAATTAATGAATATCAGGACATCTTTTACAAATGAGTCTCTTTATTCTCGCTCACTGTTTTTCATCTTTCATTTTTTGTACAAAAATAAAATGGCAATGTTTTTCAAAATAACTTCATTTTCACTTTGTTTAAGCAAGATAAAATTGATCACTAAAATGAACCAATCTAAACCCTTGCAGAGAGTGCCCTCCAGACTGCACCGACAACAACTCCGCTATGACTTTGACAATCCAATTAATCAAGCCGATGAAGGGGTTGAAGAAGATTATGAGCTACCTGAAGAACTAGCCAGGTTGTTGAGACAAGAGGAAAAGGTTATCACTCCTCATCAGGAGGAAGTTGAGACGGTTAATATTGGTACAGAAGAAGACTTGAAAGAAGTGAAAATCGGGGCCCGTCTGCAAGATTCAGTGAAAGAGAAACTTATTGACATGCTTCGGGAGTATGTGGATGTTTTTGCTTGGTCTTATCAGGATATGCCAAGTCTGGATACCGACATTGTTATGCACAAGCTGCCTCTAAAAGAAGACTTTCCCCCGATAAAATAGAAGTTGCGTCGTACTCGTACGGATATGGCCATGAAGATAAAAGAAGAGGTACAAAAACAGTGGGACGCTGGTTTCCTTGCTGTAACTAGTTATCCACCATGGGTTGCTAACATTGTACCCGTGCCTAAGAAAGATGGCAAAGTACAGATGTGTGTGGACTACCGGGATCTGAACAGAGCTAGCCCGAAAGATGACTTCCCATTACCTCACATTGATGTATTGGTCGACAACACGGCTAAGTTCTCGGTGTTCTCCTTCATGGATGGATTTGCAGGATATAATCAGATCAAGATGTCACCTAAAGAAATGGAGAAGACAACTTTCATCACACCCTGGGGCACTTTCTATTATAAGGTAATGCCATTCGGACTGAAGAATGCTGGTGCCACTTATCAACGGGCTATGGTAACATTATTCCATGACATGGTCCATAAAGAAATTGAATTTTATGTGGATGACATGATTGCCAAGTCCCTCACAGAAGAAGACCACCTGGTGAATCTGTTAAAGCTGTTCAAACGTCTGAGGAAGTACCAATTGAAGTTAAACCCCAACAAATGCACATTCGGGGTGCGATCCGGTAAGCTGCTGGGATTTATTGTAAGTGAGAAGGGAATTGAAGTTGACCCTGATAAAGTCAAAGCCATCCAAGAGATGCCTGCAACAAAGACTGAAAAAGAAGTTCGGGGGTTTCTAGGTAGATTGAACTACATTTCAAGGTTCATATCTCATCTTACTGCAACCTCCAATCCTTATGCCTCCAGTTGAAGGAAGACCTCTAATAATGTACTTGACAGTATTAGAAGAGTCAATGGGGTGTGTGCTGGGCCAACATGACGAGTCTGGTCGAAAAGAGTATGTAATATACTACCTAAGCAAAAAGTTTACCGACTGTGAACAACGTTATTCACTGCTCGAGAAAACTTGTTGTGCTTTAGCGTGGGCTGCTCGCCGACTAAGGCAGTATATGTTGACCCACACTACCTTGTTGATCTCCAAGATGGACCCAGTCAAGTACATATTTGAGAAGCCAACACTTACCGGATGGGTTGCAAGATGGCAAATGATTCTCACAGAATATGAAATTCAGTACACATCTCAGAAAGCCATCAAAGGCAATGTATTATCTGATTATCTTGCTGAGCAACCCATTGATGATTACCAGCCTATGAGATTTGACTTCCCTGATGAAGACATCATGTTCATAAAAGCAAAAGATCATGAAGAGCCTGTTCACACTGAAGGGCCTGATCCAGAAGAAGAATGGACAATGATGTTTGATGGGGCCGTTAATATGAATGGTCGTGGTGTTGGTGCAGTACTCATTACACCTAAAGGAGTTCACATGCCTTTCTCGACAAAACTCACTTTTAACTGCACTAATAACGAAGCTGAATATGAAGCTTTCATCATGGGTCTTGAGGAAGACATTGACCTCAGGATCAAGACTTTAATTGTATTCGGAGATTCAGCTTTGGTAATCAATCAAACCAACGACAAATGGTACACTCACCAGGAGCATCTAATTCCATACCGAGACTACACAAGGAGATTACTGACTTTCTTCACCACAGTCAAACTTGAGTATATTCCTCGAGATGAAAATCAGTTTGCAGATTCTCTGGCTACCATTTCCTCCATGATCAAAGTTCAAGCTGCCAACTTTGTGCCTCGGATTTCAGTATCCAGACTTGACAGACCAGCATACGTATTCTCAGCGGACCTTGCTAAAGATGATAAGCCTTGGTTCTACGACATCAAATGCTTCTTAGAGGATCAAACATAACAACCTGGGGCATCATCCAATGATAAGAAGACATTAAGAAGGCTAGCTGGTAGTTTCTTCCTGAATACTGATGGTTCCTTGTACAAGAGAAACTTTGACATGGTACTTCTCAAATGTGTTGATAAGGCAGAAGCGGACTTGCTGATGCACGAAGTGCATGAAGGATCCTTCGGTACCCATGCTGGAGGGCATGCAATGGCTAAAAAGTTGTTAAGTTCAGGTTATACTGGATCACAATGGATGCAGACTGTTGTGCTTACGCCAGAAGGTGCCATAAATGCCAGATTTATGCAGACAAACTGCACGTGCCTCCAAATCCTTTGAATGTGATGTCTTCACCCTGGCCCTTTGCCATGTGGGGCATTGACATGATTGACAAGATTGAACCGACTGCTTCAAATGGCCACAGATTCGTCCTGGTAGCCATTGACTATTTTACCAAGTGGGTCGAAACAGCTTCGTATGCAAACGTCACCAGGCAAGTGGTAGCCCGATTCTTGAAAAGAGATATCATCTGTCGGTATGGATTGCCCGAGCGAATCATTACTGATAATGGTTCCAATTTGAACAACAAAATGATGGAAGAGCTATGCCGGGACTTCAAGATCCAACATCACAACTCTTCTCCTTATAGGCCAAAGATGAATGGTGCTGTTGAGGCAGCTAATAAGAATATCAAGAAGATTATGCAAAGGATGGTGGTCACGTACAAAGACTGGCATGAGATGCTACCATTTGCCTTGCATGGGTACCGTACATCAATCAGAACATCCACTGGGGCAACACTGTATCAGCTTGTGTATGGTATGGAGGCAGTCCTACCAGTTGAAGTTGAATTACCCTCCTTGCAGGTACTGATGGATGTCAAATTGAATGAAGCAGAATGGGTCCGATCCCGGTACGAACAACTGAATCTGATCAAAGAAAAGAGATTAGATGCAATCTGTCATGGGCAGCTGTATCAGAAGAGAATGAAGAAAGCCTTCGATCAGAAAATCAGGCTTCGGGAATACCAAGTGGGAGATCTTGTGCTGAAAAGACTCCTTCCTCCTCATACAGACCACAGGGGCAAGTGGACGCCGAATTATGATGGTTCATTCATTGTAAAGAAAGTTTTCTCTGGTGGAGCACTGATGCTCACTACTATGGATGGTGAAGATTTCCTACCCCATGTGAATTCAGATGCAGTTAAAAAATACTTTGCATAAAATGACCCGCTGGACATAAAAACAGAATGTAAGTCCAGGCAAAAAATAGGGCATCCCGGCGAGTCAAAAACAGAATAAAAGACTCGGGCAAAAATAAGGGAAAAAGAAAAAATGTACACCCGCTGAGTTGAAAAGCCACATTGGACAACTCAGGCAAAAATGGGTATCCCGGTGGATTAAAAACCTGAAAGGGCGATCCAGGCAAAAATAAGGGAATAAGCGAATAACTGCATTCTGATTTCGTCTGTATCATTCACAACATGGCAAGCTTCGAAAGGTTCAAGCATCGGTCAGAATCAGCCTTCTTCAGATAGCAAGATGAGAAGAACGTCAATGTCATACGAGTCATAGCAAAAGGGAAGCTCACTGAAGCGTCATCAACATTGCCAGCACTTTCATTTTTTTCAATTTGTAACAATCTCCTCATTTCAGGGGATCTGTTTCTTTGACTGTATTTGCCAGTTCAGGGCACACAAATTAATAAAATCAGATTTTCAGTCACATTCTGTCTTGTACATTTTTATTTCATTTGCAAAAATGTCTGATATCCTTGATATAATGATTGCATAGATACATATGCGCTTTTTCTAATCACATGCTTGCAGGAAATATATTACTTACTCCCGGGAGTGTCTAAACTACTATGATGGGATCCAGTAAGGGATACCTCGGGGTACTTGTGCGTTTCTTTGTCTTAACAGGATTACGGGTATTCAACGCGCAACATGGGGCATGAAAGGTTTTCCCCAGCAAGCTGCCAAATCATTATTTCCTTAGCACATCTTCCAAACAGCACCAGAGAAGGTCTCTCTCCCCATCAGAGCTGCCAGACATCACTTCTCCAACACTTTCTTCAGAGCAGCATCAGAAGGTGTTCATTTCCCCAGCTGAGTGTCAGATATTATCATCCTCAGAAGGATCCCTATAGAAATCTCTGGGAAGACCGTTCAATGATCTTTCTCATCCCCAACCGAGTGTTAGACAGGGAACCATCTCCCCACAGAGCTCCAGCCTCTATCCAGGAGAGCAATGTCTGAAAATCTCACAACAAAGTGACGAAAGCTTCCACAGACCCCAATTGGGCTCTTCATATCCAAGATAGGTCTATCAGTCACCTATTCCCCCAGGCAGAATCATCCGTATCAGATCTACCAATGATCTCATCCCCAGCTGGGATATTCTTTCGAAGCAGATCAGTCGGAGATCTCCACAGCAACGGGATCCGAATCCCGGATCGGTATCTTTGCATAATCATAACATTCGCATCATATTTCCCCTCAAAGCGTAGCATTCCGTCTAATACGGAACATTACGGCCAAAATCAAACATATTGCATAATCACAAGTCATGTTTCGAATCAAACACCTGTATATACCTACATTTCGTCAAGCAATGTATATAAAGACTCACAGTCCAAGCAGAAAGCCAAAGCATCCCCTTTGCACTCACTAATACATATCAATGTATACTTACCCGACACTCGTCCACGTCACATCATTCCCCTGCAAATATAAACCACAAACAGATATCTATACACACCTTTGACACTCGTCTGTGTCACCTTTCCCCAGCATGGTTGCCTAAACACTTATTGTAAACCAAACACTTGTTTATAATACACTTCTTTCGGCACCCGTCCGTGTCAACTTATCCCCACAGATCTTCAGGATATCTTTTACACTCATAAGTTCATAACTTATACACTTTCTCTTATGATACTCGTCTGTATCTTGTATACACTACTTATCTTTCCTCAGATTCAACACTCGTCTGTGTTATTTGTTAACCAGTTGGTACTCTTCCGTATCATCATCTCTGAACATGCGTCAGCATTTGTTTCTACTGATACTCGTCCGTATCATAGTCTTAAGGATGCTCGTCCGCATCTTTAATCTATACACAACGTCAAACACTTATACCCTTCCTTTCTTGAATGTAGACACTCGTCTGTGTCTACCATTCCCCAGAAGATGCCTCGACAAATCCCTAGTAAAAAGCAAATTTTCTTTTCTATCTGACATCCGTCCTATGTCATGATACTTTCGGAAGCCGTACCCTGCCAGGTGATCGTCCTTCACCTTTAGATGACCGTTCTTCATCTTTCTCCCAGCGGAGTCTCCATTATTGGAACCCTTCTCTATCCGACATTTGTCCTATGTCGTGATATTTTAGCAGCCGTCCCCTACTAGGTGATCGTCCTTCATCATTTTATCCAATGGTCGTCCCCATCGTCGATTCTGTTATCTGACATTTGTCCTATGTCATGATAAATCCCGAGAGCAGCCATACCCTGCTAGGTGATCGTCCTTCACCTCTTGATGATCATCCTTCATCATGCTTATCCGATGGCCGTCCCCATCGTCGACCCTTTTCTATCCGAAATTCGTCCTATATCATGATACTTTCGGCAACCGTACCTTGCCAGGTGATCGTCCTTCACCTTAGATGATCGTTCCTCATCTTATCCCCAATAGAGCAGTCGTCCCCTGCTAGGTGATCATCCTTCACCTTTGCTGAATCATCAGCATCACTATAGTTCACAAAAAACTCCCTCTTTGCATTTTCTATCGAATCTCACAACTCAACCATTCATTCTTCAAACCAACACCACCATTCATCTCAGTTTCACTCACTGATCATTTCCCACCCTTCATTTTCCCCTAAAAGCCATCATACAAAAAACACGATTTTCTCCCCCTTTGAACTGAACTTCATCAAACTTCAAAAGGAGATCACAAACACTTCAGCAAAGCATTCCAGAAGCATAAGGGGGTCAAGAGGAGGGAAAAAGCACCAAAGGAGAGCCTAGATAGTGTCATTTTCGAAAGCTCCATTTCAGGTAACTTCAAGAACAAATTTTCCAGAAGTTTGATTTTAGGTTATAGAATTGTTCCTCATGTTATGCTGGTCATGCTGATGCTTTTCTTTTTGAAAATGGTTGAGTTTTAAGGATTTTATGAACCTCTGAAACTTTGCCCGTGAAATGTGTTTTGATTCGATTTGCATGATTCACGAAAAATAAATGAGTTTTGTTGTGTGGTTTGTGTTTAGTGATGTTCAAAGATTGATTCTGGAGAGTTTAGAGAGTTTTAGTGACGTTTTGGGAGAGATTGAGTGAGAGAGCTGTCGGAGAAGATGACCGGAACACTGTTCCGGTCATCTGAGAGTCATTAGGGTTCAGATTAAGGTTTAATTACGTAATTAGGGCAAGTTTGAATATCAGCCGTCCAGATGCGCGCGCGTGGTCTTTCCCTCCCTTTCCAGATTTGAATTCCAGCCCTTAGATCAACGTACTTTTCCTTTTATTAATTTTTATTTCATTTGTTTCCTTTTAATTTGCACGAATTTTTAAAAATAGAAAAAAGCATCCAAAAATTCTGAAATTTTTTATCCAACCTTGAATTAATTTTCAGAACCCAAAAATATTTTTATTTTTATTTTTTGCATTAAAAAATTATTTTTTAATTATTTAAATGTTATTTTTAATTAGTTAATAAGAATTAATTAATTAAAAATACATTTAGGTATTTAAAAATCACAAAAAAATTCAGAGAACATTTTCAAACATTTACAAACATTTACAAACTCACCACACAAATTTCTTTTTGGTTTTGATCATACTTTGACATTTTTCAATTGAATTAGGGTTCTTAAACTTGAATATTTTTAACCCTAACTTTAAAAATTCATAACTTTTGAACCAAAGTGAGTTTGTGAATGATTATTTTTGCATTGTGTTATGCATGGTTTCAAGCATCTAAAAACATTTTTGTCTCATTTTTATCTTTCATTTCCAATTTGTTTGGCATTTTATCTTTAGGATAACTCTTAAAACCCTAGAAACTTAGAAAAATCATAAGTCCTTCTAGGTTAAGCTTCTAACCTCCCCCTTTGGATGGTAACTTAGTATAGGTTTAGGGTTTCTTTGAGTCCATTTTCAATATTTTGTCTATTGATTTGCTTCTGTTTTTGAGTTTTGCATCTCACATGTTCATGTAACCCTAATTTGCATCTTCCTTTGCATCCATCTTGTATAAGCTTGCATACATGAACTTGCCATGGAATTTTGTGCATCCACATGACATATAAGACATCTTAGGACACATTGAAATCATGTTTGATCATTGCATCATCCATTTTCCATGTTATGCTTTCATTTCATTTCATATGAATTCATGAACTTTCATGCTTCCATAATGTCTCATTTGCATTCCCATCCTTTGTATGATCATCTTCATCTCATGACATACATTTATATCATCTCTTTGCATCATTAGCATCATGAAAATGCTTCTGGTTTGGTTTCCATCTTTGCATTTCATTTCATTTTCATTTCATTTCATTTCCTTTTGCTAACTTTTCAGGTGGTAAGTGTTTGAGAAGTGAATTTGCCTTCACTTCTCACAATCTCTTCTCATCTCTCTTATGCATTCATTACTGCATTTTACATTTGTATTAGAGTGAGCTTTCTCATTCATGTTCCCTCCTCACTTTCTTTCTTCAAGCAACTTATCTTCTTAAGTGAAGTAAGTTGTCTTGCTTCTTTCTGCTTCTCCTCCTTTCATCCTGCTTCTTCCTTGGTGGCTTTTCTTTGAAGATCTCTTGCAAACCTCATAAACCCTAGGAATACCCAAGCATGATCACAATTAGGGTTTGATTAGTCCCCCCATTAGTTTTACCTTTGTGTCATCTTTGTGTCTTCTCTTCTCATCTCTTAATCAAGGACTAAACCTTAAAGGTTTTAAGGCTTTGTGATTAAGCTTATGCTTGCATCCTTCTATTAGGATAGAGTGTATAACTTTAATCCTAAGTGTTAAACCCTTGATGTGTTTAAATCCTCTAATCAATTCACCTAATAATCACTAAAGACATCAATCTTGTAACTTGGGCCTTGCATTAGGGTTCTAATTCTTCCTTAATTGGCTAAGAAGGACTAACCCTACTGTTAATGGACAAGTCCCCCTCAAGTTGTCTTACAAACCATAAAATTCACTTCTTAATCATACCATTAACTAAAATCCACTTTAATAAAGGCTTGTTTTGTCATGAGGTTAATCCCTAATCATGGATTAAGTTGAGGAGCCTTCCTCAGCTTAAATGTTCTCATCTATCATCCTTCTATTAGGATGGTGTAATGGGTCCATTAAATCCTTGATTATGGCTTAAACTCATTACTTAACACTAAACAAAAACTCCAAAAACATCTAAATAATCACAAGTAGGTTAATGATCTTAATCCTACATCATGGTAATTAAGTGTGAGGTGTTTACTTCACACTTAAGGTATTCTCATTACCCCTAATTGGAGGGAGGATGTGATGATTTTACTAACCCTTGCTTTAGGCTTAAGCTCAATTTCTTATGACAAACTTCAAAAGCAATAAAAGATTGAAAATACCAAAAACAAACAATAATCGTCTCCTCCGGGATTCTTTTCTCATCTCATTCACTCACAAACGAGAACTTGCTTCTTCCGTCTAATGCAAGCCAGTCAGCACCTGAGCCAGACAGGTCATGCACTTGAGCATAGACAAGTAAGCAGTTCAAAAGTCAACTTATCCTTCAGTCTCTTTGAGTCGAACTACGGTGTACTGACTTCCTCATTGCACGAGAGGATACGTAGGCATAACTTAACTGTTATCGAACAAAAGTCTCTTTATATTCCCCCCTTTCCAGCATTATTCTTTAAGCCTCATAGTCTTGAGCCTCACACTCTTTTCTTGCACTGACACTCTTTATTTTATTTCACACTTCTTTTGCACTGACACTTACATTCTTTTCCAGCTTTTGCACACAAAATAGCAATGACACTACCCTTTCAAACACAAACTTTCAAGCGTGGATCCCGTCGAGTACGACGGACAATCTGGGTGCTAATACCTTCCCAGGTTGAAACCAACCCCCTTTCTCAGTTTATCTGGTTCGCGACCGTCTTATCCATCCCTTTCTAGGTTTATGCAGCATTACCTTTCCTTTGGGATAAAAATGCCTAGCTGGCGACTCTTTTCAGTTCATCTTCATGTTCTCTCTTTCGCCGACCGTTCGCGTCTGTACCCCTCTTAGCCAGGTGCCATCTGGTGGGAGCGACAAGGCTGTGAGATCATAGTCAAAGCTTTTGACGGATCTAAAAAGACAGTTATATGCGAAGTGGATATTCCCATAAATATTGGTCCTCATACTTTTGTAATCACCTTTCAAGTAATGGACATCCGAGCAGCATACAATTGTTTATTGGGACGACCTTGGATCCATGAAGCAAGAGCAGTCACCTTAACACTTCACCAAAAGTTGAAGTTTGTAAAGAATAATAAATTAGTTACAATATGTAGTGAGAGAGCTTTAATTGTAATCAATTTCTCATAATTATCCTACTTGGAACCAGAAGAAATCATTGGAACTCAATTCCAAGAACTCTCTATTAGCAATGAGGAAAAAGGAACATTCATTTCCTCCTATAAAGACACTCTCCAAGTGATAAAGAACAATAACATCAAAGGACGGGGACAAGTTGTAACTCCTACTGACAACAAAATGAGAAAATGCTTTAATTTCTCTCAAGCATTCACTAAGGCCACCAAGAAAGAAGAAATCATTCGTCCTATTTAAGATTTCTTCCACAATGGAGGTTTCCACCACCCCATTTCTCAAGAAGCTGACACGATCGAAGGAGATAACTTTAAGGGTACTTCTTCAGATCCAGATAAGGAATGGAAATCATATTTCAACAAATATGGTTATATATCGCAAGAAGAGGCGTACACGCCATTTTTCTTTCCGCAGGATAACTCTAGATATATACCAAAGTCAGATGACAGGAAGAACTACGAAGATTATGAGATGGAAGGATGTCGTACTCCTCCTAATTAATTAGAAGATGATACTATGATGATACTATAATGAAAAATAAATTCTACTACAACATTCCATGAACAATCTACATATTTGGAAACCTTACATGGATAAGTCAGGATATCAAAGTCAGCTAGAGAATGCCTATTTGTTAAACAACCCTGAGAAAGATTCATCCTTTCCTCTAGAACCATGGAGACCTTACTAAGAAAATTCTGAGTATATTGAAAGACATCTCCACAAAGTCGTAAAAATTACTGGGAAAGATTTCATCAACTTTGCACTACCTGAAATCAATGCCATCAAGGAAGACAATTCATAGATCCCCTCAAAAACCTGGGATACCTTGGGGTAGCCAATCAGAAAGTTTGATTTCCTCATGAAGTATACTGCTCCTGAAAGCTCTCACATCAAGTACGAAGACATCCAACAAACTGGATAGGGAGATTCTCCAGAACATAAGAATGCATATGGAAATGCAACAATAAACCTCTCTTATGACAATATTGCATGAGAAGAAGACTTTATTGATCTGACTCTTCCAGAAATCAGTACCATTACCAAGAACGAACCTGAAAGGAAAGTACCAGACTTTGTGATACATAGAGGAGTTCATCACAATTGGTCATTGTTGAAGTCTCGGATATAGTTCACACCTCAAAGTAATTTCCTTGTCTTTATTTTAACCTCCCATCTAGCCCGGGTGAAGAGTTTGTTTTATAGGGCTTACTTTTCTGTAAATGTCCGTCTTTGCTCTGCCCAAAGGGAAAGAGTTATATTTTATAGGGCTTGTGTTTCAAGAATCGACAAATCATAAATAAAGATGTCATTTTGAATTCCTGCTTTTATTGTTATTTTTCCTTTTTGCTTTTTCAGAAATGGTAATCCTAAAAAACAACCAAATTAAAAACATCATTTTTATTAAAAAAATGCACAAACTCTTGCCTTTCTCTTTGTTTTCTGAAAATTATCATCATTATGTAGATTATTTATTTTAAACCCCATTGAAATATATGATCCAAAGCTGAAGAAGAAGAAGACGAAGAAATTCCATATGAGATCTCTCAACTACTCAAACATGAGGAAAAGTCCATTCAACCATACAAAGAACCGTTGGAAAAGCTAAATTTGGGTTCAGAAGAAGAAAGAAAAGAAGTTAAGATCGGACCATTGCTCATTTCAACTATCAAAGATATGCTTTATTGCTCATTTCATATGTGTTTGCATGGTCCTACCAAGATATGATAGGGTTAGATACGAACATTGTTGACTATAATTTGCGGTTGAAGCCATAATGTCCGCGAATCAAACAAAAATTAAGAAGAACTTACCCAGATATGGCCATCAAAATTAAGGAAGAAATGAAAAAACAGATTGATGTAGGCTTCCTTGCCACGTCAGAATACCCTCAGTGGTTTACCAACATAGTGCCAGTTCTAAAGAAGGAAGAAATAGTCAGGATGTGCATAGACTATAGGGATCTAAATAAAGCCAGTCCAAAGGATGACTTTCCCCTACCACACATTGATATGCTAGTTGATAGCACATCAAGATTTAAAGTAATTTCCTTCATGGATGAGTTTTTAGGCTATAATCAAATCAAAATGGCATCCGAAGATATGGAGAAAACTTCATTTATCACCCCCTAGGGCATCTTTTGCTACAAAGTAATGTCATTCAGTATGAAGAACGCGGGTGAAACCTATTATCGCTCCCACTAAATGACACCCGGTAAAGATGGGTACAGACGTGAACGGTCGACGAAAGAGAAGAGAAATGAATAGAGTCGCCAGCTAGGCATTTTTATCCCGAAGGAAAGGTAATGCTGCATAAACCTAAGAAAAGATGGATAAGACGGTTGCGAACCAGAGAAACTGAGAAAGGGGGTTGGTTACAACCTGGGAAGGTATTAGCACCCAGATTGTCCACCGTACTCGACGGGATCCACGCTTGAAAGTTTGTGTTTAAAGGGTAGCGTCAGTGCTATTTTGTGTGCAAAAGCTGGAAAAAAGAATACAAGTGTCAGTGAAAAAGAAATGTGAAGTGAAATAAAAAAAAGTGTCAGTGCAGGGAAAGAGTATGAAGCTCAAGACTATGAGGCTTAAAGAATAATGCTGGAAGAGGGGGGAATATACAGAGACTTTTGTTCGATAACTGTTAAGTTACGCCTACGTATCCTCTCGTGCAATGAGGAAGTCAGAACACCGTAGTTTGACTCAAAGAGACTGAAAGATAAATCGACTTGTGAACCGTTTACTTGCCTATGCTCAAATATATGACCTGTCTGGCTCAGGTGCAAACTGTCTTGCATTAGACGGAAGAAGCAAGTTCTCGTTTGTGAGTGAATGAGATGAGAAAAGAATCCCGGAGGAGACGATTATTGTTTGTTTTTGGGGTTTTCAATCTTTTATTGCTTTTTGTGTTTGTCATAAGAAAATGAGCTTAAGCCTAAACCAAGGGTTAGTAAACTCATCACATCCTCCCTCTGATTAGGGGTAATGAGAATACCTTAAGCATGAAGTAAACACCTCACACTTAATCACCATGATGTAGGATTAAAATCATTAACCTACTTGTATTTATTTAGATGTTTTTGGAGTTTTTGTTTAGTGTTAAGTAATGAGTTTAAGCCATAATCTAGGATTTAATGGACCCATTACACCATCCTAATAGAAGGATGATATATGAGAACATTTAAGCTGAGGAAGGCTCCTCAACTTAATCCATGATTAGGGATTAACCTCATGACAAAACAAAGCCTTTATTAAATGGATTTTAGTTAATGGTAAGATTAAGAAATGGATTTTATGGTTTGTATGACAACTTGAGGGGGACTTGTCCATTAACACTAGGGTTAGTCCTTCTTAACCAATTAAGGAAGAATTAGAACCCTAATGCAAGGCCCAAGTTACAAGCTATTGTCTTAGTGATTATTAAGTAAATTGATTAAAGGATTTAAACACATTAAGGGTTTAACACTTAGGATTAAAGTTATACACTCCATCCTAATAGAAGGATGCAGGCATAAGCTTAATCACAAAACCTTAAAACCTTTAAGGTTTAGCCATTGATTATAAGATGAGGAGAGAAGACACAAAGATGACACAAAGGCAAAACTAATGGGAGACTAATCAAACCCTAATTGTGATCATGCTTGGGTGTTCCTAGAGTTTATGAGGCTTGCAAGAAGATCTTCAAGAGAGCCACCAAGGAAGAAGCAGGATGAAGGAAGGAGAAGCAGAAAGAAGCAAGACAACTTACTTCAACTTAAGAAGATAAGTTGCTTGAAGAAGGAAAGAGGAGAAGGAGCATGAATGAGAAAGCTAGCTCTAATTCACAAATAAAAATGCAGCAATGGATGCAAAAGAAGAGATGAGAAGAGATTATGAGAAGTGAAGACAAATTCACTTCTCAAACACTTACCACCTGAAAAGTTAGCAAAAGGAAATGAAATGGAATGAAAATGAGAAAGATGCAATGATGCAAACCAAAACCAGAAGCATAATCAAGATGTAAATGATGCAAAGAGATGATGCAAATGTATGTCATGAATTGTGGATGATCATACAAGTAATGAATATGCAAATGAGACATGTAAGAAGCATGAAAGTTCATGAAAACTTATGAGATGTAATGGATACAAAACATGGAAAATGGATTATGAAATGATCAAACATGATTCTAATGTGTCCTAAGATGTCTTAGAAGTCATGTGAATGCACAAAATGCCATGGAAAGTTCATGTATGCAAGCATATGAGAGATGAATGCAAATGAAGGCAAAAAACTAGGGTTTACACATAACATGCAATACAAAATTCAAAACCAGAAGCAAATGGCAAGATAAAAAATTGAAAATAGGATCAAAGGAACCCTAACCCTATATAAGTTCACTGCCCAAAGGAGGAGACTTAAACCTTGACCTAATGGAAGTTATGACTTTCTCAAGTTTGCTAGGGTTTTAAGGTACTTCAAAAGGAAAAATGCACAAAAAATTGAAAATGAAGAATAAATTCAAACCAATTTTATCCTAGGAACTACATGACATGAGGAATGCAATGCAAAAAAGAACCATCATCAAACTCTTCATGGTTAGGCAGAAAGGATTTTTCTAAGTTAGGGTAAAAATATTGACTTTTAAGAACCCTAAATCCAAAGAAAAATGTCAAAATAGGTCAAGAACCAAAAAGAAATTTGTGTGAAGGGTTTGATAATGTTTCTAAATGTATCAAGATGCAATGTGATTTTTTTGGTGATTTTTAGAAACTTAAATGGTATTTTAATTAATTAATTTCCATTAACTAATTAAAATAAACATTTAAATATTTTAAAAATACGAAATTTATGCAAAAAATAAAATAAAAATTATTTTCAGAATGAGAAAAATATTTTAAGTCATGATGCAAAAATTGAAAATTTTTAGAAGTGTTTTACTATTTTTAATAAAATGTGGAAAGAAATACAATAAAAATGAATTAAAAGAGAAAGTATGCAAATCCAATTATCCAGATTCAAAAGAAATGCGCGGGAGTTGACTGGCGCGTGTTTGAAGGGTGAGAATTCACTCTGAGATTTTTGAATTTTTAAACACAATTAATTAGATTAATGACTGGATTAGGGTTTTAACACTTGATCTGGGCCACTCACCTCACGCGGGAAAGACGAATCCAAGGGCCATTATTCAAATTCGATTAATTACGCAGATTAGGGCTAAGCACTCTCAGGTGACCGAAACAGTGTTCCGGTCATCTTCTCCGGTGGACTCAAACCCTAGCTTCTTCTCTAAGCCTCTAATCCTTAAATTTCTTGCCCAGAAATGATCCCCCAACCATCCTAAACCTGAGATTGAACCCTCTAATGCTGAGCTTTCTGGACCCTCATTTGATGCAAATCCCCTCCTATGAACCTCTGGATGATGAAATGAAGCTTAGAATGAGTTTGTATGGCCTGGTTTGAAGGTTTTTGTTCTGGTATAGCAGATTTGGAGGGTTGTGTATGTGGTGTTTCAGGCTGTTTCAGTGCTTGGTTCTTGATCCATGGATGGTATATGACTTATTGGTGAAGAAATTTTTGAGGTTTGATGGCTGTATCAAGAGTTTCGAAGAGATGAAGAAAAATGCAGTTTTTGTGAATCTTGGCTTATGGGAGGATGCTGGCTTGTGTGTGTGTATGTTTCAAGTCTTTGAGGTCCACATATTAAGTTCTGATTGGGCAGAGGGTTGGTAATGTCACAGTTTGATTGGTATGGGCAAAGGTGCAAAAAGTCATGACTTTGTGTACCATAGGTATGGCTCGGGTCAGAGGAGGAATAGGGGCATGGCTGGGGTCAACATGGATCAAGGAGGGCCTTTAGATTGTTTTTGTGCAGCTGTAATGGCTAAGGCAAGTGGTAGCATGGCTCTTGCAACTTTTCCCTCTTTGGAATTCTTTGTGAACCAAGGAAAAGAAACCTATGAACTCTTGAGCAAATTTCAGCAAAATGGACCACATGAAGTTGTCATGATGTTTTGAGATCACTTAGCAATTAATCCAATCATTAGAAATCCCTTTTGCAAAAATTCCATTCTTGAAGATTCATGAGAAATGCCTTATGGTGACTTGTAATTCATGGCATAAAAATGAGAAATATCTTGGGAAATTCTGAATTATGGACCATGTATGATGTTTGTGCAATGCCTAGAAGTCAATTAGAGGTCACATTTGGCTTTGGCAAGTGTTTTTGCAAACTTCCCTCTTTGGTGCATAAGTGAAATTTAGTGATTTTTCCCAACTTTGCAAAGCCATAACTTGAGTTCTATGATGATTTAGATCAAGTTCTTATACTTTTTGAAAATGGAATGATCCAATCTACAACTTTCATGACCAAGAATTTTTCATTTGAATCATTTTTGAATCAAAAAGAGGAGGTTGAAAAACTTTCCCAAAATGACAAGTTTGCATTACAAGTCACTTTCCCAAAATGGCAACTTTGCAAATGGCTTGAAATCCTTCAATTTTGTGAACTTCTAACTTCTTCTAAGATCAAATAAAGATCATACACATCCAAAATGATGGAGAAGACCCTTTGGTTGGGTGATTGGGGGCCTCAGATACCCTGATTTTGCACTGACTTGCTCAAGAAGTCATCTATTAATCAAATGCATTCCCCATTGAATTTCTTCATGAAAATTGGTATGCATGATCCTCATATCACATAGAGACCGATAGAAACAAGAATGACCAAAAATTTTGGAGTTATGGCCTCTGAAACCAAAACCCTAATTTTAGGTCATCTATGCAGTTAAGCTTGGCTCTGCTTCCATGCCTTTCTCAGTTCCTGTGATTTTCTGACTTTCTTGATCTTGGGAGGATATAATATGATGCTTGAACTGTAACACGGTGGGAGAACTGACTTTAGTGAAATGTTGCGGATAGCAAGAGTCGCCACCGACTTTTATTTTATCCAAAGGAAAGGCATACAAGAACAGGAAAGACCTTATAAAAGATTTTTGGGTCCGGGGGGTAGGTTATGTAAAGGGAAGGTGTTAACACCCTTTACATCCATGGTTATCCATGGGCTCTTAGTTACTTAGCTCACTTTAAAATGTTTTTTGAAAATGTGAAGTGTGTGAATAGAAATTTTCATAAGAGTTTGATAATGATCCATGTACGGATGCGTAAAAAACTTGTGTTTGAAAATTGTTTGAAATTGTGAAGTGTTTGAAAAGTTTTTGAATAGTGAGCAAGCAACTATGAGGAACCTACCCTAAAGTTTAAGTCTTTCTGTTCTTGAATCCTTTAAATGGTAAGACTATCCCTATTATTAAGGAATAAGTAGTCATTACCTTGGATGTGTGGGACAAGTAAAGGGGCATCTGTTTAATGAAGGCAACTGTGGGGTGTATTAAGCAATTTTGGAGGGACTGTCATCATTATTCGAAAGGGACAAGATCATTATTCCGTAGGCAACTTCGAAGGGGCTTGATCTTTTAAACTGTAGGGACTATGATGATTTATATTTGAAGGGACTTTTTGCTTTATACACCCTACTTGACCTTTTGATTAGGCAACAATGAGAGGTAACCCTAGAAAGTGAGATGGCGATCAAAGATCGACTTACGTGTGTGAGTATTCAATTTTGATATTTATCTTTTGAATTAAGTGATCTAAATTAATTTTAAATAACATACATGTTTACACTCCCTATTTTTACTAACCATGGCATAAAATAAATAATTTAAACATTATAAAATATTACATCCAGGAGCAATTACAATAATAATAATAAAAGCAATTTAAATAAATAATCAAAATAAAATAATAAGCAAAATAAATAAGCAATTATAATTGGGTTAGTAGAAATAATAATAATAATAATTTAAAAAATAAATGGGGTTAGTAATAAACATGATTAATAATAATAATAAACAAAAAGATTATAATAAACAAAATTTTAATGGTTAATAAGAAAATATGAACAATTATATTAATTATAAAATTTTAAGTTAAGTGTATAAATTATAAAATTAATTATGAACATAAAAATAAATTGTAATTACAAAAATTAAATTAGCAATTTTAACATATAATAAGAATTATTTTCATGCAAAATTAAATTATAAACAATGATAGAATATTTATATATTATAAAAAAATAAATTAAGAATTTTAATTTTTTTAACATATTTATGTACAAATTAAATTAAATATAAATAATAATATTAAACAAGAATAGAAAAAGAAATTAGGTTTTTTAGAAATTATTATGATTAAATTAGGGTTTGTAATATAATTAGGGTTTTTTAAAATAAATTAGGTTTATAAAGGAAATAATTAGGTTTTATATATTTAATATACAAAATTATTAAATAATATACAATTAAAAAATATAATATAAGTTTTAAGAGAAAAATAATTTACATATATTGTTTTAGAAAAGTATTTAAATTAGTTTTAGAAAATAATATAAAGAAATAATAAGAAAATAAAACAAGAAAAAATAAAAACAAAAAAAAACAGGACCTGGGATTTGAACCCAGGTCCTTTACCTGAACATTCAGAAGCACAACCACTGGGCCAATGCAACGCATCTGATAGCCTTTCCCTTCAAGTTTGTTTTGTTGTTGTTCTGGAAAATAAAACAAATCAAGCAAAAAAAATGCATTTTCGAACCCAAGCCCTTTAGCTCATCACACACACACCAAAACCAACTGAGCTACGCGCTCATTGTGAAATATAATCAGAACAAAACAATAAAATATTATGTTTCATATTTGAATTTCCTCTGCGCGCCAAGACTTCATCTTCAACCTCCTGACTTGCGAAATTACCTACGAATTTTGTTGCCACTTTTCCTGCGAATTTTCCTGCACTTGAAACCTGCCAATCTCATATCATCATGAATATGCAACCATTCATCAAATTAAACACATGGTTATGATCACCACACTTCACACAGTTCATTTATGTCCTTAAAATTAATTTATATGGTCTAAATCAAAGAACCCTAATTATGGTTCAAGAACCCTAATTATGGTTCAAGAACCCTAACAATGGCCGTTTTCGGTTCATGGCCTTATCCTTCAATTTCTTTGTCCAGAAAGCATCTAAACATCATCACTAACACAAATATACAGTTAGAATTCATTATCATTGCATAAATAATCCAAATCGAAAAAAAAATAAAAGTATGAACAATATGGATTCGGGTTGGTCATATGAGCATGAGTTGAATGCGTTTGAGGGTTGGGATAGACTCAGTGATGTCCAAAGATCATCTCTATGTCTTCAAAATACCTTTTTCTGCCCTTTAAAGATGAATCCGAATTTGAATTTTTTGATGAACTTTTGAAGTTTGGATGTGTTGTTTGAGGCTGCAAATTCGTCCCCTCTCATTGGCAATGTGTTTATGTATATATATGGATTGAATTAGGTCAGAAAAATGCTATCACTCTTTGGATTTTTTTGATGTTTGAAGATTGAAAAAGATATGTCATAAAACTTGATTTTTCTTTGATCAAACATTGCTATTTTAGGATGATCTTCATAATTCTTATATCAATCAAGTCTAAATATATCTTATGACCTTCTAGAAACCAAATCAATTTAAATTTTCATTATTTTATATTTTATTTGAATTTAAAATGATTTTTAATATAAAAAATCATAATAAATAAAAACAAAATGAATAAAATTATGAGTAAATCAATTTAATTTCGTGCATGATGTTATAGTATGGATTGGGTCATCATATGGCAAGCCCATTTAGAAAAAATTGGTTTTAAACCTCCATTTTCTTCATAAACCAACCAAAAATTTCCCAACTTTGCAAGGGCACACATCCTTCAATTTTAATGCTATGAGGGTGTTCTTGGACATTTTGGAAATCTTGAAGAGTCCTATAACCAACCCCACTGGTTTCATGTTCATATCATTCACCATTCTCAAGTTATGCCCTTTTGAAGTTGTTGACTTTTTGTTGACTTTCAAAAGGACCTATAATGTCTTAGCTCATACCTTCCAAATGAAGCATTTTTGGGCTTGGCTTGTGAGACACAAAGTTGTAGAGAATTCAATTTCATTAAAAATGAGCTTTAGATGGAGACTAGGTGATGAAGCATGTGAAAGTTATGGCTGGTCAAAGTTCAGTTGACTTTTACTGAGGAAACCCTAATTTAGAAACTCCTGATTTTTGATGATCTGAAATCTCCTTGATGAATCATGATCAACCCTTGATCAAATGATGAATTTTACTTCATATACTTGATGTTGGCAAAAAATCATGAAGTTTGACTTTGGTTTGACCATAGTTGACCTCAGTTTGACCTTTTAACTGCTTTGACTGATTTTGACTTATCTGATCATCTGACTGAGCAAACCTTTGAGAAAAGTCTTGAAACTTGTCATGGGGGTTCTTACACACATATAAGATGTTATGAAGCTCACTTGAAGTCTTGAAAATTCATTTAGCCTGATTAAAGTCAAAACCCTAGTTTTGGATGCACTGCTTAGGAGGTGCATTGTATGAGGGAATTGTCAACTTTTCTGACCAATTGTGAACTTTGTGAACCTTGTGAACCATCATAAAATGTCTTGTGAACCTCATGGGAGGTATTATGAACCTTGTGAACCTCATAAAGTGACTTGTAGACTTCATGAACCTCATGAAAGGTTTTGTAAGCATTGTGAATCTTGTGAACCTTGTGAACCTCATAAAGTGACTTGTAGACTTCATGAACCTCATGAAAGGTCTTGTAAGCATTGTGAATATTGTGAACCTTGTGAACCTCATAAAGTGACTTGTAGACTTCATGAACCTCATGAAAGGTTTTGTAAGCATTGTGAATCTTGTGAACCTTGTGAACCTTCTTAGCACACAAAGTCTTGTATTTGTGAGGGCAAATTTTGGGGTGCAACAGCTGCCCCTGTTCAATTTTCTGAAACCTGAGGGGTTAGATTGGTATATGTGCCAGTCGTGACCTGGAATGTTGAAGGGGATTGAACACAAAATCCCAAAAATTTGCACTCACCGGTGCGTAAACTGATATTGATGGTTGGTTGTATATGCTTGAGTGGGCTTAAAGATGCCACTTGGAGAAAAGTTCTTCAGATACATTTCTTGGAGGATAAAGCAGTCCAAAATATGAAGATATAATGATAGCTTTCAGGAGGATAAAGCAGTCCTGAGGTAGTGATATGCTTTCAGGAGGATACAGCAGTCCTGAGGTAATAGTATGCTTTCAGGAGGATAAAGCAGTCCCGAGGAGATAATATGCTTTCAGGAGGATAACAACGTCCTGAGGTAATGATATGCTTTCAGAAAGATAAACAACGTTCTGAGGTAAGGGTGATAGCTTTCAGGAAGATGAACAACGTCCCGAGGAGATAATATGCTTTCAGGAGGATAACAACGTCCTGAGGTAATAATATGCTTTCAGGAGGATAACAACGTCCTGAGGAAGTGATGATATGCTTTCAGAAAGATGAACGACGTTCTGAGGTATGAATAAGCTTTCAGGAGGATAAAGCAGTCCTGAGGGGATAATAACCTTTGGGAAGATAACAACGGCCCAAAGTAATAATATGCTTTCAGGAGGATAACAACGTCCTGAGGTATAAGAAGTTTTCAGGAGGATAAAGCAGTCCTGAGGGATTGATAGCTTTCAGGAGGATAAAGCAGTCCTGATAGTCACAAGTTGTTGATGAAGTCTGTTTGCTGGAGAATTGATCTGAAAAACAAGATTATAACATTCTGTATGATAGTATTAGTTTATGCATTATGTATGCATGTATAATATGATGCACTTAAGTAATGTATTATGTATCTATGGATATGTATATTATGGTATGATGTAAATGATGTATGTATGATATGATGCTGCCGGAAGCGTCTGGATATCTTTGTATAACAACTGCTGGCCAGGGAAAATAAATCCCAGTTTATTGCTGAAGAATATGAGGAACTCATTCCCGTCTTGTTTGATAATAAGGCATATATAACCTCCCGTCTGCTGGGGATAATAAAGTATATATAACCTCCCGTCTGCTGGGGATAGTAAGGTATATATAACCTCCCGTCTGCTGGGGATAGTAAGGTATACATAACCTTCGTCTTCGTTTGATAGTAGGGTAGATATGACCTCCCGTCTTCGTTCGTCGTACTCTTATTGGAAAGTAAATTCCCGAATATCCGTATGAGGATAAAAGAGATGGATATAAATTCCAGGGGAGATATGACTTTATGAAGATGGATTTGTCCTACTGAGGGTTTGTAACTGTCTTGTAGATATGAACTGGCGAAGCTTCGTTGAAATCCTTCCCTCGTTCGTCCTTAGTAAATACTATTACTGTATTTTCATGCATTTTTGGTAAACATCAATCATATTAAGCATATATTCATTTCTGGTAAACATTAATCATATTCAAAAGCATACATACATTCAAACACAACCAATGGACGTTTCGCTTATGTAAATAGGGTAAAAGTAAATCTGGATTCAAAGATGGAATTTTATTTATATCAAAGAGTGACCCATACATGGGTAGATTTGTACAAGGAGGCATAAACCCTAGTAAGAGAATTTTGTCATAAAGTTTTTTTACAAAACAAAGAAAATCAGCTATGTGGGAAATAATCCTATTGAGTTTCAATTCTACTATTGCCATTATCTTCAAGTATCTCATCTTCTGCTGTTGAGACGGAAACGATTGGATTGAGCTTTAACTGTTCGAGCTTGAGTAAGTAACACAACTGGTTGCAGTTTCATGGGTGATCCAAACGAGACATAGTCATACGCTTTAATCCCTAACTTTTGCCTGGATTGCCCTTTCAGGTTTTCAATCCATCGGGATACCCTTTTTTGCCCAAGCCGCCTTTTCAGGTTTTCGACTTGCCGGGTGAACATTTTTTATATATATCCCTAATTTTTTCCCAAACCCTTTTGGTTTGCCGGGATGCCCTTATTTTTGCCTAGGCCTGTCAACCTAGCGGGTCTTTTTTCATGCGTAGTATTTTTTAACTATGTCTGCGTTTACAGGCTGCGGGAAGTCTTCACCATCCATAGTAGTAAGTATCATGGCACCTCCTGAGAATACTGTTTTGACCACAAATGGTCCTTCATATGTTGGAGTCCCCTTGCCCCTAGGATCACCCTGTGGTAATATGATACGTTTGATTACCAAGTCACCAGCCTGATATACCTTTGGCTTAACCTTCTTATTAAAAGCTTTGATCATTCGCTTCTGGTACATCTGGCCATGACAAACTGCTGCTAGCCTCTTCTCATCAATCAAATTTATCTGGTCAAGTCGAGTCTGAATCCATTCATCTTCATTCAAGCTTGCATCCTTCATAATTCTTAAGGAGGGAATCTGAACTTCAATGGGCAGAACTGCTTCCATACCATAGACTAAGGAGAATGGGGTTGCCCCTGTTGAAGTACGTATTGTGGTACGATAACCATGAAGAGCAAATGGTAACATCTCATGCCAATCCTTGTAAGTAACAGTCATCTTCTGTACAATCTTCTTAATGTTCTTATTAGCAGCTTCAACTGCCCCATTCATCTTTGGACGATACGGAGAAGAGTTGTGATGCTTAATCTTGAACTGCGTGCAGAGATCAGTAATCATATTGTTGTTCAGATTAGAGCCATTGTCAGTGATAATCCTTTCCAGGATGCCATACCTACATATGAGATTGTTCTTAATGAATCGAGCCACAACATTCTTGGTAACAGATGCAAATGAGGCTGCCTCCACCCACTTCGTGAAGTAATCAATAGCAACCAGGATGAAACGATGCCCATTAGAAGCAGTAGGCTTGATTTCACCAATCATATCAATGCCCCACATGGCAAAAGGCTAAGGAGCAGTCAACACATTCAATGGTGATGGAGGTATATGTACTTTATCAGCATAAATTTGACACTTGTGACAAGTTCTGGAGTGTTGATAGCAATCGGCTTCCATGGTAGACCAATAGTAACCTGCTCTCAATATCTTCTTTGCCATAGTATGACCACTAGAATGAGTGCCAAAGATCCCATCATGCATATCTTTCATAATCTCAATTGCTTCCTTCTTATCCACACAACGAAGCAAAGTTGAATCATGATTGCGCTTGTACAAAATCCCATTACTCAAAAAGAACTTAGCAGAAAACCTTCTCAGAAACTTCCTATCTTTGACAGATGCCCCTTCAGGGAACTCCTGAGCTTCAAGATATCTTTTCACTTCATAGAACCAAGGCATCTCTTCTGCCCCTTCAGTGTCAATCTCATTGCAGTATGCAGGCTTCTCAAATCTATCAATAGTAATCTTGGGAGCTTCATCATCCCAGCTGATCTCAAACATAGATGCCATGGTAGCTAATGCATCTGCCAACTGATTCTCTCTTCGTGGAATATGTCCAAAGGTAATCTCTTTAATATGTGGGATTAAAGACAACACATGCTCTCTGTAAGGAATGAGATTATCATGCTTGGTATCCCAATCTCCTTTAATCTGACTTACTACCAGGGCTGAATCTCCATATACATCAAGGAACTGAATCTTCATATCAATAGCAGCTTTAATACCCAGGATACATGCCTCATACTCAGCCATGTTATTGGTACAATAGAAACACAATCTTGCAGTAATCGGGGTATGACAACCTTCAGGGGAGCTAATCACAACATCAACACCATTACCAAGTGCATTAGAGGCACCATCAAAAACCATAGTCCATCGGGATCCTTGTTCAGGTCCGTCATATTGTCCAGGTTCTTTGGTAATAATCATAATGTCTTCATCAGGGAACTCAAAACTCATTGACTGGTAATCATCTACTGCTTGATGAGCCAAATGATCTGCTACAACACTTCCCTTAATGGCCTTCTGAGTAGTATACTGTATGTCATATTCTGTCAATATCATTTGCCATCTTGCAATTCTTCCGGAGAGAGCAGGTTTCTCAAATATGTACTTGATTGGATCCATTTTTGAAATCAATAAGGTGGTATGAGTCAACATATACTGTCTTAGTCGGCGAGCAGCCCATGCCAAAGCGCAGCAAGTTTTCTTGAGCAGTGAGTATCTTGTTTCACAGTCGGTAAACTTTTTGCTAAGGTAGTATATTGCCTGCTCTTTTCGACCAGACTCGTCATGTTACCCCAACACACACCCCATTGAGTTGTCTAACACAGTTAAGTACATAATCAAGGGTCTTCCATCAACTGGTGGCATCAAAATTGGAGGTTCTAGCAGGTATCTCTTGATTTCATCAAAGGCAGTCTGGCACTCGTCATTCCATTCCATCACCTGATCTTTCTTCAACAACTTGAAGATTGGCTCACAGATGGCAGTTAATTGGGAAATAAATCTTGCGATGTAATTCAATCGTCCCAAGAAACCTCTAACTTCCTTCTCAGTACGGGGAGCTGGCATCTCTCGTATAGCTTTCACTTTTGCAGGATCCACTTCAATACCTTTTCCACTGACAATGAAACCCAGGAGTTTACCAGATCTAACTCCAAAAGTACACTTGTTTGGGTTCAATATCAACTTGTATTTCTTCAATCTCTCAAACAATTTATGCAAATGATCAAGATGTTGCTCTTCATTCTGAGACCTGGCTATCATATCATCCACATACACCTCTATCTCATGATGAATCATATCATGAAACAAAGCCACCATAGCACGCTGATATGTTGCCCCTGCATTCTTCAAACCAAATGGCATCACTTTATAACAAAAAGTGCCCCACTGTGTAACAAATGTTGTCTTCTCCATATCTTCAGGAGCCATTTTGATCTGATTGTAACCAGAGAAACCATCCATAAAAGAGAATACCTTATGCTGAGCAGTGTTTTCAACCAGAACATCAATATGAGGAAGTGGAAAGTCATCTTTGGGGCTAGCCTTGTTCAAATCTCTGTAGTCCACACACATACGTACCTTACCATATTTCTTAGGTACCGGCACCACATTTGCAACCCACTGAGGATAAGAAGTCACTGCTAAGAACCCTGCATTGAACTGTTTCATTACCTCTGCTTTGATCTTTTCTGACATCTCAGGACGCATACGACGAACCTTCTGCTTCTTTGGACGACAGTCTTCTTTTACTGGTAAACGGTGAACCACAATGTCTGTATCCAACCCTGGCATATCTTCATAAGACCAAGCAAAGATCTCCACATAGTCACGTAACATCTGAATCAATCTTCTCTTGACACTGTCCTCTAATTCAGCTCCTATCTTGACTTCTTTCCTGTTTTCTTCAGTTCCCAGATTCACAACTTCGACTGGCTCTTCATGTGGCTGTATAGCTTTCTCTTCTTATTGTAATAACCTAGCAAGCTCTACAGGTACTTCACAATCGTCCTCATTTCCGTCTTCAGTTTGATAGATCGGATTCTCGAAATTATAATTGGCAATAGTAGAACTGTTATCAATAGGATCCAGAGTGGATGAGGATCTGCATTTTAGTGACGTGGGTGTGTGTAAGAACACATAGCTGATAAAACAAAAAAGAAAAGAAAGACAAAGAACGCAATATTTACGAAAACGAAATGTCCAATGATTTTTATTGAATGAAGTATGCAAATGAAATGACATCCCGTAACAAGCACACCATTGTGCCCCGGGTAAGGCACAAGGCTTAAGAGTTCAATTGTTCAAGAAATTACAAACTTAAAAAGAAACAACACAGTAATAGTATTTACTCCTGACTAAAGGAGATAGGAATAACATCTTCAGCTTTCCAATTATTGAGTCCAGCACCCACGGTAGAAAAAATCCAAGCATCCAGATTTTAGTCTTCATCATAGTCATCCACAGCATTGATCTGATCTTTCATGACCCCTTGATTGGTGATACGAACAGCGCGAGCACGACGAACAGCCTTCTGGGACTCTGCAGTGAAACCCAAACCAAACTTGTCAGACTTATATGGGATGTCAGGAAGCTGACCCCAAATAGTACAACCACCTTCATCCACTAAGCTCTAGCATCCTTGAGGGAGGC
The DNA here is from genome assembly GCA_963966055.1 of Lathyrus aphaca. Taxonomy (NCBI): domain Eukaryota; kingdom Viridiplantae; phylum Streptophyta; class Magnoliopsida; order Fabales; family Fabaceae; genus Lathyrus; species Lathyrus aphaca. The sequence continues at coordinate 492,454,397 of OZ014525.1, read as the reverse complement.
CATTGTTGGAGGTACTCTGGTGACCACAGGAACTTTCTTGACAACAGGAGGAGCTTCATAATCATTAACAATCCAAGGAACCACTTCAAATGTCTGACACGGAGTTTCAACATATTCACCTTCCACTTCCAGATACTTGAAGGTGTTCACATGGCTAACAAAATATTCTTCCTCTCCATAGACAGTAACAACCTTTCCTTCTACCGGATATTTCAGCTTCTGATGTAATGTAGAGGTTACAGCACCTGCCCCATGGATCCAGGGACGACCAAGCAAACAAGAGTACGAAGGACGAATATCCATCACATAAAATGTAGCATTAAAAATCTGAGAACCAACTTTGATTGGGAGATCAATTTCCCCATGCACTACTCTTCTAGAACCATCAAAAGCCTTCACCACTATACTACTGGGCTTCAGCACAGCATCTTCAGGACTCAGCTTATTCAGGACTTCCTTGGGCAACACATTCAGAGAGGAACCATTGTCTATCAATACATGTGACAGGGTAGTGCCCCTGCATTCAATTGAGATATGCAGAGCCCTGTTATGATCCCTCTTGGCAGGAGTCAAATCAGCATCAGAAAACCCTAACCCATTATCATAGGTCAGGTGGGCAACACAATTCTCAAACTGGTCAACAGAAATTGCATTGGGTACATGAGCAGTCTTCAGAAACTTGATCAAAGCTTTGGCATGAGCCTCAGAACATAACAACAAGGACATCATAGAAATCTTGGAGGGAGTATGCCCCAACTGATCAACAATGTCATAATCACTCTTGCGAATGATTTTCAATACTTCTTCCATCTGCTTAGAGAGATCATCAGCAGCTGGCACATCAGTAGATATAGGTTCAATAATAGGACCTTTGCCCCGAGCATCAGTGGTAGAGGTAGCAGCAGGAGTAACTGCATTCTTGGAAGTCACTGGAGGAGAGAAGACTCTTCCACTACGTGTGATCTTACTAGATCCAGTAATATTATCAACATCAACAGGCACATCAGCTAAGGGTTCCTGCTTAACACCATGGATATAAACATCAGACCCATAATGCCAAGGCACAGCTTTGTCAGACGTATACGGAATAGGACCAGGAGTGGTAATGACCATAGGGGCCACTCTGGCTTCAACAACAACCTTCACAGGGCCTTCAGCAGTAATCTTAATCGGACCCTTATGAGTGATTTTAACAGGTCCCTTTGAAGTGATCCTTACTGGCACTCTGTTAACCATATCAACCTCTTCAATCTTCCTACCTTGAGTAATATGATCCACCATACTCTCTACAGACGATGGAGTCCTCTCAAACACTATGGTATACTTATCCATGAGACGTTGAATTCCATCTCTCAATCTCCAGCAACTATCCGGCTTATAGGTACAATACAAACAGTCTTCACGACAACCTGGAAACAACCCAGCTTGTACTAACTTCTTCTTGATAACAGACAATGGTGTGGTCAACTCTGCAACTGAATAGATATGTAAATCTTCATCAATGGCATTGACAGTCTTCTCGTGATTTGGCATGGGAGCAGTAATCACATTTGGAGTACCCGGAGGGTCAAACTCAATTTCTCCAGCCTCAATCATATCTTGAATTTTGTTCTTCAATACCCAGCAACTGTTGGTATCATGTCCCTGACAATTTGAATGATACGCACATCACGCATTAGGAATGTATCTGGGAGAGGTAACATTAGGATTCTGAGGAGCCTCTTTCAGAGTGATAAGTTCAGCCTTCAACAAGTGTTGCAATGCCTGAGCCATTGACATGTTGATCTTAGTGAACTGTCTTCTAGCCCTCTGTTGGTTGCCCTGTGGTTGCTCTGGTGTTGTAGGAGTTGGATTGGAGATATGAACCGCATTCACAGACTGATGCCTTCTGTTACGATCAGGTTGACCATAAACAGCATTTGATTCTTTCTTCCCACTAGGAGGCTTCTTTGCAGCACCTGAGGAAGAAGCACCCACCTGAATCTTGCCACTCTTTATACCATTTTCCACGCGCTCTCCTGTCATTATCAACTCAGTGAAGCCAGATGATGAGCTTCCAATGAGATGACTGTAAAAAGGACCATTCAACGTACACATGAACATATCAACCAACTCCCTGTCAGTTAAAGGGGGTTGTACTCTTCCAGCTAAATCTCTCCACTTCTGAGCATACTCCTTGAAGCTTTCTTTAGCACCCATAGACATGCTTTGCAGCTGCATGCGAGTGGGAGCTAAATCAGCATTGTATTGATACTGCTTGTAGAAGGCTTCAGCAAGATCATTCCAATCACGGATGTTGACACTCTCCAACTGATAGTACCATTCCAATTGAGCTCTAGATAAGCTCTCTTGGAAGAAATGGATCCACAACTTCTTGTCAGCAGTATGAGGTTGGATTCTCCTGACATAAGACCTCAGATGCAGCTTGGGACAAGAGACCCCATCATAAACAACAAAAGTAGGAACCTTGAAACCAATGGGTATGACTACCCCAGATATCAGACTCAAATCTTCAAAATCCATCCCAGAAGACTTCTGCAACTCCATAGCATCCATTCTATCCACCAGCATTTTGAACTTATCTTCATTAGGCTCACGATAGTAGTTGGCTTCAAAATCAGAGTCCCCTGTAGTGTTGTGGAGACTGCCTCCCTCTTTTTCAGACTCTTCAGACTCATAATCTTCGACTGGTTCTTTGGTCTTGGCAAGACTTTTGAACCTTCTTCCCATGTTGATCAGGCCACCTGGCCTTCTAGTCTTCTTAGTCTTCTTGGCCAACAGTGTCTTCAATTCATCCTGCCCCTTGGACAAGTTCAGGATCAGCTCTTGGAACTGTGCATTTTGTGCCTGGAGATCCTTAACTATTTGTTCAAGAGCCATTGCTGAAATAAACAGCGAGAAGATAAGAAACCTGTGCACAATAAACCTGTGGTGCAATGATATGATATGTGGATGTATATGTAATGTTTTCAAGGACCGCGGGATTTAAATTTGCTTAAACAAACAAGAAGGTAAACTTTTATTAGTAATAAATTTGTTTTGCCTCTTGGGCTTACAGAAAATGAAATGAAATAAATACAAGAGATGGGGTTTTAAGTCTCCCATGGACGTTTCCTCTTTGTGTTGAGGTATGAGTTGAGATTCCGCTCCTCGTGAAGTTGCTTTGTTAATTCCAGGATTCTTTCTTGGCTTGTTTTGTAATGAGCCTCGAAAGTATCCCTTTACTCCTTCAACTGGATCCAGGATCTCTGTAAGTCTTCCATGTCAGTAGGCATGTCTGGGTAAAGGATGGTATAAGCAGTATCTCCTTCAGCAACAGGTTCCATGGTAACTGGCAGGATAGCAGGATATGGCATCATGAGAGTCTGAGCACGAGATCGCACCCATCTGAGATAAGCCTCCATAGGAATAGTGTACTTAGGCTCCAGAGTCTTGCTGTCAACCTTGTTTACTTTTCCCCATGCTCGTATGAATCTCTGACGGTAACCTTGAAGATTGTTGTCGTAGTCAAACACAATGCCTTGAATTAGCATGTCATGTGGGCCATCACTCCGAGCGTAACCAAACTGTCGTAAAGCTAAAGAGGGGTTGTAAGTAATGCCTCCTCTTATGCCCAGGAGTGGCACATTAGGAAACTCCCCACAACGGTCAATGATAGTGATATTCTCCATAGATCTGGAGCACCAATGGATATCTGAATGAGAGAGTGACATGATCCTCTTGGACCACCTGAACCCTTTCTCATTCTTCATTACTGAGCGAGGAAGGTGAGAAATAAACCACCTAGATAGCAAAGGTATGCAACACATCAAAGTTCCTCTTGCCCTTGTAGTACGAGTATGAAGAGAATGTAGGATGTCTCCAAGCAATGTAGGCACTGGATTGTGACTCAGGAATATGTTGATGGCATGAACGTCTATGAACTGATCTGGATTGGGGAACAATACTAAGCCATAAATCAGCAAGGCTAAGATCTCCTTAAAAGCATCATAGCTCATGGCCTTCAAGAACACCTGAGCTTTTTCTATCAACACCTTGGCAAGAATATCCTTAACTCCGCTTCTCGTTTCTAGAACAATGTCAGACTTCTTCAGATGTAGAGCTGCAGCAATAACCTCTGGTTTAAGCTCCTTCTCCAAGCCTGTGAAGGGTCTTTGATCAAGAACAGGTATGCCCAGAAGTTTAGAGAACTCTTCCATGGTTGGAACCAGCTGGTAGTCGGGGAATGTAAAGCAATGGTGCTTAGGGTCAAAGAATTGAAACAGAACACTCATCATGTCTTCATTGAACCCTGAAGTGACTAGATCCAATAGGTGACCATGTCTCTTGATGAACTGGGAGTGATCAGACACTTGAGAAACCAACTCTTTAAGCTTAGCAGGTATGCCCACAAAGTTGATCCTGATAGTGTTTCTACGAGCAGAAGCCATGACCTGCAACAAAGAACAAAGATAAATCCTTTGGTCCTTGAAATGGTTAGTGAAAATGCTATGCTCATGATGCATGATGATGTCATGATGTTATGCTCAATCACAAACATGTGGCACACACAAACAAGTCACACCATAGCCCTAGGTTTAAAGGCTTGCATGAGGTTTAAGGTAAGTACCCTCCCCTGAAGTTAGATGGTTCATCCTGTCCTACAAAAGTAACCAGGTTCTAAGGGATCTCAATATCATTGATCCTTCACAAGGGTGGTTGTTCAGTAGGCAACTTACTTGCCAACCAAAACCCTCCAAGTTTAGAATCTCAATGAGCGTAGTATCGAGTATCAACCAACTTCAGTCTTCACCAAAGCCAGTTATCTCACTACTTTCTAAAGGCCAAGATGGGATAACTAGGGTTTTAAAAGTTAGTTAGTGCATTGACAACATATGGCAGCCTCATATTATCCTCAACTTGACTTAAGGAACATAAGCACCAACCAAGAAGTCACACTAACTATGGCCACCAGATCAACCATATCGGTATACGCCGTACAGTTTCCTTGGTCTATTTCCATTTACCTAAGGTACACTAGATCCGGGTTAGGATCTTTCACACATAAGAGCACCCAACAGATAAGTATAAAGCAAACAAGGCAAACAATTTTAAAGTGATCTAATTCCTAAGGGTACCCCTCTTTTATACTATCCCCAGCAGAGTCGCCAGTTCTGTAACACAGTGGGAGAACTGACTTTAGTGAAATGTTGCGGATAGCAAGAGTCGCCACCGACTTTTATTTTATCCAAAGGAAAGGCATAAAAGAACAGGAAAGACCTTATGAAAGATTTTTGGGTCCGGGGGGTAGGTTATGTAAAGGGAAGGTGTTAGCACCCTTTACATCCATGGTTATCCATGGGCTCTTAGTTACTTAGCTCACTTTAAAATGTTTTTTGAAAATGTGAAGTGTGTGAATAGAAATTTTCATAAGAGTTTGATAATGATCCATGTACGGATGCGTAAAAAACTTGTGTTTGAAAATTGTTTGAAATTGTGAAGTGTTTGAAAAGTTTTTGAATAGTGAGCAAGCAACTATGAGGAACCTACCCTAAAGTTTAAGTCTTTCTGTTCTTGAATCCTTTAAATGGTAAGACTATCCCTATTATTAAGGAATAGGTAGTCATTACCTTGGATGTGTGGGACAAGTAAAGGGGCATCTGTTTAATGAAGGCAACTGTGGGGTGTATTAAGCAATTTTGGAGGGATTGTCATCATTATTCGAAAGGGACAAGATCATTATTCCGTAGGCAACTTCGAAGGGGCTTGATCTTTTAAACTGTAGGGACTATGATGATTTATATTTGAAGGGACTTTTTGCTTTATACACCCTACTTGACCTTTTGATTAGGCAACAATGAGAGGTAGCCCTAGAAAGTGAGATGGCGATCAAAGATCGACTTACGTGTGTGAGTATTCAATTTTGATATTTATCTTTTGAATTAAGTGATCTAAATTAATTTTAAATAACATACATGTTTACACTCCCTATTTTTACTAACCATGGCATAAAATAAATAATTTAAACATTATAAAATATTACATCCAGGAGCAATTACAATAATAATAATAAAAGCAATTTAAATAAATAATCAAAATAAAATAATAAGCAAAATAAATAAGCAATTATAATTGGGTTAGTAGAAATAATAATAATAATAATTTAAAAAATAAATGGGGTTAGTAATAAACATGATTAATAATAATAATAAACAAAAAGATTATAATAAACAAAATTTTAATGGTTAATAAGAAAATATGAACAATTATATTAATTATAAAATTTTAAGTTAAGTGTATAAATTATAAAATTAATTATGAACATAAAAATAAATTGTAATTACAAAAATTAAATTAGCAATTTTAACATATAATAAGAATTATTTTCATGCAAAATTAAATTATAAATAATGATAGAATATTTATATATTATAAAAAAATAAATTAAGAATTTTAATTTTTTTAACATATTTATGTACAAATTAAATTAAATATAAATAATAATATTAAACAAGAATAGAAAAAGAAATTAGGTTTATAAAGGAAATAATTAGGTTTTATATATTTAATATACAAAATTATTAAATAATATACAATTAAAAAATATAATATAAGTTTTAAGAGAAAAATAATTTACATATATTGTTTTAGAAAAGTATTTAAATTAGTTTTAGAAAATAATATAAAGAAATAATAAGAAAATAAAACAAGAAAAATAAAAACCAAAAAAAACAGGACCTGGGATTTGAACCCAGGTCCTTTACCTGAACATTCAGAAGCACAACCACTGGGCCAATGCAACGCAGCTGATAGCCTTTCCCTTCAAGTTTGTTTTGTTGTTGTTCTGGAAAATAAAACAAATCAAGCAAAAAAATGCATTTGGCTGGTTTCGAACCCAAGCCCTTTAGCTCATCATACACACACCAAAACCAACTGAGCTACGCGCTCATTGTGAAATATAATCAGAACAAAACAATAAAATATTATGTTTCATATTTGAATTTCCTCTGCGCGCCAAGACTTCATCTTCAACCTCCTGACTTGCGAAATTACCTACGAATTTTGTTGCCACTTTTCCTGCGAATTTTCCTGCACTTGAAACCTGCCAATCTCATATCATCATGAATATGCAACCATTCATCAAATTAAACACATGGTTATGATCACCACACTTCACACAGTTCATTTATGTCCTTAAAATTAATTTATATGGTCTAAATCAAAGAACCCTAATTATGGTTCAAGAACCCTAATTATGGTTCAAGAACCCTAACAATGGCCGTTTTCGGTTCATGGCCTTATCCTTCAATTTCTTTGTCCAGAAAGCATCTAAACATCATCATTAACACAAATATACAGTTAGAATTCATTATCATTGCATAAATAATCCAAATCTAAAAAAAATAAAAGTATGAACAATATGGATTCGGGTTGGTCATATGAGCATGAGTTGAATGCGTTTGAGGGTTGGGATAGACTCAGTGATGTCCAAAGATCATCTCTATGTATTCAAAATACCTTTTTCTGCCCTTTAAAGATGAATCCGAATTTGAATTTTTTGATGAACTTTTGAAGTTTGGATGTGTTGTTTGAGGCTGCAAATTCGTCCCCTCTCATTGGCAATGTGTTTATGTATATATAGGGATTGAATTAGGTCAGAAAAATGCTATCACTCTTTGGATTTTTTTGATGTTTGAAGATTGAAAAAGATATGTCATAAAACTTGATTTTTCTTTGATCAAACATTGCTATTTTAGGATGATCTTCATAATTCTTATATCAATCAAGTCTAAATATATCTTATGACCTTCTAGAAACCAAATCAATTTAAATTTTCATTATTTTATATTTTATTTGAATTTAAAATGATTTTTAATATAAAAAATCATAATAAATAAAAACAAAATGAATAAAATTATGAATAAATCAATTTAATTTCGTGCATGATGTTATAGTATGGATTGGGTCATCATATGGCAAGCCCATTTAGAAAAAATTGGTTTTAAACCTCCATTTTCTTCATAAACCAACCAAAAATTTCCCAACTTTGCAAGGGAACACATCCTTCAATTTTAATGCTATGAGGGTGTTCTTGGACATTTTCGAAAGCTTGAATAGTCCTCTAACCAACCCCACTGGTTTCATGTTCATATCATTCACCATTCTCAAGTTATGCCCTTTTGAAGTTGTTGACTTTTTGTTGACTTTCAAAAGGACCTATAATGTCTTAGCTCATACCTTCCAAATGAAGCATTTTTGGGCTTGGCTTGTGAGACACAAAGTTGTAGAGAATTCAATTTCCTTCAAAATGAGCTTTGGATGGAGACTTGGTGATGAAGCATGTGAAAGTTATGGCTGGTCAAAGTTCAGTTGACTTTTACTGAGGAAACCCTAATTTAGAAACTCCTGATTTTTGATGATCTGAAATCTCCTTGATGAATCATGATCAACCCTTGATCAAATGATGAATTTTACTTCATATACTTGATGTTGGCAAAAAATCATGAAGTTTGACTTTGGTTTGACCACAGTTGACCTCAGTTTGACCTTTTAACTACTTTGATTGATTTTGACTTATCTGATCATCTGACTGAGCAAACCTTTGAGAAAAGTCTTGAAACTTGTCATGGGGGTTCTTACACACATATAAGATGTTATGAAGCTCACTTGAAGTCTTGGAAATTCATTTAGCCTGATTAAAGTCAAAACCCTAGTTTTGGATGCACTGCTTAGGAGGTGCATTGTATGAGGGAATTGTCAACTTTTCTGACCAATTGTGAACTTTGTGAACCTTGTGAACCATCATAAAATGTCTTGTGAACCTCATGGGAGGTATTGTGAACCTTGTGAACCTCATAAAGTGACTTGTAGACTTCATGAACCTCATGAAAGGTTTTGTAAGCATTGTGAATCTTGTGAACCTTGTGAACCTCATAAAGTGACTTGTAGACTTCATGAACCTCATGAAAGGTCTTGTAAGCATTGTGAATCTTGTGAACCTTGTGAACCTCATAAAGTGACTTGTAGACTTCATGAACCTCATGAAAGGTTTTGTAAGCATTGTGAATCTTGTGAACCTTGTGAACCTTCTTAGCACACAAAGTCTTGTATTTGTGAGGGAAAATTTTGGGGTGCAACATGAACATACATGGACCCTCTTGAGATGATTGAAGACCTTTGGAGTGGCTCAAATAGCTCAGGGATGGCTCAGATCACAAACCCTAGATGCAGATGACTTTGAACCAATGCAGTGAAGCAAAAATGCAATATGAGATGATATGATTGAACTTTGCAAATGAAAAGAATCACAGGCCATGGTGAAATGGGTGAGGGAAAATTTGGGGTGTTTACAGCTGCCCCTATTCAAACATGAGTTAGTTGTGCAGGATGTGAGCGACGGCTTAACAGACAAGCAAGATAACTTGTGGTTGAATACCAAAGACAGTCCAAAATTTGCGCTCACTGAATGAAGAAGAAAAGGGATATAGATTGTAAAAGGAAGTAAAGTATGCTTATAAAGTGCGGGCGATGGAGGACGACCGTCGAGCAGAGGACGACTGCTGGGGAAAGAGCGATGACGGGGACGACCGACATGCTGGGGAGATAAAGGGATCATGATGGGGGACGACCATCAAATACAATAAAACTCTTTGGGGATTATAGATAAAATCAATGATGGGGAAGACCATCGGGTTAATGAAAACAAAGGTGAAGGACGATCACCTAGCAGGGGACGGCTGCTCTGTTGGGGGTAAGATGAGGGACGGTCATCTATAGGTGAAGGAAGATCACCTGGCAAGGTACGGTTGCCAAAAGTATCACGACATAGGACGTATGCCGGATAGAGAAGGTCGACGATGGGGACGGCCATCGGATGAGCATGATGAAGGACGATCATTAACAGGGTGAAGGACGATCACCTGGCAGGGGACGGCTGCTCTTGGGTTTTATCATGACATAGGACGAATGTCAGATAAAAAGATCGACGATGGGGACGACCATCGGATAAAATGATGAAGGACGATCATCAAAAGGTGAAGGACGATCACCTAGCAGGGGACGGCTGCTCAAATATCACGACATAGGACGAATGTCGGATAAAAAAAGATTCCAATAATGGAGACTCTGCTGGGGGGATGATGAAGGACGATCATCAAAAGGTGAAGGACGATCACCTGGCAAGGTGCGGCTGCCAAAAGCATCATGACATAGGACGAGTGTCAGATAGAAAAGAAATTTTTTGCTGGAGAATCTTCTAGGGAATGGTAGACACAGACGAGTGTCTAATTTTAAGAAATAAAGGGTATAAGTGTTTGACGTTGTGTATGGATTAAAGACGCGGACGAGCATCCTTAAGACTATGATACAGATGAGTATCAATAGAAACAAATGCTGACGCATGTTCAGAGATTGTGATACGGACAAGTATCAACTGGTTTAATCAAAGGATACGGACGAGTGTCGACTTTGAGGGGAAAAAAGGTGTGTATGCAAGATACAGACGAGTATCTGTATGGGTAAAAAGGTAAACATGAGTGAGACACAGACGAGTGTTCAACATGCTGGGGAGAGTATGATACAGATGAGTATCATAAGAGGAAGTGTATAAGTTACGAGTGCAAAAGATATTCTAAAGATCTGTGGGGAATAAAATAACATGGATGGGTGTCAGAAGAAGTGTATTATAAACCAGTGTTTGGTTTACAATAAGTGTTTAGGCAACCATGCTGAGGGAAGGTGACACAGACGAGTGTCCCAAGAGCGTATAGATATCTGTTTGTGGAGAATGTTCTGGCAACTTTACTGGGGAAAATGACACGGACGAGTGTCGAGTGAGTATTTATACTTGTGTTAGAGAGTGCAAAGGGGACACTTTGGCTTTCTGTCGGGGAATTTGAGAGGTATTTTGTATATTGTTGATGGAATGTTGGTGCATATAGATGTTTGATTCAAAACATGGCTTATGCCTATGCAATATGTTTGATTTTTGCCGTAATGCTCCGTATTAGACAGAATGCTACGCTCTGGGGGGAAATATGATGCGAATGCTATGATTATGCAACAGATAATGATCCGGGATTCGGATCCCGTTGCCATAGAGGTTTCTGTCTGATCTTGTTTTGAAAGGACTGTCCCAGCTGGGCATGAGATCACTGGTAGATCTGATATATGATTCTGCTCGGGGAAGTAGGCCACTGATAGACCTGTCTTGGTAATGAGGGACCCAGCTGGGGTCAGCGGAAGCTTTCGTCATTTTGTTGTGAAATATTCAGACATTGCTATTCTGGATAGAGGTTGAGACTCTGCGGGGATATGGTTCCCTGTCTGACACTTGGCTGGGGAGGAATGATCACTGAACGATCTTCCTAGAGATATTTGTGGGGATCCTGCTGAGGATGATGATGTTTTCTGGGGAAAGGAGCCCCTTCTGATGCTGTTTGGTTTGGGGAGGAGCTTTCATGCCCCACGTTGCGCTTTGAATACATGCAATCCTGTTATGACAAAGAAACGCACAAGTATCCCGAGGTATCCCTTACTGGATTCCATCATAGGAGTTTAGACACTCCCGGGAGCAAATGTATTTCTTGTAAGCATGTAATTAGAAAAGGCGCATCTGTATTTATGCAACTATTATATCAAGGATATCAGACATTTTTGCAAATAAAATAAAATGTATGAGACGAAACATGACTGAAAATCTGATTTTATTGATTTGTGCCCTGAATTGGCAAGTACAATCAAAGAAACAGATCCCCTGAAATGAGGAGATTGTTACAAATTGAGAAACAAAAAGGTACTGGCAACGTTGTCGACGCTTCAGTGCTTCCCTTTTGCTATGACTCGTATGACATTGACGTTCTTCTCATCTTGCTTTTTGAAGAAGGTTGATTCTGACTGATGCTTTAACCTTTCGGAGCTTGCCATGTTGTAAGTGATACAGACGAATTCAGAATGTAGTTGTTCGCTTATTCCCTGATTTTGCGTGGATCGCCCTTTCGGGTTTTCAATCCACCGGGATACCCTTTTTTGCCTGAGCTGTCCAATGCGGCTTTTCAACTCAGCGGGTGTACATTTTTTATTTTCCCTTATTTTTGCCCGAGTCTTTTATTCTGTTTTTGACTCGCCGGGATGCCCTCTTTTTGCCTGGACTTACATTTTGTTTTTATGTCCAGCGGGTCATTTTATGCGAAGTATTTTTTAACTGCATCTGAATTTACAGGGGACAGGAAGTCTTCACCATCCATAGTATTGAGCATTAGTGCTCCACCAGAGAAGACTTTCTTTACTATGAACGGACCATCATAATTCGGAGTCCACTTGCCCCTATGGTCTGTATGAGGAGGAAGGAGTCTTTTCAGCACAAGGTCTCCTATTTGGTACTCTCGAAGCCTGACTTTCTGATCGAAGGCTTTCTTCATTCTTTTCTGATACAGCTGCCCATGACAAATTGCAGCCAATCTCTTCTCTTCGATCAGACTCAGTTGTTCGTACCGGGATCGGACCCATTCTGCTTCGTTTAGCTTAACATCCATCAATACCCGTAAGGAGGGTAATTCCACTTCAACAGGTAGGACTGCCTCCATACCATATACCAGCTGATACGGTGTTGCCCCAGTGGATGTTCTGATTGACGTACGGTACCCATGCAAGGCAAATGGTAGCATTTCATGCCAGTCTTTGTAGGTGACCACCATTTTCTGCACAATCTTCTTGATATTTTTGTTAGCTGCCTCCACAGCGCCATTCATCTTTGGCATGTAAGGAGAAGAATTGTGGTGTTGGATCTTGAAGTCCCGGCACAGTTCTGCCATCATTTTGTTGTTCAGATTGGAACCATTATCAGTAATGATTCGCTCGGGCACTCCATACCGACATATGATGTCTCTTTTCAGGAATCGGGCTACCACCTGCCTGGTGACATTTGCATAAGAAGCTGCTTCGACCCACTTGGTAAAATAGTCAATGGCTACCAGGATGAATCTGTGGCCATTTGAAGCAGTCGGTTCAATCTTGCCAATCATATCAATGCCCCACATGGCAAAGGGCCAGGGTGAATACATCACATTCAAAGGATTCGGAGGCACATGCACCTTATCCGCATAAATCTGGCATTTATGGCATTTCCTAGCATAAGGACAACAGTCTGCATCCATTGGGATCCAGTAATAGCCTGATCTTAGTAAATTTTTAGCCATAGCATGCCCTCCAGCATGGGTACCAAAGGATCCTTCGTTTACCTCGTGCATCAACAAATCTGCATCTGTCTTATCAACACATCTGAGAAGTACCATGTCAAAGTTTCTCTTGTACAAGGAACCATCAGCATTCAGGAAGAAACTACCAGCTAGCCTTCTTAATGTCTTCTTATCATTGGAAGATGCCCCAGGTGGGTATGTTTGATCCTCCAAGAAGCCTTTGATGTCGTGGAACCAAGGTTTATCATCTTTAGCAAGGTCTGCTGAGAATACGTACGCTAGTCTGTCAAGTCTGGATACCGAAATCCGAGGCACAAAGTTGGCAGCTTGAACTTTGATCATGGATGAAATGGTAGCCAGAGCATCTGCAAACTGATTTTCATCTCGAGGGATATACTCCAGCTTGACTATAGTGAAAAAGTGAGTAACCTCCTTGTATAAACCCGGTAGGGTATCAGATGATCCTGGTGAGTATACCATTTGCCGTTGGTTTGATTAATTACCAGAGTTGAATCTCCGAAAATAGTCAAAGTCTTGATCCTGAGGTCAATGGCTTCCTCAAGACCCATAATACAAGCTTCGTATTCAGCTTCGTTGTTAGTGCAGTTAAAAGTGAGTTTCGCCGAGAAAGGCATGTGAACTCCCTTAGGCGTAATGAGTACTGCACCAACACCACGACCATTCATAATAATAGCCCCATCCAACATCATAGTCCATTCTTCCTTTGGGTCAGGACCTTCAGTGTGGATAGGCTCTTCATGATCTTTTGCTCTTATGAACATGATGTCTTCATCGGGGAAGTCAAATCTCATAGGCTGGTAATCATCAATGGGTTGCTCAGCAAGATAATCAGACAACACACTGCCCTTGATGGCTTTCTGAGATGTGTAATGAATGTCATATTCTGTGAGGATCATTTACCATCTTGCAACCCGTCCGGTAAGCGATGGCTTCTCAAAAATGTACTTAACTGGATCCATCTTGGATATCAATAAGGTAGTGTGGGTCAACATATACTGCCTTAGTCGGCGAGCAGCCCATGCTAAAGCACATCAAGTTTTCTCGAGCAATGAATAATGTTGTTCACAGTCGGTAAACTTTTTTCTTAGGTAGTATATCGCATACTCTTTTCGACCAGACTCGTCATGCTGGCCCAACACACACCCCATTGACTCTTCTAATACTGTCAAGTACATTATTAGAGGTCTTCCTTCAACTGGAGGCATAAGGATTGGAGGCTCTTGCAAGTATTCCTTTATTTTGTCAAAAGCCTTCTGGCAGTCTTCGTTCCACCTGACCGTTTGTTCTTTTCTTAACAACTTGAACAAGGGTTCACAGGTTGCTGTAAGATGAGATATGAACCTTGAAATGTAGTTCAATCTACCTAGGAACCCTCGAACTTCTTTCTTAGTCTTCGGTGCAGGCATTTCTTGAATAGCTTTAACTTTGTCAGGGTCAATTTCAATTCCCTTTTCACTTACAATAAATCCCAGCAGCTTACCGGATCGCACCCCGAATGTGCATTTGTTGGGGTTTAACTTCAATTGGTACTTCCTCAGACGCTTGAATAACTTCAACAGATTCATCAGGTGGTCTTCTTCTGTGAGGGACTTGGCAATCATGTCATCCACATAACATTCAATTTCCTTGTGGATCATGTCATGGAATAATGTAACCATAGCCCGTTGATAAGTGGCACCAGCATTCTTCAGTCCGAATGGCATCACCTTATAACAGAATGTGCCCCAGGGTGTGATGAAAGTTGTCTTCTCCATGTCTTCAGGTGAAATTTTGATCTGATTATATCCTGAAAATCCATCCATGAAGGAGAACACCGAGAACTGAGCCGTATTGTCGACCAATACATCAATGTGAGGTAATGGGAAATCATCTTTTGGGCTGGCTCTGTTCAGATCCCGGTAATCCACACACATCCTCACCTTGCCATATTTCTTAGGCACAGGTACAATGTTAGCAACCCACGGAGGGTAACTAGTCACATCAAGGAAACCGGCGTCCCACTGTTTATGTACCTCTTCTTTTATCTTCATTGCCATATCTGGGCGAGTACGGCGCAACTTCTGTTTTACTGGTGGACAGTCTTCTTTCAGAGGCAGCTTGTGCATGACAATGTCGGTGTCCAACCCTGGCATATCCTGATAAAACCAAGCAAAAACATCCACATACTCCCGAAGCATACCAATCAGCTGCTCTTTTACTGAATCTTGCAGGCAGGCCCCAATCTTAACTTCTTTTAAGTCTTCTTCTGTACCAAGATTCACCGTTTCAACTTCCTCCTGATGAGGAGTGATAACTTTCTCCTCTTGTCTTAACAACCTGGCTAGCTCTTCCGGAAGCTCATAATCTTCTTCAACCCCTTCATCAGCTTGATTGATTGGATTGTCAAAGTCATACTAAGTCATAGCAGAGTCGTTGTCGGTGCAGTCTGGAGGGCATGTTCTGCAAGGGTTTAGATTTGTTCATTTTAGTGATCAATTTGATCTTGCTTAGAAAAAAGTGAAAATGAAGTTATTTATTTTGAAAAACATTGCCATTTTATTTTTGTAAAAAAAATAAAGAATGAAAAACAGTGAGCGAAAAAGAAAAGACTCATTTGCAAAAGATGTCCTGATATTCATTAATTGATCTTTGCACAAAATACAAGATGGCCCGATTACAAAATGAGTCCTGACATCTTGGGCAAGATGCAGTACTTGATGCATGCTTCAAAACACAGGAAATAATAATTACTTTGCAGGAGTAACCCTTATAATTTCCTGGGAAGACCAGTTTGAGACATGGCTCCCCGGGATCCTTGGACGTATCCAGCTTTCCAGGTTGCGCTCGTCTTCTGACTCATCTTCCAAGCTATTCACAGCATCCGGGGTGAGCATCCCCCCGCTGACAAACTTGGGCTCCTTTGCAGCCTCTGGTTGATCTTGTCGAGTTGGTCTGTAACCCAACCCGAATCGGTCTTCTTTCTTCTCCACGGGCAGCAGCTTTCCCCAGCCTTGGGCGGTACCTTCCTCAACAACCTTCCGGGCTTGTTGATATGATGTGAGGGAGGTCCCAAGCACGGCAGATGTTTCATTAATATTAAGGGCCTCAAACCCTTGGCTCATGGTTTCATGGATCTCCCCATCCATCTCAATGTATTTGAAAGTAGCCAGCTGGCTAACAAAGATATCCTCCTCCCCATAAATGGTAATGACTTGGCCTTCCCACTCGAATTTTAACTTCTGGTGAAGGGTTGACGTCACGGCGCCAGCGGCGTGTATCCATGGCCTACCCAATAGACAGCTGTAGGCAGGCTGTATATCCATCACGAAAAAGGTCGTTTTGAAAACCGGTGGGCCAATCATTATTGGCAACTCTATCTCTCCCAGAACTGATCTTTTAGAACCATCAAAGGCTCTCACTACCAGGTTACTCGGACGTAATGCCAATCCATCATACTCCAGCTTCACAAGTGCTTTCTTGGGTAGGACATTGAGGGATGACCATGTGTCTACCAACACGTGAGAAAGAACTGCACCCTTACACTCCAAGGTAATGTGCAAAGCCTTGTTGTGATTGCGACCTTCCGTTGTCAGATCAGTGTTGGTAAATCCTAGTCCATGACTAGCGTTGACATTTCCCACCACAACCTCTAACTGATTGACGGTAATCTCCTCCGGCACATAAGCCACGTGCAGGACCTTTAATAGTGCGTTCCGATGAGCTTCGGAGCACATTAGCAATGATAGTATGGAGATTTTGGAAGGCGTTTGGTGAAGCTGGTCCACCACCTTGTAATCACTTTTCTTTATGATTCTCATGAATTCATCAACCTCTTGATCAAAAGGAGTCTTCAAAGCTTCTTTGGCAACTGGTTCTTCTTGCACCATGCTCTTCCCTTTTGCCTTAGCAGCAGCTTCTACTTCAGCAACAGGTCTTGGAATTTGCGAGGCAAAGAGACATCCGCTTCTATTGAAGCCTCCGCCTCCCCCCACATTATCTATCTGAGGTGAAGAAGTTGATGATTCCAAAGTGATTTTCTGCCCCTCGCAGTATAGATCTGAGCCGTAATGCCAATGGATGGCATTATTGCTTTCGTAAGGAACTGGCCCAGGCACTGTGATAGTGACTGGACTGATAGCAGCTGCAGAAGGGACCACAATGGTGTGTGGATCATAATATATGGTAACTGGAGCTCTGACAGGAGTAGCATTTTGTGAGTTGTTGGCAGGAACATTTGCAGGATCATAGTATATTGTAACAGTTGAGACACTTTCATTAATTGCTGCTGATGTTGTAGGAGGCACTGTTGACTGGATGGGTGTTGAAGTTATAGCAGGAATGGTGACTAAACTTGTATTCGTTGAAGTGATCGATTGTGCAGTTGTTGGAGTTGTAATAGAATCCGTTGGAACAATGGTTGCTGACGTTGTAGGAGTATCTGGGATTGTTGATGAAGGAATTATTGGAGTTGTAGTCGCTGTTGTTGTAATCTGAAGGATACCATCCTTAATAAGACCATCTATGCCGTTTCTCAGCCTTTCACATCCATTAACGGCAATGTTGCAATATCCACAGCCGAGCTCACACTCGGGGAACACTTGGCATTCTAACAGCTGAGCTTTGATTTCAACCAGAGGTGTTCGGATCTGTGCAACACTACTAATTAATGTGGATGGTTTGCCATCCTCAATAGCATTAATCATGGGCCCGTTGTGACTAGGCATTGGATTTCTTGTGACATTTGGAGGAGGTGCAAAGTTGAGAGCTTTTGAGTCCACCAGATCTTGGACTTTCATTTGTAAGGCCCTGCATTTTTCAGTATTATGTCCCGGTGCGTTTGAGTGGAATGTGCACCTGGCATTGGCATCATAGTTCTTTGGCATATTGGTGGGATCCGGAGGTGCCAATGTCCTTAACTCAACCAGGTTGAGCTTCAGGAGTTGTGGCAAGAGTGCAGCATACGGCATTGGGATTGGGTCAATCACCCTGTTTGCCTGTGATGGCCTTTGCTAGAAAGGACGCTGTTGTTGGTTGTTATTGTTGTTGTTGTAGGTTCTATGTTGCGGATAATGAACTTGTTGTTGATACTGTGGTTGTTGTTGTTGAGGATATGCTGATTGTTGAGGAATCAGAGCTGGAATGGTAACTGCTGCTACTGACCGGTGAATATACTGAGACCTGCCCCTGCTTGTATGAATGGAGTTTGTTTCACCGGCCCTTCGGGGTCCCACAAAAGGCTTTCTGGGATTGCTGGACGAACTTGCACCACTTTCGGAAATTTTGCCCATCTTCAATAGACTTTCAATCCTTTCACCAGCTATGACCACATGAGCAAAACTGGTAGAGGAGAAGGCAGCCAATCTATCAATATAGGTCCCTTGCAATGTATTCATGAACATGTCAGCCATTTCCCTTTCTGACATGGGCGGTTGGACAGCAGCAGCAAGCTGTCTCCACCTTTGGGCATATTCCCTGAAGCTCTCTCTAGAAGACTGAGACATGCCCATCAGAAGAGTTCTGTTGGGAGCCATGTCCAGGTTGTACTGATATTGACGGATGAAAGCCTCAGCCAAATCTTTCCAGCATCTTATGGTGGCCCTAGACAAATGTGAATACCACTCTCTCGAAGCCCCAGTCAGACTGTCTTCAAAGTAGAACATCCACAACTTTTCATCCATGGTATATGCTTTAAGCCTTCCCAAGAAAGACTGCAGATGAGTGCGAGGACAGGAGGTGCCATTGTACTTTTCAAAGCAAGGGAGTTTGAATTTGTGGGGAATTCTCACCCCATCCACTAGTCCCATATCCATCACATTGAAGCCCAAGGAATTCTGAGACTCAAAAGATCTTAACTTTTCAGCAATTTCGTCCAATCTCCTGTCATATACCTCATCTCCAGCCCCTATGACAGTGAACTGTTCTTCCTGAGGATCTTCTTGTAGGATTCTGCCCCCAGTGGTGTTACCTTGAACATTCCTCGGGATGTTAACTTCTGGATTCAAGTGAGGTCCAAACTCTGGTGGGTTGATACGAGGCTGGCCCCCCTCATTGTTGCTAGTTCCTCCTGTTCCAAGATGAGGCTCTTCAGGAGTTTGTCTTTCCACTAGTTCTCTTAACCTTTCCTGACTCTGGGCTAAGCCAGTCATCACTGCCATGAACTGAGACATCTGATTTCTCATCTCTACTCTCTCATTAGCCATCTGATTTCTGACCTCAGTCAGATCCTGTTGTACTTGTCCCATTTGAATACCGGGAAGGTTGTTACGAGTCGGGTACTGGTGCATGCGGTTGACAGGGAACACTCGGCGACGAGAAATGTTTCTTGAAGTCACAACAAAGTTAGAAACAAAGATAATAATAAACCTACAAAACAAAACAAAGTTAGTATGCAATGCAGTATGCTTATTTGTTTTCCAAGGTATCCGGTTTGGTTCTTGGTTTTGACCTTTCCAGACCTCGAGGAAGATGCTTGATGTTGTTGAGATGAAAGCCCAAATGGAAGCAAACTAAAATATATTACAAATGATGAAAGATACATAGTTTGTTTTACAACACATGCCCATGGAGGGTTAAAATACAATAAAAGAAAAAAGTACATCAAATGGAAACAACAACAAACAAAGAATCAGACATCCAGTCCAAACTCATCCTCTTTGACCTCCTTCAGGAGTGCCTCAGTCACTGGACCAGGTGGGTGCTCTGTAATGGTCCTAATGAGGAGGTTCCTGGTAGCAATGGCAGTGGTCAGCTTCTTATGCCTGTCCTGGTCCTTTGATCTCTTCAATCCTGCTCTGAGCTTCAACTCTGAAATCTCCTTCTGGGCTGCCAACAAAGCTTCCTGCTGCTTCTTCTCATTGGCCTCTAGCTGTTCAATCTTGGCTTGAATCTTTTGGTCTTCTTGTGTACGGGCTTCAGTGATCCTGACCCACCTAGCCTAACTCTCTTGTAGATAGAGCTCAGTCCTAGCCTTCTGAATTTTGGCCTCTTTACAGGCATTCTTCAATATTTGTTCCCCAGCTCTTGCTTTCCTGATGTAGTCCTCTGTCTTCTCAATTTTGGCAAGATGCTCCACTCTAAGCTTCTCATATCTCTCAATATCCAGATGACCATCACCTCTTTCCCAAAGAGTCTTCTTCAAGGCTTGAGATAAGTTCTCATTCCTTTCTTTCAACTTCTCAAATTCTTCTAGGCTGACAGTTGCTGCTGGCTGCACTGTGGATGGTCCAGGTATGTCTTCCAAGATGAAAGGCATTCTGGTAATTTGAGCTCTAGTACGGGACCAGTCATAGTACTGAGCTGAAGCAACATTATTAAACCTTCCAAGAATAGCCATTCCTTTTGTCTGGATGTTGTCCCAAGCCCAAGATGCTTGTTTGACAGCAGCTGAATTAGGTTTCACTTCACAGTACAGGGTCACAGCTAAATCTTGTCCTCTGGGAGGGTGAACCAAAGCATAGCCCAATTGTCTCTTAAACAACAAAGGATTTTAGTTGATGCAACCCTTTACTCCTATCAGAGGCATATATGGGTATTGTCCACAGCTGGTGATAATGTCCTTGCCTTTGGTGCTCTGGGTGCACCATCTAATATCATCTGAAGTCAAGACAATGAGCCTCTTGGCCCAGTTCTTCTGCTGGTGGGGGTTCAAAAAAGCATCTGACTTAGGCAGGTGTCTGAGCAGCCAGGTATAAAACAAATGAGCACAACATCCTACTAACTTCCCCCTTTGTTTCTCATTGCTCTGATGAATGGAGTAATAAAAATCTCCTAGCAATGTGGGTACTGGGTTCTTCAAGAGAAACAAATGGATGGCATTCTTGCTGACAAATTTGGGTTCATCTGCAAACAATATAACCCCATATATGCTGAGGGCTAACAATGCACAGACTGCCCTCCATTCTCCCAATGAAGCCTCCAGGATGGCCTAAGAAACCAAGAAGTCCAAATGCAAACCAGGGATCCCAGCCTTTGTTGTCATAATTTGCTCAATCAAGGCAGGCTCCAGGTACAATGCCTTTGCTATCTCTTCATTTCTGGGAGTTGGCATCTCTGGGTTGAAAGGGATTCCACCCCCGATAGGTACTCCAATAAATGAAGAAAACTCTTCCAGTAGAGGTCCTAACTGAAAGTCTGGGAATGTGAAACATCTCAAAGGAGGGTCATAAATCTGCAAGCATGTGTGGATCATGCTCCTCTGAGAAGGATCAAGGTCCATAACCATATCTAGGATACCTCCATAATGCTCTCTAAACAATGGGATATAATCAGGGGTGATGAGTGATTGGACCTGCCTGATACCAGTCAACACAGGCTCAAAGAAATGGTAGGATATGTTGCTCTTCCTGGGAGTAGTCATGAGTGTTGCTGAAGAAACTGAAAATAAGTGCTGATGAAGATCACAGACTGATGCTGGAAATGAGCCACTGAAAGGCTGATGCTGGTGATGATGAAGATGGCTGAAGCAGATAACTGATGAAGCCAGCTAAAGCAGAGGTCTATGCAGAAGAAGGGGTCAAAACCAAACCAGATATGATATGGATACCCTGAAAAGCAAATAAACAAATGTTAAATGATGCAATGATGATATATGCAAATGATATGCAAGGGTTTGTGATCAAGCTGGATCTGATTAACTGTCTTGATATAAGGCCCATGTATGTTCAAAAGTCCGGATGGAGGTTTAGAAATCCAGTAACCAGGGTGGGGGACTCAAATAAAGAGTCACGTGTCCAAGGTTAATCAAAAGAACTGTACAAAGTGGAGTACTCTTAAACAAAACAGTAACAGGGTATGATGTGGCCAAGGGTTCCTGCAAACCTGTAAACAGCCCAACCCCCTCACAGGTAATGTTCTAGAACAAGGATCCTCAGACTTGGATCAGTTATGAGAAGTGTAAACACTTCTAACCCGGAGGTACAGTGTTTACAATAACCATAAAAGATCCTCCTCTAATTCACCCCAGATTCTGAAGGTCAAAATACAGTTCATCCAGACTTAGCAGGCTTCCCAGATAGCCCTAGCACTACAGGAAATCCGTAGCACAGAGTTCTCAAGAAGAAACCCACATCTGAACCGTGTTTCATATTCCCGCACCAGACCGAAATCGAATGGGAAAGAACATGAACCACTCTAGCCTAGGTGTCACTAAGGTCCCAGGTATAGGACCTTAATCTCTCAATGGAACCCCACCCACCAAAGAAAACCAGATCCAACACAGTGACAATGACATTATGAAATATGCAAAACTGCAAAGAAAGCGATAAATAAAGCTGTACATAAAGCAGTAAATAAAGAAAAATAAATAAACACACATAGCACATAACACCCCAGTAAGCACAAATCAAACAAGCGCTAGGAGGAACCCACAAAAAGAACTAGAAGCCCTGGTTATAATATAAGGGTCCCCAGCAGAGTCGCCAAGCTGTCGCTCCCACCAAATGACACCCGGTCAAGAGGGGTACAGACGCGAACGGTCGACGAAAGAGAAGAGAAATGAATAGAGTCTCCAGCTAGGCATTTTTATCCCGAAGGAAAGGTAATGCTGCATAAACCTAAGAAAAGATGGATAAGACGGTTGCGAACCAGAGAAACTGAGAAAGGGGGTTGGTTACAACCTGGGAAGGTATTAGCACCCAGATTGTCCGCCGTACTCGACGGGATCCACGCTTGAAAGTTTGTGTTTAAAGGGGTAGTGTCAGTGCTATTTTGTGTGCAAAAGCTGGAAAAAAGAATACAAGTGTCAGTGAAAAAGAAATGTGAAGTGAAATAAAAAAAAGTGTCAGTGCAGGGAAAGAGTATGAATCTCAAGACTATGAGGATTAAAGAATAATGCTGGAAGAGGGGGGAATATACAGATACTTTTGTTCGATAACTGTTAAGTTACGCCTACGTATCCTCTCGTGCAATGAGGAAGTCAGAACACCGTAGTTCGACTCAAAGAGACTGAAAGATAAATCGACTTGTGAACCGCTTACTTGCCTATGCTCAAGTGTATGACCTGTCTGGCTCAGGTGCAAATTGTCTTGCATTAGACGGAAGAAGCAAGTTCTCGTTTGTGAGTGAATGAGATGAGAAAAGAATCCCGGAGGAGACGATTATTGTTTGTTTTTGGGGTTTTCAATCTTTTATTGCTTTTTGTGTTTGTCATAAGAAAATGAGTTTAAGCCTAAACCAAGGGTTAATAAACTCATCACATCCTCCCTCTGATTAGGGGTAATGAGAATACCTTAAGCATGAAGTAAGCACCTCACACTTAATCACCATGATGTAGGATTAAGATCATTAACCTACTTGTATTTATTTAGATGTTTTTGGAGTTTTTGTTTAGTGTTAAGTAATGAGTTTAAGCCATAATCAAGGATTTAATGGACCCATTACACCATCCTAATAGAAGGATGATAGATGAGAACATTTAAGCTGAGGAAGGCTCCTCAACTTAATCCATGATTAGGGATTAACCTCATGACAAAAAAAGCCTTTATTAAATGGATTTTAGTTAATGGTAAGATTAAGAAATGGTTTTTATGGTTTGTATGACAACTTGAGGGGGACTTGTCCATTAACACTAGGGTTAGTCCTTCTTAACCAATTAAGGAAGAATTAGAACCCTAATGCAAGGCCCAAGTTACAAGCTATTGTCTTAGTGATTATTAAGTGAATTGATTAAAGGATTTAAACACATTAAGGGTTTAACACTTAGGATTAAAGTTATACACTCCATCCTAATAGAAGGATGCAGGCATAAGCTTAATCACAAAACCTTAAAACCTTTAAGGTTTAGCCATTGATTATAAGATGAGGAGAGAAGACACAAAGATGACACAAAGGAAAAAATAATGGGGGACTAATCAAACCCTAATTGTGATCATGCTTGGGTGTTCCTAGGGTTTATGAGGCTTGCAAGAAGATCTTCAAGAGAGCCACCAAGGAAGAAGCAGGATGAAGGAAGGAGAAGCAGAAAGAAGCAAGACAACTTACTTCAACTTAATAAGATAAGTTGCTTGAAGAAGGAAAGAGGAGAAAGAGCATGAATGAGAAAGATCACTCTAATTCACAAATAAAAATTCAGCAATGGATGCAAAAGAAGAGATGAGAAGAGATTATGAGAAGTGAAGGCAAATTCACTTCTCAAAAACTTACCACCTGAAAAGTTAGCAAAAGGAAATGAAATGGAATGAAAATGAGAAAGATGCAATGATGCAAACCAAAACCAAAAGCATAATCAAGACGTAAATGATGCAAAGAGATGATGCAAATGTATGTCATGAAGTGTGGATGATCATACAAGTAATGAATATGCAAATGAGACATGTAAGAAGCATGAAAGTTCATGAAAACTTATGAGATGTAATGGATACAAAACATGGCAAATGGATGATGCAATGATCAAACATGATTCTAATGTGTGCTAAGATGTCTTAGAAGTCATGTGAATGCACAAAATGCCATGGCAAGTTCATGTATGCAAGCATATGAGTGATGAATGCAAATGAAGGCAAAAAACTAGGGTTTACACATAACATGCAATACAAAATTCAAAACCAGAAGCAAATGGCAAGATAAAAAATTGAAAATAGGATCAAAGGAACCCTAACCCTATATAAGTTCACTGCCCAAAGGAGGAGACTTAAACCTTGACCTAATGGAAGTTATGACTTTCTCAAGTTTGCTAGGGTTTTAAGGTACTTCAAAAGGAAAAATGCACAAAAAATTGAAAATGAAGAATAAATTCAAACCAATTTTATCCTAGGAACTACATGACATGAGGAATGCAATGCAAAAAAGAACCATCATCAAACTCTTCATGGTTAGGCAGAAAGGATTTTTCTAAGTTAGGGTAAAAATATTGACTTTTAAGAACCCTAAATCCAAAGAAAAATGTCAAAATAGGTCAAGAACCAAAAAGAAATTTGTGTGAAGGGTTTCATAATGTTTCTAAATGTATCAAGATGCAATGTGATTTTTTTGGTGATTTTTAGAAACTTAAATGGTATTTTAATTAATTAATTTCCATTAACTAATTAAAATAAACATTTAAATATTTTAAAAATACGAAATTTATGCAAAAAATAAAATAAAAATTATTTTCAGAATGAGAAAAATATTTTAAGTCATGATGCAAAAATTGAAAATTTTTAGAAGTGTTTTACTATTTTTAATAAAATGTGGAAAGAAATACAATAAAAATGAATTAAAAGAGAAAGTATGCAAATCCAATGATCCAGATTCAAAAGAAACGCGCGGGAGTTGACTGGCGCGTGTTTGAAGGGTGAGGATTCACTCTGAGATTTTTGAATTTTTAAACACAATTAATTAGATTAATGATTGGATTAGGGTTTTAACACTTGATCTGGGCCACTCACCTCACGCGGGAAAGACGAATCCAAGGGCCATTATTCAAATTCCATTAATTACGCAGATTAGGGCTAAGCACTCTCAGGTGACCGAAACAGTGTTCCGGTCATCTTCTCCGGTGGACTCAAACCCTAGCTTCTTCTCTAAGCCTCTAATCCTTAAATTTCTTGCCCAGAAATGATCCCCCAACCATCCTAAACCTGAGATTGAACCCTCTAATGCTGAGCTTTCTGGACCCTCATTTGATGCAAATCCCCTCCTATGAACCTCTGGATGATGAAATGAAGCTTAGAATGAGTTTGTATGGCCTGGTTTGAAGGTTTTGGTTCTGGTATAACAGATTTGGAGGGTTGTGTATGTGGTGTTTCAGGCTGTTTCAGTGCTTGGTTCTTGATCCATGGATGGTATATGACTTATTGGTGAAGAAATTTTTGAGGTTTGATGGTTGTATCAAGAGTTTCTAAGAGATGAAGAAAAATGCAGTTTTTGTGAATCTTGGCTTATGGGAGGATGTTGGCTTGTGTGTGTGTATGTTTCAAGTCTTTGAGGTCCACATATTTAGTTCTGATTGGGTAGAGGGTTGGTAATGTCATAGTTTGATTGGTATGGGCAAAGGTGCAAAAAGTCATGACTTTGTGTACCATAGGTATGGCTCGGGTCAGAGGAGGAATAGGGGCATGGCTGGGCTCAGCATGGATTAAGGAGGGCCTTTAGATTGTTTTTGTGCAGCTGTAATGGCTAAGGCAAGTGGTAGCATGGCTCTTGCAACTTTTCCCTCTTTGGAATTCTTTGTGAACCAAGGAAAAGAAACCTATGAACTCTTGAGCAAATTGCATAAAAATGGACCACATGAAGTTGTCATGATGTTTTGAGATCACTTAGTAACTAATCCAATCATTAGAAATCCCTTTTGCAAAAATTCCATTCTTAAAGATTCATGAGAAATGCCTTATGGTGACTTGTAATTCAAGGCATAAAAATGAGAAATCTCTTGGGAAATTCTGAATTATGGACCATGTATGATGTTTGTGCAATGCCTAGAAGTCAATTAGAGGTCACATTTGGCTTTGGCAAGTGTTTTTGCAAACTTCCCTCTTTGGTGTATAAGTGAAATTTAGTGATTTTTCCCAACTTTGCAAAGCCATAACTTGAGTTCAACTTTGCAAAGCCATAACTTGAGTTCTATGATGATTTAGATCAAGTTCTTGTACTTTTTGAAAAGGGAATGATCAAATCTACAACTTTCATGACTAAGAATTTTTCATTTGAAGCATTTTTGAATCAAAAAGAGGAGGTTGAAAAACTTTCCCAAAATGGCAAGTTTGCATTACAAGTCACTTTCCCAAAATGGCAACTTTGCAAATGGCTTTAAATACTTCAATTTTGTGAACTTCTAACTTCTTCTAAGATCAAATAAAGATCATACACATCCAAAATGATGGAGAAGACCCTTTGGTTGGGTGATTGGGGGCCTCAGATGCCCTGATTTTGCATTGACTTGCTCAAGAAGTCATCTATTGATCAGATGCCTTCCCCATTGAATTTCTTCATAAAAATTGGTATGCATGATCCTCATATCACATAGAGACCAATAGAAACAAGAATGACCAAAAAATTTGGAGTTATGGCCTCTGAAACCAAAACCCTAATTTTAGGTCATCTATGCAGTTAAGCTTGGCTCTGCTTCCACGCCTTTCTCAGTTCCTGTGATTTTATGAATTTCTTGATCTTGGGAGGATATAATATGATGCTTGAACATACATAGACCCTCTTGAGATGATTGAAGACCTTTGGAGTGGCTCAAATAGCTCAGGGATGGCTCAGATCACAAACCCTAGATGCAGATGACTTTGAACCAATGCAGTGAAGCAAAAATGCAATATGAGATGATATGATTGAACTTATGCAAATGAAAAGAGTCACAAGACATGGTGAAATGGGTGAGGGAAAATTTGGGCTGTTTACACCTATCAAAAGGGACATGAAAACTCTATTTCACGACATTATACACAAAAATATTGAATTATATGTCGATGATATGATTGCTAAATCTAGAAGAGAGGATGAACATGTAGAACACCTGTAAAAGTTATTCCAAAGTATGAGAAAATACAAACTCCGCTTAAATCCCAACAAATTCACATTTGGTGTCCATTCAGGAAAGCTCTTGGGATTCATCGTCGACAAAAAAGGAATTGAGGTTGACCCCAACAAAGTTAAGGCCATCCAAGAAATGACTTCACCCATAACTGAAAAAACAAATAAGAGGATTCTTGGGACATCTGAACTACATTTAAAGATTCATATTTCTCATGACTGCGACATGCACACCAATCATCAAGCTTCTCCAGAAGAATCAAAGTTGTAAGTGGACAGAAGATTGTCAAAAAGCCTTCGACAACATCAAAGAATATATGTTGGAAGCCACCTATTTTATCTCCTCTAGTTGAAGGAACACCTTTGATAATATAATTAACAATCCTAGAAGATTCAATGAGTTGTGTGTTGGGCCAGCAGGAAGAAACAAAAAGAAAAGAGTTTTCCATTTACTACTTGAGCAAGAAATTCACATATTGTGAAACCCGATATTTTACGTTCGAGAAAACCTATTGCGCTTTAGCTTGGGCTACTAAACATCTCGTCAATATATGATTTTCCACACGACTTGCTTAATCTCCAAAATGGATCCAATCAAATACTTCTTTGAGAAACCTGCTTTAATCGGAAGGATTTCCAGTTAGCAGATGTTTCTATTAGAATATGATATCAAATATCACGTTCAAAAAGTCATCAAAGGAAGTATTCTAGCTGATCATTTGGCTCATCATCAATTGAAGATCATGAATATATTAAATTTGGCTTCCTAGATGAAGATATAATGTATCTAAAGATGAAAGACTGCGATGAACCATTACCAGATAAAGGCCCAGAACCAGAATCCATTGCGGTATGATATTTGGTGGAGCAGTTAACGCTTATGGAAACGGAATTGGGTCAATCATTGTTACACCTCAGGGCTCTCATATTCCTTTCGCATGCCGATTAACATTAAAATGCACAAACAACGAGGCCAATTTGCATCATGGGTCTAAATGAAGCTATTGATTTAAGGATAAAGGGTCTAGATGTGTATGGAGACTCAACCTTGGTTATAAATCAGATCAAAGGAGAATGGGAAACCAACCAATCTAGAATGATTCCTTACAAAGACTATGCAAGGAGGTTGTTACCTTTCTTCAACAGAGTTGAATTTCATCATATTCTCGGGAAGAGAATAACATGGTTGATGGATTTTCTACCTTATCTTCCATGATTAATGTGAATCATTGGAATGACGTACCAAAGATCAAGGTGATGCGCCTTGACAGGCCCGCCTACATATTCGCAATCGAAGCGGTCACTAATGACAAACCTTGGTATCACGACC
Organism: Lathyrus aphaca; assembly: GCA_963966055.1. Classification (NCBI taxonomy): domain Eukaryota; kingdom Viridiplantae; phylum Streptophyta; class Magnoliopsida; order Fabales; family Fabaceae; genus Lathyrus; species Lathyrus aphaca. The sequence goes on along the minus strand of OZ014525.1, from coordinate 492,425,441 downwards.
TCAAATGTTTCCTTCAAAAACAAGAATATCCATTAGACGCACTGAGGAAAGATAGGAAGACTCTCATAAGACTAGTTGGTAACTTCTTCCTAAACAATGATGTGTAATACAAAAGAAACTTCGACATGGTATTTCTCAGATGTATGGACCGATATGAAGCACACACGTTGATGAAAGAAATCCATGAAGGCTCAATTGATACTCATGCCTATGGATACACAATGGCAAGAAAGATATTAAGATCATGATATTATTAGTTAACAATGGAATATGATTGCAACAAATACACGAGGAATTGTCACAAATTTCAGATTTATGACGACAAGATTCATGTGCCCCCAAATCTTCTCGGAGTTATTTCTTCTCCATGGCCCTTTTCTATATTGGGAACTAAATGATCGGTATGATTTAACCAAAGGCGTCAAATGGACATCGCTTCATCTTGGTAGCAATTGATTATTTTACCAAATGGGTCAAAGCAATATCATACACCAATGTAACTAGACAATTGGTGGTCAAGTTTATCAAGAACAACCTCACCTGCCATTACGGTATCCCAACCCAGATCATTACTAATAATGGATCGAACATGAACAAAAAAATGATGAAGGAGTTATGCGCTGAATTCAATATTGATCACCATAACTCATCTCCCTATAGGTCGAAGATGAATAGATGTAGCTCGATTTTTGTGGTCTTTAATCACTATCGCATTTTTTCTACTTTCTGATTTCTTATTTATCTTGATGAAGCTGGTTATGGAAGGGAAAAGATATCTTAAACTCACCTCGTTTTTCATATTGTTGATTGATAGATGCCCACATGGTTTTTTATTCTTCCTAGATAATTTCTTCCTTAAGGATAAGGAAAATTCATTCTTTTTGACATTGGTGGGGTTTCTTTGATTTGGGTCTGGGAATGAGATGAGTGTTGGTAAGATAGGGTGAAGTTGGGTTTTTATGTTTTCTTAATTTTCTGATGTTTTTGATAGGTCTGAGAACCTATTGTTATTTTTTGTTTGGCGTGCTCGCAAAGATCTTACGAAATTTTGCCTACATACCCCCAAAAATAGAATTAAGGGATCAGAGCATCGTAGTTCCTCCTAAGGCTAGAGCTAGGAGAAACGGTTGATTTGTATCCTGGTTAAAGCACATGATGTTGATGCTCAAAGTTGTATTTGTGTCTTGATCAAAGCCCAAGATTGAAGCTGAAAAGTTTGTTTGTGTCCTGATCAAAGCCCAGGTTTAAAGCTGAAATAGTTTGTCATAACTGATAGGGGTGCTTGAATTGCATATCTCAAAGCATAAGTGAATATGGTATCTTGATTTGCATTGCACAAGAAAGGCTGAATGGGTACCCTAAATTGCATATCTCAAGGAAGACTGAATGATTGACCTGAATTGCATAACTCAGGAAAGCTGAATTTGGTTGGAAATAAGACTGGTGGAAAGTGATCTTAGTTATAGTCCAAGTGTATGACTGATCCATGGCTATGACTGTAATGATTTAGCTTAGTTAAAGTCCAAGACTATGAGTGTATTGAATTAGCTTTGTTAAAGTCCAAGACTATGACTGTAATGATGTATTAGCTTAGTTAAAGTCCAAGGCTATGATTGTAATATTTTATTGATTGTAAAGTGTTTGACTTTAGTTCCTTGATTGAAGCCTAGGGTTGAAGCTAAAAGAGACTCAGTAGAGAGAATTTTTCATATTTAAAGAGCGAAAAGTTGGTTTATATGTTCCTTGATTGAAGCTCATAGTTGAAGCTAAACAAATAAAACTGACTATGTAAGGAAAGTATTATATGCGTCCTGATTTGGAAGCCCAGGTGTGATGCTTATTTATGAGAGTCTGACTCACGGTTTATTTGTATCTTATATGAAGTCTAAGATGGGAGGCTGAAGATCTGAGGGAGATTGTGTTTGTGTGAAGAGTGTTTTGTCTTTTGAGGGTGATTAAATCAAAACCCTAATTTTGAATATTTTAAACATTTAAAGATATTTAAAACATTGAGAAATTTCAAGCATAAGTGAAAAATAAGTTGAAACCTTATCAATTTTTTAAAATTTATATTTTATCCATGAGATGACTTGAATATCATTTATGTTTGAGAAAATCAAGTGAAAGAAACAATTTTTAAATGCCTAGAAACAAATAAAATTAATTATTTAAGAAAATATTAAATATATTAAATAAATAATATTTTTGGATTTTTTTCATGGAATAAAATATTTAAACATTTTTGAGAATTAATAAAAAAAAGAATCATTTAAAAACTCAAAAGAATTAGAGAGAAATTAATTTTGGAATCAATTAAAAATAACTTGGAAATTCAAATATTTGAATATTTGAAAAAGGACACCAAGAACACATGAAGAACACACGTGTTTTCTTCATGTTGCCCATAAAATATAATTTTTGCAAAATGAATCATATCTCAGTGTTTTCTTAATGAAAATGAATGAAATAAACATCAAACTTGCTCGATTTTAACTCACGAACAACATGGTAACAATTAATTTCATTTATTTTAAGTGTAGAGTGAAGAATTAATGATGAACACTGAAGAATCCTAATTTGGCCTAAGCTTCATGAAATTCTACATGATGATGATTTTGTGAAATTTATTGAGGGAAATTATTTAATTTATGATTACACATATGTAGTAAAAAGATAGTGCGAGGAAATATGCATGGATTATGAAATGACAAAGTTTGAGGCTTACTTGACTTGGAGCTTGCACCAGCTGGGGTGATTTTAATCTGGAGGTGTTACAGAAGACTTATGATGATCTGAACAGGTTCCTTGGATGATATGGAGTGTGTTTGAACACTTTAACTTGATTGCAAATAGCTGGATCAAGTTCTGACCTTCAAGTTGCAGAAATAGGGTTTCTTTGAGGTTTTGATGAGTGATTTTTGGCTGTAGGTATTTCTGGATTGGTTCAAGTGTTTGAACACCTCAGATCCATCATATGTGATATGTTTGGGCAATTAGATTGAGTTGACAGTGGCCATAACTCAAAATCCAATAGTGTTTGCTCAAAATATTAAGTTTTAAGTCTTTGAGAGTGAAAAAGAGAAAGCTTGGGATTCAGAGGCTTTAGTGTAATTTTTATAATCAAATGAGGTCTCTATTTATAGGCAAATATGTTAAGATTGTTGAAACTCTAAGTCTTGAAGTGATAAGATCAGAAATTGTGAATCATGGCTTGCCATAATATCTCTTAAATGGTGAATGATGAGATTCCCAAATGGCTCAACTACAAAGCAGGAAAATTCACATTCTTCAGATGTTTTGAACTTTGATTGTGGACACTTATTGCTTGTTGATCAAGATATCCAAGAATATGCCATTTTGGAGCATGGTGACCATTGGATCAAAATGCATATATGTTGAAATTCATAAATACCATAAATGGGAATTCCTTGGTGTAATCATGAGTTTGCAGGTTTGATCAGGTTTGTAATGATTGTTTAGATGCTTAAGACCAGTTGTTCTTATCCCTTGACTCACCAAAATCATTATTTCAAGTTTTATGAAAATATGTTTTTGGAAAATAGTTTGTCATGGTGACTTTGATCCATGATTTCTTCATGTTCAAGCCAGACCTTTTCATGCCAATTGATCCTTTGTAAATTTGGAAACATTTGAGACAATATTGATGTATAACGTTGGAATTGATTCAGCTTGCTACTATGTGAAAAAATCCTCCAAGTTTTGATGTTTTGACTAATTTTTGTACTTAGGCAGATTTTCTCTAAGTGTTGAAATTTCCAATTTTTTCTTGATTTTGATCAATCTTCAGTTTAAAACCCACAACGAATTGGAGTTTTGTGTAGTCGATTCATTTTTAGTTTGTAGTAATATCTTTCATTTGAGATTTATTTCACAAAAATCCGATGCTTGGATCACAAGTTATGATGCATGGAAGTAGGGTACTTCACACTTTTCTCATAACTTAGAAAATTTTCTGTTTCAAAGATTGCCCCTTTTGCAAGTTATCCTAAAATTTATGATTTTTGTGATCAAATGCATTCATGGGCCATATATTCATGTAATATAGGTCATGGGGATCATTTTGGGTTAAGAAGTCAAACTTTGACTTTTTGGTCCAAATGGAAATTATACCGGATACCCCTGGTTTTCTGATTTTTTTAACTGGACATCCTCTAGGATATTTTGAACTTGTGAATGTAATTACATGATGTATATGAACTATTTAAACCATTTCCTATGGTATTGGCTCTTGTCCAGATGAAAACTTTGACTTTGGGTTCCCTTATCAGTCAGAAACCCTGATTTGAGCATTGTGAAACCCTAACTTTGAAATCCTTGATCTCTGCACTTCTTGAACTTATAAATGGATTGTCAAAGTCATGTCAACCTTTCTTGGTGACATGTGGAGGCCTTGTCTCCTTTTTCCATGAAAAGTTTCATTTGGAGGGCTCAGTTGACTGAAACCCTAATTGGTGATATTGATGACTCGGGGCCCAGATCACTGAAATTTATGTATAGCCTTTGAATGATTCTTCCTCGTTTGAGATTCATTGAACCTTTGATAATGATTGAAAGGTTGAAAATCTTTGGTATTAATGATTTTCCCTTTTCCTGAATCCTCTGAGGGACTCAGGAATTTTGATTCATTACGGGGATATTGTTAAGACCAGTTTGACACAGTCCTTAGTTTCGTGGATTTCCTATGATGAGGTATATATCTTAGGGTCAAAATTTAGGGTATGATAGATATCCCTATTTAATTTTCTTGGACCCGAAGATGCAAATGGTTAAAGCATTAGGAGATTCAAGGTACAAGAGAAATAAAAAACCTTAACAATACCCGAAACTTTGATCCTAAGATGCCGAGTTGTTTGTCCTGCTAACAATCTTGAAGTTACAAAGGCTTGGTTACAACATTGCTGTAGAGGTTCAAGTTATCCAAACTTGAGAATTGACATTTTATCCAGGAAAGAACTGGAGAGAAGACTTTTTTATCACGTGGGATAAATGCAAGAATGATTATGCAAGTATAAATGCAATCATAATTATGAATGTATGAATGAATGTCTATGCTGACAAAATAGACACAACACACAAGTTGACAAGACAAAGAATATTGGGCTGATCCAGAGATGGTAATATCACTGTGGCTTGGATGGATTGCTATTTTTATAGGGGAGGTCCTGCTGCTTTTGATTTCTAGAGACATGGCTCTGTAGGGGGACATAAATTCATCCTCGTGGGATATTCCAAAAGTTGGTTGCTTTTGGAGCAACTGAATGATTTCCTTTTACGTTTACAAACCAAGGAAATTTCAAGTTTCATTTTGAAAAAAAAGTGAAGTAAGTTCATTTTAATTTCAAGAAAAAGATGAATCAGTTTTGAAAATGTCATTTTGTAAAGACGATAAAAAATAAGAGTTGCAAGAAAATGGGAAAGGGCTCAAATATTCAGATATAGGGTGATAATCAGCCGAAGGCATGATTCTGCAAAGTATTTACAAAGTAGAAAATGGTAATTTATAGGGAAAATGGCTACATTGAAACATAATGATCCTTATCCTTTTACCAATTATGAGTTCAGAGTCTTCAGAGATTCCATTGATGATGACTTGATGAATGACTTTCTTCTGATGATCCAATCTAGTTAGATGCAGTTACTTGCCATGAATCCCTAACATTTTACCTAGATTTCTCTAGCGGGATATTTTTTTAGTGTCTCTAATTTTTGTCTGGATCGCCCTTTTGGGTTTTCAATCCACCGGGACTATTTTTTATTTATTTCTAGGCGACGTATTTCTTGATTGCATCAACGTTTGTAGGATAAGCAAATTCCTCACCGTCCATTGTTACGAGTATCAGGGCATCGCCTAAGAAGGCTTTCTTGACCACACAGGGGCCGTCATAATTCGAAGTCCATTTACCCCGAGAGTCAGTGAGAAATTATTGGATTTTCTTGAGTAAAATAACTCCTTCTTTAAAGACACGAGGTTGAACCTTTTTGTCGATTGCTCTCTTCATCCATTAATAATATAACTGACCATGATATAGGACAATCATTCTCTTTTCTTCTATCAGATTGAGCTCGTCGAATCTACTTTGGCACCACTTAGCTTCAGTGAGTTTATCCTCCATAAATATCCTTAATGATGGGATTTCAACTTCTATGGGGAGAATTTCTTCCTTGCCATATACTAGTGAGAAAGGGTTGCCCCTATTGAAGTGCGAACGAAAGTTCGATGTCCATGAAGCATGTAAGGGAGGATCTCGTTCCAGTCCTTGTATGTCACGGCCATGTTCTGGACAATTTTCTTGATATTTTTGTTGGCAACTTCCACTGTGCCATTCATCTTTGGCCGATAAGGAGAAGAGTTATGGTGTTCGATCTTGAACTTTGTGCATAATTCCTTCATCCTTTTGTTTTTCAAGTTGGAACCATTGTCAGTAATGAGTTAACTCAGAACACCGTAACTACAAATGATATTATTTTTGATAAATCGGACGACCACTTGTCGGGTTACATTGATGTATGATGCTGCTTCGACCCATTTGGTGAAGTAATCAATGGCTACCAGGATGAACTGATGTTCGTTTGAAGCTTTGGGTTCGATCATTCCAATCATGTTGATTCTCAAAATTGAAAATGGCCATGGCGAAGAGAGAGCCTTGAGAAGTGTCGAAGGTGTATGCATTTTATCGGCATTAATTTGACATTTATGACATTTCTTCGCATGTTTGCGGCAATTTTCCTCCATTGCGAGCCAGTAATATCTTGCTCGGGTTATTTTCCTTGCCATCATATGTCTATTGGTATAAGTACCAAAAGATCAGTCATGATATCCTCTCATGAGTATTTCTACTTCACGCTCGTCTACGCATCTGAGTAGAACCAGTCTTCGGAGGTTCTTCTTGTATTTTCTTGACGATCAAAATGGGTATTCCCTTTCCTGTAGGAATTATTGAATGTCATGATACCAAGGTTTTCCATTAGTAGCAATTTCGATTGCAAAGATGTAAGATGGTCTATCTAGGCGCATAATATCGATTCTCGGTATGTCATTCCATGGATTAACTGTAATCATGGAAGAGAGAGTAGAAAATGTGCCAGCCATGTGACTTTCCTCATGAGGGATGTGATGGAATTCGATTTTGTTGAAAAATTACAGCAATCTCCTTGCATCTCTGTAAGGGATCATTACCTGTTGGCGTGTTTTCCATTCTCCTTTGATCTGATTGATCACTAAGGTAGAATCTCCGTACACATGTAAATACTTGATCCTGAGATCAATTGCTTCTTCGAGACCCATGATGCAAAATTTATACTCGGCCTCATTGTTTGTACATTTGAATGCCAATCTGGTAGTGAATTGAATGTGGGTTCCGTTTGGAGTGACAATGATTGCCCCAATCCCGTTTCCTTAAGCATTGACTGCTTCGTCGAAGATGAGTCCCCGAAGAGATCCTAGTTCTGGTCTTTCATTTGGCAGTGGTTCATCATAATCTTTCATCTTAAGATACATGACTTCTACGTCTGGGAAGTTAAATGTGACTGGTTCCTGATTACTGATGGGCTGATGAGCCAAATGATCAGCTAGGATACTTCCTTTGACGGATTTTTGAGCGTGATACTCAATGTCGTATTCTGATAACAACATTTTCCAATGAGAGATTCATCCTGTTAATGCAGGATTTTCGAACACATATTTGATCAGATCCATTTCCGAAATGATCTAAGTAGTATGACATATCATACCCTGACGAAGATGTTTAGCTGCCCAAAGCTAAAGCGCAACAAGTTTTCTTGAGCATTGTGTACCGAGTTTCACTATCAGTGAATTTCTTGGTTAGATAGTAAATAACATATTCTTTTCTTTTTGTTTCATCTTGCTGGCTAAGTACACATCCCATAGAGTCTTCCAAAATGGTGAGGTACATGATCAATGGTCTTCTTTCAAGTAGAGGAGACAAAATTGGTGGCTTCAACAAGTATTCTTTGATCTTTTCAAAGGCTTTCTGGCAGTCTTCTGTCCAGTCATAACTTTGATTCTTCAAGAGAAGTTTGAATATTGGCACGCATGTCACGATCATGAGGAATATGAACCTTGAGATGTAATTTATACTTCCAAAAAATCCTTGTACTTATTTCTCCGTTTTCAGAGCAAACATTTCTTGAATAGACTTGACTTTGTCAGGATCGACTTCAATTCCTTTTTGAATGAGGATGAATCCCATGAGCTTTCATTATTGGACACCGAAGAGAGTTGTCAACGTATACTTCGATCTCTTTATGCATCATGTCATGAAAGAGATTTGTCATTTTCCGTTGATAGTGTCGCTCCCCTGATTTCCATCCTGGTACAAACGTGAAAGTGGCACGGAAGGGGTAGAGTCGCCAGCCAGGCATTTTTATCCTGAAGGAACGAGAATGGTAATGCTGCACAAACCAGAAGAAAAGAAAAGGAAGGACAAAGGTCCTACGAACCAAAGAATCTGAGATCTGGAGTCGGTTACGACCTGGGAAGGTATTAGCACCCCAGATCGTCCGCCGTACCCGAAGGGATCCACGCTTACAAAGAAACTGTTTCAAAGGGCGAAGAAATGAAAGCTGCTGAAAAAGAAAAGGAACTGGAACTGGAGAAGGAACTGAGAAAGAAAACAAAGGAAAAATGTAGGGAAAATAAAGATTGTGCTCGAACGGGCCTAACCCGCTGCATACGTACCTCATATGGACAATAAGGATCAGAGATGTCGTAGTTCCCCTAACTAGGGGTAGAAAAGATTGCTTGTGAATTTAGGCTTGAACTGCCTATGTCAATGCTCAGGTGTTGCAAGCTCGGACGACGAGTACGTAACCGTCTTGCAGAATGACAAGAAGAAGCAAGTTCGCGTACGGAGCAAAGGTGATGAGAAAAGAATTCCCAAGGGAAAGACGCTTATTGTTTGTTTTTTTTTAGAGCTTTTATTTGGTGTGGCACAAGAGAATGAACTCAAGCTCTTTTCTATCGAATGTGTACTTGCTACTACATTCTAAGATGGAATAATATAACAAGCACACCTAGCAAGGAGAACTTATCCAAGACTTGTTTCCAAAGGCAAGGGCCTAATTTCATTGACTTGTTGAATTTATTAGGTGTTTAAAAATGAAGAAGTGTTTTTTAGGGTTTTTTCTTGATGAAGATGACTTCATGATCCAACTTGTGCATCATGCTAGACAAATGCACTATTCCAAGATGGGATGAATGTAGGATCAGAATGCGCCTAAGAAGGGGGGGGGGGTGAATTAGGTGTTATAATTTTTCTCGATTTTTCTTTGATGGATGGAATTTTTCTTTTAAGTTTGTATGGAAGGAAAGCAGTAAGGCAGAAAATAAAAGTGACACAGAGAATTATCCTGGTTCCCTTCACAGTCCGAAGGTACATCCAGTCCCCTTTCAATTTGAAAGAGATTTCCACTAGTTTTTAGAAAAAGTACAACCTATCACACCTTCAATGGTGAGGCCTACTTTCTAACAAACTATACTAACAAGTGGGCAAGAACAATCCTCTTGCCACACTCACCCTTATGTCCAAACAATCCTTGGAACGCAAGTCACAAATAGAAATACTTTTCTATACTTTTGTAATATTGAGTGAGTAATACAAAGATTGGATATCAATAATGATCTTCTCCTATGTATACAATTCACTTTTCAAAAATCAATACAAGTGTTCAAACATGAATTATGAAAGATGAAGATCTTATGAACACTTTTGGAAAAATGAAAATATTTGAATGTTGGTGAATTTGATTTAAGTGATTTTCATAAAAGATTGTAGGAGGTGTTTTTGAATTTGAAAAAATTCAGATTTTATATTATTCAAGACACCCTTTTGAAAAGGTATGAAAATTATGAAACAAAATAATTTATGAAGAGATATAATCAAAAGGTGTAATTTGAAATTCAAAGAAAATATTTTTCAAAAATCTTACAGTGTTAACTGGTTAACCAAATGGTTAACCGGTTAACGCCTATAAACATTAACTGGTTTGCTGAAAATTTGAACCTGTTAACCGGTTAACCAAATGGTTAACCGGTTAACACTGTTAAAAACAGAAACAGAATGTTTTCAAAAAGTGTTAAACGGTTTGAAAAAATTTATCAAAGTATTTTATGCAATATGCTAACATATGATTGAATGAGTGAAAACTTGTACATCAATTTAAAATGAGGGATTGATATACCTAAACAAAAGCGTCCAATCATGAAGTAGAACGATGATGCAAAGAAACTTGATCGCAAAACCGGTTGCTTGAAGCTTGATCAGTTGGAGCTCTTGACTTTTTGCAGATCTGAAAAGCATGTGCTGTGTTGACTTCATCAAAATCTTCGAGGTTGAAGGCGTGCTTCTACATTCTACCCCTTTTTGATGATGACAACCGAAAATTCTGCGAGAGCTTTGATCAATGTTTCTCTAAGCGAATCCTCCCCCTATGGATAGCAACTCCCCTTAAATGATAGCGGCAGTAGCAAAAGAATTCTGCATCGAGAGGCATTAGAGAAACAAGGTCTTCTCCCCCTTTGGCATTAGCAAAAAGGAAGGGACCAACAAGCAAGCATAGACATGAAAAGTATAGCATCACATAAGCAAACATACAAGCAAACACATATAAAATGAAAACATAATGCAAGTAAACCAAAAATGCCTAAAAACTTAGGACTTGAGTTTGAGAGTACAAAACATAACATGATTAAAAGATAAAGCAACATAATAAAACAGCATGGAGACATGGTCCTCATTCCTCATCTGACACATCCTCATCATCTTCTTCCTCTTCTTCGGTACCGTCCACATCCTCATCAACATGCTCGGTGGTGGTTCGGGAGCTTAGGACAAGGTTCCGAAGGCTTTTGATGGCACACATAGCTTCATGGTGGTGTGACATAATGGTTGAGTAGAGGAAGTCATTGGTAACGCCGGTTTCCGGAATAGGTGGGATGGAGCTGGAGGATCCGTCATCATACTTATAAGTTCCATCATTGGCTTGAACAATGCCGGTGTTCTTGATGATTGTGACTCCGTTGATTTCATTTCCCGTAGTAGTCATAGCAATAAACGGTTCTCGACCGATTTCCATATCGGTAAGTTCCAAAATCCTTGAGAGGAGGCGGCCATACGGTAAGCGAGTCTTCAAAGAGAGTTGTTGCTTCAAATGATATAGCATGGTAGGAAGCCAATTAATCTTAATCTTGTTCTTGATGGCAAAAAACACTTGCATTTCCAAATCATTGATTTGGGATTGATTGGAGTCTTTGGGCAGCAAGACATGGCAAATGACATAATGAAGCATCCGGTCATCCACGGAGAGATTCTTCGCATAGCAAAGTACCCGAGAGGTACGCTGGCCGGATATCACGCCTGCCTTTGGAAACCTACAGATGTGATAGTAGTATTCCATCTTATCATAATTGACCCATTTGCCCTCATCATGGTTGACACCCTTTCGGAGAAACACTCCCGAGTATGGTAAAGATAAAGAGGTAGCAAGAGTACCTAGGTCAACCACAATCTCACAATCTCTAACAGTAGCAAAAAGTTGATGCTTATCCCTATCATCACAATTGAGAGTCATGTTGTTCATGAAAGACTTCACCAAATCCGGATATACCTTTCCATTATCGGCAATAAAATCTAACATTCCTTGATATTCTAGTAATGCCGGAAACTTAAACGATTCAAAAGATTTCAGGTTCACATACTTACCCTTGAGATGTCGAACCTGAACTCGGAAATCCAATCGTCTCTTCTTGGTAGATTCCATAGGCATGTCTTCTTCACTGCTAGACCTTGATGCTGACACTGGAGCTTTTCCCTTTCTTGAAGCCATAAAGATGAAGCTTAGGTTTGAGGATGAGGGAGAGTATTTTCGGATTAGGGTTTGGTGTAGTGGAGAGTGAAGTGAAAGAGATGGAGTTTTTATGAGAGTTACAATGTAGTGGGTTTTAATGGACTAGATGGAAAGTTTGGAAGAATGAGTAAGTGGAGTTTAATGGTAGGTCAAAGGAAGAGGAATAGATTTATGAGGTGTTGGAAAGAGATACCATGCATCAATTAAACATAAAAAACACAAGAAAACATAAAAGAAGAAAAAAGAAAAACAATTTTTTTAAAAGAAACAGAGACTGTCACGCAGACAGGGACTGCTGTTTTGAAGGTGTTAACCGGTTAACCGATCCGTTAACCGGTTAACGGACAAAAAATTTCAAAAAATTTCAAAAGTCCAGCAGGTTTTGGGGGAAAAATGGGGGGAAATTTTCAAAATTTTTTTTCATAAAGTGTTAGCACTTGTCATTCCGCAACTTTCGATCAAAAAATATTTTGAAACCGATTGATTTCGGGTATACGAAAGTGAGAAAAACCGAAAACGGTGAAATGTGAGTGCTAGCATTTTATGACATAAAGGTGAGAAAAAACACATATAAGCACACATAATGCAATAAAAACATATAACAATCAATTTTTAGGTTAAGATTAGATGTCACCTTCATTGAGAATACTAAGTTCTCGTCGAATCTTGAAAAATTGCTCCTTAGCCAATGGTTTTGTGAATATGTCGGCGAGTTGATTGTGTGTATCCACGAACGTAACATCTACATCTCCGTTTAAAACATGATCTCGAAGGAAATGATGTCGGATATCTATGTGCTTTGTTCTTGAATGCATGACCGGGTTCTTCGTGATATTGATGGCACTTGTGTTGTCACACTGGAGAGGGATACAACCGAGATCTATACCGAAATCAAGAAGTTGTTGTTTAAGCCACAAGATTTGAGCACAACAATTTCCTGCTGCAATGTACTCCGCTTCGGCCGTGCTAAGTGCAACGCATGCTTGCTTCTTGCATGCCCACGACACTAGTGCATTCCCGAGAATGTGACAAGTACCACTTGTACTCTTTCTATCGGTCTTACATCCTGCATAATCAGCGTCATAATAACCAATTAAAGAACATGTACTACCTTTAGGATACCATAGTCCGACGTGCGTCGTTCCTTTGAGATACTTCATGATCCTCTTCACGGCAGTGAGATGTGATTCCTTCAGATTAGCTTGAAAGCGGGCACACAAATAAACACTAAACATAATGTCAGGACGGCTCGCCGTCAAATATAAAAGTGAATCGATCATACCTCGATACTTTGTAATATCTATTGAAGTGCCGGAAAGATCTTGATCAACATACGTTCCGGATCCCATTGGAGTAGACATCTCTTTGCAATTGTCCATATTAAATCTTTTCAATAACTCCTTGCAATACTTGGATTGGTTGATGAAGATGCCATCCTTTGTTTGCTTGATTTGTAAACCAAGGAAGTAGTTCATCTTTCCCATCATGGACATCTCGAATTCGCCTTGTATCATAAGAGAGAATTCTTTGCAAAGATCTTTGTTTGTTGAACCGAAGATGATGTCGTCGACTTAGACTTGAACAAGTAAGGTGTTACCCTTAAGATTCTTGATGAACAAAGTCTTGTCAACCTTTCCTTTCGTAAAACCTTTCTCACATAGGAAGTTGCTAAGGCGATCATACCAAGCCCTTGGTGCTTGTTTTAAGCCATAAAGAGCCTTCTTCAACTTGTAGACATGAGACGGGTTCTTGAAGTCTTCAAAACCCGGAGGTTGTTTTATGTAAACTTCTTCATTGATGTAGCCGTTTAGGAAAGCGCTTTTGACATCCATCTGGTACAACTGAAAATTCATAGAACAAGCGTAAGCAAGTAATAATCTAATTGCTTCTAACCTTGCTACCGGAGCGAATGTTTCATCAAAGTCGATCCCTTCTTCTTGGTTGTAGCCTTGTGCGACCAATCTTGCTTTGTTACGAACTATGATTCCATTCTCGTTAAGTTTGTTCTTGAACACCCATCTTGTGCCTATGATATGTTTGTTGTCCGGTCTTGGTACAAGAGTCCAAACTTGGTTCCTTTCGAATTGGTTGAGTTCTTCTTGCATAGCTATTATCCATTGATCGTCGCCTAAGGCTTCATCGATTTTTGTTGGTTCAATTTGAGACACGAACGCCATCTTGAAGCAAGCATCCTTGAGATTGAGTCGAGTTGCAACGCCTTGGCTAATATCACCAATCACTTTATCTATCGGGTGATCTCTATGAGTTCTCCATTCTTTTGGAAGATCTTGATGTTCTTCAATGGTTGGTGACTTATCTTCTTGTGATATTGCTTGTTCTTTTGATATCTCCTTTTGTTGTTGTGATAGATCTACTACATCATCATCATCATCCACAATAATATTATCCTCTTTCGAGGGGTTAAGCTCATCAAACGAAACATGTATGGATTCTTCAATGGTAAGAGTACGTTTATTGAAAATTCTAAAAGCTTTACTTGATAGAGAATATCCAAGAAAAATACCTTCATCGGATTTCTCATCAAACTTACCAAGGTTGTCCTTACCATTGTTGAGAACAAAGCATTTGCATTCGAATATGTGGAAGAAGGATATGTTGGGTTTCCTTCCCTTGAACAACTCATAAGGGGTCTTCTTGAGAATAGGTCGAATATTGACACGGTTACTTACAAAACAAGCCGTGCTAACCGCATTCGCCCAAAAATATTTAGGAAGATTTGAGTTGCTAAGAATTGTCCTTGCAAGTTCCACTAGTGCCCTATTCTTCCTTTCTACGACACCGTTTTGTTGAGGAGTCCTTGGTGCGGAAAAGTTGTGAGAGATTCCATGCTCTTCACAAAAATCTTCAAATGATGAATTTTGAAATTCGCCACCATGGTCGCTTCTTATGGAAACAATTGAGAGTGACTTCTCATTTTGAATTTGCTTGGCATACTTCTTGAATGCTTTAAAGGCATCACTTTTCTGCACTAAAAACAAAGTCCAAGTATATCTAGAGAAATCATCAACAATAACTAGTGCAAAAACGTTACCTCCGAAGCTTTTTGTTCTTGATGGACCGAAAAGATCCATATGTAACAATTGTAGTGGTCTTGTAGTAGATATCACTTTCTTGGTCTTGAAGGATGTTTTGGTTTTCTTCCCTTTTTGACATGCGTAACAAAGCTTATCCTTGATAAACTTCATCTTTGGAAGACCAACAACTATATCATGCTTTAATAATTTATTTAAATGCTCCATGTGAATGTGAGCAATCCTCTTATGCCAAAGCCATGCATCGTTGTTGTTTGCCATTAAGCACTTCACCTTCAAGAGAGAGTCATCAAAAGAAATCATAAAAATGTTATTAAATCGTTTACCTTTTATCAAGAGTTCATGAGTGACTTCGTGTTCTATCAAACATTCCTCCTTTGTGAAGTTGATTTGGAACCCTTTGTCACACAATTGACTTATGCTAAGAAGGTTGTGTTTAAGGCCTTCCACATAAAGGACGTCTTCGATGATTGTATGAGGAGATGCACCAATGGTTCCAACTCCAAGAATTCTTCCTTTATTATCATCACTGTAAGTAACGTATCCTTTGGCCTTAAGTGTTAGACTTGAAAATTTGTTGATATCGCCCGTCATATGCTTTGAACAACCGCTATCGAGATACCATTGCGTAGAAGTTGTTTTCAAGCATACCTACAAAATAAATTCAAGTTTTGTTAGGTACCCAAATTGCTTTGGGTCCTTGATAGTTAGTACCCTTTTCAACCCACACATAATGCCCTTTAGCAACACCAATGTTTCGCACATAGCAAGCATTAGGTGTATGGCCTTTGATTCCACAATAAAAGCAAATAGGTTGAAATTGACTTTTAATTTTAGAAACATATTTTTGTTTAATAATCCTTTTCCTTTTATGACTTTGATGCATAGTTTTAGCATTGTTAGTCTTTTCCTTAACAATTTGTTCACTAGCTTTTACGAAAATGGTTTCACTTGTGCTTGGTTTGGAAAACTTAGAATATCCTAGGCCCCTTTTATCATTTGGATATCTTTGGTGCCTAAGAATTTCCTCCAAGCCAATTTGACCTTTTTTCATATCTTTCTAAAACTCTTTTGAGTTGAACAATTTGAAAGGACAATGACTCACAATTTTTACATGTAAGGCTTTGTTTTTCATCCTTTATCTTTTGGTTTTCATTTTCAATGTATTTTTCAAAAGATGCATTTTGTTCTTCTAAAGATAATATTTTCTTCTTTTGGGATGAAATATTTTTGTACAAAGTCTTACATTCCTTTAGAAGTTCATCTATAACTTCTTGTGCATCATTTTCATAAATTGAAAAGTTACTACTAACCTCGTCATTTTCTTCATCGGAGTGATGTGACGCCATTAATGCCATATTTGCACATTCGTCGCTTTCTGATTCCGATGAGGAACTAATTTCATTGTGATCCCATGCGACATAAGCCTTTTTATTTTTGAAGTCCTTCTTGCCTTTGAATCCTCCTTTCTTTGCAAGTCTTGGACAATCCGGTTTTATGTGACCTTGCTTTCCACATTCATAGCATGTAACTTCTTGATTCGATGTGGATGCATCCTTCTTCCTGAAATGTTTATTCTTTTTAGGAAAAGAAGAATTATTATTTTTGTTAGAAAAAATTACCAAGCTTCTTAACAAGAAGCATGAAGTTCTCATCTTTGGAGATCTCGTCATCTTTGTCATCCTTCGTGTCAATCTTCAAAGCAATTCCTTTGGACTTTTTCTCTTGACTTTCATGCTTCTCGAGCCTTCCAAGTTCTAACTTGTGCTCTTAAAGTTTGCCGAATAGAGATGAGGATGTCATTGTTGGGAGACTCTTCTTCTCCGAGATTGTGGTCACTTTCGGTTGCCATTCCCTTGTCAAAGACCTTAGAACTTTCAAATTAAGATCATCGTTGGTGAAGGTCTTTCCGAGTGAAATCAAATGGTTGGTTAGATGAACAAATCTTTTTTGTAAAGCCACAATAGATTCTCCGGGCTGCATGCGGAACATTTCATATTCTTGACTCAATGTGTTAAGCCTTGATCTTTTAACTTCTGTTGTTCCTTCATGTGTTTCTACCAAAGTATCCCAGATCTCCTTCGCCGATTTGCATTGTGATACACGAAAAAATTTGTCCATACTAAGAGCGCTTTGAAGTATGTTGATTGCTTTTTTCTCATTTAGGATCTTCCTTTTATCATCTTCATCATACATATTCTTCAACTTCGCGGTTCCAACACCGTTGATCACATTGACGGGATTATGCGGACCTTCTTCGATTGCTTCCCATATGCCTTCTCCTTGGGCTTCAAGATGTGCCCTCATCCTGATTTTCCAGAAATCGAAGTATTCGCCGGAGAAGAGCGGAGGCTTGTTGCTACTTCCACTATCTTTGAAAACAGGATTTGAGTTTGCGGAAGCCATAAGGATCTTATAGGAACAGGTTACCTAAACCTGCTCTGATGCCAATTGTAGGATCAGAATGCGCCTAAGAGGGGGGGGGGGAGAATTAGGTGTTATAATTTTTCTCAATTCTTTTTCTTTGATGGATAGAATTTTTCTTTTAAGTTTGTATGGAAGGAAAGCAGTAAGGCAGAAAATAAAAGTGACACAAAGAATTATCCTGGTTACCTTCACAGTCCGAAGGTACATCCAGTCCCCTTTCAATTTGAAAGAGATTTCCACTAGTTTTTAGAAAAAGTACAACCTATCACACCTTCAATGGTGAGGCCTACTTTCTAACAAACTATACTAACAAGTGTGCAAGAACAATCCTCTTGCCACACTCACCCTTATATCCAAACAATCCTTGGAACACAAGTCACAAATAGAAATACTTTTCTATACTTTTGTAATATTGAGTGAGTAATACAAAGATTGGATATCAATAATGATCTTCTCCTATGTATACAATTCACTTTTCAAAAATCAATACAAGTGTTCAAACATGAATTATGAAAGATGAAGATCTTATGAACACTTTTGAAAAAATGAAAATATTTGAATGTTGGTGAATTTGATTTAAGTGATTTTCATAAAAGATTGTAAGAGGTGTTTTTGAATTTGAAAAAATTCAGATTTTTTATTATTCAAGACACCCTTTTGAAAAGGTATGAAAATTATGAAACAAAATAATTTATGAAGAGATTTAATCAAAAGGTGTAATTTGAAATTCAAAGAAAATATTTTTCAAAAATCTTACAGTGTTAACCGGTTAACCAAATGGTTAACCGGTTAACGCCTATAAACGTCAACTGGTTTGCTGAAAATTTGAACCTGTTAACCGGTTAACACTGTTAAAAACAGAAACAAAATGTTTTTAAAAAGTGTTAAACGGTTTGAAAAAATTTATCAAAGTATTTTATGCAATATGCTAACATATGATTGAATGAGTGAACACTTGTACATCAATTTAAAAAGAGGGATTGATATACCTAAACAAAAGCGTCCAAGCATGAAGTAGAACGATGATGCAAAGAAACTTGATCGCAAAGCCGGTTGCTTGAAGCTTGATCAGTTGGAGCTCTTGACTTTTTGCAGATCTGAAAAGCATGTGCCGTGTTGTCTTCATCAAAATCTTCGAGGTTGAAGGCGTGCTTCTACAATGAATACATATGCCCCATGGAATAAGGCTATAACACAAGAAGTCACTTCTTTCTTTATTAATGTTTTTTAGGTTTTGTTTTGAGATGAGAAGAGAAAGAAACCAAAGGAGCATAAAGGAAAAAGTCTAAAATGGGTAAAGACTAAACCTAATGTTATCATGCAAAAGAGTGGTCCTAAGGTTAGTGGGGTTTCAACTATCCTAAGAAGAGGAAAGAAGAACCAAAGAGGATCAAGAAGAAGAGGAGGCAAGAGCTAGTAAGCAACTTACTCCTCTAAAGGAGATAAGTTGCTCCTAAAGGGGGAGGAAAATATTAACAACACATAATGGCATAAGGCACATCAAAATGCAAAAGGAGAAAGCACTTAAAAATAGAGAAGGATGAAGAGTTGAAATGTGGATGAACATCCACACTTCTCTTACCATGAGCCCCTGCAAGTTAGAAAAATCTAACACATGTTCATCAATAAAATCATGGAAATGACATGCT
This sequence comes from Lathyrus aphaca, assembly GCA_963966055.1. Taxonomy (NCBI): domain Eukaryota; kingdom Viridiplantae; phylum Streptophyta; class Magnoliopsida; order Fabales; family Fabaceae; genus Lathyrus; species Lathyrus aphaca. The sequence continues at coordinate 492,406,426 of OZ014525.1, read as the reverse complement.
CAAAGCTCACACCAACCAAGATCAAACAATCATGCCAAACATATCAAACACAAACATTTACGTGTCGAGAACACGGAAGCATGCATCAATCAGCAAGAAAATCACCCAAACAAATATTTTCAATGATCATATAATGATCCATGGCATTTAAAACAAGTATGGGGATCAAACATGCTAAAAAAACTCAAAAGTGGCTCACTGCATCAGTGTTAACCGGTTAACCAAGCCAAACCTGCAGAAAAAACAGCACAGAACAGGTGCGTTAACCGGTTAACCAATCCCTTAACCGGTTAACACTGAAGAAACAACAACAATTCCTGCATAAAAAATCAGTTCAAAACAATTATTTCCGATTAATCTCGCACCATACCAGCAAGCAATTGAGCATGAATATAGTTTATCAATTCACATCAAATGGCATCATCAAAATCATGAACATTAATACATAGATCCGGTTACAAATCAATCAATTAATTCAATCAACACAAGCAAATACGCAAGCACATGGCAGATCTAAAGCGCAAGCATGCAAATAAGCTAAAACAGAGCTAGATCTGAAATTAACCAACCTACAAAGCTGAGGTATGTTTTGGTAATTATTGATCGAGCTGAAAATGATAGATCTCGTGCAAAATGTTGAAGATTCGGTGCTAAGCTTCACACTCCGTGCAAAATAAATGCAAGAACAAGATCTTGATGCATAATTTTTGATCCAAAAGCACTTCTAGATCCCAAACCAGATCTGAATCACCAATTAAACCAGCAAAAAGATGCAATGAAGCTATGGATGAAGGTTTAGTTCCAAGATCTACACACCTCAAGGCAAGGTTATGTGATCTTCAAAGAGGAACTTTGAGTGATTTGGAAAATTAGGAGAGAAAGTGAGATAATTGTGAGTGAGAAGAATGAAAATTCAGAATGAGAATGAAAAATGAGAGAAATTTCCCTTGGTTTGGAGAGAAATGGATTAAATATGGTTTAGGTTGGAGGCCCAAAAATTAGGCTTGGGATCCAAAATTATTGTTTGGCCAAGAGATTAGGATTTTGCAATGGGATTAGGCTTGGATAAGTGCTCTATATCCTTCTTTTCAATTTCCAATTAATTCAAAAATGAATAAAAATCAGAAAATTAGAAATTGGAGCCAAATCACACATGCTGAATTTGCTGCTGGAAATTCAAAATTCGTGGCCGTTAACCGGTTAACGCCAGTGAACTTTGAATTTTCCCTCCTTTTGGTGGGAAACCTCAGGAATCACCCGGTGCCAACCGTTTTGATCTGATTTCGATCCTCAATCCTTTCTTTAGGCTTTGACCCTAATGTCAACCTTGTAACATGCCTTGTGGGCTTTGAATTTCCCTGATACTTGATCATATGCCTTATGTTGGAACATGCAAGTGCTATGATGCATTTCTCTATGAAATATGCTAAGGATATGACATGGTGATGATGATTATGATATGATGATGATGCTAAACAGGAGAGGGCAAATTTGGGGTATTACAGCTACCCCTATTCAAGCAACTGTTAATCTGAAAAGGACGGTAGCACGACTATCGACCGTTCAAGATAAATTGTGATTGAATACCAAGAAGACCTGAAATTTGCACTCTGCTGGAGAATGCAAGCGATGGGAAATAAACCCAACCAAATGATGCTTTGGCGACTGAAGTGGGGAGAAAGCAGACGAGCTCCTTCCAAGTTGAATTGTTACTTCGCATAGAAAAACCTAGACAGACGAGTCTTCCTCGAACAAACCTGTTACGCCAGGTGTTGGACATATGAGCCCTCCTTAAATAAACCTGTTACGCCAGGTGCTGGACATACGAGCCCTCCTCAAATAAACCTATTACGCCAGGTGCTGGACATACGATCCCTCTTCAAACAATCCTGTTACGCCAGGTGCCGGGCATACTAGCCTTCATACATTTTGCAATATATGACCTGAGACAGACGAACCTCCTTCGGATAAACCTGTTACGCCAGGACCGGTAATGCACTTAAGTCTGTGGGATAGACATGCATAATCAGGATAGATGTACCCTCTTCATATGTTATCTGTGGACATATGGTCTAAGACAGATGAGTCTTCTTTGAGCAAACCTGTTACGCCAGGACCGGTAACCATTTTGACGTTTAATCCCACCGCCAGGACTTCAAAACTCTTCAATACAGACAAGTACCAAATGATCATCAAGAGAACACAAACGAGTTCCATAAGTCAATGATACAGACAAATATCAAACGATGATCTAAGAAACACAAACGAGCACTTCAGTAGATGATACAGACGAATACCAGCCACTGATACAAACGGATACCAGAAATCCAACACAGGCGAGCATCTGGAGTAGAGATATGGACGAGTATCAAAGTGATTATCAAATCAGTATTCATACGGATATAAGTCAACACAAACGAGTGGGAATGATGATACAGACGAGTATCCAACAACGCAAACAAGCTTCGAGCAAATAACAAACACAAACGAGTGTTGGAGAACACAGATGAGCAACAAACAAACATCAAACACAGACGAGTGTTGAGCATCAAACGAATGTTACACACAGAAGAGTGCCGAGAAGTACGGACGAGCATCAGCATCTACCAACCATAGGCGACTGTTGGGGAAGGCAAACAAGCAATGAAGTGAACACAAACGAGTGCTGGGAAGCGCGGACGAACAACGACAAAGCGTGAACACAAACGAGTGTTGGGAAGCGCGAACAAGCAACGACAAAGCGTGAACATAGACGAGTGTTGTACATTGTAGACGAGCATCAAATTCCTGGTAAGAAACACAAATCTTCTGGGGAGATAATTTCACAAACGAACGAGTGTTGTGAATGCAGACGAGCAACCAACAATTATCAAAACTCAAACGAGTGCTGAGGAGTGCAGACGAGTAACTATCAGATAACAAAACACAAACGAGTGCTGAGAAGTGCAGACGAGCAGCTATCAAAACACAAACGAGTGATGAGGAGCGCAGACGAGAACCTATCAGAACATAAACGAGTGCTGAGGAGCGCAGACGAGAAACTATCAGAACACAAACGAGTGTTGAGGAGCGCAGACGAGCAACTATCAGAAATCAAAACACAAACGAGTGCTGAGAGATGCAGACGAGCACAAAACAGATACCCAACACAGACAAGTTCCAGGAGATGCAGACGAGCACAAAAACAGGTACCCTGGTTGGCAACAATGATCTCGACTCTGCAGGGGATCCTGGTCAAGAGGCTTCGATGATGCCTAACTCTGACTGGGGAGATGAATGACAGTTTGTATCATCACATGGCCAAAATAGACTGGCAGCTTCTCTGGGGAATATTTCGATGATGGGAGTGAAACCCAAACATGAACTCTGCGGGGATAAACCGTCTTCAGACTCGGCTGAGGAATGAGACGTGAACAAATGTTTGCACTACCTTTGTCACATTGGCCAAAAATAAATTGGCAGACTCGCTGGGGATATTTCAATGATGGTTGCATACCAATCATGAACTCTGAGGAAGAGACGACTTCCCAACCTGGTTGGGGAATATCCAGTCAGATTATCTTCGGACCGCCACAACTCCCTTCAGTTGGGTTTGAAACTCCGCTGCAGACTCCACTAGCTCTAGCTCAACTGGGGACGATTCCATCCAAACTCTACTGGGGAAACCATGTCTTTTTTTGTGTGAAGAACAACCACCACTTAGGGATGGCACCAACTTTGATTAGATTTGAAATTCTGCTAGGGATTCCAATTTCCATAGCTCTGCTGGGGAAGTGCAACATCGCCTTGCAAAACCTGCAACAACAGTATACACACATGTGCCCCGGGGATTTGCATGGTATGATCTGTTCATCCATTGTCACCCGACACTCAAAGACTTTTTTAATTATTTCCCTTCCATGTCAATTAGTTTCAGAAAAATCAACAGATTTCATATGAAATTTTCTTTTTGCCAAAAACTCAGGACATTTTTTTTGCAACCAAAGTAAACACAACACAACACCGTTTTATGACTGAATATTCATTCATTGAATGACCTCTGAATATGCAAAGCTTTACATCAGGAAGCAACTACCTGGAAAGAGGTAGCTACTAAAAAATTTGAAAAAAGAAATTATCCTAATGGCAATGTACACAGCATTCCGATAAGTTTCCTTCCCGCTATGACCAGCATGTCTTCAAGACTTTCTGTTCTTGCCTTTGCTTTCCAAAGAAGATGAGGGGACTGATTCCTATCCTTCTGATATTGTCAAACTGCATGAAAAGGTGATTTGGTTCATATTACCTGGATCGCAATTGTTCACTTATTCCCTTGTTTTGCGTGGATCGCCCTTTCGGGTTTTCAATCCACCGGGATACCCTTTTTTGCCTGAGTTGTTCGATGTGGCTTTTCAACTCAGCGGGTGTACACATTTTTTTAAATTTATTTCCCTAACTTTTGCCCGAGCTTTTTATTCTGTTTTTAGCTCGCCGGGATGCCCTTTTCTTGCCTGTACTTTAATTCTGTTTTTTGTATCCAGCGGGTCTGTTTATTCAAAGTATTTTTTAACTGCGTCTGAGTTAACAAGAGAATGGAAATCTTCTCTATCCATAGTAGTGAGCATCAGCGCCCCACCTGAGAAAACTTTCTTTACTATGAATGGGCATTTGTAGTTTGGGGTCCACTTGCCCCTGTGATCTGAACCGGGAGGAATGATCCTCTTGAGCACAAGCTCTCCTACTTGATACTCCCGAGTATATACTCATTGGTCGAATGCTCGCTTCATTCTCCTCTGATAAAGCTGACCATGACAGATATCCGGTAATCTCTTTTCCTCAATTAGGCACAACTGATTGTATCGGGCACGTACCAACTCTGCCTCATCAAGCTTCACGTCCATCATCACACGCAAAGAAGGAATTTCCACCTCCACAGGCAAGACTGTCTCCATGCCATACACTAAGGAGAAAGGCGTTGCCCCAGTTGACGTCCTGACCGATGTTCGGTACCCATGCAGCGCAAATGGTAACATCTCATGCCAATCTTTGTAAGTGAGAACCATCTTCTACACAATCTTCTTAATATTCTTGTTAGCTGCCTCTACCGCGCCATTCATCTCTGGCCGGTAAGGAGAAGAATTGTGATGTTGAATCTTGAAGTCTCGGGACAGTTCTGTCATTATCTTGTTGTTTAAGTTGGAACCATTATCAGTAATGATTCGCTCGGGCACTCCGTATCTGCAAATGATGTCTCTCTTTAGAAATCTGGCTACCACTTGACGAGTGACATTGGCATAAGATGCTGCTTTAACCCACTTGGTGAAATAATCTATTGCAAGCAAGATGAAACGATGACCGTTTGAAGCAGTAGGCTATATCTTCCCGATCATGTCAATGCCCCACATAGAGAAGGGCCAAGGAGATGACATGACGTTGAGCGGGCTAGGAGGAACATGCACTTTGTCTGCATATATTTGTCACTTGTGGCATTTATGGGCGTACGCACAACATTCTGCATCCATTGTTAGCCAATAATACCCTGATCTCAATATCTTCTTAGCCATTGCATGTCCTCCTGCATGAGTACCGAAAGATCCCTCGTGGACTTCTCGTATTAACAGGCTTGCTTTGTGTCTATCCACGCATCTGAGCAAGACCATGTCAAAGTTCTTCTTATACAAAACCCCATCTGTATTTAAGAAGAAGCTAGTAATAAGTCGTCTCAAGGTCTTCTTGTCGTTGGATGATACCCCAGCTGGGTATTCTTGCTTTTTCAGGAAAATCTTGATATCAAAATACCAAGGTTTCTCATCAGACACTGCATCTACAGAGAAAGCATAAGCTGGTGTGTCAAGCCTGGAGATGTCAATCCTGGGCACATAGTTCCAACACAAGACTTTGATGGACGAAGAAAGTGTAGCCAATGCATCGGCAAATCAATTCTCATCTCGTGGTATGTATTGAAGCTTAACCGTTGTGAAGAATGTCAACAGTCTTCTGGCATAATCCCTATAAGGAATTAAGTGCTCTTGATGTGTATACCACTTGCCGGTAATCTGATTAATAACGGGGGCTGAATCTCCGAATATATCGAGGGTCTTAATCCGAAGATTAATAGCCTCCTCTATTCCCATTATGCACGCCTCGTATTCCGCATCATTGTTGGTGCAGCCAAAAGTAATTCTGGCAGCGAAGGGAAAATGAGCACCTTCGGGAGTGATAAGAACAACACCAACTCCACGTCCGTTGATATTGACCGCCCCATCAAACATCAACTTCCATTTGGATTCAGGGTCGGGCCCCTCCTCCGGAAGTGGTTTCTCGTAATCTCTTCCCTGGAGGTACACGATGTCCTCATCAGTAAAATCAAACTTCATTGGCTGATAGTCATCTTCAAGCGGTTGATGTGCAAGATAATCCGACAATACACTTCCTTTGATGGCTTTCTAGGAAGTATAATGTATATCATACTCTGTTAAGATCATTTTCCACCTTGCAACACTTCCGGTTAATGCCGGCTTCTCAAAAATGTACTTGACGGGGTCCATTTTTGAGATTATCAATGTGTTATGGGACAACATGTATTGTCTCAGTCGGCGAGCAACCCATACCAAAGCACGACAAGTTTTCTCGAGCAGTGAATAATGGGCTTCACAGTCGGTAAACTTTTTGCTAAGGTAATAAATAGCATGCTCTTTTCGACCAGACTCGTCATGTTGTCCTAGAACACACCCCATCGACCCTTCTAACACAGTCAAGTACATGATAAGTGGTCATCCTGGAACTGGAGGCATAAGAATCAGAGGCTCCTGCAAATATTCTTTTATCTTTTCAAAGGCTCTTTGACAGTCCTCATTCCACCTGACCGTTTTCTCTTTTCTCAACAATTTTAATATTGGCTCGCATGTGGCAGTTATATGAGATATAAACCGAGAAATGTAGTTCAATCTCCCTAAAAACCCACGCAATTCTTTTTCTGTTTTCGGTGCAGGCATATCTTGTATTGCTTTTACTTTTGTAGGATCTACCTCGATTCCTCTCTGTCTAACAATGAAACCCAGCAATTTACCATAACGCACTCTGAAAGTGCACTTGTTTGGATTCAACCTCAATCTATACTTTATCAATCTATCAAACAGCATTTTGAGATTGACCAGATGCCCTTCTTCGTCCTGGGACTTGGCAATCATGTCGTCCACATAGTATTCAATTTCTTTGTGTATCATATTGAGGAACAATGTTACCATATCCCGTTGATACGTTTCCCCGGCGTTCTTCAATTCAAATGGCATAATCTTGTAACAGAATATACCCTACGGGGTAATGAACGTCGTTTTCTCCATGTCTTCCGGTGCCATCTTGATCTGATTATACCCGGAGAAGCCATCCATGAAAGAAAATACCGAGAACTGAGCAGTGTTATCTACCAACACATCGATGTGAGGTAATGGAAAGTCATCTTTTGGACTTGCTCTGTTTAGGTCCCGATAATCGACGTACATCCGGACCTTGCCATCTTTCTTCGGTACAGGCATGATGTTAGCTACCCAAGGTGGGTAACTGGTCACAACAAGGAACCCGATGTCCCACTGCTTCTGAACTTCCTCCTTGATCTTCATAGCCATATCGGGGCTAGTTCTTCTTAGCTTTTGTTTCACGGGAGGACAATCTTCCCTTAGTGGCAGCTTGTTCACAACAATGTCAGTATCCAACCCTGGCATATCCTGATACGACCAGGCGAAGATATCCACATATTCACGCAGCATACCAATCAAATCCTTCTTTACCTCGGCCTGCAGACCGGACCCAATCTTTATCTCTCTCTTTACATCCTCGGACCCAATGTTAATGATCTCTATATCTTCCTGATGAGGCTGAATGACCCTTTCCTCTTGTTTCAACAACCTGACCAATTCTTCCGGGAGTTCATAGTCTTCTTCATCCCCTTCATCAACTTGGTAGATAGGATTATCGAAGTCATGCATAGTCATAGCAGGAACATTGTCACAGGAATCCGAATGATCAACACTGCACAAGATGTGCTTATTTCAGAATCAGGATTTTTCAAAGAAGACACCAATACACAAAAACACTGGAAAGAAAAAAACATTGCCATTTTATTTGCTTTGTGAAAAAATTTAAAACGAAAGAAAGAGAACACAATTTGCTTGAAAAAATATCCTTTATTTCATGGAAAAAGTATAATGCATTAAAATCATGGTGGCCCTACATATGGATCCATACACCTTGGGAAGAGTGCAGGATTTGACATGCAGTATGATAAAAATGGAAACAAAGAAAATTACTTTGACTGCCAGGTAACTTGAACAAAATCTTCAGCAGACCAGTTCCGGAGCTCCTCCCCAGGTACGCATGGGTGAATCCAGTTATCCAAGTCACAGTCACTATCCCCATCAACATCTATTGCACAAACATTGTTGTAATCGAGCATTCCAACGCTAGTGAATGCTATGGGTTTCTCGCCATGAGACCAGCTGGACTGACCAGGTTTATATCCGAGACCGAACTTGTCGTCTTTCTTTTCCATTTCCAACAACTTGCCCTAGCCCTGGGCATTTCCGGATTGAACCACCTCTCTAGCTTTCTTGTAGGAGTATGGGTACATCTGTTTGGTTTATATCTACAGGGGATGATATGACACGGACGAGTTTCGAGTGAGTATATATTAACATGTATTTGTGAGTGCAAAGGAGACGCTTTGACTTTCTGCTGAGGAAATATGAGATGACACGGACGAGTGTTGAGAAGAACAAGTTATGTATAAGTATTTGTTTGTAGGGTGTTTTCCGGCGATTTTACTGGGGAAAGATGACACGGACGAGTGTCCAAAGGAGTATGTATCTGTATTTTAGGAGTGCGAAGGGACGCTTTGGCTTTCTGCAGGGACTGTGAGTCTTTTTATACATTGCTGATGGAATGTTGGTATTTACAGGTGTCTGATTCAAAACATGACTTTTGATTATGCAATATGTTTGATTTTTGCCGTAATGCCCCGTATTAGACGGAATGCTACGCTCTGAGGTGATTTATGATGCGAATGCCATGGTTATGCAAAAATACCGATTCGGGATTCGAATCCCGTTCCCGTTGTGAAGATCTCCGATTGATCTGCTTGAAAGAATATCCCGGCTGGGGATGAGATCATTGGTAGCTCTGATAAAATGTATGAATCTTCTTGGGGAAACATGTCACTGATAGACCTATCTTGGTAATGAGGAGCCCAGCTGGGGATGCGGAAGCTTTCGTCACTTTGTTGTGCGAGAAATTCAGACATTGCTCTTCTGGGAGAGGCTGGAGCTCTGTGGGGAGATGGTTCCCTATCTAGCACTCGGTTGGGGAAGAAGAGATCACTGAATGATCTTCCTAGAGATTTATGCGGGGATCCTGCTGAGGATGATAATATATGTCAACTCAGCTGGGGAAATGAGCACCTTCTAGTACTGTTCTGAAGAAAATGTGCTGGAGAAGTGATGCCTGGTAGCTCTGATGGGGAGAGAGCATTTCTGGTGCTGTTTGGAAGATGTGCTGAGGAAATAATGATTTAGCAGCTTAGCTGGGGAAAAAATTTCATGCCCCAAGTTGCGCTTTGAATACCAGCAATCCTGTTATGACAAAGAAACACACAAGTACCCCGGGGCATCCTTTACTGGATTCCATCATAGGAATTTAGAGACTCCCAGGAGTAAGTAATATATTTCCTGCAAGCATGTGATTAGAAAGGCACATTTGTTTTTATGCAAACATTATATCAAAGAGATCAGACATTTTTGCAAACGAGATAAAAATGTACAAGACGAGATGTGACTGGAAATTCTGGTTTTATCAATTTGTATGCCCTGAATTGGCCAGTACAGTCAAAGAAATAAATCCCCTAAAATGAGGAGATTGTTACAAATTGAGAAAATGAAGGTGCTGGCAATGTTGAAGACGCTTCAGCGCTTCCCTTTGCTATGACCCGTATGACATTGACGTTCTTCTCATCTTGCTTTCTGAAGAAGGTTCATTATGACCGATGCTTTAACCTTTCGAAGCTTTCCATGTTGTAAGTGATACAGATGAATTCAGAATGCAGTTATTCGCTTATTCCCTTATTTTGCGTGGATCGCCCTTTCGGGTTTTCAATCCACCGGGATACCCATTTTTGCCTGAGCTGTCCAATGCGGCTTTTCAACTCAGCGGGTGTACATTTTTTATATTTTTCCCTTATTTTTGCCCGAGTCTTTTATTCTGTTTTTGACTCGCCGGGATGCCCTATTTTTGCCTGGACTTTCATTCTGTTTTTATGTCCATCGGGTCATTTTATGCGAAGTATTTTTTAACTGCATCTGAATTCACAGGGGATAAGAAATCTTCACCATCTATAGTAGTGAGCATCAGTGCTCCACCAGAGAAAACTTTCTTTACTATGAATGGACCATCGTAATTCGGAGTCCACTTGCCCCTATGGTCTGTATTAGGAGGGAGGAGTCTTTTCAGCACAAGATCTCCTACTTGGTATTCCCGAAGTCTGACTTTCTGATCGAAGGCTTTCTTCATTATTTTATGATATAACTGCCCATGACAGATTGCAGCTAATCTCTTCTCTTCGATTAGATTCAGTTGATTGTACCGAGAACGGACCCATTCTGCTTCATTCAACTTGACATCCATCAGTACCCGCAAGGAAGGTAATTCAATTTCAACCGGTAGGACTGCCTCCATACCATACACAAGTTGATACGGTGTTGCCCCAATGGATGTTCTGATTGAGGTGCGATACCCATGCAAGGCAAATGGTAGCATTTCATGCCAGTCTTTGTATGTGACCACCATCTTTTGCACAATCTTCTTGATATTCTTGTTAGCTGCCTCAACAGCGCCATTCATCTTTGGTCTGTAAGGAGAAGAATTGTGGTGTTGGATTTTGAAGTCCTGGCACAGTTCTGCCATCATCTTTTTGTTCAAATTGGAACCATTATTAGTAATGATTCGCTCGGGCACTCCATACGGACAGATGATGTCTCTCTTTAGGAATCGGGCTACCACTTGCCTGGTGACATTCGCATACGAATCTGTTTCAACCCACTTGGTGAAGCAATCAATGGCTACTAGGATGAATCTGTGGCCATTTGAAGCAGTCGGATCGATCTTTCCAATCATGTCAATGCCCCACATGGCGAAGGGCCAGGGTGAAGACATCACATTCAAAGGATTCAGAGGCATATGCACTTTATCCGCATAAATCTGGCATTTGTGGCACTTTCTGGCATAAGCACAACAGTCTGCATCCATTGTGATCCAGTAGTAACCTGATCTCAACAATTTCTTAGCCATTGCATGTCCTCCAGCATGGGTACCGAAAGACCCTTCATGAACCTCGTGCATCAACAAGTCTGCCTCTGTCTTATCAACACATCTGAGAAGTACCATGTCAAAGTTTCTCTTGTACAATGAACCATCAGCATTCAGGAAGAAACTACCAGCTAGCCTTCTTAATGTCTTCTTATCTTTGGATGATGCCCCAGGTGGGTATGTTTGATCCTCTAAGAAGCATTTGATGTCATAGAACCAAGGCTTATCATCTTTAGCAAGGTCTACTGAGAATATGTATGCTGGTCTGTCAAGTCTGGATACTGAAATCTGAGGCACAAAGTTGGTAGCTTGAACCTTGATCATAGAGGAAATGGTAGCCAGAGCATCTGCAAACTGATTTTCATCTCGAGGTATATACTCAAGTTTGACTGTAGTGAAGAAAGTCAGTAATCTCCTCGTGTAGTCCCGGTATGGAATCAAATGCTCCTGGTGAGTGTACCATTTTTCGTTGGTTTGATTGATTACCAGAGCTGAATCTCCGAATACAGTTAAAGTCTTGATTCTAAGGTCAATGGCTTCCTCAAGACCCATGATACAGGCTTCGTATTCAGCTTCGTTGTTAGTGCAGTTAAAGGTGAGTTTTGCCGAGAAAGGCATGTGAACTCCTTTAGGTGTAATGAGTACTGCACCAACTCCACGACCATTCATATTAACAGCCCCATCAAACATCATTGTCCATTCTTCTTCTGGGTCAGGTCCTTCAGTGTGAATAGGCTATTCATGATCTTTTGCTTTCAGGAACATGATGTCCTCATCAGGGAAGTCAAATCTCATTGGCTGGTAATCATCGATGGGTTGCTCAGCCAGATAGTCAGACAATACACTGCCTTTGATGGCCTTTTGGGATGTGTACTGAATGTCATATTCAGTGAGAATCATTTGCCATCTTGCAACCCGTCCGGTAAGTGCTGGCTTCTCAAATATGTACTTGACTGGGTCCATCTTTGAGATCAATAAGGTAGTGTGGGTCAACATATACTGCCTTAGTCGGCGAGCAGCCCACGCTAAAGCACAGCAAGTTTTCTCGAGCAGTGAATAACGTTGTTCACAGTCGGTAAACTTTTTGCTTAGGTAGTATATTGCATACTCTTTTCGACCAGACTCGTCATGTTGGCCCAGCACACACCCCATTGATTCTTCTAATACTGTCAAGTACATTATTAGAGGTCTTTCTTCAACTGGAGGCATAAGAATTGGAGGCTCTTGTAAGTACTCCTTGATTTTGTCAAAAGCCCTCTGGCAGTCTTCATTCCACCTGACCGTTTTTTCTTTCCTTAACAACTTGAACAAGGGCTCACAGGTTGCTGTAAGATGAGATATGAACCTTGAAATGTAGTTCAATCTACCTAGAAACCCCCGAACTTCTTTTTCAGTCTTTGTTGCAGGCATCTCTTGGATGGCTTTGACTTTGTTAGGGTCAACTTCAATCCCCTTTTCACTTACAATAAATCCCAGCAGTTTACCGGACCGTACCCCGAATGTGCATTTGTTGGGGTTTAACTTCAGTTGATACTTCCTCAGAAGCTTGAACAGCTTCAACAGATTCACCAGGTGGTCTTCTTCTGTGAGGGACTTGGCAATCATGTCATCCACATAACATTCAATTTCCTTGTGGATCATGTCGTGGAATAATGTTACCATAGCCCGTTGATAAGTGGCACCCACATTCTTCAGTCCGAATGGCATCACCTTATATTAGAATGTGCCCCAGGGTGTGATGAAAGTTGTCTTCTCCATATCTTCAGGTGACATCTTGATCTGATTATATCCTGAAAATCCATCCATGAAGGAGAATACCGAGAACTGAGCCGTATTGTCGACCAATACATCAATGTGAGGTAATGGGAAGTCATCTTTCAGGCTAGCTCTATTCAGATCCCGGTAATCCACACACATCCGCACATTTCCATCCTTCTTAGGCATAGGTACAATGTTAGCAACCCACGGCGGATAACTAGTTACAGCAAGGAAACCGGCGTCCCACTATTTTTGTACCTCTTCTTTTATCTTCATGGCCATATCTGGGCGAGTATGACGCAACTTCTGTTTTACTGGAGGACAGTCTTCTTTTAGAGGCAGCTTGTGCATAACAATGTCGGTATCCAGACCTGGCATATCCTGATAAGACCAAGCAAAAACATCCACATACTCCCGAAGCATGTCAATAAGTTGCTCTTTAACTGAATCTTGCAGACGGGCCCCGATTTTCACTTCTTTCAAGTCTTCTTCGGTACCAAGATTAACCGTCTCAACTTCCTCCTGATGAGGAGTGATAACCTTTTCCTCTTATCTCAACAACCTGGATAGTTCTTCAAGTAGCTCATAATCTTCTTCAACCCCTTCATCGGCTTGATTAATCAGATTGTCGAAGTCATACGAAGTCATAGCAGTGTCGTTGTCGGTGCAGTCTGGAGGGCACTCTCTACAAGGGTTTAGATTTGTTCATTTTAGTGATCAATTTTATCTTGCTTAGAAAAAGTGAAAATGAAGTTATTATTTTGAAAAACATTGCCATTTTATTTTTGTACAAAAAATGAAAAATGAAAAACAGTGAGCGGAAAAAAGAGACTCATTTGCAAAAGATGTCCTGATATTCATTAATTGATCGTTTGCACAAAATTCAAGATGGCCCGATTGCAAAATGAGCCCTGACATCTTGGGCAAGATGCGAGACTTGATGTATGCTTAAAGACAGGAAATAATAATTACTCTGCAGGAGTAACTCTTATAATTTCCTGGGAAGACCAGTTTGAGACTTGGTTCCCCGGGATCCTTGGACGTATCCAATTTTCCAGGTTGCGTTCGTCCTCTTCCTCGTCTTCCTGACTGTTCATAGCATCCTGGGTTAGCATTCCCCCGCTGACAAATTTGGGCTCTGTTGCAGCCTCTGGTTGATCTTGTCGAGTTGGTCTGTAACCCAACCTGAATCTGTCTTCTTTCTTTTCAACTGGCAGCAGCTTGCCCCAGCCTTGAGCGGTACCCTCCTCAACAACCTTCCGGGCCTGTTGATATGAAGTGATGGAAGTGCCAAATACAACAGTTGCTTCATTGATGTTAAGAGCCTCAAACCCCTGACTCATAGTCTCATGGATCTCCCCATCCATCTCTATGTACTTGTAAGTAGCCATCTGGCTAACAAAAATGTCTTCCTCCCCGCAGATTGTGATGATCTGACCTTCCTACTCAAATTTTAACTTCTGGTGAAGGGTATATGTAACAGTGCCAGCGGGGTGAATCCAGGGTCTACCCAACAGACAACTGTAGGTCGGCTGTATGTCCATCACGAAGAAGGTAGTTTTAAAGGTCTGTGGGCCAATCAACACAGGCAGATAAATCTCTCCAAGCACCGATCTCTTAGAGCCATCAAATGCTCTCACTACCAAGTTACTTGGACGCAATGCCAAACCGTCATACTCCAACTTCACCAAGGCTTTCTTTAGGAGGACATTGAGCGAAGACCCAGTGTCCACCAGCACATGAGAAAGAACAACACCTTTGCGTTCTAAGGTGATATGTAAAGCCTTGTTATGGTTGCGTCCCTCCGTTGTTAAATCAACATTTGTGAAGCCCAGTCCATGACTGGTGTTAACATTTGTAACCACAGTTTTTAACTGATTAACAGTAATCTCTTCTGGCACGTATGCTGCATGCAGGACCTTCAACAATGCATTCCTATGGGCTTCGGAACACATTAGCAATGATAATATAGAGATTTTGGAGGGTGTCTGATGAAGCTGGTCCACCACTTTGTAATCACTCATTTTGATTATTCTCATGAACTCGTCTACCTCTTGTTCAAAAGACGTCTTCGGAGTTTCTTTAGCAGTTGGCTCTTCAGATACCACATTCTTCCCTTTTGCCTCAGCAGCAGCTTCTGCTTCAGCATTGGGCCTTGGTGTTTGTGAGGCAAAAAGGCGTCCACTTCTGGTGAAGCCTCCGCCTCTCCCAACATTGTCAACTTGTGGTGAAGAGGTTGATGAATCTAGAGTGATCTTCTTTCCGTCGCAGTAGAGATCAGAGCCGTAGTGCCAAGGTATGGCATTACTGCTTTCATAAGGAACAGGTCCAGGTACCGTAATGGTGACCGGACTGATTGCTGCAGCGGGAGGAACTGTGATGGTATGCGGATCATAGTAGATTGTGACTGAAGGTATGACAGGAGGTGTTGTAGTTTGTTGTTGAAAATTGTTGTTGGGATGAACATTTGCCGGGTCATAATAGATCGTGACCGTTGAGACATCTCCATTAGTGCTTGATGGTGTTGTAGGCGTTTCCTTTGATAAAATGGGTGCTGATGTTGTAGAAGAGTATGTTGCTGAACTTTGATCTATTGAAATAATGGATGGAGTGATTGCTGGAGTTGTTGATGAATCAGTGGGAATGATAGTTGTTGCTGTTGTAGGAGCATCCGTTGTTGCTGAAGAAAGGATTGTTGATGTTATAGGAGAACCCATTGTTGCTGGAGAAAGAGTTGTTGAAGGAGCCGTTGTGGTAATCTGCAGAATTCCCTCTCTGATGAGGCCATCTATGCCAAACCTTAGCTTCTCACAACCATTAATAGCGGTCTTGCACAATTCACAACAGGCCCCACAGCCCGGGAACACTTGGCATCTTAAGAGTCGAGCCTTGACTTCTTCCAACGGTGTTTGAATCTGTGCAACATTGTCAATCAATGCAGATGGTTGATCCTCTTCTATTGCATTAATCCTGGGCCCACCATGATTAGGCATAGGATTTCTGTTAACATTCGGAGGAGGTGCAAAATTGAGAGCTTTGGAGTCGACCAGATCATGAACCTTCATCTGTAAGGCCCTGCACTTCTCAGTATTGTGACCAGGTGCGTTGGAGTGGAAAGCACACCTAGCATTAGCGTCATAATTCTTCGGGAGATTGAGAGGGTCTGGTGGAGCCAATGTCCTTAACTCAACCAGGTTAAGCTTCAGGAGTTGTGGCAGTAAAGCGGCATAAGGCATAGGGATTGGGTCAATCACCCTATTTTCCTGAGATGGCCTCTGTTGAAAGGGGCGCTGTTGTTGGTTGTTGTTGTTGCTGCTGTAAGTTCTTTGTTGCGGAAAGTGAGATTGTTGCTGATAGTGTTGTTGTTGTTGAGGATATAATGGTTGTTGTGGAACTGGAGTCGGGATGGTAACAGCTGCTACTGATCTGTGAGAATATTGGGGTCTGCCCCGGCTTGCATGAATGGCATTTGTTTCACCCGCCCTTCGGGGTCCTGCAAAAGGTTTTCTGGGGTTGCTAGAGGAACTGGCACCATTGTCAGAGATTTTATCCATCTTCAAAAGACTCTCAATTCTCTCACCAACTATAACTACATCGGCAAAACTGGTGGAAGAGAAAGCCGCAAGTCTATCAATCTAAGTTCCCTACAATGTGTTCATAAACATGTCAGCCATCTCTCTTTCTGACATGGGTGGCTGGACAGCAGCAGCAAGCTGTCTCCACCTCTGAGCATAATCCCGAAAGCTCTCCCTTGAAGACTGAGACATGCCCATTAGAAGAGTTCTATTGGGAGCCATGTCTAGGTTGTATTGGTATTGCCGGATGAAGGCCTCGGCCAAGTCTTTCCAACATATTATGATGGCCCTTGTCAGATGCGAATACCATTCTCTTGAAGCTCCAGTCAGGCTGTCCTCAAAATAGAACATCCATAACTTCTCGTCCATGGTATAAGCCTTGAGTCTCCCTAAGAAAGATTGCAGATGAGTACGTGGGCATGAGGTACCATTATATTTCTCAAAGCATGGGGTTTGAATTTGTGGGGAATCCTCACCCCATCTACCAGCCCCATATCCATCACGTCGAAGCCTAAAGAATTCTGAGATTCCAAAGACCTTAGCTTTTCAGCAATCTCATCCAGTCTTCTGTCATACACTTCATCTCCAGCCCCGATAACAATGAATTGTTCTTCTTGGGGATCCTCTTGCAGGATTCTTTCCCCAGCAGTATTACCTTGAACATTGCTTGTGACATTAACATCTGGATTCAAATGGGGCCCATACTCTGGTGGGTCGATATAGGGCTGCCCTCGTTCATTATTGCTGGTTCCCCCTGTTCCAAGGTGCGGCTCTTCAGGTGTCTGCCTTTCTACCAGTTCTCTCAACCTCTCTTGGCTCTAGGCTAAGCCAGTCATCACAGCCATAAACTGAGACATTTGGTTTCTCATCTCGACCCTTTCGTTTACCATCTGATTTCTCACTTCATTTAGGTCCTGCTGTACCTGCTCCATCTAAATGCCTAGAAGGTTGTTACGAGTTGGGTATCGGTGTGTGCAGTTGACAGGAAACACTCGGCGACGAGCAATGTTTCCTGAAACCACAACAAAGTGAGAAACAAATAATAAACAAAAACCTACAAACCAAAGAAAAATGTTAGTTTGCAATGCAATATGCTTATATGTTTTCCAATGTATCCGGTTTGGTTCTTGGTTTTGACCTTTCCAGACCTCGAGGAGATGCTTGATGATGTTGACAAAAGAAGCCCAATGAAACAAACTAAATATATTACAAATGATGAAAAATACATAGTCTGTTTACAATACATGCCCATGGTGGGTCAAAAATACAACAAAAAGGAAAAGTACATCAAAAGAAAGGAAATACAAGCAAAAGGAATCATACATTCAATCCAAAGTCATCTTCCCTGACTTCCTTCAGGAGTGCCTCAGTCACCGGACCAGCTGGGTGCTTTGTAATGGTCCTAATGAGGAGGTTCCTGGTAGCAATGGCATTGGTCAGCTTCTTATGCCTGTCCTGATCCTTTGATCTCTTTAACCCCGCTCGGAGCTTCAATTCTGATATCTCCTTATGAGCTGCCAACAAAGCTTCCTGCTGCTTCTTCTCACTGGCCTCCAGCTGCTCAATCTTGGCCTGAGTCCTCTGGTCTTCTTGTGCACGGGCTTCGGTGATCCTAATCCACCTAGCCTGGCTTTCCTCCAGGTAATGCTCAGTTCTAGCTTTCTGAATCTTGGCCTCCTTACAGGCATTCTTCAATATCTAATCCCCGACTCTTGCTTTCCTTATGTACTCATCTGTCCTTTCAATCTTGGTCAAATGCTCAGTCTTGAGTCTTTCCAATCTTTCAATGTCCAGACGACCGTTATTTCTTTCCCAAAGAGTCTTCTTCAGAGCTTCAGATAGCTGATTATTCCTCTCTTTCAGCTTTTCAAATTCCTCCAGGCTAACAGTTGCTGCAGGCTGTACTGTAGATGGTCCAGGTGTGTCTTCCAAGGTGAAAGGCATCCTGGTAATCTGAGCTCTGGTACGGGACCAGTCAGAGTACTGAGCTGAAGCAACATTGTTACACCTTCCAAGAATGACTGTCCCCTTTGTCTGGATGTTGTCTCAAGCCCAGGCAGCTTGCCTGACAACAGCTGAATTAGGTTGAACTTCACAGTATAGAGTCTCAGCTAAATCCTGTCCTCTGGGAGGGTGAACTAAGGCATATCCCAATTGTCTCTTAAACAGTAAAGGGTTGTAATTGATGCAACCTTTTACTCCTATTAGAGGCACATTAGGGTACTGCCCGCAGCTGGTGATAATGTCCTTGCCTTTGGTGCTCTGGGTGCACCATCTGATATCCTCTGATGTTAAGGCAATGAACCTTTTGGCCCAATTCTTCTGCTGGTGTGGGTTCAAGAAAACATCTGATTTAGGCAGGTGTCTGAGTAGCCAAGAGTAGAACAAAGGAGCACATCATCTAACCAACTTCCCCCTTTGTTTTTCATTTCTCTGATGGATGGAGTAGTAAAAATCCCCTAGCAATGTAGGCACTGGGTTCTTCAGCAGGAACAAGTGGATGGCATTCTTACTTACAAATATAGGCTCATCTGCAAACAATATAGCCCCATATATGTTGAGGGCTAAAAGCGCACAGACTGCCCTCCATTCTCCCACTGCATCCTTCAGGATGGCCTGAGAAATCAAGAAGTCCAGATGCCAACCAGGAATCCCAGCTTTTTTTGTCATGTTTTGCTCAATAAGGGCAGGCTCCAAGTGTAGTGCCCTTGCTATCTCTTCACTTCTGGGAGCAGTCATCTCTGGGTTGAAGGGGATCCCTCCTCTGATAGGTACTCCAATCAACAAAGAAAACTCTTCCAAAAGAGGCCCCATCTGAAAGTCAGGAAAGGTGAAGCACCTGAGTGGGGGGTCATAAAACTACAAGCATGTGTGGATCATGCTTCTCTGAGAAGAATCAAGATCCATGACCATGTCTAAAATACCCTCATAGTGCTCTCTAAACAGTGGGATGTGGTCAAGTGTGATGAGTGACTGGACCTGCCTGATACCAGTCAATATGGGCTCAAAGAAATGATAAGATATGTTGCTTTTCCTTGGAATATCCATGAGTGCTGAAGAGACTGAAGACAAATGCTGATGAAGATCACAGACTGAAAAGCTGGAGGTGAGTCTCTGGCAGACTGATGCAGGTGAGTCTCTGACAGACTAAAGGAGATGCTGAAGGAGATAGCTGAAGCAGAGGCTGAAGCAGATAACTGAAGCAGAGGTCTAAGCAATAGAAGGGGTCAAAACCAAAACCAAGATATAATGAGGTGGATACCCTGAAAAACAAATAAACAAATGTTAAATGATGCAATGATGATATATGCAAATGATATGCAAGGGTTTGTGATCAAGAGCTGGATCTGATTATCTGTCTTGGTATAAGGTCCATGTATGTTCAAAGGTCCGGATGGAGGCTCAGAAATCCAGTAACCAGGGTGGAGGACTCAAATAAAGAGTCACATGTCCAGGGTTAATCACAAGAACTGTCCAAAGTGAAGTATTCTTAAACAAAACAGTAACAGGGTATGATGTGGCCAAGGGTTCCTGCAAACCTATAAACAGCCCAACCCCCTCACATGTAATGTTCTAGAACAAGGATCCTCAGACTTGGATCAGTTATGAGAAGTGTAAACACTTCTAACCCGGAGGCACAGTGTTTACAATAACCATAAAAGTTCCTCCTCTAATTCACCCCAGATTCTGAAGGTCAAAATAAAGGTCATCCAGACTTAGCAGGCTTCCCAGATAGCCCTAGCACTACAGGAAATCTGTAGCACAGAGTTCTCAAGAAGAAACCCACATCTGAACCGTGTTTCATATTCCCGCACCAGACCGAAATGGAATGGGAAAGAACATGAACCACTCTAGCCTAGGTGTCACTCAGGTCCCAGGTATAGGACCTTAATCTCTCAATGAAACCCCACCCACCAAAATAGAAAACCAGCTCCAGCAATGATAATGACAGTATGATGTATAAAAACTATAAAAAAAGCAGTAAATAAAATTGTACATAAAGCAATAAATAAAGAAAAATAAATAAACACAATTAGCACATAACACAAATCAGACAAGCGCTAGGAGGAACCCACAAAAAGAACCAGAAGCCCTGGTTGCAGTATAAGGGTCCCCAGCAGAGTCGACAAGCTGTCGCTCCCAAAGATTTGCATCCCGATAAAAGCGCGAACGGTCGGCAAAAGAGAGAAGAACGTGAAGATGAACTAAAAAGAGTCGCCATCTAGGCATTTTTATCCCGAAGGAAAGGTAATGCTGCATAAACCTGGGAAAGGATGGATAAGACGGTCGCGAACTAGAGAAACTGAGAAAGGGGGTTGGTTACAACCTGGGAAGGGATTAGCACCTAGATTGTCCGCCGTACTCGACGGGATCCACGCTTGAAAGATTTGTGTTTAAAAGGGGTAGTGTCAGTGCTATTTTATGTGCAAAAGCTAGAAAAGAATGCAAGTGTCAGTGCAAAAGAAATGAAGAAAAGGAGTGTCAGTGTAAGAAAAGAGTGCAATGCTCAAGACAATGAGGCTTAAAAGAATAATGCTGGAAGAGGGGGAATATACAGAGACTTTTGTTCGATAACTGTTAAGTTATGCCTACGTATCCTCTCGTGCAATGAGGAAGTCAGAACACCGTAGTTCGACTCAAAGAGACTGGAAGATAAATTGACTTGTGAACTGCTTACTTGTCTATGCTCAAGTGTATGACTTGTTTGGCTCAGGTGCAAACTGTCTTGCATTAGACGGAAGAAGCGAGTTCTCGTTTGTGAATGAATGAGGTGAGAAAAGAATCCCGGAGTAGACGATTATTGTTTGTTTTTGGTGTTTTCAATCTTTTATTGCTTTTCTTTGAGTTTGTCATAAGAAAATGAGCTTAAGCCTAAACCAAGGGTTAGTAAACTCATCACATCCTCCCTCTGATTAGGGGTAATGAGGATACCTTAAGTATGAAGTAAGCACCTCACACTTAATCACCATGATGTACGATTAAGATCATTAACCTACTTGAATTTATTTAGATGTTTTTGGAGTTTTTGTTTAGTGTTAAGTAATGAGTTTAAGCCATAATCAAGGATTTAATGGACCCATTACACCATCCTAATAGAAGGATAATAGATGAGCACACTTAAGCTGAAGAAGGCTCCTCAACTTAATCCATGATTAGGGATTAACCTCATGACAAAACAAGGCCTTTATTAAAGTGGATTTTAGTTAAAGATAAGATTAAGAAGTGAATTTTATGGTTTGTAAGACAACTTGAGGGGGACTTGTCCATTAACATTAGGGGTAGTCCTTCTTAACCAATTAAGGAAGACTTAGAACCCTAATGCAAGGCCCAAGTTACAAGCTTGATGTATTAGTGATTATTAGATGGATTGATTAAAGTATTTAAACACATTAAGGATTTAACACTTAGGATTAAAGTTATACATTCCATCCTAAGAGAAGGATGCGGGCATAACCTTAATCACAAAGCCTTAAAACCTTTAAGGTTTAGTCCTTGATTATGAGATGAGAAGAGAAGACACAAAAGATGACACAAAGGTAAAACTAATGGGGGGACTAATCAAACCCTAATTGTGATCATGCTTGGGTATTCCTAGGGTTTTATGAGGCTTGCAAGATATCTTCAAGAGGAGCCACCAAGGAAGAAGCAGATGGAAGAAGGAGAAGCAGAAGAAGCAAATCAACTTACTTCACTTAAGAAGATAAGTTGTTTGAAGAAAGAAAGTGAGGAAGGAACATGAATGAGAAAGCTCACTCTAATACACATACAAAATGCAGCAATGAATGCATAAGAAAGATGAGAAGAGATTGTGAGAAGTGAAGGCAAATTCACTTCTCAAAGTAACTTACCACCTAAAAAGTTAGCAAAAGGAAATGAAATGAAATGGAAATGAAATGAAATGAAAGGATGCAAACCAAAACCAGAAGCATATCTATGATGCAAATGATGTTAATAGGTGATGCAAATGTATGTCAAGAGTTATGAATGATCATACAAGAGACGGGAATGCAAATGAAGCATGTAAGAAGCATGAAAGTTCATGAATGCACATGAAATGAAATGAATGCATAACATGGCAAATGGATGATGCAATGATCAAACATGATTCTAATGTGACCTAAGATGTCTTAGAAGTCACGTGGATGTATAAAATGTCATGGAAAGTTCATGAATGCAAGCATATACAAGATGAATGCAAATGAAGATGAGAAAATAGGGTTATATGAACATGTGATATGCAAAACTCAAAAACAGAAGCAAATCATAAGATAAAAAAATTGAAAATTCACTCAAAGGAACCTTAAACCTATACTAGGTTACCATCCAAAGGGGGAGGTCAGAAGCTAAACCTAGAAGGAGCTATGAATTTCCTAAGTTTCTAGGGTTTTAAAGGTGATCCTCAATTAAAAATGCCAAAAAAATTGAAAATGAAAGACAAAAACGAAAAAAAACATGTTTTTAGAAACTAGAAAGCATGCTTAGAACAATGCAAAAAGAATCATCCACAAACTCAACTTGGTTTAAAAATTATGAATTTTTGAAGTTAGGGTTAGAAAATGAACAATTTTAAGAACCCTAATTCATTGAAAAATGTCAAAGCATGATCAAAACCAAAAAGAAATTTGTATGGTGAGTTTGCAAATGTTTCTAAATGTCCAAGAATGTTCTCTGAATTTTTTTGTGATTTTTAAATACTTAAATGTATTTTTAATTAATTAAAATTAATTAACTAATTAAAAAATAACATTTAAATGATTTTAAAATATTTTTTTAATGCTAAAAATAAAAATAAAAATATTTTTGGTTTCTGAAAATTAATAAAATGTTTGATAAAAATTTTCAGAATTTTTTGATGTTTTTTACTATTTTTAAAAATTCGTACAAAGTAAAATAAGAAAAATGAATTAAAAAAAATGAATTAATGGAAAGGTAAACAGATCCTGTGGCCCAGATTCAAAGTGGAGAAATTTTGGTTGACTGGCGCGTTTTTTAAGGGCCTGGATTCAATCTGGTTAATTAATTTTGATTAATTTAATTAAACGAAAATTAGGGCTAATGACATGATCTGAACCATCCATCCACTAACTAAAACACGCATCTAAGGGTTCACGTTAAATCTGGCACTTAAACCCTAATTAGGGTTAATTACTTTCAGGTGACCGGAGGGGAGCTCCGGTCATCTTCTCCGGCGAAGCAAAAACCCTAAGTCTCTCTACAGGCCACCCCACCTCAAATTAACTGCCCAGAAATGATCCTCTACCCAAACTAAACTTAAATCAACCATTAAACATTATTTACAACACATGAACAAGGAGAATCGAACCAAATTATTTTCACGGGTAAAATTTCAGAAGGTCACAAAATCTTCATTTCTTCATCATTTTCAATTCTAAAAGCATCAGTGTGATCCCCATAACATATATTTTCATTTTGTAACAAAAAATCTAAGCTCTGAAAAGTTTTGTTCTTGAGATTACCTGAGACGATGAACTGCAAATGTGAGCTTTCAAGACCTCTCCTTCGTGCAAAAAGTCTCTGATTCTCCTGAGGCTAATGGGATGCTTCAAAACCTTTGATGGTGGCTAGTTTGAAGGTTCCAGTTCTGGTGTAGCAGAATTTGAGGTTTTGGTATGTGGTGTGTTTTGGATTGCTTTTGGTTTGTATAAGATATTGTGATTGGTTCAGAGAGTGGTTGTGGCATAATGTGATTGGTATGGGTGAAAATGCAAAAAGTCAAGCTTATGTGTACTTGAGGTATGGCACAAGTCAGAGCTGGATTAGGGGCATGGCTGGGCTCAGCATGGATCATGGAAGGCCTTTGGATTGTTTTTGTGCAGCTGTAATGGCTGAGGCAAGTGGTAGCATGGCTCTTGCAACTTTTCCCTCTTTGTTGTTTCTTGATTCACAAGCCATATAAAACCTAAGTCAAGGGCCCAATTCTGATGTTTTGAAGTTGTGTGATCATGTTATGTCATATTTGGGCACATTAGAAGTCATTTGAAGCCTTGGCAAGTGGTTTTGCAAAAATCCCTCTTTGGCACGAAACTTGAAATTATGTGATTTTTGCCAACTTTGGAAAGCCATAACTTGAGTTCCAAAATGAATTAGATCTTGTTCTTGTACTTTTTGAAAAGGGAATGATCCAATCTACAACTTTCATGACCAACAATTTTTCATTTGAAGCATTTTTGGTTGAGAAAGAGGAGGTTGAAAAACTTTCCCAAAATAGAAAGTTTACATTACAAGTCATTTCCATTTTTGGCAACTTTTGGTTTTGCTCACTTTTCTTCAAATTTGTGAACTTCTAAACACTTAAATGATCAAATAAAGACCATATAACTTCAATTTGATGAAAAATCCCCTTTGGTTCCATGTTGAGGGCCTCAAAATCCCTGATTTTGCTCTGACTTGCTCAGGAAGTTACCTAGTGATCAGATGACTTCCACAATGAATTTCTTCATCAAACTTGGTATGTATGATCCTTATAACATATTAAGACCAATAGAAACAAGAATGACCAAAAAATTTGGAGTTATGGCCTCTGAAACCAAAACCCTAATTTTGGGTCATCTGTGCAATTAAACCCTAGCTCAACTTCCATGCTTTGCAAGTTCTTGTGATTTTCTGACTTCCTTGATATTTGGAGGATAAAATATGATGATTGAACATACATGGACCCTCTTGGAATGATTGGTGGCCTTTGGAGTGGCTCAGATGGTCCTTGGATTGCTCAGATCACAAACCCTAGATGTAGATGAACTTGAACCAATGCATTGACGAAAAAATGCAACATGATATGATATGATTAAATTTATGCAAATGAAAAGATCATAAGCCAAGGTGTGAACTTAGTGAGGGAAAATTTGGGGTGTTTACAGACCTTCGCGTCATATTTACTAAAGGGTTATGCTGCTAGGTGGTGGGAAAGTGCCTCCAACTTGATGATGGTACAAGAAATTCCAAGAGCGTGGCAACAATTTAAGTCAGTTTTTATGGACAAGTATTTCCCGAGTTCCTTGAGCACGCAAAAAGAGTTTGAATTTCAACAACTTAGGAAAGGGAGCATGAATGTGGCTAGTTATGCTGAGAAGTTTGAGGACATGGCGGCCTACTCTAGGCAGGCTATGTATGCCCCTGATAAAAGGTGGAAAATTGACCAGTTCTTGTTTGGGATAAGGGCCGAGATCTCGCATAGTGTCTCTCAAAGGGATTTTACTACTTACTCCGATATGTTGAGGCAATGCTATGTTGCGGAACATAGTTTGAAGAAAGTTCGAGTAGAAGCTAGTACCGGAAGAGTGGTTCAAGGAGATAAGGGGAGGGCTAGTCAATATTTTAGGCCGAGGCCTCAACCCTTCAAGGGGAAACAGGTGTTGAGTCCTAGATCCAGTGCTCCTCCTTCTTGCGCCCGTTGTCGCAAGAATCACTTTGGAAGATGCGAGCAGAACAATGTATTTTGCTATCATTGTCAAAAGGAAGGACATATTTCTAGGGATTGCCCTCAGAGGAAGGATCTGATTCAAGGGAGAGTTTATACTATGGACTCCAGGAAGACGAAAGGCGACAATTCCTTGATTGCGGGTAATTGTCTTATTAACAACCATCCTTGTCTTGTTTTGTTTGGTTGTAGAGCTACGCATTCTTTTATATCTTCTATTTGTGCGAAGCAACTTGGGTTGCGACTTTTTCCCTTGTCCCCTCCAATGGTGGTTACTACCGCTATGGATGAAACTGTCGAGACGCCGCTTAAGTGTGAGAACTGTACATTGTCCGTGGATGGCAAAATCTTTCAGATTGACCTCATTTGTTTGCCCCTTAAGAAAATTGATGTTATCCTGGGAATGGACTGGTTGTCTTCTAATTTTGTGTTTATTGGGTGTGAAGAGAAGTTGATCCTCATTCCCTCTGTTGAAGTGCCTCCGAAAGATGTTTTGGCAACGATCTTAGAAGGTACGATTGGAATGGTAAATTTTCTGTTTGAGCAAGAGAAATCTGTTTTGCTTGTCCTTACTAAAGAGGAGAGTATTGACCAAAAAGTTTTGAACATTCCGATAGTTTGTGAATTTTCTGACGTCTTTCCTGAAGATGTCACTTCCTTACCTCCGGTGAGGGAAGTTGAATTCTCAGTCGACCTGATACCGGGAACGGCTCCTATATCCGTTTCCCCTTATCGTATGGCTCCGCTCGAGTTGAAAGAATTGAAGGATCAATTAGAAGATTTGATGGAAAAGCATTTTGTAAGACCTAGTGTCTCGCCGTGGGGAGCTCCGGTGTTATTGGTGAAGAAAAAGGATGGTGGTATGAGGTTGTGCATTGATTATCGAAAGTTGAACAAGGTTACAATCAAGAATAAATACCCCTTACCAAGGATAGACGATCTTCTAGATCAATTTAAAGGAGCCTGCATGTTCTTGAAGATTGATCTAAGATCGGGCTATCACTAGATTCGTGTGAAGAGTTCAGATGTTTCGTAGACTGCATTCAGAACCTGTTACGGTCATTACAAATTCTTAGTAAAGCCCTTCGTTGTGACGAATGCTCTAGCTGTTTTTATAGACTACATGAATCAGATATTTCAGAATTATTTGGATAAATTTGTGGTGATCTTTATCGACGATATTCTTATCTATTCTCGTACTCCGCAAGAGCACGAAGAACATCTGAGGATTGTCCTATCGATGCTGCAAGAAAAGCAACTTTTTGCTAAGTTTAGTAAGTGTGAATTATGGATGTCAGAAGTCAAGTTCCTTGGACATGTTATATCACAAGGAGGTGTAGCTGTAGACCTGTCGAAGATAGAAGCTGTAATTAATTGGGAGAGACCAAAGAATGTTACCGAAGTGAGAAGCTTCCTAGGTTTGGCAGGTTACTACAGAAGGTTTATTAAAGGTTTTTCCCAGATGGCGTTACCGTTAACTAAACTCACTAGGAAGGACTTCGATTTTGAATGGGATTCTGATTGTGAACAAAGTTTCGTGTGGTTGAAAGAGATATTGACAACTGCTCCAATCTTGGTCATTCCCGATCCTAACAAATCTTATGAAGTGTTATGTGATGCTTCAAAGATGGGTTTAGGAGGTGTTCTCATTCAAGAGGGACAGGTGGTGGCGTATGCTTCCAGACAGTTGAGAGTTCATGAGAAGAATTATCCTATGCATGATTTGGAATTAGCGGCCGTGGTGTTTTCTTTGAAGGTGTGGCGACACTATTTATATGGTGTGCGTTTTGAGATGTTTAGTGATCATAAGAGTTTGAAGTACCTCTTTAATCAGAAGGAGCTGAATATGAGACAGAGAAGATGGATGGAGTATTTGAAGGATTATGATCTTGAGTTGAAGTATCATCCCGGAAAAGCAAACAAAGTGGCAGATGACTTGAGTAGAAAAGTGATTCGTAGTGCCGAATTAATGGTATTAGAGTATACATTGTTAGAAAAGTTCCGAGACCTTAACCTTCAGTTTGTTTGGACTTCGAATGGCGTAATCATGGGAAACTTGAATATTAGTTCTACATTGAGGAATGATATTCAACAACCGCAAGTTTTGGATGAGAACCTACAAGGACTGTTACTCCAACCGGGTTTCGTGAGAGCATTAGATGGAATCATCCTATTTAATCAAAGAATTTGCATTCCGAATGACGATGTGTTAAAGAGAAAAATTCTGGAAGAAGCGCATAAAGGTTCTTTTACGATACATCCGGGTTCTTCGAAGATGTATCAAGACTTGAAGAGAGAGTATTGGTGGTCCGGAATGAAAAAAGACATTGCGGTATTTGTGTCAGAATGTGCAGTGTGTCAACAAGTGAAAATTGAGCACCAAAGGCTAGGTGGATTGTTACAACCTTTGGACATTACAATTTGGAAATAGGATAGTATCTCTATGGATTTTGCAGTAGGTTTACCGAGTACTCAGGGTGGCTATGACTCTGTTTGGGTGATTGTGGACCGACTAACGAAATCTGCGCATTTCTTAGCCGTGAGGACTACATATAAGGCAAGTCAGCTTGCAAGGTTGTTTGTTGCTGAAATTGTGAGATTGCACGGTGTTCCATCCAGTATTGTATCGGATAGAGATCCGAAGTTCACTTCGAGATTTTGGAAGGTGTTCCAACAAGCCATGTGTACGAATTTGCGTTTGAGTACTTCTAATCATCCTCAAACGGATGGTCAGACGGAGCGTCCGATTCAAACGATGGAAGATATGTTGAGGGCATGTGTTTTGGAAAGCAGAGGAAATTGGAAATAACTTTTGCCGTTGATCGAATTTTCGTACAATAAAAGTTATCACGCGAGCATCGGAATGGCTCCGTATGAGGCTTTGTACGGAAGAAAGTGTAGAACACCGTTGTGTTGATCAGAAGTGGGTGAAGATAGAATTCTAGGACCGGAAATTATTCAAGAGACTACGGAAAAGATTCGTATGATCCGAGAAAAGATTAAGCAGGCCCAAGATCGTCAGAAGAGTTATGCTGACAATCGAAGGAGACCCCTGGAATTCGGGGAAAGCGATCATGTGTATTTGAAAGTCACTCTGAGATTAAGATTGAAAGGACCGTTTAAGTCACGTAAGTTAAGTCCGAGATATGTAGGACCGTATCAGATCCTAGAAAGGATTGGTGAAGTCGCTTACCGTTTAGCCTTACCGCCATCTCTATTTGAAATGCATGATGTCTTCCATGTATCCCAACTTCGTAGGTTCATCCCCGATCCTCTTCAGCCTATTCTGCCGGATTCTATCGAGATAGAAACGGATTTGACCTTTGAACCCAAACCAAGCCGTATTGTTGGGAGAGAAACCAAGGTACTGAGAAATAAAGAAATACCACTTGTTAAAGTGTGTAGATGTCTTGAATTGGCAGAATTTTTGACCAACAAGAAATATTGAATTCAGTTCAGAATGTCCTATCAAATGTTGGGACATTATCAAACAGAGTATATGAACTTATTTCAGGATGTCTCACCAGATGTTGGGACATTGTGTAAATGACTTAAGTTCAGTTTTTCAGGATGTCCCAACAGATGTTGAGACATCTCAAACCTGCTACCAGAATTACTTAATGTCTAACTGATCAGAGATATTTAAGGAGAGTTATCTGGAATTGATTATTGATTGATAAAAACAGAACAAGGCGCATCTGTAGGGAATGTTATATTGAGGATTCAGATTAAAAACAGAAGACCTAATTCACCTAGAATCTAGGAAGTAACAAACCCTAATTCAAGGTGGAAGCTGCATGCGCATTAGGGCTGGATCATTCTACAGAAAGCCCAAAATTACAGATACCTATTTAATGAACAGAAACTCACAAAATTGAGTAAGAATTTAAGAAGACAAAATAGGGTGTCCAGTGTTTTAATAGCAGGTTGTTTAATTGTACCACTTTATGAGCTTTTAAGCAAAAGTGCATTTGTGACTTGATTGAAACTGTGAAGTAAGATCAAGCTGTTTTGTTTGAAGTATGAATTCAATTTCATTAAACTTGTAAACAAAATCACTGTGTGATTGAGGGGGAGTGAGTAGGATACTCTTATCTAAGTTGTGTCTTAGGTAGAAATTGCATTGGGTAGTTATTAAGTGATAGATTAAACAGGGTGGTTTAAGTCTAGAATTAATATTACTTATAGTGGATTTCCTCCTGGCTTGGTAGCCTCCAGATGTAAGTGTGGTTATACACTGAACTGGGTTAACAAACTTCTGTGTTGTTTACTTTTCTTGCTTTTTAAGTTTTGGTTAAATCTGTCAAGTGTTGGGACATCTCTTAGGACATCTCATACCTGATCAAAGAATTTCAATTGGCATCAGAGCAGGCACCCTGCCTGTTTATACTGGGTGAGATCTAGGGAATACAAATTCTGTAACATGGACAGAGATATAGGGTCAGTAAATAGACCACCTATTCTGGATGGATGTAATTATGACTACTGGAAGCCAAGAATGATTGCATTCTTAAAGTCACTTGACAACAGGGCATGGAGAGCAGTCAACATTGGATGGGATTATCCTGTCCAAGATACCAAAGATGGATCAAAAGTGCTGAAACCTGAAGAAGAATGGAGTAAGGAAGAAGAAGATTCAGCACTAGGAAACTCAAAGGCCTTAAATGCTTTATTCAATGGCATTGATAGGAACATCTTCAGACTTGTACATCATTGTGAGCTAGCCAAAGATGTGTGGGATACTCTCAAAACAACTCATGAAGGAACATCAAAAGTAAAGATGTCAAGACTTCAACTTCTCACCACAAAGTTTGAAAATTTGAGAATGAAGGAAGATGAGACAGTTCATGAATTCTACATGAACATATTAGAAGTAGCTAATACTTCTGGAGCCTTGGGAGAAAAGATGACTGATGAAAAGCTTGTAAGAAAAATCCTCAGATCTTTGCCAAAAAGATTTGACATGAAATTCACAGCAATAGAAGAAGCTCAAGACATATGCTCTATGAAAGTTGAAGAACTCATTGGTTCCCTTCAAACTTTTGAGATGGGAATGAATGACACAAATATTAAGAAGAACAAAAGCATAGCCTTGGTGACAAATACTGATGAAGTAGAAGATGATGAATCAGAAAATGATAAAAGCTTATCAGACAATCTTGCTATGCTTGGAAGACAATTCAAACAAATTCTCAGAGGAATGGAAGGCAAATCCAAACCCAGTGGAAGATACACAAACTCTTCTGAGAACAGAAGACCTTATGATGCTAACAGAAGGTCAAATTATGCTGAAAAGACCAGTCAAGAAAAAGGAGTCAAATGCCATGGATGTGA
Organism: Lathyrus aphaca; assembly: GCA_963966055.1. Classification (NCBI taxonomy): domain Eukaryota; kingdom Viridiplantae; phylum Streptophyta; class Magnoliopsida; order Fabales; family Fabaceae; genus Lathyrus; species Lathyrus aphaca. The sequence goes on along the minus strand of OZ014525.1, from coordinate 492,374,989 downwards.
AGGATATGGACATCTCAGGAATGAATGTCCTACCTACTTAAAAAGGCAAAAGAAAGGACTCTCTGTGACCTGGTCTGATGAAGACTCAGGATGTGATTCAGAAGAAGAATCAGCTAAGCATATCACTGCTTTAGCTGGATTATGTGAGTCTGAAAGTGAATCCAGTGATGGAGAACTTACTTATGAAGAACTTGAGCAAGCATTCAAAGATCTATACAAAAGAAGCTCTGAAATATGCAGTGAGGTAATAAAGCTAAAGAAGCAGAATGAGGCATTAGAAGATGAAAAAACAAGTGATCAAGAGATCATTGACACCTTGAAAAGTGAAGTAAGTCTCCTCAACTCCAAGTTGGAACATATGTCCAAATCTGTTAGAATGTTGAATAGCAGCTCAAATACACTGGATGTTATTCTCAACAACAATAAGCACTCAGGGGATAAAAGTGGACTGGGATTTAACAGAGTTCATAAAGATGAAGCTAGCTCTAGCAAAACAACTTCAAAATCCATACAGTCAAACAAGATGTCCCAACAGATGCTTCAACATCAGGAAAAGAACACAAAGTCAAACATAATGTTCCAACAGATGTTTCAACATTCTGAAAAGAACAAAATGAAAAAGAAGTATCAAAGATGGAGATGCCATCACTGTGGAAGATTTGGACATATCAAACCTCATTGTTATAAGCTGCATGGATATCCAAATCAGATGTATCAGCAACCTTCCAAGAATAAAATAGAAGTTAACAAGAAAGTGCTGCATAAACATTAAAGAAATCAACAACCTCCTAAGCAGAAGACAGAAGTCATCAAGAAGGTATGGAGACCAAAAGCTAGCACTGAGGCTGATCAAAGCTACAAAAACAAGATCAACAATCAAGTTTGGAGATCAGCTGATGAACAACACACAGGGCAGAGGCATCAAAAGAAATCTCAACTCAAATGGTCAAAGAAAAGTACTGCATATATAGCACATACATCACTAAGAGTATCAGCTAAAGAAGACTGGTACTTTGACAGTGGATGTTCAAGACACATGACTGGATTGAAGAATCTGCTAGTAAACTTAAAGTCACATTCATCCAGGTATGTAACCTTTGGAGATGGAGCTAAAGGAGAAATCAAGGGAGTTGGGAACTTGGATTGTCAAGATGTTCCAAGACTAGATGATGTGCTGCTAGTTAAAGGTTTAACTGCTAACCTGATCAGCATAAGTCAACTATGTGATCAAGGGTACAGTGTAAACTTTACCAAAACTGAATGCATAGTGACTAACAAAGAACAAGAGGTTGTCATGAGAGGAGCCAGATCTAAAGACAACTGTTACATGTGGGAATCCCAAAACCTCAGTCTCACTTCAATTTGTGCTTTAGCTAAAGAAGAAGAGGTGAAACTATGGCACCAAAGACTAGGTCATCTTCATTTCAGAGGCATAAAGAAGATAATATCTATGGATGCTGTAAGAGGTATTCCTAAACTGAAGATTGATGATGGCAAAATATGTAGTGAATGTCAAATAGGCAAGCAAACCAAGATGTCCCATCCAAAGCTCCAACATCTGACAACTTCCAAAGTTTTGGAACTTTTGCATATGGATCTGATGGGACCTATGCAGGTTGAAAGCCTTGGTGGTAAGAGGTATGCCTATGTTGTGGTTGATGACTTTTCAAGATACACATGGATAAATTTCATCAAAGAAAAGTCTGATGTATTTGATGTATTCAAAGAATTATGTCAAAGATTACAAAGGGAAAAATCCAGCTGTGTGATCAGAATAAGAAGTGATCATGGAAAAGAATTTGAGAACCAAAAGTTCTTAGATTTCTGCTCTTCAGAAGGAATCAATCATGAATATTCTTCACCAATCACTCCTCAACAGAATGGGATTGTTGAAAGGAAGAATAGAACTATTCAAGAATCAGCAAGAGCTATGATCCATGCTAAAAAGTTACCTCTGTACTTCTGGGCTGAAGCTATGAACACTGCCTGTTACATCCATAACAGAGTTACTTTAAGGAAAGGAACTTTGTCCATAATATATGAAGTCTGGAAGGGCAGAAAACCCACAGTTAAGTACTTCCATGTATTTGGAAGTAACTGTTATATTCTGGCAGATAGGGAGCAAAGAAGAAAAATGGATCCTAAAAGTGATGAAGGGATTTTCCTTGGATACTCCATAAACAGCAGAGCATATAGAGTATTTAATTCTAGAACCAAGGTTATCATGGAGTCCATAAATGTGATAATTGATTATGCTCCTACAGATGTCCCAGAAGATGTTGGAACATCTGCTGATATCAAGATTGAAGCTGAAGAAAAGAATTATCATTATAACTTCACTCAAACTGATACAAGGACAGAAGAATCCAGCAAACCTCCCTCCATCAGAATACAGAAGGATCATCCCAAAGATTTGATAATTGGTGATCCCAACAGAGGTGTAAGCACTAGATCAAAAGAAGTGATTTCAGGTTCTTGTTTTGTTTCCAAAATAGAACCTAAAAACATCAAGGAAGCTCTTACTGATGAATACTGGATTTGTGCTATGCAAGAGGAATTAGGTCAATTCACAAGGAATGAAGTGTGGACTCTTGTTCCTAGACCTGATGACATAAATGTGATTGGAACAAAGTGGGTGTATAAGAACAAGTCAAATGAACAAGGAGTTGTTACAAAGAACAAAGCTAGACTTGTAGCTCAAGGATACACTCAAATTGAAGGAGTGGACTTTGATGAAACCTTTGCACCAGTAGCAAGGCTTGAATCAATCAGACTACTTTTGGGAATTGCTTGTATCTTAAAGTTCAAGCTATTTCAAATGGATGTGAAAAGTGCCTTTCTAAATGGTTATCTTAATGAAGAGGTATATGTAGAACAGCCTAAAGGATTTGTTGATCCAAGCTGTCCAAATCATGTATACAAACTAAAGAAGGCACTTTATGGTTTGAAGCAAGCTCCAAGGGCATGGTATGAAAGACTGACCACATTTCTTATCAAGCAAGGGTACAGAAAAGGTGGAATTGACAAAACCCTGTTTGTTAAAGATGAAGAAGGAAATGTCATGATTGCTCAAATATATGTTGATGACATTGTCTTTGGTGGGATGTCTGACAGGATGGTCAAACATTTTGTCAAGCAGATGGAATCTGAATTTGAAATGAGCCTAGTAGGAGAGTTAACCTACTTTCTTGGTCTGCAAATAAAGCAAATGGAAGACTCAATGTTCATTTCCCAAAGCAAGTATACCAAGAACATAGTCAAGAAATTTGGAATGGAAAATGCCACTCATAAGAGAACTCCTGCCCCCACACATTTAAAGCTGACTAAAGATGAAAAGGGTGAGAATGTAGATCAAAGCTTATACAGAAGCATGATTGGAAGCTTGTTATACTTGACTGCTAGCAGACCTGACATAGCATTTGCAGTAGGTGTTTGTGCAAGATATCAAGCTGATCCAAAAGTCAGTCATCTCAATCAAGTCAAGAGAATTCTTAAATATGTTAATGGTACTTGTGACTATGGCATAATGTACTTTCATGGTTGCAAACCAATTCTCACTGGCTTCTGTGATGCTGATTGGGCTGGAAGTGCTGATGACAGAAAAAGCACTTCAGGAGGATTCTTCTTTCTAGGAAACAATTTGATTTCTTGGTTCAGTAAGAAACAAAATTGTGTATCCTTATCTACAGCTGAAGCTGAATATATAGCAGCTGGCAGCAGTTGTTCTCAGTTGGTTTGGATGAAGCAAATGCTCACTGAGTACAATGTCCCACAGGATGTCATGACATTGTACTGTGACAACTTAAGTGCAATAAACATATCAAAGAATCCTATTCAACATAGCAGGACCAAGCATATTGATATCAGACATCATTTCATCAGAGATCTTGTAGAAGAAAAGGTGATTTCATTGGAACATGTGGCTACAAATCTGTAGTTAGCTGATATCTTTACCAAAGCATTGGATGCTACACAATTTGAGAACTTAAGGGGCAAACTGGGAATCTGTTTATGTGATATTTAGCAGTTAATGAGATGTGCCAACATGTCATATGACATTGTATGGCATAAGTTCCAGATGGAAAAACCAGTCTGGACAATAACCTTGGGAATTCCATTCCTAATAATTTGCAATGTAACGACTACTTATTTAGTAACTGCTTATAATCAGCTATCAAGATTCTCATCATACTATCACAAGCGAATCACATTAACTAGCTGTACTTCAGAAATCATCAACCCTAAAGCTCTTCATCCATCTTCCTTAACAATGTCTCAAAACCCTAACACTCCTGAAGAAGTTCTCAACAAAGAAGATGTAGTTCATGCAACTCCCATCTTTGTGGTACCAATGAAATCAACCCCATTGGACGAACTCAGAGGAAGTGCTTCTCATGCTAAAAAGCCAAGAACCCCTAAAAGAGCTAAAGATCAAGTCTGCAGCAAATCCAAAGGAGGCATTCCTTCTCCAGCAAACATGCCTCCAAAATCTTCTGACTATGTGGATGCTTCCATCAAGGAGATAGTCAACAAGATTCTTTTTGAATAGAGAGTTGTTAGTGGGATTTCCATTCCTCTGAACACCATGCCTGCACCTCAAGAAGAACAAGCTCAAGCTGCAGAGGACACTCCTGTTCAACAGGATGTCCCAATAGATGTTGGAACATCTGAAGATGAGAAAAAGAACTCAGCTGATGCTGATATTGAACAAACTGAGGACCAAAAAAAGGCCTCAAATGAAAGTAATGAAGAAGTCTCTGAGGATCAGACCAAAGCCTCAAATGAAGATCAAATCTCTGCTGATCAACCAGCTGAAGAGGAGACTGCTCAATCTCCTCCAGTGGTGAACCTGGAACAGGACTCTAATACAGAGATCATAGCCTCTGTTAGACCTAGCATAGCCAAAAGGCTCAGGTCCAGGAAAGGAAAGATGCAAGCTGAACCTGAAATTCCTGATAAGAAGAAAGCTACACCAAAGAAAGGAAAAGCTAAAGCTGCCTTTGGTCCAACAAAACAATGGAGTAAAGTCCAAACCCAGAAGAGGAAAGCTGTTACCCCATCAGACTCAGATGTTGAATCAGATGTCCCAACATCTCCTCCCAAGAAGAAACCAGCACCATCTAGGGCTTCAACTGCTGTTCCAGAAGCTCCCTTGGACAACATCTCATTCCATCTTGTCTCCAGTGTTAACAGATGGAAGTTTGTGTACCAAAGAAGGGTTGCCCTTGAAAGAGAACTGAGCAGTAATGCACTGGAGTGCACTGAACTGATTGACCTCATCTCTGCTGCAGGCCTCTTCAAAACAGTCTCAGATCTTTCTCCCTGCTATGAACTTCTTGTCAAAGAATTCATTGTTAATCTTCAGGAGGATTGTGCCAATGGTAAGTCCTCTGAATTTAGAAAAGTCTTTGTTAGAGGTAGGTGTGTAGAGTTCTCTCCTCAAATCATCAACCAATACCTAGGAAGAGAAACAGATGGTCCAAATGAGCTAGGTAAAACAGATAATCAAGTCTGCAAGGTTATCAATGCAAACCAGGTCAAGGCATGGCCTGTTAAAGGAAAGCTCTCAGTGAGCATGTTAACAAGAAAATATGCCATGCTGAACAGGATTGGAACAGCAAACTGGGTGCCTACCAACCACACATTTTCAATATCCACTGGTCTGGCCAGGTTTATCTATGCTGTGGGAACTCAGACTAAGCTGGATTATGGTGCTTACATTTTTGATCAGACCTTGAAGCATGCCAGCTCTTCTGCAACAAAGCTGCCAATAGCTTTTCCCTCTTTGCTATGTGGTATAGTTCTAAGTCAATACCCTGGGATTCTCACTGAGAAAGACACAGTCTGCAAGAGAGAAAGCCCCCTGGCATTTCACTACAAACTGTTCCTCAGTCATCATGCAGCAGATGTTGAAGCACCTTCTGGGACATCTGCAGGTCCTTCAACTGCTAAGACTCCAATCTCCAAGAAGGCATTAATTGCTGAACTCAAGAGCACTTGCAAAGAGCTTGAAGCTAGAAAGCAGAAACTTGAGGAAATCATTCAAAGGCTGGAAAGTGAAGGAGATCAGAAAGCTGCATCTGATGAAGAAACTGCCTCTGATGAAGAAACTGAAGCTGATGAAGAAACTGAAAGTGAGGAGTCTGAGTGATCATTGTATGTGAGGCAAATTGTAATGACAGCACTGCATTGTATTTCTGGATTAGTGTCTTTGGCCCCATAATTTGTGTCTAACAAGGGGGAGAACAACAACAACAAATTGTATTGCTGTTTAATTATGAATGAAAAATCTGTTTGTTTAAGTCTGAACTGAATCAGTGTGTTTTGATAAATATTTCTGTTGCAACAAGACTGGATACATATATGTTTGAGGGGGAGTAATCTCAAAAATGAATCAACAGAAAAGTAATGTTATACTCTGATAAAAAGAACTTCTGCTGCACTCTGAAAACCAGAAAAGATGTTAGCCAAAAATTAGCCAAAGGGGGAGTTTGTAGATGTCTTGAATTGGCAGAATTTTTGACCAACAAGAAATATTGAATTCAGTTCAGAATGTCCTATCAAATGTTGGGACATTATCAAACAGAGTATATGAACTTATTTCAGGATGTCTCACCAGATGTTGGGACATTGTGTAAATGACTTAAGTTCAGTTTTTCAGGATGTCCCAACAGATGTTGAGACATCTCAAACCTGCTACCAGAATTACTTAATGTCTAACTGATCAGAGATATTTAAGGAGAGTTATCTGGAATTGATTATTGATTGATAAAAACAGAACAAGGCGCATCTGTAGGGAATGTTATATTGAGGATTCAGATTAAAAACAGAAGACCTAATTCACCTAGAATCTAGGAAGTAACAAACCCTAATTCAAGGTGGAAGCTGCATGCGCATTAGGGCTGGATCATTATACAGAAAGCCCAAAATTACAGATACCTATTTAATGTACAGAAACTCACAGAATTGAGTAAGAATTTAAGAAGACAAAATAGGGTGTCCAGTGTTTTAATAGCAGGTTGTTTAATTGTACCACTTTATGAGCTTTTAAGCAAAAGTGCATTTGTGACTTGATTGAAACTGTGAAGTAAGATCAAGCTGTTTTGTTTGAAGTATGACTTCAATTTCATTAAACTTGTAAACAAAATCACTGTGTGATTGAGGGGGAGTGAGTAGGATACTCTTATCTAAGTTGTGTCTTAGGTAGAAATTGCATTGGGTAGTTATTAAGTGATAGATTAAACAGGGTGGTTTAAGTCTAGAATTAATATTACTTATAGTGGATTTCCTCCTGGCTTGGTAGCCTCCAGATGTAAGTGTGGTTATACACTGAACTGGGTTAACAAACTTCTGTGTTGTTTACTTTTCTTGCTTTTTAAGTTTTGGTTAAATCTGTCAAGTGTTGGGACATCTCTTAGGACATCTCATACCTGATCAAAGAATTTCAAAGTGCAATAGGACGAGACGCATTCGGGTGATGCTACGTGGCAGTTAGAATCTGAAATGCGGTAATCATATCCTCACCTGTTCAGGTAATCTTTCAAATTCGTGGACGAATTTTATTTAAGGGGGGAGGATGTAATACCCCATATTTTATTTAAAGCTCTGAACAATATTAATTGGTAATAATATTATTCGAAATACTCTAAGAAATTTTAATGGAACTAAATAGAGTAATTCATGGGATTATATTTTATTAATTGATATTAGCTGACTCAGAGGTTTTATAAAATATCGAATTAAGAGACATTTTCGGATACTCTCTAATTTTGACTTATCGATAAAAATATAAGCTTCTTATATTTTATATATATATATATAGAAAGATTATGAGAGAAAGAAAAAGTTAGTAAGGAAAGAAGAAAAGAAGAAAAGGAGAAGAGAAGAAAAGAAGAAGAGAGAAAAAGCCCTAAAGCTCCAATTCTTCATTCCCGATCATCCGTCTGTCGAATCAACTCAATATTTCTGCCAATCTTCATCTCTCGAGGTGGGTTCTTAGTTAGAAACTTTTATCTTTGATTTTGGTTGAGTTTTAGTTATGTTTGTGGTTAGGGATTAGTTGGAAACCTAAGAAAAATCAGAATTTTAACGGTTAAAACTCGATTAAAACCTACCTAAAACACTCATATTATGATAATGGATACGTTTGATCATGTCTTGTTGCATTGGTTGAGGTTTGGGAGTGATTGGGTGTGGGGAGAGTTATTTCCCGTAAGGCTGGAACTTCCTGAACTGGTGTAGCTCGCTCAACGAGCATACCTCGCTCAGTGAAAGTTCCAGGGCGATTTTCGCTCAGCGAGACCTGTAGTTGCAAATGTTGGTTTTTAATTCGTAACTTGTGATTCGGTTGTCCGTTCTGAACCGTTCCACATATCGTTTTGAAGCTTAAAGCATAATTTATCTATTAAGATTGAGAAACATTAATTTCGAGCCGAATTTTACCCGACTAATTTCAAATGACCAAAACTTGATTAAATGGAACTTGTGAGTTAATGGAAATGGAGAAAAGGTACAACTTGTGAGGTATCTAGGTTTTCCTTAAACTCGTTTGATTTATGCTTTATGTTTTGTTTTTAGGATCCTCCGTAAGGTCTTGTATAAGTCTCTACGTGGTTACTATGTGTTTCCCTAGAGCATCCGTAAGGACTTGAGGTGTCTATTGTGTATGCATAGGCGTTGATTTGAGAAGTGTAGACTATAAGTCCCCCATAAGGTCTTGTATAAGTCTCTATGTGGTTACTATGTGTTTCCCTAGAGCATCCGTAAGGACTTGGGGAAAGTGCTATGCTAATTGTGTCAATCTTGAGTAATTCTTGAGGTGGGTTATCCTGAGTCCCACGGGAAGCATCCGTAAGGATTGAAGCGCGTGTTATGTCTTTCCTCCGTAAGGTCCTGTATAAGTCTCAAGTAGTTACTATGTGTTTCCCTAGAGCATCCGTAAGGACTTGAGGTAGAAATTTCCCTTTGTGTTTTGTTTGAAATCGTGTGTGGACCTTAGTTTCCCCTATGTCCTTGTTCCTTGTGTAAATTGATTGGTGAAGCATGCGAGTTTCGTTGGAAATGCCCATTAGAGCCGAGAGAACTCTAAGATAGTGAACCCACTGAGATTTTTTATCTCACCCCATGTTGATGTTGTTATTTCAGGTACTTCAGGTTCCGCTAAGGGTAAGGATAAGGTGACTTGATTATCTTTACTAGCTGTTGGCTTAGTCTTCCACTGTGGACTTTTGAGATCTTTGGATCTAGTTCTTAGATCTTTTTGTAGTTGAACATCTTGTATTATTATATAGCCTTGTTTTGTACCTTAAGTTGTAGTGGCTATATTTATGCAATGTGTTGCTAAGAACTTATTTGTATTTCAAGTACCAAATCATTAATATTATATATGAAAAATATGCTTTATGTATGTCTTTTGTATATGGGTATTACACATACCTTGCTCAAATCTCTCGAGAATATCAAAATCTTCATTTGTAATCAAGGATGAAAATGGTCCTTTGAGCCAATCATGGGTGCATATCAATGCTTCGACTGTTGTAGGTGTTTGTAAACACCCCAAATTTTCCCTCACTAAGTTCACACCATGGATTGTGATCTTTCATATTTGCATTAGTTTAAACATATCATCTCATATTGCATTTTTGTTTCACTGCATTAGTTCAAATTCATCTGCATCTAGGTTTGTGATCTGAGCAATCCAAGATCCATCTGAGCCACTCCAAAGGTCTTAAATCATTCCAAGAGGGTCCATGTATGTTCAATCATCATATTATATCCCCCAAAGATCAAGGAAGTCAAAGAATCACAAGAACTTGCACAGCATGGAAGCAAAGCTAGGGTTTCACTACACAGATGACCTGAAATTAGGGTTTTGGTTTCAGAGGCCATGAATCCAAATTTTTTGGTCATTCTTGTTTCTATTGGTCTCAATATGTTATAAAGATCATGTGTACCAAGTTTGATGAAGAAATTCATTGTGAAAGTCATCTGTTCACTGGGTAACTTCTTGAGCAAGTCAGAGCAAAATCAGGGCATCTGAGGCCCCTACCAATGGGCCCAAAGTGGATTTTTCATCAAATTGAAGTTATATGATCTTTATTTAATCAATGAAGTGCTTATAAGTTCATAAAATTGAAGAAAAGTGAGCTAAACCAAAAGTTGCCAAAAATAGAAATGACTTGTAATGTAAACTTTCCATTTTGGGAAAGTTTTTCAACCTCCTCTTTCTCAACCAAAAATGCTTCAAATGAAAAATTGTTGGTCATGAAAGTTGTAGATTGGATCATTCCCTTTTTAAAAAGTACAATAATAAGACCTAATTCATTTTGGAACTCAAGATATGGCTTGCCAAAGTTGGCAAAAATCACATAATTTTTAAGAATGCACCAAAGAGGATTCTTTGCAAAACCACTTGCCAATTCATTTTGTGACTTCAAACACACTTCTAATCATAATACCAACATTGTGCATTGTCTAAAACTCAGAATTGCCCAAGGAATTTCAAGATTACATTCCTTGCCCATGAAGAAATCTCAAAGGGGCCAAAGTTTCATGAAATTGCAAAATGACCTAGAACCTTTCACAAACTTGCTGAATTGCCTCAAGACTGATTCTATAGTCATCCTTGATCTCAGTTGCGCATGGACAAGCCAATGAGCCAGCTACACCATTGCCCATACTTCAAGTACAACAGTTTTGACTTTTTGGCAAAAACACCCATACCAATCACAACAGTCCACCACCCACTTTCTGCCCAATCCAGATTTTACAAGCATGCTCCAAGAGTTCATTTTCATAACATACACAAGCCTAACACTCCAAGAGCTCAGCATTCCACAAAACTCTCCATCTTGCAAAAACCTTCGAATCTCTCAGCTCACTCACTCAATCTTCAAACCAATTCCACCATTGATCTCAAAATCACTCACTGACCACAAACCAACTAGTAAAACAGCCAAAAACACCCCATACACAATACACGATTCTTGGCCAGTTGAGGTGTAATCTCATAAACCAGCCACTCTCAAGACCTTTCAAGCATCAAAGCTTCATCAGGAGGTTAAAGAGAGTCATTTTGCACAAAGAAAGTGGCTAGAAAGCTCAAGTTTGAAAAGCTTCATCTCAGGTAGTCATCTCAAATCATTTTTCCAGAACTCCTTTTTTATGTTACAATGTGAAAGAGCATGCTTCACTGATCACCTTGAGCTTTGTATTTTCGAAAATGGTTAAGAATTGAGTTTGTATGAATGTTCTGAAATTTTTGCCATTTTTGATCTTTCCTTCGAATCTTGTTCATGAGCAATTATAAATCTGTTTTAGGGGTGGATTTGAGTTTAGGAGAGTGAGAGGGCTTGATCTGGAGCTTTAGAGCTCCAGAAATAACCTAGGGTGAAAGTTGGGGATTTTCAGGGGAGAGGGCAGCCAGAGAAGACGACCGGAGCTCTTCTCCGGTGACCTGAAAGTCATTAAAGTGCTAATTAGGGTTAGGGCAGTGTTTGAACGTGGACCCTTAGATTACAACTTCCCGCGTGTGATGGACGCCCAGGATCAATTCATTAACTTTAATTTGGGATTAAATATTTAATTAATTAGGATTAAGTGGATTTGAATATGGACCATCAGATGTGGCGCGCAGTCAACCATTATTTTCCCAGTTTCAATCCAAGCCATTGGATCAGCATACTTCTGTTTATTTTAATTTTTATTTCATTTTTCTCATTTTATTTTGCAGCATTTATTTAAAATAGCTAAAAAATTCCAAAAAATATTTTATTCTGCATTTTTACTTCAAATATTTTCTCAACCCAAAAATATTTTTATTTTTATTTTTTGCATTAAAAAATCATTTTTAAAACATTTAAATGTTTATTTTAATTAATTAAAATATCATTTAGGTTTCTAAAAATTCCCAAAAAATTCACATTGTATCTTAAAACATTTAGAAACATTATCATACCATCCACACAAATTTCTTTTTGGTTTTGAACAATCTTTGATAATTTTCTTGAATTTAGGGTTCATGAAATTCCTATTTTTGAACCCTAACTTCAAGAATTCTTTTCTGCCTAACCAAGAATGGTATGACAATGGTTCTTATTGCATTGATCTTCATTTGACATGTAGTATCTAGCATAATTTTGTCACAAATTTCTTCTGCATTTTTTATTTGATTTGAACTTTTTCCTTTTAGGTGCCTTAGAACCCTAGATAACTTAGAAAAATCATAACTTCCTTAGGGTTAAGAGTTAGGTCTCCTCCTTTGGGATGGGATATCATATGGGGTTAGGGTTCCTTTAGGTCCATTTTCAATTTTTTATCTTGTCATTTTCTTCTGTTTTTGACTTTTGCATTTCATGTTGCATAAAAACACTAATTTCTCATCTTCATTTGCATACATCTTGCATATGCATTCATTCAAGAACTTGCCATGACATTGTATGCATTCAAATGACTTCTAAGACATCATAGGACACATTAGAATCATGCTTGATCATTTCTTTATCCATTTTCCATGTTATGCATTCATTACATTCCATGGACATTCATGAACTTTCATGCTTCTTTCATGCTTCATTTGCATCCTCATTACTTGTATGATCATCCATAGCATTTGGTATGCCTTTGCATCATCTATTAGCATCATTTGCATCATTAACATGTTTCTGTTTTTGGTTTGCATCCTTGCATTCATTTCATTTTCATCTCATCTCTTTCTTTATACTAACCATTTCAGGTGGTAAGTAATTGAGAAGTGAATTTGCCTTCACTTCTCATCCCTCTTCTCATTCTCTTTTATGCATTCATTGCTGCATTTTATCTTTGCTTTAGAGTGAGCTTGCTCATTCATGTTCCTCCTTCACCTTCTTTATTCAAGTAACTTATCTTCTTAAGTGAAGTAAGTTAGCTTGTTTCTTCTGCTTCTCCTCCTTTCATCTGCTTCTTCCTTGGTGGCTTTTCTTGAAGATCTCTTGCAAGCCTCATAAACCCTAGGAACATCCAAGCATGATAACAATTAGGGTTTTGATTAGTCCCCCATTATTTTTACCTTTGTGTCTTCTTTTGTGTCTCTCCTCTCATCTCATAATCAGATACTAAACCTTTAAGGTTTTAAGGCTTTGTGATTAAGATTATGCATGCATCCTTTTCTTAGGATGGAGTGTATAACTTTAATCCTAAGTTTTAAACCCTTAATGTGTTTAAATCTATTAATCAATCCATCTAATAATCACTAAGACAATAGCTTGTAACTTGGGCCTTGCATTAGGTTTCTAATTCTTCCTTAATTGGTCAAGAAGGACAAACCCTAGTGTTAATGGACAAGTCCTCCTCAAGTTGTCTTACAAACCATAAAATCCACTTCTTAATTTTATCATTAACTAAAATCCACTTTAATAAAGGCTTTTTTTGTCATGAGGTTAATCCCTAATCATGGATTAAGTTGAGGTATCTTCCTCAGCTTAAATGTTCTCATCTATTATCCTTCTATTAGGATGGTGTAATGAGTCCATTAAATCCTTTATTATGGCTTAAACTCATCACTTAACACTAAACAAAATACCAAAAACATCTAAATAATCACAAGTAGGTTAATGGTCTTAATCCTACACCCTGGTAATTAAGTTTGAAGTGCTTACTTCATACTTAAGGTATTCTCATTACCCCTAATCAGAGGGAGGATGTGATGAGTTTACTAACCCTTGGTTTAGGCTTAAGCTCATTAACTTATGACAAACACAAAAAGTAATAAAAGATTGAAAACATCAAAAACAAACAATAATCGTCTCCTCCGAGATTCTTTTCTAATCATCTTCACTCACAAACGAGAACTTGCTTCTTCCGTCTAATGCAAGAAAGTTAGCACCTGAGCCAGACAGGTCATACACTTGAGCATAGACAAGCAAGCAGTTCACCAGTCAATTTATCTTTCAGTCTCTTTGATTCGAACTACGGTGTTCTGACTTCCTCATTGCACGAGAGGATACGTAGGCATAACTTAACTGTTATCGAACAAAAGTCTTTGTATATTCCCCCTCTTCCAGCATTATTCTTTCAAAGCCTCATTCTTGAGCATTCCACTTCACATCTCTTTTGCACTGACACCTGGACATTCTTTCCCAGCTTTTGCACACAGATAGCACTGACACTACCCCTTTAAACACAAACTTTCAAGCGTGGATCCTGTAACACCCCAAATTTTCCCTCTTCATTTTAAGCATCATATCATATTCATCATGAACATATCATTTTTCTTAGCATACTAGCATGGAAAGATGAGAACATTATTCATATCCTAGCATCAAGCATATGGTCATCTGTGGAGGTCCTTGAAGCATTTCAATCCATGACAAGAGTCCCCATGAGTTTGTACAAGTCCTATGGTGGGTCTACACTCCATTTACAAGATTAAGTCCATTGGCAAAAGTTCAGAAGATTGCATGACCATCAGAGATCTCAGGACAAGGCAAAGCTCCTATACTAGGCACCCAAACTAGAGTTTGAGATTCAAGCACCAAAATCTCACAACTTTGGCCATTTCATTTGTGCAAAGTCTTTTATATGTCAAGAGGATCCTATCTGTCAATTTTCATGAGAAAATTCCATGTGGAAGTCAGAGAATGCCTCAGTTGCTTGCAGATGAAGTAAAAAGTCAACTTTGCCCTTAAAAAGTCAACTGCTTGATCTCAAGAGGTCTAACCCATTTTTTTGGCCAAGAGGGGTCCTTACAATGTTATAAGAGGTTTGGAATGGTCAAAGTTCAAGAATCATGAAGATTTGAAGGGTTTTGCAAAAATGGTACAAAGTTGGTTTTTGAGATTTTCCAAATTTGGCAACTTTTGCCCTAATTTTCAAATGGCCTTAACATGATCAAAAATTCTTCAAATGGACCAAAGTCAAACATGAAAGTTGGAGGGTAAGGGCTCCCATTTTCAAAAAGTACAAGTACATTTTCATAGGATTTGTGGTTTGTCCTAGGGGTCCCTCGAAAATTTGAGGTATTTTAGGGCAAATTCACATTTCCATGCATACACCAAATGCAAGAAGCTTCAAAACTTGTTTTCATGACTTGGTATTGGTTCAATTTTGTTTCAATGTTAAAATACATCACATTTTGATCATTTTGCTCCAAAGAAACTCTCAAATTCGTGCACTATAAGAAAGTCACTCAAAATATGCAAAATTGGCCAAAACATGAGAAGTGTGTGATGACTTGATCTAAGGGCCAGGACTTATTGCATTTTGATCAAGGGTTGGAAAAGCATTGCACATGGGATGAGAATGCAAGCAATGCATTAGGGAGGCATGCTTATCTGAAAAATTTCACAAATTGCAAAATCACAAAAAGCTCATGATCCACACGTGCAAATCACACAATTCTTTCAGCAAGGGTTTGTGAGATCACATATAAGCAGTTAGGGTTTCAGCAAGCTCTATCTCTCTCTCATTCTCTCATTCTCAAGTTTATGCAACATTTGCATTTTCTTCCATTTCTCTTCATACAAGCACTCAATCTCAAAACAAATTGTGGATCTGTGATTAGGGAGAGCTAAGGATCATTAAGAAACCATTCATTCAAGCTTTCTCTCAAGTTTAGCAAGCTTGCCATTTCAGGGCAGGTGTGATCAAATCTCAAGATCCAGCTTCATTCAAGACCTTAGATGCATTTATTTTGCATCTAGGGTGAAAGAGGAGTGATTTGCACGCATCATTTGGCTTTCTATCTCACTGAATCAAGATATCCACCTCAGGTATGGATCCAAAACTTGAGATCTAGAAATGAAATTAATGACTTGTTTTATGATGTGTGAAACTCACTGATCATGTTGCAACTTTTAGATTTGAAATTGATGCATTGTAGTGAAAGTTATTAGGGTTTCAATTTTGATGGTCAACTTTGTTTTGCTTCGATCCCTTCGATTCTTTGAGTTTTAGAGGTTTTTGAGCTCATATTTGGATTCAGTGAGGTTGAGTTACTTGATCTGGACATTTTGGTCCATTTATTTTATGTTTTGTGCATCTGTGTTGAATTCCGGTGCCGGAGCCCTAGCTCCGGTCACTGGAAACTGGATTCATGACCTAGGGTTTGTGTTTTGGGGAAGACAATGTTCTGGCCGTTAGATCTCTTCAGCCAATGTCCCAGATTGCAGCCACGTAGCCCTCACACCACCTCCGTCTCATGTGTTTTGTTTTAATTTCATTTAAATACTTCATACTTTTCAGTCCACCATAACAAGTGTAGTCCGTCCACTCACATTGCAGTAACCCTCCACGTCAATTAATGAACGTCTCCTCACGTGCGTTTGATGCATCATGCGCTCCTTGTTTTTCCCAGCTTTTTATTCACAAATTTCCACCATAAAACACATAAACCTGCGCCAAAACATTTTGAACGTAAAACCTTACTTCCTGCACATCCAACCCAATTCTCTTTTTATTTCTTTTTTCTTCATTTAGTTCTTTATTTCATTTTAACTTTTAATTTTTATAAAATACTCCCCATTATTAAAAAATTCCCAAAAACATCATGAGCCTTATTTGAAGTGTCTTCTATTTTTCTATATTTTTTTTTCTTTTTTTTTTCCATTTCCACATGTCACAATTAATTCATTGTTTCAATTAGCTTCTTTTTAAGTTCATTTTGACCACACTGCCTTGTCAATTTTCCATAGCCTTCATTATTTTGAATTTTGATCCCATTCTTTTTGCTTTGGATTCCTAAGACAATGTACTCCTTGTTTGATTTTTCTCTTGGTCCTTTGACTTGTGATGGAAGTTTGTAACCCTAGCTTGTGTTTAAGCCTTCATTTGACCTAGTTTTCTTCTGAATTTTTCAAAACCCTTTTGGCCCATTGTTATGCCATGTTTGAAGATCATTTGACTTGAGTTATGGAATTTTTAGATGCTTGGTTGATTTGATTTGAATTTTACTTTGAATCTTGTCCCATTTTGCTTCTTTTGGTTCATTAGGTCTCATATAAGCTTAGAAGGGCACTTGTGCCAACTTCTTCTTCTCATTTGGGGTTCTTTTGGGGTATGGGTACCTTCCTGGTCCTAGGATAAGGTTTGTGTCTTTGGAATTTTGTGTCTTGCTTCTTTTTAAGTCCTTTCTTTCCTTAAGTGTGCTTTCATTTCTTCTTCACTTCTTCCACTCCCATTTGATGATTTATTGGTCTTGTACCTCCGTCCTTGAAGCATTTCAATCCATGACAAGAGTCCCCATGAGTTTGTACAAGTCCTATGGTGGGTCTACACTCCATTTACAAGATTAAGTCCATTGGCAAAAGTTCAGAAGATTGCATGACCATCAGAGATCTCAGGACAAGGCAAAGCTCCTATACTAGGCACCCAAACTAGAGTTTGAGATTCAAGCACCAAAATCTCACAACTTTGGCCATTTCATTTGTGCAAAGTCTTTTATATGTCAAGAGGATCCTATCTGTCAATTTTCATGAGAAAATTCCATGTGGAAGTCAGAGAATGCCTCAGTTGCTTGCAGATGAAGTAAAAAGTCAACTTTGCCCTTAAAAAGTCAACTGCTTGATCTCAAGAGGTCTAACCCATTTTTTTGGCCAAGAGGGGTCCTTACAATGTTATAAGAGGTTTGGAATGGTCAAAGTTCAAGAATCATGAAGATTTGAAGGGTTTTGCAAAAATGGTACAAAGTTGGTTTTTGAGATTTTCCAAATTTGGCAACTTTTGCCCTAATTTTCAAATGGCCTTAACATGATCAAAAATTCTTCAAATGGACCAAAGTCAAACATGAAAGTTGGAGGGTAAGGGCTCCCATTTTCAAAAAGTACAAGTACATTTTCATAGGATTTGTGGTTTGTCCTAGGGGTCCCTCGAAAATTTGAGGTATTTTAGGGCAAATTCACATTTCCATGCATACACCAAATGCAAGAAGCTTCAAAACTTGTTTTCATGACTTGGTATTGGTTCAATTTTGTTTCAATGTTAAAATACATCACATTTTGATCATTTTGCTCCAAAGAAACTCTCAAATTCGTGCACTATAAGAAAGTCACTCAAAATATGCAAAATTGGCCAAAACATGAGAAGTGTGTGATGACTTGATCTAAGGGCCAGGACTTATTGCATTTTGATCAAGGGTTGGAAAAGCATTGCACATGGGATGAGAATGCAAGCAATGCATTAGGGAGGCATGCTTATCTGAAAAATTTCACAAATTGCAAAATCACAAAAAGCTCATGATCCACACGTGCAAATCACACAATTCTTTCAGCAAGGGTTTGTGAGATCACATATAAGCAGTTAGGGTTTCAGCAAGCTCTATCTCTCTCTCATTCTCTCATTCTCAAGTTTATGCAACATTTGCATTTTCTTCCATTTCTCTTCATACAAGCACTCAATCTCAAAACAAATTGTGGATCTGTGATTAGGGAGAGCTAAGGATCATTAAGAAACCATTCATTCAAGCTTTCTCTCAAGTTTAGCAAGCTTGCCATTTCAGGGCAGGTGTGATCAAATCTCAAGATCCAGCTTCATTCAAGACCTTAGATGCATTTATTTTGCATCTAGGGTGAAAGAGGAGTGATTTGCACGCATCATTTGGCTTTCTATCTCACTGAATCAAGATATCCACCTCAGGTATGGATCCAAAACTTGAGATCTAGAAATGAAATTAATGACTTGTTTTATGATGTGTGAAACTCACTGATCATGTTGCAACTTTTAGATTTGAAATTGATGCATTGTAGTGAAAGTTATTAGGGTTTCAATTTTGATGGTCAACTTTGTTTTGCTTCGATCCCTTCGATTCTTTGAGTTTTAGAGGTTTTTGAGCTCATATTTGGATTCAGTGAGGTTGAGTTACTTGATCTGGACATTTTGGTCCATTTATTTTATGTTTTGTGCATCTGTGTTGAATTCCGGTGCCGGAGCCCTAGCTCCGGTCACTGGAAACTGGATTCATGACCTAGGGTTTGTGTTTTGGGGAAGACAATGTTCTGGCCGTTAGATCTCTTCAGCCAATGTCCCAGATTGCAGCCACGTAGCCCTCACACCACCTCCGTCTCATGTGTTTTGTTTTAATTTCATTTAAATACTTCATACTTTTCAGTCCACCATAACAAGTGTAGTCCGTCCACTCACATTGCAGTAACCCTCCACGTCAATTAATGAACGTCTCCTCACGTGCGTTTGATGCATCATGCGCTCCTTGTTTTTCCCAGCTTTTTATTCACAAATTTCCACCATAAAACACATAAACCTGCGCCAAAACATTTTGAACGTAAAACCTTACTTCCTGCACATCCAACCCAATTCTCTTTTTATTTCTTTTTTCTTCATTTAGTTCTTTATTTCATTTTAACTTTTAATTTTTATAAAATACTCCCCATTATTAAAAAATTCCCAAAAACATCATGAGCCTTATTTGAAGTGTCTTCTATTTTTCTATATTTTTTTTTCTTTTTTTTTTCCATTTCCACATGTCACAATTAATTCATTGTTTCAATTAGCTTCTTTTTAAGTTCATTTTGACCACACTGCCTTGTCAATTTTCCATAGCCTTCATTATTTTGAATTTTGATCCCATTCTTTTTGCTTTGGATTCCTAAGACAATGTACTCCTTGTTTGATTTTTCTCTTGGTCCTTTGACTTGTGATGGAAGTTTGTAACCCTAGCTTGTGTTTAAGCCTTCATTTGACCTAGTTTTCTTCTGAATTTTTCAAAACCCTTTTGGCCCATTGTTATGCCATGTTTGAAGATCATTTGACTTGAGTTATGGAATTTTTAGATGCTTGGTTGATTTGATTTGAATTTTACTTTGAATCTTGTCCCATTTTGCTTCTTTTGGTTCATTAGGTCTCATATAAGCTTAGAAGGGCACTTGTGCCAACTTCTTCTTCTCATTTGGGGTTCTTTTGGGGTATGGGTACCTTCCTGGTCCTAGGATAAGGTTTGTGTCTTTGGAATTTTGTGTCTTGCTTCTTTTTAAGTCCTTTCTTTCCTTAAGTGTGCTTTCATTTCTTCTTCACTTCTTCCACTCCCATTTGATGATTTATTGGTCTTGTACCTCCATTCTATTTATCTTGTTGGCTTCTTAAGCCCTTATTCATCTTATTTTGGTTCTGGTTGTGTGCATTGTGTCCATGTTTGTGCATATTTGCTTTGAATCCTCCTTAAGGGTACATAAGTTTTCATATGTGTTCATGTTGCATCATTTTGACTTATAAGCTTCATGTCTCATTCTTTTGAGTTGCATTTGCATTGTGCATTTGTTCATGTCATTTCACTTCTGGTTGTATGATGATGGCATGTGATTTGTTTCATTTTGCTTCACTTGTATGCATGTTACTAACCTTGCAGGGGCTATGGTAAGTGTGAGGTGTGGGAGTTGAGTTCCACATCTCCAAATCTCATCCCTTCTTCTTATGTTTATTTGTGCTAACTCTTTTGTTGTTGGGCTTAGGCCTTTCTCATCTCTTCTTCTATCTTCATCTTCTCTTCTTTATTCCTTCTTCATTAGGATAGAAATCACACTAACCTTCGGATATCCATGCATGTTAACACTTAGGATTCTTTAGTCCCCCTTTAGAATTTTGCCTTTGTGATCCTTTTGGTTCTTCTTCTCTTCTCATCTCATAACAATAAAATACATCTTAATAAGTTTGAAGTGATGTCTTGATCCATAGCCTTATCCCATGAGGTATGCTGGTAGTCTTCCCATCTTGGGATAGTCCAAGTTTACCTTGTGATGCACAAGTCTGATCAAGGTATTTTCTTCATAAAGAAAAGCATAAAAAACACTTCTTCACTGTAAATACCAAAAACACTTAATAAGTTTAACAAGTTAGTGAGCTTAGGCCCTAATTTATGGGTTCAAGTTTTGCGGATCTTCTCCTTACTTGAGTGTGCTTGTTCTATTATTCCATCTTGGAATGTAGTGACAAGTGCACATTCCATTGAAGAGAGCTTGAGTTCACTTACTTGTGACACACTCCTAAAAGCTTCTAAAAAACACAAACAAACAATAAGCGTCTTTCCTTCGGGAATTCTTTTCTCATCTCAATCACTCCTTACGTGAACTTGCTCCTACTTGTCACTTTGCAAGACGGTTACGCACTCGTCGTCCGAGTCTACAACACCTGAGAAATGGCATAGGAAGTTCAAGCCTTAATTCACAAGCAATTTTCTTTGTTACCCCTAGTCAGGGGAACTACGGCATCTCCGATCCTCATTGTCCAGATGAGGTACGTAGGCAGCGGGGTAGGGCCCGTTCGAGCACAATCTTTATTTTCCCTACATTTTCCCCTTGGTTTCCTTATTCAGTTCCCTTTCTTAGTTTCTTTTCCAGTTCATTTATTTTCTTTTGCTGCAGCTTTCATACCCTCACCCTTTGAAACATTTTCTTTTGCAAGTGTGGTTCCCGTCGGGTACGGCGGACGATCTGGGTGCTAATACATTCCCAGGTCGTAACCGACTCCCGAACTCAGTCTCTTTGGTTCGTAGGACCTGTGTCCTTCCTTTTCTTTCTTCTGGTTTGTGCAGTGTTACCATTCCCTTTCTTCGGGATAAAAATGCCTGGCTGGAGACTCTATTCTTTTTCCGCGCCACTTTCGCGTTTGTACCAGGATGGAAATCCGGGGAGCGACAGCTGGCGACTCTGCTGGGGACTGCACACCAGAGATCTCTGGTTCCCCTGTGAGTCTCTCCTAGCGCTTGTGTGTTTTCTGTTTGGTGGGATGGGTGTTACTTGTTCTTGCGATTGTCTTGGAAATGTCTTGATTTGGGGATCTTCCTCTCTCATTTCATAACCTTGACAGTTATGTGCAGCTGGGGACCGATCTTTGAGAACCTTGTGGAAACATCCCTCTTTAGTGATGACAATGGCAGCCCACATTTTGTGGCAAACCCATTCGCATCCGAGATCCCACTTGGGGATCACATAGGATGACCTTGTGTCCTGGACTCAGCTGAGGCCTCCCTGCATAGTATATAATGCCAAACCGATTCCCTGATTTGGTCATGAGCCATTTCTCGGAGATGGTGACAGTATTATTGCTATTCGGCTTTGAAAGTCCGTGATGTCTGACCCGGGGCCTATTACCAGTGAGATTGGAAAGGGGTTTACAGGTATGCAGGAATCCATGGCCTCAACATACACTCATTATTCAATGGTCCTTATTATGATCTGTGGTCCTATGATTATGATCTTTGGTTCTATGGTCCTATGGTTCTGGAGTTCTGGTTTTCTTGGTTCTGGATTTCTTGGTATTGTGGTTCTGAGATCTTCTATCAGAGAGTTATGATTGTCAGAGAGTTGTGACTCAGAGGACTTTTGGTTTGTCAGTTGATCAGAGGGGCCCTTGTCAGTGTCCAGTTCGGATGGTCCTAGTTGATCATATGCCTGCATTGCATTGCATTTGCATCATCTTTGCATTATCTGTTTATGTTTCCCATTTTTCAGGTCATTGTTCATAATCTGCTCCCAGTTCTGGTAAATCTTATCTCCATGGCAGAAATCAGAAGAGTTCCAAGGAAAAAGAATGTGCATTATACTTTTCTTCAGCCTGAAGTTAGAAGTGTTCAGAAGTTAGAAGGTCTAATGAATGATCAAGTCTCAGGAAATTTCAGGAAAAAATATGGCCAGATACTGAAGTTTGTGGATAAGCCCACTGCAGACCAGAAAGACAGTTTGCATACCTTGTTGCAATTTTATGATCCTCTGTTGCGTTGCTTTGTTTTTCCAGGTTACATCTTAGCTCCTACATTTGAGGAGATCTCCAGCATGTTAAATGTTCCAGTCAGAGAGACATTGCCATTCTATGGGTCTGAGGTTGTGCTTAAAGATGAAGACATAGCCAAAGTTTGTAGGTTGCCTGCTGCTACAGTCAAGAGGGCTCTGAAAGAGAGTGAAGGCAAAGGACTCCCTTGGAGTGTACTCATCCCAGAGGCAGAGAAGTATGCTACAGAGGCTAATTGGAATGACTTTGGTGCTTTGCTTGCATTGATGGTATATGGGTCCAGTTTGTTCCGTGGAGAGAAGGAATTGGTAAGCTTGGAGGTGATCTCAATCTTTGCAAAAGGTAATCCAATGCCTATTATTTTGGATGACTTCTACTACAGTGTGCACTACAGGAATGAGAAGGGTAGGGGTGGTCCAGTAGTATGTTGTGCTCCTTTGTTTGCTGAGTGGTTTTCCAGACAACTGCCAAAATCAGGTGCCTTCAAGGAGATGAGGGATGAGTGGAGATGGTCCAGAAGATTGATGGGGTTAACTGCTGAAGATATTTCCTGGGGATATGACAGAGATCTTCTAGGTAAAGAATTGATGGTCAGTTGTGGAAGGTTTGCTGGAGTACCTTTGCTGGGAAGGAAGGGTGTCATTAGTTACTATCCAACACTAGCCAGGAAACAGTTTGGCTACCCTTTGAAAGATCCTCCACAGATGGAAGAGTTTGCTGAATCTTTTTACTTTCCCGTGGAAGGAAACAAGGAGTTAGTTCAACAAGCAGTCCAAGCCTGGGCTCACAGGATAAGAAAGGGTAAGAAAGACTTTGGCAGAGTTGATCCCAAGACGTATCCACCATTTGCTGCATGGTTTCAAAGACATGTAGAAGAAGTCCTCATGCCTTTCTCAATTGAGGCTCCACTTTATCCCAGAGAAGTGCCAAGTCAGAGCAGTACTGTCTCCCTTGAAGAGTACAAGAAGCTAGAAGCTCAGCTGCATGAAGTCAGAGTGGAGAATGCTGAGATGGTAAGCCTATACCATCAAGCCAACAGGGCCAAGAATGAAGCAGGAAGCAAGTTGCAGAAGATCCAAGCCTCTCTAGAAGCCAAAGAAAAGGACTTTGCTGGCAGATAAGCACACTTCCACAGGTTGGGTCTTATGGAGGCTAAAAGAGAAGCTGAACGCAAAAAGACTTCAAAGACTCTCAAGGATGCTCGTCAATCCATTATTTGGTTGCAAGGCCAAAGAGAGGAAGAGCAGAAGAAGTTCAGAGAGAAAGAAGAGTTCTTTGAAGTTCAGATGGCCTTCAAGAAGGAAGAGGTGGAGCAAGTCCACACCATCCGGAGGGAAAAGACTCAGCAGCTAGCACAAAGTCAGTTAGCCCTGGAGGAAGCAAGGAAAGAGATTGAAGAGCTCAAGCTGAGAGCGGGTGTCAAGAAGAGCAGAGCAGAGGTGGCAGAGCCTGGGTCCTTAGCTTAGTTTATTTTCCAGACTACCTACAAACTTGTTGTAGGAGTCTTGCTTTTATTTCTTTTGTCTTTATTTCATGTAATGGCTTGTAACACTTCGGGGAATATTTATGTTTGTATTCTGACTTTTAGCCGGCAGTGGTTTGTCCATATACGGTGTTAATGTGCAAATTATCTTTTCCGAATCTGCAAGACTCGTTTGTATGATACTGCTAATGACTGAACACTCATAAAAAAGAAAGTTTGGAAGTTAGTCCTGAAAGTGACTGTCTGAGAATAGATGCCAGAACTGGGGCATTGCAAATGCTTAAAACCTGGGAACATGAAAAGTTACATTGCATTGCATATAACCTGTTTGTTTGTTTTGCAGGTAGTGTCTCAGTTGCTAACGTGTTTTGTGTTTCAGGCACTATAGCTCCCCGGAAAGTTCGGGAACAACCAGTCGCACACAGATATCCAACAAAGATCAACAGAGAGCGAATCATGGACCAGATGCAAGCTTACTTAGGTCAGAACCAAGAGCGTCTGCGGGAATTGGTTGAGAATCAAGCCAGGAACAACACTGCTGCTGCTGCTGATGGTAATCGTAATGGTGCGGGCGCACGACAAGTGGAAATCCCTATTGCACAACTAGGGGTGACAATAATCAATGATGGGTTGAATAATGTGCAAATGGATAATCAGGACGAACAGTTCACTCTACTTGACGAAGCTGAAGGTCAGGGGGCTGAGATGAACAAGAGGTTTGAGGAAATGGCAGAACAAATCAAAGCTATTCAATCCCAGAGCTCCTTGGGATTTGACATAACAGACTTGGGCTTGGTTCCTGGAGTCAGGATCCCATACAAGTTCAAAGTACCAACTTTTGAGAAATACAATGGCACTGCATGCCCGAAGACCCATCTTCAATCCTTCGTAGGAAGGATCGCTGCTCACATCGATGATGAGAAACTCTGGATGTACTATTTTCAAGACAACTTGGTTGGAGCTTCTCTGGAATGGTATATGAAGCTTAGCAGAGTCAATATCAAGAGTTGGAAGGACCTAGCAGAAGCCTTTGTGAGACAATATCAATATAATTTGGACATGGCTCCAAACCGCACGCAATTGCAGCACATGGCTCAGACTGCTAAGGAGGGTTTCAAAGAATATGCTCAGAGGTGGCATCAGCTCGCTGCCAGAGTGCAACCACCGCTGCTAGAGAACGAAATGGCTGACATGTTTATGGGGACTTTGCAGGGTGTGTTTCTTGAAAGATTGGCGTCCAGTTCTGCCACCAAATTCAATGATATTGTTATTGCTGGAGAAAGGGTTGAGACCTTGCTGAAGATGGGGAAGATCCAAGATCCAAGATCCAAGTGCTAGTAGCTCAAATGGAGCGAGGAAAGCTTTCAGTGGACCTCCTAGTAGAAGAGAAGGAGAGACAAATGCTGTATTTGGTCGAGGCCGGGGCCGTGGTTATAGAAGACCGTATGAGCATGTGGCAGCATTCACAATCCCTTCTGCTCCAATGCAACAGATGCAACCTCTTCAACAACAACATCAGCAACAACAACAACAACCCCGTAACAACTATCAGCAGAGACCGTATCAGCCAAGGCAAACTCGCCCGGCTAATAGGGTGATTGAGGCCATCCCTATGACTTATGCTGCTTTGTTTCCAAGACTGTTAGACCTGAATCTGATTCAACTAAGAACTTTGGCACCACCACCTCCTGGAGAGCTTCCAGTAGGTTATGATGTCAATGCACGATGCTCTTTCCACTCTGGAGCACCCGGGCACTCGACTGAGAAGTGCAGGGCACTCCATCACAAAGTTCAAGACCTGATAGACTCTAAAGCAATCAACTTTGCACCACCGCCGAATGTTAATTCAAACCCTATTCCAAATCACGGAGGTGCAAGAATTAATGTTGTTGAGAGTGGTGACAATTTGAGTCTTGTGTTGGATATTGAAGAAGTGAAGACTCCTTTGATGGTAGTGAAAGA
Organism: Lathyrus aphaca; assembly: GCA_963966055.1. Taxonomy (NCBI): domain Eukaryota; kingdom Viridiplantae; phylum Streptophyta; class Magnoliopsida; order Fabales; family Fabaceae; genus Lathyrus; species Lathyrus aphaca. Next base: position 492,348,837 of record OZ014525.1, on the reverse strand, counting down.
GAGATTGTTGAAGGGTCAGGTGTTTCCTGGTCACAGTAATGACTGTGAAGAATGCTTGAATGCTGAGAATGGGTGTGAGAAGCTGAAGAGAGGATTGCAGAGTTTGATTGATGATGGATCCTTACAGTTTAGCAAAGTTGGTACTAAAGCTGATGATGTGTCAACAATTACCATTTTCTATGATGAAGCAGACATGCCTGTCAGAAGAGAGCCTGTTACCATCTATGCTCCTGAGATTAGTCCTGTGACTATTATCGTGCCTGGGCCTGTTCCATACACAGACGATAAAGCCATTCCATGGCATTATGGCTTAGATGTTTATGTGGCTGGACAGAAGATTGAGAGCAAGTCTGTTGCTGCTGACCCGACTGTAGAGAATGTCGGAGGAGTTGGGGGTTTCACAAGAAGTGGTCGTTTATTTGCTCCCCTTGTGCTGAGAGGGGATCCTGAGGCTGAAGCTTCGTCAAAAGCCAAAGGAAAGCAAGTTGTGACTGATGAAACAACTACTCCTGTTGCTGGGCAGGGTACATTTGAAAAAGAGGTTGAGGAATTCATGCGTATTATCAAAAAGAGTGACTATAAGGTGGTCGATCAGCTGAACCAGACACCTTCCAAGATATCCATCTTATCACTGCTGATGTGTTCTCCCGTACACAGAGAGGCCTTATTGAAAGTGCTGCAAATGGCCTATGTTCCTCAGGAAATCACTGTCAACCAACTTGAAGCTATTGTAGGCAGTGTCAATGCAAATCATGGCCTAGGATTTACAGACAGAGACCTCACTCCAGAGGGTCGAAACCACAACAAAGCACTACATATTCTTGTTGATACGGGCTCTTCCCTTAATGTGCTTTTGAAAAAGGCATTAATGAAGCTCAACTTTGATGGTATAATCCTGAGACCAAGTGATTTGATTGTCAAAGCATTTGATGGTTCTAGAAGATCAGTTTTTGGAGAAGTTGAGTTGCCCGTCAAAATAGGTTCTTAAGTCTTCAAAAGTATCTTCTATGTCATGGACATCCATCCTGCGTACAGCTGCTTGTTGGGACGCCCGTGGATACATGTTGCTGGAGCTGTTACTTCAACCCTGCATCAGAAGCTCAAATATGTGGTTGACGGCCAGGTTATCACAGTTTGTGGAGAGGAGGACATCTTCGTAAGCCACTTGTCAACGTTCAAATATGTAGAGATGGATGGAGAGATCCATGAGACTTTATGACAAGCCTTCGAAGCAGTCAACGTCAGCATCTTAACTCCTGCAGAGAAGAGCAGTGAGAAAGAAGGCACCTCTATCCATTCTTACAAGCAGACAAAGGAGGTTGTTCAGTCAGGAAGTGCCCAAGGCTGGGGCAAGCTGTTGGAGCTAGAAAAGAAAGATGATAAGTTTGGCTTAGGGTATCAGCCTGGTGGATCTACTCCAAGTGGTAATGCCATTACGTTTACAAGCGCTGGGTTGCTCAATCGCAACCAGATCTGTGTGACAAGCCAAGATGGGGACAGTGACGGTGAGTGGGACAACTGGATTCCCCCGTGTACGCCCGGCGAGGAGCTAACAAACTGGTATGCTGAAGAAATCATACAAGTCACATGGCACTAAGAGTAATTATTTTGTTTCCTTTTATTAGCATATTGCATTGTCAAATCCAGCATTCTGCCCAAGATGCTAGGATCCATTGTATTGGGCCACCATGTTTGTATGCATCTTTATTTTTGCTATGAAATAAAAGGACATTTTCGGACAAATTGTGTTCCCTTTCTTTGTGTTTAAAATTTTTTCACAAAAAATATAAAAATGGCAATGTGTGTTTCCTTTTTTTTGTGTTAGCGTCTCTTTTTCAAAATAAGAAGATTCTGAATAAGCACATCATCTGTGCAGTGTTGATCATCTGGATTCCATTGATAACGTTCCTGCTATGACCATGCATGACTTTGACAATCCGGTCTACCAAGCTGATGAAAGGGTTGAGGAAGACTGTGACCTCCCTGAAGAATTGGTCAGATTGTTGAAACAAGAGGAATGGGTTATTCAGCCTCATCAAGAAGAAATTGAGATCATCAACATTGGCAGTGAAGATGTGAAGAAAGAAATCAAGATTGGGGCCAATCTGCAGGCCGACGTCAAGAAAGAGCTGATCAGTATGTTGAGAGAGTATGTGGATATCTTTGCTTGGTCATATCAAGATATGCCAGGGTTGGATACCGATATCGTTGTGCATAAGCTACCCCTGAGAGAGGATTGTCCTCCTGTGAAGCAGAAATTGAGGAGAACTCGTCCTGACATGGCAATGAAGATCAAAGAGGAGGTTCAGAAGCAATGGGATGTCGGGTTCCTCGCTGTAACTAGTTACCCACCTTGGGTAGCTAACATTGTACCTGTACCAAAGAAGGACGACAAGGTCCGGATGTGCGTTGACTACCGTGATTTGAATAGAGCGAGCCCAAAAGATGACTTTCCGTTGCCACACATTGATGTATTGGTAAATAATACTGCTCAATTCTCGGTGTTTTCCTTCATGGATGGCTTCTCCAGATATAATCAGATTAAGATGGCGCCGGAAGACATGGAGAAGACAACGTTCATTACCCCGTGGGGTACATTCTGTTATAAGGTCATGCCCTTTGGTTTGAAGAACGCCGGGGCAACTTATCAACGGGCGATGGTCACATTGTTCCATGACATGATACACAAGGAGATTGAGTGTTATGTGGAAGATATGATTGCTAAGTCCCGAGACGAAGAGGAGCATCTGGTCAACCTGAAGAAGCTGTTTGATAGATTGATCAAGTACAAGATGAGGTTGAATCCAAACAAGTGCACTTTCGGAGTGCGTTCTGGGAAACTGCTGGGTTTCATTGTTAGTCAGAGAGGAATTGAGGTAGATCCTGCTAAAGTAAAAGCTATTCAAGATATGCCTGCACCGAGAACAGAAAAAGAAGTGCGCGGGTTTTTAGGGAGGTTGAACTACATTTATCGGTTCATATCTCATCTAACTGCCACGTGCGAACCCATATTCAAGTTGCTAAGAAAAGAGCAAACGATCAGGTGGAATGATGACTGCCAAAGAGCTTTCGACAAAATAAAAGAATATTTGTAGGAGCCTCCAATTCTGATGCCTCTAGTGGAAGGAAGACCTTTAATCATGTACTTGACCATGCTAGAAGGGTCAATGGGGTGTGTTCTAGGCCAACATGACGAGTCTGGTCGAAAAGAGTATGCTATTTATTACCTTAGCAAAAAGTTTACCGACTGTGAATCCCGATACTCACTGCTCGAGAAAACTTGTTGCGCTTTGGTATGGGCTGCTCGCCAACTGAGGCAGTACATGTTGACTCATACCACACTGCTCATTTCCAAAATGGATCCTGTCAAGTACATCTTTGAGAAACCAACGTTAACCGGAAGGGTTGCTAGGTGGAAGATGATTAACTGAATACGACATCCAATATACTTCTCAGAAAGCCATCAAGGGAAGTGTATTGTCGGATTACCTTGCACATCAACCTTTTGAGGATGATTATCAGCCAATGAAGTTTGATTTCCCTGATGAGGACATCATGTACCTCAAAGCAAACGATTGCGAGGAACCACTTCCGGAGGAGGGGCCAGACCATGAATCCAAATGGAAGCTGATGTTTGATGGGGCAGTCAATATCAACGGACGTGGAGTTGGTGTCGTTCTTATCACTCCTGAGGGTGTTCATTTTCCCTTCGCTGCCAGAATTACATTTGGTTGCACCAACAATGAAGCGGAATACGAGGCATGCATAATGGGAATAGAGGAGGCAATTAATCTTCGGATTAAGAACCTCAATATATTCGGAGATTCAGCCCTCGTCATTAACCAAGTTACCAGCAAATGGTATACGCATCAAGAGCATCTAATTCCATACAGGGATTATGCTAGAAAACTGTTGACGTTCTTCACGACAATTAGGCTTCAGTACATACCAAGTGATGAAAATCAGTTTTCCGACGCGTTGGCCACTCTTTCTTCGTCAATAAAAGTCTTGTGTTGGAATTATGTGCCCAGAATTGACATATCCAGGCTTGACGCACCAGCTCACGCCTTCTCTGTAGACGCCGTGTCTGATGAGAAGCCTTGGTATTTTGATATCAAGCTATTCCTGGAAAAGCAAGAATACCCGGCTGGGGCATCTTCCAATGACAAGAAGACCCTGAGGTGACTTGCTGCTAGCTTCTTCTTGAACACAGACGGGGTTTTGTACAAGAGAAACTTTGACATGGTCTTGCTCAGATGCGTGGATAGACACGAAGCAAGCCTGTTAATGCAGGAAGTCCACGAGGGATCTTTTGGTACCCATGCAGGAGGGCATGCTATGACTAAGAAATTGCTGAGATCAGGGTATTACTGGATGACAATGGATGCAGACTGTTGTTCATTCACTCGTAAGTGCCACAAGTGCCAGATATATGCAGACAAAGTGCATGTTCCTCCAAGCCCGCTCAATGTCATGTCATCTCCTTGGCCCTTTTCAATGTGGGGCATTGACATGATCGGGAAAATCGAGCCTAATGCTTCAAATGGTCATCGCTTCATCTTGGTCGTGATTGATTACTTCACCAAATGGGTGGAAGTAGCATCTTATGCCAACGTCACTCGTCAAGTGGTGGCAATATTTCTGAAAAGAGATATCATATGCAGATACGGAGTGCCCGAAAGAATCATTACTGACAATGGTTCTAATATCAACAACAAGATGATGGCAGACTTGTGTCGGGACTTCAAGATTCAGCATCACAATTCTTCTCCTTACCGACCAAAGATGAATGGTGCGTTAGAGGCAGCAAACAAGAATATCAAGAAGATTGTGCAGAAAATGGTTGTCACTTACAAAGATTGGCATGAGATGTTACCATTTGCGTTGCATGGGTACCGAGCGTCAGTCAGGACGTCAACAGGGGCAACTCCCTTCTCTCTAGTGTATGGCATGGAAGCAGTCATGCCTGTTGAAGTAGAGATTCCTTCATTGCGTGTGATGATGGATGTAAAGCTTGATGAGGCTGAATGGGTACGTGCTCGTTACAATCAGCTATGTCTAATTGAGGAAAAGAGATTAGAGGCTATCTGTCATGGTCAGCTTTATCAGAGGAGAATGAAGCGTGCATTTGACCAACGATTACGTACTCGAGAGTATCAAGTGGGAGAGCTTGTGTTGAAGAGGATCGTTCCTCCAGTTTCAGATCACAGGGGCAAGTGGACTCCAAACTACGAAGGACCGTTCATAGTGAAGAAAGTCTTATCAGGAGGAGCACTGATGCTCACCACTATGGATGGGGATGACTTCCAGTCCCCTGTTAACTCGGACGCAGTTAAAAAATACTTCGCATAAAAAGACCCGCAGGACACAAAAACAGAATTAAAGTCCATGCAAGAAAAGGGCATCCCGACGAGCTAAAAACAGAATAAAAAGCTCGGGAAAAAGTTAGGGAAAATAAATAAAAAAATGTACACCCGCTGAGTTGAAAAGCCACATTGGACAGCTTAGGCAAAAAAAAGGGTATCCCGGTGGATTGAAAACCCGAAAGGGCGATCCACGCAAAACAAGGGAATAAGCGAACAACTACAATCCGAGTTATCTGAACCACATCATCGTTTCGTACAACTTGACAATATCAGAAGGATAGGAAACAGTCCCCTCATCCTCTCAGAAAGCAAAAGCAAGTAATGGAGAGTCTCGAAGACATGCTGGTCATAGCAGAAATGGAACTCATTAGGATGTCGTGCCCATTGCCATTAGGATAGTTTCTTTTCTCAATTTTATAGTGGCTACCTCTTTCCAGGTGTTTGCTTCCTGATGTAAAATTTTGCCTATTCAGAGGCCATTCAATAAAAAGAGTATTCAGTCAAAAAAGCTGTGTGTGTTTATTTTTGTTTGCAAAATGTCCTGAATATTTGGCAAAAATAGCATTGCATCTGAACATGGTGATGATTTGAAATGAATGACATGCAAGGAAACTGTAACCCTCTTTGAGTGTCGGGTGACGATAGATGAACAGATCATACCATGCAAGTCCCCGGGGCACACTTGTGTTTTCTGTTGTTGCAGGTTGTAGGATGGCGTCACATTCTCTCAAGAAATTTACTCTTTCCCAGTAGAGTATATCCAGCAGATTTCTTTCCCAGCTAAGCTTTGGCAGCAGCCCAAGCAATTTACCCTTCCCTAGTGGGGTATGCCCAGCAGGTATCTGAAAGCCTGACATCCCCAAGCAGAGTCCTATCCCCAGCAAGGGTCACAGCCAGAGTATTGTTGAAGCCAGCCAAGTCTGAAGATGATTCTGTCCCCACAGAGTTCATATTTGATTTCCATCTCTGTCAGTGAAATATTCCCCAACAAAGTTGCCATACTGTTGATCAGGTTTGATGATACGGCCAGGTATTCATCACCTCAGTCAGAGTAAGGTGTCCAGACCTCTTGATTTGTTTCCCCTGCAGAGTTGTAACTCTTGGGGCCAAACAGGCATTTGTTGTTGCTCGTCTGCAATCTCCAACACTCGTCTGTGTTCATGCTTTATTGCTGCTCGTCCGCATCTTTCAGCACTCGTCTGTGTTATCACTTCGGTATTGCTCGTTTGCTTTCCCTAGAAGTGGTCCATGATTACCTGGATATTGCTCGTCTGCAAGTTCCAACACTCGTCTGTGTTTGGTATCCAGTATCTGTTGTTGCTCATCTGCAGGTTCCAACACTCGTCTGTGTTTGGCATGTAATCTATGTTATTGCTCATCTGCAATTTCCAACACTCGTCTGTGTTATGGTACCTTTGGAAGCTCGTCTGCTTTGCTTGGATACTCATCTGTATCGTCCCCAACACTCGTCTGTGTTGTGATGTTCTAATATATGTTTGAAGCTCGTATGCTTTGCTTGGATACTCGTCTATATCATTCCCAGCACTCGTCTGTGTTAGGCTTACATCTGTATGTGAGGATTTGCTGTTTGTCCTGGTACTATTCCGTGATTACTCCAAATGCTCGTCTGTGTTTGAATTTCTGGTATTCGTCTATACCAGTGGCTGATAATCGTCTGTATCATTGCCTGAAGCGCTCTTCCGTGTTTCTTATATCATCGTCTGATACTCGTCTGTATCATTGACTTATGGCACTCGTCTGTTTTATCTTGATGATCATCCAATACTCGTCTGTATTGAAGAGGTTCAATATCCTGACAGTGGGAATAAATGTCAAATTGGTTCCCGGTCCTGGCATAACAGGTAAATCCGAATGAGGCTCGTCTGTCTCAGGCACCAATTATTATTATTGCACCTGGCGTAACAGGTTTGCTCAAAGAAGACTTGTCTGTCTTATACCATATATCCACGGATAATATATGAAGAAGGTTCGTCTACCTTGATTATGCATGTCTATCCCACAGACTTTAAGTGCATTACCGGTCCTGGCGTAAGTGGTATATCCGAAGGAGGCTCGTCTGTCTCAAGTCATATGTTTTGCAGTGTTTTGAGGACTCGTCTGTCCAGCTCATGGCGTCACAGGATTGTTAGAAGACTCGTCTGTCTTAGTATTCTTATTCCAGATATCAGTTTCAACTTGGAAGAAGCTCGTCTGCTTCTTTCTCCCCTTCAGTCACCAAAGCATCTTTTGGTTGGATTTATTTCCCGTGTTTGCATTCTTCATCAGAGTGCAAATTTCTGGTCTTTTCGGTATTCAACCACAGTTTATCATGAATGGTCGATAGCCTGTGCTACCGTCTTTTTTCAGATTAACTGATGATTGAATAGGGGCAGCTGTAACACCTCAAATTTGCCCTCTTCATTTTAAGCATCATATCATATCACATTCATCATGAACATATCATTTTTCTTAGCATACTAGCATGGAAAGATGAGAACATTATTCATATCCTAACATCAAGCATATGGTCATCTGTGGAGGTCCTTGAAGCATTTCAAGCCATTCCAAGAGTCCCCATGAGTTTGTACAAGTCCTATGGTGGGTCTACACTCCATTTACAAGATTAAGTCCATTGGCAAAAGTTCAGAAGATTGCATGATCATCAGAGATCTCAGGACAAGGGTTTGAGATTCAAGCACCAAAATCTCACAACTTTGGCCATTTCATTTGGGCAAATTCTTTTATATGTCAAGAGGATCCTAGGTGTCAATTTTCATGAGAAAATTCCATGTGGAAGTCAGAGAATGCCCCAGTTGCTTGCAGATGAAGTAAAAAGTCAACTTTGCCCTTAAAAAGTCAACTGCTTGATCTCAAGACGTCTAACCCAATTTTTTTGGCCAAGAGGGGTCCTCGAAATGTTATAAGAGGTTTGGAATGGTCAAAGTTCAAGAATCATGAAGATTTGAAGGGTTTTGCAAAAATGGTACAAAGTTGGTTTTTGAGATTTTCCAAATTTGGCAACTTTTGCCCTAATTTTCAAATGGCCTTAACATGATCAAAAATTCTTCAAATGGACCAAAGTCAAACATGAAAGTTGGAGGGTAAGGGCTCCCATTTTCAAAAAGTACAAGTACATTTTCATAGGATTTGTGGTTTGTCCTAGGGGTCCCTCGAAAATTTGAGGTATTTTAGAGCAAATTCACATTTCCATGCAAACACAAAATGCAAGAAGCTTCAAAACTTGTTTTCATGACTTGGTATTGGTTCAATTTTGTTTCAATGTTAAAATACATCACATTTTGATCATTTTTCTCCAAAGAAACTCTCAAATTCGTGCACTATAAGAAAGTCACTCAAAATATGCAAAATTGGCCAAAACATGAGAAGTGTGTGATGACTTGATCTAAGGGCCAGGACTTATTGCATTTTGATCAAGGGTTGGAAAAGCATTGCACATGGGCTGAGAATTCAAGCAAGGCATGAGGGAGGCATGCTTATCTCACAAATTTCACAAATTTCAAAATCACAAAAAGCTCATGATCCACACGTGCAAATCACACAATTCTTTCAGCAAGGGTTTGTGAGATCACGTATAAGCAGCTAGGGTTTCAGCAAGCTCCATCTCTCTCATTTTCTCTCATTCTCAATTTTATGCAACATTTGCATTTTCTTCCATTTCTCTTCATACAAGCACTCAATCTCAAAACAAATTGTGGATCTGTGATCAGGGAGAGCTAAGGATCATTAAGCAACCATTCATTCAAGCTTTCTCTCAAGTTTAGCAAGCTTGCCATTTCAGGGCAGGTGTGATCAAATCTCAAGATCCAGCTTCATTCAAGACCTTAGATGCATTTATTTTGCATCTAGGGTGAAAGAGGAGTGATTTGCACGCATCATTGGGCTTTCTATCTCACTGAATCAAGATCTCCACCTCAGGTATGGATCCAAAACTTGAGATCTGGAAATGAAATTAATGACTTGTTTTATGATGTGTGAAGCTCACTGATCATGTTGCAACTTTTAGATTTTAAATTGATGCATTGTAGTGAAAGTTATTAGGGTTTCAGTTTTGATGGTCAACTTTGTTTTGCTTCGTCCCTTAGATTATTTGAGTTTTTGAGGTTTTTGAGCTCATATTTTGATTCAGTGAGGTTGATTTACTTGATCTGGACATTTTGGTCCATTTATTTTATTTTTTGTGCATCTGTGTTGAATTCTGGTGCCGGAGCCCTAGCTCCAGTCACCGGAAACTGGATTCATGACCTAGGGTTTGTGTTTTGGGGAAGACAATGTTCTGGCCGTTAGATCTCTTCAGCCAATGTCCCAGATTGCAGCCATGTAGCCCTCACACCACCTCCGTCTCATGTGTTTTGTTTTAATTTCATTTAAATACTTCATACTTTTCAGTCCACCATAACAAGTGTAGTCCGTCCACTCACATTGCAGTAACCCTCCACGTCAATTAATGAACGTCTCCTCACGTGCGTTTGATGCATCCTACGCTCCTTGTTTTTCCTAGCTTTTTATTCACAAATTTCAACCATAAAACACATAAACCTGCGCCAACAATGGGCTTCTCAGGTGCTATGCGCACCCCCACCTCCATTGGGCCCAAACATTTTGAACGTGAAACCTTACTTCCTGCACCTCCAACCCAATTCTCTTTTTATTTCTTTTTTCTTCATTTAGTTCTTTATTTCATTTTAACTTTTAATTTTTATAAAATACTCCCCATTATTAAAAAATTCCCAAAAAAATCATGAGCCTTAATTGAAGTGTCTTCTATTTTTCTATATTTTTTTTTCTTTTTTTTTTTCATTTCCACGTGTCACAATTAATTCATTGTTTCAATTAGCTTCTTTTGAAGTTCATTTTGACCACACTACATTGTCAATTTTTCATAGACTTCATTATTTTGAATTTTGATCCCATTCTTTTTACTCTGGATTCCTAAGACAATATACTCCTTGTTTGATTTTTCTCTTGATTTTTAGAAACTTATTTCTTGAGTCTTGGTCCTTTTACTTGTGATGGAAGTTTGTAACCCTAGCTTGTGTTTAAGCCTTCATTTGACCTAGTTTGCTTCTGAATTTTTCAAAACTCTTTTGGCCCATTTTTATGCCATGTTTGAAGATCATTTGACTTGAGTTATGGAATTTTTAGATGCTTGGTTGATTTGATTTGAATTTTACTTTGAATCTTGTCCCATTTTGCTTCTTTTGGTTCATTAGGTCTCATATAAGCTTAGAAGGGCATTTGTGCCAACTTCTTCTTCTCATTTGGGGTTCTTTTGGGGTATGGGTACCTTCCTGGTCCTAGTATAGGGTTTGTGTCTTTGGAATTTTGTGTCTTGCTTCTTTTTAAGTCCTTTCTTTCCTTAAGTGTGCTTTCACTTCTTCTTCACTTATTCCACTCCCATTTGATGATTGTTTGGTCTTGTACCTCCATTCTCTTTATCTTGTTGGCTTCTTAAGCCCTTCTTCATCTTATTTTGGTTCTGGTTGTGTGCAATGTGTCCATGTTTGTGCATATATGCTTTGCATCCTCCTTAAGGGTACATAAGTTTTCATATTTGTTCATGTTGCATCATTTTGACTTATAAGCTTCATGTCTCATTCTTTTGAGTTGCATTTTCATTGTGCATTTGTTCATGTCATTTCACTTCTGGTTGTATGATGATGGCATTTGATTTGTTTCATTTTGCTTCACTTGTATACATGTTACTAACCTTGCAGGGGCTATGGTAAGTGTGAGGTGTGGGAGTTGAGTTCCACATCTCCAAATCTCATCCCTTCTTCTTATGTTTATTTGTGCTAACTCTTTTGTTGTTGGGATTAGGCCTTTCTCATCTCTTCTTATATCTTCTTCTTCTCTTCTTTCTTCCTTCTTCATTAGGATAGAAATCACACTAACCTTAGGATATCCATGCATGTTAACACTTAGGATTCTTTAGTCCCCCTTTAGAATTTTGCCTTTGTGATCCTTTTGGTTCTTCTTCTCTTCTCATCTCATAACCATAAAAAACATCTTAATAAGTTTGAAGTGATGTCTTGATCCATAGCCTTATCCCATGAGGTATGCTGGTAGTCTTCCCATCTTGGGATAGTACAAGTTTACCTTGTGATGCATAAGTCTGATCAAGGTATTTTCTTCATAAAGAAAAGCATAAAAAACACTTCTTCCCTGTAAATACCAAAAACACTTAATAAGTTTAACAAGTTAGTGATCTTAGGCCCTAATTTCTGGGTTCAAGTTTTGGGGATCTTCTCCTTACTTGAGTGTGCTTGTTCTATTATTCCATCTTGGAATGTAGTGACAAGTGCACATTCCATTGAAGAGAGCTTGAGTTCACTTACTTGTGACACACTCCTAAAAGCTTCTAAAAAACACAAACAAACAATAAGCGTCTTTCCTTCGGGAATTCTTTTCTCATCTCATTCACTCCTTACGTGAACTTGCTCCTACGTGTCACCTTGCAAGACGGTTACGCACTCGTCGTCCGAGTCTGCAACACCTGAGCAATGGCATAGGCAGTTCAAGCCATAATTCACAAGCAATTTTCTTTGTTACCCCTATTCAGGGGAACTACGGCATCTCTGATCCTCATTGTCCTGATGAGGTACGTAGGCAGCGGGGTAGGGCCCGTTCGAGCACAATCTTTATTTTCCCTACATTTTCCCCTTGGTTTCCTTATTCAGTTCCCTTTCTCAGTTTCTTTTCCAGTTCATTTATTTTCTTTTGCTGCAGCTTTCATACCCTCACCCTTTGAAACATTTTCTTTTTCAAGCGTGGATCCCGTCGGGTACGGCGGACGATCTGGGTGCTAATACCTTCCCAGGTCGTAACCGACTCCCGAACTCAGTCTCTTTGGTTCGTAGGACCTATGTCCTTCCTTTTCTTTCTTCTGGTTTGTGCAGCATTACCATTCCCTTTCTTCGGGATAAAACTGCCTGGCTGGCGACTCTATTCTTTTTGCGCGCCACTTTCGCGTTTGTACCAGGATGGAAATCCGGGGAGCGACAGCTGGCGACTCTGCTGTGGACTGCACACCAGAGATCTCTGGTTCCCCTGTGAGTCTCTCCTAGCGCTTGTGTGTTTCTGTTTCTTTGGGTGATGTTTGTTTGTTGTGGCTTGTTGTATGTTATTGTTGTTTATTTACAGCTTTATTTACAGTTTTCAGTATTTATTTTCTGCATCATGTATATATACTGGACTGTCTGGACTGGTTTTCTGTTTGGTGGGATGGGTGTTACTTGTTCTTGAGAGATGAGCTCATTACCACGACTCGAGAGCACTTTAGGACTTAGAGTGGTTCCACTTTGGTCTCATGAGATCTTTTCATGGGGGTAGTAGTGAGTTCCACACCCAGGTTGCTATTGTCTTGGAAATGTCTTGATTTGGGGATCTTCCTCTCTCATTTCATAACCTTGACAGTTATGTGCAGCTGGGGACCGATCTTTGAGAACCTTGTGGAAACATCCCTCTTTAGTGATGACAGTGGCAGCCCACATTTTGTGGCAAACCCATTCGCATCCGAGGGCCCACTTGGGGATCACATAGGATGACCTTGTGTCCTGGACTCAGCTGAGGCCTCCCTGCGTAGTATATAATGCCAAACCGATTCCCTGATTTGGTCATGAGCCATTTCTCGGAGATGGTGACAATATTATTGCTATTCGGCTTTGAAAGTCCGTGATGTCTGACCCGGAGCCTATTACCAGTGAGATTGGGAAGGGGTTTACAGGTGTGCAGGAATCCATGGCCTCAACATACACTTATTATTCAGTGGTCCTTGTTATGATCTGTGGTCCTATGATTATGATCTTTGGTCCTATGGTCCTATGGTTCTGGAGTTCTGGTTTTCTATGGTCCTATCAGAGAGTTATGATTGTCAGAGAGTTGTGACTCAGAGGACTTTTGGTTTGTTAGTTGATCAGAGGGGCCCTTGTCAGTGTCCAGTTTGGATGGTCCCAGTTGATCATATGCCTGCATTGCATTGCATTTGCATCATCTTTGCATTAAATGTTTATGTTTCCCATTTTTCAGGTCATTGTTCATAATCTGCTCCCAGTTCTGGTAAATCTTATCTCCATGGCAGAAATCAGAAGAGTTCCAAGGAAAAAGAATGTGAATTATACTTTTCTTCATCCTGAAGTTAGAAGTGTTCAGAAGTTAGAAGGTCTAATGAATGATCAAGTCTCAGGCAATTTCAGGAAAAGATATGGCCAGATATTGAAGTTTGTGGATAAGCCCACTGCAGACCAGAAACACAGTTTGCATACCTTGTTGCAATTTTATGATCCTCTGTTGCGTTGCTTTGTTTTTCCAGGTTACATCTTAGCTCCTACATTGGAGGAGATCTCCAGCATGTTAAATGTTCCAGTCAGAGAGACATTGCCATTCTATGGGTCTGAGGTTGTGCTTAAAGATGAAGACATAGCCAAAGTTTGTATGCTGCCTGCTGCTACAATCAAGAGGGCTCTGAAAGAGAGTGAAGGCAAAGGACTCCCTTGGAGTGTGCTCATCCCTGAGGCAGAGAAGTATGCTACAGAGACTAATTGGAATGACTTTGGTGCTTTGCTTGCATTAATGGTATATGGGTCCAGTTTGTTCCCTGGAGAGAAGGAATTGGTAAGCTTGGAGGTGATCTCAATCTTTGCAAAAGGTAATCCAGTGCCTATTCTTTTGGGTGACTTCTACTACAGTGTGCACTACAGGAATGAGAAGGGTAGGGGTGGTCCAGTAGTATGCTGTGCTCCTTTGTTTGCTGAGTGGTTTGCCAGACAACTGCCAAAATCAGGTGCCTTCAAGGAGATGAGGGATGAGTTGAGATGGTCCAGAAGATTGATGGGGTTAATTGCTGAAGATATTTCCTGGGGATATGACAGAGATCTGCTAGGTAAAGGATTGATGGTCAGTTGTGGAAGGTTTGCTGGAGTACCTTTGCTGGGAAGGAAGGGTGTCATCAGTTACTATCCAACACTAGCCAGGAAACAGTTTGGCTACCCTTTGAAAGATCCTCCACAGATAGAAGAGTTTGCTGAATCTTTGTACTTTCCTGTGGAAGGAAACAAGGAGTTAGTTCAACAAGCAGTCCAAGCCTGGGCTCACAGGATAAGAAAGGGTAAGAAAGACTTTGGCAGAGTTGATCCCAAGATGTATCCACCATTTGCTGCATGGTTGCAAAGACATGTAGAAGAAGTCCTCATGCCTTTCTCAATTGAGGCTCCACTTTATCCCAGAGAAGTGCCAAGTCAGAGCAGTATTGTCTCCCTTGAAGAGTACAAGAAGCTAGAAGCTCAACTGCATGAAGTCAGAGTGGAGAATGCTGAGATGGTAAGCCTATACCATCAAGCCAACAGGGCCAAGAATGAAGCAGAAAGCAAGTTGCTGAAGATCCAAGCCTCTCTAGAAGCCAAAGAGAATATCTTTGCTGGCAGAGAAGCACACTTCCACAGGTTGGGTCTAATGGAGGCTAAAAGAGAAGATAAACGCAAAAAGACTTTAAAGACTCTCAAGGATGCTCGTCAATCCATTATTTGGTTGCAAGGCCAAAGAGAGGAAGAGCAGAAGAAGTTCAGAGAGAAAGAAGAGTTCTTTGAAGTTCATGTGGCCTTCAAGAAGGAAGAGGTGGAGCAAGTCCACACCATCCGGAGGGAAAAGACTCAGCAGCTAGCACAAAGTCAGTTAGCCCTGGAGGAAGCAAGGAAAGAGATTGAAGAGCTCAAGCTGAGAGCAGGTGTCAAGAAGAGCAGAGCAGAGGTGGCAGAGCCTGGGTCCTTAGCTTAGTTTATTTTCCAGACTACCTACATACTTGTTGTAGGAGTCTTGCTTTTATTTCTTTTGTCTTTATTTCATGTAATGACTTGTAACCCTTCAGGGAATATTTCTATTTGTATTCTGACTTTTAGCCGGCAGTGGTTTGTCCATATACAGTGTTAATGTGCAAATTATCTTTTCCGAATGCGAAAGACTCGTTTGTATGATACTGCTAATGATTGAACACTCATCAAAAAGAAAGTTTGAAAGTTAGTCCTGAAAGTGACTGTCTCGGAATAGATGCCAGAACTGGGGCATTGCAAATGCTTAAAACCTGGGAACATGAACAGTTACATTGCATTGCATATAACCTGTTTGTTTGTTTTGCAGGTAGTGTCTCAGTTGCTAACGTGTTTTGTGTTTCAGGCACTATAGCTCCCCGGAAAGTTCGGGAACAACCAGTCGCACACAGATATCCAACAAAGATCAACAGAGAGCGAATCATGGACCAGATGCAAGCTTACTTAGCATATTTGAGACTGAGAATGGATAACTTTATGACTCTGATGGCAGGCATGGGTCAGAACCAAGAGCGTCTGCGGGAATTGGTTGAGAATCAAGCCAGGAACAACACTGCTGCTGCTGCTGATGGTAATCGTAATGGTGCGGGCGCACGACAAGTGGAAATCCCTATTGCACAACCAGGGGTGACAATAATCAATGATGGGTTGAATAATGTGCAAATGGATAATCAGGACGAACAGTTCACTCTACTTGACAAAGCTGAAGGTCAGGGGGCTGAGATGAACAAGAGGTTTGAGGAAATGGCAGAACAAATCAAAGCTATTCAATCCCAGAGCTCCTTGGGATTTGACATAACAGACTTGGGCTTGGTTCCTGGAGTCAGGATCCCATACAAGTTCAAAGTACCAACTTTTGAGAAATACAATGGCACTGCATGCCCGAAGACCCATCTTCAATCCTTCGTAGGAAGGATCGCTGCTCACACCGATGATGAGAAACTCTGGATGTACTATTTTCAAGACAGCTTGGTTGGAGCTTCTCTAGAATGGTATATGAAGCTTAGCAGAGTCAATATCAAGAGTTGGAAGGACCTAGCAGAAGCCTTTGTGAGACAATATCAATATAATTTGGACATGGCTCTAAACCGCACGCAATTGCAGCACATGGCTCAGACTGCTAAGGAGGGTTTCAAAGAATATGCTCAGAGGTGGCATCAGCTCACTGCCAGAGTGCAACCACCGCTGCTAGAGAACGAAATGGCTGACATGTTTATGGGGACTTTGCAGGGTGTGTTTCTTGAAAGATTGGCGTCCAGTTCTGCCACAAAATTCAATGATATTATTATTGCTGGAGAAAGGGTTGAGACCTTGTTGAAGATGGGGAAGATCCAAGATCCAAGATCCAAGTGCTAGCAGCTCAAATGGAGCGAGGAAAGCTTTCAGTGGACCTCCTATAAGAAGAGAAGGAGAGACAAATGATGTATTTGGCCGAGGCCGGGGCCGTGGTTATAGAAGACCGTATGAGCATGTGGCAGCACCAGATCCTCTCAACCTCCCGAAGAATTATGATGCCAATGCTAGGTGTGCCTTTCATTCCAACGCACCTGGTCACAATACTGAGAAGTGTAAATCCTTTCAAATGAAGGTTCAGGATCTGGTCGATTCCAAAGCTCTCAACTTCGCACCTCCTCCAAATGTTACCAGAAATCCTATGCCTAACCATGGTGGGCCCAGGATTAATGCCATAGAGGAGGACCAACCATCTACGCTAATTGACAATGTTGCACATATTCAAACACCACTGGCAGAAGTCAAAACTTAACTCTTAAGATGCCAGGTGTTCCCAGGTTGTAAGGCCTGCTGCGAATCTTGCAAGACTGCTATTAATGGTTGTGAGAGGCTAAGGCTTGGCATAGCTGGCCTTATCAGAGATGGAATTTTGCAAATTACCACAACGGCGTCTACAACATCAACAACTCTCTCTTCAGCAACAATAGATCCTCCTACAACTATAATAACTATTACTCCCACTGATTCATCCACGACTCCAGCAATCACTCCATCCATTATTTCAACAAACCAAAGTTCGGTTACACTTACTTCTACAACATCAACACCCATCTTATCAACGGAACCGCCTACAACACCGACAAAAACTAATGAAGATGTCTCAACGGTCACAATCTATTATGACCCGGCAACTGTTCATCCCGACAACAATTTTCAACAACAAACTGCAACACCTACTATCAGATCTCCAGTCACAATCTATTACGACCCGTATACCATCACAGTTCCTTCCGCTGCAATAGTCAGTCCGGTCACCATTACGGTACATGGACCCGTTCCTTATGAAAGCAGTAATGCCATACCTTGGCACTACGGCTCTGATCTCTACTGCGAAGGAAAGAAGATCACTCTAGATTCAGCATCCTCTTCACCACAAGTTGATAAAGTTGGGGGAGGCAGAGGCTTCACCAGAAGAGAACGCCTTTTTGCCTCACAAACACCGAGACCCAATGCTGAAGCAGAGGCTGCTGCTAAGGCAAAAGGGAAAAATGTGGTACTTGAAGAGCCAGCTGTTAAAGAAACTCTGAAGACGTCTTTTGAACAAGAGGTGGACGAGTTCATGAGAATAATCAAAAAGAGTGATTACAAAGTGGTGGACCAGCTTCATCAGACGCCCTCCAAAATCTCTATCTTATCATTGTTAATGTGTTCCGAAGCCCATAGAAATGCACTCTTGAGGATCCTGCACGCAGCCTACATGCCAAAAGAGATTACGGTTAATCAGCTGGAAACAGTGGTTGCAAATGTTAACACCAATCATGGAATGGGCTTCACAGATGTTGATTTAACAACGGAGGGATGCAATCATAACAAGGCTTTACACATCACCTTAGAGTGCAAAGGTGTTGTTCTTTCTCATGTGCTGGTAGACACTGGGTCATCGCTCAATGTCCTCCCAAAGAAAGCCTTGGTGAAGCTGGAGTATGATGGTTTGGCATTACATCCAAGTAACTTGGTGGTGAGAGCATTTGATGGCTCTAAGAGATTAGTGCTTGGAGATATTTAATTACCCGTGATGATTGGCCCACAAATCTTTTAAACTACTTTCTTTGTGATGGACATACAGCCGGCCTATATCTGTTTGTTGGGTAGACCCTGGATTCACGCCGCTGGCGCTGTTACATCTACCCTTCACCAGAAATTAAAATTTGAGTGGGAAGGCCATATCATCACAATCTATGGGGAGGAAGACATTTTCGTTAGCCAGCTGGCTACTTACAAGTATATAGAGATGGATGGGGAGATCCACGAGACTATGAGCCAGGGGTTTCAGGCCCTTAACATCAATGAAGAAACTGATGTATCTGGGACTTCTATCACTTCATATCAACAAGCCCGAAAGGTTATTGAAGAAGGTACCGCTCAGGGCTGGGGCAAGCTGTTGCCAGTAGAAAAAAAAGAAGACAGATTCAGGTTGGGTTACAGACCAATCCGACAAGATCAACCAGAGGCTGCAACAGAGCCCAAATTTGTCAGTGGGGGAATGCTCACCCTGGATGCTGTGAACAGTCTGGAAGACGAGGAAGAAGGCGACCGCAACCTGGAAAACTGTGTACGTCTAAGGATCCCGGGGAACCAAGTCTCTAAGTGGTCTTCCCAGGAAATTATAAGAGTTACTCCTGCAGAGTAATTATTATTTCCTGTCTTTTTTTAGCATTCATCAAGTCCTGCATCTTGCCCAAGGTGTCAGGACTCATTTTGTAATAGGGCCATCTTGTATTTTGTGCAAATGATTAATTGATGAATATCAGGACATCTTTTGCAAACGAGTCTCTTTTTTTCGCTCACTGTCTTTTTCATTTTTCACTTTTGTATAAAACAATAAAATGACAATGTTTTCAAAATAACAACTTCATTTTCACTTTTTTTTTTAAAAACAAGATAAAACTGGTCACTAAAATGAACCAATCTCAACCATTGCAGAGAGTGCCCTCCAGATTGCACCGACAACAACACTGTTATGACCTCGTATGACTTCGACAATCCGATCACTCAGGCCGATGAAGGGGTTGAGGAAGACTATGAGTTGCCTGAAGAGTTAGCCAGGTTGTTAAGGCAAGAGGATAAGGTTATCACTCCTCATCAGGAGGAGGTTGAGACAGTTAATCTTGGTACCGAAGAAGACTTGAAAGAAGTGAAGATCGGGGCCCGTCTGCAAGATTCAGTGAAGGAACAACTTATTGGCATGCTTCGAGAGTACGTTGATGTCTTTGCTTGGTCCTATCAGGATATGCCAAGTCTGGATAACGACATAGTTGTGCACAAGCTGCCTTTGAAGGAAGACTGTCCTCTAGTGAAACAGAAGTTGCACCGTACTCGTCCGGATATGGCCATGAAGATTAAACCCCAACAAATGGTAACATTATTCCACGACATGATCCACAAAGAATTTGAATGTTATGTGGATGACATGATTGCCAAGTCCCTCACAGAAGAAGACCATCTGGTAAATCTGCTGAAGTTGTTCAAGCGTCTGAGAAAGTATCAGCTGAAGCTAAACCCCAACAAATGCACATTCGGGGTACGTTCTGGTAAACTGCTGGGGTTCATTGTAAGTGAAAAAGGAATTGAAGTTGATCCTGACAAAGTCAAAGCCATTCAAGAGATGCCTGCACCGAGGACTGAAAAGGAAGTTCGGGGGTTCTTAGGTAGATTGAACTACATATCAAGGTTCATATCTCATCTCACTGCAACCTGTGAGCCTTTGTTCAAGTTGCTAAGAAAAGAACAAATAGTCAGGTGGAATGAAGACTTCCAGAAGGCTTTTGACAAAATAAGGAATACTTACAAGAACCTCCCATTCGTATGCATCCAGTTGAAGGAAGACCTCTAATAATGTACCTAACAGTATTAGAAGGATCAATGGGGTGTGTGTTGGGCCAACATGACGAGTCTGGTCGAAAAGAGTATGCAATATACTACCTAAGCAAAAAGTTTACCGACTGTGAACAATGTTATTCACTGCTCGATAAAACTTGTTGTGCTTTAGCGTGGGCTGCTCGCCGACTAAGGCAGTATATGCTGACTCACACTACCTTGCTGATCTCAAAGATGGATCCAGTCAAGTACATATTCGAGAAGCCAGCACTTTCCAGAAGGGTTGCAAGATGGCAAATGATTCTAACAGAGTATGACATTCAATACACATCTCAAAAAGCCATCAAAGGCAATGTAATGTCTGACTATCTAGATGAGCAATCCATTGATGATTACCAACCAATGAGATTTGACTTCCCTGATGAAGACATCATGTTCCTGAAAGCAAAAGATCATGAAGAGCCTGTTCACACTAAAGGGCCTGACCCAGAAGAAGAATGGACATTGATGTTTGATGGGGCTATTAACATGAATGGTCGTGGAGTTAGTGCAGTGCTCATTACACCTAAAGGAGTTCATATGCCTTTCTCGGAAAAACTCACCTTTGCATGCACTAACAACGAAGTTGAATACGAAGCATGTATCATGGGTCTTGAGGAAGCCATTGACCTCAGGATCAAGACTTTAACTGTATTCGGAGATTCAGCTTTGGTAATCAATCAGACCAATGGCAAATGGTACACTCACCAAGAGCATCTGATTCCATATCGTGATTATACAAGGAGATTATTGACTTTCTTCACAACAGTCAAACTTGAGTACATCCCTCGAGATGAAAATCAGTTTGCAGATGCTTTGGATACCATTTCCTCCAGATCAAGGTTCAAGCTACCAATTTTGTGCCTCGGATTTCTGTATCCAGACTTGACCGACCATCATACGTATTCTCCGTCGACATTGCTAAAGATGACAAGCCTTGGTTCCATGACATCAAATGCTTCTTAGAGGATCAAACATACCCACCTGGGGCATCATCCAATGATAAGAAGACATTAAGAAGGCTGACTGGTAGTTTCTTCTTAAATGCTGATGGTTCGTTATATAAGAGGAACTTTGATATGGTGCTTCTCAGATGTGTTGATAAGACAGAAGTAGACTTGCTGATGCACAAGGTGCATGAAGGATCTTTCGGTACCCATGCTGGAGGACATGCAATGGCCAACAAATTGTTAAGATCAGGCTACTACTGGATCACAATGGATGCAGATTGTTGTGCATATGCCAGAAAGTGCCATAAATGCCAGATTTATGCAGACAAAGTGCATGTGCCTCTGAATCCTTTGAACGCGATGTCTTCACCTTGGCCTTTTGCCATGTGGGGAATTGACATGATTGGGAATATCGAATCAACTGCTTCAAATAGCCACAGATTCATCCTGGTAGCCATTGATTACTTCACCAAGTGGGTTGAAGCAGCTTCGTATGCTAACGTCACCAGGCAAGTGGTAGCCCGATTCCTGAAAAGAGATATCATCTGTCGATATGGAGTTCCCGAGCGAATCATTACTGATAATGGTTCCAATTTGAACAAAAAAAATGATGGAAGAGTTGTGTCGGGACTTCAAAATTCAACATCACAACTCTTCTCCTTACAGGCCAAAGATGAATGGCGTTGTTGAGGCAGCTAACAAGAACATTAAGAAGATTGTGCAAAAGATGGTGGTGACTTACAAAGACTGGCACAAAATGCTACCATTTGCCTTGCATGGGTATCGTACCTCAATCAGAACATCCACTAGGGCAACACCTTATCAGCTTGTGTATGGTATGGAGACAGTCCTACCTGTTGAAGTTGAATTACCCTCCTTACGGGTACTGATGGATGTCAAGCTGAATGAAGCAGAATGGGTCCGATCTCGGTACAATCAACTGAATCTGATCGAAGAAAAGAGATTAGCTGCAATCTTTCATGGGCAGTTATATCAGAAAAGAATGAAGAAAGCCTTCGATCAGAAAGTCAGGCTTCGGGAATACCAAGTAGGAGATCTTGTGCTGAAAAGACTCCTTCCTCCTCATACAGACCACAGGGGCAAGTGGACTCCAAACTACGATGGTTCATTCATAGTAAAGAAGGTTTTCTCTGGTGGAACACTGATGCTCATTACTATGGATGGTGAAGATTTCCTATCTCCTGTGAATTCAGATGCTGTTAAAAAATACTTCGCATAAAAATGACCCGCTGGACATAAAAACAGAATGTAAGTCCAGGCAAAAATAGGGCATCCCGGCGAGTCAAAAAACATAATAAAAGACTCGGGCAAAAATAAGGTAAAATCAAAAAAATGTACACCCGCTGAGTTGAAAAGCCGCATTGGACAACTCAGGCAAAAATGGGTATCTCGGTGGATTGAAAACCTGAAAGGGCGATCCACGCAAAATAAGGGAATAAGCGAACAACTGCATTCTGAATTCGTCTGTATCAAAGAATCTTCATATGTATAATCAAAGTTGTCTGTCATTGGAGTGTCTTCTAATAAGTTGTGAGGAGAATAAGGTACTTCAGAGATTTCTCTGCCCTCAGTCTCTGAAATGTACTTTGAAATGGAGTTTGACAAGTCAAATGGCTTGCGTGTTTCGTCTTGAGAAATGTATCCTTCCTCATTAAAGTATGTTTCCCACTCGTCATCAGGTTCTTTGGAGCCTTCTGAACTGTTTTCCTCGATGGTATGAATCTTTTGAGAGATTAGGTGAATGAAGCCTCCACTATGGAAAAAGTTTTTAATAGGACCAAAGTTTCTGTCCTTTGTGGTAGGTTTAGTTGCTGCTGAAGAACAACCAAAACCTTTCTTGATTTGTTGCTGATGGGAATTATGACTTGACCCCAACCTTTGGTATTGTTGCTTTCCAGGGCTTGGAGAGCACATTTGTAGGAAGAGATTGACGTTCCTATTTCCAACTGATACTCGTTGCTTACAGAGAGATCTTAGAATTGAGTTCCAATGATGTCTTATGGTTCCAAATATAAGAATGAGGATAAGTTGCTAACAATCTGGGCTCTTTCCCCGAATACTGTTACCAATTTGTTATTCTTCATAAATCTTAGTTTTTGATGAAGTGTGGAGGTCAGTGCCCCTACATCATGAATCCATGGCCAACCAAGTAAACAATTATAGGTCGCGCGGATGTCCATGACGTGAAAGCTAATTTAGAAGGTGTGAGGTCCAATGGTTATGAGAAGATCCACTTTGCCAATACCTGCTTTTCAAGATCCATCAAATGCTTTGACTACAACCTGACTTTTTCTCATAGGAGGGCCTAGAAAAGTCAGTCTTGTGAGAGTAGACCTTGGAATTACATTCATAGATGAGCCTGTGTCTATGAGTACACTAGTTAGATCATCGTCACCGCATTTTATAGTAATGTTCAATGCCATATTGTGATTCCTGCCTTCTTTAAGAAGATAATCCTCGTTAAGTCCCAAATTATTAAAATTAGTGATGCTGGAGATGATACCTTCGAATTAGTTCATGGTTACGTATGGTTCTACGAAGGGGTTCTCCAGAACCCTTTGTAATGCTTCTCGGTGAGCTTCTGAGCTTAACAGAAGAGATAACACATAAATTCTCGAAGGAGTCTGTAGTAATTGATCCAAAATGTTATACTCAATTCTCTAGATGAGCCTGAGGATTTCATCCTTATCCTTTGTTACAGACTCTGGATTACTTGACTGACCCACTAGTGGGGTAATGACCTCGACTTGAGGTTCTTTTCCCTTTGCAGATTCTTCAACTCCTCATTTGAATATTCGTCCACTTCTAGTGAATCGATTGATATCAGTGACACTAATAAGGGATGGTAAGTGTACTTTCGTCCCTCCTTCCATGATTGTAGGTCCGTACTTATACAAAATTTATTTCTCTGAAGCATAAGGCAATGATCCTAGAAAGTAGATGACCAAAGTGGTTAGACGAGCCTTTCGGCTGTCGAAAGTAACCTCTATCGGTGTTGGATTGGGAATTTTTCCGCTGTTGAAGGGAACTTACAAGTGTTTCTTTTCTTCGATCAAAGGGATTATATTGAAAATATCTTTGTTGGTTTCATAGTCCATAGGTTTGACTGCTAAAACTTCTTGTATCATGTTAATGAGCTATGACTCTTAGAGACAAGTGAAACCTTGCTCCATTTAATCCCAGAGATCCATGCATACTATGACACGTCCTTGTTTATCCATTGAACATACCTCATAATGTTCATAATTATGAGGTGGAAATAGACCGTATCCACTTTGTATACGATGCATCTTAACTCTATCCAAATCTTGTATTCTGGCGTCAAATGTTTGTCATCTATCTGGAGTACCATTGTTAAGACAAATCTGACCAGTTTCTTTATCCAGGTAAATTGGAAGCCACCAATGGTCCAATAAAGCTTGAATATATCTTTGCACTGTTGTGCACCCTTAATTACCTTCAGAGCAACCTCTACAATTCCAATAATCGTGCATTGATAAGAATCAAAGTCTAACGTGCTTGGAGTGAAATTTGATTAAATTGATATTCATTATGAGAATGTCGAAGATTTGAACCATGTTGATATGAGGACCATCCATTTCCCGGTAATCTTGAATCCATCCTAATTCCATTTGTCGTTGAAGAGGTTTCTGCACAAAGGAGCATTGTTGACCATTTGTTAAACAGACGCAGCAACCTTGATTGTTGTTCCATGGAAAATTATGATGTAGACTTTGTCTAGAATGCAGTGCAACCAAATTGACATTCATTGCCTGGATGTCAAAATTTTGAATAATTCCCGTAGGAGTAGAGAGTAAATTAACTCCTTGGATTTCCTGATCTTGAATCCAGTTGACCGATGCTTTCTCATGTTGCGGTAATAGATTTGTATGAACATTCTCTTTAATATCTTTGAAAGATAAAACTCTGTTCCTGACGAGTCTCTGGACGTCGTACTTGAAAGCTAGACAATTTTCGATGTTATGCCCCTTCCCTCCTTGATGATAAGGACATGATTGATCAACTTTATACCATGGAAGCTGTAACACCCCAAATTTGCCTTCTCCCTTTTATCATCATTTCCACATCATAATCATCATAAGCATATCATATCCTTAGCATCTAGCATAGAAAGATGAGGCATAACACTCACATGTTCTAGCATTGGGCATATGATCAATCATCTGGGGATTTGAAGCTTTGAAAGTCAAAGTAAGAGGCCAAGTGACATTGCAAGAGTTCCACAAGGTGTCCTCATGTCATATGCAAGCCCAAGATCATTTACAAAAGTCAAGAAGGGCAGAAGATCATCAGAGGATCAAGAATGCAACAATCTCCTACACAGATGAATTTTGAATTAGGGTTTTGCTTTTGGGTAGGGATTGCTTATACCTTTGACCAATTCTTGTGGTCAAAGTATTTTATATGATATTTGAAGCCTATGGATGGAATTTGGTGAGAAAGTTCATTAAGGAAGTCAGTCAATTCATCAGTTACTTGTAAAGGAAGAAATTGGTCAAACTGAGTATCTGAAAAGTCAACTGTGAAAATTCAAGGGGTCCAATCATATTTTTCAAGAAAAGGGATGTTATTAAGGTCAAGTAAGAGGTTTAATGGTCTCAAAATTCAATAATCAAGAGGTTTTGCAAGACTTTCCATTTTTGGCCCATGGCTTGTAATGAAAATGTCCTTTTTTAGTAAGTTTTGCCCTAATTTTCAAGGCTTTCTTTCACAACCAAAATGACTCCAAATGGATTTTCTTTAAACATGAAAGTTGTAGGGTATGCTCTCCCATTTTCAAAAAGTACAAGAACTTGTCCATAGCATTTATGATTGAAAATTTATTATCAAGGGAAGTTTGGCCATTTTTAGGGTTTTACATGAATTATCATTTTACACGATGTTGCAAAAAGCCTTGTAAGTCATTTCTAAGCTGATCAATGGGCAGAGTGAGGTCACAATATCACAATGCATTGCATAAAGAATGTTTGGCTCAAGAGAAAACCTCAAAATCGTGCATGGGATGCATGATATTTCACTTAATGTAAAAATGCATGATCATTCACAAAGCATGACTCCAATATCCAAAGGCCAGGATTATCTCATTTATGAATCAAGGGCTGGATGAGATTTGAGCATGTGCAAGGAAAAAATGAAGAGCACGAGAAAATCACTCCATCACGCAACTTTTGCATTTTGGCAAAATCACTCTTCTCTCACTATCCTCACGTGCATTCTCTTCACAATTTAAAACACTGAAAGCATGCACACTATATAAGAAGGTTAGGGTTTCATTTCATCAGGAATCACCACCATTCTCTCACTTCAAACTTTTTTCTCCATCTGCATTTTCCTTCAAATCTCATTATTCTTCCACTCTTTTCAAAAACTCTTTGAATATTCATGATCCTTGAGGTGTAAGGAGCAATAATCGACCATTAATTCAAGCAAAAGGTCAAGACTTCACTAAGTGCCATTCAAGTGCAGTTGCTTTCGAATTGCAACATCCAGAAGGATTCAAGCTCTCTCTGGAATTTATTTTGCAAGAAGAGGCCAAGGGAGGTTGATCTGCAGCAGGAAGAGGTTTATCTTGAGCTATTTTGAGAGTTGCAACTTTCAGGTAAGCTCTAAATTCATAGATCTGGAAATGATTTTAGTTGTGTGCGTTTTGATCTATATGATGTGCTTGTTACACTGATGTGGTTAGAATTGAAAATGAGTTAGAATTGAGTGTGATATATGGATTTAAAGTTTGATGTATGATTATGTTTTTCTTTGATCCGGCTTGTATGATGATCTATTTGAAAATCTAAGCTCATATTTGAAATCTACATGTCTTGATTAGTTGATCTGGAGTGTTTCATTCATTTTTGTGTTTGTTTGTTCTTGGCTATGAGTTTTTCGGTGACCGAAGCTAGGGCTTCGTCACCGGATTCTGGAAATTCAAATTGAAGAAGATAACTTCCAGGCCATTGGATGTTTTGATCTGGACAGAGGAGACGTTGCTAGTGCATTAAATGGAGAGCCTCCCTCACATGTGTATTATATTTTCTGAATAATGCAGTTTGCTTGTCACTACACCATAGCTATTGTGCACCCACGTGCGTATCCTTCTGATTGTTGACTTGTGTATTTTTTCTTGATCTTGTTGACTGAATCATATACGCTGCCTTGATCCATTGGCTCATGAATTTCCCTGATTTTCCGAATTTCCACCATAAATAATTGTGTCCTATGCTGGATCCATTGGCCTTCCTTGCTATTCACATCCCCATTTTTGTGAGCCCAAACATTTTTAACTGGATTATCCTACTGATTGCACCCCTCTCACCATTTCTTTTATTTTTATTTCATTTTATTTTCTATTTGCTTTTTAATTTTTAAAAATAGCTAGAAGTTCCTAAAAATTCACCAAAAATTCATGAACATCAATTTTAATTTTCTTTATTTTTTTATGTTTTTATTTTCAATTTATTTTTAATTTACGTATTAGAATTAATTGTTTAGTTTAATTTTCCTTTTAATGCTTTTAAGAAATGCATGTTATCTTGTTTAATTTCTATTTTGATCATAGATTGGAATTTTAACATGGTTCTTTTTGCTATGGATTAGTAACATGATGTAGTTTGTTGTTGATTTATATCATGATTTTTAGGAATTTGTATGTGGATTTTTGTCAAGTTTCTTAGGAATGAAGTTTCAAAACCCTAATTCTTGTTTATGAAGTTCTTTGACCAAGTTTGCTTTTGATTTTGATCTTGTTCTTTTGTGATGATATTATCACATGATTAAGGAACCTTGGTGCTTAATTGTAGAATTTTTTAATTCAATTTTGATTTAATATGAGTTTTCTTGTTTGCTTGCCTTATTTTGCATCCTTTCTGGTCACATGCTTGTTTCTTAGGCTAGGAGGGCAGTTGTGCCAACTCCTATAGGATGTTTAGAACCTTTTTTGTATGAGGATAGGTCCCTGGTATTTGTTTGATGCTTGTTCCTTGAGATGGTTTGTGTTACTTGTCTTTGAAGTTTATACACCTATGTACATGTTCACTTCACCTCTTATGCTTATGTGTTTCTCCTGCTGACATTGATTAAACTTGTATGCT
Organism: Lathyrus aphaca; assembly: GCA_963966055.1. Classification (NCBI taxonomy): domain Eukaryota; kingdom Viridiplantae; phylum Streptophyta; class Magnoliopsida; order Fabales; family Fabaceae; genus Lathyrus; species Lathyrus aphaca. The sequence goes on along the minus strand of OZ014525.1, from coordinate 492,320,686 downwards.
TCCTTTCTTGATCTCTTGTGTTGCTTAGGTACATTTTTGGCATGTTAGGGTTCTGGTCTTGAGATGTTTAATGCTTGATTGGCTTGTATGTTAGGTGTTACCTCATGTATGCTTAGCCTTTCCATAACCAACTAGTGTTGTCTTGTAATGCTTTGTTTGCTCTACTCCTTCCTTGTTATTGTGTGATGTATCTTAGCATATGATAGAGGTGAGTCACTTCTAATTGTGATGTGTTGAATTGATCTTTTGTTTGTTTACATCTTATTTGAACTCATTTGATTTTATCTTATCATGTGTGAATAATTCTAACCATTTCAGGGGCTCATGGTAAGTGAAGTATGGATGATGTCCACATTTCAATTCTCCATCTCCTCTTTTTTATTTTACTTTCACACTTGTGATTGTGATGTGCCTTATGCCATCTTGTGATCAACTTCTTTTCTTATCCCTTTAGAAGCAACTTATTTCCTTTAGAGGAGTAAGTTGCATTCTAACTTTCTTTCTTTTATCCTTTTCTTCTTCTTTCTTCTTTCCTTATTCTTCATTAGGATAGAGTTCAAACAACACTAACTTAGGATTCCCATGCATGATAACATTTAGGGTTGTTAGTCCCCCCTTTAGTTTTTACCTTTGAGATCCTTTTGGTTCTCTCTCTTTCTCATCTTCAAACAAAAAACCTAAAAAACATTTAATAATAGTTGAGGTGACCTCTCCCTTTTGTCACTCTCTCAAAGAAAGCCTTAAAAAAACACTTCTTCACTTTAATTCACAAAAAAACACTTAATAATACAAACAAGTTAGTGAATTTAAATCCTAATCTTAGGAAATAAGTTTGAGGATCTTCTTCATTCTTGATGGACTTGTTACTCATTCTATTTTGGGATGTGGTAATAAGGACATGTTCCTTAGAAAAGTATTTGCCTTCACTTCCTTGTGCCACACTCATAAAAGGCTCATAAAAACACTGGACAAAGAATAAACGACTCTCCTTCGGGAATTCTCTTCTCATCACCCTCACTCTCAATGTACGAACTTGCTCCTATTTGTCATTTTGCAAGACGGTAACACACTCGTCGTCCGAGCCCGCAACACCTGAGCATTGACATAAGAAGTTCAAGCCTTATGACACAAGCAATATTCTCCACCCCTAGTTAGGGGAACTATAACGTCTCTGATCCTCATGTCCAGATGAGGTACGTAGGCAGCGGGGTAGGGCCCGTTCGAGTATTCTTTTATTTTCCCTACATTTCCCCTTTTATTTTATTTTCTCCAGTTCCAGTTCTTTTCTTTTTTGCAGCAACTTTCATTCCTTCACCCTTTGAAATAATTTCTTTGCAAGCGTGGATACTGTCGGGTACGGCGGATGATCTGGGGTGCTAATACCTTCCCAGGTCGTAACCGACTCCCGAACCTAGTTTCTTTGGTTCGCAGGACCTGTGTCCTTCCTTTTCTTTTCTTTGGTTTGTGCAGCATTACCATTCCCGTTCCTTCGGGATCAAAATGCCTGGCTGGTGACTCTACCTTTTCCGTGCCACTTTCGCATTTGTACCAGGATGGAAATCCAGGGAGCGACAGCTGGCGACTCTACTGGGGATCGAACCCAGAATCTCTGGTTCCCTTGAGAGTCTCTCCTAGCGCTTGTTTGTTTCTGTGTTATTGGGTGTTTGTTGCTGTGTGTATATGTTACTGTTGTTTATTTGCAGTTTTATTTACAACTTTATTTACAATTTTAGTATTTATTTTCATGTATCATATATTATACTGGACTGTCTGGACTGGTGTTTTCTGTTTGGCGGGACTTGAGTGTTACTTGTGTGTGGTGAGATAAGACTAGCCAAATACCCGGCTTGAGTGCACCATAGGACTTAGCATGGACAATCACTTTGGACCCATGGTATCTTGTCATGGAGGTATTAGTGCGTTCACACCCAGATTCCCGACCATCTTGGAAGTGTCTTGATATAGGGATCTTCCCTAATTCATTACATAACCCTGACAGTTATGTGCGGCTGGGGACCGATCATTGAGAACCTTGTGGAAACATCCCTCTCCAGTGGTGACTGTGGCAGACCACATTCAGTGGCAAACCCATTCACACCCGAGGGCCCACTTGGAACTCACATAGGATGGCCTGTTTTTTCCCGGACTCATCTGAGACCTCCCTGAGTAGTACATAATTCCAAACTGATTCCCTGATCTGGTCATGGGCCATTTCTCAGAAATGGTGAAAGTATTATTGCTATTCGGATTTGAGAGTCCGTGATGTTTGACCCGGAGCACACCCCTGAGATTGGGAGGGGTTTACAGGTTTGAAGGAACCCTTTATCTCATCATACCCACACTGCCAATATATTCTTATGTGTTAATCTGGTTGATTTGATCTTGGAGTTCTTGAGTTAGTTGGTTTGGAACTTTGATATGAAGTTATTTGTGGCTCACCTGAATATATATGGGCTGTTATTCAGAGGACCTAGAGTTTTTGTTCACTTGGCTCTTGTATACAGTACCCAGACAGTTCCAGATTGATCATATATGCCTTGCATTTGCATTTGCATCATATCATAACATTCTTAACATCTTAGTGTTTTCATTTTTCAGGTTGCATTTTTCACACCCTGTTCTGGTATCTACTAGCTTCCCATATCCAAATGGCAAGCATTATCACAGCTCTCGAAAAGAACAATGCACACTACACCTTTCCACAACCAGAGGTGGAGAAATTGCACCAGTTGAAGGGTCTGATGAATGATAAGGTTTTGGGAGATTTCAGGGCCAGCTTTGGACAGATCCTCAGGTACATGAACAAGCCAATAGGAGAGTAGAGGGACAGTATTCATACTCTTCTCCAGTTCTATGACACTCCATTACGCTGTTTTGTATTCCTAGATTATGTTTTGGCACCTACATTGGAGGAAATTTCCAGCTTTTTGCATATCCCTCTCAGAGGAAGGCAGCCTTATTACAACTCAGGAAGAGTGCTCCAGGTAGAAGAGATTGCTCAGAGATGTTATTTTCCTTTAAATAAAGTGGAGCAATGGTTGAGTAGTAGCAAAGGGAAAGGATTGCCTTGTAATGTGCTAATTCAGGAGGCTCTGGCATATGCTCAGGAGAATCAATGGACACAATTCAATGTATTTTTGACTTTGATGGTTTATGGGATTAACTTATTCCCAGGAGATCAAGGGATTGTTAGCTTGGAGGCCATTTCCATTTTCTTCAAAAGAAATCCCACACCTACTCTTGTAAACACCCCAAATTTTCCCTCACTTTTTCTCACACCATGGCTTGTGGTCTTTCATTTTTGCATTAGCATAAGCATACCATCTCATATTGCATATTTGTTTCATCTGCATAGTTTCATTTCATCTACATCTAGGGTTTGTGATCAGGAGAATCCAAGAAGTGATTTGAGCCATCCTAAAGGTCTTGCATCTTACCAAGAGGGTCCATGTGTGTTCCATGATCATAACATGCTCCATAAAGTTCATAAAACTCAAGAGATCACAAAGCATGGCAAAGGCATAGAGGCAGGCTGAAGATTTCCTGCACAGATGACCTAAAATTAGGGTTTTGGTTTCAGAGGCCTTAATCCCAATTATTTTGGTCATTCTTGTATCTAATGGACTCAATATGTTATAAGGATCATGTGTACCAAATTTGATGAAGAAATTCATTGTGGAAGTCATCTGATCATTGGGTAACTTCTTGAGCAAGTAAAGTCAAAATTAGGGCACCTAAGGCCTCCCTCAAGGGTACCAAAGGGTCATCATCGTCATTTTGAGTCTCTATGATCTTTATTTGATCTTATAAGTGGTTAGAAGTTCACAAAGTGGAAGAATTTTGAGCCAAATGCAAACTTTCTATTTTTGGAAATGACTTGTAATGGAAACTTTCCATTTTGGGAAAGATATTCAACCTATTCTTTCATGACCAAAAATGCTTCAAATGAAAAATTCTTGGGCATGAAAGTTGTAGATTATGTATTCCCATTTTCAAAAAGTACAAGAACATGTCTTGATTCATCCTAGAACTCAAGATATGGCCTTTCAAAGTTGGCAAAAATCCTATAATTTTCAAGTGTGCACCAAAGAGGATTTTTTGCAAATTCAAGTTTCAAGCCATTTCATGACCTCTAATTGACTTCTAAACATCATACAAACATAGTGCAATGCATTTGGACCAGAATTGTGCCTTGGATTGCAAGTTTCATCAAGCCGTATTCACAAAATTCTCAAAGTTGGAAATTTGCAAAACCTATTGAAACACTTCATCCACTTGTGCCAGCTGCATAAACTTCGTCCTAGGGCCATCCATGAATCAAGCTGAGGCCAGACACCCCTTGAAACAGCTTCTGCCATGGCCCATGCTTGTGGTACAAAACTTTTGACTTTTTTGCAACTTGCCCATACCAATCACACTATGCCACCACCAACCTTCTGACCAATCAAGATATCACATACAAGCATCATGGACCTCATTTCATATGATCTTGGAGCCTAAAACACAACACAACTCAGATTGCCAGAAAATCACAAAAAACTTCCCCTCTTCGATTCTCTAAAACCAGCAACTCAAACTCCAAATTTCTTTAACCATTCAACTCCACATAACCTAAGGAACATTTCCCACCCCTTACCATGGCCTAAAAACCTCTCAATCAGAAACACGATTTCTGAGTTATCAGAACTGAAACACACAAATCAGCCATCACTAACTTGTTTCAAGCTTTCCATAAGCTTCAGAGGATCCATTGGAGTGATTTTGCATCAAAGAGAAGGTCAGAAAGCTCAAAATAATAACGCTTCACCTCAGGTAGCTCCTCAGAACTTTTTACCCAGAACTCTTTTCTTTGGCTGCAATGTGATTCTATGTGATGTGTTGATCATAGGGATATGTTTACTTTTGAAAATGGTTGAGTTTTGAGCATTTCATAGCTTTCTGAAATTTTGCCCGTGAAAGTGTTCTTATTTGATTCTCTTGATTCATGAAAAATAAATGGATTTTATTGGTGGATTCTTGTTTAGGGTTGTTAGTTGAGTGATTCTGGAAGGTTTGATGCGTTTTCATGGCATATTGAGAGAGATTGGATGAAGAGCTCGCCAGAGAAGATGACCGGAGCTTGCTCCGGTCACCTGATTGTCATTAGGGTTAAATTAGGGTTAATTAACTCAGTTTGAATGTGGGCCTTTAGATCTTAGGGTAGCGCGTTTTTGGATGGTTCAGATCATTCATTAAAACCCTAATTTTATTTAATTAGATTAATTAGGTTTTAATTAAATAATTTAATCAGATGCAATCCTGGCCCTTTATTCAAGCGCGCAGTCAAACCCTTCCCCTCATGTTTGAATCTGGAGCCTTGGATCAGGATACTTTCATTTAAATTCATTTTTATTTCATTTTAATTGCATTTTCTTTCACTTATTTTAAAATAGCAAACAATTTTCTAAAAATCTCATATTTTGCATTTCTGTTTCAAATATTTTTCTGATCCTATAAACATTTTTATTTTTATTTTTTGTATTAAAAAATTATTTTTAAAATATTTAAATGTTTTATTTAATTAATTAATTGATTTTAATTAATTAAATATGCATTTAGGTTTCTAAAAATCACCAAAAAATTCATGAAGCATTTCAAAACATTTAGAAACATTTTCAAACTCACCATACAAATTTATTTTTAGGTTTGATCACCTTTTCACAATTTTCTTTGAATTAGGGTTCTTAAATTTCACATTTTTAAACCCTAACTTGAAAAATTCATTTCTGCCTAACCATGATGAGTTTGAACTTGATTCTTTTTGCATTGTTTCACATATTGCATATAGTTTCTAGGTTATTTATCTCATATTTTTTTCTTGCATTTTCAATTTGATTTGCCTTTTCCCTTTAGAAGAACCCCAAAACCCTAGTTAACTTAGAAAATTCATAGCTTTCACTAGGATTAGCTTCTGACTTTCTCCTTTGGGGTGTGATCTCATATGGGATTAGGGTTTGTTTGAGCTTAATTTCAATTTTTTATCATGTTGAATGCTTCTGTTTTGGTCATATGCATCTCATGTTGTCTTAAAACCCTAATTTTGCATCTTCATTTGCATTCTCCTTTGCATATCATCATCATCATATGAACTTGCCATGACATTTCAAGCATTTGTATGACATCTTAGACATCTTAAGACATGTTTGAAACATTGCTTGATCATTTCTTCATTCATTTGCTATGCTTTGCATCCATTACATCTCATGAACATCCATGTGTTTTCATGCTTCTAGACATGCTTCCATTGCATCTCATCCTTGTATGATCATTCATATGCATCTTGTATGACTTTGCATCATCTCATATGCCATTTACATTGCATATTCACTTCTGAATTTGGTATTTGCATCTCATTTCATCTCATTTCCGTTTGCTTTATGTTTTATGCATTCATACTAACATTTCAGGAGCTTTTGGTAAGTTATCTGGGAGGTGGATTTGCCTTCACCTCCCACCACTTATCATCTCTTCATATGCATTCTTATTTGTCTCTGAAGTGAACTTGCTTCACGTATGCTCTCTCTTTCTTAATTTCTTTCTTTCAAGTTACTTATCTTCTTTAGGAAGTAAGTAACTTGTTCTTCTTCCTCTTTCTCATTTCATTTGCTTCTTCCATGGTGGCCTTCTTGAAGATCCTTTATTTTAATCCTCACAAACCATAGGATATCCAAGAATGATAACATTTAGGGTTGTATATAGTCCCCCTTAGTCTTTTACCTTTGAGTCTCCTTGAGTCTCTCTTCTCATCTCATAATCAGAGGCTAAACACTTAAAGTTTTAGGACTTTGAATAAGGGTTATGCTTGCATCCTTATCTTAGGATGGAGTGTATAACTTTAATCCTTAGTGTTAAACCTTTAACTGATTTTGATCTCTTAATCAAAACACATTAATAATCACTATGACTTTATCTTGTAACTTGGGCCTTACATTAGGGTTCTATCTCTTCCTTATGGTTAAGAGGGACTAACCCTAGTGTTTAATGGACAAGTCCCCCTCAAGTTGTCTTACAAACCATAAAATCCACTTCTTAATCTCATCCTTTAATTAAAATCCATTTAATAAAGGCTTGTTATATAATGAATTTAATCCCTAACCATGGATTAAGTTGAGGTATCTTCCTCAGCTTAAGTGTTCTCATCTATCATCCTTCTATTAGGATGGTGTAATGAGTTCATTAATCTATGATTAGAGATTAATCTCATTACTTAACACTAAAAAAAACCAAAAACATCTTAATAATCACAAGTAGGTTAATGATATTAATCCTACATCATCATGGTAATTAAGTTGAGATGCTTATCTCATACTTAAGTAGGCTCATTATCCCTAATCATGGAGGATATAATGAGTCTGCAAGCCCTTGATTTAGGCTTAAGCTCATTAACTTATGCAAAACACCAAAAACAATACAAAACTAAAAACATAAAAAACAAACAATAACCGTCTCCTCCGGGATTCTTTTCTCATCACACTCACATCTTTTGCACTGACACCTGTACTTTCTTTCCCTAGCTTTTGCACACAGATAACACATACACCTACCCCTTTTAAACACAATCTTGTAAGTGTGGATCCTGTCGAGTATGACAGACGATCTGGGTTCTAATACCTTCCCAGGTCGTAACCAACCCCTTTTCTCAGTTTCTTTGGTTCGCAACCGTCTTATCCATCTCTTTCCAGGTTTATGTCGCATTGCCTTTCCTTCGGGATACAAATGCCTAGCTGGCGACTCTATTCAATTCAACCTTTCTTTCTTCACCGACCGTTCGCGTTTGCACTAGGATGAAAATCCGGGGAGCGACAACTCTTCTAGGTGATTTTTATTATGGAGTTCACTATAGGAATGAAAATAGGGGAGGTCATTTGAGTTGTTGTGTACCTCTGTTTGCTGACTGGTTTGCTAGACAGTTGCCCAAAGTGGGGCCATTCAAGGATATAAGGGGAAAGTGTAAATGGTCTCGTAGATTGATGTATTAGGGAAAGAGATGAATGTGAAGTGTAACTGGTTTCCCAATGTTCCTTTGATTGGAAGGAAAGGAATGATCAATTACAATCCAGTTCTAGCTAGAAGATATCTTGGATACCCTTTGGAAGAACCCCTTTCTGATGAGGATGTGAGAGAATCATTATACCTTCCTATTGAAGGAAACACAAACATGGTTGTTCAAGTATTTCAAGCTTGGGACATCAGGACTCAAAAAGGAAAGAAAGAGTTTGGAAGAGTAGATCCAAACATGTATGAACTCTTTGCCGCATGGTTGAAGAATCGTGTCAAGATTACTTTGTTGCCTTTCTCATTGGAGCTTGCCCTCTACCCAAAGGAAATAGTTTAATAGGTCCTTGCTACACAAAGCACTGTTCCTTTAGAAGATTATCAAAAGCTTGAAGGCCAGTTGAAGGGATTGAAATTGGAGCATGCAGAAATGATTAGCCCGCACCATCAGCTGGCTCTCTCCAAGTTGACTTTAGAAGAGAAGTTGCACAAGGTGCAGGTGGACCAAGAAGGTAAGGACAAGGAGGGTATTGATGGACATCAAGAGGGAAGATCAGTTCAGGAAACACAAGAAGACTCTCAGGGATGCTAGGCAATCTCTCACTTGGATATAGGGGCAGAGAGATCAAGATAAAGCAGATTACAAGAAGAAAGAGGAAATGTTTGAGTTACAGATTGCTTCTCAAAGAGAAGAGTTGGAGCAAGCTTACAGAAGACAACAAGAGGTGCCTCAACAGCTGAATGAAGCTCTTTTAGACATAACAAACCTCAGGAGGAGAGCATATGTGAAAAGAGCTAGAGTGGAGTTGGAGCTTGCAGATGAAGGGCCAGAGTCTTCCTACAACTTAGAGTTTTAGTTTGCATGTCTTTTCTTATATTTCTGATTACCTATAGGATTGTTATAGGAATATAAGTTGCTTGCTATACTTTGTGTTTTTGTAAAACTTGAGACCCTACGGGGATGGTATTTGTGCCTTAGGGCTTTTGATTTATGCATTTTATCTCGTCAGACTCTTTGAGCTTTGTGTTTTTCCAACTGGTTGTGGAAATGGTGTGAAAACATTGAAAGGGATATTTGCAGAAGATTATTTCGAAGGCCATCTGGGTTCTTCAATAAGATACCAGAACTGGGGCAAAATACCCTGATAATGAAAGCATGAAGATTGCATTGCATGTAACCCGGTGTTTGTTTTGCAGGTACAGTTACTGGGTTTCTAACATCTCTTCTACTTTCAGGCACTATTGCTCCAAAGAAAGGTCCCAAGAAGATCCACATATATCCAACAAAGGAGAACAGAGAAAGAGTGATGGATCAGATGCAGGCAGACTTGGCAGACTTACGTACGAGAATGGATAACTTCATGACCCTTATGGCTGGTATGGGTCAAACCCAGGAGCGCTTACGAGAGTTGGTGGAAGGGAATCAAGTTAGGAACAACGGTCAATGGGAAGGAGGCAATCGCAATGGGGCAGGCGCTCGTCACGCTGAAATCCCTGTAGTACAACATGGGGTTACCATTATTAATGATGGAGTAAACAATCTTCAGATAGATGGACAGGATGAGCAGTTCACACTGTTAGATGAGGCTGAAGGACAAGGGTTTGAGATGAATCGTCGCTTTGAAGAGATGGTTGAACAAATTCGTTCTATCCAATCCCTTACAAGTTTAAGGCTCCAACGTTTGATAAGTACAACGGCACTGCATGCCCAAAAACCCATCTTCAATCTTTTGTTGGAAGAATTGCTGCCCACACGGATGATGAGAAGCTATGGATGTATTATTTCCAATATAGTCTTGTTGGGGTGTCTTTGGAATGGTATATGAAGCTCAGTCGGGTTACTGTCAGAAGTTGGAAAGATTTGGCGGAGGCATTTGCTAAGCAATACCAATATAATCTGGACATGGCTCCAAATCACACGCAGTTGCAAAGCATGTCACAGAATGCAAAAGAGAGTTTCAAAGAGTATGCTTAAAGGTGGCGCTAGCTTGCTCCCAGGGTACAACCTCCACTGCTAGAGAACGAGATGGCTGACATGTTCATGGGAACTTTGCAAGGAGTGTTCATTGAACGTTTAACATCGTGTTCGGCGACTAAATTCAATGATATTTTTATAGCTGGGGAGAGGGTTGAAACCCTATTGAAGATGGAAAAAATCCAAGATAATGGAGCTGGAAGTTCTTCGGGAGCAAGAAAACCTTTTGTTTGCCCTCAAAGAAGAAGAGAATGGGAGACTAATGTTGTCTATGGAAGAGGAAGGGGTCGTGGCTACAGGAACTCATATGACCAAGTGGCAGCTATCACTATTCCTACCAATCATGCTCCTTAACCACAACAATAGCACACCAATTATCAACAGAGGCCTTACCAACAACGTCAGTCTCGCCCTGCTGACCGTGTTGTCGAAGCTATTCCGATGACCTATACAACATTGCTGCAAAGGTTGATAAATTTGAATATGATACAACTGAGGACGTTGGCCCCACCACCACTAGGAGATCTTCCACTAGGGTACGATGTTAATGTAAGATGTGCTTTTCATTCAGGAGCTCCTGGGCACTCAACAGAGAAATGCAGAGCGTTGCACAACAAACTTCAGGATCTGATAGATTCAAAGGCCATCAACTTTGCGCCACCACCAAATTTCAATTCTAATCATATCCTTAATCATGGAGGGGAAATGATTAATGTTGTTGAAGGAGGAGAACATTTGAGTTTGATCCGAGATATAAAGGAGGTGCAGACTCTCTTATTGTTTGTAAAAGAAAGGTTGTTAAAAGGATATGAGTTTCCAGGATGTGACTTTGATTGTGAGGAATGTGATATGTCTGTAAATGGCTGTGAAAAGTTGAAAACGGGGTTGCAAAATTTGATAAATGAAGGGACATTGCAGTTTGACAGAGTCAATAAACAAAGTGACTGTGTTTCTACTGTGATTATTTTCTATGATCCCGCTGATGTGCCAACCTTAGTCCGGAGAGAGCCTGTTACAATCTATGTGCCACAGGAGGCCAGTCCAGTTATAATTACTACTCCTGGTCCTGTACCTTATAATGATGACAAAGCGGTGCCATGGCACTACGGGTCAGATGTGTATGTACAAGGACGAAAAGTGGAGGATAAGCCCGTGACTATAAATCCTGCTATTGCTAGTGTTGGGGGCTTGGGTGGTTTCACTAGAAGTGGGCGATTGTTTGCTCCATAGACTCTCTGAAACAACGATGAAGCTGAAGCTGCTACCAGAGCTAAGGGCAAGCAGGTAGCTAGTGAGGAAGTGGTAACCCCGAATGTTGATCAGAGTGTCTTTGAAAAAGAAGTCGAAGAGTTTATGAGGATAATAAAGAAGAGTGACTATAAGATAGTGGAGCAACTGAACCAAACTCCGTCCAAGATTTCCATACTATCACTGCTGATGTGGTCGCAGGCACATAGAGAAGCTTTGTTGAAGGTGTTGCAGTTTGCTTATGTGCCTCGGGAGATTACAGTTAACCAGTTGGAAGATGTAGTGGCCAACATAAACGCTAGCCATGGGCTAGGGTTTACTGACAGAGACCTCACAACTAAAGGAATGAACCATAACAAAGCTTTGCACATCACCATGGTGTGCAAGGGTGTTGTTCTGTCACATGTTTTGGTTGAGACTGGTTCTTCCCTAAACGTGCTGCCAAAGAAGGTTCTGATGAAGTTAGAGGTTGATGGTCTTATTCTCCGGCCTAGTGACTTGGTGGTAAAGGCTTTTGATGGCTCTAGAAGGTCTATTTTCGGGGAGGTAGAGTTACCAGTGAAGATTGGATCCTAGGTATTTAAGTGTATTTTATATGTGATGGACATTCATCCGACTTACAGCTGTTTGTTGGGACGTCCCTAGATTCATGTTGCTGGAGCTGTAACATCTACTCTTCACAAGAAACTAAAATACGTGGTGGACGGACAGGTGGTGATTGATTGTGGTGAGGAGGATATTTTTGTCAGTCACCTGTCTACCTTTAAGTATGTTGTGATGGACGGCGAAATTCATGAAACCCTGTGCTAGGCGTTTGAAGTGGTGAATGTTAGTTCAGTGTCTCCCACTTCTATGTTTCAGAACAATGAGAAAGAGGGGACTTCTATCTCTTCATATAAGCAGGCTAAGGAAGTGGTTCACTCAGGTCAGGCCCAAGGCTGGGGCAGGCTGCTAGAGGTTGAGAATAAGAATGATAAGTTTTGCATTGGATACCAACCAAGGCAGGCTGGACGGTCTCAGGATAGTAAGGTAATGAGCTTCAAGAGTGCTGGAATGATTGACCCCAATCATGTGTGTGCCATGGACAAGGATGCTGATAGAGACTGTGATTTGGACAACTGGGTGCACCCATGTTCTCCCAGGGAAGAATTACAAAACTGGTTTGCTGATTAGATCATTCAAGTCACCGGTCCAACAAAGTAATTTTCCTTGTTTTCCTTTTATTCATGTGCATGTCAAGTCCTACACTCTGCCCAAGGTGTATGGACCCATTGTAGGGCCACCATTGCATGCAATGCAATTAATTTTACCATGAATAAAGGACATTTTTATATAAATTGCGTTCCTTTTCTTTCTTTTAAAATTTTTCACAAAAAAATATATAAAAATGGCAATGTTTTTGTCTTTATTTTGTTCATTTTCAAAAAGTAGTAGAATCTGAAATAAGCACATCATTGTGCAGAGTCAATCATTTGGATTTCTCTGATAACTCTTCTGCTATGACCAAGTATGACTTTGATAATCCGATCTACCACACTGATGAAGGGGTTTAAGAAGACTTTGAACTCCCCAAGGAATTAGCCAGGTTATTGAGACAAGAGGAAAGGGTTATTCAGCCTCATCAAGAAGAGCTTGAAGTCATCAACGTTGGGTCTGAAGACGTAAAGAAGGAAATTAAGATTGGGGCCAGTCTGCAGGCCAAGGTAAAGAAAGAACTGATTGGCATGCTTCGAGTGTATGTGGATATCTTTGCTTGGTCATATCAAGATATGCCAGGTTTAGATACTGACATTGTTATGCATAAGCTGCCACTGAGGGAAGACTGTCCTCTTGTCAAGCAGAAGCTTAGAAGAACCCGTCCTGACATGGAGTTAAAGATCAAAGGAGAGGTTTAGAAGCAATGGGATGTCGGTTGCCTTGATGGGACTAGTTATCCACCTTGGGTAGCTAATATTGTACCTGTACCAAAGAAGGACGACAAGGTCCAGATGTGCGTTGGTTACCGGGATTTGAATAGAGCAAGCCCAAAGGATGATTTCCCATTACCTCACATTGATGTATTAGTGGATAATACGACTTAATTCTCGGTATTCTCCTTCATGGATGGATTTTATGGTTATAATCAGATCAAAATGGCGCTGTAAGACATGGAGAAGACAATGTTCATTACCCCTTGGGGGACATTCAACTATAAGGTCATGCCATTTGGTTTGAAGAATGCTGGGGCAATGTACCAACGGGCAATGGTGACACTGTTTCATGACATGATCCATAAAGAAATTGAATGTTATGTGGATGACATGATAACCAAGTCCCGTGATGAAGAAGAGCTTTGGTTAACCTCAAGAAATTGTTTGAAAGATTGAGAAAGTATCGTTTGAGGTTAAATCCAAACAAGTGCACCTTTGGGGTGCATTCTAGTAAGCTGTTGGGTTTCATTGTTAGTCAAAGAGGAATTGAGGTAGATCCTGCAAAGGTTAAAGTGATACAAGATATGCCTGCACCACGAACTGAAATGGAAGTGCGTGGTTTTATAGGGAGATTGAACTACATCGCTCGATTTATATCTCACCTAACAGCCACATGTGAACCAATATTCAAACTATTGAGAAAAAAACAAACGGTCAGGTGGAATAAAGATTGTCAAAGAGCATTCAAAAAGATAAAAGAATACTTACAGAAACCTCCAATTTTGATGCCTCTAGTTCCAGGAAGGCCATTAATCATGTATTTAACTGTGCTAGAAGGATCAATGGGGTGTGTTCTAGGCCAACATGACGAGTATGGTCGAAAAGAGCATGCAATATACTACCTTAGCAAAAAGTTTACCGACTATGAATCCCGTTATTCACTGCTCGAGAAAACTTGTTGCGCTTTGGCATGGGCTGCTCACCGATTGAGACAATACATGTTGACTCACACAACCCTGTTAATTTCAAAGATGGATTCTGTTAAATACATTTTTGAGAAACCAGCGTTAACCGAAAGGGTTGCTAGGTGGAAGATGGTGCTGACAGAGTACGACATCTAATACACTTCTTAGAAAGCCATCAAGGGAAGTATACTTTCAGACTATCTTGCGTAGCAACCCCTTGAAGAAGATTATCGGCCAATGAGATTTGATTTCCCTGATGAGGACATCATGTACCTCAAAGCAAAAGATTGCGAGGAACCAATTTTGGAGGAGGGACGTGATCCTGAATCCAAATGGAAGTTGATGTTTGATGGGGCAGTCAATATCAATGGACGTGGAGTTGTTGTTGTTCTCATTACTCCTGAAGGTGTTGATTTTCCCTTCACTTCCATAATTACTTTTGGCTGCACCAACAATGATGCGGAATACGAGGCGTGCATTATGGGAATAGAGGAGGCTATTAATCTCAGGATTAAGACCCTCGATATATTCGGAGACTCCGCCCTCGTGATAAATCAGATTACCGGCAAGTGGTATACACATCAAGAACACTTAATTCCTTATAGGGATTGTGCCAGAAGACTGTTGACGTTCTTCACAACAGTAAAGCTTCAGCATATACAACGAGATGACAATAAATTTGTCGATGCATTGGCTACACTTTCTTCATCAATCAAAGTCTTGTGTTGGAATTATGTCCCTAGAATTGACGTTTCTAGGCTTGATGTACCAGCTTATGTGTTTTCTGTGGACGCAGTGTCTGATGAGAAGCCTTGGTATCATGATATCAAACAGTTCTTGGAAAGCAAAGAATATCCAACTGGGGCAACTTGCAACGAAAAAAATACCTTAAGGAGACTCGCTGCTAGTTTCTTCTTAAACAATGACGGTGTTCTATATAAGAGAAACTTTGACATGGTCTTGCTCAGATGTGTGGACAAGCAGGAAGAGAACATGTTAATGCAGGAAAACATGCAATGACTAAGAAACTGTTAAAGTCAGGGTATTATTGGCTAACAATGGATGCAGGTTGTTATTCATATGCCCGTAAATGTTATAAATGCCAGATCTATGCAGACAAGGTGCATGTACCTCCAAGCCCGCACAACGTCATGTCATCTCCTTGGCCCTTTTCCATGTGGGGCATTGACATGATCGGAAAAATAGAGCCTACTGCTTCGAACGACCATCATTTCATATTGGTCGCAATCGATTACTTCACCAAATGGGTCGAAGCAGCGTCTTACGCCAACGTCACCAGACAGGTGGTGGCCAAATTTCTGAAGAAAGATATCATTTTCCGATATGGAGTTCCTGAGCGAATCATTACTGATAATGGTTCCAATTTGAATAACAAAATGATGACATAACTGTGTTGGGATTTCAAAATTCAACACCACAATTCTTCTCCTTACCGACCAAAGATGAATGGTGTTGTGGAGGCAGCCAACAAGAACATTAAGAAGATTGTGCAGAAGATGGTCGTCACTTATAAAGATTGGCATGAGATGTTACCATTTGCATTGCATGGGTACCGTACGTCAGTCAGGACGTCTACTGGGGCAACTCCGTTTTCCCTAGTATATGGCATGGAGGTAGTCTTGCCGGTGGAGGTGGAAATTCCTTCTTTATGTATGATGGTGGATGTCAAGCTCGACGAGGCTGAATGGGTGCGTGCCCGATATAACCAATTATGTCTAATTGATGAAAAGATATTAGCAGCTGTTTGTCATGGGCAGCTTTATCAAAGGAGAATAAAGCGAGCTTTTGATCAGCAAGTACGCACTCGGGAGTACCAAGTTGGTGAGCTGGTACTCAAAAGGATCATTCCTCTAGGTTCAGACCACAAGGGCAAGTGGACACCAAATTATGAAGGCCCATTCATAGTAAAGAAATTTTTCTCTGGTGGAGCACTGATGCTCACCACTATGGATGGTGAAGACTTCCAGTCCCATGTTAACTCGGACGCAATTAAAACATACTTCGCATAAAAAGACCCGCTGGACACAAAAACAAAATTATAACTCCAGACAAAAAAAGGGCATCCCGATGAGTTAAAAACAGAATAAAAAGCTCGGGCAAAAGTTAGGGAAATGAATAAAAAATTTGTACACCCGCTGAGTTGAAAAGCCACATTAGATAGCTCAGGAAAAAAAGGGTATCCCGGTGGATTAAAAACCCAAAAGGGCGATCCACGCAAAATAAGGGAATAAGAAAATGATTGCGATCCGGGTAATCTGTACCACATCATCGTCCCAATTAATTTGGAAATATCCAAAAGGGTAGGAATCAGTCTCATCTTCTTCTTCAAAAGGAAAAGGCAGGAACAGAAAGTCGTGAAGATATACTCGTCATAGTAGAAAGGAAACTCATTGGAATTCTGTGTTGTCGCTCCCTAGACTCTCGTCCCGGTGCAGACGTGGACGGTCGGCGATGTTGGAGGTTGAGGTTGAATAGAGTCGCCAGTTAGGCATTTTTATCTCGAAGGAAAGGTAATGCTGCATAAACCTAGAAGGGTATGGATAAGACGGTTGCGAACCAAAGAAACTGAGAAAGGGGGTTGGTTACGACCTGGGAAGGTATTAGCACCCAGATCGTCCGTCGTGCTCGACGGGATCCACGCTTACTTGATTGTGTTTAAAAGGGGGTAGTGTATGTGCTAGACTGTGTATGAAAAGCTAGGAATGAATGTACAAAGTGTCAGTGCAAAAGAGAGTGAGTGCTCAAGACTGAGGCTTAGAAGAGAAAGCTGAAAGAGGGGGAAGACACAGAGACTTTTGTTCGATAACTATTAAGTTATGCCTACGTATCCTCTCGTGCAATGAATAAGTCAGAACACTGTAGTTCGACTCAAAGAGACTGGATGATTTTGCTGTGAACTGCTCGCTTGTCTATGCTCAAGTGTGTGACTCGTCTGGCTCGAGTGCTAACTGTCTTGCATTAGACGGAAGAAGCGAGTGCTAACTGTTTTGCATAAGATAATGAGCTTAAGCCTTAATCAAGGGTTGTAAACTCATTATATCCTCCATGATTAGGGATAATGAGCCTACTTAAGTGTGAGATAAGCATATAAACTTAATTACCTCTAATGATGCAGGATTAAGATCATTAACCAACTTGTAATTATTAAGTGTTTTTGGATTTTTGTTTAGTGTTAAGTAATGAGTTTAATCTATAATCAGGGATTAGTGAACTCATTACACCATCCTAAGAGAAGGATGATAGATGAGAACACTTAAGCCGAGGAAGAATCCTCAACTTAATCCATGGTTAGGGATTAAATTCATTATATAACAAGCCTTTATTAAGTGGATTTTAATTAAAGGTTGAGATTAAGAAGTGGATTTTATGTTTGTAAGACTAACTTGAGGGGGACTTGTCCATTAAACACTAGGGTTAGTCCATCTTAACCATAAGGAAGAGATGTAACCCTAATATAAGTTCCAAGTTACAAGCTTAAGTCTTAATCATTATTAGGTGTTTTTATTAAGAGGTGTAAACAAATTAAAGATTTAACACTAAGGATTAAAGTTATACACTCCATCCTAAGATAAGGATATAGGCATAACCCTAATTCAAAGTCCTAAAGCTTTAAGTGTTTAGCCTCTGATTATGAGATGAGAAGAGAGACTCAAGGAGACTCAAAGGTAAAAGACTAGGGGAGACTATGCACAACCCTAAGATTATCATGCTTGTGTGTTCCTATGGTTTATGAGGCTTAAAGAGAAGGATCTTCAGGAGGCCACCAAGGAAGAGAAGCAGATGAAAAAGAGAAGAGAAAAGAGAATAGGTTACTTACTTCTTGAAGAAGATAAGTAACCTAAAAGGAAGAGATAAGAGCAAGAGAGCACAAGTGAAACAAGTTCACTTCAAAGACAAATGGAATATGCAAATGAATAGATGAGAAGCGGTGGGATGTGAAGGCAAATCCACATCCCAAACAACTTACCATAAGCCCCTGAAATGTTAGTGTGAATGCAAAAGATATAAAGCAAAAGGAAATAAATCAAATGAAGATGCAATGATCAAGACCAGAAGTAAATATGCCATGAAAATGTGTTATGAAATGATTCAAAGACACGTGAGATACTTATGAATGTTCATACAAGGGTTGAGATGCAAAACAAGGCATGTTAGAAGCTTAGAAACACATGGATACACATGAAAAGCAATGAATGCAAAGCTTACCAAATGAATGAAGAAATGATCAAGCAATGTTCTTACATGTCCTAAGATGTTTAGAATGGCATACAAGAGTATGGAATGTAATGGCAAGTTCATATGATGATGATATGCAAAGATGAATGCAAATGAACATGAGAAATTAGGGTTTTATGAAAGTATGAGATGCACATGATCAACACAGAAGCATACATCATGATAAAAATTTGAAAATGAAATCAAACAAACCCTAAACACACACAAGATCACTCCCCAAAGATGGAGGTCAGAAGCTAAACCTAAAGGAAGTTATGAATTTCCTAAGTTAACTAGGGTTTTTGGGTGGTTCTTCATGAAAAATGCCAAACAATTTGAAAATGCAATGCAAAATTATGAGTTAAATGACCTAGATACTAGATGCAATGTACGAAACAATACAAAAAGAACCAAATGTAAACTTATCATGGTTGATTAGAAATGATTTTTTCAAGTTAGGGTTAGAAAAATGGCAATTTTAGAAACCCTAATTCAAAGTAAATTGTGAAAACATGATTAAACCTAATAAGAAATTTGTATGATGGGTTTGTAAATTGTTCTAAATACCTAAGAATACTTCATGAATTTTTTGGTGATTTTTAGATACCTAAATGTATTTTTAATTAATTAAAATCAATTAATTAATTAAATAAAACATTTAAATGATTTAAAAATACATTTTAATGAAAAAATTAAAAATAAAAATGTTTTTGAGTTTAGAAAAATATTTGAAATGAAAATGCAGAAAATGATGATTTTAAAAATATTTTTGCTATTTTAAATAAATGTATGAAAATAAATATGAAATAATTAACAGAAAAATGAAAAGTAATGCAAATTGTAAACACCCCAAATTTGCCCTCACTAAATTCACACCATGGCTTGTGATATTTTCATTTGCAAAAGTTCAATTATATCATATCATGTTGCATCCTTGCTTCACTGCATTGGTTCAAAGTCATCTGCATCTAAGGTTTGTGATCTGAGCAATCCATGAGCTGTCTGAGCCACTCCAAAGGTCTTCAATCATCTAAAGAGGGTCTATGTATGTTCAAACATCATATTATATCTTCCCAAGATCAAGAAAGTCAGAAAATCACAAGAACTGACAAGGCATGGAAGCAGAGCCAGGTTTAACTGCACAGATGACCTAAAATTAGGGTTTTGGTTTCAGAGGCCATAACTCCAAATTTTTGGTCATTTTTGTTTATATTGGTCTCTATATGCTATAAGGATCACACATACCAACTTTGATGAAAACATTCATTGTGGAAGTCATCTGATCACTGGGTAACTTCCTGAGCAAGTCAGAGCAAAATCAGGGCATCTGGGGCCCCCCAACATGGACCCAAAGTGGATTTTTCATCAAATTGAAGTTATATGGTCTTTATTTGATCATTGGAGTGCTTAGAAGTTCACAAGTTTGAAGAAAAGTGGGCAAAACCAAAAGTTGCCAAATATGAAAATGACTTGTAATGTAAACTTTCCATTTTGGGAAAGTTTTTCAACCTCCTCTTTCTTAACCAAAAATGCTTCAAATGAAAAATTCTTGGTCATGAAAGTTGTAGATTGGATCATTCCCTTTCAAAAAGTACAAGAACAAGATCTAATTCATTTTGGAACTCAAGTTATGGCTTTCCAAAGTTGGCAAAAATCACATAATTTCATGTTTCATGCCAAAAGGGATTTTTGCAAAACCTGATGCCAAGCCATTTTGTGACTTCTAAATAACTTCTATGCATCATTACAACTTGCCAAAATCAAAAATTACACAAATTCACATGGTTTCATGCCTTGGATCACAAGCTTCCATAAGGCATTTTTCATAAATTCTCAAGAGAGGGATTTTTGCAAGAAGGACTTCTAATGATTGGTTTGGTTGCTAATTGATCTCAAAGCATCATAACAACATCAAATGATTCATTTTGCTGCAAATTGTCCAAGAATTCATAAGATTCCTTGCCTTGGTTCACAAGAAATTCCAAAGAGGGAAATATGCAAGAACATTGGGAACTCTTGATCAAGGCCATCCAGCTCACAAAATATGATCCAAAGGCCTTCCTTGATCCAAGCTGAAGCAAGACAAGCCCTAATATCTTCTCAGGGGTGTTAAGGGATCATTTATGGGCAAGAAATTTGGAGATTATAGGCTTAGGGAAGAATCTAGGGTTTGTGCTCACCGGAGAAGATGACCGGAACACTGTTCCGGTCACCTGAAAGTAATTTGCCCTAATCCCATTAATTAAGCTGAGTTTGAATAATGACCCTTAAATCCTAGGTTTACCGCGCGTATGGACGTCCCAAATCACTTGTTTAAACCCTAATCCACCATTTAATTAATTAATTATGATTAATTAGTCAGGACAAATCCCAACCATTCAAAAACGCGCCAGTCAACCCTGGAGTCTCAGCTTCAAATCTGGACCTTAGGATCTTCATACTTTTCATTTTTATTATTTTTATTTCATTTTTCTTTGTATTTCTTTCTACATTTTATTAAAAATAGTAAAAAACTTCAAAAAATTCTGAAATTTTTTATCCAAACTTTAATTAATTTTCAGAACCCAAAAATAGTTTTATTTTTATTTTTTGAATTAAAAAATATTTTTAAATCATTTAAATGATTATTTTTAATTAGTTAATGAAAATTAATTAATTAAAAATACATTTAGGTATTTAAAAATCCCAAAAAAATTCAGAGAACATTTTCAAACATTTAGAAACATTTACAAACTCACCACACAAATTTCTTTTTGGTTTTGATCATACTTTGACATTTTCCAATTGAATTAGGGTTCTTAAACTTGAATATTTTTAACCCTAACTTCAAAAATTCATAACTTTTGAACCAAAGTGAGTTTGTGAATGATTATTTTTGCATTGTGTTATGCATTACTTCAAGTTCCTAAAAACATTTTTGTTTCATTTTTATAATGCATTTTCAATTTGTTTGGTATTTTACCTTTTGGATCACCCTTAAAACCCTAGAAACTTAGAAAAATCATAAGTCCTTCTAGGTTAAGCTTCTGACTTTCCCCTTTGAATGGTGACCTAGTGTAGGGTTAGGGTTCCTTTAAGTCCATTTTCAATTTTTTATCTCATGATTTACTTCTGTTTTTGAGCTTTGCATCTCACATGATCATATAACCCTAATTGGCATCTTCATTTGCATCCATCTTGTATAAGCTTGCATACATAAGCTTGTCATGACATTTTGTGCATCCACATGACATATAAGACATCTTAAGACACATTAGAATCATGTTTGATCATTGCATCATCCATTTGCCATGTTATGCATTCATTTCATTTCATGTGCATTCATGAACTTTCATACTTCCTTTATGCTTCATTTGCATTCTCATCCTTTGTATGATCATCCCCGTCTCATGACATACATTTGTATCATCTCTTTGCATCATTAGCATCATGAACATGCTTCTGATTTTGGTTTCCATCTTTTCATTTCATTTCATTTTCATTCCATTTCATTTCCTCTTGCTAACTTTTCAGGTGGTAAGTGGTTGAGAAGTGAATTTGCCTTCACTTCTCACAATCTCTTCTCATATCTCTTATGCATAATTGCTGCATTCCATATTAGTATTAGAGTGAGATTGCTCATTCATGTTCCCTCCTCACTTTCTTTCTTCAAGCAACTTATCTTCTTAAGTTAAGTAAGTTGTCTTGCTTCTTTCTACTTCTCCTCCTTCCATCCTGCTTCTTCCTTGGTGGCTTTTCCTTGAAGATCTCTTGCAAGCCTCATAAACCCTAGGAATACCCAAGCATGATAACAATTAGGGTTTGATTAGTCCCCCATTAATTTTACCTTTGTGTCATCTTTTGTGTCATCTCTTCTCATCTCATAATCAGGGACTAAACCCTTAAGGTTTTAAGGCTTTGTGATTAAGGTTATGCCTGCATCCTTCTCTTATGATGAAATGTATAACTTTAATCCTAAGTGTTAAACCCCTAATGTGTTTAAATCCTTTAATCATTTCATCTAATAATCACTAAGACAATAGCTTGTAACTTGGGCCTTGCATTAGGGTTCTAATTCTTCCTTAATTGGTTAAGAAGGATTAACCCTAGTGTTAATGGACAAGTCCCCCTCAAGTTGTCTAACAAACCATAAAATACACTTCTTAATCTTACCATTAACTAAAATTCACTCTAATAAAGGCTTTGTTTTGTCATGAGGTTAATCCCTAATCATGGATTAAGTTGAGGAGCCTTCCTCAGCTTAAATGTTCTCATTTATCATCCTTTTATTAGGATGGTGTAATGGGTCCATTAAATTCTTGATTATGGCTTAAACTCATTACTTAACACTAAACAAAAACTCCAAAAAAAACATCTGAATAATTGCAAGTAGGTTAATGATCTTAAACCTATATCATGGTGATTAAGTGTGAGGTGTTTACTTCATACTTAAGGTATTTTCATTACCCCTAATCAAAGGGAAGATGTGATGAGTTTACTAACCCTTGGTTTAGGCTTAAGCTCATTATCTTTTGACAAACACAAAAAACAATAAAAGATTGAAAACATCAAAAACAAACAATAACAGTATCCTCCGGGATTCTCTTCTCACCTCATTCACTCACAAACAAGAACTTGCTTCTTCCGTCTAATGCAAGACAGTTAGCACCTGAGCCAAACAGGTCATACACTTGAGCATAGACAAGTAAGCAGTTCATCAGTCAATCTATCTTTCAGTCTCTTTGAGTCGAACTATGGTGTTCTGACTTCCTGATTGCACGAGAGGATACGTAGGCATAACTTAACGGTTATCGAACAAAAGTCTCTGTATACTCCCCCTCTTCTAGCATTACTCTTTATGCCTCATAGTCTTGAGCTTCATACTCTTTCCTTGCACTGACACTCCTTTATTTCACTTCGCACTTCTTTTGCACTGACACTTGCATTCTTTTCTAGCTTTAATACAAAAAATAGCACTGACACTACCCCTTTAAACACAAACTTTCAAGCGTGGATCCCGTCGAGTACGACGGACAATCTGGGTGCTAATACCTTCCCAGGTTGTAACCAACCCCCTTTCTTAGTTTCTCTGGTTCGCGACCGTCTTATCCGTATCTTTCCAGGTGTATGCAGCATTACCTTTCCTTCGGGATAAAAATGCCTAGCTGGAGACTCTATTCACTTCATGTTCTTTTTCTCTCTTCGCTGACCGTTCGGGCTTGTACCGGGATGCAAATCTTTGGGAGCGATAGCTTGGCGACTCTGCTGGGGATCCTTATACTGCAACCAGGGCTTCTGGTTCTTTTTGTGGGTTCCTCCTAGCGCTTGTTTGATTTGTGTTTACTAGGGTGTTATGTGCTATGTGTGTTTATTTACTTGCTTTATTTATTGCTTTATGTACAACTTTATTTATTGCTTCCTTTACAGTTTTTGCATATTTCATACTGTCATTCCTGGATCTGGTTTTCTGTTTTGGTGGGTGGGGTTCCATTGAGAGATTAAGGTCCTATACCTGGGACCTGAGTGACACATAGGCTAGAGTGGTTCATGTTCTTTCCCATTCCATTTCGGTCTGGTGTGGGAATATGAAACACGGTTCAGATGTGGGTTTCTTCTTGAGAACTCTGTGTTACAGATTTCCTGTAGTGCTAGGGCTATCTGGGAAGCCTACTAAGTCTGGATGACCTTTATTATGACCTTCATAAGCTGAGGAGAATTAGAGAAGGATCCTTTATGGTTATTGTAAACACTGTACCTTCGGGTTAGAATTGTTTACACTTCTCATAACTGATCCAAGTCTGAGGATCCTCGTTCTAGAACATTACATGTGAGCGGGTTGGGTTGTTTACAGGTTTGCAGGAACCCTTGGCCACATCATACCCTGTTACTGTATTATTTAAGAATACCCCACTTTGGAAAGTTCTTGTGATTAACCTTGGATATGTTACTCTTTATTTGAGTCCCCCACCCTGGTCACTGGATTTCTGAGCCTTCATCTGGACTTTTGAACTTACATGGACCTTATATCAAGACAGATAATCAGATCCAGCTCTTGATCACAAACCCTTGCATATCATTTGCATATATCATCATTGCATCATTTGACATTTGTTTATTTGTTTTTTTAGGGTATCCACCTCATTATATCTTGGTTTTGGTTTTGACCCCTTCTTCTGCATAGACC
Source organism: Lathyrus aphaca (assembly GCA_963966055.1). Classification (NCBI taxonomy): domain Eukaryota; kingdom Viridiplantae; phylum Streptophyta; class Magnoliopsida; order Fabales; family Fabaceae; genus Lathyrus; species Lathyrus aphaca. The sequence goes on along the minus strand of OZ014525.1, from coordinate 492,296,155 downwards.
TCTGCTTCAGCTGTCTTCATCAGTTATCTGCTTCAGTCATCTCCATCCTCACCAGCATCAGTCTGTCAGAGGTTTACTTCCAGCATCAGTCTGTGATCTTCATCAGCATTTGTCTTCAGTTTCTTCAGCAGCACTCATGGCTACTCCCAGGAAGAGAAACATATCTTATCACTTTTTTGAGCCTGTATTGACTGGTATCAGGCAGGTCCAGTAGCTCATCACACCTAACCACATCCCACTGTTTAGAGAGCACTATGGGGGTATCTTGGATATGGTTATGGATCTTGACCCTTCTCAGAGAAGCATGATCCACACATGCTTGCAGTTCTATGACCCTCCACTGAGATGCTTCACCTTTCCTGACTTTCAGATGGGGCCTTTGTTGGAAGAATTTTCTTTATTGATTGGAGTACCTATCAGAGGGGGAATCCCCTTCAACCCAGACATGACTGATCCCAGGAGTTAAGAGATAGCAAGGGCATTGTACTTGGAGCCTGCCCTTATTGAGCAAAGCATGACAACAAAAGCTGGGATTCCTGGTTTACATCTGGACTTCTTGATTTCTCAAGCCATCCTGAAGGCTACCTTGGGAGAATGGAGGGCAGTCTGTGCACTCTTAGCCCTCAGCATATATGGGGCTATACTGTTTGCAGATGAGCCTAAATTTGCCAGTAAGAATGCCATCCATTTGTTTCTTCTGAAGAACCCAGTGCCTACATTGCTAGGGGATTTCTATTATTCCATCCATCAGAGGAATGAGAAGAAAAGGGGGAAGTTGGTAAGATGTTGTGCTCCTTTGTTTTATTCTTGGCTGCTCAGACACCTGCCTAAATCAGATGCTTTCTTGAACCCACACCAGCAGATGAATTGGGCCAAGAGGTTCATTGCCTTGACTTCAGATGATATCAGATGGTGTACCCAGAGCACCAAGGGCAAGGACATTATCACCAGCTATGGACAGTACCCTAATGTGCCTCTCATAGGAGTAAAAGGTTGCATTAATTACAACCCTTTACTGTTTAAGAGGCAATTGGGCTATGCCTTGGTTCACCCTCCCAGAGGACAGGATTTAGCTGAGACCCTATATTGTGAAGTGCAACCTAATTCAACTGTTGTCAGGCAAGCTGCCTGGACTTGGGACAACATCCAGACAAAAGGGGTAGCTATTCTTGGAAGATGTAACAATGTTTCTTCAGCTTAGTATACAGACTGGTCCCGTACTAGAGCTCAGATTACCAGAATGCCTTTCACCTTGGAAGACACACCTGGACCATCCACAGTACAACTTGCAGCAACAGTTAGCCTGGAGGAATTTGAAAAGCTGAAGGAAAGGAATGAGCCGCTGTCTCAAGCCCTGAAGAAGACTCTTTGGGAAAGAAGTGATGGTCGCCTAGACATTGAGAGATTGGAAAAGCTCAGGATTGAGCATCTGACCAAGATTGAAAAGACAGAGGACTACATAAGGAAAGCAAGGGCTGGGGAACAGATATTGAAGAATGCCTGCAAGGAGGCCAAGATTCAGAAAGCTAGGGCTGAGCACTATCTGCAAGAGAGCCAGGCTAGGTGGGTCAGGATCACCGAAGCCCGTGCACAAGAAGACCAGAAGACTCAAGCCAAGATTGATCAGTTGGAGGCTAATGAGAAGAAGCAGCAGAAAGCTTTGTTGGCTGCACAGAAGGAGATATCAAAATTAAAGCTTAGAGCAGGGTTAAAAAGATCAAAAGACCAGGACAGGCATAAGAAGCTGACTACTGCCATTGCTACTAGGAACCTATTCATTAGTACCATTACAGAGCACCCAACTGGTCCAGTGACTGAGGCACTCCTGAAGCAGGTCATGGAAGATGATTATGGATTTAATGTCTGATTCCTCTTTGCTTGTTGTTCTTTCCTTTTTTGATGTACTTTCCCTTTTGTTGTAGTTTTGACCCTATATGGGCATGTATTGTAAAACAAACTATGTATTGTTCCTCATTTGTAATATATTTAGTTTTTTTTCATTGGGTTTCTTTTCTCAACAACATCAAGCATCTCCTCGAGGTCTGGAAAGGTCAAAACCAAGAACCAAACCGGATACCTTGGAAAACAAATAAGTATACTGCATTGCATACTGACTTTTTCTTTTTTTTGTAGGTTTTGATTATTATTGTTTCTAAATTTGTTGTGATCTCAGGAAACATTGCTCGTCGCTGAGTGTTCCCTGTCAACCGCACATACCGGTTCCCTACTCGTAACAACCTTCCCGGCATTCAAATGGCGCAGGTACAGCAGGACCTGAATGAGGTCAGAAATTAGATGGCAAACGAAAGAGTCGAGATGAGAAACCAGATGTCTCAATTTATGGCTGTCATGACTGGCTTAGCCCAGAGCCAAGAAAGACTGAGAGAGCTGGTGGAAAGACAGACACCTGAGGAACCTCACCTTGGGACAGGAGGAACCAGCAATAATGAACGAGGACAACCTCGTATTGACCCACCAGAGTATGGACCCCATTTGAATCCAGATGTTAATATCCCAAGAAATGTTCAAGGTAATACTGGTGGGGGCAGAATCCTGCAAGAGGATCCCCAAGAAGAACAATTTACTGTTATTGGAGATGGAGATGAGGTATATGATAGAAGATTGGATGAGATTGCTGAAAAGTTAAGATCTTTGGAATCTCAGAATTCTTTGGGCTTCGACGTGATGGATATGGGGCTGGTAGATGGGGTGAGGATTCCCCACAAATTCAAACCCCATACTTTGAGAAGTATAATGGTACCTCTTGTCTGCATACTCATCTGCAATCTTTCTTGGGAAGGCTCAAGGCTTATACCATGGATGAGAAGTTATAGATGTTCTATTTTGAGGACAGTCTGACTAGAGCTTCAAGAGAATGGTATTCGCATCTAACTAGGGCCACCATAAGATGTTGGAAGGACTTGGCCGAGGCTTTCATCCGACAATATCAGTACAACCTAGACATGGCTCCCAATAGAACTCTTCTAATGGGCATGTCTCAGACTTCAAGGGAGAGCTTCCGGGATTATGCTCAGAGGTGGAGACAGCTTGCTGCTGCTGTCCAGCCACCCATGTCAGAAAGAGAAATGGCTGACATGTTTATGAACACCTTGCAAGGGACTTATATTGATAGACTTGCTGTTTTCTCCTCGACCAGTTTTGCTGATGTAGTTATAGCTGGTGAGAGAATTGAAAGTCTTTTGAAGATGGGCAAAATCTCCGACAATGGTGCAAGTTCCTCCAGCAACCCCAGGAAACCTTTTGCAGGACCCCGAAGGGCGGGTGAAAAAAATGATATTCACACAAGCAGGGGCAAACACCAATATTCTCACAGGTCAATAGCAGTTGTTACCATCCCAGCTCCAGTTCCACAACAACCATTATATCCTCAACAACAACAGCAACATCACCATCAACAGCAATCTCATTTTCCGCAACAGAGAACCTACAACAACAACAATAGCAACCAACAGCAGCGTCCCTTTCAATAGAGGCCACCTCAGGCAAATAGGGTGATTGATCCTATCCCTATGCCTTATGCTGCCTTATTGCCACAACTTCTGAAGCTTAACCTGGTTGAGTTAAGAACGTTGGCACCACCAGATCCTTTTAATCCCCTAAAGAATTATGATTTTAATGTCAGGTGTGCCTTTCACTCCAACGCACCTGGTCACAATACTGAGAAATGCAGAGCCTTACAGATGAAGGTGCAAGATCTGGTTGATTCTAAAGCTCTCAATTTCGCACCTCCTCCGAACGTTAACAGAAATCCTATGCCTTATCATGGTGGGCCTAGGATTAATGCCATTGAAGAGGACTAACCATCTACACTAATTGATAATGTTGCACAGATTCAAACACCACTGGCTGAAGTCAAAGTTAAACTTTTAAGATGTCAAGTGTTCCCAGGCTGTGGGGCTTGTTGTGAATTGTGCAGGACAGCTAGTAATGGTTGTGAGAAACTAAGGATTGGCATAGACGGCCTCATCAAAGATGGGATCTTACAAATTACTTCAACAACTCCTTCAGCAACTCTTGTTTCAACAACAATGGATCCTCCTACAACACCAACAATTCTTCCTTCAACAGTTTCTCCTACAACCGCAACAACAATCATTCCTACTGATTCATCAACAACACCAGCAATCACTCCGCCCATTATTTCAAAAAGTCAAAGTTCAGAAACTTTTTCTTCTACAACGCCAGCACCCTTTTTAACAACAAAATCTTCTACAACGCCAACAAACATTAATGAAGACGTATCAACAGTCACAATCTACTATGACCCAACAAATGTTCCTCTCAGCAGCAATTTCCAACAACAAACTGTGACACCTCCTTCCAGATTTCCGGTCACTATTTACTATGATCCGCACACCATTACAGTACCTTCCTCTGCAGCAATCAGTCCAGTTACCATTACGGTACCTGGGCTTGTTCCTTATGAAAGCAGTAATGCCATACCTTGGCACTACGACTCTGATCTCTACTGTAATGGGGAGAAAATCACTCTGGATTCATCAACCTCTTCACCACAAATTGAAAATATTGGGGGAGGCGGAGGCTTCACCAGAAGCGGACGCCTTTTTGCCTCACAAACACCAAGGCCTAATGCTGAAGCAGAAACTGCTGCTAAAGCGAAAGGAAAGAATGTGGTATCTGAAGAGCCATCTGCCAAAGAAACTCAGAAGACATCTTTTGAACAAGATGTAGACGAGTTCATGAGAATAATAAAAAGGAGTGATTACAAGGTGGTGGACCAGCTTCACCAAACACCCTCCGAAATCTCCATATTATCACTGTTAATGTGTTCCGAAGCTCACAGGAATGCATTATTGAAGGTCCTGCACGCATCATACGTTCTGGAGGAGATTACTGTTAATCAGTTAGAAACTGTGGTTGCAAATGTCAACACCAGTCATGGACTGGGCTTCACAAACGTTGATTTAACGACGAAAGGGTGCAACCATAACAAGGCTTTACATATCACCTTGGAGTGCAAAGGTGTTGTTCTGTCACATGTGCTGGTGGACACTGGGTCTTCACTCAATGTTCTACCAAAGAAAAACTTAGTGAAGTTGGAGTATGATGGCTTGGCATTGCGCCCAAGTAATTTGGTGGTGAGAGCATTTGACGGCTCTAATAGATCAGTGCTTGGGGAGATTGATCTGCCTGTGTTGATTGGCCCGCAAACCTTCAAAACTACATTCTTTGTGATGGACATATAGTCGGCCTATAGATGTCTGTTGGGTAGACCCTGGATCCACGCCGATGGTGCTGTTATGTCTACCCTTCACCAGAAGTTAAAATTCTAGTGGGAGGGCCAAATCATCACCATCTGCGGGGAGGAGGATATTTTTGTTAGCCAGCTGGCTACGTACAAATACATAGAAATGGACGAGGAGATCCATGAGACCATGAGTCAAGGGTTTTAGGCCCTTAACATCAATGAAGCATCTACTGTGTCTGGGACTTCCATCACATCATATCAACAAGCCAGGAAGGTTGTTGAGGAGGGTAGTGCTCAAGGCTGGGGCAAGCTGCTGCCAGTTGAAAAGAAAGAAGACAGATTCGGGTTGGGTTACAGACCAACTCGACAAGATCAACCAGAGGCTGCAATGGAGCCCAAATTTGTCAGCGGGGGAATGTTAACCCCGGACGCTGTGAACAGTTTGGAAGACGAGGAAGAAGACGAACACAACCTGGAAAACTGGATACGTCCAAGAATCCCGGGGAACCAAGTCTCAAACTGGTCTTCCCAGGAAATTATAAGGGTTACTCCTGCAGAGTAATTATTATTTCCTGTCTTTAAAGCATGCATCAAGTCCTGCTGTATCACGGTGGGAGAACTGACTTTAGTTATGTTGCGGATAGCAAGAGTCACCACCGACTTTTATTTTATCCAAAAGGAAAGGGTATAAAAGAACAGGAAAGACCTTAAGAGATATTCTTGGGTCCGGGGGGTAAGTTATGCAAAGGGAAGGTGTTAGCACCCTTTACATCCATGGTTATCCATGGGCTCTTAGTTACTTAGCTCACTTTTGAATTGTTTTTGAAAATGTGAAGTGTGTGAATAGAAAATGTTCATAGGAGTTAATAATGATCCATGTACGGATGCGTAAAAACTTGTTTTTGAAAATTTGTTTGAAATTGTAAAGTGTTTGAAAGTTTTGAATGAAGTGAGCAAGTACATAAGAGAAACCTACCCTAAAGTTTAAGTCTTTCTGTTCTTTATCCTTTAAATGGTAAGACTATCCCTATTATTAAGGAATAGGTAGTCATTACCTTGGATGTAAGGGACATATGAGGGACATCTGTTTTTATGAAGGCAACTGTGGGGTGTATTAAGCATTTAGGAGGGACTATCATCATTATTCGAAAAGGGACTTAATCTTTAAAGGCAACCATTAGGGACTTGATGATTTTTCTTTTAAGGGACTTGCTTTATACACCCCACTTGACCTTATAGTTAGGCAACATGAGGGATAACCTTAGAAAGTGAGATGGCGATCAAAGATCGACTTACGTGTGTGAGTGTTTTAATATTATTTATCTTTAATTAAAATGATCTAAATTTGATTTTAAATAGAATACATGTTTACACTCCCTAAATTACTAACCATAACATAAAAATTAAAATTAAACATTTACAAAATTTACACCAAGGAGCAATTACAAAATAATTATAAGCAATTAAAATAAATATCAAAAAATAAATATATAAGCAAAATATAAATAAATAAGCAAAAATAATAAATAAGCAATAAATAAATAAATAGGGGTTAGTAATAATAAGAATTAAAAATAGGGTTAGTAAAATAATAATGAAAAATTAAATAATGTTAGTGAAATAATAATAATAAAAAGTTAGTAATAACATGGTTAATAATAATAAATATAATTAGCAAAATATTATAAGAAAATAATAAACAAAAGTTAGGTTTTTAGTATGAACAATTAAATAATTATTATAGCATTTTAATTTATGTACAAATTATTAATTTATTTTTAGACTTATTATAATTACAAAACTATTTACATATATATATATATACATTAAAAGAACAAAAATTTATATTATAGACAATTTATAATTACATAAAAAAAAGTTTGATTATATTTATATTTATTAAAATTAATTATGTTAAATGAACATGTACAAAAATTATAAAAATAAAAATTAGGTTTTTAATAAGTATTTAGAAAATAAATTAGGGTTTTGTTTAAAAAATATTTTTTAGGGTTTTTAATTTAATATACAAAACTATTTTAATAATATGCATATATTATATTTACATATATAATAAAGAAAATAATTTTTGAATTAGAAAAATAAAAATTTAGAACTTTAGAAAATAAAATGTTATTTTAGATATTTGAACATATATATACAATACATAATTTATTTTTTATTAATAATAAGAAACAATTAAACTAATTAATTAAAGAAATTAAAATAGAAAAAAGTGGTAAAAATAAGAACTTACCTTGGCTGGGTTTGAACCCAGGACACTCAGATTGCAAACATCAAAACGTACCACCAGACCAGCCATGCCTTGGTGATAATAGAATGGATCAATTTTGTTTTGTGCCTTGTCTTGGAAAATCCAGAAAATAAAAGAAAGCAAAAAGGCCTGGGGGAGGATTGAACCCAGGACCTTTGAACACAAGCAAACGCGCATGACCACCTGGCTGGAAGAGCCCATCTGATAATAGAATGGCAATATAACATAATATATTATGTATGCTTCACCTGGAAAAATAAGAAAAAAAAAGAATGTCCCAGCCAAGACTCGAACCAATGCCATCACCCAATATGCCTACCAGCCTTACCACTGAGACACAAGCGCGCGTGTGACAAACAAACCAACAATTAAACATAAAATATTTTCATTAATATTTGAATTTTCCTGAACGCGCCAACAGCTTCTTCTTCAACCTCATACCTGCGTTTTTACCTGCGAAATCAGCCACGAGTTTTCCTGCGAATTTAGCTGCCTGTTCTTCATTGTTCAAACCTGCGAAATTGAAACTCATACAAGACAGCAACGATTCATGGAATTGATTAATGTTTTATGATCCTCACAGTCCATATAACAATTCTATGTTTCCAGAATTCATTTATATTCAGTAAATCATCAAGCCCTAATTTCAAGAGTGAAACCCTAACAATGGTCGATTCTAATTCAGGCCATGAACCTTTGGTTTAATGATCCAGAAACAACCTACATAACATCACAAACACAATTATGCAAGCAAAATTCAATAACAAGCAATGAATCAATGGAATCGAAAAAAATATTTTCAAGCATAAACAAGCCACGGGTTAAGCATTATGGCACGATTTGGATGCATATGAATGATGGTTTATGATCAGAGAAGTCCAAGGAAGCTCTCCATGTTCTTATTTTACCTTCAAATGTCCTAGATCAAGGAATCCGAATGTGACCTTTTCAATGGTTTTTTGACTTTTCGAACTTACACTTAGAGGCAGCAAATTCGTGTCTTGATGATGGCATTATGTTTAGTACTTATAGGAGATGGAATTTAGGTCATAACATTGATTGATCATGTGGAAATTTTGATTTGAAAAGATTGAAATTGATCATGTCTTAAAATTCAAATATTTGTGCATGAAGGCTTGCTATTTTTGGATCAATCTCATGATTTCCTTCCCTTTCAACTTCAATCAATATTGAAGACCTTCTAGAAAACAAATCTCCATTAAATAACATATTTTCATATTTTATTTCTATTTAAAATGATTTTTTATGAATTAAATCAAAATAAATAAAAATAAAATAATAAAAATTCTGATTTTTAATCATTTGGGTCGTGCATGATGATAATGTATGGATTGGATCACAATTTGGCCAGCCCATTTGGAAAGAATTGGTTCTAGACCTCCATTTTCATCATAAACCATCACAAAATTTCCCAACTTTGCAAAGGCACATCTCCCTCAATTTTAATGCTATGAGGGTGTTCTTGGACATTTTGGAAAGCTTGAAGAGTCCTCTAACCAACCCCATTGGTTTCATGTCCATATCATTTACCAATCTCAAGTTATGCCCTTTTGAAGTTGTTGACTTTTTTGTTGACTTTTGAAATGACCTATAATGTCTTAGCTCATACCTTCCAAATGAAGCATTTTTGGGCTTGGCTTGTGAGACACAAAGTTGTAGAGAATTCAATTTACTTCAAAATGAGCTTTGAGTGGATACTTGGTGATGAAGCATGTGAAAGTTATGGCTGGTCAAAGTTCAGTTGACTTTTACTGAGGAAACCCTAATTTAGAAACTCCTGATTCTTGATGATCTGGAATCTCCTTGATGAATCATGATCAACCCTTGATCAAATGATGAATTTTACTTCATATACTTGATGTTGGCAAAAAATCATGAAGTTTGACTTTGGTTTGACCACAGTTGACCTCAGTTTGACTTTTTAACTGTATTGACTGATTTTGACTTATCTAACCATCTGACTGAGCAAACTTTTGAGAAAAGTCTTGAAACTTGCCATGGGGGTTATTATACACATATAAGAGGTTATGAAGCTCATTTTAAGTCTTGGAAGTCCATTTAGTCTGATTAAGTCAAAACCCTAGTTTTGGATGCACTGCTTAGGAGGTGCATTGTCTGAGGGAATTGTCAACTCTTCTGACCAATTGTGAACCTTGTGAACCATCATAAAATGTCTTGTGAACCTCATGAGAGGTATTGTGAAGCTTGTGAACCTTGTGAACCTTGTGAACCTTCATGAAATGACTTGTGGACTTCATGAACCTCATTAAAGGTATTGAAAGCATTGTGAATCTTGTGAACCTTGTGAACCTTCAAGAAGTAACTTGTAGACTTCATGAACCTCATGAAAGGTATTGAAAGCATTGTGAATCTTGTGAACCTTGTGAACCTTCAAGAAGTAACTTGTAGACTTCATGAACCTCATGAAAGGTCCTGTAAATGTTGAGAAACTTGTGGACCTTGTGAACCTTCATAAAGTAGCTTGTAGACTTCATGAACCTCAGGGAAGGCCTTGAAAGTGTTGGGAAACTTGTGATCCTTGTGAACCTTCTTAGAACACAAAGTCTTGTATTGTGAGGGCAAATTTTGGGGTGCAACAGCTGCCCCTGTTCAATTTTCTGAAACCTGAGGGGTTAGATTGGTATGTTTGCCAGTCGTGACCTGGAAGGTTGAAGGGGATTGAACACAAAAGCCCAAAAATTTGCACTCACCAGTGCATAACATGATATTGATGTTTGGTTGTATATGCTTGAGTGGGCTTAAAGATGCCACTTAGAAGAACTGGAGATGGGCTTAAAGATGCCACTTAGAAGAACTGGAGATGGGCTTAGAGATGCCATCAGGAAGAACTGGTGATGGGCTTAAAGATGCCATCTAAAGTATCAGAATATGATAATGTCTTTATGTTGATACTGGATATCAGTACTAGGTCTTTGTATAAGCCGTCTCTGAATTATTTATGCAACATGATTTGAGTTGTTGGATGGACCAGTAGAAATAAATCTTGTGATGATTATCTCTTCTGGAAATATTTTGGATTAGGGAATGGATCTTTGTACAGACCGTTTGCCTATTCTCCAAGGGCCAAAAGAACGTCAGGATTTGTTCTTAAGGATCAAAAGAACGTCAGGATTTGTTCTTCTGAGTAAAATGTCTTGAACAAGTAGCCAAAAGAGCGTCAGGATTTGCTCTTAAGGATCAAAAGAACGTCAGGATTAGTTCCTCTGAAAAATGTCTTGAACAAGTAGCCAAAAGAGCGTCAGGATTTGCTCTTAAGGGTCAAAAGAACGTCAGGATTTGTTCTTCTAAAGATGTCTTGAACAAGGGGCCAAAAGAGCGTCAGGATTTGCTCTTAAGGATCAAAAGAACGTCAGGATTTGTTCTTCTGAAAAATGTCTTGAACCAGGGAATGGATCTTTTTACAGACCGTTTGCCTGCTGTTCGAGGACATCTTGAGTGGTGTATGGATCATTTCTGACCTGTTGTAAATTATTGATGCTGTTTTTTCTGTTGTAATTATCCTGCAAGGAGAGTGTTAGTTTATGTTATAGGTATGCATGCATAGTATGATGCGCCTAAGTAAATGTATTATGTATTTATGGATATGTATGTTGTGATATGATGTAAATGATGTATGTATGATATGATATAAATGATGTATGTATGATATGATGCTGCCGGAAGCGTCTGGATGTCTTCGTATAACAACTGCTGGCCAGGGAAAATAAATCCCGATTCGTTGTTGAAGAATATGAGGAACTTGTTCCCGTCCTGTTTGATAATATACATAACCTTCCGTATGCTGGGGATAGTAAGGTATATATAACCTCCCGTATGCTGGGGATAGCAAGGTATATATCACCTCCCGGATGCTGGGGATAATACCTTCGTCTTCGTTCGATAGTAGGGTAGATATAGCATCCCGTCTTCGTTCGTCGTACCCTTATTGGAAAGTAAATTCCCGAATATCCGTCTGAGGATAAAAGAGATGTATATAAATTCCAGGGGAGATGAGACTTTATGAAAATGGATTCGTCCTACCGAGGGTTTTGTAGTTTTCTTGTAAAGAGGAACCGGCGAAACTTCGTTGAAATCCTTCCCTCGTTCGTCCTTAGTAAATACTATTACTGCATTTTTATGCATTTCTGGTAAACATCAATCATATTAAGCATACATGCATTTCTGGTAAACATCAATCATATTCAAAAGCATACATACATTCAAACACAACCAATGGACGTTTCGCTTATGTAAATAGGGTAAAAGTAAATCTGGATTCAAAAGATGGAATTTATTTATATCAAAAAGTGACCCATACACGGGTAAGTTTGCACAAGGAGACATAAACCCTAGTAAGAGGATTTTGTCATAAAGTTTTTACAAAACAGAGAAAATCAGCTATGTGGGAAACAATCCTATTGAGTTTCAATTCTACTATTGCCATTATCTTCAAGTATCTCATCTTCTACTGTTGAGACGGAAATGACTAGATTGAGCTTTATCTGTTTGAGCTTGAGTAAGTAGTACAACTGGTTGCAGTTTCATGGGTGATCCAAACGAGACATAGTCATACGCTTTAATCCCTAACTTTTGCCTGGACTGCCTTTTCAGGTTTTCAGTCCACCGGGATACCCTTTTTTGCTCAAGCCGCCTTTTCAGGTTTTCGACTTGCCGGGTGTACATCTTTTTATATATATCCCTAATTTTTGCCCAAACCCTTTTGGTTTGCTGGGATGCCCTTACTTTTGCCTAGGCCAGTCAACCTAGCGGGTCTCTTTTTATGCGTAGTATTTTTTAACTATGTCTGCGTTTACAGGCTGTGGGAAGTCTTCACCATCCATTGTAGTGAGTATCATAGCACCTCCTGAAAATACTGTCTTGACTACAAATGGTCCTTCATATGTCGGAGTCCACTTGCCCCTAGGATCACCCTGTGGTAATATGATACGCTTGATTACCAAGTCACCAGCCTGATATACCTTTGGCTTAACCTTCTTGTTAAAAGCTTTGATCATTCGTTTCTGGTACATCTGGCCATGACAAACTGCTGCTAGCCTCTTCTCGTCAATCAAATTTATCTGGTCAAGCCGAGTCTGAATCCACTCATCTTCATTCAAGCCTGCATCCTTCATAATTCTCAAGGAGGGAATCTGAACTTCAATGGGCAGAACTGCTTCCATACCATAGACTAAGGAGAACGGGGTTGCCCCTGTTGAAGTACGTATTGTAGTACGATAACCATGAAGAGCAAATGGTAACATCTCATGCCAGTCTTTATAAGTAACAGTCATCTTCTGTACAATCTTCTTAATGTTCTTATTAGCAGCTTCAACTGCCCCATTCATCTTTGGACGATACGGAGAAGAATTGTGATGCTTAATCTTGAACTGCGTGCAGAGATCAGTAATCATAGTGTTGTTCAGATTAGAGCCATTGTCAGTGATAATCCTTTCAGGGATGCCATATCTACATATGAGATTATTCTTAATGAATCGAGCCACAACATTCTTAGTAACAGATGCAAATGAAGCTGCCTCCACCCACTTTGTGAAGTAATCAATAGCAACCAGGATGAAACGGTGTCCATTAGAAGCAGTAGGCTTGATCTCACCAATCATATCAATGCCCCACATGGCAAATGGCCAAGGAGCAGTCAACACATTCAATGGTGATGGAGGTACATGAACTTTATCAGCATAGATTTGACACTTATGACATGTTCTGGAGTGTTGATAGCAATCGGCTTCCATGGTAGACCAATAGTAACCTGCTCTCAATATCTTCTTTGCCATAGTATGACCACTAGAATGAGTGCCAAAGATCCCATCATGCATATCTTCCATAATCTCAGTTGCTTCCTTCTTATCCACATAACGAAGCAAAGTTGAATCATGATTGCGCTTGTACAAAATCCCATTACTCAAAAAGAACTTAGCAGAAAACCTTCTCAGAAACTTCCTATCTTTGACAGATGCCCCTTCAGGGAATTCCTGAGCTTCAAGATATCTTTTTACTTCATAGAACCAAGGCTTCTCCTTTGCCCCTTCAGTGTCAATCTCATTGCAGTATGCAGGCTTTTCAAATCTATCAATAGTAATCTTGGGAGCTTCATCATCCCAACTGATCTCAAACATAGATGCCATGGTGGCCAATGCATCGGCCAACTGATTCTATCTTCGTGGAATGTGTCCAAAGGTAATCTCTTTAAAATGTGGGATCAAAGACAACACATGCTCTCTGTAAGGAATGAGGTTATCATGCTTAGTATCCCAATCTCCTTTGATCTGACTAACTACCAGGGCTGAATCTCCATACACATCGAGGAACTGAATCTTCATATCAATAGCAGCTTTAATACCCAGGATACATGCCTCATACTCAGCCATGTTATTAGTACAATAGAAACAAAGTCTGGCAGTAATCGGGGTATGACAACCTTCAGGGGAACTAATCACAACACCAACACCATTACCAAGTGCATTAGAGGCACCATCAAAAACCATAGTCCATCGGGATCCTTGTTCAGGTCCGTCATATTGTCCAGGTTCTTTGGTAATAATCATAATGTCTTCATCAGGGAACTCAAAACTCATTGACTGATAATCATCTACTGCTTGATGAGCCAAATGATCAGCAACAACACTTCCTTTAATGGCCTTCTGAGTAGTATACTGTATGTCATATTCTGTCAAGATCATTTGCCATCTTGCAATTCTTCCGGAGAGAGCAGGTTTCTCAAATATGTACTTGATTGGATCCATCTTCGAAATCAACAAGGTGGTATGAGTCAACATATACTGTCTTAGTCGGTGAGCAGCCCATGCCAAAGCGCAGCAAGTTTTCTCGAGCAGTGAGTATCTTGTTTCACAGTCGGTAAACTTTTTGCTAAGGTAGTATATTGCCTGCTCTTTTCGACCAGACTCGTCATGTTGCCCCAACACACACCCCATTGAGTTGTCTAACACTGTTAAGTACATAATCAAGGGTCTTCCATCAACTGGTGGCATCAAAATTGGTGGTTCCAGCAGATATCTCTTGATTTCATCAAAGGCAGTCTGGCACTCATCATTCCATTCCATCACCTGATCTTTCTTCAACAACTTGAAGATTGACTCACAGATGGCAGTTAACTGGGAAATAAATCTTGCAATGTAGTTTAATCGTCCCAAGTAACCTCTAACCTCCTTCTCAGTACGGGGAGTTGGCATCTCTCGTATAGCTTTCACTTTTGCAGGATCTACTTCAATACCTTTTCCACTGACAATGAAACCCAGGAGCTTTCCATATCTAACCCCAAAAGTACACTTGTTTGGGTTCAACCTCAACTTATATTTCTTCAACCTCTCAAACAACTTGTGCAGATGATCAAGATGTTGCTCTTCATTCTGAGACCTGGCTATCATATCATCTACATATACCTCTATCTCATGATGAATCATATCATGAAACAAAGCCACCATAGCACGCTGATATGTTGCCCCTGCATTCTTCAAACCAAATGGCATTACCTTATAGCAAAAGGTGCCCCACTGTGTCACAAATGTTGTCTTCTCCATATCTTCAGGTGCCATCTTGATTTGATTGTAACCAGAGAAACCATCCATAAAAGAGAATACCTTATGCTGAGCAGTGTTGTCTACCAGAATATCAATATGAGGAAGTGGAAAGTCATCTTTAGGGCTAGCCTTGTTCAAATCTCTGTAGTCTACACACATACGTACCTTACCATCTTTCTTAGGAACTGGTACTACATTTGCAACCCACTGAGGATAAGAAGTCACTGCTAAGAACCCTGCATTGAACTGTTTCATTACCTCTGCCTTGATCTTTTCTGACATTTCAGGACGCATACGACGAACCTTCAGCTTCTTTGGACGACAATCTTCTTTCACTGGTAAACGGTGAACCACAATGTCTGTATCCAACCCTGGCATATCTTCATAAGACCAAGCAAAGATCTCCACATAGTCACGTAACATCTGAATTAATCTGCTCTTGACACTGTCCTCTAAATCAGCCCCTATCTTGACCTCTTTTCTGTTTTCTTCAGTTCCCAGATTCACAACTTCGACTGGATCTTCATGTGGCTGTATAGCTTTCTCTTCTTGTTGTAACAACCTAGCAAGCTCTACAGGTATTTCACAATCGTCCTCATTTCCGTCTTCAGTTTGATAGATCGAATTCTTGAAATTATAATTGGCAATAGTAGAACTGTTATCAACAGGATCCAGAGTGGATGAGGATCTGCATTTTAGTGATGTGGGTGTGTGTAAGAACACATAGCTGATAAAACAAAAATAAAAGAAAAGAAAGACAAGGAACACAATATTTACGAAAACGGAACGTCCACTGATTTTATTGAATGAAGTATGCAAATGAAATGACAGCCCGTAACAAGCACACCATTGTGCCCCGGGTAAGGCACATGGCTTGAAAGTTTTATTGTTCAGAAATTACAAATTTAAAAAACACAACACAGTAATAGTATTTACTCATGACTAAAGGAGATAGGGATAACATCTTCAGCTTTCCAATTATTGAGTCCAGCACCCACAGTAGGAAAAATCCATGCATCCAAGTTGTAGTCTTCATCATAGTCTCCCACGGCGTTGATCTGATCTTTCATAACCCCTTGATCGGTGATACGAACAGCACGAGTACGACGAACAACCTTCTGGGATTCTGCAGTGAAACCCAAACCAAATTTGTCAGACTTGTATGGGATATCAGGAAGCTGACCCCAAATAGTACAACCACCTTCATCCACCACAGCTCTAGCATCATTGAGGGAAGCCATTGCCATTGTTGGAGGCTTTCTGGTGACCACAGGAACTTTCTTCACAACAGGAGGAGCTACATAATCATTAACAACCCAAGGAACCACTTCAAATGTCTGACACGGAGTTTCAACGTATTCACCTTCCATTTCCAGATACTTGAAAGTGTTTACATGGCTGACAAAGTATTCTTCTTCTCCATAGACAGTAACAACCTTCCCATCCACCGGATATCTCAACTTTTGGTGCAATGTAGAGGTTACAACACCTGCCCCATGGATCCAGGGACGACCAAGCAGACAAGAGTACGAAGGACGAATATCCATCACAAAAAATGTAGCAGTAAACACCTGGGAGCCAACTTTGATTGGAAGATCAATTTCTCCATGTATTACTCTTCTAGAACCATCAAAAGCCTTTACCACAATATTACTGGGCTTCAGCACAGCATCTTCAGGACTCAGCTTATTTAGGACTTCCTTAGGCAACACATTCAGAGAGGAACCATTATCTATTAGTACATGTGACAAGGTAGTGCCTCTGCATTCAATTGAAATATGCAAGGCCCTGTTATGATCCCTCTTGGCAGGGGTCAAGTCAGCATCAGAAAACCCTAACCCATTGTCATAGGTCAGGTGGGCAACACAGTTCTCAAATTGGTCAACAGAAATTGCACTGGGTACATGAGCAGTCTTCAGAAACTTGATCAAGGACTTGGCATGAGCCTCAGAACATAACAATAAGGACAGCATGGAAATCTTTGAGGGAGTATGCCCCAACTGATCAACAATGTCATAATCACTCTTGCGAATGATTTTCAATACTTCTTCCATCTGCTTAGAGAGATCATCAGCAGCTGGCACATCAGTAGATACAGGCTCAATAACAGGACCCTTGCCCCGAGCATCAGTGGTGGAAGTAGCAGCAGGAGTAACTGCATTCTTAGAAGCAACTGGAGGAGAGAAGACTCTTCCACTACGAGTGATCTTGCTAGATCCAGCAATGTTATCAATGTCAACAGGCACATCAGCTACAGGCTCTTGCTTAACACCATGGATATAAACATCAGATCCATAATGCCAAGGCATAGCTTTGTCAGACGTATATGGGATAGGACCAGGAGTAGTAATGACCACAGGAGCTACTCTGGCTTCAACAACAACTTTCACGGGACCTTCAGCAGTAATTTTGATTGGACCCTGATGAGTGATTTTGATAGGACCCTTTGAAGTGATTCTTACCGGTACTTTGTCAACCATGTCAACCTCTTCAGTCTTCTTACCTTGCGTAATATGATCTACCATACTTTCCACGGAAGATGGTCTTCTCTCAAACACTATGGTGTAATTATTCATGAGACGTTGAATTCCGTCCTTCAACTTCCAACACTTTTCTGGATTATACTCACAATAAACACAATCTTCACGACAACCTGGAAAGAACCCAGCTTGTACTAACTTCTCTCTGATGATGGCCAATGGTGTGGTCAACTCTGCAACTGAATGGATATGTAAATCTTCATCAATGGCATTGACAGTCTTCTCGTGATTTGGCATTGGAGCAGTAATCACATTTGGAGTACCTGGAGGATCAAACTCAATTTCTCCAGCATCAATCATATCTTGAATTTTATTCTTCAAGATCCAGCAGTTATTAGTATCATGTCCCTGACAGTTTGAATGGTATGCACACCGTGCATTGGGATTGTACCTGGGAGAGGTAACATTAGGATTCTGAGGAGCCTCTTTCAAAGTAATAAGTTCATCCTTCAACAAGTGTTGCAATGCCTGAGCCATTGACATGTTGATCTTCGTGAACTGCCTTCTATCCCTCTGTTGGTTGCCCTGTGGCTGCTCTGTTGTTGCAGGAGTTGGATTTGAAATATGAACTGCACTAACAGACTGATGCCTTCTGTTACGATCAGGTTGACCATAAACAGCATTGGATTCTTTCTTCCCAGTGGGAGGCTTCTTTGCAGCACCTGATGAAGAAGTGCCCACATGGATCTTACCATTCTTTATACCATTTTCTACTCGCTCTCCTGTCATTATTAACTCAGTGAAGCCAGATGATGAACTCCCAATGAGATGACTGTAAAACGGACCATTCAGCGTACACATGAACATATCAACCAATTCCCTGTCAGTTAAAGGGGGTTGAACTCTTCCAGCTAAATCTCTCCACTTCTGAGCATACTCTTTGAAACTTTCTTTGGCACCCATAGACATGCTCTGAAGCTGCATGCGGGTGGGGGCCAAGTCAGCATTGTATTGATACTGCTTATAGAAAGCTTCAGCAAGATCATTCCAGTCTCTGATGTTGGCACTCTCCAACTGATAATACCACTCCAGCTGAGCTCCAGATAAGCTCTCTTGAAAGAAATGGATCCACAACTTTTTATCAGCGGTGTGAGGTTGAATTCTTCTGACATAAGACCTCAGATGCAGCTTGGGACAAGAGACCCCATCGTAAACAACAAATGTAGGAACCTTGAAACCAATGGGTATGACTACCCCAGATATCAGACTCAAATCTTCAAAATCCAGCCCAGATGATTTCTGCAACTCCATAGCATCCATTCTATCCACCAACATCTTGAATTTGTCTTCATTAGGATCATGGTAGTAATTGGCCTCAGAATCAGAGTCCCCCATAGTGTTGTGGAGACTGCCTCCCTCTTTTTCAGATTCCTCAGATTCATAGTCTTCAGCTGGTTCTTTGGTCTTGGCAAGACCTTTGAACCTTCTTCCCATGTTGATCAAACCAGCTGACCTTCTAGTCTTCTTAGTCTTCTTGGCCAGCAGTGCCTTCAATTCATCCTGCCCCTTGGACAGGTTCAAGATCAGCTCTTGGAACTGTGCATTTTGTGCCTGGAGATCCTTAACTGATTGTTCAAGAGCCATTGCTGAAATAAACAGCGAGAAGATGAGAAACCTGTGCACAATTATAAACCTGTGATGCAATGAAATGATATGGTAATGCATATGCAATGTTTTCAAGGACCGCAGGATTTAAATTTGCTTAGACAAACAAGAAAGTAAACTTTTATTAGTAATAACTTTGTTTTGCCTTTTAGGCTTACAAAAATGAAATGAAATAAGTACAAAAGATGGGGTTTTAAGTCTCCCATGGACGTTTCCTCTTTGTATTGAGGTATGAGTTAAGGTTTCGTTCCTCGTGAAGTTGCTTTGTTAGTTCCAGGATCCTTTCTTGGCTTGCTTTGTAATGAGCCTCGAAAGTATCCCTTTGCTCCTTCAGTTGGATCCATGATCTCTGCAAGTCTTCCATATCAGTAGGCATGTCTGGGTGAAGGATGGTATAAGCTGTGTCTCCTTCAGCAACAGGTTCCATGATGACTGGTAGGACGGCAGGATATGGCATCATGAGAGTCTGAGCACGAGATCGTACCCATCTGAGATAAGTCTCCATAGGAATAGTGTACTTAGGCTCCAGTGTCTTGCTGTCAATCCTGTTTACCTTTCCCCAAGCTCGTATGAATCTCTGACGGTAACCTTGAAGATCGTTGTCGTAATCAAACACAATGCCCTGAATCAACATGTCATGTGGACCATCACTCCGGGCGTAACCAAACTGTCGTAAAGCTAGAGAGGGGTTGTAGGTGATGCCTCCTCTTATGCCTAGAAGTGGCACATTAGGAAACTCCCCACAACGGTCAATGATGGTGACATTCTCCATAGATCTGGAGCACCAATGGATATCTGAGTGAGAAAGTGACATGATCCTCTTGGACCATCTGAACCCTTGCTCATTCTTCATTACCGAGCGAGGAAGGTGAGAAATAAACCACCTAGAAAGCAAAGGTATGCAGCACATCAAAGTTCCTCTTGCCCTTGTAGTACGGGTGTGAAGAGAATGCAAGATGTCCCCAAGTAAAGTAGGTACTGGATTGTGACTCAGGAATATGTTGATGGCATGAACATCTATGAGCTGATCTGGATTGGGGAACAATACTAAGCCATAAATCAGCAAGGCCAAGATCTCCTCAAAAGCATCATAGCTCATGGCCTTCAAGAACAACTGAGCCTTCTCTATCAACACCTTGGCAAGAATACCCTTGACTCCACTTCTCGTCTCTAGAACAATGTCAGACTTCTTCAGATGTAGAGCTGCAGCAATAATCTCTGGTTTAAGCTCCTTCTCCAAGCCTGTGAAGGGTCTTTGATCAAGAACAGGTATACCCAGAAGTTTAGAGAACTCTTCCATGGTTGGAACCAGCTGATAGTTAGGGAATGTAAAGCAATGGTGCTTAGGGTCAAAGAACTGAAACAACACACTCATCATGTCTTCATTGAACCCTGAAGTGACTAGATCTAGTAGGTGACCATGTCTCTTGATGAACTGGGAATGATCAGACACTTGAGAAACCAACTCTTTAAGCTTAGCAGGTATGCCCACAAAGTTGATCCTGATGGTGTTTCTACGAGCAGAAGCCATGACCTGCAACAAAGAACAAAGATAAATCCTTTGGTCCTTGAAATGGTTAGTGAAAATGCTATGCTTATGATGCATGATGATGTCATGATGTTATGCTCAATCACAAACATGTGGCACACACAAACAAGTCACACCATAGCCCTAGGTTTAAAGGCTTGCATGAGGTTCAATGGTAAGTACCCTCCCCTGAAGTTAGTTGGTTCATCCTGTCCTACAAAAGTAACCAGGTTCTAAGGGATCTCAATATCATTGATCCTTCACAAGGGTGGTTGTTCAGAAGGCAACTTACTTGCCAACCAAAACCCTCCAAGTTCAAGATCTCAATGAGCGTAGTATCGAGTGTCAACCAACTTCAGTCTGCACCAAAGTCGGTTACCTCACTACTTTCTAAAGGCCAAGATGAGTTAACTAGGGTTCTAAAAGTTAGTTAGTGCATTGACAACATATGGCAGCCTCATATTATCCTCAACTTGACTTAAGGAACATAAGCACCAACCAAGAAGTCGCACTAACTATGGCCACCAGATCAACCGTATCGATATACGTCGTACAGTTTCCTTGGTCTATTGCCATTTACCTAAGGTACACTAGATCCGGGTTAGGACCTTTCACACATAAGAGCACCCCAACAGATAAGTATAAAGCAAACAAGGCAAACAATTTAAAGTGATCTTAATTCCTAAGGGTACCCCTCTTAAATTAATTCCCCAGCAGAGTCGCCAGTTCTGTAACACGGTGGGAGAACTGACTTTAGTTATGTTGCGGATAGCAAGAGTCGCCACCGACTTTTATTTTATCCAAAAGGAAAGGGTATAAAGAACAGGAAAGACCTTAAGAGATATTCTTGGGTCCGGGGGGTAAGTTATGCAAAGGGAAGGTGTTAGCACCCTTTACATCCATGGTTATCCATGGGCTCTTAGTTACTTAGCTCACTTTTGAATTGTTTTTGAAAATGTGAAGTGTGTGAATAGAAAATTTTCATAGGAGTTAATAATGATCCATGTACGGATGCGTAAAAACTTGTTTTTGAAAATTTGTTTGAAATTGTAAAGTGTTTGAAAGTTTTGAATGAAGTGAGCAAGTACATAAGAGAAACCTACCCTAAAGTTTAAGTCTTTCTGTTCTTTATCCTTTAAATGGTAAGACTATCCCTATTATTAAGGAATAGGTAGTCATTACCTTGGATGTAAGGGACATATGAGGGACATCTGTTTTTATGAAGGCAACTGTGGGGTGTATTAAGCATTTAGGAGGGACTATCATCATTATTCGAAAAGGGACTTAATCTTTAAAGGCAACCATTAGGGACTTGATGATTTTTCTTTTAAGGGACTTGCTTTATACACCCCACTTGACCTTATAGTTAGGCAACATGAGGGATAACCTTAGAAAGTGAGATGGCGATCAAAGATCGACTTACGTGTGTGAGTGTTTTAATATTATTTATCTTTAATTAAAATGATCTAAATTTGATTTTAAATAGAATACATGTTTACACTCCCTAAATTACTAACCATAACATAAAAATTAAAATTAAACATTTACAAAATTTACACCAAGGAGCAATTACAAAATAATTATAAGCAATTAAAATAAATATCAAAAAATAAATATATAAGCAAAATATAAATAAATAAGCAAAAATAATAAATAAGCAATAAATAAATAAATAGGGGTTAGTAATAATAAGAATTAAAAATAGGGTTAGTAAAATAATAATGAAAAATTAAATAATGTTAGTGAAATAAAAATAATAAAAAGTTAGTAATAACATGGTTAATAATAATAAATATAATTAGCAAAATATTATAAGAAAATAATAAACAAAAGTTAGGTTTTTAGTATGAACAATTAAATAATTATTATAGCATTTTAATTTATGTACAAATTAATAATTTATTTTTAGACTTATTATAATTACAAAACTATTTACATATATATATACATTAAAAGAACAAAAATTTATATTATAGACAATTTATAATTACATAAAGAAAAGTTTGATTATATTTATATTTATTAAAATTAATTATGTTAAATGAACATGTACAAAAATTATAAAAATAAAAATTAAGGTTTTAATAAGTATTTAGAAAATAAATTAGGGTTTTGAAAATTAGGGTTTTGTTTAAAAAATATTTTTTAGGGTTTTTAATTTAATATACAAAACTATTTTAATAATATGCATATATTATATTTACATATATAATAAAGAAAATAATTTTTGAATTAGAAAAATAAAAGTTTAGAACTTTAGAAAATAAAATGTTATTTTAGATATTTGAACATATATATACAATACATAATTTATTTTTTTATTAATAATAAGAAACAATTAAACTAATTAATTAAAGAAATTAAAATAGAAAAAAGTGGTAAAAATAAGAACTTACCTTGGCTGGGTTTGAACCCAGGACACTCAGATTGCAAACATCAAAACGTACCACCAGACCAGCCATGCCTTGGTGATAATAGAATGGATCAATTTTGTTTTGTGCCTTGTCTTGGAAAATCCAGAAAATAAAAGAAAGCAAAAAGGCCTGGGGGAGGATTGAACCCAGGACCTTTGAACACAAGCAAACGTGCATGACCACCTGGCTGGAAGAGCCCATCTGATAATAGAATGGCAATATAACATAATATATTATGTATGCTTCACCTGGAAAAATAAGAAAAAAAAAGAATGTCCCAGCCAAGACTCGAACCAATGCCATCACCCAATATGCCTACTAGCCTTACCACTGAGACACAAGCGCGCGTGTGACAAACAAACCAACAATTAAACATAAAATATTTTCATTAATATTTGAATTTTCCTGAACGCGCCAACAGCTTCTTCTTCAACCTCATACCTGCGTTTTTACCTACGAAATCAGCCACGAGTTTTCCTGCGAATTTAGCTGCCTGTTCTTCATTGTTCAAACCTGCGAAATTGAAACTCATACAAGACAGCAACGATTCATGGAATTGATTAATGTTTTATGATCCTCACAGTCCATATAACAATTCTATGTTTCCAGAATTCATTTATATTCAGTAAATCATCAAGCCCTAATTTCAAGAGTGAAACCCTAACAATGGCCAATTCTAATTCAGGCCATGAACCTTTGGTTTAATGATCCAGAAACAACCTACATAACATCACAAACACAATTATGCAAGCAAAATTCAATAACAAGCAATGAATCAATGGAATCGAAAAAAATATTTTCAAGCATAAACAAGCCACGGGTTAAGCATTATGGCACGATTTGGATGCATATGAATGATGGTTTATGATCAGAGAAGTCCAAGGAAGCTCTCCATGTTCTTATTTTACCTTCAAATGTCCTAGATCAAGGAATCCGAATGTGACCTTTTCAATGGTTTTTTGACTTTTCGAACTTACACTTAGAGGCAGCAAATTCGTGTCTTGATGATGGCATTATGTTTAGTACTTATAGGAGATGGAATTTAGGTCATAACATTGATTGATCATGTGGAAATTTTGATTTGAAAAGATTGAAATTGATCATGTCTTAAAATTCAAATATTTGTGCATGAAGGCTTGCTATTTTTGGATCAATCTCATGATTTCCTTCCCTTTCAACTTCAATCAATATTGAAGACCTTCTAGAAAACAAATCTCCATTAAATAACATATTTTCATATTTTATTTCTATTTAAAATGATTTTTTATGAATTAAATCAAAATAAATAAAAATAAAATAATAAAAATTCTGATTTTTAATCATTTGGGTCGTGCATGATGATAATGTATGGATTGGATCACAATTTGGCCAGCCCATTTGGAAAGAATTGGTTCTAGACCTCCATTTTCATCATAAACCATCACAAAATTTCCCAACTTTGCAAAGGCACATCTCCCTCAATTTTAATGCTATGAGGGTGTTCTTGGACATTTTGGAAAGCTTGAAGAGTCCTCTAACCAACCCCATTGGTTTCATGTCCATATCATTTACCAATCTCAAGTTATGCCCTTTTGAAGTTGTTGACTTTTTTGTTGACTTTTGAAATGACCTATAATGTCTTAGCTCATACCTTCCAAATGAAGCATTTTTGGGCTTGGCTTGTGAGACACAAAGTTGTAGAGAATTCAATTTACTTCAAAATGAGCTTTGAGTGGAGACTTGGTGATGAAGCATGTGAAAGTTATGGCTGGTCAAAGTTCAGTTGACTTTTACTGAGGAAACCCTAATTTAGAAACTCCTGATTCTTGATGATCTGGAATCTCCTTGATGAATCATGATCAACCCTTGATCAAATGATGAATTTTACTTCATATACTTGATGTTGGCAAAAAATCATGAAGTTTGACTTTGGTTTGACCACAGTTGACCTCAGTTTGACTTTTTAACTGTATTGACTGATTTTGACTTATCTAACCATCTGACTGAGCAAACTTTTGAGAAAAGTCTTGAAACTTGCCATGGGGGTTCTTATACACATATAAGAGGTTATGAAGCTCATTTGAAGTCTTGGAAGTCCATTTAGTCTGATTAAAGTCAAAACCCTAGTTTTGGATGCACTGCTTAGGAGGTGCATTGTCTGAGGGAATTGTCAAATCTTCTGACCAATTGTGAACCTTGTGAACCATCATAAAATGTCTTGTGAACCTCATGAGAGGTATTGTGAAGCTTGTGAACCTTGTGAACCTTCATGAAATGACTTGTGGACTTCATGAACCTCATTAAAGGTATTGAAAGCATTGTAAATCTTGTGAACCTTGTGAACCTTCAAGAAGTAACTTGTAGACTTCATGAACCTCATGAAAGGTATTGAAAGCATTGTGAATCTTGTGAACCTTGTGAACCTTCAAGAAGTAACTTGTAGACTTCATGAACCTCATGAAAGGTCCTGTAAATGTTGAGAAACTTGTGGACCTTGTGAACCTTCATAAAGTAGCTTGTAGACTTCATGAACCTCAGGGAAGGCCTTGAAAGTGTTGGGAAACTTGTGATCCTTGTGAACCTTCTTAGAACACAAAGTCTTGTATTGTGAGGGAAAATTTTGGGGTGCAACACCTGCGTCTTGCCCAAGATGTCAGGGCTCATTTTGTAATCGGGCCATCTTGTATTTTGTGCAAATGATCAATTAATGAATATCAGGACATCTTTTGCAAATGAGTCTTTTCTTTTTTCGCTCACAGTTTTTCATTTTTCATTTTTTGTACAAAAATAAAATGGCAATGTTTTTCAAAATAATAACTTCGTTTTCACCTTTTCTAAGCAAGATAAAATTGATCACTAAAATGAACAAATCTAAACCCTTGCAGAGAGTGCCCTCCAGACTGCACCGACAATAACACCGCTATGACTTCGTATGACTTTGACAATCCGATCAATCAAGCCGATGAAGAGGTTGAAGAAGATTATGAGCTACCTGAAGAACTAGCCAGATTGCTAAGACAAGAGGAGAAGGTTATCACTCCTCATCAGGAGGAAGTTGAGACGGTTAATCTTGGTACATAAGAAGACTTGAAAGAAGTGAAGATCGGGGCCCGTCTGCAAGATTCGGTGAAAGAGCAACTTATTGACATGCTTCGGGAGTATATGGATGTTTTTGCTTGGTCTTATCAGGACATGCCAGGTCTGGATACCGACATCGTTATGCACAAGCTGCCTCTAAAAGAAGACTGTCCTCCAGTAAAACAGAAGATGTGCTGTACTCGTCCGGATATGGCTATGAAGATAAAAGAAGAAGTACAAAAACAGTGGGACGCCGGTTTCCTTGCTGTAACTAGTTACCCGCCGTGGGTTGCTAACATTGTACCTGTGCCTAAGAAGGATGGCAAAGTACGGATGTGTGGATTACCGGGATCTGAACAGAGCCAGCCCGAAAGATGACTTCCCATTACCTTACATTGATGTATTGGTCGACAATACGGCTCAGTTCTCGGTGTTCTCCTTCATGGACGGATTTTCAGGATATAACCAGATTAAGATGTCACCTGAAGACATGGAGAAGACAACTTTCATCACACCCTGGGGCACATTCTGTTATAAGGTGATGCCATTTGGACTGAAGAATGTTGGTGCCACTTATCAACGGGCTATGGTAACATTATTCCATGACATGATCCATAAAGAAATCGAATGTTACGTGGATGACATGATTTCCAAGTCCCTCACAGAAGAAGACCACCTGTTAAATCTGTTGAAGCTATTCAAGCGTTTGAGGAAGTACCAATTGAAGTTAAACCCCAACAAGTGCACATTCGGGGTGCGGTCCGTTAAACTGCTGGGTTTTATTGTAAGTGAGAAGGGGATTGAAGTTGACCCTGACAAAGTCAAAGCCATTCAAGAAATGCCTGCACCAAAGACAGAAAAGGAAGTTCAGGGGTTTCTAGGTAGATTGAACTACATTTCACGGTTCATATCTCACCTTACAGTGACCTGTGAGCCCTTGTTCAAGTTGTTAAGGAAAGAACAAACGGTCAGGTGGAATGAAGACTGCCAAAGGGCTTTTGACAAAATCAAGGAATACTTACAAGAGCCTCCAATTCTTATGCCTCCAGTTGAAGGAAGACCTCTAATAATGTACTTGACAAGTATTAGAAGAATCAATGGGGTGTTTGCTGGGCCAACATGACAAGTTTGGTCGAAAAGAGTATGTAATATACTACCTAAGCAAAATGTTTACTGACTGTGAACAACGTTATTCACTGCTCGAGAAAACTTGCTGTGCTTTAGTGTGGGCTGCTCGCCGACTAAGGCAGTATATGTTGACCTGCACTACCTTATTGATCTCAAAGATGGATCCAGTCAAGTATATATTCGAGAAGCCAACACTTACTGGATAGGTTGCAAGATGACAAATGATTCTCACGGAATATGAGATTCAGTACACATCCCAAAAAGCCATCAAAGGCAGTGTGTTGTCTGATTATCTTGCTGAGCAACCCATTGATGATTACCAGCCTATGAGATTTGACTTCCCCGATGAAGACATCATGTTCATAAAAGCAAAAGATTATGAAGAGCCTATTCACACTGAAGGGCCTGACCCAGAAGAAGAATGGACAATGATGTTCGATGGGGTTGTTAATATGAATGGTCGTGGTGTTGGTGCAGTACTCATTACACCTAAAGGAGTTCACATGCCTTTCTCGGCAAAACTCACCTTTAACTGCACTAACAACGAAGCTGAATACGAAGCCTGTACCATGGGTCTTAAGGAAGCCATTGACCTTAGGATCAAGACGTTAACTGTATTCGGAGATTTAGCTCTGGTAATCAATCAAACCAACGGCAAATGGTACACTCACCAGGAGCATCTGATTCCATACTGGGATTATACGAGGAGAATACTAACCTTCTTCACAACAGTCAAACTTGAGTATATCCCTCGAGATGAAAATTAGTTTGTAGATGCTCTGGCTACCATTTCTTCCATGATCAAAGTTCAAGCTGCCAACTTTGTACCTCGGATTTCAGTGTCCAGACTTGACAGACCAGCGTACGTATTCTCAGTAGACATTGCTAAAGATGATAAGCCTTGGTTCTATGACATTAAACGCTTCTTGGAGGATCATACATACCCACCTGGGGCATCTTTTAATGATAAGAAGACATTAAGAAGGCTAGCTGATAGTTTCTTCCTGAATACCGATGGTTCCTTGTACAAGAGAAACTTTGATATGGTACTTCTCAGATGTGTTGATAAGATAGAGGAAGACTTATTGATGCACGAGGTGCATGAAGGATCTTTCGGTACCCATGCCGGAGGACATGCAATTGCTATGAAATTGTTGAGATCAGGCTACTACTAGATCACGATGGATGCAGACTGTTGTGCATATGCCAGAAAGTGCCACAAATGCCAGATTTATGCAGACAAAGTGCATGTGCCTTCGAATCCTTTGAATTTGATGTCTTCACCTTGGCCCTTTGCCATGTTGGGCATTGATATGATTGGCAAGATTGAACCGACTGCTTCAAATGGCCACAGATTCATCCTAGTAGCTATTGACTATTTCACCAAGTGGGTTGAAGCAGCTTCGTATGCGAATGTCAGCAGGCAAGTGGTAGCCCGATTCCTGAAGAGAGACATCATCTGTCGGTATGGAGTGCCCGAGCGAATCATTACTGATAATGGTTCCAACTTGAACAATAAAATGATGGAAGAACTATGTCGGGACTTCAAAATCCAACACCATAATTCTTCTCCTTACAGGCCAAAGATTAATGGCGCTGTTGAGGCAGCTAACAAGAATATCAAGAAGATTGTGCAAAAGATGGTGGTCACCTACAAAGATTGGCATGAAATGCTACCATTTTCCTTACATGGGTACTGTACCTCAATCAGAACATCCACTGGGGAAACACCATATCAGCTTGTGTATGGTATGGAGGCAGTCCTACCTGTTGAAGTTGAATTACCCTCGTTACGGGTACTGATGGATGTCAAGCTGAATGAAGTAGAATGGGTCCGTTCTCGGTATAATCAACTGAATCTGATCGAAGAAAAGAGATTAAATACAATCTGTCATGGACATTTATATCAGAAAAGGATGAAGAAAGCCTTCGATCAGAAAGTCAGGCTTCGGGAATACCAAGTAGGAGATCTTGTGCTGAAAAGACTCCTTCCTCCTCATACAGACCACAGGGGCAAGTGGACCCCGAACTACGATGGTCCATTCATAGTAAAGAAAGTTTTCTCTGGTGGAGCACTGATGCTCACTACTATGGATGGTGAAGACTTCCTGTCCCATGTGAATTCAGATGTAGTTAAAAAATACTTCGCATAAAATGACCCGCTGGACATAAAAACAGAATGTAAGTCCATGCAAAAATAGGGCATCCCGGCGAGTCAAAAACAAAATAAGAGACTCGGGTAAAAATAAGGGAAAATAAAGAGAAAAAAATGTACACCCGCTGAGTTGAAAAGCCACATTGGATAGCTCAGGCAAAAATGGGTATCCCGGTGGATTGAAAACCCGAAAGGGCGATCCACGCAAAATAAGGGAATAAGCGAACAACTGCATTCTGAATTCGTCTATATCATTCACAACAAGGCAAGCTTCAAAAAGTTAAAGCATCGGTCAGAATCAACCTTCTTCAGAAAGCAGTATAAGAAGGACTTCAATGTCATACGAGTCATAGCAAAAGGGAAGCTCACTGAAGCGTCATCAACATTGCCAGCACCTTTTTGTTTCTCAATTTGTAACAATCTCCTCATTTCAGGGGATCCATTTCTTTGATTGTACTTGCCAATTCAAGGCACCCAAATTAATAAAAACAGTTTTTTTCAGTCACATTTCATCTTGTACATTTTATTTCATTTGCGAAAATGTCTGATATCCTTGATATAATGGTTGCATAAAAAACAGATGTGCTTTCCTAATCACATGCTTGCAGGAAATTTATTACTTACTCCCAGGAGTGTCTAAATTCCTATGATGGAATCCGGTAAGGGATGCCTCGGGGAACTTGTACGTTTCTTTGTCATAACAAGATTGCAGGTATTCAACACGCAACATGGGGCATGAAAGCTTTTCCCCAGCAAGCTGCCAAATCATTATTTCCTCAGCACATCTTCCAAACAACACCAGAAGAGCTCTCTCTCCCCATCAAGAACTATCGGGCATCACTTCTCCAGCACATCTGTCAGAGCAGCATCAGAGGATGTTCATTTCCCCAGTCGAGTGCTAGACAGGGAACCATCTCACCACAGAGCTCCAGCCTCTATCTAGAAGAGAAAAGTCTGAAAATCTCACAACAAAGTGGCAAAGGCATCCACAGCCCCAGCTAGGTCCCCCATTATTAGGGTTGGTCTATCAGTGACTTATTTCCCCAAGCAGAATCATCTGTATCATATCTACCAATGATCTCATCCCCAACTTGGATTTTCCTTCGAGCAGATCAACCAGAGATTTTTCACAGCAACGAGATCTGAATCCCTGATCGGTATCTTTGCATAATCATAGCATTCGCATCATAAGCCACCTCATAGCGTAGCATTCCGTCTAATACGGGGAATTACGGCAAAAATCAAACATATTGCATAATCACAAGTCATGTTTTGAATCAAGCGCCTGTATATACCTACATTCTGTCAGCAATATACAAAGACTCCCAGTCCCAGCAGAAAGCCAAAGCGTCCCCTTTGCACTCACAAATACATATCAATATAGGCTCACCCGACACTCGTCCGTGTCATGAAATTCCCCTGCAGATATGAACCACAAACAAATATCTATACACTCCTTTGACACACGATTGCCTAAATGCTTATTGAAAACCAAACACTTGTTTATAATACACTTCTTTCGACACCCGTCCGTGTCATCTTATACCCACACTTGTTTATAATACACTTCTTTATGACTTATACACTTTCTCTTATGATACTCATCCGTGTCATACTCTCCCTAGCAAGTTGAACACTCATCTGTATATCACTCATGCTCGTTTTTCACTCATACAGATACTCGTCCATATCTTGTATACACCACTTATCTTTCTTCAAATTCAACACTCGTCTGTGTTCTTTGTTAACTAGTTGGTACTCGTCCGTATCATCATCTCTGAACATGCGTCATCGTTTGTTTCTACTGATACTCGTCTGTATCATAGTCTTAAGGATGCTCGTCCGCGTCTTTAATCTATACATAGTGTCAAACACTTATACCGTTCCTTTCTTGAATGTAGATACTCGTCTGTGTCTACCATTCAACAGAAGAATCCCCATTAAAGCAAAATTCCTTTTCTATCTGACATTCGTCCTATGTCATGATACTTTCGGTAGCCGTACCCTGCCAGGTGATCGTCCTTCACCTTTTTATGACCGTCCCTCATCATTCACCCAGCGGAGTCTCCATTATTGGAACCCTTTTCTATCCGACATTCGTCCTATGTCGCGATATTTTAGCAGCCGTCCCCTGCCAGGTGATCGTCCTTCACCTCTTGATGATCGTCCTTCATCATGTTATCCGATGGCCGTCCCCATCGTCGACCTTTTCTATCCGGAATTCATCCTATGTCGTGATACTTTCGATAACCGTACCTTGCCAGGTGATCGTCCTTCACCTTAGATGACCGTCCCTCATCTTATCCCCAACAGAGCAGCCGTCCCCTGCTAGGTGATCGTCCTTCACCTTTGATGACCGTACCTCATCATTTATTGCATTTATGCTTCAAACCTGATGGCCATCCCCATCATTTAACTTTACCTTTAATCCCCATAGAATCTTATTTCTTTACCTGATGGTCGTCCCCATCATGATGCCTCCATTGCCCCATCATGGCGGTCGTCCCCGTCATTGCTTTATCTCCAGCAGTCGTCCTCTGCTCGATGGTCGTCCTCTATCGCTCGCACTTTATAAACATACTTTACTTCTTTTTACAATATATATCCCTTTTCTTCTTCACCCAGTGATTGCAAATTTTGACTGTCTTTGGTATTCAACCACAAGTTATCTCGTTTGTATGTTAAGCTCGTCACTTACATCCTACACGGCTAACTCATGTTTGAATAGGGGCAGCTGTAAACACCCCAAATTTGCCCTCACTAAATTCACACCATGGCTTGTGATCTTTTCATTTGCATAAGTTCAATTATATCATATCATGTTACATCCTTGCTTCACTGCATTGGTTCAAAGTCATCTGCATCTAGGTTTGTGATCTGAGCAATCCACGAGCTGTCTGAGCTACTCCAAAGGTCTTCAATCATCTCAAGAGGGTCTATGTATGTTCAAACATCATATTATATCTTCCCAAGATCAAGAAAGTCAGAAAATCACAAGAACTGGCAAGGCATGGAAGCAGAGCTAGGTTTAACTGCACAAATGACCTAAAATTAGGGTTTTGGTTTCAGAGACCATAAATCCAAATTTTTTGGTCATTTTTGTTTCTATTGGTCTCTATATGCTATAAGGATCACACATACCAAGTTTGATGAAAAAATTCATTGTGGAAGTCATCTGATCACTGGGTAACTTCCTGAGCAAGTCAGAGCAAAATCAGGGCATCTGGGGCCCCCAACATGGACCCAAAGTGGATTTTTCATCAAATTGAAGTTATATGGTCTTTATTTGATCATTGGAGTGCTTATAAGTTCACAAGTTTGAAGAAAAGTGGGCAAAACCAAAAGTTGCCAAATATGGAAATGACTTGTAATGTAAACTTTCCATTTTGGGAAAGTTTTTCAACCTCCTCTTTCTTAACCAAAAATGCTTCAAATGAAAAATTCTTGGTCATGAAAGTTGTAGATTGGCTCATTACCTTTCAAAAAGTACAAGAACAAGATCTAATTCATTTTGGAACTCAAGTTATGGCTTTCCAAAGTTGGCAAAAATCACATAATTTCATGTTTCATGCCAAAAGGGATTTTTGCAAAACCTCATGCCAAGCCATTTTGTGACTTATAAATAACTTCTATGCATCATTACAACTTTCCAAAATCAAAAATTACACAAATTCACAAGGTTTCATGCTTTGGATCACAAGCTTCCATAAGGCATTTTTCATAAATTCTCAAGAGAGGGATTTTTGCAAGAAGGACTTCTAATGATTGGTTTGGTTGCTAATTGATCTCAAAGCATCATAACAACATCATATGATTCATTTTGCTGAAAATTGTCCAAGAATTCATAAGATTCCTTGCCTTGGTTCACAAGAAATTCCAAAGAGGGAAATATGCAAGAACATTGGGAACTCTTGATCAAGGCCATCCAGCTCACAAAATATGATCCAAAGGCCTTCCTTGATCCAAGCTGAAGCAAGACAAGCCCTAAGATCTTGTTTGACCCGAGCCATGCCTATGGTACACAAAATCTTGACTTTTTCATTTTTGCCCATACCAATCAAGCTGTGACATTACCAACCCTATGGCCAATCAGAATAGGTTATGTGGACCTCAAGGACTTGAAACAACCACACACACAAGCCTAAACTCTCCCATAAGCAAGGACTGACAAAAATTGTCAAATTCTTCATCTCTTAGAAACTCCTTCCACAGCCATCAAACTTCAAATTTTTCTTCACCAACAAGTCACACATCATCTATAGAACCAGGATCAACCATCAAAACAGCCAAAAACATCACATGTCAAAACCTCAAAATCTGCTACACCAGAGCTGGAACTTCAAAACCAGTCACTCTCAAAGCTTTCTAAGCTTCATTTCATCATCAGGAGGTTCATAGGAGTGGATTTGCACCAAATAAGGATCCAGAAAGCCTAGAATCAGGAGGTTCAATCTCAGGTATAGCTCAAGAACTTTTTTCCCAGAAACATGTTCTTAAGTTCTTGAATGATTCTCTGTGTTCCCCTGGTCATGGGGATGTAATTATTTTTTAGAATGGTTGAGAAACCATGATGTATGCGTGTTCTGAAATTTTTCCCGTTTTTACATTTTGGTTCAAATCTTGTTCATGATGCAAAATAAATGATTTTTGATTGGGGGTTTAGGTTCAGGGGTGTTAGGGGATCATTTCTGGCAAGAAATTTGGAGATTAGAGGCTTAGGGAAGAATCTAGGGTTTGTGCTCACCGGAGAAGATGACTGGAACACTGTTCCAGTCACCTAAAAGTAATTTGCCCTAATCCCATTAACTAAGCTGAGTTTGAATAATGACCCTTAGATCTTAGGTTTACCGCGCGTATGGACGTCCCAGATCACTTGTTTAAACCCTAATCCACCATTTAATTAATTAATTATGATTAATTAGTCAGGACAAATCCCAACCATTCAAAAACGCGCCAGTCAACCCTGGAGTCTCAGCTTCAAATCTGGACCTTAGGATCTTCATACTTTTCATTTTTATTATTTTTATTTCATTTTTCTTTGTATTTCTTTCTACATTTTATTAAAAATAGTAAAAACTTCAAAAAATTCTGAAATTTTTTATCCAAACTTTAATTAATTTTCAGAACCCAAAAATATTTTTATTTTTATTTTTTTCATTAAAAATTATTTTTAAATCATTTAAATGATTATTTTTAATTAGTTAATGAAAATTAATTAATTAAAAATACATTTAGGTATTTAAAAATCCCAAAAAAATTCAGAGAACATTTTCAAACATTTAGAAACATTTACAAACTCACCACACAAATTTCTTTTTGGTTTTGATCATACTTTGACATTTTCCAATTGAATTAGGGTTCTTAAACTTGAATATTTTTAACCCTAACTTCAAAAATTCATAACTTTTGAACCAAAGTGAGTTTGTGAATGATTCTTTTTGCATTGTGTTATGCATGACTTCATGTTCCTAAAAACATTTTTGTTTAATTTTTATAATGCATTTTCAATTTGTTTGGCATTTTACCTTTTGGATCACCCTTAAAACCCTAGAAACTTAGAAAAATCATAAGTCCTTCTAGGTTAAGCTTCTGACTTTCCCCTTTGAATGGTGACCTAGTGTAGGGTTAGGGTTCCTTTAAGTCCATTTTCAATTTTTTATCTCATGATTTACTTCTGTTTTTGAGCTTTGCATCTCACATGATCATATAACCCTAATTGGCATCTTCATTTGCATCCATCTTATATAAGCTTGCATACATGAGCTTGTCATGACATTTTGTGCATCCACATGACATATAAGACATCTTAAGACACATTAGAATCATTTTTGATCATTGCATCATCCATTTTCCATGTTATGCATTCATTTCATTTCATGTGCATTCATGAACTTTCATACTTCCTTTATGCTTCATTTGCATTCTCATCCTTTGTATGATCATCCCCATCTCATGACATACATTTGTATCATCTCTTTGAATCATTAGAATCATGAACATTCTTCTGATTTTGGTTTCCATCTTTGCATTTCATTTCATTTTCATTCCATTTCATTTCCTCTTGCTAACTTTTCAGGTGGTAAGTGGTTGAGAAGTGAATTTGCCTTCACTTCTCACAATCTCTTCTCATATCTCGTATGCATCATTGATGCATTTCATCTTAGTATTAGAGTGAGCTTGATCATTCATGTTCCCTCCTCACTTTCTTTCTTCAAGCAACTTATCTTCTTAAGTGAAGTAAGTTGTCTTGCTTCTTTCTGCTTCTCCTCCTTCCATTCTGCTTCTTCCTTGGTGGCTTTTCCTTGAAGATCTCTTGCAAGCCTGATAAACCCTAGGAATACCTAAGCATGATAACAATTAGGGTTTGATTATTCCCCCATTAGTTTTACCTTTGTGTCATCTTTTGTGTCTTCTCTTCTCATCTCATAATCAGGGACTAAACCCTTAAGGTTTTAAGGCTTTGTGATTAAGGTGATGCCTGCATCCTTCTCTTAGGATGGAGTGTATAACTTTAATCGTAAGTGTTAAACACCTAATGTGTTTAAATCCTTTAATCAATTCATCTAATAATCACTAAGACAATAGCTTGTAACTTGGGTCTTGCATTAGGGTTCTAATTCTTCCTTAATTGGTTAAGAAGGATTAACCCTAGTGTTAATGGACAAGTTCCCCTCAAGTTGTCTTACAAACCATAAAATCCACTTCTTAATCTTACCATTAACTAAAATTCACTCTAATAAAGGCTTTGTTTTGTCATGAGGTTAATCCCTAATCATGGATTAAGTTGAGAAGCCTTCCTCAGCTTAAATGTTCTCATCTATCATCCTTCTATTAGGATGGTGTAATGGGTCCATTAAATCCTTGATTATGGCTTAAACTCATTACTTAACACTAAACAAAAACTCCAAAAAAAAACATCTAAATAATTGCAAGTAGGTTAATGATCTTAAACCTATATCATGGTGATTAAGTGTGAGGTGTTTACTTCATACTTAAGGTATTTTCATTACCCCTAATCAAAGGGAAGATGTGATGAGTTTACGAACCCTTGGTTTAGGCTTAAGCTCATTATCTTATGACAAACACAAAAAACAATAAAAGATTGAAAACATCAAAAACAAACAATAACCGTCTCCTCCGGGATTCTCTTCTCACCTCATTCACTCACAAACGAGAATTTGCTTCTTCCGTCTAATGCAAGACAGTTAGCACCTGAGCCAGACAGGTCATACACTTGAGCATAGACAAGTAAGCAGTTCATCAGTCAATCTATCTTTCAGTCTCTTTGAGTCGAACTACGGTGTTATGACTTCCTCATTGCACGAGAGGATACGTAGGCATAACTTAACGGTTATCGAACAAAAGTCTCAGTATACTCCCCCTCTTCCAGCATTACTCTTTAAGCCTCATTATCCGTATCTTTCCAGGTTTATGCAGCATTACCTTTCCTTCGGGATAAAAACGCCTAGCCGGCGACTCTATTCACTTCATGTTCATTTTCTCGCTTCGCCGACCGTTCGCGCTTGTACCGGGATGCAAATATTTGGGAGAGACACAAACGAATGGTCAGGAATGGATATTGAGGGATCCTAAGGCTGAGATGTGAAATCACCTTGACTTCAGGTACACACATCTAAGGGCTATGGTTTAAACTCTCATCTCGCGTGTGATCCAAGGGTTGTCATTGATTCTGATTAATTTAAATTAATTAGATTAATTAAGATGGATTAGGGTTAAGTGAAGCAATCTGGGCCATTCAAACATGCGCTAAACACATATCCAAGCGTTAAGATTCAAACAGGCTAATTAAATGTGGATTAGGGCCTAATTAAACTCAGGTGGCCGGAGAAGAACTCTAGTCGTCTTCTCCGGCGACTCCCTCACCTGAGTTCACTCAAAACACCGCCCCAAGCCCCCAAAATCTCCATAATGGATCATTGAACAACCCTGAACACGAATCCAACCCCAAAAACGATTTATCATGCATCAAGCTCATGAATCAAACAAGAACATGTTTAGGTCAAACATTTCAGAGTAAGCATACACACTCATTTCTCAATAATTTTCAAAAGTAAAGACATCATGATCATCAGGAGAGCACATATAATCAATTTGTAACTTAAAATGAGGGTGTAAACACCCCAAATTTGCCCTCACTTTTTCTCACACCATGGATTATGATCTCATTTTGCATAAACATCTCATTGCATCTCACATTGCATAAACAACTTCATCAAATCATTGCATGATTGCACAATTAGGGTTTTATGATCAGATGAATCTTAGAAGTGATCTGAACAATCTCTGAGGCCTTGAAGCATGCCAAGAGGTTCCATTAGGGGTCTATGGTCTTATTATATCTCTAAGGATGATTGGAAGTTACAAAATGTCAAAGGATTGCACAGAAGTCCAGACAGAGCTAGGGTTTTCCTGCACAGATGACCAAAATTAGGGTTTTGGGTTTGAGGCCCTTAACCTCAAATTTTTTGGTCACTCTTGATTCTAATGGTCTTAATATGTTATGAAGAGCATGTGTACTAAATTTGATGAAGAAATTCACTGTGGAAGTCATCTGATCATTGGTTAACTTCTTGAGCAAGTAAAGTCAAAATCAGGGCATCTGAGGCCTCTATCAAGGGTACCAAAGGGTCATCATCATCATTTTGAGTCTCTATGATCTTTATTTGATCATTTAAGTGGTTGGAAGTTCACAAAGTTGAAGAATTTTGAGCCAAATGCAAACTTGTTTATTTGGAAATAACTTGTAATGGAAACTTTCCATTTTGGGAAAGATATTCAACCTATTCTTTCATGGCCAAAAATGCTTCAAATGAAAAATCCTTAAACATGAAATTTGTAGATTATGTCTTCCCATTTTCAAAAACTACAAGAACATGTCTTGATTCATCCTAGAACTCAAGATATGACCTTTCAAATTTGGCAAAAATCCTATAATTTTCAAGTGTGTACCAAAGAGGGATTTTTGCAATTTCAATTGCCAAGCCATTTCAAGACCTCTAATCAACTTCTAAACATCATACCAACATAATGCAACACATTTTGATCAAGATTGCACCAAAAATCACAAGATTCTATGCCTTGCACTTCAAGAAATTCCAAAGAGGGAAATTTGCAAAACCTATGATATCTCTCCATCCACTTGTTACAGCTGTACAAACTCCATCCAAGGGCCATCCATGAACTCACCTGAGGCCAGACACCCCTTCAAACAGCTTCTGCCATGGCCCATGCTTGTGGTACAAAAACTTTTGACTTTTTGCAATTTTCCCATACCAATCAAACTGTGCCACACCAACTCCTCTGGCTAATCAGGACATCACATACAAGCCTCAAGGAGCTCATTTCATAACACATATTGGCCTGAATCATCCCATAAGCTCAGATTGCAAAAAATCCCCAAAACCTTCATCTCTTCGAATCTGATCACACAAGCCACAAACCTCAAAACAAACTTCACCAATCATCTCCAAATGGTCCATAGAACACAAAGCACCCTTTAAAAAGCCTTGAAACATAGCCAAACAAAAACACGATTCCTGGTGCAGAGGAGTTGTATCTCTCAAACCAAGCCACATAAACTTGTTTCAAGCATTGCAACATCACCAGGGAGTTCATTGGAGGTGGATTGAACAAAGAAAGAGACCAGAAAGCTCAAGGAGTGAAAGCTTCATCTCAGGTAGTTCATCCAAACTTTTTTTCCAAAAGCTTTGTTTTATGTTTTGGAAATTTTCCCCATGCTCCCCTGATCCCACTGCACTTGTTGTTTTTGAAAATGGTGAAGAAACGAGCATGAACCGTATCTCTGAAATTTTTGACCTAAAAGATGTTTGCTTCGATTCATGATGGTTCTTGAAAATAAATTATTTTTGGTGTTGGATTCTTATTTAATGATGTTCATAGATCATTTCTGGAGATTTTGGTGAGGTTTCATGGCCTATGGTGGAAGTTGGGTTGATGGTGTCACCGGAGAAGATGAACGGAGCTTGCTCCGGTCACCTGAAAATGTTTAGGGTTTGATTAGGGTTAGTTTTCCAGATTTAATGTGGACCCTTGGATCTGTTTTAATTATGCACGTGAATGGCTAGGATTAGATCATTAAAACCCTAATCTAATTAATTAAGTAAAACCTGATTTAATTAATATAAAACAATTTAATTAGCCATAGTGAATCCATACCCTCTATTCATGCGCGCAATCAACTGTCTCCCCTCTTGTTTGAATCTCAACCATCAAATCATTTGACTTTCCTTTTATTTCATTTTTATTTTCATTTTATTGCATTTTCTTTTACATAATTATTTAAAATACCAAAACACTTTCAAAAAATATCATTTTTTGCATTTTTATTTCAAATAAATTTCTTAACCTAAAATCATTTTTTATTTTAATTTTTGCATTAAAAAAGTATTTTTAAAATATTTTAATATTTTAATTAATTAATTAATTGATTTTAATTAATTAAATATGCATTTAGGTTTCTAAAAATCACCAAAAAAAATCATGAAAAATTCAAACTCACCATACAAATTTCTTTTTAGGTTTGATTACATTTTCACAATTTTCTTTGAATTAGGGTTCTTAAATTTCACATTTTTTAACCCTAACTTGAAAAATTCATTTCTGCCTAACCATGCTGAGTTTGAACTTGATTATTTTTGAATTGTTTCTCATATTGCATCTAGTTTCTAGGTTATTTATCTCATATTTTTGCATTGCATTTTCAATTTGATTTGCATTTTCCCTTAAGAAACACCCAAAAACCGTAGCTAACTTAAGAAATCCATAACTTTCACTAGGTTAAGCTTCTGACCTTCTCCTTTGGGGTGTGATCTTGTATATGTTTAGGGTTTGTTTGAGTTCAATTTCAATTTTTTTATCATGATGTATGCTTCTATTTTGGTCATATGCACCATGCTTGTTCATAAAACCCTAATTTTTCATCTTCATTTGCATTCATCTTTGCATATCATGAACTTGTGAACTTGTCAGGCCATTCCATTCTTTTGTATGTCATCTTAGACACCTTAGGACATGTTTGAAACATTTCTTGATCATTGTTGCATCATTTTGGTATGCTTTGCATCCATTACATTTCATGAACATCCATGTGTTTTCATGCTTCGAAACATGCTTCCATTGCATCTCATCCTTGTATGATCATTCATATGCATCTTGCATGATTTTGAATAATCTCATAACACATTTTCATTGCATAATCACTTATGGTTTTGGACTATGCATCCTTATTCATCTCATTTCTTTTTGCTTTATGTCTTATGCATCCATACCAACATTTCAGGAACTTTTGGTAAGTTATCTGGGAGGTGGATTTGCCTTCACCTCCCACCTCTTATTTCCTTTGCATTTGCATCCTTTAATTGTCTTTGGAGTGAACTTGCTTCACTTGTGTTTCTCTTGCTCCTATCTTTTCTCCTAAGTTACTTATCTTCTTCAGGAAGTAGGTAACTTATTCTCTCCTCTCTTCTCTTTTCATCTGCTTCCCTTCCTTGGTGGCCTTGAAGATCTTTTCTCTTAAGCCTCACAAACCATAGGATATCCAAGCATGATAATTTTTAGGGTTGTGTATAGTTTCCCCTAGATTTTTACCTTTGAGTTTCCTTGAGTCTCTCTTCTCGTCTCTTAATCAGAGGCTAAACTCTTAAAGCTTTAGGACTTTGGAATTAGGGTTATGCCTGTATCCATATCTTAGGATGGAGTGTATAACTTTAATCCTTAGTGTTAAACCTTTAATTTGTTTACACCTCTCAATCAAAACACATTAATAATCACTAAGACTTTATCTTGTAACTTGGGCCTTACATTAGGGTTCTATCTCTTCCTTATGGTTTAGAGGGACTAACCCTAGTGTTTAATGGACAAGTCCCCTCAAGTTGTCTTACAAACCATAAAATCCACTTCTTAATCTCACCCTTTAATTAAAATCCACTTTCTCAGCTTAAGTGTTCTCATCTATCATCCTTCTCTTAGGATGATGTAATGAGTTCACTAATCCTTGATTGGAGATTAAACTCATTACTTAACACTAAACAAAAATCCAAAAACATCTTAATAATCACAAGTAGGTTAATGATCTTAATCCTTTACCCTTACCCTTCCAGTTTTATGCAGCATTACCTTTCCCTACGGGATAAAAATTCCTAGCTGGCGACTCTATTCAACCTCAACCTCCAACATCGCTTACAGTTCGCGTCTGCACCGGGATGAAAATTCGGGGAACGACACCTTGGCGACTCTGCTGGGGAATTATCTTTGCAACCAGGGCTTCTGGTTCTTTTTGTGGGTTTCTCCTAGCATTTGTTTGATTTGTGTTTATGGGGGTGTTATGTGCTATGTGTGCTTTTTGTTTATTGCTTTATTTATTGCTTTCTGTACAACTTTATTTATCGCTTTCATTTACTATTTTATGCATTTCATATTATTGTCATATCATATATGTGCTGGATTTGTTGGTTTGCCTTGGTGGGAGGGGTATTCCAGTGAGAAAGGTCCAACACAAAGGCCTGAGTGACAGACATAGGATTAAAGTGGCTTCATATTCTTTCCCATTCCATTTCGGTCTGGTGCGGGAATATAAAACACGGTTCAGACATGGGTTTCTTCTTGAGAACTTTATGCTACGGATTTCCTGTAGTACTAAGGCTATCTGGG
Source organism: Lathyrus aphaca (assembly GCA_963966055.1). Classification (NCBI taxonomy): domain Eukaryota; kingdom Viridiplantae; phylum Streptophyta; class Magnoliopsida; order Fabales; family Fabaceae; genus Lathyrus; species Lathyrus aphaca. Next base: position 492,253,956 of record OZ014525.1, on the reverse strand, counting down.
AAGCCTGCTAAGTCTGGATGACCTTTTTAGATGACCTTCAGCATCTGAGGTGAATTAGAGGAGGACCCTTTATGATTAATGTAAACATTGTACCTCCGGGTTAGAAGTGTTTACACTTCTCATAATAGATCCAAGTTTGAGGATCCTTGTTCTAGAAAAATATCTGTGAGTGGGTGGGGTTGTTTACAGGTTTGCAGGAGCCCTTGGCCTCATCATACCATGTTACTAGATGTTGTTTTAAGGTTACACTATTTTGGACTAATCTTGTGAAACCCTAGACTTGTGACTCTTTATTTGAGTCCCCTACCTGGTTACTGGTTCTCAGACCTTCATCCGGACTTATAAACACTCATGGACCCTATCCAAAGCAAATGACAAATCCAGTGCCTGATCACAAACCCTTGCATATCATTCTGCATACATCATTTTGCATCATTTTAACATTTGTCTATTTTTTTTACAGGGTATCCACATCATCTTTGGTTTGGTTTTTGACTGTTCTTCTGCTCAACCATCTTCATCATTTATCTTCATAAGAGATCTTCTTCAGCTGGTATCTTCTCCAGTTGTCTTCATCAGTTATTTTCTTCAGTTATCCTCATCAGCATCCATTGTCAGTATGGACCCAACCAGGAAGAGCAACATCACATACCATTTCTTTGAGTACCCTTTGGCAGGCATCAGGCAGATTCAGGCTCTCATCACTCCTGATCATGTCCCTTTATTCAGAGAACATTATGGTGGTATTATGGACATGATCATGGACTTGGATGCATCACAGAGGAGCATGATCCACACTTGTCTCCAGTTCTATGACCCTCCTTTCAAATGTTTCACTTTCCCAGACTTTCAGATAGGTCCTTTGTTGGAAGAGTTTTCCATGTTGTTAGGTGTCCCTATCAGAAGAGGAATTCCTTTCAACCCTGAGATGACTGCTCTTAGGAATGAAGGCATAGCTAAGTATAAAACCTCAAAATTTTCTCTCTCATATCCTCAACATTTAGCATATCATTTAGCATATATAAGTTCACAAAATAACCAAAAACATTGCATCATGTGTAGCATAGTTGAGGCATAGGTATGTGGTCAATGACTGGAGCAACTGAAGGCTATACAAAGAAAATCAAAGGGCCACAAAGCTCCTCAATCATTTCAAGGGGTCTACAACATCCCACAAGTCTCCATTTGAAGCCTCAAGTCTTGGAAAGAAGTGAATGGCTCCAAGGAATGCAAGTAGTGCAACATCTCCTGAGGAAATGATCCAAATTAGGGTTTCAATTGTGAAGGGCTTCTCCATGAATTTTTGAGCAAAAGTGGATTCCATTGTGTTCTATATGACAACAAGTGTATAGGGTTCAAGTTTCATCCACAAATTCATTTCGGAAGAGGTTCAATTGGTCAGATGATTGAAAATCATGAATTTGGGGAAAAGTCAACCACGCTGAAGAAAAAGTCAACTCCTGAATTTTTGAGATCAAAATCATGAAATTAGGGTTACAAGGATCCTATGTTTCAAATTTGATCAAGAAATGATGAAGCAATCAAGAGAAATCATGAAAACCAAAACTTACCATTTTTGGAAAATTAGGGTTTCCAAAAATGGCAAGTTTTGGTCATTTTTGCAGCTACTTTGAATGAGGCCTTCTCCCAAAATATGAAAGATATGAAAATTCTACTTGGAGCCAATTAAATGGGGCATATTGAGCTTCAAATCCATGGGTGGAACTCATCCATATCATAAAAAATGAGGGAGATATGATCTTGCAAAGTTGAAGCAAACTAGGGCAAAACTAGGTCATGGGCGAGGCAATTTGCAAGCCAGCACGCGCCCTGCCTGGAAATTCATCAAACATGTGGTGGTTAGAATGTCAAGCCATTTTTCTTTGCCAAAAAGACTTCAAATGATTTTTTGGTGAACTACAAAGTTGTTCCTTGATGTAATCCCTATAAGATTGGTGTTCAAATATTTTTCATTTGAGCAAGTCTTCTTGGGATATTTAACGGTCAAAGTGGAGAGGTTGCAAGTGGCCAGCCATAGGCCCATGGGCACAAGGCATGCCAAATTCGTGCAGGCCAATATGTAGCTTGTTGGCATGCTATTAAATGACCATTTTAAGATGATTAGAGGTCATCATTCATCATGATCCAAACACCAAACTTGTTCCATGATCCCTCCACTTCAATTTGAGTCCAAGAACCACTTAAGTTGATTGCTTGAGATGGAAGAAATCTTCCATTGAAGATCATGTTATGCAGCCTGGTTTCTTGCATTCTAAGAAAGTGATCAAGTGAAGAATTCAGTCTCAGTCTTGTTGTGTTTTTCATCATGTTAGGACCATGAGGTCTCCTTTGAAAGGATCAAATCATCACCTACTTGCATCACCACCTTAGCTGCTATGCTTCATCAAGCATCCAAGTCATTGAGCATTGGTCATTCACAATGAATTGCTTCAGCCTACACCAGAAGGAACCTCACTATAACGACCATGTTCTTGACTGCATTGCATCATTCCATTTCCAAATGCATATATGCCAAGCTGCACTCGAGTCACATCATAAGCAACATGAAGCCTGCAGCATTGGATTGAGTTCTATTGGAGAAGCTTCTGGATGTTACAGTTGGCATAACTGCCATAACTGCCTCACTCATTTAACCTCACTCACTCAGTTAACCCAAGGCATCATTAACCATGGTTAAGGGCTCTATAAAGCAAGGTCATCATTGCAGTGCAAGGTTCAGCTTCATTTCATCACAAAATCACCAAAATTGCAAAGCTTTCTCTCTGAATTTTCACATTGCAAATTGATTTGGGTAAGCTTTGTCATCATTGATCTAGATCCATTCTTCCTCCATTGATCATCTTCATCATCTCAAGCTCAATCACCAAGCATTTCACAACCTGAATCTTCAAGATCAAGCATGACACATTGTTGAAGCTTCACTGCATTTTGGGATTCAACCTCCTCAAATTGCCACAATCCTGCTTCAATCTCTCTCAATCCATTATCGGCATCATCTATAGTTTAAGATCCATGGAAGGCACAACTTGAAACATCAAAGAATCAACATAGTATAGAATTGATCTTCACTTCACTTTCCTCAATTTCTCAGGATTCATAGCTCCCAGAGTGTTTATTTCACTCCCATTGATCAAGATCAAGATCAAGCAAGCACTGGAACCTCATCTCTGGCCTTCTAGCAACAATTTGACATCTCTGCAACTCAGGTATGTCCTGAAATTCCACTTGCTCGAATTGCTTGTTTTCAATTGGTTTTATGTTGATTAAGGCCTGATAGAGGTTATGAAGTAACTGGCTAGTTGATAGGCATGGTAGATGCAAAGATTCAATTTTCTCAGGTTTAGTTCTTGCTTTGATTCAGGAATTTTAAGAACCCTAAATGATTCTTAAAGCCATATTTAAGATCAGTGAAGAGAGGCGAATCCATTGATGGTCCTAGTTTTCATTTTAGTAACTATTAGGGTTTGCCCTACCGGAATTTTGAACAGAGAAGATGACCGGAAGTCATCTCCGGTCATCAGAACAGTAACCCTAATTATTTCCAACTTTAAGTCCCAGCCATTGGATCTTTTCCATCCTGCGTCCTAGGGCTTTCCAGCACATTAATGAGTACCCTCCCATTCACGTGCCTGAAATGTCAACATTTCTGACCTTGACTTCATATTCATACCCCACACGCGTTTGACATGAGCCCATTTCAGTGTATTTCTTTGCTATTCTCACCCCGTAGGCCCAATCCAGTAATTCTTTTAATTTCTTTTATTCCCATTTTATTTCAATTTCGTTTTTGATTATTAAAAATACCTAAACACTATTAAAAATTCCAGATTAATTCATATTAGATTCTCATATTTTCCCCTAATTTTAAATATTTTTGTTTTCATTTTTCTTTTATATTTTAGCCAGAACTAATTTCTCATTTGAATTAGTTCCATTTTTCTCATATTTTGACCAATCACCTTGTACAATTTCTTTCTCTCAAACCATAAAACATAAATGGCCCATTCTTTTTGCATTTACCATTAGACTCATTAAACTACTTCACCATATTTTTGTTTTGATTTTTAGGTCCTTTTATGCCATGGTTTGGTTCCATCCTTTCACTTGCATGCTCATAAACCCTAATCTACTTCCATACACCATTTAAACCCTCAAAAATGGGAATTTTTGTGAGATTTTTTTGTATGCAATTCACCTTCTGGATTTTTTTATTCAAGTGTCAAGTTTCATAAATTTTCATGACCCTTTGATATTTTTTAGGTTACTTGGTTCACAAGTCATGTTTTTGGTCTTTCCATTTCTTCCCTTTGATCCCTTTAGTCTAATGCCTTCATGCCAATACTTTAAGGTCACAATTTTAAGTCTCTTAGGTCATTTAGGATGTGTATAAGTGTTGAGTACCACCCTTGGGTACTTACCTTTAATTTTTAGGCTTGCCTTAAGTCCTAAATCCTACATGTCCCATTTTAACCTAATCTTCCTTCTCCTTCCATCTTAAGCACTTCAAAATCCTCTTGCACATGATTTAACTTCATCTTATCTTTGTTTGGAGTCTTATGAGTGTTTTGTGACCATCCATACTTGTTCATCTCATTTTAGAACCATTTTGCTCCCTTTTGAACTTCATTTGTCACCTAAAGGACCTTAGAAACCTTAATTTGAACACCTAGCCTTAGGATACTTCTTAACCCATCATTTGTGAACATTTTTCAAGCATAATCTCCATTTTATTTTGTTGTAAAGCCCCTAGTTTTTGTATGGGGAAGTCAAATCATTTTGGTCATTTCTTGAATTTTTTTCTAAGTCTTTTTTGTTGCATCTTTAGAACCATGCTTCTATATGCTTCCTCTCACATTTCAATCTCATACTTGAATACCTTTAACTTGGATCTCTTCTTTTCTATTTGAGCTATTTATTTCCTTCACTTCCATACAAGTATCAAGTTCTGGATTTTTCATTTACCTTTGAGTTTAGGAGTTTTTGGGTTTAGTAAACACTTAGGTTATCTTTCTAACCTCATCCTTAGGGTTTAGTGGTACTTTAGGGCATAGTTTGACTTTAATTCAATTAATCCCTTTAGATAAATTTGAATTGGTTTAGCTACTGACTTTTTAAGTATGTTACCTTATAAGATGCTTTAGGCTTAGGTATTGACCTTAGAAGCTTACTAACATCTTTCCATAACTAATGAGAGTTGTTTCTTGAAATTTGCCATGTAATAATTGTTCATATTTCTCCATCATGCTAACTCTTGTTTTGTAGGGGGGAGATGAGGTGATCACTTCATTCTTTATCTCTTATGCAGTTATTTGTTTTTTCCTTGGCACCCTTGTGCTTTGGTCATAGGCTCCCCTTTTTTTCTTTAGATTCAACTTAACTTCTTTAGGAAGTAAGTTGAATTCTAACTTGTTCTTTCTTTCCTTTAAGATAGAATACCTCATTAACCATAGAACCACATTTGTACATAACAAGATGACTTAGGGTTATGTCTTAGTCCCCCATTAGCTTTGACCTTTGCCTTTTGAGTATTTCTCTTCTCATCTTCAAACAAAATCCAAAAAGACTTAATAAATGCATGAAAGGATCCCTTGTGTATAGCCTTATCCCATGGGGAACTTGCATTCATTCCATCTTGGAATGGTGTAAGCTTGTCTAACATGATGCACAAGTCTTATCAAGGGGTTGTTTCGCAAATAAAAATTTAAAAGATACTTCTTCAAAAAGCTACAAAAACATGTAATAAAGTTCAGCAAGCTAGTGAACTTAGACCCTAATCCTTGGAAACAAGTCTTGGATAAATTCTCCTTGCTTGGTGTGATTGTTCTATTATTACATCTTGGAATGTAGTAGCAAGTTCACATTCCATGGAAAAGAGTTTGAATTCACTTCCTTGTGCCAAATTCATACAAAACTCTTAAAAAAATCAAATAACAAACAATAAGCGACTTTCTTGCAGGAACTTATTTTCTCACCCCATTCATTCTCAGCGCTAACTTGCGACGACTTGTCTCGCATTCAAGACGGTAAATGCACTCGTACTAGATGAGCCTGCAACACCTGAGCATAGAGATACGCAGTTCCAGCTATAAAAAACACAAACAAATAGTTCCCGCCTTAGTTAGGCAAACTACGTCGACTCTGATCCTTATTTTCCCGATGAGGTACGTAGGCAGCGGGGTAGGGCCCGTTCGAGCACATTCTTATTTTCCCTACATTTCCCTCTTTCTTTTCATCTTCTTTTCAAGGTCCCATTCTCATTTCAGTTCCCGTTCCAGTTAGCAGTTCTTTCGTTCAGCATAACTTTATTCTTTCTCACCCTTTGAAACAAACAAACAAGAGTGGATCCCGTCGGGTACGGTGGATGATTTGGGGTAATAATACCTTCCCAGGTCGTAACCAACTCCCAAACCTAGATCTTTGGTTCGCAGGACCTTGTCCTTTCCTTCTCCCTCGGGTTTGTGCAGCATTACCTTTCCTATTCTTTCGGGATACAAATGTCTGGCTGGCGACTCTACCTTTTCCGTGCCACTTTCGCGTTTGTATTAGGATGAAAATCCCGGGAGAGCAACTAAGGCTTTACATTTGGAAGTCACCATCATTGATCAGCATATGACCACCAAGGCTGGAATCCCAAGCCTCCATTTGGACTTCTTGATCACTCAGGCCACCAGTCATGCTGCAGCTGGGAAGTGGGAAACTGTTTGTGCTCTCCTGGCTCTTAGTATATATGGTATCATCTTGTTTGAAGACGAGCCTAAGTTTGTAAGCAAGAATGCTATCCACATCTTCCTGCTGAATAATCCAGTTCCTACCTTGCTAGGGGATTTCTACTATTCAGTGCATCAGAGAAATGAGAAACAGAGGGGAAGAATAGTCAGATGTTGTGTACCTCTCTTCCACAGTTGGTTATTGAGACACATGTCGAAGACAGAAGCTTTCCTGAATCCTCATCAGTCAAGGAATTGGGCTAAGAGAATGATTGCCCTTACTTCAGAAGACATCAGGTGGTGTACTCAGAGCACCAAGGGTAGGGACATAATTACAAGATATGGACAGTATCCTAATGTACCTATTATTGGAATGAAGGGTTGCATTGACTACAATCCTTTGCTTTTCAAAAGGAAGTTAGGGTATGCCTTAGTACATCCACCAAGAGAGCAGGACTTAGCAGATACCCTTTACTGTGATGTTCAGAATAATCATGCCACCATCCGACAAGCAGCCTGGGCTTGGGACCACATATAGACAAAAGGGACTTCTATTCTTGGCAAGTGTAACAACATAGCTTCAGCTCAGTACATTGATTGGTCTTGCATCAGAGGACAAATCACCCGCATGCCATTCACCCTGGAAGATGTGCCAGGGCCATCAGCAGTAGAGCATGTAGCTACAGTGAGTCTGGAGGAATTTGATAAATTGAAAGAGAGGAATGCTTAGCTTTCTGAAGCTATGAAGAAGACCCTTTGGGAAAGGAATGACGGTCGTCTGGACATTGAGAGGTTAGAGAAGCTCCGGATCGAGCATATGACCAAGATAGAAAAGACAGAGGACTTCATCAGAAAAGCCCGAGCAGGGGAATTTGTATTGAAGAATGATTGCAAAGAAGCTAAGATTCAGAAGGCAAGAGCTGAGCATTACCTAGAGGAGAGTCAGGCTAGATGGATCAGGATCACTGAAGCTCGTTTGCAAGAAGATCAGAAGGCACAGGCTAAGATTGAGCAGTTGGAAGCTAATGAGAAGAAGAGTCAGGAAGCCTTGTTAGCAGCACAGAAGGAAATCTTCGAGTTGAAACTCCGGGCAGGGTTGAAGAGATCAAAAGACCAAGACAAGTACCAGAAGTTGACAAGTGCCATTTCCACCAGGAACCTTCTTATCAGGACCATCACAGAGCATCCAGTTGGACCAGTGATTGATGCTCTCCTGAAGGAAGTCAAGGAGGATGACTTTGGGTTGGATGTTTGATTTCTTTGTACTTGTATTTTATTTTGGTTGTACTTTATTTCTCGTGGTGATTTTTTTGTATTTCTCGGCTTAATTGTATTTTGACCCACCATGGGAACTTGTTGTAATCATAAACTATGTTTCTTTTGCATTTGTAATATATGGTTTATGTATTACCTGGATTTTCTCTTGGACTTCATTTCTCTTCAACATCTTCATTCCCAGAGGTCTGGAAGGTCAAAACCAAAGAACCAAACCGGATATCCTTTGAAGACAGATAGACATAATGCATTGCATACTAACCTCATTCTTTGTTTTGTAGGTATTTTTGTTGTTGTTTTATCACTTTGTTGTTGTTTCAAGAAACATTGCTCGTAGGAGGGTTTTCCCCATCAACAGAGTTCATCGGTATCCAACCAGAAACAACCTTCCGAGCTTACAGATGGACCAAGTTCTACAACATTTGACTGACGTTAGAACTCAGATGGCTAATGAGAGAACTGAGATGAGGGCTCAAATGAACCAGTTCATGGCAGTAATGACTGGGTTGGCTCAGAGCCAAGATAGGTTGAGAGAGTTAGTCGAGCAGCAAACTCCAGAAGAGAATCATCCAGGCACAGGATGTACTAGTAACAATGATCACGGGCAGCCGCGAACAAATCCGCCAGAGTTTGGGCCCCACCTCGATCCTGAAGTCAATGTTATCAGAAATACCCAAGGAAACACTAGAGGTCGTGTCTTGCAAGAAGACCCTCAAGAAGAACAGTTTACAGTGATTGGTGTTAGGGATGAAGCCTATAATCGTCGTCTGGACAAAATAGCAGAGAAGTTGAGATCTTTGGAGTCCCAAAACTCTTTGGGATTTGATGTAATGGACATGGGTCTAGTTGAGGGAGTCACGATTCCTCACAAGTTCAAGCCTTCATGCTTTGAAAAGTATAATGGTACCTCCTGTCCTCATACCCACCTGCAATCTTTTCTGGGGAGATTAAAGGCATATATCATGGATGAAAAACTGTGGATGTTCTACTTTGAGGATAGTTTGACCGGTGCATCCCGCGAGTGGTATTCTCATCTATCCAGAGAAACTGTCAGAAACTGGATGGATTTAGCCGAAGCTTTCATACGCCAGTATCAGTACAATTTGGATATGGCTCCCAATAGAACCCTCCTGATGGGTATGTCTCAGTCTTCAAGAGAAAGCTTAAGGGAATATGCCCAAAGATGGAGACAGTTTGCTGCTGCTGTCCAGCCTCCGATGTTGGAAAGAGAGATGGCTGACATGTTCATGAACACATTGCAAGGAACTTACATTGACAGACTTGTTACTTTCTCTTCCACTAGCTTTGCTGATGTAGTTATAGTTGGTGAGAGAATTGTGAGTCTTTTGAAGATGGGCAAAATTTAAGACAACAGTGCTAGTTTCAGCAATGCAAGGAAACCTTTCTCAGGACTTCGTAGGACACGTGAGACCAACTCAGTGCATATGGGCAGAGGTAGGCCTCAATACATGCCAAGATCAGTGGGTGCTGTCACCATTCCAGCTCTAGCACCTCAAGAACAGTATCCTCAACAACAACACTTCCCACCACAACAACAATTTCCTGAGCAGAGATTTTACAACAATAACAACCAACAACAATGTCTGTTTCAACAAAGTACTTCACAAATCAACAAGGTTATCGATCCCATCCTGATGCCCTATGCTGCTTTACTCCCACAATTACTGAAGCTGAACTTGATCGAATTAAGGACTCTGGCTCCACTAGATTCTCAGAATCTCCCAAGAAACTATGATATCAACGCTAAGTGTGCCTTCCACTCCAATGCACCTGGCCATACAACAGAGAAATGCAGAGCCATACACATGAAAGTTCAGGACTTAGTTGATTCCAAAGCTCTAAATTTTGCACCCCCTCCAAGTGTTAACAAGAATCCTATGCCTATCCATGGTGGGCCTAGGATAAATGCCATTGAGGAGGATCAACCAGTAAGCCTAATTGACAGTGTTGCAAGTATTCAAACACCTCTGGCTGAGTTTAAAGCCCAACTTTTGAAATGCCAAGTGTTTCCAGGCTGTGAAGCCCATTGTGAAGCTTGCAAGGTTTCTACCAACGGTTGTGCAAATTTGAAGACCGGTATCAACAATCTTATCAAAGAAGGCATTTTACAGATCACTTCAACTATTCCAGCTTCTACAACATCAACAACCATTCCTCCTACAACACCAACACACATCACTTCATCGGGTATAACAGATATCACTCCTACAACTTCAACAACAATCATTCCAACAGATTCTTCTACAACATCAACAACCATCCTTTCTTCAACTTCAACGGATATCAGTTCAACACATCCTTCTACAACAACAACAACCATCAATGATGACATTTCCACAATTACCATTTAATATGATCTGGCAACAATCCACGTTCCAGATTCTTTCAATAACTCACATCAACATCTCCATCAACATCAGCAACCTTCATCACCTGCACCATCTCCCATCAGGCCTCCTGTCACAATCTATTATGAACCTCAGACTATCTCGACTCCTTCTTCCGCAGCAATCAGTCTGATTACCATCACGGTGCCTGGACCAGTTCCATATGACAGCAGCAGTGCCGTGCCTTGGCACTATGGCTCAGATTTGTATTGCAACGGAAAGAAAGTCACTCTTGATTCCTCAACCTTTTCACCACAGATTGATAATGTAGGGGGAGGCGGAGGCTTCACTCGAAGCGAACGTCACTTTGCCTTACAATTCCCAAGAAGTAATGTTGAAGCAGAAACTGCTGCCAAGGCTAAAGGCAAGAGTGTGGTGCCTGAAGAACCTATTGCCAAGGAAACTCAGAAGACATCCTTTGACCAGGATGTAGACGAGTTCATGAGAATAATCAAGAAGAGTGACTATAAGGTTGTAGACTAGCTCCATCAGACACCCTCCAAAATCTCTATTCTATCACTGCTAATGTGTTCCGAAGCTCACAAGAATGCACTTCTCAAAGTCCTGCACGCAGCTTACGTGCCAGAAGAGATTACAGTTAATCAGCTAGAAACGGTGGTTTCTAATGTCAATACTAGTCATGGACTAGGGTTCACCGATGTTGATCTAACTACGGAGGGTCGTAACCATAATAAGGCTTTACATATCACCTTGGAGTGTAAAGGTGTTGTTCTTTCTCACGTCTTGGTTGACACTGGGTCATCTCTCAATGTCCTTACAAAGAAAGCCTTGGTCAAGATGGAATATGATGGTCTTGCACTTCGTCCAAGTAATTTGGTGGTGAGAGCCTTTGACGGTTCTAAAAGATCAGTACTTGGGGAAATTGAGCTGCCTGTGGTAATTGGCCCACAAATCTTCAAAACTATCTTCTACGTGATGGACATTCAGCCTGCCTATAACTGTTTGTTGGGTCGGCCTCTGATTCATGCCGCTGGCGCCGTAACGTCGACCCTTCACCAGAAGTTAAAATACGAATGGGAGGGCCAAGTTATCACAATCTGTGAGGAGGAGGACATCTTTGTCAGTCATCTAGCTACTTACAAGTATATTGAGATGGATGAAGAGATCCACGAGACAATGAGCCAAGGGTTTAAGGTCCTCAATGTCAATGAAGCAACAACTGAAGTGTCTGGTACTTCAATCTCTTCATAAAAACTAGCTCAGAAGGTTGTTGAAGACGGGAATGCCCAAGGTTGAGGCAAGTTGCTGCAAGTTCAGGTCAAGGAAGACAAGTTCGGGTTGGGTTACAAACCATCCCGATAGGTCCAAGAGGAGGCTGTTGAAGCTCCCAAGTTTATCAGTGGGGGAATGCTGACCCCAGATGCAATCAAAAATGTAGAAGACGAGGCTGAAAGCGACTTCAACCTGGAAAGCTGGATTCGTCCAAGAGTCCCAGGCCAGCAAGTCCTCAACTGGTCTTCCCAGGAAATTATAAGGATTAGTGATGCAAAGTAATTATTATTTCCTGTTTAAGCATGCATCAAGTCCTGCATCTTGCCCAAGGTGTCAAGACTTATTTTGTAATAGGGACATATATGTATTTTGTGCAAATGAATGATTAATGAACAATGGACATCTTTTGCAAACGATCTTTTCTTCGCTCACTGTCTTTCATTTTTGTTATTTTCGCACAAAATAATAAATGGAAATGTTTTTTCTCAAATAAATAACTTCATTTCATTTTTCTTAAATAAGATAAAATCAATCACTAAAATAAACAAATATCAACCCTTGCAGAGATAATCATCCAGATTGCACCGACAACAACACTGCTATGACCTTGTATGACTTCGACAATCCATTAATCGATGTGTTCGCTAGGTCTTATCAAGATATGTCGGGTCTGGATACAGACATTGTCATGCAAAAGCTGCCATTAAAAGAAGATTGTCAACCGGTCAAACAGAAGTTGCATCGTACTCACCCGGACATGGCCATGAAGATCAAAGAGGAAGTACAAAAGCAGTGGGATGTCGGTTTTCTCGCTGTAACTAGTTACCCGCCGTGGGTTGCTAACATTGTACCTGTACCTAAAAAGGATGGCAAGGTGATTATGTGTGTGGATTACCAGGATCTGAATAGAGCTATCCCGAAAGATGATTTCCCATTACCTCACATTGATGTATTAGTGGATAACACGGCTCAGTTCTCGATATTTTCTTTTATGGATGGATTTTATGGATACAAACAGATTAAGATGTCACCATAAGACATGGAGAAGACAACCTTAATCACACCTTGGGGCACGTTTTGCTATAAGGTAATGCATTTTGGTCTTAAGAATGCCGGTGCAACGTATCAACGGGTTATGGTAAAATTATTCCACGATATGATCCACAAAGAAATCAAGTGCTATGTGGATGATACGATTGCCAAGTCCCTTATAGAGGAAGAACATTTGGTGAATCTATTGAAGTTGTTTGAGCGTCTGAGGAAGTGTCAACTGAGATTGAACCCCAACAAATGCACATTCGGGGTACATTCTGGTAAGCTGCTGGGTTTTATTGTAAGTGAAAAAAGAATTGAGGTTGATCCCGATAAAGTCAAAGCTATTCAGAAAATGCCTGCATCTAAGACTGAGAAAGAAGTTCAAGGGTTCTTAGGTAGATTGAACTACATCTCAAGGTTCATATCTCATCTCACTGCAACCTGTGAACCCTTGTTCAAGCTGTTAAGAAAAGAACAAACAGTCAGGTGGAACGATGATTGTCAGAGAGCTTTTGACAAGATCAAAGATTATCTGCAAGAACCTCAAATTCTCATGCCTCCAGTTGAAGGAAGACCTCTAATAATGTACCTGATAGTATTAGAAGAGTCAATGGGGTGTGTGTTCGACCAACATGATGAGTCTGGTCGAAAAGAGTATGCAATATACTACCTAAGCAAAAAATTTACTGACTGTGAACAACGTTATTCACTGCTCGAGAAAACTTGATGTGCTTTAGCATGGGCTGCATGCCGACTAACATAGTATATGTTGACTCATACTACCTTATTAATCTCAAAGATGGATCCAGTCAAGTACATATTTGAGAAGCCAACACTTACCGAAAGGGTTGCCAGGTGGCAAATGATTCTAACAGAATATGACATTCAGTACACCTCTCAGAAAGCCATCAAGGGCAGTGTATTGTCTGACTATCTAGCTGAGTAACCCATTGATGATTACTAGCCTATGAGATTTGACTTCCCTGATGAAGACATCCTGTTCTTAAAAGCAAAAGATTGTGAAGAGCCTATTCACACTCAAGGACATGACCCAGAAGAAGCATGGACTATGATGTTTGATGGGGCAGTTAATTGCAACGGTCGTGGTGTTGGTGCAGTGCTTATCACACCTAAAGGGGTTCATATTCCTTTCTCAACAAAGCTAACCTTTGCCTGCACTAACAATGAAGCAGAATACGAAGCTTGAATCATGGGTCTTGAGGAAGCCATTGAACTCACGATCAAAACCTTGATTGTATTCAGAGACTCAACTTTGGTAATCAACCAGACCAATGACAAGTGGTACACTCATCAGGAGCATCTAATTTCCTACCGTGACTATACGAGGAGATTGTTGAACTTCTTCACAACAGTCAAGCTTGAATACATCACTCAAGATGAGAATCAGTTTGCAGATGCCTTGGCTTCCATTTCATCCATGATCAAAGTACAAACTGCCAATTATGTACCTCGGATTTTGGTATCCAGACAGGACCGACTGACATATGTATTCTCCGTGGACACTGTCACTGACAACAAGCCTTGGTACCATGACATCAAATGATTCTTGGAGACTCAGACATTCCCACCTGGGGCATCATCAAATGATAAGAAGACATTAAAAAGGCTAGCCGGCAGTTTCTTCCTCAATACTGATGGTTCTTTGTACAAGCGAAACTTCGACATGGTCTTGCTCAGATGTGTTGATAAGAAGGAAGCAGACCTAATGATGCACGAAGTACATGAAGGTTCTTTCGGTACCCATGCCGGAGGACATGCAATGGCAAAGAAGTTGTTAAGATCATGTTACTATTGGATCACAATGGATGCAGACTGTTGTGCCTATGCCAGAAAATGCCACAAATGCCAGATCTATGCAAATAAAGTGCATGTGCCTCAGAATCCTTTGAATGTAATGTCTTCACCTTGGCCCTTTGCCATGTGGGGCATTGATATGATTGGAAAGATTGAACCGAATGCTTTGAATGGTCACAGATTCATCCTGGTAGTCATTGATTACTTCACCAAATGGGTTGAAGCAGCTTCATATGCAAATGTCACCAGACAAGTGGAAGCTAAATTTCTGAAAAGAGATATCATCTGTCGATATGGAGTTCCCGGGTGAATCATTACTAATAATGGTTCTAATTTGAACAACAAGATGATGTCTGAGTTATGCCGGGACTTCAAAATTCAACATCGCAACTCTTCTCCTTATAGGCCAAAGATGAACGACGCTGTCGAGGCAGCCAAAAAAATATCAAGAAGATTGTGCAGAAGATGGTAGTCACCTACAAAGACTGGTATCAGATGCTACCATTTGCCTTGCATGGGTACCTAACCTCTATCAGAACATCTACTGGGGAAACACCTTATCAACTTGTGTATGGTATGGAAGCATGTAGGATCAAGCGCTTACCACTGCACTAAAAGCAATTGCTATTAGTGAAGGCGCAACTTTATTTCCTTATAGTATAGAGTCTTTCAAGGGGTTGCGCCTATTAAGCGCCATGGATTGGGATGTTAAGCCCATCGAATCCCTAAGGGTGATGCTGAATTAATAAATCCAACAATCTCCCCCCCCCCAGTGTCAGCCGGGGGGATTCGAACCCATGACCTGACTTTGATACCACTTGTAGGATCAAGCGCTTACCACTGCACTAAAAGCAATTGTTGTTAGTGAAGGCGCAACTTTATTTCCTTATAGTATAGAGTCTTTCAAGGGGCTGCGCCTATTAAGCGCCATGGGTTGGGATGTTAAGCCCATCGAATCCCTAAGGGTGACGCTGAATTAATAAATCCAACAAAGCAGTCCTACCTATTGAAGTTGAATTACCCTCCTTACGGGTAATGATGGATGTGAAACTGGATGAAGCAGAATGGGTTCGATCTCGATACAATCAACTGAGCCTGATTGAAGAGAAAAGATTAGCAGCTATCTGTCATGGGCAGTTGTATCAGAAGCGAATGAAGAAAGCCTTCGATCAGAAAGTCAGACCTCTGGAATACCAAGTGGTAGAGCTTGTTCTGAAAAGACTTCTTCCTCCTCATACAGACCACAAAGGCAAATGGACGCCAAACTACGAAGGCCCATTCATAGTAAAGAAAGTTTTCTCTGGTGGAGAGCTGATGCTCACTACTATGGATGGCGATGACTTCCTATCTCTTGTGAATTCAGATGCAGTTAAAAAATACTTCGCATAAAATGACCCGTTGGACATAAAAACAGAATGTAAGTCCAGGCAAAAATAGGGCATCCTGGCAAGTCAAAAACAGAATAAAAGACTCGTGAAAAAATAAGGGAAAAACTATAAAAAAAAAGTACATCCGCTGAGTTGAAAAGCCACATCGGACAGCTCAGGCAAAAATGGGTATCCCGGTGGATTGAAAACCCGAAAGGGCGATCCATGCAAAATCATGGAATAAGCGAACAACTGCATTTTTGAATTCGTCTGTATCACTCACATGACATGGCAAGCTTCAAAAGGACAAAGCGTCAGTCAGAATCAGCCTTTTCAGAAAGCAGGATAAGAAGAGCGTTCAGGTCATACGGGTCATAGCAAAGAAGCTCACTGGAGCATCATCTTCAACATTGCCAACACTTTTATTTTCTCAATTTACAGCAATCTCCTCCTTTCAGGGGATTCTCTTCTTTGACTGTACTTGCCTATTCAGGGAACACAAATCAATAAAATCAAAATATCCAGTCACACTTTGTTTTTTACCTTTTTTATTTTTTATTTTTTGCAAAATGTCCAGAGTTTGTAATACAACATTTGCATGAAAACATATAAGCCATTTTCAATATATGCTTGCAGGAAATATGTTGCTCTCAGATAAATCTAACTCCTATGACGGAATTCGGTTAAGGATACCTCGGGACACTTGTGCATTTCTATTTAACAGGTTGCAGGTACTCAAGGCAGACGATCTTTCACAGCATGAGGCGTATCAAGCATTATTCCCCAGCCAAGTCAGCAATCACCTCATCAGCAGGGTTACTTGACAGGAGTTCCCCCCAACCCACAAAGTTTTCATCTCCTCAAAGGATCATTCAAGAAACTAATTGAATCCCTAGCGCACCTCTTGGACAAAGAAGTGGTAACATATTACTTCTCAGAAGTTATCTCCTCCCCAAGCAGGATCTCCCGAGCAATGCTTGACGACTTTTCCCCAGTAAAGTAGCCAGGAACTTTCTATTCCCCGTCAGAGTTGCCATTTTCTCCCCAGTAGAGCAATGCCTGAAATACTTCCCCAACGGAGTTGCTGAAACTTCCTCATCCCCAGCGGAGTTGCTGAAACTTCCTCATCCCCAGCGAAGTTCTCCCTTCGGACAGATAGACCAGAGATCTTTCTCCTTGCGGGATTCGGATCTCGGATCGATTTTCTCATTTACATAATCATAGCATTCGCATCATTTTTCCCCAAACTAAGTGTAACATTCTGTCTAATACGGAGCATTACAGCAAAAATCAAACATTTGCATAATCATAAGCCAAGTTCGAGCTAGTCACCAGCAAATATCAAAATCACTTCACCAGCAATATATAAAACTCATATCCCCTGCAGATAAAATCCAAGACATCCCCTTTTCACTCTCAAATACAGATGCCTGTTCATATTTATACATGCTCTTTTCGACACTCGTCTGTGTCATCTTTCCCCAGTGAAGTCGCCATAATCCTTTTGATATTCGTCCATATCTTACTTATACAGAATTCTCAAACACTTGTTCATACTTGTACATACTTATACAGAATTCTTTGATACTCGTCCGTATCTTGTATATATCACTATTCAGCAGATCAAACACTCGTTCGTGTTCCTTTCTTAACCAATTGATACTCGTCTGTATCATCATCCCTAAACACGTGTCAGCATTTGTTTCTACCGATACCCGTCCGTATCATGGTTCTAAGGATGCTCGTAAGCGTCTTTGGTCTATACACACTGTCAAACACTTATACCTTTTATTTTAAAGCGTAAGCACTCGTGCGTGTTTACATCCCCACATAAATAAAACAACTTTTTCTATCTGGCATTCGTCCTATGTCGTGATACTTTCGGCAGCAGTCCCCTGCCAGGTGATCGTCCTTCACCTTTGGATAACTGTACCTCATCCTTTCCCCAGTGGAATCCCCATTGTTGGAACTTTCTATCCAGCATTCGTCCTATGTCGCGATATCTTTTTAGCAATCGTCCCCTGCTAGGTGATCGTCCTTCACCTTATGATGACCGTCCCTCATCATTTATCCGATGGCCGTCCCCATCGTTGATCCTTTTATCTGGCATTCATCGTATGTTGAGATAATCCCCAAGAGCAGTCGTCCCTTGCTAGGTGATCGTCCTTCACCTGATGATGACCGTCCCTCATCATTTTATCTGATGGTCGTCCCCATCGTTGATCTTTGTTATCTGACATTCGTCCTATGTCGAGATAATTCCCCAAGAGCAGTCGTCCCCTGCTAGGTGATCGTCCTTCACCTTTTGATGACCGTCCTTCATCATGCTTGTCCGATGGCCGTCCCCATCGTTGACCTTTCTATCTGGCATTTGTCCTATGTCGTGATAAGAGCAGGTCGTCCCCTACTAGGTGATCGTCCTTCACCTTTGATGACTGTCCCTCGTCAAATATTTCATTTATTCTTTAACCCGATGGTCGTCCCCGTCGCGGTTTATTTACCATTCAACCTGATGGTCGTCCTCGTCAGTGCTTCCCTCATTTATTTAATCCCCAGAGAATTTTATTTCTTTACCCGATGGTCGTCCCCGTCGTGGTCTTTTCTCTTTTCGATGATCGTCCTTCATCACTTTACCTGATGGCCGTCCCCGTCGCGGTTTCTTTATTTCCCAGCATGATGGGCATCCCCGTCATTGCTTTACTTACCATTTTACCCCCCAGCAATCATCCTCTGCTCGATGGTCGTCCTCCGTCGCTTATACTTGATAAATATACTATACTATCTTTTACAATTTATATCCCTTTTCTTCTTCTCCCCAGTGAGTGCAAATTTCAGACTGTCTTTGGTTCTCAACCACAAGTTATCTTGTTTGTGTGTTAAGCCAGGCCCTTACATCCTGCACAACTAACTCATGCTTCAATAGGGCAGATATAAACACCCCAAATTTTCCCTCACTTTTTCTCACACCATGGATTATGATCTCATTTTGCATAAACATCCCATTGCATCTCACATTGCATAAACAACTTCATCAAATCATTGCATGACTGCACAATTAAGGTTTTGTGATCAGATGAATCTTAGAAGTGATCTGAGAAATCTCTGAGGCTTTGAAGCATGCCAAGAGGGTCCATGAGGGGTCTATGGTCTTATTATATCTCCAAGGATGATTGGAAGTCACAAAATGTCAAAGGATTGCACAAAAGTCCAGTCAGAGCTAGGGTTTTCCTGCACAGATGACCAAAATTAGGGTTTTGGGTTTGAGGCCCTTAACCTCAAATTTTTTGGTCACTCTTGATTCTAATGGTCTTAATATGTTATGAAGAGCATGTGTACTAAATTTGATGAAGAAATTCACTATGGAAGTCATCTGATCATTGGGTAACTTCTTGAGCAAGTAAAGTCAAAATCAGGGCATCTGAGGCCTCTATCAAGGGTACCAAAGGGTCATCATCATCATTTTGAGTCTCTATAATCTTTATTTGATCATTTAAGTGGTTGGAAGTTCACAAAGTTGAAGAATTTTGAGCCAAATGCAAACTTCCTTTTTTTGGAAATGACTTGTGATGGAAACTTTCCATTTTGGGAAATATATTCAACCTATTATTTCATGGCCAAAAATGCTTCAAATGAAAAGTCCTTAAACATGAAGGTTGTAGATTATGTCTTCCCATTTTCAAAAATTACGAGAACATGTCTTGATTCATCCTAGAACTCAAGACATGGCCTTTCAAAGTTGGCAAAAATCCTATAATTTTCAAGTGTGCACCAAAGACGGATTTTTTCAATTTCACTTGCCAAGCCATTTCAAGTCCTATAATCAACTTCTAAACATCATACCAACATAATGCAACACATTTTGATCAAGATTGCACCAAAAATCACAAGATTCTATGCCTTGCACTTCAAGAAATTCCAAAGAGGGAAATTTGCAAAACCTATGATATCTCTCCATCCACTTGTTACAGCTGCACAAACTCCATCAAAGGGCCATCCATGAACTCAGCTGAGGCCATACACCCCTTCAAACAACTTTTGCCATGGCCCATGCTTGTGGTACAAAATCTTTTGACTTTTTGCAATTTACCCATACCAATCAAATTGTGCCACACCAACTCCTCTGGCCAATCAGGACATCACATACAAGCCTCAAGGAGCTCGTTTCATAACACACATTGGCTTGAATCATCCCATAAGCTCAGATTGCAAAAAATCCCCAAAACCTTCATCTCTTCGAATCTGATCACATAAGCCACAAACCTCAAAACAAACTTCACCAATCATCTCCAAATGGTCCATAGAACACAAAACACCCTTTAAAAAGCCTTGAAACATAGCCAAACAAAAACATGATTCCTGGTGCAGAGGAGCTGTATCTCTCAAACCAAGCCACATAAACTTGTTCTAAGCATTGCAACATCATCAGGCAGTTCATTGGAGGTGGATTGAACAAAGAAAGAGGCCAGAAAGCTCAAGGAGTGAAAGCTTCATCTCAGGTAGTTCATCCAAACTTTTTTTCCATAAGCCTTGTTTTATGTTTTGGAAATGTTCCCCATGCTCCCCTGATTACAGTGCACTTGTTGTTTTTGAAAATGGTGAAGAAACGAGCATGAACCATATCTCTGAAATTTTTGACCTAAAAGATGTTTGCTTCGATTCATGATGGTTCTTGAAAATAAATGATTTTTGGTGTTGGATTATTGTTTAATGATGTTCATAGATCATTTCTGGAGATTTTGGTGAGGTTTCATGGCCTATGGTGGAAGTTGGGTTGAGGGTGTCACCGGAGAAGATGACCGGAGCTTGCTCCGGTCACCTGAAAATGTTTAGGGTTTGATTAGGGTTAGTTTTCCAGATTTAATGTGGACCCTTGGATGTTTTAATTATGCACGTGAATGGCTAGGATTAGATCATTAAAACCCTAATCTAATTAATTAAGTAAAACCTGATTTAATTAATATAAAACAATTTAATTAGCCATAGTGAATCCAGGCCCTCCATTCACGCGCGCATTTAACTGTCTCCCCTCATGTTTGAATCTCAACCATCAGATCATTTGACTTTCCTTTTATTTCATTTTTATTTTCATTTTATTGCATTTTCTTTTACATAATTATTTAAAATACTAAAACACTTTCAAAAAATATCATTTTCTGCATTTTTATTTCAAATAATTTTCTTAACCTAAAAACATTTTTTATTTAAATTTTTGCATTAAAAAATTATTTTTAAAATGTTTAAATGTTTTTTTAATTAATTAATTGATTTTAATTAATTAAATATGCTTTTAGGTTTCTAAAAATCACCAAAAAAAATCATGAAGCATTCTTAAACATTTAGAAACATTTTCAAACTCACCATAAAAATTTTGTTTTAGGTTTGATTACATTTTCACAATTTTCTTTGAATTAGGGTTCTTAAATTTCACATTTTTTAACCCTAACTTGAAAAATTCATTTCTGCCTAACCATGGTGAGTTTGAACTTGATTCTTTTTGCATTTTTTCTCATATTGCATCTAGTTTCTAGGTTATTTATCTCATATTTTTGCATTGCATTTTCAATTTGATTTGCATTTTCCCTTAAGAATCACCCAAACACCCTAACTAACTTAAGAAATCCATAACTTTCACTAGGTTAAGCTTATGACCTTCTACTTTGGGGCGTGATCATGTATATGTTTAGGTTTTGTTTGAGTTCAATTTCAATTTTTTTATCATGATGTATACTTCTGTTTTGGTCATATGCATCATGCTTGTTCGTAAAACCATAATTTTGCATCTTTATTTTCATTCATCTTTGCATATCATGAACTTGTGAACTTGTCATGCCATTCCATTCTTTTGTATGTCATCTTAGACACCTTAGGACATGTTTGAAACATTGCTTGATCATTGTTGCATCATTTTGGTATGCTTTGCATCCATTACATTTCATGAACATCCATGTGTTTTCATGCTTCTAAACATACTTCCATTGCATCTCATCCTTGTATGATCATTCATATGCATCTTGTATGATTTTGCATCATCTCAGAACACATTTTCATTGAATAATCACTTCTAGTTTTGGACTTTGCATCCTTATTCATCTCATTTCTTTTTGCTTTATGTCTTATGCATCCATACTAACATTTCAGGAACTTTTGGTAAGTTGTCTGGGAGGTAGATTTGCCTTCACCTCCCACCTCTTCTTTCCTTTGCATTTGCATCCTTTAATTGTCTTTGGAGTGGAATTGCTTCACTTGTGTTTCTCTTGCTCCTATCTTTTCTCCTGTTACTTATCTTCTTCAGGAAGTAAGTAACTTATTCTCTCCTCTCGTCTCTTTTCATCTGCTTCCCTTCCTTGGTGGCCTTGAAGATCTTTTATCTTAAGCCTCACAAACCATAGGATATCCAAGCATGGTAATTTTTAGGGTTGTGTATAGTTTCCCCTAGATTTTTACCTTTGAGTTTCCTTGAGTCTCTCTTCTCATCTCTTAATCAGAGGCTAAACTCTTAAAGCTTTAGGACTTTGGAATTAGGGTTATGCATGTATCCTTATCTTAGGATGGAGTGTATAACTTTAATCCTTAGTGTTAAACCTTTAATTTGTTTACACCTCTCAATCAAAACACATTAATAATCACTAAGACTTACAAACCATAAAATCCACTTCTTAATCTCACCCTTTAATTAAAATCCATTTAATAAAGGTTTGTTATATAATGAATTTAATCCCTAACCCTGGATTAAGTTGAGGAGTCTTTCTCAGCTTAAGTGTTCTAATCTATCATCCTTCTCTTAGGATGGTGTAATGAGTTCACTAATCCTTGATTGGATATTAAACTTATTACTTAACACTAAACAAAAATCCAAAAACATCTTAATAATCATAAGTAGGTTAATGATCTTAATCCTTCATCATTAAGGTAACTAAGTTGAGATGCTTATCTCACACTTAAGTAGGCTCATTATCCCTAATCAGGGGTGATATAATGAGTTTACAAACCATTGATTAAGGCTTAAGCTCATTATCTTATGCAAAACACCAAAAACAATAAAAAACTGAAAACACAAAAAAAATAAACGTCTCCTTCGGGATTCTTTTCTCATCACACTCATTCACAAACGAGAACTTGCTTGTTCCGTCTAATGCAAGACAGTTAGCACTCGAGCCAGACGAGTCATACACTTGAGCATAGACAAGCAAGAAGTTCACAGTCAATTTATTTTCAGTCTCTTTGAGTCGAACTACGGTGTTCTGACTTCCTCATTGCACGAGAGGATACATAGGCATAACATAACTGTTATCGAACAAAAGTCTTTGTGTATTCCCCCTCTTTCAGCCTTCTTTTTAAGCCTTAGTTCCTGAGCAATTCACACCTTTTGCACTGACACCTGTAATTTCTTTCCCTAGCTTTCACACACAGATAGCACATACACCTACCACTTTAAATACAATCTTGTAGGCGTGGATCCCGTCGAGTATGACGGAAGATCTGGGTGCTAATACCTTCCCATGTCGTAACCTACCCCCTTTCTCAGTTTCTTTGGTTCGCAACCATCTTATCCATACCCTTCCAGGTTTATGCAGCATTACCTTTCCTTCGGGATAAAAATGCCTAGATGGCGACTCTATTCAACCTCAACCTCCAACATCGCCGACAGTTTGTGTCTGCACCGGGATGAAAATCCGAGGAGCGATAGAGGGTTCTGGAAAAAAAAGTTCTTAGTGACTACCTGTGTTGGAGCTTTCTAATCTGGAGCTTTCTGGACCTCTCCCTTGTGCAATACCACTCTAATGGATCCCCTTGTGCTTATGAAAGGCTTAGATGGAGTTTATATGAGCTATTTTGGAAGTTCCAGTTATGAAGTTCAAAAATCGTGTTTTGGTTATGGGGTTTTTCAGGCCATTGTGAAGGGTGGTTTATGTTCTATGAGTGATATGGAGATGAATGGTGAAGAAAGTTTTAAGTTTTGATGGCTGTATGGAGAGATTCGAAGGAAACAAGTTTGAGAGGATTTTATTCAATCTTAATGTATAAATGGATTCTGGCTTGAATGTTATGTTCTTTGAGGTCCATGATGTTTATATAAGCCAATAAGATTGATCAGAAAGTGGGTGGTGGCATAGTGTGATTGGTATGGGTTAATTTGCAAAAAAAGTCAAAGTTGTGTCATAGGAGGCATGGCATGGGAAATAGCTGGTTTGAAGGGCTGTCTTGCCTCAGCTAAGTTTATGGAGAACCTTTGGATTGAATTGAGTGATCTGCAGCACTTGGATCATGAGATAGCATGGCTTTTGCAATTTTCCCTCTTTGGAAATTTTGTGAAAATGATTCATTGAAACTTGTAATCCAAGGCATAATTCTGATCAAGCAATGTTGCATTATCATGGTATGATGCTTAAAAGTCAATTAGAGGTCACAAGAAGCATTAAAACTTGGTTTTGCAAAAATCCCTCTTTGGCATGAACTTGAAAATTATAAGATTTTTCCCAACTCTTAAACATCATATCTTGAGTTCTAGAATGAATCAAGAGGATTTCTTGTGCTTTTTGAAAATGGGAAGATCCAATCTACAACTTTCATGTTTAAAGATTTTTCATTTGAAGCCTTTTTGATCAAGAAAGAGGAGGTTGAAAATCTTTCCCAAAATGGAAAGTTTTCATTACAAGTCATGTCCAAAAATGGAAAGTTTGCAAATGGCTTGAAATTCTTCAATCTTGTGAACTTCTAACCACTTCTAAGATCAAATAAAGATCATAGAACCTCAAAATGATGAAGATGACCCTTTGGTACCATTGGTGGTTGCCTCAGATGCCCTGATTCTGACTTTTCTTACACAATAAGTTACCAGTTGATCAAATGACTTCCACAATTAATTTCTTCATCAACTTTGGTTCACATGATACTTATAACATATAAAGACCAATGGAATCAAGAATGATCAAAAATTTTGAGATTAAGGGCCTCAAACCCAAAACCCTAATTTTAGGTCATCTGTGTAGGAAATCTTTAATCTTCCTGAACACCTTTGCAATGCTTTGTGATTTTTTGACTTTAATGAACTTGGGGAGCATAAAATGATCATAGAACACACATGGACCTTCTTGACAAGATTCAAGGCTTTTGAGATGGCTCATATCACTTCTTTGGATTCTCTTGATCACAAACCCTAACTGTCGTACCTCGAAAAAATATGATCTTAAAACAACAGAGTCGCCATCTAATTCTATTTATTCTACAAGAGAAAAGGGAGATATAGATACAACCTAAAGGAAGGATAAGAAATGATTTATGAAACCAAATTCTAAGTTCGGGAGTCGGTTACGCAAGGGGAAGGTATTAGCACCCCTCACGTCCGTTGTACTCAACGGGGACCTCTTAGCTTAACTATGTGATTAAATGTTGATCTAAGTCTTTGTATTCTAAATTGTTATTAACATGTTTGTTCTAAGGAAATAAGTCTTTAAATTATTATTAATATTACGAGGGAAAGATTAAAGTTTTTTATTATTGTGCTCTCGAAGGATTAAAATCCCTATGCCTACGTATTCCCTTTGTGCAATGGGAAAGTCAGAGCTTCGTAGTTCATGAAACTACGGTTTGTATTTTTTATTGAACGATTGTTTGAAAATACTTTCTACTGCTAAGCGTTGGCTTATCTGCTCGCGATGGGAGGCTAAAGCGCTAGCTTATTTGCGAGATAGAAAGATTTAAACGACGTTTGTTTTGAAAAAGATGTTTGATCTTTATTAAAGTGTTTTAAACGAGAGGGCGAATGAACTACGACGCGTGGGGCTAGCCCAGGAGTGATTGCATTCAAGAACCCGTGGAGTGCTGGACTCCAGAGTTCAGTTACTCGTTGATTAATTATAAAATGATTTGCATTGGTTGGTAAGTTTTAAATTGTATTTGAAAAGAAAGAAACAAGTCGTCATCTTTAAGGGAGATATCTCGCCTAATCCACCACAAACATTCGAGGGAGAGAAAATCGAAAGAAGCTTTAAACTTGGATACGAGGATCGACAAGCAATGTCATATTCTTTCTTTGAGAAATTAAATCGGAAGAAGCTTTAAACTTGGATATGAGTATCGACAAGCAATGCCACGTTCTTCCTTTGAGAATGATTGTTTGTAAGATTTTGTTTGTGTTTGTGGGGATAGAGAAAATGTCTTTCCTATGGAGATAAATCATGTCTAATCCTTTAAGATTGTTGAATTGTTTTGAATACGAAAGAGTGAATGAATTACAACTTGAAGGCTGGCCTCAAGAGTAATTCAGTTCAAGCACCCAAGGAATGCTAGATTCCTGAGTTCAGTTCTTCGTATAATTTATTTAAAGGTTTCCGTGTGGTTTGGATCGGAGATTTGTATGTGGTTTGAAGCAGTTGTGTGGTGGTTCGGATTTCCGGTTGTGGTGGTGACGTTATTCACGGCTTGTGCCGATTTGATGACTTCGGTGATCTGTTCGGGGTTGCAAGGAAGTGACAAAAGAGTTGTGTTGGTCAATTGTTTTGAAAAGGCTTTTGTAGTGGGTTAATTAGGATGCATAGTTTGTAGCAGGCTGGTTTGGACATTATGGCTATTGCAAGAAAAATGAGACCAGTTGGATAAACTATATAAATAAGTACACAAATTGAAATTAGACTAATACAAATAAGATAAATAATATATTGTTTCTAAATCAAATTAAAATAAATTAAAACTAAATTAGATAAAATTAAATTAAAATATTAAACTAATACTAACTTAAAAAATATAAATTAATTCTAATTATAAATTAAAACTTAAGAACTAAAAAAGTTTGTATAAAAAAATAAAAATTAAATCAATCAAGGAAGCTAAACGTATTAAAATAAAAAATAAAAAATAAAAAATAATCTACTTGAATAAATTAAATAAATAAATGAATAAATTAAATTAAATTAAGCTCTTAATTAACCTTAAAACAAATCTAAAATAAACTAAATAAAAAAAAAGTCCT
Organism: Lathyrus aphaca; assembly: GCA_963966055.1. NCBI lineage: Eukaryota > Viridiplantae > Streptophyta > Magnoliopsida > Fabales > Fabaceae > Lathyrus > Lathyrus aphaca. The sequence continues at coordinate 492,227,126 of OZ014525.1, read as the reverse complement.
AAATTAAAAAAGATACGATTTAAAAAGCCAAACATCCTAAAATAAAATGATATCTACTAGAATGCCTAAATGATTGACTATCGATGCCGCGACGTGAATGCGTCGAAAAAATAAAAAGGTTCGGTCACAATTTAGGGTGTGACAGTTGCCCCTATTTAATCATCTTGAACCTGAATGCATGAATAACAAAGTTATTTGGACATCCGAGGTGGAAGATGATTAAATATTAAAATATCTAAAATTTTGACCGAATGCGGATGAAATGCGCTGATATACAATGTTATGGATTCGGGAGAGACTCTTTTTGTTTTGCTGGGGTTATGACATGCGAGATGCAATGAAACCTAGCATGATTATTTTTTTTTATAAAATGATGAATATGCTGCATATGGTATGCGGAGAATGATGGAAATGACTGGTAATGGTGATCCACAAAAACAAAATTGAGGGTGAAGACTCACTGGGGATGACAATATGTTGGGGATGACATATCAACTCGGGGGTTGAAGGGATAATCGATTCAGAGATCGAAAGCAAAAAGACATGAATGATGACTCGGGGGTCACACTGAAATAGAAATCAACTCGGGGATTGAGACAAAACACAATCATTGACTCGGGGGTCAAACGGAGACAAATATCAACTCGGGGGTTAGGAAAACAAATAGCATTGACTCGGGGGTCAGGAATAAGGACAAGATCGACTCAGGGATCGAAGACACACATGCAATAATGACTCGGGGGTCAATCAAAACATATATCAACTCGGGGGTTGGGGAGACAACATCATTGACTCAGGGGTCAAACATAAAGGCAACAATGACTCATGGGTCAAACAAAAACAAATAGCAAATCGGGGGTTGAACAAAAACAGACGTCAACTTGGGGGTCGAACAAAACAGACATCAACTCGAGGGTTGAACAAAAATAGACACCAACTCGGGGGTTGAACAAAAACAGACATCAACTCGGGGGTCGAACAAAACAAACATCAACTCGAGGGTTGAACAAAAACAAACACCAACTCGGGGGTTAAACAAAAACATTGACTCAGGGTTTAAGCGTAGACAGATATCAACTCGAGGGTTGAGGAAATAACTAAAACGACATTGACTCGACGGTCGAGAAAACAAGTCAACTCGGCGGTTGAGGAAAAGGAAATATTCAAAGTATCAAAAGTGATCAATCAACAAATTCGAGTGTGACTGCTGGGGATCCCAATATATCAACTCGACGATCGAGGAAATAGCTAAAACAACATTGACACGGCGGTCGGGAAATAAAATAATAGACATCGACTCGGCGGTCGAGAAAACAAAATTCAACATGGCGATTGAGGAAAATAAAGACATCGACACGGCGGTCGGGAAATAGAATAATAGACATCGACACGATGGCCGGGAAATAAAATAGCAGACATCGACACGGCGGCCGGGAAATAAAATAGAAGACATCGACACGGCGGCCGGGAAAGCCAACTCAACACGGTAATTGAGAAAATAAATAACAGACAAATAATCCAAAGTGATAAATCAACAAGTTCAAGTGTAACTGTTGATACCGAGAATAAAGAAAATGAACACAGTTTGGGCAGCGGCTCTATGCAACCAACTAATATTGGGAGCAACGTACTCAAATATAAATCAACGACTCTAAGTGACCGGATGGTAATAAGAATAAAGGTTGGAGTTTTCAACAAGATAAACGCCCAACCTCTGGAAATTCCCTAAATGAAGAGTTCAAAGAAAACCTTTAGGAACCAATCAGGAAAACACGGATATGTTCCAAATCAAATGGACTTAGACTACAAGCAAAGGGTTTCACGACCAGCTTAATGGACTCGTGCCAATGACAATTGGACTTAAAAGGTTGTGTGTCAGAGGAGACTTGTTTTTTTGCAAAATATGACTCTTTTCTACTGCGGGTAGATGCTCAATGAATAAAACAACAACAAAGCTTAACCCTAAGAGTGAATCGACGTGACTAACACCTGAGAATGACTTATACACTGACTCAGAGGTTCTTGAATATGCCCCTGGATGGATATTGGATGGAAAGGATTCTTTTTGTATAAGACTCTTTTAGAAGGAGACAAAGATGACGACATGATTCCCGACACCCGTCTTGAACTCAAAATTTGTTGTTATATAAGGCCTGCTTGAAAAAACTTGTAATCACGGAGAGGATTTGCCCCTGTGTGATTCATCTTGCCCCTGAATCAATGGTTTTGAAATTTTCCCTTTGCAAAGGTTTGGACCAACCTGCCATGACATGGCTTTGAAATGGTTGCCCCAGTGCCTGAACATCGGAGACTTGCCCCTGGTTACCCAATTCCTGGGATGGGAAACTTTTGATTTAACTAGCAATTAAACTTTTGAACCATTTGTGATAGCTCACTCTAGTTTGAGTCTTGAGAAAAGGTTCAACCTCTGAGTAGCTGACTCTTGAAGAGATTGATTCATCTTGACTGGTTCTTGAAGTGGTTTCCCCTGGCTGGGCTTTTCTTACCAAGTCGAATCCCCTAACTGGATGCGTTCGTTGGGATTCCATTGATGCTGAATTGACTTGCAAACAAACATTATTCATTTAAAAAATTGGCAATTTTAATGTAACATTTATGCAAGTTTTGAAATCACAATTTATTGGTATGATAGTGATACAGTGGAGTTGATTAAAACAACAAAGTGGATCTAGACATTTATGGAATGGCAGATGAAGTGATCAATACAAATGATTAGCAAAAATCGTTAGGAATCAGGTTAACACAACCTTGTTGTAGTATGCTATCGAAATAAACCCTACCTCAATTAGGTCTTTTAAGGGTTGTAACATGGCTTAGTTCATGGTTTATGCAACAAAGGATAAAGGCTCAAAATTTATTTGTACCCACCCAATCTTCGTGATGAACTCCAATCCTACGTTTAGTTAAGTTGACAAACGCATTCAGATCACAAAAGTCTTTGGCGGCGTAAGGATCAGGATTTAAAATGTGATGGAAACCACTTTGCTTTATCCTTGCTTTGTTGAGGATTTGATAATTTCATTAATTTTCGCCTAATTCGTCTTTTTCTGTTTTTTGACTTAGCGGACTTTTCTTTGTATTTCTTTTTCCTTCTTCATTCTTTTGTTGAACGATTGTAACTTCCATTTTGTTGGAGGATAGAGAACGAATATTACACACTCCTGACCTTTCACGACTTCTTTGATGTGCAGAGGAAAGTATGTAGCTGATCCTTCTTGAATGATGGACTGAATCTCTAAAAGATTGAATGCAAACAGATTAACTGAATTGACTACCCTGCCCCAGGTTTAAAATTAAGGGTTTTTGCACTTTTTGAAAAATAAAACTCCTACTTCAAGGTTCAAAGGGGTTAGCGAGGGATTATCATCCTTATTTCACAAGTGTTTGGGAATTGGAAACAATGCATGTACATCATTGGCAAGGTTTTAATTGAGAGCATACAAATGGAGAATTCAGGCATCTGGTTTTCATCATCCTACCTCCAATCTTTGCTAAAACAAAAGTTTGATAAACAAAAGATAGAAATATGTTTTTGTTTTTTGTATAACAATAAAAGAAAACAAGTGAATACGAATGGATTGATTCAAAAGATGCATAAACATTTCATTAATCTTGCCAATTCAAAAACAACAATGCTTACAAGTAAATACAAAATTAACATGCAAAGAAAATACAACAATGCTGAAACAAACAGGGGAATGCCAGCTTTAGGGAATTGAACTTCCTTCTTCAGAGTTAGAGGTCATCATGCTCATTGGTGTCGGTGCACCAATCCTCTTCACATCCATCCTTGACAATTTCTTCCATAGCATAGAATGATGGACCTGCCTGACCAGACGAAGGATTGATGTTAATGTGAAGACCTTGAGGTGTAAATGAGATAGACTCAGACTCAATCAGATCTTGAACCTTATTCTGGAGTTGTTTGCAGTCTTCGGTGGAGTTCCCTGGTGCATTGGCATGGAAACCACATTGGGCATGAGGATCAAAGCCTGGTGGATATGGAGGAATCACTTGATTCAATTTCTTCGGCTCTACCAATACACTATCGATCAAGCGTGGCAGTATATGACCGTATGGCATTGGCAAAGGATCAAACTGCCTCTTTGGCTTCTTAGTGTACTAGTCTCGTCGCTGAGGAGCGTGTTGCCGTTGGTATGGCTGTTGTTGTGGCATCTGTTGTTGATGACAGACAGTAGGATACCGACCATGTGAAGGAAATGGCATCAGATATGGAGACCCGAAAGGTTGTTGACTTTGAACAACTGACACACACGGATGCTGATAGTATGGCACTGGGCACGGAGATTGGGGAGATTCTTCAACTGAATCAATCTCGTCCTCTTCTTCCTTCTGGGATTCACTAAGTGATTCACTGTCAATGCTCTGGAGACTAGAGGTGCCTTGGATTCTTCCACTTTTCAGAAAAATCTCAATACGTTCTCCAATTTTCACCAAGTCAGAGAAACTTGTTGATGCGGTGCCTACCATCTTCTCAAAGTATGGGCTCTGAAGAGTATCCATAAACAGATCAACTAACTCCTTTTCCAAGAGCGATGGTTGAACACGGTCGACAAACTCTTTCCATCTTTGGATGTACTTTTTGAACGGCTTGTCTCTTTCTTGAGATATGTCTTTCAGGTGAAAGCGACTGGGAGCTTCTTCCAAATTGTATTGGTATTGCTTCACAAAAGCATTGGCTAGGTCCAACCATGACTGAATATGACCTCTTTCCAAATCCATGTACCAATTCAATGGTGCCCCGCTCAAACTATTTTTGAAACAGTGAATCATCAACTTATCGTCAAAAGCATATGCAGTCATTTTTCGACAGAACATCACCAAATGGTGTTTTGGACAACTACCCCCTTTGTACTTCTGAAAGTTATGTGCTTCAAATTTCGGAGGTATAACCAAATCGGGTACTAAGCACATGTTAAAAGTATCCAGGTCAAAAGCCTTCTGCCCCTCTAGAGCTTTGAGTCTTTCGTTCAGCATTCGACATTTCTCAGTCATCTCAGCGTGTTGCACCCCAAAATTTGCCCTCACAATACAAGACTTTGTGTGCTAAGAAGGTTCACAAGGTTCACAAGATTCACAATTCTTACAAGACCTTTCATGAGGTTCATGAAGTCTACAAGTCACTTTATGAGGTTCACAAGGTTCACAAGATTCACAATGCTTACAAAACCTTTCATGAGGTTCATGAAGTCTACAAGTCACTTTATGAGGTTCACAAGGTTCACAAGACCTCCCATGAGGTTCACAAGGTTCACAAGACATCTTATGATGGTTCACAAGGTTCACAAAGTTCACAATGGGTCAGAAGAGTTGACAATTCCTTCAAACAATGCACCTCCTAAGCAGTGCATCCAAAACTAGGGTTTTGACTTTAATCAGGTTAAATGAACTTCCAGGACTTCAAGTGAGCTTCATAATATCTTATATGTGTGTAAGAACCCCCATTACAAGTTTCAATACTTTTCTCAAAAGTTTGCTCAGTCAGATGATCAGATAAGTTAAAATCAGTCAAAGCAGTTAAAAAGTCAAATTGAGGTCAACTGTAGTCAAACCAAAGTCAAACTTCATGATTTTTTGCCAACATCAAGTATATGAAGTAAAATTCATCATTTGATCAAAGGTTGATCATGATTCATCAAGGAGATTTCAGATCATCAAGAATCAGGAGTTTCTAAATTAGGGTTTCCTCAGTAAAAGTCAACTGAACTTTGACCAGCCATAACTTTCACATGCTTCATCATCAAGTCTCCATCCAAAGCTCATTTTGAAGGAAATTGAATTCTCTACAACTTTGTGTCTCACAAGCCAAGCCCAAAAATGCTTCATTTGGAAGGTATGAGCTAAGACATTATAGGTCCTTTTGAAAGTCAACAAAAAGTCAACAACTTCAAAAGAGCATAACTTGATAATGGTAAAAGATATGGACATGAAACCAGTGGGGTTGGTTAGAGGACTCTTCAAGCTTTCCAAAGTGTCCAAGAACACCCTCATAGCATTAAAATTGAAGGATGTGTGCCCTTGCAAAGTTGGGAAATTTTTGGTTGGTTTATGAAGAAAATGGAGGTTTAAAACTAATTTTTCTAAATGGGCTTGCCATATGATGACCCAATCCACACCAAGACATCATGCACGAAATTAACTTAATATTTTCATTATTTTCATTATTTTATTTTTATTTATTATGATTTTTTATATTAAAAATCATTTTAAATTTAAATAAAATATGAAATAGTGAAGATTTGAAATTATTTTGCTTCTAGAATGTCATAAATGATATTTTGATCTAATTGATACAAGAGTTATGAAAATCATCTCAAAATAGCAAGGCTAGATCAAGATATTTCAAGTTTTAAAACCAAATATTTTTCAATCTTAAAAGGTCCAAATATCCACAAGTTTGTGAAAGCTCTTAACCTAATTTCATTCACTCCTATATATACAACATGAAGCAACTTCAAATGGACGATTTTTACAGCCTCAAGAACACATTGCAAACTTCAAAATTTCATCCAAAAACTCACATTCGGATTCTTGGATAGAGACACTTTCAAGGCAATTTAAAGGTTGCTACATGTTCTTTGGACATCACTGAGTCTATCCCAACCCTCAAACGCATTCAACTCATGCTCATATGACCAACCCGAATGCATATTGTTCATACTTTTATTTTTTTCGATTTGAATTATTTATGCAATGATAATGAATTCTAACTGTATATTTGTGTTAGTGATGATGTGTAGATGCTTTCTGGGCAAAGAAATTGAAGAATGAGTGCCTAAACCGAAAACGGCCATTGTTAGGGTTCTTGAACCATATTTAGGGTTCTTTGATTTAGACCATATAAATTAATTTTAAGGACATAAATGAACTGTGTGAAGTGTGGTGATCATAACCATGTGTTTAATTTGATGAATGGTTGCATATTCATGATGATATGAGATTGGCAGGTTTCATACGCAGGTGAATTCGCAGGAAATATGGTGGATAAATTCGCAGGTAATTTCGCAAGTCAGGAGGTTGAAGATGAAGCAGCTTTGGCGCGAAATCAGAATTCAAAATTTGATTTGTTTTTATAATATATAGTTGTTAGTTTGTTATCAGCTAACGCGCATGGCTTAATTGGTAAGGTCGTGATGGCTGTAGGTATCAGGGCGTGGGTTCGAACCCAATCCTCAGCAATTTTTTTATTTTCTCAACTAATTCACTTGATTTATCATATAATGTTTGTTTGCTGGCTTTAGGTCATCAGCTGCGTGCGCAGCCCAGTGTTTTGACTCCCTTAGGTAAAAGGGAGGTCCTGGGTTCAAATCCAAGCCTCCCCATTTTTTTTAAAACCTAATTTTCTTCTATTTTCTTATTATTTATTCAATTATATATTTTATAAATTAATTTCTTTTAAAAATAATAGTATAATAATTCTAATAAGAAAATAAAAATAGAAAACTTTGTATTTTATTTTTTGCAATATATTTTGTTTATGTATGTATTATTATTATATATTTATTTTTGTAAATAATCAAATTAATATTGTAATTCAAATTATAAACCCTAATTTTATTTTTAAATCTCTAACCCTAATTCTTATTTAATTTTAAATATTAACTTAATTAATTTTTCTAATACCTAATTAAATAATTAATTTTGTTTTTTTTAAACAATTATTATATTGTTTATTATCATTATTATAATTCCTTTATTATTTATTTCTTAAAAATTCTTAAAAATTGCTTATTTAATTTAAAAATGTTCTTTTAAATTCTATATATTTTTGTATATTTGTACTAACCTTTCTTTCTTATAATTATTTTATCACTAACCCTTTAGCTTTGGTTCATTTTATTTTTTATTTATTATTTAATTATTTTTATTATAATGTAACTGCAAAAGCGTTGTAATAGTCGTAGTTTTTTTTTATTGTTTATTTATGAATATTCTTGCCATGGTTAGTAAATATAGGGAGTGTAAACATGTATGTTATTTAAAATTAATTTAGATCACTTAATTTAAAAGATAAATATTTAAAATTGTACACTCACACACGTAAGTCGATCTTTGATCGCCATCTCACTTTCTAGGGTTACCTCTCATTGTTGCCTAATCAAAAGGTCAAGTAGGGTGTATAAAGCAAAAGTCCCTTAAAAATAAAGTCATCTAGTCCCTTAACAATAAAAGATCAAGTCCTTTAAATGGTTGCCTTCATAATGATCTTGTCCCTTTCGAATAAAGATGATAGTCCCTTCAAATTGCTTATACACCCCACAGTTGCCTACATAAACAGATGTCCCTTCACTTGTCCCACACATCCAAGGTAATGACTACCTATTCCTTAATAATAGGGATAGTCTTACCATTTAAAGGATTCAAGAACAGAAAGACTTAAAAATTAGGGTAGGTTCCTCATAGTTACTTGCTCAATATTCAAAAACTTTTCAAACACTTCACAAATTTCAAACAATTTTCAAACACAAGTTTTTTACGCATCCGTACATGGATCATTATCAAACTCTTATGAAAATTTCTATTCACACACTTCACATTTTCAAAAACATTTTAAAGTGAGCTAAGTAACTAAGAGCCCATGGATAACCATGGATGTAAAGGGTGATAACACCTTCCCTTTACATAACCTACCCCCCGGACCCAAAAATCTTTTAAAAAGGTCTTTCCTGTTCTTTTATGCCTTTCCTTTGGATAAAATAAAAGTCGGTGGCGACTCTTGCTATCCGCAACATAACTAAAGTCAGTTCTCCCACCGTGTTACAGAACTGGCGACTCTGATGGGGATTTAATAAAAGAGGGGTACCCTTAGGAATTAGATCACTTTAAATTTGTTTGCCTTGTTTGCTTTATACTTTACTTGTTGGGTGCTCTTACGTGTGAAAGATCCTAACCCGGATCTGGTGTACCTTAGGTAAATGGCAATAGACCAAGGAAACTGTACGGAGTATACCGATATGTTTGATCTGGTGGCCATAGTTAGTGTGACTTCTTGGTTGGTGCTTATGTTCCTTAAGTCAAGTTGAGGATAATATGAGGCTGCCATATGTTGTCAATACACTAACTAACTTTTAGAACCCTAGTTATCCCATCTTGGCCTTTAGAAAAGTAGTGAGATAACCGGCTTTGGTGAAGACTGAAGTTGGTTGATACTCGATGCTACGCTCATTGAGATTCTAAACTTGGAGGGTTTTGGTTGGCAAGTAAGTTGCCTACTGAACAACCACCCTTTTGAAGGATCAATGATATTGAGATCCCTTAGAACATGGTTACTTTTGTAGGATAGGATGAACCATCTAAACTTCAGGGGAGGGTACTTACCTTTGAACCTCATGCAAGCCTTTAAACCTAGGGATATTGTGTGACTTGTTTGTGTGTGCCACATGTTTGTGATTGAACATAACATCATGACATCATCATGCATCATAAGCATAGCATTTTCACTAACCATTTCAAGGACCAAAGGATTTATCTTTTGTTCTTTGTTGCAGGTCATGGCTTCTGCTCGTAGAAACACCATCAGGATCAACTTTGTGGGCATACCTGCTAAGCTTAAAGAGTTGGTTTCTCAAGTGTCTGACCACTCCCAGTTCATCAAGAGACATGGTCATCTATTGGATCTAGTCACTTCAGGGTTAAATGAAGACATGATGAGTGTCCTATTTCAGTTCTTTGACCCTAAACACCATTGCTTTACATTCCCTGACTATCAGCTGGTTCCTACAATGGAAGAGTAGTCTAAGCTTCTGGGTATACTTGTTCTTGATCAAAGACCCTTCACAGGCTTGGAGAAAGGGCTTAAACCAGAGGTCATTGCTGCAGATCTACATCTGAAGAAGTCTGACATTGTTCTAGAAACGAGAAGCGGAGTTAAGGGTATTCTTGCCAAGGTGTTGATAGAGAAAGCTCAGGTGTTCTTAAATGCCATGAGCTATGATGCTTTTGAGGAGATCTTAGCCTTGCTAATTTATGGCTTAGTATTGTTCCCCAATCCAGATCAGTTCATAGATGTTCATGCCATCAACATATTCCTGAGTCACAATCCAGTACCTACATTGCTTGGAGACATCCTACATTCTCTCCATACTCGTACTACAAGGGCAAGAGGAACTTTGATGTGCTGCATACCTTTACTTTCTAGGTGGTTTATTTCTCACCTTCCTCGCTCAGTAATGAAGAATGAGCAAGGGTTCAGGTGGTCCAAAAGGATCATGTCACTCTCGCATTCAGATATCCATTGGTGCTCCAGATCTATGGAGAATGTCACTATCATTGACCGTTGTGGGGAGTTTCCTAATGTGCCACTTCTAGGCATCAGAGGAGGCATCACCTACAACCCCTCTCTAGCTTTACGATAGTTTGGTTACGCTCGGAGTGATGGTCCTCATGACATGTTGATTCAGGGCATTGTGTTTGACTACGACAACGATCTTCAAGGTTACCGTCAGAGATTCATACGAGCCTGAGGAAAAGTAAACAGGGTTGACAGCAAGACACTGGAGCCTAAGTACACTATTCCTATGGAGGCTTATCTCAGATGGGTGCGATCTCATGCTCAGACTCTCATGATGCCATATCCTGCTATCCTGCCAGTTACCATGGAACCTGTTGCTGAAGGAGATACTGCTTATACCATCCTTCACCCAGACATGCCTACTGACATGGAAGACTTACAGAGATCCTGGATCCAGCTGAAGGAGCAAAGGGATACTTTCGAGGCTCATTACAAAGCAAGCCAAGAAAGGATCCTAGAACTAACAAAGCAACTTCACGAGGAACGAAATCTCAACTCATACCTCAACACAAAGAGGAAACATCCATGGGAGACTGAAAACCCCGTCTTTTGTATTTATTTCATTTCATTTTGTAAACCCAAAGGGCAAACAAATTTATTACTAATAAAAGTTTACCTTCTTGGTTGTTTAAGCAAATTTAAATCCTACGGTCCTTGAAAACATTGCATATGCATTTACATACCATATCATTGCATCACAGGTTTCTTATGAACAAGTATCTTATCTTCTCGCTGTTTATTTCAGCAGAAATGGCTCTTGAACAATCTGTCAAAGATCTTCAAGCTCAGAATGCTCAGTTTCAGGAAATGATTCTGAATTTGTCCAAGGGGCAAGAAGAGTTGAAAGCATTCCTCTCTAAGGACATGAAGAAGAAGAATCCTGAGGACAACAAGGATGATCAGTTGAAACAACTACAAGCTGAGATGACAGAAATGAGGACCCAGATGAATGGCCAGGTAGCTCTTATCCAAAGTTTAGCTCAGGGGCAAGAAGAGCTGAGAACCTTTGTCCAAAAACTTCAAAGTAATGGAGTCAGGAATCTAATTGTCAATCAACATCCGTTAAAACAAGCTGATTTGGTTGAAAGGAAGATGAGGATAAAAGAAGGTAAGAGACAGGTTGACACTGATTGTTCTTTAGTTGAAGAAAAAAGACCTGATAAGGTTAATCCACCTCAACGCAAGGGATGTAGAAGACAGTTTATCAAATTCAGCACTCCAATGTCACAAGTTCTGCAATGCTTGTTGGAGATGAAACTAATTTCTTTGAAAAGTCCTCCTCAAAATCCTAATACTTCCTCTCCTCACTATAATCCCAAGGCAAGGTGTGAGTATCACTCCGACAGTCCCGGACACGACACTAATAACTGTTGGGCACTGAAGAATAAGATTCAAGACCTAACTGACGAAGGAATCCTCGAGGTTACACCAGAAGGTCAAATTGAATTCTACTATCGTCCATCAAACGTTGAAGCTGCGAGACAAATCGCCCAAAGTAGCAAGAAAGGAGGCCTACCTATTCCTGTTGAGATATGGGGCACCTTGGGACATCCAAGTGGTAAATTTGATTTCATGGTGAAGTATACTGCTCCTCAAAGTTCACAGATTGCAATTGAAGACATTCAGCCAACTGGATGGGATAACATTTGAATTTTCATTTGTAATTTCTTTTATTTTGTTTAAACACTTACTATTATGTTAAACTTTTGTTTTCATTAATGCATTGCATATGTTTGTCTTGAATTAATCCATTCGTTTCACTATGTGTTGAAGTATGTTTCATGTTTCTATTTTGTGATATTTAACTCCTGATAAAGCTATAAGCCTGTAGAGGGAGGATGACGAAAACAATACCATAATATTAGGCAGTATGCTTTTGAACAGACTATGCTGACGATGTACATGCATTGTTTCAATTCCTAAACAGTGGAGATATAAGGAAGTTAATCCCTAGTCAAACCTTTTGAGCCTATGAAGTAGGAGTTTTTATTCTCATGCAAATTAAAACCCTTATTCATAACCTGGGGCAGGGTAGTTACTCGGTTAACGCATTTATGCCAATTATTTGTGTTGTACACAACCAATGATGGTTCTCTGTAATCATTAAACCTGACAATCAATATCCAGCAAAAGAAAAACCCACTAAGTCAAAACCTATGAAGGAGACTTAGTAAAAAAAAAAATTGAGAAATTCCGCTAACTGTAATTTTGAAACAAACAGTTCAGGAAAAAAGAAGATATAACAAAGTCAAAAGAAAAAAGAGGTCACTATGAATCCTCAACAAAGAAAGATGACTGAATGTTCAAATAAATTTTTGGTTTCTGAACCATCACAAATGTCAGTGTTACAATTCCAAACTCATTTGAGCCTTAATGCATAAGTTAACTGAGCATAGGACTGAAGAACATCATGGAGATTGGGTTGGGTACAAATAAAATTTGAGCTTTTATCCTTTGTTTCTTAAACCGTGAACCAGGCTACGTTATAACCCTTTAAAAGTCCTAACTGAAGCATGGTTAGTTCGAAAGTGTACTGCTACAAAAAGGTATCCTGACTCCTTTAGGGCTTATTATAAAACTTGAGTTAATATCACAGTTTTCACAAAAACTATTTTTTCTAAAATAACTCTTTTTCAAAACTTCAAGACAGACATAAGCATTGCATTTTTGAATATATTTGTTTACATATACTTGAGTGTTTGATAAACAAAGAAACTTATAGGATGAATGTTCAAAGTCCTTCCGATAAACAAAGTTGCTTCCTGGATCAAAGTCCATGTATACAAAGGGACATAATCATTATCTCCCAATCAAGGGGGCAGGCCATGATACTGCCTAACTCATTTGGGGCAATCAGGACAAGATTCAACTATGTTTAAGCAACCAGAGGCAGATCTCCTCATCTATCTGAAGTGCCAAGGGTAACATTACAGAAGTCATAATGCCAGGGACATGGTCATTGTTTCCTAATCAATGGGGCATACCAAGTTACTGTTCCAATCATTTGGGGCAATCAGTTCCAGATCCAACAGTGCTTAATAGCCAGGGGCAGCTCTTCTCATATATTGGAATTACCAAGGGTAACACTGCAAAGTTCATGATGTCAAAGGCATATTATTATGGGGCATTCTGCTTAGTTCTCCTGAGGTAACTACATTCAGATACTTCCCTTTTGGGACAATTCATCCTCAACCAAGGGGCAATGCTTTCTCTTCAAATCTAATACCTGGAGCGTATATGGTCCATCACAATTTGAAGACACATTCCTCTCATTGTATTACCTTGATATTGGATTCTCAGCTGAAACCATTGTGGAATTTAATTGTCTACGCCAGTAGTATCAGATGGTGTCAGTATCATGTCTTCAGATCCAGCTATGAGGATTTCTGGGAAGGTATTCAGGAAAGTTAAAAGTTTCAGGAGCTCCAAATCCAATTGGTTATACACTCTCGAAGTTGAAACGATTCTGTTTTCAAGTTTAGCTTTACTTTTCCCTCTGAATCCAGATTTACTTTTACCCTATTTACATAAGCGAAACGTCCATTGGTTGTGTTTGAATGTATGTTTTTGAATATGATTGATGTTTACCAGAGATGCATGTATGCTTACTATGATTGATGTTTACCAGAAATGCATGAAAATGTAGTAATAGTATTTACTAAGGACGAACGAGGGAAAGATTCCAACTAAGCTTCACCGGTTCATCCCTACAAGACAGTTACAAATCCCCAGTAGGACAAATCCATCTTCATAAAGTCACATCTCCCCTGGAATTTATATCCATCTCTTTTATCCTCATACGGAAATTCAGGAATTTACTTTCCAATAAGAGTACGACAAACGAAGACGGAAGGTTACGTATACCTTATTATCCCTAGCAGACGAAAGGTTATGTATACTCTACTATCAAACGAAGACGGGAGGTTATGTATAATACATTATCAAACAAGACGGGAACAAGTTCCTCATATTCTTCAGCAACAAATCGGGATTTATTTCCCCTGGCCAGCAGTTGTTATACGAAGATATCCAGACGCTTCAGGCAGCAACATATCATACATACATCATTTACATCATACCATAACATACATATCCATAGATACATAATACATTACTCAAGTGCATCATATTATACATGCATACATAATGCATAAACTAATATTACCATACAGAATGCTACCTTGTTTTCAGGTTAATTCTCCAGCATACAGACTTCATTAACAAATTGTGACTATTGGGCCGTTGTTTATCTTCCCCAAAGTTATCATTTCCTCAGGACGTTGTTATCCTCCTGAAGGCATATCATTCCCTCAGGAATGCTTTATCCTCCTGAAAGCTTCTTATACCTCAGAACGTTGTTCATCTTTCTGAAAGCATATTATTACCTCAGGACTGCTTTATCCTCCTGAAAGCATATTATTACCTCAGGACGTTGTTATCCTCCTGAAAGTTATCAATCCCTCAGGACTGCTTTATCCTCCTGAAAGCATATTATTACCTCAGGACGTTGTTATCCTCCTGAAAGCTATCAATCCCTCAGGACTGCTTTATCCTCCTGAAAGCATATTATTACCTCAGGACGTTGTTATCCTCCTGAAAGCTATCAATCCTTCAGGACTGCTTTATCCTCCTGGAAGCATATTATGTTGGTCCGTTGGTTATCTTCCCAAAGATCATCACTTCCTCAGGACTGCTTTATCCTCCTGAAAGCATATTATCACCTCAGGACTGCTTTATCCTCCTGAAAGCATATTATCTCCTCAGGACGTTGTTATCCTCCTGAAAGCTTATTATCTCCTCGGGACGTTGTTTATCTTCCTGAAAGCTATCATCACTTCCTCAGGATGTTGTTTATACTCCTGAAAGCATATTATTACCTTGGGCCGTTGTTATTTTCCCAAAGGTTACCACTTCCTCAGGGCGTTGTTTATCTTCCTGAAAGCTATCCCCTCAATCCCTCAGGACTGCTTTTTCCTCCTGAAAGCTTCTTATACCTCAGAACGTTGTTTATCCTTCTGAAAGCATATCATCACCTCAGGATGTTGTTTATCCTCCTGAAAGCATATTATCAATCCCTCAGGACTGCTTTATCCTCCTGAAAGCTTCTTATACCTCAGAACGTTGTTTATCCTTCTGAAAGCATATCATCACCTCAGGATGTTGTTTATCCTCCTGAAAGCATATTATCAATCCCTCAGGACTGCTTTATCCTCCTGAAAACTTCTTATACTTCAGAACGTTGTTCATCTTTCTGAAAGCTATCAATCCTTCAGGACTGCTTTATCCTCCTGAAAGCATATTATTACCTCAGGACTGCTTTATCCTCCTGAAAGCATATTATTACCTCAGGACTGCGTTATCCTCCTGAAAGCATATTACTACCTCAGGACGTTGTTATCCTCCTGAAAGCTATCAATCCTTCAGGACTGCTTTATCCTCCTGAAAGCATATTATTACCTCAGGACTGCTTTATCCTCCTGAAAGCATATTATTACCTCAGGACGTTGTTATCCTCCTGAAAGCTATCAATCCTTCAGGACTGCTTTATCCTCCTGAAAGCATATTATTTTGGGACGTTAGGTTATCTTCCCAAAGGTTACCACTTCCTCAGGACGTTGTTTATCCTCCTGAAAGCATATTATTACCTCAGGACTGCTTTATCCTCCTGAAAGCATATTACTACCTCAGGACTGCTTTATCCTCCTGAAAGCTATCATTATATCTTCATATTCTGGACTGCTTTATCCTCCAAGAAATGTATCTGAAGAACTTTTCTCCAAGTGGCATCTTTAAGCCCACTCAAGCACATACAACCAACCATCAATATCAGTTTACGCACCGGTGAGTGCAAATTTTTGGGCTTTTGTGTTCAATCCCCTTCAACCTTCCAGGTCACGACTGGCAAATATACCAATCTAACCCCTCAGGTTTCAGAAAATTGAACAGGGGCAGCTGTTGCACCCCAAAATCTGCCCTCACAATACAAGACTTTGTGTGCTAAGAAGGTTCACAAGGTTCACAAGATTCACAATGCTTACAAGACCTTTCATGAGGTTCATGAAGTCTACAAGTCACTTTATGAGGTTCACAAGGTTCACAAGATTCACAATGCTTACAAAACCTTTCATGAGGTTCAAGAAGTCTACAAGTCACTTTTTGAGGTTCAAAAGGTTCACAAGACCTCCCATGAGGTTCACAAGGTTCACAAGACATCTTATGATGGTTCACAAGGTTCACAAAGTTCACAATGGGTCAGAAGAGTTGACAATTCCTTCAAACAATGCACCTCCTAAGCGGTGCATCCAAAACTAGGGTTTTGACTTTAATCAGGTTAAATGAACTTACAAGACTTCAAGTGAGCTTCATAATATCTTATATGTGTGTAAGAACCCCCATGACAAGTTTCAAGACTTTTCTCAAAAGTTTGCTCAGTCAGATGATCAGATAAGTTAAAATCAGTCAAAGCAGTTAAAAAGTCAAACTGAGGTCAACTGTAGTCAAACCAAAGTCAAACTTCATGATTTTTTGCCAACATCAAGTATATGAAGTAAAATTCATCATTTGATCAAAGGTTGATCATGATTCATCAAGGAGATTTCAGATCATCAAGAATCAGGAGTTTCTAAATTAGGGTTTCCTCAGTAAAAGTCAACTGAACTTTGACCAGCCATAACTTTCACATGCTTCATCATCAAGTCTCCATCCAAATCTCATTTTGAAGGAAATTGAATTCTATACAACTTTGTGTCTCACAAGCCAAGCCCAAAAATGCTTCATTTGGAAGGTATGAGCTAAGACATTATAGGTCCTTTTGAAAGTCAACAACTTCAAAAGAGCATAACTTGAGAATGGTAAAAGATATGGACATGAAACTAGTGGGGTTGGTTAGAGGACTCTTCAAGCTTTCCAAAATGTCCAAGAACACCCTCATAGCATTAAAATTGAAGGATGTGTGCCCTTGCAAAGTTGGGAAATTTTTGGTTGGTTTATGAAGAAAATGGAGGTTTAAAACTAATTTTTTCTAAATGGGCTTGCCATATGATGACCCAATCCACACCAAGACATCATGCACGAAATTAACTTAATATTTTCATTATTTTCATTATTTTATTTTTATTTATTATGATTTTTTATATTAAAAATCATTTTAAATTTAAATAAAATATGAAATAGTGAAGATTTGAAATTATTTTGCTTCTAGAATGTCATAAATGATATTTTGATCTAATTGATACAAGAGTTATGAAAATCATCCCAAAATAGCAAGGCTAGATCAAGATATTTCAAGTTTTAAAACCAAATATTTTTCAATCTTAAAAGGTCCAAATATCCACAAGTTTGTGAAAGCTCTTACCCTAATTTCATTCACTCCTATATATACAACATGAAACAGCTTCAAATGGACGATTTTTACAGCCTCAAGAACACATTGCAAACTTCAAAATTTCATCCAAAAACTCACATTCGGATTCTTGGCTAGAGACACTTTCAAGGCAATTTAAAGGTTGCTACATGTTCTTTGGACATCACTGAGTTTATCCCAACCCTCAAACGCATTCAACTCATGCTCATATGACCAACCCGAATGCATATTGTTCATACTTTTATTTTTTTCGATTTGAATTATTTATGCAATGATAATGAATTCTAACTGTATATTTGTGTTAGTGATGATGTGTAGATGCTTTCTGGGCAAAGAAATTGAAGAATGAGTGCCTAAACCGAAAACGGCCATTGTTAGGGTTCTTGAACCATATTTAGGGTTCTTTGATTTAGACCATATAAATTAATTTTAAGGACATAAATGAACTATGTGAAGTGTGGTGATCATAACCATGTGTTTAATTTGATGAATGGTTGCATATTCATGATGATATGAGATTGACAGGTTTCATACGCAGGTGAATTCGCAGGAAATATGGTGGATAAATTCGCAGGTAATTTCGCAAGTCAGGAGGTTGAAGATGAATCAGCTTTGGCGCGAAATCAGAATTCAAAATTTGATTTGTTTTTATAATATATAGTTGTTAGTTTGTTATCAGCTAACGCGCATGGCTCAATTGGTAAGGTGGTGATGGCTGTAGGTATCAGGGCGTGGGTTCGAACCCAATCCTCAGCAATTTTTTTATTTTCTCAACTAATTCACGTGATTTATCATATAATGTTTGTTTGCTGGCTTTAGGTCATCAGCTGCGTGCGCAGCCCATTGGTTTTGACTCCATCAGGTAAATGGGAGGTCCTGGGTTCAAATCCAGGCCTCCCCATTTTTTTTAAAACCTAATTTTCTTCTATTTTCTTATTATTTATTCAATTATATATTTTATAAATTAATTTCTTTTAAAAATAATAGTATAATAATTCTAATAAGAAAATAAAAATAGAAAACTTTGTATTTTATTTTTTGCAATATATTTTGTTTATGTATGTATTATTATTATATATTTATTTTTGAAAATAATCAAATTAATATTGTAACTCAAATTATAAACCCTAATTTTATTTTTAAATCTCTAACCCTAATTCTTATTTAATTTTAAATATTAACTTAATTAATTTTTCTAATACCTAATTAAATAATTCATTTTGTTTTTTTTAAATAATTATTATATTGTTTATTATCATTATTATAATTCCTTTATTATTTATTTCTTAAAAATTCTTAAAAATTGCTTATTTAATTTAAAAATGTTCTTTTAAATTCTATATATTTTTGTATATTTGTACTAACCTTTCTTTCTTATAATTATTTTATCACTAACCCTTTAGCTATGGTTCATTTTATTTTTTATTTATTATTTAATTATTTTTATTATAATGTAACTGCAAAAGCGTTGTAATAGTCGTAGTTTTTTTTATTGTTTATTTATGAATATTCTTGCCATGGTTAGTAAATATAGGGAGTGTAAACATGTATGTTATTTAAAATTAATTTAGATCACTTAATTTAAAAGATAAATATTTAAAATTGTACACTCACACACGTAAGTCGATCTTTGATCGCCATCTCACTTTCTAGGGTTACCTCTCATTGTTGCCTAATCAAAAGGTCAAGTAGGGTGTATAAAGCAAAAGTCCCTTAAAAATAAAGTCATCTAGTCCCTTAACAATAAAAGATCAAGTCCTTTAAATGGTTGCCTTCATAATGATCTTGTCCCTTTCGAATAAAGATGATAGTCCCTTCAAATTGCTTATACACCCCACAGTTGCCTACATAAACAGATGTCCCTTCACTTGTCCCACACATCCAAGGTAATGACTACCTATTCCTTAATAATAGGGATAGTCTTACCATTTAAAGGATTCAAGAACAGAAAGACTTAAAAATTAGGGTAGGTTCCTCATAGTTACTTGCTCAATATTCAAAAACTTTTCAAACACTTCACAAATTTCAAACAATTTTCAAACACAAGTTTTTTACGCATCCGTACATGGATCATTATCAAACTCTTATGAAAATTTCTATTCACACACTTCACATTTTCAAAAACATTTTAAAGTGAGCTAAGTAACTAAGAGCCCATGGATAACCATGGATGTAAAGGGTGCTAACACCTTCCCTTTACATAACCTACCCCCCGGACCCAAAAATCTTTTAAAAAGGTCTTTCCTGTTCTTTTATGCCTTTCCTTTGGATAAAATAAAAGTCGGTGGCGACTCTTGCTATCCGCAACATAACTAAAGTCAGTTCTCCCACCGTGTTACACAGCGACGTCTGGTCCCTTGGTCTTTCTCACTGGGATTGCCCCTTGGGAATTTGGCTCAGAGAACCCAGAGCTTTGGTACTCGACGGCATCGTGAGGTAAGGAGTTTCCATCTTGGATAATGGTATGCTCTTGAATAATGGGTGCCCCAACTGGGGTCCTGGCAGACTGAGGTTGAACAAAACTGTTCCTTTGAGGTGGAGAGACATCTCCAGTTACGGCAGCCTGTTGAACATTATCCCCTCTCCTTGTCAAAGTTGCCACAACATCCATGAATGGGTTCAACTGGTCCTTTGTCAAATCAAAGTCTCCCCTTGACGCAGTCTGCTTTTGTCCTTCAGGGTCCATGATCAATCAAGAACTACTTCAAGTCTAATGTAGGTGTCGGGAAATCAACTGCGGGTTATGGACACAGGACAAGGATGAGCTTACTCTGAGGAAAGAAAATGATATGCAATGCAAATGCAATGGTATGCGAATGGATGCAATGCAAGGATGCTTAGGATCACAAGCACAAACAGACTCGGAAGCTGGAAAAGCTTAAAACTTCCTAAATGGTAGGCTGTAAGAGATTGGTTCTATAGTCTGTACCCATAAATCCCACTCACAAGATGGTTTCTATAGTGAGGGTTTAAGGAAACTCAAAGTCATGGACGTTTATCGTATTAACGACCCGCCGCAGACTAGCTGCATTTCGACGATAATAACGATAAGGTCTACCCTGAGTGGAGTTCTCATGCTAGGCCCTCAAGAGGTGAGCCCTTGGAGACTAACACTACACAACTACCAATACCGAATCTGGTTCTTAATAGTGGATCCCAGAATCACATCCATTTCATGAATCAGGTCACGCGACAGGCTAGCTCCGTTGTGACAAGATCTACAAAAAGTCTAACTATCTGGGGGAGCTTTCATGCTAGACCCTCAAGAAGCGTGTTCTTGGAGACTAACACTAATGACTACCAATTCTAACCTAGGTGTTCCTTCTTCTTTTTCCACAACTTAGATTTTACTTGCAATATGAACCCAAGACCCCACAGGCAAGTATAATAATAAGCAATAAGAGAAAAGAGAATAAAAAAACATAATAACAAATATAGAGAAGACAAAAAGACAAGATCAAACAAAAAATGCACAAAGCTAAGTTAGGCTCGACCCTCTCTAGCATAGAGCTAATCCCCAGCAGAGTCGCCAAGCTGTCGTACCTCGAAAAAATACGATCTTAAAACAACAGAGTCGCCACCTAATTCTATTTATTCTACGAGAGAAAAGGGAGATATAGATACAACCTAAAGGAAGGATAAGAAATGGTTTACGAAACCAAATTCTAAGTTCAGGAGTCAGTTACGCAAGGGGAAGGTATTAGCACCCCTCAAGTCTGTTGTACTCAACGGGAACCTCTTAGCTTAACTATGCGATTAAATGTTGATCTAAGTCTTTCTCTTCTAAATGGTTATTAACATGTTTGTTCTAAGGAAATAAGTCTTTAAATTATTATTAATATTACGAGGGAAAGATTAAAGTTTTTTATTATTGTGCTCGCGAAGGATTAAAATCCCCGTGCCTACGTATTCCCTTTGTGAAATGGGAAAGTTAGAGCTTCGTAGTTCGTGCAACTAAGGTTTGTGTTTTTTATTGAACGATTGTTTGAAAATAGTTTCTACTGCTAAGCGTTGGCTTATCTGCTCGCGATGGAAGGCTGAAGCGCTAGCTTGTTTGCGAGATAGAAAGATTTAAACGACGTTCGTTTTGAAAAGGATGTTTGATCTTTATTAAAGTGTTTTAAACGAGAGGGCGAATGAACCACAACGCGTGGGGCTAGCCCATGAGTGATTGCATTCAAGACCCCGTGGAGTGCTGGACTCCAGAGTTCAGTTACTCGTTGATTAATTATAAAATGATTTACATTGGTTGGTAAGTTTTAAATTGTATTTGAAAAGAAAGAGACAAGTCTTCATCTTTAAGGGAGATATCTCGCCTAATCCACCACAAACATTTGAGGGAGAGAAAATCGAAAGAAGCTTTAAACTTGGATACGAGGATCGACAAGCAATGTCATATTCTTTCTTTGAGAAATGAAATCGGAAGAAGCTTTAAACTTGGATATGAGTATCGACAAGCAATGCCACGTTCTTCCTTTGAGAATGATTGTTTGTAAGATTTTGTTTGTGTTTGTGGGGATAGAGAGAATGTCTTTCCTATAGAGATGAATCATATCTAATCCTTTAAGATTGTTGAATTGTTTTGAATACGAAAGAGTGAATGAATTACAACTCGAAGGCTGGCCTCAAGAGTAATTCAGTTCAAGCACCCGAGGAATGCTAGATTCCTGAGTTCAGTTCTTCGTATAATTTATTTAAAGGTTTCCATGTGGTTTAGATCAGAGATTTGTCTGTTGTTTGTAGCGGTTGTGTGGTGGTTCGGATTTCCGATTGTGGTGGTGACGTTATTCACGGCTTGTGGCGATTTGATATCTTCGGCGATCTGTTCGGGGTTGCAAGGAAATGGCAAAAGAGTTGTGTTGGTCAATTGTTTTGAAAAGGCTTTTGTAGCAGGTTAATTATGATGCAGAGTTTGTAGCAAGCTGTTTGGACATTATGGCTATTGCAAGAAAAATGAGACCAGTTGGAACAACTATATAAATAAGTACACAAATAGAAATTAGACTAATACAAATAAGATAAATAATATATTGTTTCTAAATCAAATTAAAATAAATTAAAACTGAATTAGATAAAATTAAATTAAAATATTAAACTAATACTAACTTAAAAATATAAATTAATTCTAATTATAAATTAAAACTTAAGAACTAAAAAAAATTTGTATAAACCAAATAAAAATGAAATCAATCAAGGAAGCTAAACGTATTAAAATATAAAATAAAAAAATAAAAAAAGAATCTACTTGAATAAATAAAATAAATAAATAAATAAAATAAATTAAATTAAATTAACCTCTTAATTAACCTTAAAACAAATCTAAAATAAACTAAATAAAAAAAATGTCCTAAATTAAAAAAGATACGATTTAAAAAGCCAAACATCCTAAAATAAAATGATATCTACTAGAATGCCTAAATGATGGACTATCGATGCCGCGACACGAATGCGTCAAAAAAATAAAAAGGTTCGGTCACAATTTAGAGTGTGACACTAACTATGCAACTTATGCAGTGAAATAAATTATGCAGTGTGAGATGATATGCTTATGCAATGCTCTATGAAAGATCACAAGCCATGGTATGAGAAAAAGTGAGGGAAAATTTGGGGTGTTTAAAGCTGCCCCTATTCAAGCATGAGTTAGTTGTGCAGGATGTAAGCTCCTGGCTTAACAGATGAACAAAATAACTTGTGGTTGAATACCAAGACAGTCTGAAATTTGCACTCACTGGGGAAAAGAAGAAAAGGGATATAAATTGTAATAGGAAGTATAGACTGAATATCAAATGAAAGCGATGGAGAACGACCATCGAGTAGAGGATGACTGTTGGGGATGAAAAACCGGTAAGTAAAGCAATGACGGGGACGACCATCATGCTGGGAAATAAAGAGACTGCGACGGGGACGGTCGTCGGGTAAACTGATGAAGGACGATCATCAGGATAAAGGAAAAGACCACGAAGGGGATAGCCATCGGGTAAAGAAATAAAACTCTATGGGGATTAAAGAGATGATGAAAGCACTGACAGGGGACGACCATCAGGTTAAAGGGTAAATAAACCGCGACGGGGACGGCGATCGGGTAAAAGAATAAATGAAATAATGATGAGGAACAGACATCAAAAGGTGAAGGACGATCACCTAGCAAGGGACGGCTGCTGAACATATCACGACATATGACGAATGCCAGATAGAAAAGATCAATGATGGGGACGACCATCGGATAAGCATGATGAAGGACGATCATCAAGAGGTGAAGGACGATCACCTAACAGGGTACGGCTGCTCTGTTGGGGATTATCGCGACATATGATGAATGTTGGATAGAAAGATCAACGATGGGGACGACCATCAGATAAATGATGAGGGACGGTCATCATAAGGTGAAGGACGATCACCTAGCAGGGGATGGCTGCTAAAAAGTTCCAATCAATGGGGACTCCACTGGGGAAAGGATGAGGGACGGTCATCCAAAGGTGAAGGATGATCACCTGGCAGGGGACGGCTGCCGAAAATATCACGACATAGGACGAATGTCGGACAAGAGGATCAATGATGGGTACGACCATCGGATAATTGATGAGAGACGATCATCAAAAGGTGAAGGACGATCACCTGGCAGGGGACTTCTGCCGAAAATATCACGACATAGGACGAATGCCGGATAGAAAAGTTGTTTTATTGGTGACTTACTGGGGAATGGTAAACACAGACGAGTGCTTACGCTTTAAAATAAACGATATAAGTGTTTGACAGTGTGTATAGACTAAAGAAGTGGATGAGCATCCTTAGGACCACGATACGGACAAGTATCGATAGAAACAAACACTGACACATGTTTAAGGATGATGATACGGACGAGTATCAATAGGTCAAGCAAGGAACACGGACGAGTGTTGATCTGCTGAGGAGATGATACATACAAGATACAAACGAGTGTCAGAATATTGTGTATAAGTATGTACAAGTGTTTGACCTGCTGGGGAAATATTTGTAAGACACAAACGAGTGTCAAAAGATTGAGCAAGGGACACGGACGAGTGTTTGACTTGCTGGGGAAGTATGACACGGGCGAGTGTCAAAAAGAATATGTACAAGTATCTGTATTGAGAGTGCAAAAAGTATTCTGGATTTGTCTACGGGGAATAAGTTTTGTATATTGCTGGTGAAGTGATTCTGATGTTTATAGGTGATTGGCTCGAACCTGGCTTATGATCATGCAAATGTTTGAATTTTTGCCGTAATGCTCCGTATTAGACAGAATGATACGCTTAGTTTGGGGAAAATGATGTGAATGCTATGATTATGAAAAATGAGAGAACCGATCCGAGATCCGGATCCTGCACGTAGAGAGATCTCTGGGCGATCTGTCTGGAGGGAGAACTCCGCTAGGGAAAGAGATCATTGGCCGATATGTGGGGAAAGAGGATCACTGAATGATCTTCCTAGGGAACTCTGCGGGGATCTCGGCTGGGAAGCTTCTGTTGAAGAGACTTATGATAGGGATGAGGAGGCTTCGGCAACTCCGCTGGGGAAGAGCAGTTTAGGCATTGCCCGGGAGATCCTACTTGGGGAGAAGAAAACTTCTGGGAAGTAATCTGTTATAACTCCTACGTCCAAGCGACACACTGGATTTTAATGAGTTTCTCGAAGGATCCTCTGAGGGGATGACAACTTCGTAGAGAAAACTTCTATCAAGTAACCCTGCTGATGAGGTGGTTGCTGACTTGGCTGGGGATATGAGGCTTGATATACTCCATGCTGTGAGATTGTCTGTCTTGATTACCTGCAACCTGTTAAGAAGAAACACACAAGTATCCCGAGGTATCCTCAAACGGATTTCGTAATAGGAGTTAGATTTGCTCAAGAGTGCATATTTCCTGCAAGCATATATTAAAAATGGCTTATATATTTTTATGCAAGTGTTGTATTATGAACTTTGGACATTTTGCAAAAGAAACAAAAATGTACAAAACAAAGTGTGGATGAATATTCTGATTTTATTGATTTGTGTGCCCTGAATAAGCAAGTATAGTGAAGAAGTGAATCCCTAAAAGGAGGAGATTGTTGTAAATTGAGAAAATAAAAGTGTTGGCAATGTTGAAGTTGACGCTCCAGTGAGCTTCCTTTGCTACGACCTGACCGACGCTTTATCCTTTCGAAGCTTGCCAAGTTGTGAGTGATACATACGAATTTAGAATGCAGTTGTTCGCTTTTTCCTATATTTTGCGTGGATCGCCCTTTCGGGTTTTCAATCCACAGGGATACCCAGTTTTGCCTGAGCTGTCCGATGTGGCTTTTCAACTCAGCGGGTGTACACATTTTTCAATTTTTCCCTTATTTTTGCCCGAGTCTTTTATTATGTTTTTGACTCATCGGGATGCCCTATTTTTTCCTGGACTTAGATTCTGTTCTTATGTCCAGCGGGACTTTTATGCGAAGTATTTTTTAACTACATCTGAATTCACAAGAGATAAGAAATCCCTGCCATCCATAGTAGTGAGCATCAGTGCCCCACCAAAGAAAACATTCTTTACTATGAATGGACCTTCGTAGTTTGGAGTCCATTTTCCCATGTGGTCTCTATGAGGAGGAAGAAGTCTTTTCAGAACAAGCTCTCCCACTTGGTATTCCTGAGGTCTGACTTTCTGATCAAAGGCTTTCTTCATTCGCTTTTGATATAACTACCCATGACAGATGGCTGCTAATCTCTTTTCTTCAATCAGAGTCAACTGATTATATCGAGATTGGACCCATTCTACTTCATCCAGTTTCACATCCATCATTACCCGTAAGGAGGGTAGTTCAACTTCAACAGGTAGGACAACTTCCATACAATACACAAGCTGATAAGGTGTTGCCCCAATAGATGTTCTGATAGAGGTTCGGTACCCATGCAAGGCAAATGGCAGCATTTCGTGCCATTTGATGAAGTAATCAATGGCTACAAGGATTAATTTGTGACCATTTGAAGCAGTCGGTTCAATCTTTCCAATCATATCAATGCTCCACATGGCGAAGGGCCAAGGTGAAGACATTACATTCAAAGGATTCAGAGGCACATGCACTTTATCCATATAGATCTGGCATTTGTGGCTTTTTCTGGCATAGGCATAACAGTCTGCATCCATTGTGATCCAGTAGTAACCTGATCTTAATAACTTCTTTGCCATTGCATGTCCTCCGGCATGGGTACCAAAAGAACCTTCATGTACTTCGTGCATCAGTAGGTCTTCTTCCTTCTTGTCAACACATCTGAGCAAGACCATGTCGAAGTTTCACTTGTACAAAGAACCATCAGTATTGAGGAAGAAACTGTCGGCTAGCCTTCTTAATGTCTTCTTATCGTTTGACGATGCCCCAGGTGGGTATGTCAGAGTCTCCAAGAAGCATTTGATGTCATGGTACCAAGGCTTGTTATTAGTGACAGTGTCCACAGAGAATACAAATGACGGTCTGTCCAGTCTGGATACCAAAATCTGAGGTACATAATTGGTGACCTGTACTTTGATCATGGATGAAATGGTAGCCAAAGCATCTGCAAACTGATTCTCATCTCGAGGGATGTATTCAAGCTTAACTATTGTGAAGAAGGTCAACAATCTCCTCGTATAGTCACGGTAGGGAATCAGATGCTCCTGATGAGTGTACCACTTGTCGTTGGTCTGGTTGATTACCAAAGCTGAATCTTCGAATACATTCAAGGTTTTGATCCTGAGGTCAATGGCTTCCTCAAGACCCATGATACAAGCTTCGTATTCTGCTTCGTTGTTAGTGCAGGCAAAGGTGAGCCTTGCTGAGAAAGGCATATGAACCCCTTTAGGTGTAATAAGCACTCCACCAACCCCACGACCATTACAATTAACTGCCCCATCAAACATCATAGTCCATGTTTCCTATGGGTCAGGCCCTTCAGTGTGAATAGGCTCTTCACAATATTTTTCTTTTAAGAACATGATGTCTTCATCAGGGAAATCAAATCTCATAGGCTGGTAATCATCAATGGGTTGCTCAGCCAGATAGTCAGACAATACCTCGCCCTTGATGGCTTTATGAGAGGTGTACTGAATGTCATATTCTGTTAGAATCATTTGCCACATGGCAACCCTTCTGGTAAGTGTTGGCTTCTCAAATATGTACTTGACTGGATCCATCTTTGAGATCAATAAGGTAGTATGAGTCAACATATACTTCCTTAGTCGGCGAGCAGCCTACGCTAAAGCACAACAAGTTTTCTCGAGCAGTGAATAACGTTGTTCACAGTCAGTAAACTTTTTGCTTAGGTGGTATATTGCATACTCTTTTTGACCAGACTCGTCATGTTGTCCCAACACACACCCCATCGACTCTTCTAATACTGTCAGGTACATGATTAGAGGTCTTCCTTCGACTGGAGGCATGAGAATTGAAGGTTCTTGCAAATATTCTTTGATCTTGTCAAAAGCTCTCTGACAGTCATCGTTCCACCTGACTGTTTGCTCTTTTCTTAACAGCTTGAACAAGGGTTCACAGGTTGCAGTGAGATGAGATATGAACCTTGAGATGTAGTTCAATCTACCTAAGAACCCTCTAACTTCTTTCTCAGTCTTAGGTGCA
This sequence comes from Lathyrus aphaca, assembly GCA_963966055.1. Lineage (NCBI taxonomy): Eukaryota > Viridiplantae > Streptophyta > Magnoliopsida > Fabales > Fabaceae > Lathyrus > Lathyrus aphaca. The sequence continues at coordinate 492,198,834 of OZ014525.1, read as the reverse complement.
GGCATTTCCTGAATGGCTTTGACTTTATCGGGATCAACCTTAATTCCTTTTCCACTTACAATAAATCCAGCAACTTACCAAAACATACCCCGAATGTGCATTTGTTGGGGTTTAATCTCAGTTGATACTTCCTCAGATGCTTGAAAAGTTTCAATAGGTTTACCAAATGCTCTTCCTCTGTTTGGGACTTGGCAATCATATCATCCACATAGCACTCGATTTCTTTATGGATCATATCTTGGAATAATGTTACCATAGCCCGTTGATATGTTGCACCGACGTTCTTCAATCCAAACGACATTACTTTGTAGCAGAACGTGCCCCAAGGTGTGATGAAATTTTTCTTCTCCATGTCTTCAGGTGACATCTTAATCTGATTGTATCCAGAAAATCCGTCCATGAAGGAAAATACCGAGAACTGAGTTGTGTTGTCTACCAATATATCAATGTGAGGTAATGGGAAATCATCTTTCGGGCTGGCCCTGTTCAGATCCAGGTAATCAACACACATACGCACCTTTCCATCCTTCTTAGGTATGGTTACAATGTTAGCAACCCACAGAGGGTAACTAGTCACAGCAAGAAAACCGGCGTCCCACTGCTTTTGTACTTCCTCTTTGATTTTCATGGCCATATCTGGGCGAGTACGTCGCAACTTCTGTTTAACTGGCGGACAATCTTCTTTTAATGGCAGCTTGTGCATGACAATATCTGTATCCAAACCCGGCATATCTTGATTAGACCAAGTGAACACGTCGACATATTCCCGAAGCATACTGATAAGTTGTTCTTTTACTGGAGCTTGCAGACTAGCCCCGATCTTCACCTCTTTCACATCTTCCTCAGTACATAGATTGATAGTCTCAACCTCCTCCTTATGAGGAGCAATCACCTTTTCCTCTTGTCTTAATAACCTTGAAAACTCTTCAGGCAAATCATAGTCTTCATCAACCCCTTCATCTGCTTGATTAATCGGATTGTCGAAGTCATACGAGGTCATAACAATGTCGTTGTCAGTGCAATCTGGAATGCTATCTCTGCAAGGGTTGAGATTTGTTCATTTTACTGATTGATTTTATCTTATTTAGAAAAAGTGAATGAATTTTATTAAGAAAAACATTGTCATTTATTGTTTTGTGTGAAAATAAGAAAAATGAAAGACAATGAGCGAAAAGATTGTTTGCAAAAGATGTCCATTGTTCATTAATTTCAATTTGCACAAAATACATATATGGCCCTATTACAAAATGAGTTCTGACACCTTGGGAAAGATGCAGGACTTGATGCATGCTTAAACAGGAAATAATAATTACTCTACAGCAGTAACCCTTATAATTTCCTGGGAAGACCAGCTGAGGACTTGTTGGCCCGAGACTCTTGGACGAATCCAGCTTTCCAGATTGTAGTCGCTTTCAACCTCGTCTTCCACATTGTTGATAGCATTCGGGGTCAGTATTCCCCCACTTATACACTTGGGAGCTTCAGCAGCCTCCTCTTGGACCTGTCGGGATGGTCTGTAACCCAACCCAAACATGTCTTCTTTTATCTGAACTTGCAGCAGCTTGCCCCAACCTTGGGCATTCCCGTCTTCAACAACCTTCCGAGCTTGTTTGTAAGAAGCAATTGAAATACCTGATACTTCAGTTGTTGCTTCATTGACATTAAGAGCTTCAAAACCCTGACTCATTGTCTCATGGATCTCCCCATCCATCTCAATGTATTGGTAAGTGGCCAAGTGACTGACAAAGATGTCCTCCTCTCCACAGATGGTGATAATTTGGCCCTCCCACTCATATTTTAACTTCTGGTGAATGGTAGACATAACGGCACCAGCGGCATGAATCCATGGTCTACCCAACAAACAGCTGTAGGCAGGCTGAATGTCTATCACATAGAAGGTAGTTTTGAAAATCTGTGGTCCAATTACCACAGGCAACTCACTTTCTCCAAGAACCGATCTCTTAGAACCATCAAAGGCTCTCATACCTAGGTTACTCGGGCGGAGTTCAAGACCATCATATTCCAGCTTGGCCAAGGCTTTCTTTGGAAGAACATTGAGAGATGACCCAGTGTCAACCAAGACATGAGAAAGTACAACACCTTTACATTCCAAGGTGATATGTAAAGCCTTATTGTAGTTACGACCCTCTGTAGTCAGATCAGCATCAGTAAAACCTAGTCCATGACTAGTGTTGACATTTGAAACCACCGCCTCTAACTGATTGACTATAATCTCCTCCGGCACGTAAGCTGCATGCAGGACTTTGGGAAGTGCATTCCGGTGAGCCTCGGAACACATGAGCAGAGATAGAATGGAGATCTTGGAGGGTGTCTGGTGGAGCTGGTCCATAACTTTATAGTCACTCTTTTTGATAATCCTCATGAACTCATCTACATCCTGATCAAAGGATGTCTTCTGAGTTTCCTTTGCAACTAGTTCTTCAGGCACCACAGTCTTGCCTTTTGCTTTGGCAGCAGCTTCTGCTTCACCATTAACTCTAAGAAACTGTGAAGCGAAGAGACGTCCGCTTCGAGTGAAGCCTCCGTCTCCCCCGACATTAGGAATCTGTGGTGTAGAAGTTGAAAAATTAAGAGTGACTTTCTTTTCGTTGCAATAAAGATCTGAGCCATAATGCCAAGGCACGACACTGCTGCTATCATAGGGAACTGGTCTAGGCACGATGATGGTAATCGGGCTGACTGCTACGGAAGAAGGAGTTGTAATAGTTTGAGGATCATAGTAGATTGTGACAGGAGGTCTGTTTGAAGATGGTGCAGTTGCAGGAAGCTGTTGATGTTGATGTTGATGTTGCTGAAAGTTGTTGTCAAGAGAATCCGGAACATGAATGGTTGTTGGGTCATAATAAATGGTGATCGTTGAGATGTCGTCATGGATGATTGATGTTGTTGTAGTAGACTCTATTGAGATAATGTTTGTTGATGTTGTAGGAGATACCTCTGAAATGGTGTTTGCCGGTTTGTAGAAGAGGTGTTTGTTGATGTTGTAGGAGTGGGAACTATTGATGTGATTTGTTGGATTCCTTCTCTGATAGGACTACTGATACCAATCTTCATATTTTCACAACCGTTGGTAGAAATCTTGCAAGCTTCACAATGGGCCTCACAACCCGGGAACACTTGGCACTTCAATAGGTGAGATTTAACTTCGGCCAGTGGTGTTTGAATGTTTGCAATGTCATTAATCAGAATTGTTGGTTGGTCTTATCCAATGGCATTAATCCTTAGCCCATCATGATTCGGTATTGGATTCTTAGTGACATTTGGTGGAGGTGAAAAATTCAAAGCTTTGGAATCAACTAAGTCCTGAACTTTCATGTGCAAGGCTCTGTATTTCTCTGTTGAATGGCCAGGTGCATTGGAGTGGAAGGCACGTCTGGCGTTGACATCATAGTTCCTTGGAAGATTCAAAGGATCTGGTGGAGCCAAGGTTCTCAATTCAATCAGATTGAGCTTCAATAACCGTGGAAGTAGAGCTGCATAGGGCATCGGGATGGGATCGATCACCCTGTTGATTTGTGAAGTCCTTTGTTGGAACGGACGTTGTTGTTGATTGTTGTTGTTGTAAGATCTTTGTTGTTGTGGAAACTATTGTTGTTGTGGGAAGTGTTGCGGTTGGGGTGCTGGAGTAGGGATGGTGACAGATGCTACTGATCTTTGCATGTAATGGGGTCTACCTCTACCCATATGTACTTAATTGGTTTCACCTGTCCTACGAGGTCTTGAGAAAGGTTTCTTGGCATTGCTGGAACTAGCACCGTTGTCAAAGATCTTACCCATTTTCAAAAGACTTTCAACTCTCTCATCAGCTATAACCACATCAGTAAAACTGGTAGAAGAGAAAGAAACAAGCCAATCAATGTAGGTTCCTAGCAATGTGTTCATAAACATGTCAGCCATTTCTCTTTCAGACATAGGTGGCTGGACAGCAGCAGCAAGTTGTCTCCACCTTTGGGCATATTCACATAAACTTTCTCTTGAGGACTGAGACATACCCATCAAGAGGGTCCTATTGGGTGCCATATCCAGGTTGTACTGATATTGGCTTATAAAGGCCTCGGCTAAGTCCTTCTAGTTTCTGACAGTAGCCCTTGATAGGTGTGAATACCACTCTCTGGATGCCCCGGTTAAACTGTATTCAAATTAAAACATCCATAGTTTTTCATCCATGGTATAAGCTTTCAATCTTCCCATAAAAGATTGCAGATGGGTGTCGCTCCCACCAAATGACACCTAGTCAGAAGGGGTACAGACGCGAACGGTCAGCGAGAGAGAGAACACAAAGGTGAACTGAAAATAGTCGCCAGCTAGGCATTTTTATCCCGAAGGAAACGTAATGCTGCATAGACCTAAGAAAGATATGGATAAGACGGTTGCGAACCAGAGAAACTGAGAAAGGGGTTTGGTTACAACCTGGGAAGGTATTAGCACCCAGATTGTCCGCCGTACTCGATGGGATCCACGCTTGGAAGTTTGTGTTTAAAAGGGGTAAGTGTTAGTGCTATTCAGTGTATAGAAACTGGAAAAGAATGCAAGTGTCAGTGTTGGAAGAAAGTGTGAAGTGAATAAAATAAGTGTCAGTGCAAGGAAAGAGTGTGAAGCTCAAGACTATGAGGCTTAAAGAATAATGCCGGAAGAGGGGGAATATACAGAGACTTTTGTTCGATAATTGTTAAGTTATGCCTACGTATCCTCTCGTGCAATGAGGAAGTCAGAACACCGTAGTTCGACTCAAAGAGACTGAAAGATAAATTGACTTGTGAACTGCTTACTTGTCTATGCTCAAGTGTATGACCTGTCTGGCTCAGGTGCAAACTGTTTTGCATTAGACGGAAGAAACAAGTTCTCGTTTGTGAGTGAAGATGATGAGAAAAGAATCCCGAAGGAGACGATTATTGTTTGTTTTTGTATTTTCAGTCTTTTATTGCTTTTTTATTTGTCATAAGAAAATGAGCTTAAACCTAAACCAAGGGTTAGCAAACTCTTCACATCCTCCCTCTGATTAGGGGTAATGAGAATACCTTAAGTATGAAGTAAGCACCTCACACTTAATCACCATGATGTAGGATTAAGATCATTAACCTACTTGCATTTATCTAGATGTTTTTGGTGTTCTTGTTTAGTGTTAAGTAATGAATTTAAGCCATAATCAAGGATTTAATGGACTCATTACACCATCCTAATAGAAGGATAATAGATGATAACATTTAAGCTGAGGGAGGCTCCTCAACTTAATCTATGATTAGGGATTAACCTCATGACAAAACAAAGCCTTTATTAAAGTGGATTTTAGTTAATGGTAAGATTAAGAAATGGATTTTAGGGTTTGTAAGACAACTTGAGGGGGACTTGTCCATTAACACTAGGGTTAGTCCTTCTTAACCAATTAAGGAAGAATTAGAACCCTAATGCAAGGCCCAAGTTACAAGCTTGATGTCTTAGTGATTTATTAGATGGATTGATTAAAATATTTAAACATATTAATGGTTTAATACTTAGGATTAAAGTTATACACTCCATCCTAATAGAAGGATACAGGCATAACTCTAATCACAAAGTCTTAAAACCTTTAAGGTTTAGTCCTTGATTAAGAGATGAGGAGAGAAGACACAAAGATGACACAAAGGAAAAATTAATGGGGGGACTAATCAAACCCTAATTGTGATCATTCTTGGGTGTTCCTAGGGTTTATGAGGCTTGCAAGAAGTCTTCAAGATGAGCCACCAAGGAAGAAGCAAAGATGGAAGAAGAAGCAGAAAGAAGCAAGTCAACTTACTTCACTTAAGAAGATAAGTTACTTGAAGAAAGAAGGAGGATAAGGAGCATGAATGAGCAAGCTCACTCTAATTCACAAGTAAAAATGCAGCAATGATGCATAAAAGGGATGAGAAGAGGTTATGAGAAGTGAAGGAAAATTCACTTCTCAAACACTTACCACCTGAAAAGTTAGCAAAAGGAAATGAAATGAAATGAAAATGAGATGAAATGCAAAGATGAAATCCAGAGTCAGAAGCATACTCATGATGAAAATGATGCTATGAGATGGTATGAAAGCATATCAAGAGATGAGGATGATCATACAAGTAATGAAGATGCAAAGGAGACATGAAAGTAAGCATGAAAGTTCATGAAAACTTATGAAATGCAATGGATGCATAACATGGTAAATGGATGATGCAATGATCAAACATGATTTCAATATGTCCTAAGATGTCTTATATGTCATGTGGAATCACAAAATGTCATGGCAAGTTTATGTATGCAAGCTTATGAAGGATGAATGCAAATGAAGGCAAGGATTAGGGTTTATGTACAAGATGCAATGCAAAATTCCAAATCAGAAGCAATACATGAGAAAAAATTGAAAATGGGATCAAAGGTACCCTAAACCCATACAAGTTCACTGCCCAAAGGGGAAGGTCAGAAGCTAAACCCTAAAGGACTTATGATTTTCCTAAATTTCTAGGGTTTTAAGGGTGATCCTAAAGGGAAAATGCCAAACAAATTGAAAATGCAAGATAAAAATGAAACAAAAATGTTTTTAGAAGCTTGAAAGTATGCATAACACAATGCAAAAAGAACCATTCACAAACTCAACTTGGATCAAAAGTTATGAATTTTTGAAGTTAGGGTTAAAAATATTCAAATTAAACGACCCTAATTCAAATGAAAATTGTTAAAGTATGATCAAAACCAAAATGAAATTAGTCTTGTGAGTTTGTAAATGTTTGTAAATGTTTGTAAATGCTCTCTGAATTTTTTTGTGATTTTTAAATACCTAAATTATTTTCAGAATGAGAAAAATATTTAAAGTCATGATGCAAAAAATAAAATATTTTGAAAGTGTTTTGCTATTTTTAATAAATGATGCAAAAGAAATAAAAGGAAAACAAAATAAATATGAAGAAAGGTGAAAGTCAGCGCATCCAATGATCCAGATTCAAACTGGAGATGGAGGGAAAGACCACGCGCGCAATCCAATGGCCCAGGTTCAAACTGGCATTTAAAACTAAAACCTAATTAATTAAATTAATTAATCACAATTAGGGCTAAGTGAACTCATCCTGACCCTCCAACACGCGTGGGAAGCCCAGATCCAACGCCCCACATTCAAACTCAGCTAACCCTAATCACAAACCCTAATTACTTCCAGGTGGCCGGAAATGTCCTCCGATCATCTTCTCTGGCCACACCTCCCCTGAGATTTTTCTAAAATGCTCCCTAGGTCATATCTGGAGCTCTAAAGCTCCAGATTGTTTCCTTTCACCTCCCTAAGCTCATCCCTAACCTCAAACCTCATTTATTTTCACTCACCAGTAATATACGAATCAAAGAACAAAAATGGTGAAACTTTCAGACAAGCCATACATGCTCAATTCTCCATCATTTTCAAAAATAAAAGGTTCAGTGTGTTCAAGGAAGCAAGCTTAAGCATTTAGAAACTTAAAACAAGAGTTCTGGAAAAATAAATTCCATAGCTACCTGAAACGAAGCTTTCAACCCAAGAGCTTTCTGGCTGTCTCCTTGCTTCCAATCACATCCAATGATCTTCCCCAAGAGTTTGCAATGCTTGGCTGGAGTTTATATGGCCTCTATGTAAAGTTTGCTGAAGCTCAGGTCAAGGATGGTGAAAATCGTATTTTTGATATGGGGTGTTTAAAGGCAAAATGAAGGGCTGGAAATGATCAGTGATGAATGTGGAGTTGAATGGTGGAAAAAGTTTGGAGTTTTGTTGGCTGAGCTATGAGTTTCGAAGAGAAATGCAAAAGGTTAAGTTTTGATGAATGCTGAGTTGTGGGAGGATTCAGGTTGTGTTGTTGTATGAAATGGCTTGCTTGAGGTCCACATAACATGTTCTGATTGGGCAGAGAGTTGTTGTGGAGCAGTTTGATTGGTATGGCTCATTTTGCATAAAGTCAACAAAGTTGTCCTTGGAGGTATGGGCTCATGGCAAGCCAAGGACAAGGGCATGTCCTGCGCAGCTGGCTTTAGGGAGGTCCATGGAATTCAGATTGAGGCAAGAAATCAAGTGGAATGAAGTTTGTGGGTGGTTTTGCAATTTGTGAAGGTTTTGGCCCCTTTTGAAATACTTGATGATCAAGGCATGAAACTTGAGATTTCTTTGGGAAATTCTGAATTATAGGTCATGTATGATGTTTATGTAATGGTTAGAAGTCAATTAGAGGTCACAAATTGGTTTGACATGAGTTTTTGCAAGTTTCCCTCTTTGGTACATAAGTGAAATTTTGTGATTTTTCCCAACTTTGCAAGGCCATAACTTGAGTTCTATGATGAATTAGATCAAGTTCTTGTACTTTTTGAAAAGGGAATGATCCAATCTACAACTTTTATGACCAAGAATTTTTCATTTGAAGCATTTTGAATCAAAAAGAGGAGGTTGAAAAACTTTCCCAAAATGGCAAGTTTGCATTACAAGTCACTTTCCCAAAATGGCAACTTTGTAAATGGCTTGAAATTCTTCAATTTTGTGAACTTATAACCTCTTCTAAGATCAAATAAAGATCATATACACCCAAAATGATGGAGAAGACCCTTTGGTTGGATGATTGGGGGCCTCAGATGCCCTGATTTTACACTAACTTGTTCAAGAAGTCATTTATTGATCAGATGCCTTCCCCATTGAATTTCTTCATGAAAATTGGTATGCATGATCCTCATATCATATAGAGAGCAATAGAAACAAGAATGACCAAATAATTTGGAGTTATGGCCTCTGAAACCAAAACCCTAATTTTAGGTCATCTGTGCAGTTAAACCTGGCTCTGCTTCCATGCCTTTCTCAGTTCTTGTGATTTTTCTGACTTCCTTGATCTTGGGAGGATATTATATGATGATTGAACATACATGGACCCTATTGAGATGATTGAAGCTCTTTGGAGTGGCTCAGATGGCTCAGGGATTGCTCAGATCACAAACCCTAGATGCAGATGACTTTGAGCCAATGCAGTGAAGCAAAAATGTAATATGAGATGATATGATTGAACTTATGCAAATGAAAAGAATCACAAGCCATGGTGAAATGAGTGAGGGAAAATTTAGGTTGTTTACAGCTGCCCCTATTCAAGCATGAGTTAGCTGTGCAGGATGTAAGCGACGGGCTTAACAGACAAGCAAGATAACTTGTGGTTGAATACCAAAGACAGCCCAAGATTTGCACTCACTAAATGAAGAAGAAAAGGGATATAGATTGTCAAAGGAAGTAAAGTATGATTATAAAGTGCGGGCGACGGAGGACGACCATCGGGCAGGGGACGACTGCTGGGGATAAAGCAATGACGGGGACGACCAACATGCTGGGGAAATAAAAAGATTATGATGGGGGCGACCATCAAATACAGTAACAAGGTTCTTGGGTTGAAGAAATAAATGATGAGGGACGGTCATCAAAGGTGAAGGACGATCACCTAGCATGGGACGGCTGCTCTGTTGGGGATAAGGATGAGGGACGGTCATCCAAGGTGAATGACGATCACCTGGCAGGGTACGGCTGCCGGAAGTATCACGACATAAGAAGAATATCAGATAGAAAGAGTCGACGATGGGGACGACCATCAGATAAGCATGATGAAGGACGATCATCAAGAGGTGAAGGACGATCACCTAGCAGGGTACGGCTGCTCTCAGGGTTTATCATGACATAGGACGAATGTTAGATAACAAGATCAACGATGGGGATGACCATCGGATAAAATGATGAAGGACGATCATCAAGAGATGAAGGGCGATCACCTCGCAGGGTACGGCTGCTGAAATATCATGACATATGACGAATGCCGGATATAAAAGGGTTCCAATAATGGAGACTCCGCTGGGGGAAAGGGATGAGGGACGGTCATCCAAAGGTGAAAGACGATCACCTGGCAGGGTACGGCTGCCGAAAAGGTATCATGACATAGGGCGAATGTCAGATAGAAGAGAAATTTGCTTTTTAGTGGGGATTTTCTGGGGACTCTTCTGGGGAAGGGTAGACACAGACGAGTGTCTAAATTCAAGAAAAAGGTATAAGTGTTTGACATTGTGTATGGATTAAAGATGCAGACGAGCATCCTTAAAAACTACGATACGGACGAGTATCGGTAGAAACAAACGCTGACGCATGTTTAGAGATGATGGTACGGACGAGAACCAACTGGTTAACAAAGAACACGGACGAGTGTCGAATTTGTGGGGAATAAGTGTATACAAGATACAGACTAGTATATGTATAAGTAAAAAGTATGAGTAAGACACAGACGAGTGTTCAACTTGCTGGGGAGAGTATGATACAGATGATTATCATAAGAGGAAGTGTGTAAGTTATGAACTTATGGGTGTAAAAGATATTCTGAAGATCTGTGGGGATAAGATGACACGAACGAGTGTTGGAAGAAATGTGTTATAAACAAGTGTCTTGCTTACAATGAGTGTTTAGGCAACCATGCTGGGGAATGGTGACACAAGAGAGTGTCTAAAGAGTGTATAGATATCTGTTTGTGGTTTATATCTGTAGGGGAGTGATACGACACAGACGAGTATCGGAAAAAGTATATATGTGTATTAGTGAGTGCAAAGGGGAGGCTTTGGCTTTCTGTTGTGACTGTGAGTCTTGGTATATACATATTGCTGATGGAATGTTGGTATATACAGGTGCTTGATTCAGAACATGGCTTATGATTATGCAATATGTTTGATTTTTTTCCGTAATACTCCGTATTAGACGGAATGCTACGCTCTGAGGGGAAATATGATGTGAATGCTATGATTGTGCAAAAGATACCGATCCGGGATTCGGGTCCCGTTGCGGTGAAGATCTCTGGCTGATCTGCTTTGATAGAATATCCCAGTTGGGGGAAAAGATCATTGGTAGATCTGATAAGATGTATGACTCTGCTTGGGGAAACAGGTCACTGATAGACCTATCTTAATGATGAGGAGCCCAGCTGGGGTCTGTGGAAGCTTTCGTCACTTTGTTGTGAGATCTTCAGACATTGCTCTTCTGGATAGAGGTTGAAACTTTGTAGGGAGATGATTCCCTGCCTAACACTTGGCTGGGGAGGAATGATCACTGAACGATCTTCCTGGAGATTTCTGTGGGGATCCTGCTGAGGATGATGAAATTAGTTGGGGAAATGAGCTCCTTTTGATGCTGCTCTGATGGGGGGAGCTTCCATGCCCCCATGCTGCGCTTTGGATACGTGTAATCCTGTTATGACAAAGAAACATACAAGTACCCCGAGGTATCCCTTACTGGATTCCATCATAGGAGTTTAGACACTCCAGGGAGTAAGTAATATATATTTCCTGCAAGCACGTGATTAGAAAGGCGCATATGTTTTTATGCAAACAATACATCAAGGATATCGGACATTTTTACAAATGTAATAAAATGTACAAGACGAAAGGTGACTGAAAATCTGATTTTATTAATTTGTGTGCCCTGAATTGGCAAGTAGAGTCAAAGAAACAGATCCCCTAAAATGAGGAGATTGTTACGATTTGAGAAACAAAAAGGTGCTGGCAATGTTGATGATGCTTCAGTGTGCTTCCCTTTTGCTATGACTTGTATGACATTGACGTTCTTCTCATCTTGCTTTCTGAAGAAGGTTGATTCTGACCGATGCTCGAACCTTTCGAAGCTTGCCATGTTGTAAGTGATACAGATGAATTCATAATGCAGTTGTTCGCTTATTCCCTTATTTTGCGTGGATCGCCCTTTCGGGTTTTCAATCCATCGGGATACCCATTTTTGCCTGAGCTGTCCAATGTGGCTTTTCAACTCAGCGGGTGTACATTTTTTATTTATTTTCCCTTATTTTTACCCGAGTCTTTTATTCTGTTTTTGACTCGCCGGGATGCCCTATTTTTGCTTGGACTTACATTTTGTTTTTATGTCCAGCGGGTCATTTTATGCGAAGTATTTTTCAACTGCATCTGAATTCACAGGGGACAGCAAGTCTTTCCCATCCATAGTACTGAGCATCAGTGCTCCACCAGAGAAGACTTTCTTTACAATGAATGTACCATCGTAATTCGGAGTCCACTTGCCCCTGTGGTCTGTATGAGGAGGAAGGAGTCTTTTCAGCACAAGATCTCCTACTTGGTATTCCCGAAGTCGGACTTTCTGATCGAAGGCTTTCTTCATTCTTTTCTGATATAACTGCCCATGACAGATTGCAGCTAATCTCTTCTCTTCAATCAGATTCAGTTGTTCGTATCGGGATCGAACCCATTCTGCTTCATTCAGTTTGACATCCATTAGTACCCGCAAGGAGGGTAATTCAACTTCAACAGGTAGGACTGCTTCCATACCATAAACAAGCTGATACAGTGTTGCCCCAGTGGATGTTCTGATTGACGTACGGTACCCATGCAAGGCAAATGGTAGCATTTCATGCCAGTCTTTATAGGTGACCACCATCTTTTGCACAATCTTCTTGATATTCTTGTTAGCTGCCTCTACAGTGCCATTCATCTTTGGCATGTAAGGAGAAGAATTGTGGTGTTGGATCTTGAAGTCCCGGCATAATTCTGCCATCATTTTGTTGCTCAAGTTGGAACCATTATCAGTAATGATTCGCTCGGGAACTCCATATCGACAGATGATGTCTCTCTTCAGGAATCGGGCCACCACTTGTCTGGTGACATTTGCATACGAAGTTGCTTCAACCCACTTAGTAAAATAGTCAATGGCTACCAGGATGAATCTGTGGCCATTTGAAGCAGTCGGTTCAATCTTGCCAATCATATCAATGCCCCACATGGCAAAAGGCCAGGGTGAAGACATCACATTCAAAGGATTCGGAGGCACGTGCACTTTATCTGCATAAATCTGGAATTTATGGCATTTCCTGGCATAAGCACAACAGTCTGCATCCATTGTGATCCAATAATAGCCTGATCTTAACAACTTTTTAGACATTGCATGCCCTCTAGCATGGGTACCAAAAGATCCTTCGTGCACCTCGTGCATCAGCAAGTCTGCTTCTGTCTTATCAACACATCTGAGGAGTACCATATCAAAGTTTCTCTTGTACAAGGAACCATCAGCATTCAGGAAGAAACTACCAGCCATCCTTCTTAATATTTTCTTGTCATTGGATGATGCCCCAAGTGGGTATGCTTGATCCTCCAAGAAGCACTTGATGTCATGGAACCAAGGCTTATCATCTTTAGCAAGGTCTGCAGAGAATACGTATGTTGGTCTATCAAGTATGGATACTGAAATCCGAGGCACAAAGTTGGAAGCTTGAACTTTGATCATGGATGAAATGGTAGCCAGAGCATCTGCAAACTGATTTTCATCTCGAGGTATATACTCAAGCTTGACTGTTGTGAAGAATGTAAGCAACCTCCTTGTATAGTCCCAGTAAGGTATCAGATGCTCCTGGTGAGTATACCATTTGTCGTTGGTTTAATTGATTACCAGAGCCGAATCTCCAAATATAGTTAAAGTCTTGATCCTGAGGTCAATGGCTTCCTTAAGACCCATAATACAAGCTTTGTATTCAGCTTCGTTGTTAGTGCAGTTAAAGGTGAGTTTTGCTGAGAAAGGCATGTGAACTCCCTTAGGTGTAATGAGTACTGCACCAACACCACGACCATTCATATTAACAGCCCCATCAAACATCATGGTCCATTCTTCTTCTGGGTTAGGCCCTTCAGTGTGAATAGGCTCTTCATGATCTTTTGCTTTTATGAACATGATGTCTTCATCAGGGAAGTCAAATCTCATAGGCTGGTAATCATCAATGGGTTGCTCAGCAAGATAATCAGACAACACACTGCCTTTGATGGCTTTTTGAGATGTGTACTGAATGTCATATTCTGTGAGAATCATTTGCCATCTTGCAACCCGTCCGGTAAGTGCTGGATTCTCAAATATATACTTGACTGGGTCCATCTTTGAGATCAATAAGGTAGTGTGGGTCAACATATACTGCCTTAGTCGGCGAGCAGCCCACGCTAAAGCACAACAAGTTTTCTCGAGCAGTGAATAACGTTGTTCACAGTCGGTAAACTTTTTTCTTAGGTAGTAAATTGCATACTCTTTTCGACCAGACTCGTCATGCAGGCCCAGCACACACCCCATTGACTCTTCTAATACTGTCAAGTACATTATTAGAGGTCTTCCTTCAACTGGAGGCATAAGGATCGGAGGCTCTTGTAGGTATTCCTTGATTTTGTCAAAATCCCTCTGGCAGTCTTCATTCCACCTGACCGTTTGTTCTTTTCTTAACAACTTGAACAAGGGCTCACAGGTCGCAGTATGATGAGATATGAACCTTGATATGTAGTTCAATCTACCTAAGAACCCCCGAACTTCTTTTTCAGTCTTTGGTGCAGGCATTTCTTGAATGGCTTTGACTTTGTCGGGGTCAACTTCAATCCTTTTCTCACTTACGATAAATCCCAGCAGCTTACCGGATCGCACGCCAAATGTGCATTTGTTGGGGTTTAACTTCAATTGGTACTTCCTCAAACGCTTGAACAGTTTCAACAGATTCACCAGGTGGTCTTCTTCTGTGAGGGACTTGGCAATCATGTTATCTACATAACATTCAATTTCTTTATGGATCATGTCGTGGAATAATGTTACCATAGCCCGTTGATAAGTGGCACCAACATTCTTCAGTCCGAATGGCATTACCTTATAGCAGAATGTGCCCCAGGGTGTGATGAAAGTTGTCTTCTCCATGTCTTCAGGTGACATCTTGATCTGATTATATCCTGAAAATCCATCCATGAAGGAGAATACCGAGAACTGAGCCGTATTATCGACCAATACATCAATGTGAGGTAATGGGAAGTCGTCTTTCGGGCTGGCTCTGTTCAGGTCCCGGTAATACACACATCCGTACTTTTCCATCCTTCTTAGGCACAGGTACGATATTAGCAACCCACGGCGGATAGCTAGTTACAACGAGGAAACCGGCGTCCCACTGTTTTTGTACCTCTTCTCTTATCTTCATTGCCATGTCTGGGCGAGTACGGCGTAGCTTCTGTTTTACTGGAGGGCAGTCTTCTTTTAGAGGAAGCTTGGGCATAACAATGTCGGTGTCCAACCCTGGCATATCCTGATAAGACCTAGCAAAAACATCCACATACTCCCGAAGCATGTCAATAAGTTGCTCTTTTACTGACTCTTGCAGACAGGCCCCGATCTTAACTTCTTTCAAGTCTTCTTCTGTACCAAGATTAACTGTCTCAACTTCCTCCTGATGAGGAGTGATAACCTTCTCCTCTTGTCTCAACAACCTGGCTAATTCTTCAGGTAGCTCATAATCTTCTTCAACCCCTTCATCAGCTTGATTAATCGGGTTGTCAAAGTCATACGAAGTCATAGCAGTGTTGTTGTCGGTGCAGTCTGGAGGGTATTCTTTGCAATGGTTTAGATCGGTTCATTTTAGTGATCAGTTTTATCTTGTTTAGAAAAAGTGATAATGAAGTTGTTATTTTGAAAAACATTGCCATTTTATTTTTGTACAAAAAATGAAAAATGAAAAACAGTGAGCGGAAAAGAAAAAACCCATTTGCAAAAGATGTCCTGATATTCATTAATTGATCGTTTGCACAAAATACAAGATGGCCCGATTACAAAATGAGCCCTGACATCTTGGGCAAGATGCAGGACTTGATGCATGCTTTAAAGACGGGAAATAATAATTACTCTGCAGGAGTAACTCTTATAATTTCCTGGGAAGACCAGTTTGAGACATGGTTGTCGCTCCCAAAGATTTGCATCCAGGTACAAGCGCGAACGGTCGGCGAAGGGGACAGTGAGAACACACAGCCGTGAACTCACTGGAGATGAATAGAGTCGCCAGCTAGGCATTTTTATCCCGGAGGAAAGGCAATGCTGCATAAGCCTAGAAAAAGATGGATAAGACGGTTTGCGAACCAGAGAGACTGAGAAAGGGGGTTGGTTACAACCTGGGAAGGTATTAGCACCCAGATTGTCCGTCGTACTCGACGGGATCCACGCTTAAAAGATTTGTGTTTTAAAGGGGTAGTGTCAGTGCAATCTGTGTATAAAAGAGCTGGAAAAGGATGTATAGGTGTCAGTGTAAGGGAGGTGAAGTGTAATATGTACAGTGTCAGTGTAAGAACAAGAGTGAAATGCTCAAAATTATGAGGCTAAAGAATGAAGCTGGAAAGAGGGGGAACGAACAGAGACTTTTGTTCGATAACTGTTAAGTTATGCCTACGTATCCTCTCGTGCAATGAGGAAGTCAGAACACCGTAGTTCGACCCAAAGAGACTGAAAGATGAATTGACTGGTGAACTGCTTACTTGTCTATGCTCAAGTGTATGACCTGTCTGGCTCAGGTGCAAACTGTCTTGCATTAGACGGGAGAAGCAAGTTCTCGTTTATGAGTGAAGGTGATGAGAAAAGAATCCCGGAGGAGACGATTATTGTTTGTTTTTGAGTTTTCAGTCTTTTATTGCTTTTGAAAGTTTGTCGTAAGTTAATGAGCTTAAGCCTAAACCAATGGATTTAGTAAACCCATCACATCTTCCCTCTGATTAGGGGTAATGAGAGTACCTTAAGTGTGAAGTCAGATTCTCACACTTAATCACCTTTGGTGTAGGATCAAGATCATTAACCTACTTGTGATTATTTAGATGTTTTTGGTGTTTTTGTTTAGTGTTAAGTAATGAGGTTAAGCCATAATCAAAGATTAAACAGACTCATTACACCATCCTAATAGAAGGATAATAGATGAGAATGTTTAAGCTGAGGAAGGCTCCTCAACTTAATCCATGATTAGGAATTAAACTCATGACAAAACAAGCCTTTGATTAAGTGGATTTTATTTAATGGTATGATGATGAAGTGTTTTTTATGGTTTGTAAGACAACTTGAGGGGGACTTGTCCATTAACACTAGGGTTAGTCCTTCTTGACCACTTAAGGAAGAATTAGAACCCTAATGCAAGGCCCAAGTTACAAGTGTGATGTCTTGATGATTATTAGATGAATTGATTAAGAGATTTAAACACCTTAAGGGTTTAATACTTAGGATTAAAGTTATACACTCCATCCTAAGAGAAGGATGCAGGCATAACCCTAAGCACAAAGTCTTAAAGCCTTTAGGGTTTAGTCCCTGATTATGAGATGAGAAGAGAGGACTCAAAGAGAGACACAAAGGTGAAAACTATGAGGGGAGACTAATCAAGACCCTAATTCATTATCATGCTTGGTTGTTCCTAAGGTTTGTGAGGTTTGCAAGAACAATCTTCAGAGGAGCCACCAGGAAGCAGATGAATAAGATCAAGAGAAGCAAAGTGACTTGCTTCATTCAAGAAGTCAAGTCACTTGAAGAAAGAAAGTAAGAAGGAGAAGAAAGAGCAAGCTCAATCTCAAACACAAATAGAAATGCAGCAATGAATGCAAGAGAGATGAAAAGAAAAGTTATGAGAAGTGAAGGCAAATTCACTTCCCAAGTTTACTTACCACCTGAAATGTTAGAAAGAAATGCAATGCAATGCAAGGTGAGATGAAATGGTATGATGCTAAGCAAAGCCAGAAGCATGTTGATGATGATAATGATGTCATGAGGTGCTGCAAACATGAGACAAGGCATGGAGATGTTCATACAAGATTATGAATGCAAATGGTACAAGTTAAGGAGCATGAATGAACATGAAAAGCTATGAAACATACAAGACAAATGACATGGCAAATATGCAATGCAATGGTCAAACATGCTTCCTATATGTTTTAAGATGTCAAATGAATCACAAGCATGCACAAAATGCAAAGACAAGTCATGTTATGCAAGGAGATGCAAGGAGGATGCAAGAGAAAGCCCAAATTAGGGTTTATGAATCAAACATCAAACAAAAACTCAAAACAGAAACAAACCCTAAGATAAAAAATGGAAAATGCTACCCAAAGAAACCCTAAACCTATAATGAACCACTGCCCAAAGGGGAGCTCTCAACTCTCAACCAATCTCAAGTTATGATTTTTGCAAGTTATTAGGGTTTTTTAGGGTTCTTAACAAAAGAAATGCCAATCAAATGGAAAATGAAAAGACAAATCATGGCCATTTTACCCTAGAAACTACATGCTAAACATAAGACAATGCAAGAAGAACCAATGTCCAACTCTTCTCAAATAGGCAGAAATGATTTTTTGAACTTGTGATCAAAATAATGCACAAAAAATGATTTAATTCAATAAAAAATTCTCAAAATGCATCACGATCAAAAAAGAAATTTGGTTTGAAGGTTGGACAATGTTTCTAAATGTCTTAGAACATTTCATGAATTTTTTGGTGATTTTTAGATACCTAAAAGTATTTTTAATAAATTAATTTCCATTAATCAATTAAAAATAATCTTTTAAATATTTAAAAATACTTTTTAATGATGAAAAATAAAATAAAAATATTTTTGTGTCATAAAAATTATTAAAACTCAGAGGAAAAAGTTTCATAATTTTTATGTATTTTTTGCTATTTTAAATTAAATGTGCAAGTTAATTGAAATAAAAATGAATTAAAACAAATAAAATGAAAAGTAATTAGAATGGATGGATGAGATTGATTCTGGGGAGGGAACCATTGACTTGGCGCGCAGATCTAAGGCTCACATTCAAACTTCTAAAACTCAATTAATTAATTTAATTAATCCTGATTATGAATTAATGATACAATCTGGACCACACACACGCGCGCGGGAAGCCAGATCCAAGGGTCTCAATTCAAACCTTGCCCTAACCCTAAATTAATGACTAATCACTTTCAGGTCACCGGAGACGAGCTCCGGTCGTCTTCTCCGGTGACCTTCTCCCCTGAAAACTTCCAAATCCTTCCCTAGGTTACTAAAATGAAATCTAAAACCATGGAAATGATCCTCACATCCTCACGAATCAAACCCCCATCCTAAAACACATTTATGTTTCCTAAATCAACTGAATCGAAGAGAAAAAGTTCTAGGTCACGCAAGCTTCAGAAACAAATTAAATGCTCAAATCACAACCATTTTCAAAACCAATGATACCAGAATGATCAGTGAAACAAATAGAACAAGTTTGTAACAAGAAAAACAACTTCTGGAAAAATAAATTTCAGGCTACCTGAGATTCGAAGCTTTCAGTTTAGGAACTTTCTGGCCACCTCTCCTTGTGCAATCTACTCCTTAGAACCTCTTCATGATGTTTGAATGCCTTAGAACAATTTATGTTGGCTGGATAGTGAGATTCGAAAGCTCTTGCTTCAGTTCAGTCAAAAATGGCTATGGAGTTTCTGGAGGTTTCAGGCCATGGTGAGTGATGGTTTGTGATCCTGAGGATGAATGGAGAAGGTTTGCAAAGTTTGTTTGGCTGTTTGTGAGCTAGGATGAGAGTTTCGAATGAAACTGCAAAATGAAGTGAGAAATGGCAGTGAGAGGTTCTGGCTGTTTCAGGCTTGTGCTTTGGGTGGTTTCCACTCAATGATGCATGGTGAGTTGAATGGAAGAAAAGGTTTGAGTGTTTGCTTGCTGTGGAGAGGAATTCGAAGCAAGTTGCAAATGGGAGTGTTTTTGTGTTAGTGATCAATGTGTGAGCTTCAGCCTTGCTTAGTGTTATGGATAGCTTGCAAATTGATAACATAAACAAATCTGATTGGCTTTGTGATGTGACATGGCCTGCTATGATAGGTAAGTTTGCTTTTGCATAAAGGTCAACTTTTGTGTAAGTGAGGCATGGCTCAAGGTCTAGGCAAGTACAAGGCATGGGCTGGCGCAGCAAGGGTGAGGGAGAGGTCTAGCAAAGCTCAGCAGCCAATGCATCAAGTTGGTGAAGTGATCATGATGGTTTTTGCAAGTTGTTGCTTTATGGAATTCTATGAGAAAATGCCTTGTTACACAAACCAAACCATAGGCAAACTTGATCCAATTCTGATTTTTAGGACTTAGAGAATGTTTATGTGCTGGTTTGAAATGAATTAGAGGTCACAATATGCATTGGTCCATGACTTTGCAAAATTTCCAAATGAGGCATGCCTTGAAAATTAATGATTTTTGCCAACTTTACATTGCCATAACTTTTGATCCAAGAAGAGTTTGATCATGTTCTTGTACCTTTTGAAAAGGGAAAGATGAGATCTACAACTTTCATGACCAAAGTTTTTCCATTTGAAGCCTTTTTGGATCAAGAATTAAGGCTTGAAAAATGACCTAAAATGATGCATTCTTGAAAAGTCAACTATGCCCAAAAAGTCAACTTTTGCAAAAACCCTAAATTCTTGATTTTTATGAACTTCAAACTTCTTCCATGATCAAATAAAGATCATATACACTCAAAATGATGAAGATCACCCATTGGTTGGGTCATTGGGGGCCTCAGATGCCCTGATTTTGCACTGACTTGTCTGAAAAGTCAACTCTTGATCAGATGACTTCCCCATGGAATTTCTTCATGAAAATTGATATGCATACTCCCTATACCATATAAAGATAAATGAAAACAAGAATGACCAAAAAATTTGGAGTTATGGCCTCTGAAACCAAAACCCTAATTTTCAGTCAACTGTGCAGTTCATCCTGGCTCTGCATCCAACCAAACCCTAGCTCTTGTGATTCCTCTGCAATTTTGACTTTGAGGAGATGGAATGTGATATAAGAACACATATGGACCCCTTTGAATTGATTTGTGGCCTTTGGAATGGCTCAAGAAGCTTTGGGATTGCTCAGATCACAAACCCTAGGTGCAGATGACCTAGAAACTATCCAGTGAACCAAAAGTGGGATATGAGATGATATGTTTGTGTTCATGCATATGAGATGATCACAAGCCATGGTGTGAATGAGTGAGGGCAAATTTGGGGTGTTTACAGCTGCCCCTATTCAAACATGAGTTAGTTGTGCAGGATGTAAGCAGCGGCTTAACAGGCAAACAAGATAACTTGTGGTTGAATACCAAAGACAGTCCAAAATTTGCACTCACAGAATGAAGAAGAAAAGGGATATAGATTGTAAAGGAAAATAAAGTATATTGTAAAGTGTGGGCGACGGAGGACGACCGTCGAGCAGAGGACGACTGCTGGGTAAAGGGCAATGACGGGGACGGCCGACATGCTGGGAAAGGTGTGGAAAATAAAGCGATGACGGGGACGACCGACATGCTGGGGATAAAAGGTAAAGCTAAGACGGGGACGGCCGACTAGCTGGGGAAAATGAAATTATGATGGGGACGGCCATCAGGATAAAGCTGTAAAATTCTCTGGGAGTTAATGAAACATGACGGGGACGGCCATCAAGCTCATAAAGGTAAAGTAACCAACGATGGGGACGGCCATCGGGTTAGAAAGGAAAAGGGACCACGACGGGGACGGCCGTCGGGTTAAAGAATAAATGGAATAAACAGATGATGGGGTACGGCCATCAAAGGTGAAGGACGATCACCTAGCAGGGGACGGCTGCTCTGTTGGGGATAAAAGAAATATGATGGGGACGGCCATCAAAGGTGGAGGACGACCACCTGGCAGGGTACGGCTGCCGAAAATATCAACGATGGGGACGGCCATCGGATAGAAAAGGTCAACGATGGGGACGGCCATCGGACGAGCATGATGGAGGACGACCATCAAGAAGTGGAGGACGACCACTCAGCAGGGGACGGCTGCTCTCGGGGTGTATCATGACATAGGACGAATGCCAGATAACCAAAATCAACAATGGGGACGGCCATTGGATAAAAATGATGAAGGACGATCATCAAAGGGTGGAGGACGACCACCTAGCAGGGGACGGCTGCTAAAATCAACGATGGGGACGGCCATCGGATGAGCATGATGGAGGACGACCATCAAGAAGTGGAGGACGACCACCTAGC
Source organism: Lathyrus aphaca (assembly GCA_963966055.1). Taxonomy (NCBI): domain Eukaryota; kingdom Viridiplantae; phylum Streptophyta; class Magnoliopsida; order Fabales; family Fabaceae; genus Lathyrus; species Lathyrus aphaca. The sequence continues at coordinate 492,176,994 of OZ014525.1, read as the reverse complement.
AGGGTACGGCTGCTCTCAGGGTTATCATAACACAGGACGAGTGTTAGATAAGAGGGAAAATTTGCTTTGTTGGCGATCTACCGGGGAAATAGTAAACACGGACGAGCGTTTACATCCAAGAAACAAAAGGTATAAGTGTTTGGGTATTGTGTATAGATTAAAGATGCGGACGAGCATCCTTAAGACTTATGATACGGACGAGTATCATGTAGAAACAAGCTGACACATGTTCAGAGATGATGATACGGACGAGTATCAACTGGTTAACAAAGAACACGGACGAGTGTTGCATCTGAAAGGATTCTTCTGGGGATAGTAAATACAGACGAGTATCTATATTCAAGAAGACACAAGTGTTTGACACGGTGTATGGATTAAAGATGCGGACGAGCATCCTTAAGACTATGATACGGACGAGTATCATGTAGAAACAAACACTAGACACAATGCTCTGAGATGGTGGTACGGACGAGTACGAACTGGTTAACAAAGAGCAAGGACTATTGTCGAATCTGTGGGGATATGAGTGATGATGTATACAAGATACGGACGAGTATCTGTATAAGTGTACCAATGAGTAGTGAGTATGTATAATGTATAGATGAGTGTTTATCTGCCGGGGAAAGTGACACGGACGAGTGCCAAGAGAGAAGAATATATAATTAACAAGTGTATGGGTGATAAAGGCATAAGCGACTGCGCTGGGGATATGACACGGACGGGTGTCAGGAAAGTGTATATAGTATGTGAGTGCAAAGAGGATGTCTTTGGCTTTCTGCTGGTAATATGACACGGACGGGTGTCATGAAGTATCTGTAATACGGGTGATTTTGTTTGTAGAGAAAGTTCAGGCGACTTTACTGGGGAGTGATGACACGGACGGGTGCCAAAGGGAGTATATATATTGGTGTTTGTGATTTGTGAGGCAACTGCTTTTGCTGGGACTCTGGTGGGATTTTTCTGTACAATGATGATGAGCGGGTTTATTGTTCACAAGTGTTAATTCAGAACATGGCTTATGATTATGCTATGCGTTTGATTTTTGCCGTAATGCTCCGTGTTAGACGGAATGCTACGCTTTGAGGGGATAGTATGATGCGAATGCTATGATTATGCGAAAATATCAAACCGGGATTCGGATCCCGTTGCCGTGAAGATCTCTGGTTGATCTGTTTGAAATGGACCTCCCAGCCGGGGATGAGATCATTGGTAGATCCAATAAGATGAGATGATATTTGCTTGGGGATATAGGTCACTGATAGACATATCCTTATAACACGGGACCCAGCTGGGGTTTGTAGAAGCTTTCTTCACTCTGTTGTGATCTTCTATGCGCTGCTCTTCTGGATAGAGGCCGGAACTCTGTGGGGAGATGATTCCCTGACTCCTGTACTCAGCTGAGGATGAAATGGCAACTCGGCTGGGGAATTGTGAGAGGCAACTCAGCTGGGGAGAGCAACAAGTGGCAACTCAGCTGGGGATAGGGCATTTCAGATGCTGAGATTGAGTGTATGTTGATTTGGCAACTTTGCTGGGGAAGTGGGCACCTTCCAGTGCCACGTGGAAGATAGACCGAGTTGATGATGATTCGCCAGCTTGCTAAGACGTAACTTGCATGCCCCAGGTTGCGTTCTGGATACCTGCAATCCTGCAAAGATAAGGAGACACACCAAAGGTCCCGAGGTATCCTTTACTGGATTCCGTCATAGGAGTCAAGCATTCTCAAGAGTAAGTATATTCCCTGTAAACATGTGTTTTATTATTATTATTTTTGGGAGAAAAGCATCTGTACTTATGCAATTGGTTCTTTAGAGACATCAGACATCCTTTGCAAATAAAAATATACAAAACGAAACATGACTGAAAAATCTGATTTTATTAATTCATGTGCCCTGAATCGGCAAGATACAACCAAAGAAACATATCCCCTGAAATGAGGAGATTGTTACAAATTGAGAAACAAAATGCTGGCGATGTTGACGAGGCTTTCAAGGAGCTTCCTCTTTTGCTATGACTCGTATGACCATGACGTTCTTCTCGTCTTGCTTTCTGGAGAGAGTTGATTCCGATTGGAGCTTGATCCTGTTGAAGCTTACCAAATTGCTGACAATACAGACGAATTCAGAATGCAGTTATTCGCTTATTCCCTTATTTTGCAGGGATCGCCCTTTCGGGTTTTCAATCCATCGGGATACCCATTTTTGCCTGAGTTGTCCAATGCGGCTTTTCAACTCAGCGGGTGTACATCTTTTCATTTATTTCCCTTATTTTTGCCCGAGTCTTTTATTCTGTTTTTGACTCGCCGGGATGCCCTATTTTTGCCTGGACTTACATTCTGTTTTTATGTCCAGCGGGTCATTCTATGCGAAGTATTTTTTAACTGCATCTGAATTTACAGGGGACGGGAAATCTTCACCATCCATGGTGCTGAGCATCAGTGCTCCACCAGAGAAAACTTTCTTTACGACGAATGGTCCTTCATAATTTGGAGTCCATTTGCCCCTGTGGTCTGTATGAGGAGGGAGGATTCTTTTCAGCACAAGATCTCCTACTTGGTACTCTCGGTGCCTGACTTTCTGATTGAAGGCTTTCTTCATTCTCTTCTGATATAACTGCCCATGACAGATTGCAGCCAATCTTTTCTCTTCGATCAGACTCAGTTGTTCGAATCGGGACCGAACCCACTCTTCTTCACTCAGTTTAACATCCATCAATACCCGCAGAGAGGGTAGTTCCACTTCTACAGGTAGGACTGCTTCCATACCATACACAAGCTGGTACGGTGTTGCCCCAGTGGACGTTCTGATCGACGTGCGGTACCCATGCAAGGCAAACGGTAGCATTTCATGCCAGTCTCTGTAGGTGATTACCATCTTCTGCACAATCTTCTTAATATTCTTATTAGCTGCCTCAACAGCGCCGTTCATCTTTGGCCTGTAAGGAGAAGAATTGTGATGTTGGATTTTGAAGTCCCGGCATAATTCAGCCATCATTTTGTTGTTCAAGTTAGAACCATTATCAGTAATGATTCGCTCGGGAACTCCGTATCGACAGATGATATCTCTCTTCAGAAATCTGGCTACCACTTGTCTTGTAACGTTTGCATATGAGGCTGCTTCAACCCACTTAGTGAAATAGTCGATGGCGACCAGGATAAATCTGTGGCCGTTTGAAGCAGTCGGCTCGATCTTGCCGATCATGTCAATGCCCCACATGGCAAAGGGCCAGGGTGAAGATACAGACGAGTATCAATAGGTCAAGCAAGGAACACGGACGAGTGTTGATCTGCTGAGGAGATGATACATACAAGATACAAACGAGTGTCAGAATATTGTGTATAAGTATGTACAAGTGTTTGACCTGCTGGGGAAATATTTGTAAGACACAAACGAGTGTCAAAAGATTGAGCAAGGGACACGGACGAGTGTTTGACTTGCTGGGGAAGTATGACACGGGCGAGTGTCAAAAAGAATATGTACAAGTATCTGTATTGAGAGTGCAAAAAGTATTCTGGATTTGTCTACGGGGAATAAGTTTTGTATATTGCTGGTGAAGTGATTCTGATGTTTATAGGTGATTGGCTCGAACCTGGCTTATGATCATGCAAATGTTTGAATTTTTGCCGTAATGCTCCGTATTAGACAGAATGATACGCTTAGTTTGGGGAAAATGATGTGAATGCTATGATTATGAAAAATGAGAGAACCGATCCGAGATCCGGATCCTGCACGTAGAGAGATCTCTGGGCGATCTGTCTGGAGGGAGAACTCCGCTAGGGAAAGAGATCATTGGCCGATATGTGGGGAAAGAGGATCACTGAATGATCTTCCTAGGGAACTCTGCGGGGATCTCGGCTGGGAAGCTTCTGTTGAAGAGACTTATGATAGGGATGAGGAGGCTTCGGCAACTCCGCTGGGGAAGAGCAGTTTAGGCATTGCCCGGGAGATCCTACTTGGGGAGAAGAAAACTTCTGGGAAGTAATCTGTTATAACTCCTACGTCCAAGCGACACACTGGATTTTAATGAGTTTCTCGAAGGATCCTCTGAGGGGATGACAACTTCGTAGAGAAAACTTCTATCAAGTAACCCTGCTGATGAGGTGGTTGCTGACTTGGCTGGGGATATGAGGCTTGATATACTCCATGCTGTGAGATTGTCTGTCTTGATTACCTGCAACCTGTTAAGAAGAAACACACAAGTATCCCGAGGTATCCTCAAACGGATTTCGTAATAGGAGTTAGATTTGCTCAAGAGTGCATATTTCCTGCAAGCATATATTAAAAATGGCTTATATATTTTTATGCAAGTGTTGTATTATGAACTTTGGACATTTTGCAAAAGAAACAAAAATGTACAAAACAAAGTGTGGATGAATATTCTGATTTTATTGATTTGTGTGCCCTGAATAAGCAAGTATAGTGAAGAAGTGAATCCCTAAAAGGAGGAGATTGCTGTAAATTGAGAAAATAAAAGTGTTGGCAATGTTGAAGTTGACGCTCCAGTGAGCTTCCTTTGCTACGACCTGACCGACGCTTTATCCTTTCGAAGCTTGCCAAGTTGTGAGTGATACATACGAATTTAGAATGCAGTTGTTCGCTTTTTCCTATATTTTGCGTGGATCGCCCTTTCGGGTTTTCAATCCACAGGGATACCCAGTTTTGCCTGAGCTGTCCGATGTGGCTTTTCAACTCAGCGGGTGTACACATTTTTCAATTTTTCCCTTATTTTTGCCCGAGTCTTTTATTATGTTTTTGACTCATCGGGATGCCCTATTTTTTCCTGGACTTAGATTCTGTTCTTATGTCCAGCGGGACTTTTATGCGAAGTATTTTTTAACTACATCTGAATTCACAAGAGATAAGAAATCCCTGCCATCCATAGTAGTGAGCATCAGTGCCCCACCAAAGAAAACATTCTTTACTATGAATGGACCTTCGTAGTTTGGAGTCCATTTTCCCATGTGGTCTCTATGAGGAGGAAGAAGTCTTTTCAGAACAAGCTCTCCCACTTGGTATTCCTGAGGTCTGACTTTCTGATCAAAGGCTTTCTTCATTCGCTTTTGATATAACTACCCATGACAGATGGCTGCTAATCTCTTTTCTTCAATCAGAGTCAACTGATTATATCGAGATTGGACCCATTCTACTTCATCCAGTTTCACATCCATCATTACCCGTAAGGAGGGTAGTTCAACTTCAACAGGTAGGACAACTTCCATACAATACACAAGCTGATAAGGTGTTGCCCCAATAGATGTTCTGATAGAGGTTCGGTACCCATGCAAGGCAAATGGCAGCATTTCGTGCCATTTGATGAAGTAATCAATGGCTACAAGGATTAATTTGTGACCATTTGAAGCAGTCGGTTCAATCTTTCCAATCATATCAATGCTCCACATGGCGAAGGGCCAAGGTGAAGACATTACATTCAAAGGATTCAGAGGCACATGCACTTTATCCATATAGATCTGGCATTTGTGGCTTTTTCTGGCATAGGCATAACAGTCTGCATCCATTGTGATCCAGTAGTAACCTGATCTTAATAACTTCTTTGCCATTGCATGTCCTCCGGCATGGGTACCAAAAGAACCTTCATGTACTTCGTGCATCAGTAGGTCTTCTTCCTTCTTGTCAACACATCTGAGCAAGACCATGTCGAAGTTTCACTTGTACAAAGAACCATCAGTATTGAGGAAGAAACTGTCGGCTAGCCTTCTTAATGTCTTCTTATCGTTTGACGATGCCCCAGGTGGGTATGTCAGAGTCTCCAAGAAGCATTTGATGTCATGGTACCAAGGCTTGTTATTAGTGACAGTGTCCACAGAGAATACAAATGACGGTCTGTCCAGTCTGGATACCAAAATCTGAGGTACATAATTGGTGACCTGTACTTTGATCATGGATGAAATGGTAGCCAAAGCATCTGCAAACTGATTCTCATCTCGAGGGATGTATTCAAGCTTAACTATTGTGAAGAAGGTCAACAATCTCCTCGTATAGTCACGGTAGGGAATCAGATGCTCCTGATGAGTGTACCACTTGTCGTTGGTCTGGTTGATTACCAAAGCTGAATCTTCGAATACATTCAAGGTTTTGATCCTGAGGTCAATGGCTTCCTCAAGACCCATGATACAAGCTTCGTATTCTGCTTCGTTGTTAGTGCAGGCAAAGGTGAGCCTTGCTGAGAAAGGCATATGAACCCCTTTAGGTGTAATAAGCACTCCACCAACCCCACGACCATTACAATTAACTGCCCCATCAAACATCATAGTCCATGTTTCCTATGGGTCAGGCCCTTCAGTGTGAATAGGCTCTTCACAATATTTTTCTTTTAAGAACATGATGTCTTCATCAGGGAAATCAAATCTCATAGGCTGGTAATCATCAATGGGTTGCTCAGCCAGATAGTCAGACAATACCTCGCCCTTGATGGCTTTATGAGAGGTGTACTGAATGTCATATTCTGTTAGAATCATTTGCCACATGGCAACCCTTCTGGTAAGTGTTGGCTTCTCAAATATGTACTTGACTGGATCCATCTTTGAGATCAATAAGGTAGTATGAGTCAACATATACTTCCTTAGTCGGCGAGCAGCCTACGCTAAAGCACAACAAGTTTTCTCGAGCAGTGAATAACGTTGTTCACAGTCAGTAAACTTTTTGCTTAGGTGGTATATTGCATACTCTTTTTGACCAGACTCGTCATGTTGTCCCAACACACACCCCATCGACTCTTCTAATACTGTCAGGTACATGATTAGAGGTCTTCCTTCGACTGGAGGCATGAGAATTGAAGGTTCTTGCAAATATTCTTTGATCTTGTCAAAAGCTCTCTGACAGTCATCGTTCCACCTGACTGTTTGCTCTTTTCTTAACAGCTTGAACAAGGGTTCACAGGTTGCAGTGAGATGAGATATGAACCTTGAGATGTAGTTCAATCTACCTAAGAACCCTCTAACTTCTTTCTCAGTCTTAGGTGCAGGCATTTCCTGAATGGCTTTGACTTTATCGGGATCAACCTTAATTCCTTTTCCACTTACAATAAATCCAGCAACTTACCAAAACATACCCCGAATGTGCATTTGTTGGGGTTTAATCTCAGTTGATACTTCCTCAGATGCTTGAAAAGTTTCAATAGGTTTACCAAATGCTCTTCCTCTGTTTGGGACTTGGCAATCATATCATCCACATAGCACTCGATTTCTTTATGGATCATATCTTGGAATAATGTTACCATAGCCCGTTGATATGTTGCACCGACGTTCTTCAATCCAAACGACATTACTTTGTAGCAGAACGTGCCCCAAGGTGTGATGAAATTTTTCTTCTCCATGTCTTCAGGTGACATCTTAATCTGATTGTATCCAGAAAATCCGTCCATGAAGGAAAATACCGAGAACTGAGTTGTGTTGTCTACCAATATATCAATGTGAGGTAATGGGAAATCATCTTTCGGGCTGGCCCTGTTCAGATCCAGGTAATCAACACACATACGCACCTTTCCATCCTTCTTAGGTATGGTTACAATGTTAGCAACCCACAGAGGGTAACTAGTCACAGCAAGAAAACCGGCGTCCCACTGCTTTTGTACTTCCTCTTTGATTTTCATGGCCATATCTGGGCGAGTACGTCGCAACTTCTGTTTAACTGGCGGACAATCTTCTTTTAATGGCAGCTTGTGCATGACAATATCTGTATCCAAACCCGGCATATCTTGATTAGACCAAGTGAACACGTCGACATATTCCCGAAGCATACTGATAAGTTGTTCTTTTACTGGAGCTTGCAGACTAGCCCCGATCTTCACCTCTTTCACATCTTCCTCAGTACATAGATTGATAGTCTCAACCTCCTCCTTATGAGGAGCAATCACCTTTTCCTCTTGTCTTAATAACCTTGAAAACTCTTCAGGCAAATCATAGTCTTCATCAACCCCTTCATCTGCTTGATTAATCGGATTGTCGAAGTCATACGAGGTCATAACAATGTCGTTGTCGGTGCAATCTGGAATGCTATCTCTGCAAGGGTTGAGATTTGTTCATTTTACTGATTGATTTTATCTTATTTAGAAAAAGTGAATGAATTTTATTAAGAAAAACATTGTCATTTATTGTTTTGTGTGAAAATAAGAAAAATGAAAGACAATGAGCGAAAAGATTGTTTGCAAAAGATGTCCATTGTTCATTAATTTCAATTTGCACAAAATACATATATGGCCCTATTACAAAATGAGTTCTGACACCTTGGGAAAGATGCAGGACTTGATGCATGCTTAAACAGGAAATAATAATTACTCTACAGCAGTAACCCTTATAATTTCCTGGGAAGACCAGCTGAGGACTTGTTGGCCCGGGACTCTTGGACGAATCCAGCTTTCCAGATTGTAGTCGCTTTCAACCTCGTCTTCCACATTGTTGATAGCATTCGGGGTCAGTATTCCCCCACTTATACACTTGGGAGCTTCAGCAGCCTCCTCTTGGACCTGTCGGGATGGTCTGTAACCCAACCCAAACATGTCTTCTTTTATCTGAACTTGCAGCAGCTTGCCCCAACCTTGGGCATTCCCGTCTTCAACAACCTTCCGAGCTTGTTTGTAAGAAGCAATTGAAATACCTGATACTTCAGTTGTTGCTTCATTGACATTAAGAGCTTCAAAACCCTGACTCATTGTCTCATGGATCTCCCCATCCATCTCAATGTATTGGTAAGTGGCCAAGTGACTGACAAAGATGTCCTCCTCTCCACAGATGGTGATAATTTCGCCCTCCCACTCATATTTTAACTTCTGGTGAATGGTAGACATAACGGCACCAGCGGCATGAATCCATGGTCTACCCAACAAACAGCTGTAGGCAGGCTGAATGTCTATCACATAGAAGGTAGTTTTGAAAATCTGTGGTCCAATTACCACAGGCAACTCACTTTCTCCAAGAACCGATCTCTTAGAACCATCAAAGGCTCTCATACCTAGGTTACTCGGGCGGAGTTCAAGACCATCATATTCCAGCTTGGCCAAGGCTTTCTTTGGAAGAACATTGAGAGATGACCCAGTGTCAACCAAGACATGAGAAAGTACAACACCTTTACATTCCAAGGTGATATGTAAAGCCTTATTGTAGTTACGACCCTCTGTAGTCAGATCAGCATCAGTAAAACCTAGTCCATGACTAGTGTTGACATTTGAAACCACCGCCTCTAACTGATTGACTATAATCTCCTCTGGCACGTAAGCTGCATGCAGGACTTTGGGAAGTGCATTCCGGTGAGCCTCGGAACACATGAGCAGAGATAGAATGGAGATCTTGGAGGGTGTCTGGTGGAGCTGGTCCATAACTTTATAGTCACTCTTTTTGATAATCCTCATGAACTCATCTACATCCTGATCAAAGGATGTCTTCTGAGTTTCCTTTGCAACTAGTTCTTCAGGCACCACAGTCTTGCCTTTTGCTTTGGCAGCAGCTTCTGCTTCACCATTAACTCTAAGAAACTGTGAAGCGAAGAGACGTCCGCTTCGAGTGAAGCCTCCGTCTCCCCCGACATTAGGAATCTGTGGTGTAGAAGTTGAAAAATTAAGAGTGACTTTCTTTTCGTTGCAATAAAGATCTGAGCCATAATGCCAAGGCACGACACTGCTGCTATCATAGGGAACTGGTCTAGGCACGATGATGGTAATCGGGCTGACTGCTACGGAAGAAGGAGTTGTAATAGTTTGAGGATCATAGTAGATTGTGACAGGAGGTCTGTTTGAAGATGGTGCAGTTGCAGGAAGCTGTTGATGTTGATGTTGATGTTGCTGAAAGTTGTTGTCAAGAGAATCCGGAACATGAATGGTTGTTGGGTCATAATAAATGGTGATCGTTGAGATGTCGTCATGGATGATTGATGTTGTTGTAGTAGACTCTATTGAGATAATGTTTGTTGATGTTGTAGGAGATACCTCTGAAATGGTGTTTGCCGGTTTGTAGAAGAGGTGTTTGTTGATGTTGTAGGAGTGGGAACTATTGATGTGATTTGTTGGATTCCTTCTCTGATAGGACTACTGATACCAATCTTCATATTTTCACAACCGTTGGTAGAAATCTTGCAAGCTTCACAATGGGCCTCACAACCCGGGAACACTTGGCACTTCAATAGGTGAGATTTAACTTCGGCCAGTGGTGTTTGAATGTTTGCAATGTCATTAATCAGAATTGTTGGTTGGTCTTATCCAATGGCATTAATCCTTAGCCCATCATGATTCGGTATTGGATTCTTAGTGACATTTGGTGGAGGTGAAAAATTCAAAGCTTTGGAATCAACTAAGTCCTGAACTTTCATGTGCAAGGCTCTGTATTTCTCTGTTGAATGGCCAGGTGCATTGGAGTGGAAGGCACGTCTGGCGTTGACATCATAGTTCCTTGGAAGATTCAAAGGATCTGGTGGAGCCAAGGTTCTCAATTCAATCAGATTGAGCTTCAATAACCGTGGAAGTAGAGCTGCATAGGGCATCGGGATGGGATCGATCACCCTGTTGATTTGTGAAGTCCTTTGTTGGAACGGACGTTGTTGTTGATTGTTGTTGTTGTAAGATCTTTGTTGTTGTGGAAACTATTGTTGTTGTGGGAAGTGTTGCGGTTGGGGTGCTGGAGTAGGGATGGTGACAGATGCTACTGATCTTTGCATGTAATGGGGTCTACCTCTACCCATATGTACTTAATTGGTTTCACCTGTCCTACGAGGTCTTGAGAAAGGTTTCTTGGCATTGCTGGAACTAGCACCGTTGTCAAAGATCTTACCCATTTTCAAAAGACTTTCAACTCTCTCATCAGCTATAACCACATCAGTAAAACTGGTAGAAGAGAAAGAAACAAGCCAATCAATGTAGGTTCCTAGCAATGTGTTCATAAACATGTCAGCCATTTCTCTTTCAGACATAGGTGGCTGGACAGCAGCAGCAAGTTGTCTCCACCTTTGGGCATATTCACATAAACTTTCTCTTGAGGACTGAGACATACCCATCAAGAGGGTCCTATTGGGTGCCATATCCAGGTTGTACTGATATTGGCTTATAAAGGCCTCGGCTAAGTCCTTCTAGTTTCTGACAGTAGCCCTTGATAGGTGTGAATACCACTCTCTGGATGCCCCGGTTAAACTGTATTCAAATTAAAACATCCATAGTTTTTCATCCATGGTATAAGCTTTCAATCTTCCCATAAAAGATTGCAGATGGGTGTCGCTCCCACCAAATGACACCTAGTCAGAAGGGGTACAGACGCGAACGGTCAGCGAGAGAGAGAACACAAAGGTGAACTGAAAATAGTCGCCAGCTAGGCATTTTTATCCCGAAGGAAACGTAATGCTGCATAAACCTAAGAAAGATATGGATAAGACGGTTGCGAACCAGAGAAACTGAGAAAGGGGTTTGGTTACAACCTGGGAAGGTATTAGCACCCAGATTGTCCGCCGTACTCGATGGGATCCACGCTTGGAAGTTTGTGTTTAAAAGGGGTAAGTGTTAGTGCTATTCAGTGTATAGAAACTGGAAAAGAATGCAAGTGTCAGTGTTGGAAGAAAGTGTGAAGTGAATAAAATAAGTGTCAGTGCAAGGAAAGAGTGTGAAGCTCAAGACTATGAGGCTTAAAGAATAATGCCGGAAGAGGGGGAATATACAGAGACTTTTGTTCGATAATTGTTAAGTTATGCCTACGTATCCTCTCGTGCAATGAGGAAGTCAGAACACCGTAGTTCGACTCAAAGAGACTGAAAGATAAATTGACTTGTGAACTGCTTACTTGTCTATGCTCAAGTGTATGACCTGTCTGGCTCAGGTGCAAACTGTTTTGCATTAGACGGAAGAAACAAGTTCTCGTTTGTGAGTGAAGATGATGAGAAAAGAATCCCGAAGGAGACGATTATTGTTTGTTTTTGTATTTTCAGTCTTTTATTGCTTTTTTATTTGTCATAAGAAAATGAGCTTAAACCTAAACCAAGGGTTAGCAAACTCTTCACATCCTCCCTCTGATTAGGGGTAATGAGAATACCTTAAGTATGAAGTAAGCACCTCACACTTAATCACCATGATGTAGGATTAAGATCATTAACCTACTTGCATTTATCTAGATGTTTTTGGTGTTTTTGTTTAGTGTTAAGTAATGAATTTAAGCCATAATCAAGGATTTAATGGACTCATTACACCATCCTAATAGAAGGATAATAGATGATAACATTTAAGCTGAGGGAGGCTCCTCAACTTAATCTATGATTAGGGATTAACCTCATGACAAAACAAAGCCTTTATTAAAGTGGATTTTAGTTAATGGTAAGATTAAGAAATGGATTTTAGGGTTTGTAAGACAACTTGAGGGGGACTTGTCCATTAACACTAGGGTTAGTCCTTCTTAACCAATTAAGGAAGAATTAGAACCCTAATGCAAGGCCCAAGTTACAAGCTTGATGTCTTAGTGATTTATTAGATGGATTGATTAAAATATTTAAACATATTAATGGTTTAATACTTAGGATTAAAGTTATACACTCCATCCTAATAGAAGGATACAGGCATAACTCTAATCACAAAGTCTTAAAACCTTTAAGGTTTAGTCCTTGATTAAGAGATGAGGAGAGAAGACACAAAGATGACACAAAGGAAAAATTAATGGGGGGACTAATCAAACCCTAATTGTGATCATTCTTGGGTGTTCCTAGGGTTTATGAGGCTTGCAAGAAGTCTTCAAGATGAGCCACCAAGGAAGAAGCAAAGATGGAAGAAGAAGCAGAAAGAAGCAAGTCAACTTACTTCACTTAAGAAGATAAGTTACTTGAAGAAAGAAGGAGGATAAGGAGCATGAATGAGCAAGCTCACTCTAATTCACAAGTAAAAATGCAGCAATGATGCATAAAAGGGATGAGAAGAGGTTATGAGAAGTGAAGGAAAATTCACTTCTCAAACACTTACCACCTGAAAAGTTAGCAAAAGGAAATGAAATGAAATGAAAATGAGATGAAATGCAAAGATGAAATCCAGAGTCAGAAGCATACTCATGATGCAAATGATGCTATGAGATGGTATGAAAGCATATCAAGAGATGAGGATGATCATACAAGTAATGAAGATGCAAAGGAGACATGAAAGTAAGCATGAAAGTTCATGAAAACTTATGAAATGCAATGGATGCATAACATGGTAAATGGATGATGCAATGATCAAACATGATTTCAATATGTCCTAAGATGTCTTATATGTCATGTGGAATCACAAAATGTCATGGCAAGTTTATGTATGCAAGCTTATGAAGGATGAATGCAAATGAAGGCAAGGATTAGGGTTTATGTACAAGATGCAATGCAAAATTCCAAATCAGAAGCAATACATGAGAAAAAATTGAAAATGGGATCAAAGGTACCCTAAACCCATACAAGTTCACTGCCCAAAGGGGAAGGTCAGAAGCTAAACCCTAAAGGACTTATGATTTTCCTAAATTTCTAGGGTTTTAAGGGTGATCCTAAAGGGAAAATGCCAAACAAATTGAAAATGCAAGATAAAAATGAAACAAAAATGTTTTTAGAAGCTTGAAAGTATGCATAACACAATGCAAAAAGAACCATTCACAAACTCAACTTGGATCAAAAGTTATGAATTTTTGAAGTTAGGGTTAAAAATATTCAAATTAAACGACCCTAATTCAAATGAAAATTGTTAAAGTATGATCAAAACCAAAATGAAATTAGTCTTGTGAGTTTGTAAATGTTTGTAAATGTTTGTAAATGCTCTCTGAATTTTTTTGTGATTTTTAAATACCTAAATTATTTTCAGAATGAGAAAAATATTTAAAGTCATGATGCAAAAAATAAAATATTTTGAAAGTGTTTTGCTATTTTTAATAAATGATGCAAAAGAAATAAAAGGAAAACAAAATAAATATGAAGAAAGGTGAAAGTCAGCGCATCCAATGATCCAGATTCAAACTGGAGATGGAGGGAAAGACCACGCGCGCAATCCAATGGCCCAGGTTCAAACTGGCATTTAAAACTAAAACCTAATTAATTAAATTAATTAATCACAATTAGGGCTAAGTGAACTCATCCTGACCCTCCAACACGCGTGGGAAGCCCAGATCCAACGCCCCACATTCAAACTCAGCTAACCCTAATCACAAACCCTAATTACTTCCAGGTGGCCGGAAATGTCCTCCGATCATCTTCTCTGGCCACACCTCCCCTGAGATTTTTCTAAAATGCTCCCTAGGTCATATCTGGAGCTCTAAAGCTCCAGATTGTTTCCTTTCACCTCCCTAAGCTCATCCCTAACCTCAAACCTCATTTATTTTCACTCACCAGTAATATACGAATCAAAGAACAAAAATGGTGAAACTTTCAGACAAGCCATACATGCTCAATTCTCCATCATTTTCAAAAATAAAAGGTTCAGTGTGTTCAAGGAAGCAAGCTTAAGCATTTAGAAACTTAAAACAAGAGTTCTGGAAAAATAAATTCCATAGCTACCTGAAACGAAGCTTTCAACCCAAGAGCTTTCTGGCTGTCTCCTTGCTTCCAATCACATCCAATGATCTTCCCCAAGAGTTTGCAATGCTTGGCTGGAGTTTATATGGCCTCTATGTAAAGTTTGCTGAAGCTCAGGTCAAGGATGGTGAAAATCGTATTTTTGATATGGGGTGTTTAAAGGCAAAATGAAGGGCTGGAAATGATCAGTGATGAATGTGGAGTTGAATGGTGGAAAAAGTTTGGAGTTTTGTTGGCTGAGCTATGAGTTTCGAAGAGAAATGCAAAAGGTTAAGTTTTGATGAATGCTGAGTTGTGGGAGGATTCAGGTTGTGTTGTTGTATGAAATGGCTTGCTTGAGGTCCACATAACATGTTCTGATTGGGCAGAGAGTTGTTGTGGAGCAGTTTGATTGGTATGGCTCATTTTGCATAAAGTCAACAAAGTTGTCCTTGGAGGTATGGGCTCATGGCAAGCCAAGGACAAGGGCATGTCCTGCGCAGCTGGCTTTAGGGAGGTCCATGGAATTCAGATTGAGGCAAGAAATCAAGTGGAATGAAGTTTGTGGGTGGTTTTGCAATTTGTGAAGGTTTTGGCCCCTTTTGAAATACTTGATGATCAAGGCATGAAACTTGAGATTTCTTTGGGAAATTCTGAATTATAGGTCATGTATGATGTTTATGTAATGGTTAGAAGTCAATTAGAGGTCACAAATTGGTTTGACATGAGTTTTTGCAAGTTTCCCTCTTTGGTACATAAGTGAAATTTTGTGATTTTCCCCAACTTTGCAAGGCCATAACTTGAGTTCTATGATGAATTAGATCAAGTTCTTGTACTTTTTGAAAAGGGAATGATCCAATCTACAACTTTTATGACCAAGAATTTTTCATTTGAAGCATTTTGAATCAAAAAGAGGAGGTTGAAAAACTTTCCCAAAATGGCAAGTTTGCATTACAAGTCACTTTCCCAAAATGGCAACTTTGTAAATGGCTTGAAATTCTTCAATTTTGTGAACTTATAACCTCTTCTAAGATCAAATAAAGATCATATACACCCAAAATGATGGAGAAGACCCTTTGGTTGGATGATTGGGGGCCTCAGATGCCCTGATTTTACACTAACTTGTTCAAGAAGTCATTTATTGATCAGATGCCTTCCCCATTGAATTTCTTCATGAAAATTGGTATGCATGATCCTCATATCATATAGAGACCAATAGAAACAAGAATGACCAAATAATTTGGAGTTATGGCCTCTGAAACCAAAACCCTAATTTTAGGTCATCTGTGCAGTTAAACCTGGCTCTGCTTCCATGCCTTTCTCAGTTCTTGTGATTTTTCTGACTTCCTTGATCTTGGGAGGATATTATATGATGATTGAACATACATGGACCCTATTGAGATGATTGAAGCTCTTTGGAGTGGCTCAGATGGCTCAGGGATTGCTCAGATCACAAACCCTAGATGCAGATGACTTTGAGCCAATGCAGTGAAGCAAAAATGTAATATGAGATGATATGATTGAACTTATGCAAATGAAAAGAATCACAAGCCATGGTGAAATGAGTGAGGGAAAATTTAGGTTGTTTACAGCTGCCCCTATTCAAGCATGAGTTAGCTGTGCAGGATGTAAGCGACGGGCTTAACAGACAAGCAAGATAACTTGTGGTTGAATACCAAAGACAGCCCAAGATTTGCACTCACTAAATGAAGAAGAAAAGGGATATAGATTGTCAAAGGAAGTAAAGTATGATTATAAAGTGCGGGCGACGGAGGACGACCATCGGGCAGGGGACGACTGCTGGGGATAAAGCAATGACGGGGACGACCAACATGCTGGGGAAATAAAAAGATTATGATGGGGGCGACCATCAAATACAGTAACAAGGTTCTTGGGTTGAAGAAATAAATGATGAGGGACGGTCATCAAAGGTGAAGGACGATCACCTAGCATGGGACGGCTGCTCTGTTGGGGATAAGGATGAGGGACGGTCATCCAAGGTGAATGACGATCACCTGGCAGGGTACGGCTGCCGGAAGTATCACGACATAAGAAGAATATCAGATAGAAAGAGTCGACGATGGGGACGACCATCAGATAAGCATGATGAAGGACGATCATCAAGAGGTGAAGGACGATCACCTAGCAGGGTACGGCTGCTCTCAGGGTTTATCATGACATAGGACGAATGTTAGATAACAAGATCAACGATGGGGATGACCATCGGATAAAATGATGAAGGACGATCATCAAGAGATGAAGGGCGATCACCTCGCAGGGTACGGCTGCTGAAATATCATGACATATGACGAATGCCGGATATAAAAGGGTTCCAATAATGGAGACTCCGCTGGGGGAAAGGGATGAGGGACGGTCATCCAAAGGTGAAAGACGATCACCTGGCAGGGTACGGCTGCCGAAAAGGTATCATGACATAGGGCGAATGTCAGATAGAAGAGAAATTTGCTTTTTAGTGGGGATTTTCTGGGGACTCTTCTGGGGAAGGGTAGACACAGACGAGTGTCTAAATTCAAGAAAAAGGTATAAGTGTTTGACATTGTGTATGGATTAAAGATGCAGACGAGCATCCTTAAAAACTACGATACGGACGAGTATCGGTAGAAACAAACGCTGACGCATGTTTAGAGATGATGGTACGGACGAGAACCAACTGGTTAACAAAGAACACGGACGAGTGTCGAATTTGTGGGGAATAAGTGTATACAAGATACAGACTAGTATATGTATAAGTAAAAAGTATGAGTAAGACACAGACGAGTGTTCAACTTGCTGGGGAGAGTATGATACAGATGATTATCATAAGAGGAAGTGTGTAAGTTATGAACTTATGGGTGTAAAAGATATTCTGAAGATCTGTGGGGATAAGATGACACGAACGGGTGTTGGAAGAAATGTGTTATAAACAAGTGTCTTGCTTACAATGAGTGTTTAGGCAACCATGCTGGGGAATGGTGACACAAGAGAGTGTCTAAAGAGTGTATAGATATCTGTTTGTGGTTTATATCTGTAGGGGAGTGATACGACACAGACGAGTATCGGAAAAAGTATATATGTGTATTAGTGAGTGCAAAGGGGAGGCTTTGGCTTTCTGTTGTGACTGTGAGTCTTGGTATATACATATTGCTGATGGAATGTTGGTATATACAGGTGCTTGATTCAGAACATGGCTTATGATTATGCAATATGTTTGATTTTTTTCCGTAATACTCCGTATTAGACGGAATGCTACGCTCTGAGGGGAAATATGATGTGAATGCTATGATTGTGCAAAAGATACCGATCCGGGATTCGGGTCCCGTTGCGGTGAAGATCTCTGGCTGATCTGCTTTGATAGAATATCCCAGTTGGGGGAAAAGATCATTGGTAGATCTGATAAGATGTATGACTCTGCTTGGGGAAACAGGTCACTGATAGACCTATCTTAATGATGAGGAGCCCAGCTGGGGTCTGTGGAAGCTTTCGTCACTTTGTTGTGAGATCTTCAGACATTGCTCTTCTGGATAGAGGTTGAAACTTTGTAGGGAGATGATTCCCTGCCTAACACTTGGCTGGGGAGGAATGATCACTGAACGATCTTCCTGGAGATTTCTGTGGGGATCCTGCTGAGGATGATGAAATTAGTTGGGGAAATGAGCTCCTTTTGATGCTGCTCTGATGGGGGGAGCTTCCATGCCCCCATGCTGCGCTTTGGATACGTGTAATCCTGTTATGACAAAGAAACATACAAGTACCCCGAGGTATCCCTTACTGGATTCCATCATAGGAGTTTAGACACTCCAGGGAGTAAGTAATATATATTTCCTGCAAGCACGTGATTAGAAAGGCGCATATGTTTTTATGCAAACAATACATCAAGGATATCGGACATTTTTACAAATGTAATAAAATGTACAAGACGAAAGGTGACTGAAAATCTGATTTTATTAATTTGTGTGCCCTGAATTGGCAAGTAGAGTCAAAGAAACAGATCCCCTAAAATGAGGAGATTGTTACGATTTGAGAAACAAAAAGGTGCTGGCAATGTTGATGATGCTTCAGTGTGCTTCCCTTTTGCTATGACTTGTATGACATTGACGTTCTTCTCATCTTGCTTTCTGAAGAAGGTTGATTCTGACCGATGCTCGAACCTTTCGAAGCTTGCCATGTTGTAAGTGATACAGATGAATTCATAATGCAGTTGTTCGCTTATTCCCTTATTTTGCGTGGATCGCCCTTTCGGGTTTTCAATCCATCGGGATACCCATTTTTGCCTGAGCTGTCCAATGTGGCTTTTCAACTCAGCGGGTGTACATTTTTTATTTATTTTCCCTTATTTTTACCCGAGTCTTTTATTCTGTTTTTGACTCGCCGGGATGCCCTATTTTTGCTTGGACTTACATTTTGTTTTTATGTCCAGCGGGTCATTTTATGCGAAGTATTTTTCAACTGCATCTGAATTCACAGGGGACAGCAAGTCTTTCCCATCCATAGTACTGAGCATCAGTGCTCCACCAGAGAAGACTTTCTTTACAATGAATGTACCATCGTAATTCGGAGTCCACTTGCCCCTGTGGTCTGTATGAGGAGGAAGGAGTCTTTTCAGCACAAGATCTCCTACTTGGTATTCCCGAAGTCGGACTTTCTGATCGAAGGCTTTCTTCATTCTTTTCTGATATAACTGCCCATGACAGATTGCAGCTAATCTCTTCTCTTCAATCAGATTCAGTTGTTCGTATCGGGATCGAACCCATTCTGCTTCATTCAGTTTGACATCCATTAGTACCCGCAAGGAGGGTAATTCAACTTCAACAGGTAGGACTGCTTCCATACCATAAACAAGCTGATACAGTGTTGCCCCAGTGGATGTTCTGATTGACGTACGGTACCCATGCAAGGCAAATGGTAGCATTTCATGCCAGTCTTTATAGGTGACCACCATCTTTTGCACAATCTTCTTGATATTCTTGTTAGCTGCCTCTACAGTGCCATTCATCTTTGGCATGTAAGGAGAAGAATTGTGGTGTTGGATCTTGAAGTCCCGGCATAATTCTGCCATCATTTTGTTGCTCAAGTTGGAACCATTATCAGTAATGATTCGCTCGGGAACTCCATATCGACAGATGATGTCTCTCTTCAGGAATCGGGCCACCACTTGTCTGGTGACATTTGCATACGAAGTTGCTTCAACCCACTTAGTAAAATAGTCAATGGCTACCAGGATGAATCTGTGGCCATTTGAAGCAGTCGGTTCAATCTTGCCAATCATATCAATGCCCCACATGGCAAAAGGCCAGGGTGAAGACATCACATTCAAAGGATTCGGAGGCACGTGCACTTTATCTGCATAAATCTGGAATTTATGGCATTTCCTGGCATAAGCACAACAGTCTGCATCCATTGTGATCCAATAATAGCCTGATCTTAACAACTTTTTAGACATTGCATGCCCTCTAGCATGGGTACCAAAAGATCCTTCGTGCACCTCGTGCATCAGCAAGTCTGCTTCTGTCTTATCAACACATCTGAGGAGTACCATATCAAAGTTTCTCTTGTACAAGGAACCATCAGCATTCAGGAAGAAACTACCAGCCATCCTTCTTAATATTTTCTTGTCATTGGATGATGCCCCAAGTGGGTATGCTTGATCCTCCAAGAAGCACTTGATGTCATGGAACCAAGGCTTATCATCTTTAGCAAGGTCTGCAGAGAATACGTATGTTGGTCTATCAAGTATGGATACTGAAATCCGAGGCACAAAGTTGGAAGCTTGAACTTTGATCATGGATGAAATGGTAGCCAGAGCATCTGCAAACTGATTTTCATCTCGAGGTATATACTCAAGCTTGACTGTTGTGAAGAATGTAAGCAACCTCCTTGTATAGTCCCAGTAAGGTATCAGATGCTCCTGGTGAGTATACCATTTGTCGTTGGTTTAATTGATTACCAGAGCCGAATCTCCAAATATAGTTAAAGTCTTGATCCTGAGGTCAATGGCTTCCTTAAGACCCATAATACAAGCTTTGTATTCAGCTTCGTTGTTAGTGCAGTTAAAGGTGAGTTTTGCTGAGAAAGGCATGTGAACTCCCTTAGGTGTAATGAGTACTGCACCAACACCACGACCATTCATATTAACAGCCCCATCAAACATCATGGTCCATTCTTCTTCTGGGTTAGGCCCTTCAGTGTGAATAGGCTCTTCATGATCTTTTGCTTTTATGAACATGATGTCTTCATCAGGGAAGTCAAATCTCATAGGCTGGTAATCATCAATGGGTTGCTCAGCAAGATAATCAGACAACACACTGCCTTTGATGGCTTTTTGAGATGTGTACTGAATGTCATATTCTGTGAGAATCATTTGCCATCTTGCAACCCGTCCGGTAAGTGCTGGATTCTCAAATATATACTTGACTGGGTCCATCTTTGAGATCAATAAGGTAGTGTGGGTCAACATATACTGCCTTAGTCGGCGAGCAGCCCACGCTAAAGCACAACAAGTTTTCTCGAGCAGTGAATAACGTTGTTCACAGTCGGTAAACTTTTTTCTTAGGTAGTAAATTGCATACTCTTTTCGACCAGACTCGTCATGCAGGCCCAGCACACACCCCATTGACTCTTCTAATACTGTCAAGTACATTATTAGAGGTCTTCCTTCAACTGGAGGCATAAGGATCGGAGGCTCTTGTAGGTATTCCTTGATTTTGTCAAAATCCCTCTGGCAGTCTTCATTCCACCTGACCGTTTGTTCTTTTCTTAACAACTTGAACAAGGGCTCACAGGTCGCAGTATGATGAGATATGAACCTTGATATGTAGTTCAATCTACCTAAGAACCCCCGAACTTCTTTTTCAGTCTTTGGTGCAGGCATTTCTTGAATGGCTTTGACTTTGTCGGGGTCAACTTCAATCCTTTTCTCACTTACGATAAATCCCAGCAGCTTACCGGATCGCACGCCAAATGTGCATTTGTTGGGGTTTAACTTCAATTGGTACTTCCTCAAACGCTTGAACAGTTTCAACAGATTCACCAGGTGGTCTTCTTCTGTGAGGGACTTGGCAATCATGTTATCTACATAACATTCAATTTCTTTATGGATCATGTCGTGGAATAATGTTACCATAGCCCGTTGATAAGTGGCACCAACATTCTTCAGTCCGAATGGCATTACCTTATAGCAGAATGTGCCCCAGGGTGTGATGAAAGTTGTCTTCTCCATGTCTTCAGGTGACATCTTGATCTGATTATATCCTGAAAATCCATCCATGAAGGAGAATACCGAGAACTGAGCCGTATTATCGACCAATACATCAATGTGAGGTAATGGGAAGTCGTCTTTCGGGCTGGCTCTGTTCAGGTCCCGGTAATACACACATCCGTACTTTTCCATCCTTCTTAGGCACAGGTACGATATTAGCAACCCACGGCGGATAGCTAGTTACAACGAGGAAACCGGCGTCCCACTGTTTTTGTACCTCTTCTCTTATCTTCATTGCCATGTCTGGGCGAGTACGGCGTAGCTTCTGTTTTACTGGAGGGCAGTCTTCTTTTAGAGGAAGCTTGGGCATAACAATGTCGGTGTCCAACCCTGGCATATCCTGATAAGACCTAGCAAAAACATCCACATACTCCCGAAGCATGTCAATAAGTTGCTCTTTTACTGACTCTTGCAGACAGGCCCCGATCTTAACTTCTTTCAAGTCTTCTTCTGTACCAAGATTAACTGTCTCAACTTCCTCCTGATGAGGAGTGATAACCTTCTCCTCTTGTCTCAACAACCTGGCTAATTCTTCAGGTAGCTCATAATCTTCTTCAACCCCTTCATCAGCTTGATTAATCGGGTTGTCAAAGTCATACGAAGTCATAGCAGTGTTGTTGTCGGTGCAGTCTGGAGGGTATTCTTTGCAATGGTTTAGATCGGTTCATTTTAGTGATCAGTTTTATCTTGTTTAGAAAAAGTGATAATGAAGTTGTTATTTTGAAAAACATTGCCATTTTATTTTTGTACAAAAAATGAAAAATGAAAAACAGTGAGCGGAAAAGAAAAAACCCATTTGCAAAAGATGTCCTGATATTCATTAATTGATCGTTTGCACAAAATACAAGATGGCCCGATTACAAAATGAGCCCTGACATCTTGGGCAAGATGCAGGACTTGATGCATGCTTTAAAGACGGGAAATAATAATTACTCTGCAGGAGTAACTCTTATAATTTCCTGGGAAGACCAGTTTGAGACATGGTTGTCGCTCCCAAAGATTTGCATCCAGGTACAAGCGCGAACGGTCGGCGAAGGGGACAGTGAGAACACACAGCCGTGAACTCACTGGAGATGAATAGAGTCGCCAGCTAGGCATTTTTATCCCGGAGGAAAGGCAATGCTGCATAAGCCTAGAAAAAGATGGATAAGACGGTTTGCGAACCAGAGAGACTGAGAAAGGGGGTTGGTTACAACCTGGGAAGGTATTAGCACCCAGATTGTCCGTCGTACTCGACGGGATCCACGCTTAAAAGATTTGTGTTTTAAAGGGGTAGTGTCAGTGCAATCTGTGTATAAAAGAGCTGGAAAAGGATGTATAGGTGTCAGTGTAAGGGAGGTGAAGTGTAATATGTACAGTGTCAGTGTAAGAACAAGAGTGAAATGCTCAAAATTATGAGGCTAAAGAATGAAGCTGGAAAGAGGGGGAACGAACAGAGACTTTTGTTCGATAACTGTTAAGTTATGCCTACGTATCCTCTCGTGCAATGAGGAAGTCAGAACACCGTAGTTCGACCCAAAGAGACTGAAAGATGAATTGACTGGTGAACTGCTTACTTGTCTATGCTCAAGTGTATGACCTGTCTGGCTCAGGTGCAAACTGTCTTGCATTAGACGGGAGAAGCAAGTTCTCGTTTATGAGTGAAGGTGATGAGAAAAGAATCCCGGAGGAGACGATTATTGTTTGTTTTTGAGTTTTCAGTCTTTTATTGCTTTTGAAAGTTTGTCGTAAGTTAATGAGCTTAAGCCTAAACCAATGGATTTAGTAAACCCATCACATCTTCCCTCTGATTAGGGGTAATGAGAGTACCTTAAGTGTGAAGTCAGATTCTCACACTTAATCACCTTTGGTGTAGGATCAAGATCATTAACCTACTTGTGATTATTTAGATGTTTTTGGTGTTTTTGTTTAGTGTTAAGTAATGAGGTTAAGCCATAATCAAAGATTAAACAGACTCATTACACCATCCTAATAGAAGGATAATAGATGAGAATGTTTAAGCTGAGGAAGGCTCCTCAACTTAATCCATGATTAGGAATTAAACTCATGACAAAACAAGCCTTTGATTAAGTGGATTTTATTTAATGGTATGATGATGAAGTGTTTTTTATGGTTTGTAAGACAACTTGAGGGGGACTTGTCCATTAACACTAGGGTTAGTCCTTCTTGACCACTTAAGGAAGAATTAGAACCCTAATGCAAGGCCCAAGTTACAAGTGTGATGTCTTGATGATTATTAGATGAATTGATTAAGAGATTTAAACACCTTAAGGGTTTAATACTTAGGATTAAAGTTATACACTCCATCCTAAGAGAAGGATGCAGGCATAACCCTAAGCACAAAGTCTTAAAGCCTTTAGGGTTTAGTCCCTGATTATGAGATGAGAAGAGAGGACTCAAAGAGAGACACAAAGGTGAAAACTATGAGGGGAGACTAATCAAGACCCTAATTCATTATCATGCTTGGTTGTTCCTAAGGTTTGTGAGGTTTGCAAGAACAATCTTCAGAGGAGCCACCAGGAAGCAGATGAATAAGATCAAGAGAAGCAAAGTGACTTGCTTCATTCAAGAAGTCAAGTCACTTGAAGAAAGAAAGTAAGAAGGAGAAGAAAGAGCAAGCTCAATCTCAAACACAAATAGAAATGCAGCAATGAATGCAAGAGAGATGAAAAGAAAAGTTATGAGAAGTGAAGGCAAATTCACTTCCCAAGTTTACTTACCACCTGAAATGTTAGAAAGAAATGCAATGCAATGCAAGGTGAGATGAAATGGTATGATGCTAAGCAAAGCCAGAAGCATGTTGATGATGATAATGATGTCATGAGGTGCTGCAAACATGAGACAAGGCATGGAGATGTTCATACAAGATTATGAATGCAAATGGTACAAGTTAAGGAGCATGAATGAACATGAAAAGCTATGAAACATACAAGACAAATGACATGGCAAATATGCAATGCAATGGTCAAACATGCTTCCTATATGTTTTAAGATGTCAAATGAATCACAAGCATGCACAAAATGCAAAGACAAGTCATGTTATGCAAGGAGATGCAAGGAGGATGCAAGAGAAAGCCCAAATTAGGGTTTATGAATCAAACATCAAACAAAAACTCAAAACAGAAACAAACCCTAAGATAAAAAATGGAAAATGCTACCCAAAGAAACCCTAAACCTATAATGAACCACTGCCCAAAGGGGAGCTCTCAACTCTCAACCAATCTCAAGTTATGATTTTTGCAAGTTATTAGGGTTTTTTAGGGTTCTTAACAAAAGAAATGCCAATCAAATGGAAAATGAAAAGACAAATCATGGCCATTTTACCCTAGAAACTACATGCTAAACATAAGACAATGCAAGAAGAACCAATGTCCAACTCTTCTCAAATAGGCAGAAATGATTTTTTGAACTTGTGATCAAAATAATGCACAAAAAATGATTTAATTCAATAAAAAATTCTCAAAATGCATCACGATCAAAAAAGAAATTTGGTTTGAAGGTTGGACAATGTTTCTAAATGTCTTAGAACATTTCATGAATTTTTTGGTGATTTTTAGATACCTAAAAGTATTTTTAATAAATTAATTTCCATTAATCAATTAAAAATAATCTTTTAAATATTTAAAAATACTTTTTAATGATGAAAAATAAAATAAAAATATTTTTGTGTCATAAAAATTATTAAAACTCAGAGGAAAAAGTTTCATAATTTTTATGTATTTTTTGCTATTTTAAATTAAATGTGCAAGTTAATTGAAATAAAAATGAATTAAAACAAATAAAATGAAAAGTAATTAGAATGGATGGATGAGATTGATTCTGGGGAGGGAACCATTGACTTGGCGCGCAGATCTAAGGCTCACATTCAAACTTCTAAAACTCAATTAATTAATTTAATTAATCCTGATTATGAATTAATGATACAATCTGGACCACACACACGCGCGCGGGAAGCCAGATCCAAGGGTCTCAATTCAAACCTTGCCCTAACCCTAAATTAATGACTAATCACTTTCAGGTCACCGGAGACGAGCTCCGGTCGTCTTCTCCGGTGACCTTCTCCCCTGAAAACTTCCAAATCCTTCCCTAGGTTACTAAAATGAAATCTAAAACCATGGAAATGATCCTCACATCCTCACGAATCAAACCCCCATCCTAAAACACATTTATGTTTCCTAAATCAACTGAATCGAAGAGAAAAAGTTCTAGGTCACGCAAGCTTCAGAAACAAATTAAATGCTCAAATCACAACCATTTTCAAAACCAATGATACCAGAATGATCAGTGAAACAAATAGAACAAGTTTGTAACAAGAAAAACAACTTCTGGAAAAATAAATTTCAGGCTACCTGAGATTCGAAGCTTTCAGTTTAGGAACTTTCTGGCCACCTCTCCTTGTGCAATCTACTCCTTAGAACCTCTTCATGATGTTTGAATGCCTTAGAACAATTTATGTTGGCTGGATAGTGAGATTCGAAAGCTCTTGCTTCAGTTCAGTCAAAAATGGCTATGGAGTTTCTGGAGGTTTCAGGCCATGGTGAGTGATGGTTTGTGATCCTGAGGATGAATGGAGAAGGTTTGCAAAGTTTGTTTGGCTGTTTGTGAGCTAGGATGAGAGTTTCGAATGAAACTGCAAAATGAAGTGAGAAATGGCAGTGAGAGGTTCTGGCTGTTTCAGGCTTGTGCTTTGGGTGGTTTCCACTCAATGATGCATGGTGAGTTGAATGGAAGAAAAGGTTTGAGTGTTTGCTTGCTGTGGAGAGGAATTCGAAGCAAGTTGCAAATGGGAGTGTTTTTGTGTTAGTGATCAATGTGTGAGCTTCAGCCTTGCTTAGTGTTATGGATAGCTTGCAAATTGATAACATAAACAAATCTGATTGGCTTTGTGATGTGACATGGCCTGCTATGATAGGTAAGTTTGCTTTTGCATAAAGGTCAACTTTTGTGTAAGTGAGGCATGGCTCAAGGTCTAGGCAAGTACAAGGCATGGGCTGGCGCAGCAAGGGTGAGGGAGAGGTCTAGCAAAGCTCAGCAGCCAATGCATCAAGTTGGTGAAGTGATCATGATGGTTTTTGCAAGTTGTTGCTTTATGGAATTCTATGAGAAAATGCCTTGTTACACAAACCAAACCATAGGCAAACTTGATCCAATTCTGATTTTTAGGACTTAGAGAATGTTTATGTGCTGGTTTGAAATGAATTAGAGGTCACAATATGCATTGGTCCATGACTTTGCAAAATTTCCAAATGAGGCATGCCTTGAAAATTAATGATTTTTGCCAACTTTACATTGCCATAACTTTTGATCCAAGAAGAGTTTGATCATGTTCTTGTACCTTTTGAAAAGGGAAAGATGAGATCTACAACTTTCATGACCAAAGTTTTTCCATTTGAAGCCTTTTTGGATCAAGAATTAAGGCTTGAAAAATGACCTAAAATGATGCATTCTTGAAAAGTCAACTATGCCCAAAAAGTCAACTTTTGCAAAAACCCTAAATTCTTGATTTTTATGAACTTCAAACTTCTTCCATGATCAAATAAAGATCATATACACTCAAAATGATGAAGATCACCCATTGGTTGGGTCATTGGGGGCCTCAGATGCCCTGATTTTGCACTGACTTGTCTGAAAAGTCAACTCTTGATCAGATGACTTCCCCATGGAATTTCTTCATGAAAATTGATATGCATACTCCCTATACCATATAAAGATAAATGAAAACAAGAATGACCAAAAAATTTGGAGTTATGGCCTCTGAAACCAAAACCCTAATTTTCAGTCAACTGTGCAGTTCATCCTGGCTCTGCATCCAACCAAACCCTAGCTCTTGTGATTCCTCTGCAATTTTGACTTTGAGGAGATGGAATGTGATATAAGAACACATATGGACCCCTTTGAATTGATTTGTGGCCTTTGGAATGGCTCAAGAAGCTTTGGGATTGCTCAGATCACAAACCCTAGGTGCAGATGACCTAGAAACTATCCAGTGAACCAAAAGTGGGATATGAGATGATATGTTTGTGTTCATGCATATGAGATGATCACAAGCCATGGTGTGAATGAGTGAGGGCAAATTTGGGGTGTTTACAGCTGCCCCTATTCAAACATGAGTTAGTTGTGCAGGATGTAAGCAGCGGCTTAACAGGCAAACAAGATAACTTGTGGTTGAATACCAAAGACAGTCCAAAATTTGCACTCACAGAATGAAGAAGAAAAGGGATATAGATTGTAAAGGAAAATAAAGTATATTGTAAAGTGTGGGCGACGGAGGACGACCGTCGAGCAGAGGACGACTGCTGGGTAAAGGGCAATGACGGGGACGGCCGACATGCTGGGAAAGGTGTGGAAAATAAAGCGATGACGGGGACGACCGACATGCTGGGGATAAAAGGTAAAGCTAAGACGGGGACGGCCGACTAGCTGGGGAAAATGAAATTATGATGGGGACGGCCATCAGGATAAAGCTGTAAAATTCTCTGGGAGTTAATGAAACATGACGGGGACGGCCATCAAGCTCATAAAGGTAAAGTAACCAACGATGGGGACGGCCATCGGGTTAGAAAGGAAAAGGGACCACGACGGGGACGGCCGTCGGGTTAAAGAATAAATGGAATAAACAGATGATGGGGTATGGCCATCAAAGGTGAAGGACGATCACCTAGCAGGGGACGGCTGCTCTGTTGGGGATAAAAGAAATATGATGGGGACGGCCATCAAAGGTGGAGGACGACCACCTGGCAGGGTACGGCTGCCGAAAATATCAACGATGGGGACGGCCATCGGATAGAAAAGGTCAACGATGGGGACGGCCATCGGACGAGCATGATGGAGGACGACCATCAAGAAGTGGAGGACGACCACTCAGCAGGGGACGGCTGCTCTCGGGGTGTATCATGACATAGGACGAATGCCAGATAACCAAAATCAACAATGGGGACGGCCATTGGATAAAAATGATGAAGGACGATCATCAAAGGGTGGAGGACGACCACCTAGCAGGGGACGGCTGCTAAAATCAACGATGGGGACGGCCATCGGATGAGCATGATGGAGGACGACCATCAAGAAGTGGAGGACGACCACCTAGCAGGGTACGGCTGCTCTCAGGGTTATCATAACACAGGACGAGTGTTAGATAAGAGGGAAAATTTGCTTTGTTGGCGATCTACCGGGGAAATAGTAAACACGGACGAGCGTTTACATCCAAGAAACAAAAGGTATAAGTGTTTGGGTATTGTGTATAGATTAAAGATGCGGACGAGCATCCTTAAGACTTATGATACGGACGAGTATCATGTAGAAACAAGCTGACACATGTTCAGAGATGATGATACGGACGAGTATCAACTGGTTAACAAAGAACACGGACGAGTGTTGCATCTGAAAGGATTCTTCTGGGGATAGTAAATACAGACGAGTATCTATATTCAAGAAGACACAAGTGTTTGACACGGTGTATGGATTAAAGATGCGGACGAGCATCCTTAAGACTATGATACGGACGAGTATCATGTAGAAACAAACACTAGACACAATGCTCTGAGATGGTGGTACGGACGAGTACGAACTGGTTAACAAAGAGCAAGGACTATTGTCGAATCTGTGGGGATATGAGTGATGATGTATACAAGATACGGACGAGTATCTGTATAAGTGTACCAATGAGTAGTGAGTATGTATAATGTATAGATGAGTGTTTATCTGCCGGGGAAAGTGACACGGACGAGTGCCAAGAGAGAAGAATATATAATTAACAAGTGTATGGGTGATAAAGGCATAAGCGACTGCGCTGGGGATATGACACGGACGGGTGTCAGGAAAGTGTATATAGTATGTGAGTGCAAAGAGGATGTCTTTGGCTTTCTGCTGGTAATATGACACGGACGGGTGTCATGAAGTATCTGTAATACGGGTGATTTTGTTTGTAGAGAAAGTTCAGGCGACTTTACTGGGGAGTGATGACACGGACGGGTGCCAAAGGGAGTATATATATTGGTGTTTGTGATTTGTGAGGCAACTGCTTTTGCTGGGACTCTGGTGGGATTTTTCTGTACAATGATGATGAGCGGGTTTATTGTTCACAAGTGTTAATTCAGAACATGGCTTATGATTATGCTATGCGTTTGATTTTTGCCGTAATGCTCCGTGTTAGACGGAATGCTACGCTTTGAGGGGATAGTATGATGCGAATGCTATGATTATGCGAAAATATCAAACCGGGATTCGGATCCCGTTGCCGTGAAGATCTCTGGTTGATCTGTTTGAAATGGACCTCCCAGCCGGGGATGAGATCATTGGTAGATCCAATAAGATGAGATGATATTTGCTTGGGGATATAGGTCACTGATAGACATATCCTTATAACACGGGACCCAGCTGGGGTTTGTAGAAGCTTTCTTCACTCTGTTGTGATCTTCTATGCGCTGCTCTTCTGGATAGAGGCCGGAACTCTGTGGGGAGATGATTCCCTGACTCCTGTACTCAGCTGAGGATGAAATGGCAACTCGGCTGGGGAATTGTGAGAGGCAACTCAGCTGGGGAGAGCAACAAGTGGCAACTCAGCTGGGGATAGGGCATTTCAGATGCTGAGATTGAGTGTATGTTGATTTGGCAACTTTGCTGGGGAAGTGGGCACCTTCCAGTGCCACGTGGAAGATAGACCGAGTTGATGATGATTCGCCAGCTTGCTAAGACGTAACTTGCATGCCCCAGGTTGCGTTCTGGATACCTGCAATCCTGCAAAGATAAGGAGACACACCAAAGGTCCCGAGGTATCCTTTACTGGATTCCGTCATAGGAGTCAAGCATTCTCAAGAGTAAGTATATTCCCTGTAAACATGTGTTTTATTATTATTATTTTTGGGAGAAAAGCATCTGTACTTATGCAATTGGTTCTTTAGAGACATCAGACATCCTTTGCAAATAAAAATATACAAAACGAAACATGACTGAAAAATCTGATTTTATTAATTCATGTGCCCTGAATCGGCAAGATACAACCAAAGAAACATATCCCCTGAAATGAGGAGATTGTTACAAATTGAGAAACAAAATGCTGGCGATGTTGACGAGGCTTTCAAGGAGCTTCCTCTTTTGCTATGACTCGTATGACCATGACGTTCTTCTCGTCTTGCTTTCTGGAGAGAGTTGATTCCGATTGGAGCTTGATCCTGTTGAAGCTTACCAAATTGCTGACAATACAGACGAATTCAGAATGCAGTTATTCGCTTATTCCCTTATTTTGCAGGGATCGCCCTTTCGGGTTTTCAATCCATCGGGATACCCATTTTTGCCTGAGTTGTCCAATGCGGCTTTTCAACTCAGCGGGTGTACATCTTTTCATTTATTTCCCTTATTTTTGCCCGAGTCTTTTATTCTGTTTTTGACTCGCCGGGATGCCCTATTTTTGCCTGGACTTACATTCTGTTTTTATGTCCAGCGGGTCATTCTATGCGAAGTATTTTTTAACTGCATCTGAATTTACAGGGGACGGGAAATCTTCACCATCCATGGTGCTGAGCATCAGTGCTCCACCAGAGAAAACTTTCTTTACGACGAATGGTCCTTCATAATTTGGAGTCCATTTGCCCCTGTGGTCTGTATGAGGAGGGAGGATTCTTTTCAGCACAAGATCTCCTACTTGGTACTCTCGGTGCCTGACTTTCTGATCGAAGGCTTTCTTCATTCTCTTCTGATATAACTGCCCATGACAGATTGCAGCCAATCTTTTCTCTTCGATCAGACTCAGTTGTTCGAATCGGGACCGAACCCACTCTTCTTCACTCAGTTTAACATCCATCAATACCCGCAGAGAGGGTAGTTCCACTTCTACAGGTAGGACTGCTTCCATACCATACACAAGCTGGTACGGTGTTGCCCCAGTGGACGTTCTGATCGACGTGCGGTACCCATGCAAGGCAAACGGTAGCATTTCATGCCAGTCTCTGTAGGTGATTACCATCTTCTGCACAATCTTCTTAATATTCTTATTAGCTGCCTCAACAGCGCCGTTCATCTTTGGCCTGTAAGGAGAAGAATTGTGATGTTGGATTTTGAAGTCCCGGCATAATTCAGCCATCATTTTGTTGTTCAAGTTAGAACCATTATCAGTAATGATTCGCTCGGGAACTCCGTATCGACAGATGATATCTCTCTTCAGAAATCTGGCTACCACTTGTCTTGTAACGTTTGCATATGAGGCTGCTTCAACCCACTTAGTGAAATAGTCGATGGCGACCAGGATAAATCTGTGGCCGTTTGAAGCAGTCGGCTCGATCTTGCCGATCATGTCAATGCCCCACATGGCAAAGGGCCAGGGTGAAGACATTATGTTCAAAGGATTCGGAGGCACATGCACTTTATCCGCATAGATCTGGCATTTGTGACATTTTCTGGCGTAAGCACAACAGTCTGCATCCATTGTGATCCAGTAGTAACCTGATCTTAACAACTTTTTAGCCATGGCATGCCCTCCGGCATGGGTACCAAAAGAGCCTTCGTGCACCTCATGCATCAATAAATCTGCTTCCGTATTGTCAACGCATCTGAGGAGTACCATATCAAAGTTCCTCTTGTATAAAGATCCATCAGTGTTCAGAAAGAAACTTCCAGCAAGCCTTCTCAAAGTCTTCTTATCATTGGAAGATGCCCCAGGTGGGTATGTTCGGTCCTCCAAGAAGCACTTAATGTCGTGGAACCAAGGCTTATCATCTTTGACAATGTCTGCCGCGAATACATATGCTGGTCTATCAAGTCTGGACACTGATATCTGGGGTACAAAGTTAGCAGCTTGAACTTTGATCATGGACGAAATGGTAGCAAGAGCATCTGCAAACTGATTCTCGTCCCGAGGGATATACTCAAGCTTGACTGTTGTGAAGAAAGTCAATAACCTTCTTGTATAATCCCTATAAGGTATCAGATGATCTTGGTGGGTGTACCATTTTCCGTTGGTTTGATTGACTACCAAAGCTGAATCTCCGAATACGGTCAATGTTTTGATCCTGAGGTCAATGGCTTCCTCAAGACCCATAATGCAGGCTTCATATTCAGCTTCGTTGTTAGTGCAGTTGAAAGTGAGTTTTGCCGAGAAAGGCATGTGAACTCCTTTAGGTGTGATAAGTACTGCACCAACACCGCGGCCATTCATGTTAACAGCCCCATCAAACATCATAGTCCATTCTTCTTCCGGGTCAGGCCCTTCAGTATGAATAGGTTCTTCATGATCTTTTGCTTTAATGAACATGATGTCTTCATCAGGGAAGTCAAATCTCATAGGCTGGTAGTCATCAATGGGTTGCTCAGCAAGATATTCAGATAGTACACTGCCCTTGATGGCTTTCTGAGATGTGTACTGTATGTCGTATTCAGTGAGAATCATCTGCCATCTTGCAACCCGTCCGGTAAGTGCTGGCTTCTCGAAAATGTACTTAACTGGGTCCATTTTTGAGATTAACAAGGTAGTGTGGGTCAACATATACTGTCTCAGTCGGCGAGCAGCCCACGCTAAAGCACAGCAAGTTTTCTCGAGCAGCGAATAACGTTGTTCACAGTCGGTAAACTTTTTGCTTAGGTAGTATATTGCATACTCTTTTCGACCAGACTCGTCATGCTGGCCCAGCACACACCCCATTGATTCTTCTAATACTGTCAAGTACATGATCAGAGGTCTTCCTTCAACTGGAGGCATAAGGATTGGAGGTTCTTGCAGATACTCCTTGATCTTGTCAAATGCCTTCTGGCAATCTTCGTTCCACCTGACCGTTTGCTCCTTTCTTAGCAGCTTGAACAAGGGTTCACAGGTTGCTGTGAGGTGAGATATGAACCGTGAAATGTAGTTCAATCGACCTAAGAACCCTCGAACTTCTTTCTCAGTTTTCGGTGCAGGCATCTCTTGGATGGCTTTGACTTTATCAGGGTCGACTTCAATCCCTTTCTCGCTTACAATAAAACCCAGCAGCTTACCGGATCGCACCCCGAATGTGCATTTGTTGGGGTTCAGCTTTAGTTGGTACTTCCTCAGACGCTTGAATAATTTGAGCAGATTCACCAGGTGATCTTCCTCTGTAAGGGACTTGGCGATCATATCATCCACATAACACTCGATTTCCTTATGGATCATATCGTGGAACAATGTCACCATAGCCCGTTGATATGTGGCACCAGCATTCTTCAGTCCGAATGGCATCACTTTGTAACAGAACGTGCCCCAAGGTGTGATGAATGTTGTCTTCTCCATGTCTTCAGGTGACATCTTGATCTGGTTATATCCTGAAAATCCGTCCATGAAGGAGAATACCGAGAACTGAGCCGTGTTATCCACCAATACATCGATGTGAGGTAATGGGAAGTCATCTTTCGGGCTGGCTCTGTTCAGATCCCGGTAATCAACACACATTCTTACCTTACCGTCCTTCTTAGGCACTGGTACTATATTAGCAACCCACGGCGGGTAGCTAGTCACAGCAAGGAACCCTGCGTCCCATTGCTTTTGTACCTCCTCCTTGATTTTCATAGCCATGTCTGGACGAGTACGGCGTAGCTTTTGCTTGACTGGTGGGCATTCTTCCCTCAAAGGCAGCTTGTGCACAACTATATCGGTATCCAACCCTGGCATGTCTTGGTACGACCAAGCAAACACATCAACATACTCTTGAAGCAGATCTATCAGTTGTCTCTTCACTGAGTCTTGCAGGCAGGCCCCGATCTTGACTTCTTTCACGTCTTCTTCTGTACCAAGATTAATCACTTCAATCTCCTCCTGGTGAGGAGTAATAACCTTTTCCTCTTGTCTCAACAACCTGGCTAGCTCTTCAGGAAGCTCATATTCTTCATCAACCCCTTCATTTGCTTGATTGATCGGATTGTCAAAGTCATACGATGTCATAGCCGTGCTGTTGTCGGTGCTGTCTGGAAGGCACTCTCTGCAAGGGTTAAGTTTGTTCGTTTTAGTGATTGATTTTAATCTTGCTTTAGAAAAAAGTGAAATGAAGTTATCATTTTGAAAACACCGCCATTTATTTTTGTACAAAAAGAAAAATGGAAAACAGTGAACGAAAAGAAAAAGACTCGTTTGCAAAAAGATGTCTGATATTTCATTAGTTTAATCTTGTTTGCACAAAAGTACAGATGGCCCTGATTACAAAATGAGTCTTGTCATCTTGGGCAAGATGCAAGACTTTGATGCATGCTTATAAAAATACAGGAAATAATAATTACTCTGATCGAGTAACACTTATAATTTCCTGGGAAGACCAGTTCGAGATACTGCTCCCCGGGATCTTTGGACGAATCCAATTCTCCAGATTGCGCTCCTCTTCCAGCTCGTCTTCCAGACAGTTGATAGCATCGGGGGTGAGCATCCCCCCACTAACAAAACCAGGCTCTGCAGCAGCCTTTGCTTGATGTTGAGTTGGTCTGTAACCCAACCCAAATTTGTCCTTCTTCTCCTCCACAGCTAAAACCTTGCCCCAGCCTAGGGCAGTTCCTTCTTCAACAACCTTCCGAGCTTGTTGGTAAGATGACATGGAGATCCCTGACACAGCAGATGCTTCATTGACATTCAAGGCCTCAAAACCTTGGCTCATTGTTTCATGGATCTCTCCATCCATCTCAATGTATTTGTAGGTAGCCAGATGGCTAACGAAAATATCCTCTTCCCCACAGATTGTGACAACTTGACCTTCCCACTCAAATTTTAACTTTTGGTGAAGGGTAGACGTTATTGCGCCGGCGGCGTGAATCCAGGGTCTACCCAACAAACAGCTGTAGGCGGGCTGAATGTCCATCACATAAAAGATAGTTTTAAAGGTCTGCGGGCCAATTGTCACGGGCAGCTCAATCTCCCCCAGAACCGACCTCTTCGAACCGTCAAAGGCTCTTACCACCAGGTTGCTGGGTCTCAATGCCAAACCATCATATTCTAACTTCACCAGAGCCTTCTTTGGTAAGACATTCAGGGACGAACCTGTGTCCACCAGCACATGTGAAAGGACAGCTCCTTTGCATTCCAGGGTTATGTGCAAGGCTTTGTTGTGATTGCGGCCATCCGCCGTCAAGTCAGTATTGGTGAACCCTAGCCCATTGCTAGCAGTAACATTCCCAACCACGGTTTCCAATTGGTTGACAGTAATCTCCTCAGGCACGTAAGCTGCGTGCAAGACTTTAAGTAGTGCATTCCGATGGGCTTCGGAGCATATAAGCAGTGAGAGGATAGAGATTTTGGATGGCGTCTGGTGAAGTTGATCCACAATTTTGTAATCACTCTTTTTGATGATTCTCATAAACTCATCAACTTCCTGATCAAATGGAGTCTTCAGGGCTTCTTTGGCAGCTGGATCTTCCTGCACCGGGCTCTTTCCTTTTGCCTTGGCAGCAGCTTCTGCTTCGGCAGTAGGTCTTTGGACTTGTGAAGCAAAGAGACGTCCGCTTCGAGTGAAGCCTCCGCCTCCCCCCACGTTATCTACTTGTGGTGCAGGTGCTGATGTTTCAAGAGTGATTCTTTTTCCTTCGCAGTACACGTCTGAGCCATAGTGCCAAGGGATGGCCCTATTGCTTTCATATGGTACCGGTCCAGGCACCGTGACAGTGACTGGACTGATTGCTGCTGCTGAAGGGACTGTAATTGTTTGTGGATCATAAAAGATTGTAACTGGTGCTCTGGCGGGAGCAGCACCTTCTGAATGGTAGGCGGAATTATTTTCAGGATCGTAGAAAATGGTAAGAGTAGAGACATCTCCATGATTGATTGCTGGTGTTGTAGGAGGTATTGTTGGAAGGACTGATGTTGTTGTTGATGGAGATTCGAAATGGAATGAAGCTGAAGTTGTAGCAGGAGAAACTGTTGAAAACTGATCATTTGGGAGGACAGACGAAGTACTTCTTGATGTTGCTGGTGAATTGTCGGGAACAATAGTTGCTGCATTTGTAGGAGGTTCTGGAACCGTTGCTGATGAAGCTGTTGGGTTTGTTGGAAATGATGTAGTGATCTGTAGCAGGCCACTCTGAATAAGGCTGTCAATGCCATTCCTCAGGTCCTCACACCCATTCCATGAAATATTGCAATAGGGACACCCTAGTTCACACCCCGGAAATATTTGATTTTCGCGGAGTTGAGCTTTGATTTCCACCAATGGTGTCCTGATCTGATCCACACTAGTTATCAAATAAGACGGTTGGTCTTCTTCGATAGCGTTAATTCGGGGACCACCATGGTTTGGCATTGGGTTTTTATTGACATTGGGCGGAGGTGCAAAATTCAGAGCCTTGGAGTCTACCAAGTCTTGTACCTTCATATGCAGAGCTCTGCATTTTTCTGTACTGTGACCAGGTGCGTTCGAGTGAAAAGCACACCTAGCATTGGAGTCATAGTTTCTTGGTAGACTGTTGGGATCCGGAGGCGCCAACGTTCTTAGCTCAACTAGGTTGAGTTTCAGAAGTTGTGGCAGCAAGGCAGCATATGGCATTGGGATCGGGTCGATCACTCTGTTAGCTTGAGATGGCCTCTGTTGGAATGGCCTCTGTTGATTGTTGTTGTTGTAGTTTCTTGGAGGATACTGATTCTGATGA
This sequence comes from Lathyrus aphaca, assembly GCA_963966055.1. Taxonomy (NCBI): domain Eukaryota; kingdom Viridiplantae; phylum Streptophyta; class Magnoliopsida; order Fabales; family Fabaceae; genus Lathyrus; species Lathyrus aphaca. The sequence goes on along the minus strand of OZ014525.1, from coordinate 492,139,695 downwards.
TACTGAGGTTGTTGTTGGAAGTTTTGTTGAGGAGGTTGATAGACTGGCTGTGGATGAGCTGGAGCAGGGATAGTGACTGCTGCTATTGTCCTTTGAACAAATTGGGGCCTACCCCTGTTGGTGTGAATGGCATTGGCCTCGCCAGTTCTTCTCGGGCCCGCAAAAGGCTTTCTTGTACCACTGGACGAACTGGCACCATTATCAGAGATCTTCCCCATTTTCAACAGGCTTTCAATTCTCTCCCCAGCTATGACAACATCTGCGAAGCTAGTAGATGAGAAAGCAGCTAGCCTATCAATATAGGTTCCCTGAAGAGTGTTCATAAACATGTCTGCCATTTCTCTCTCAGACATTGGTGGTTGAACAGCAGCAGCCAGTTGCCTCCACCTTTGGGCATACTCTCGGAAACTTTCCTTTGACGACTGTGACATTCCCATTAGGAGAGTCCTGTTGGGTGCCATGTCTAAATTGTATTGATACTGTCGGATGAAGGCTTCTGCCAGGTCCTTCCAGCATCTCACAGTTGCCCTTGTCAAGTGGGAATACCATTCCCTTGATGCTCCAGTCAAGCTGTCTTCAAAGTAGAACATCCAGAGCTTCTCATCCATTGTATAGGCCTTCAGCCTTCCCAGAAATGACTGTAGATGAGTCCGGGGGCATGAAGTCCCATTATACTTTTCGAAACAAGGAGGTTTGAACTTATGGGGGATCCTGACCCCGTCTACCAAACCCATATCCATAACGTCGAAGCCCAAAGAGTTTTGAGATTCTAAGGACCTCAACTTCTCAGCTATTTCATCCAATCTTCTATCGTAAGTTTCCTCTCCAGCACCCATTACTGTAAATTGGTCCTCCTGAGGATCTTCTTGAAGTACTCTGGCTGCAGTGGCTGTTCCTTGAACATTTGCAGGGATATTGATCTCAGGATGTAGATGTGGACCAAACACAGGGGGGTTAACATGTGGTTGCACCCTTTCATTGTTACTTGTGCCTGCAGTCCCCACATGAGGCTCATCTTGATTCCTCCCTTCTACCAGAGCCCTGAGCCTCTCCTGGCTTTGAGCTAAGTTGTTCATCACTTCCATGAACTGGGTTATCTGGGTTCTCATCTCCAACCTTTCGTTGGCCATCTGGTTTCTGACCTCCGTAAGGTCCTGTTGCATCTGATCCATCTGGATTCCCGGAAGGTTGTTTCTAGTTGGGTACCTGTGTGGCCTGTTGAGAGGAAATACCCGACGGCGAGCAATAATTCCTGTTCACAACAGAGGTTAGTAACAATAAAACAAAACCTACAAAACAAACAGAAGGGTTAGTATGCAATGCAGTTATGCTTATTTGCTCTCAAGGTATCCGGTTTGGTCTTCGGTTTTGACCCTTCCAGACCCTTGAAGATGATGTTGTTGAAGTTGCTTTTGAAGTGGACTCAGATGGAAACCAACACAAATATATTACAAATTGTTCAAGTTACAACACTAGCCCTCAGAGGGGTCAAAATACATCACGAAAAGCAAAAGTACATGGAATAGGAACAACAACAAGCAAATGATCAAACTCCAAGGCCAAACTCATCCTCACGAACTTCCTTGAGAAGTGCTTCGGTTACAGGATCAGCCGGACGCTCCGTGAGACCTCTGATGAGAAGGTTTCTTGTTGCAACAGCTGCAGTCAACTTCTTATTCTGACTTTGGTCCTTAGACCTCTTCACTCCAGCTCTGATTTCTAGCTCTGATATTTCCTTTTGGGCTGCTGCCAGGGCTTTTTCTATCTGTTCCATCTTGTCTTGAACTCTCTTGTCTTCTAGGGTACGGGTCTCAGTGATCCGGACCCACCTGGCCTGACTCTCTTTCAAATACAAGTCTGTCCTTGCTCTTTGGAACTGAGCTTCCTTACAAGCATTCTTCAGAATCTGCTCACCAGCTTTAGACTTGTTGATATAATCTCCAGACTTCTCAATCTTAGTCAAGTGTTCTACCCTCAATTTCTCCAATCTCTCAATCTCCCTCACGCCTTCACTCCTTTCCCGGAGGGTCTTCTGCAAAGCCTGGGTTAACTTCTCATTTCTTTCTTTCACGCTCTCAAACTCTTCCAAACTGATAGTGGCAGGGGGTGGTGCTGAAGATGACTCAGGCATGTCTCCTATGGTAAAGGGCATTCCAGAGAATTGGGCCCTAGCATGGGACCACTCATAATATTGTGCTGATGCCACATTATTGCACTTCCCCAGAATGGTGATCCCCTTAGTCTGAACATGATCCCAGGCCCAGGCAGCCTGCCTAGCAACAGCCAAACTAACCTTGTTCTCACAGTAGAGGGTCTCAACCAAATCCTGTACCCTAGGAGCATGGACCAGTGCATAGCCCAATTGCCTCTTGAACAGCAGAGGGTTGTAATTGATGCTTCCCTTAACTCCCACTAAAGGCACATTGGGAAAGTGCCCACAGCTTGTGATAATATCTCTGCCCTTGGTGCTTTGAGTACACCATCTGATGTCTGCTGAAGTGAGAGTAGTGAGCCTTTTAGCCCAGTTGCTTTGCTGATGAGGATTTAGAAATGCATCTGTCCTGGGTAGATGCCTGAGAAGCCAAGCATGGAATAATGGAGCACAACACCTCACTAACTTCCCCCTCTGCTTCTCATTCCTCTGATGCACTGAGTAGTAGAGATCTCCTAACAAGGTTGGCACTGGGTTCCTCAGGATGAACAAGTGGATTGCATTCTTGCTGATGAATCGAGGCTCATCTGCAAACAACACAATTCCATATACACTTAAAGCCAACAAAGCACACACAGCTTTCCACTCCCCCAGGGAGGCCTTCAGACTAGCTTGAGAAATTAAGAAGTCCAGATGAAACCCAGGGATCCCAGCTTTAGAGGTCATGTGCTGCTCAATCAAAGCAAGTTCCAGGTGCAAAGTTTTGGCTACTTCTCCATTGCTTGGGAAAGCCATCTCAGGATTGAAAGGGATTTCTCTCCTGATAGGCAAACCAATCAAAGATGAGTATTCTTCTAAAAGAGGCCCCAACTGAAAGTCTTGAAAGGTGAAACATCTCAATGGGGGGTCATAAAACTGGATGCAGGTGTGGATCAAACTCCTCTGAGAAGGGTCCAGATCCATGACCAAGTCAAGTATATCCCCATAATGCTCCCTGAACAAAGGTATGTGATCTGGAGTGATCAGGGTTTGGATCCTCCTGATGTCTGACAAGTCTGGTTGGAAGAAATGATAGGTGATGTTGCTTTTCTTTGGAGCCATGATGCTGAGACTGAGTAGAATAAGTGCTGATGAAGATGCTGAGGAGTGGGCCACTGGCTGGCTAGTGCAAGTAACTGAAGTATGGCTGACAAGCTGAAGCAAGTGCTGGTGGAGATAGGTCAAAACTGCAGATGGGGTCAAAACCAAAACCAGATGAAAATGGATACCCTGAAACACAAATAAGCAAATGTTAATATGATGCAATGAGTATGTATGCAAATGAAATGCAAGGGTTTGTGACTGAGCTGGATCTGATTAACTGCCTTGGTATAGATCCATGTGTGTTCAAGAAATCCAGGTGGAGGTCTATAAATCCAGTAACCAAGGTGGGGGACTCAAATAAAGAGCCACATGTCCAAGGTTTTAGAATCACAAGAACTATCCAACATGGAGTATTCTTAACAAAGTCAAAGTAACAGGGTATTCTGAGGTCAAGGTACCTGCAAACCTGTAAACAGCCCAACCCCCTCACAGGTGGTGATCTAGAACAAGGATCCTCAGACTTGGATCAGTTATGAGAAGTGTAAACACTTCTAACCCGGAGGTACAGTGTTTACAATAACCATAACAATTCCTCCTCTAATTCACCTCAGTTTCTGAAGGTCAATACTAAAAGGTCATCCAGACTTAGCAGGCTTCCCAGATAGCCCTAGCATTGCAGGAAATCTGCAACACAGAGTTCTCAAGAAGAAACCCATATCTGAACCGTGTTTCATATTCCCGCACCAGACCGAAATGGAATGGGAAAGAATATGATTCACTCTAGCCTAGGTGTCACTCAGGTCCCAGGTATAGGACCTTAACTCTCAATGAATCACCCACCCACCAAGGCAAACAACAGATCCAGCCAGCAACAATGACAATATGATATATAAATGCAGTAAAGAAAGCAGTAAAGTAACTGTACATAAAGCAATAAACAAAAATAAATACAAGCACATAACACCCCAGTAAACACAAATCAAACAAGCGCTAGGAGGAACCCACAAAAAGAACCAGAAGCCCTGGTTGCAGTATAAGGGTCCCCAGCAGAGTCGCCAAGCTGTCGCTCCCAAAGATTTGCATCCAGGTACAAGCGCGAACGGTCGGCGAAGGGGACAGTGAGAACACACAGCCGTGAACTCACTGGAGATGAATAGAGTCGTCAGCTAGGCATTTTTATCCCGGAGGAAAGGCAATGCTGCATAAGCCTAGAAAAAGATGGATAAGACGGTTTGCGAACCAGAGAGACTGAGAAAGGGGGTTGGTTACAACCTGGGAAGGTATTAGCACCCAGATTGTCCGTCGTACTCGACGGGATCCACGCTTAAAAGATTTGTGTTTTAAAGGGGTAGTGTCAGTGCAATCTGTGTATAAAAGAGCTGGAAAAGGATGTATAGGTGTCAGTGTAAGGGAGGTGAAGTGTAATATGTACAGTGTCAGTGTAAGAACAAGAGTGAAATGCTCAAAATTATGAGGCTAAAGAATGAAGCTGGAAAGAGGGGGAACGAACAGAGACTTTTGTTCGATAACTGTTAAGTTATGCCTACGTATCCTCTCGTGCAATGAGGAAGTCAGAACACCGTAGTTCGACCCAAAGAGACTGAAAGATGAATTGACTGGTGAACTGCTTACTTGTCTATGCTCAAGTGTATGACCTGTCTGGCTCAGGTGCAAACTGTCTTGCATTAGACGGGAGAAGCAAGTTCTCGTTTATGAGTGAAGGTGATGAGAAAAGAATCCCGGAGGAGACGATTATTGTTTGTTTTTGAGTTTTCAGTCTTTTATTGCTTTTGAAAGTTTGTCGTAAGTTAATGAGCTTAAGCCTAAACCAATGGATTTAGTAAACCCATCACATCTTCCCTCTGATTAGGGGTAATGAGAGTACCTTAAGTGTGAAGTCAGATTCTCACACTTAATCACCTTTGGTGTAGGATCAAGATCATTAACCTACTTGTGATTATTTAGATGTTTTTGGTGTTTTTGTTTAGTGTTAAGTAATGAGGTTAAGCCATAATCAAAGATTAAACAGACTCATTACACCATCCTAATAGAAGGATAATAGATGAGAATGTTTAAGCTGAGGAAGGCTCCTCAACTTAATCCATGATTAGGAATTAAACTCATGACAAAACAAGCCTTTGATTAAGTGGATTTTATTTAATGGTATGATGATGAAGTGTTTTTTATGGTTTGTAAGACAACTTGAGGGGGACTTGTCCATTAACACTAGGGTTAGTCCTTCTTGACCACTTAAGGAAGAATTAGAACCCTAATGCAAGGCCCAAGTTACAAGTGTGATGTCTTGATGATTATTAGATGAATTGATTAAGAGATTTAAACACCTTAAGGGTTTAATACTTAGGATTAAAGTTATACACTCCATCCTAAGAGAAGGATGCAGGCATAACCCTAAGCACAAAGTCTTAAAGCCTTTAGGGTTTAGTCCCTGATTATGAGATGAGAAGAGAGGACTCAAAGAGAGACACAAAGGTGAAAACTATGAGGGGAGACTAATCAAGACCCTAATTCATTATCATGCTTGGTTGTTCCTAAGGTTTGTGAGGTTTGCAAGAACAATCTTCAGAGGAGCCACCAGGAAGCAGATGAATAAGATCAAGAGAAGCAAAGTGACTTGCTTCATTCAAGAAGTCAAGTCACTTGAAGAAAGAAAGTAAGAAGGAGAAGAAAGAGCAAGCTCAATCTCAAACACAAATAGAAATGCAGCAATGAATGCAAGAGAGATGAAAAGAAAAGTTATGAGAAGTGAAGGCAAATTCACTTCCCAAGTTTACTTACCACCTGAAATGTTAGAAAGAAATGCAATGCAATGCAAGGTGAGATGAAATGGTATGATGCTAAGCAAAGCCAGAAGCATGTTGATGATGATAATGATGTCATGAGGTGCTGCAAACATGAGACAAGGCATGGAGATGTTCATACAAGATTATGAATGCAAATGGTACAAGTTAAGGAGCATGAATGAACATGAAAAGCTATGAAACATACAAGACAAATGACATGGCAAATATGCAATGCAATGGTCAAACATGCTTCCTATATGTTTTAAGATGTCAAATGAATCACAAGCATGCACAAAATGCAAAGACAAGTCATGTTATGCAAGGAGATGCAAGGAGGATGCAAGAGAAAGCCCAAATTAGGGTTTATGAATCAAACATCAAACAAAAACTCAAAACAGAAACAAACCCTAAGATAAAAAATGGAAAATGCTACCCAAAGAAACCCTAAACCTATAATGAACCACTGCCCAAAGGGGAGCTCTCAACTCTCAACCAATCTCAAGTTATGATTTTTGCAAGTTATTAGGGTTTTTTAGGGTTCTTAACAAAAGAAATGCCAATCAAATGGAAAATGAAAAGACAAATCATGGCCATTTTACCCTAGAAACTACATGCTAAACATAAGACAATGCAAGAAGAACCAATGTCCAACTCTTCTCAAATAGGCAGAAATGATTTTTTGAACTTGTGATCAAAATAATGCACAAAAAATGATTTAATTCAATAAAAAATTCTCAAAATGCATCACGATCAAAAAAGAAATTTGGTTTGAAGGTTGGACAATGTTTCTAAATGTCTTAGAACATTTCATGAATTTTTTGGTGATTTTTAGATACCTAAAAGTATTTTTAATAAATTAATTTCCATTAATCAATTAAAAATAATCTTTTAAATATTTAAAAATACTTTTTAATGATGAAAAATAAAATAAAAATATTTTTGTGTCATAAAAATTATTAAAACTCAGAGGAAAAAGTTTCATAATTTTTATGTATTTTTTGCTATTTTAAATTAAATGTGCAAGTTAATTGAAATAAAAATGAATTAAAACAAATAAAATGAAAAGTAATTAGAATGGATGGATGAGATTGATTCTGGGGAGGGAACCATTGACTTGGCGCGCAGATCTAAGGCTCACATTCAAACTTCTAAAACTCAATTAATTAATTTAATTAATCCTGATTATGAATTAATGATACAATCTGGACCACACACACGCGCGCGGGAAGCCAGATCCAAGGGTCTCAATTCAAACCTTGCCCTAACCCTAAATTAATGACTAATCACTTTCAGGTCACCGGAGACGAGCTCCGGTCGTCTTCTCCGGTGACCTTCTCCCCTGAAAACTTCCAAATCCTTCCCTAGGTTACTAAAATGAAATCTAAAACCATGGAAATGATCCTCACATCCTCACGAATCAAACCCCCATCCTAAAACACATTTATGTTTCCTAAATCAACTGAATCGAAGAGAAAAAGTTCTAGGTCACGCAAGCTTCAGAAACAAATTAAATGCTCAAATCACAACCATTTTCAAAACCAATGATACCAGAATGATCAGTGAAACAAATAGAACAAGTTTGTAACAAGAAAAACAACTTCTGGAAAAATAAATTTCAGGCTACCTGAGATTCGAAGCTTTCAGTTTAGGAACTTTCTGGCCACCTCTCCTTGTGCAATCTACTCCTTAGAACCTCTTCATGATGTTTGAATGCCTTAGAACAATTTATGTTGGCTGGATAGTGAGATTCGAAAGCTCTTGCTTCAGTTCAGTCAAAAATGGCTATGGAGTTTCTGGAGGTTTCAGGCCATGGTGAGTGATGGTTTGTGATCCTGAGGATGAATGGAGAAGGTTTGCAAAGTTTGTTTGGCTGTTTGTGAGCTAGGATGAGAGTTTCGAATGAAACTGCAAAATGAAGTGAGAAATGGCAGTGAGAGGTTCTGGCTGTTTCAGGCTTGTGCTTTGGGTGGTTTCCACTCAATGATGCATGGTGAGTTGAATGGAAGAAAAGGTTTGAGTGTTTGCTTGCTGTGGAGAGGAATTCGAAGCAAGTTGCAAATGGGAGTGTTTTTGTGTTAGTGATCAATGTGTGAGCTTCAGCCTTGCTTAGTGTTATGGATAGCTTGCAAATTGATAACATAAACAAATCTGATTGGCTTTGTGATGTGACATGGCCTGCTATGATAGGTAAGTTTGCTTTTGCATAAAGGTCAACTTTTGTGTAAGTGAGGCATGGCTCAAGGTCTAGGCAAGTACAAGGCATGGGCTGGCGCAGCAAGGGTGAGGGAGAGGTCTAGCAAAGCTCAGCAGCCAATGCATCAAGTTGGTGAAGTGATCATGATGGTTTTTGCAAGTTGTTGCTTTATGGAATTCTATGAGAAAATGCCTTGTTACACAAACCAAACCATAGGCAAACTTGATCCAATTCTGATTTTTAGGACTTAGAGAATGTTTATGTGCTGGTTTGAAATGAATTAGAGGTCACAATATGCATTGGTCCATGACTTTGCAAAATTTCCAAATGAGGCATGCCTTGAAAATTAATGATTTTTGCCAACTTTACATTGCCATAACTTTTGATCCAAGAAGAGTTTGATCATGTTCTTGTACCTTTTGAAAAGGGAAAGATGAGATCTACAACTTTCATGACCAAAGTTTTTCCATTTGAAGCCTTTTTGGATCAAGAATTAAGGCTTGAAAAATGACCTAAAATGATGCATTCTTGAAAAGTCAACTATGCCCAAAAAGTCAACTTTTGCAAAAACCCTAAATTCTTGATTTTTATGAACTTCAAACTTCTTCCATGATCAAATAAAGATCATATACACTCAAAATGATGAAGATCACCCATTGGTTGGGTCATTGGGGGCCTCAGATGCCCTGATTTTGCACTGACTTGTCTGAAAAGTCAACTCTTGATCAGATGACTTCCCCATGGAATTTCTTCATGAAAATTGATATGCATACTCCCTATACCATATAAAGATCAATGAAAACAAGAATGACCAAAAAATTTGGAGTTATGGCCTCTGAAACCAAAACCCTAATTTTCAGTCAACTGTGCAGTTCATCCTGGCTCTGCATCCAACCAAACCCTAGCTCTTGTGATTCCTCTGCAATTTTGACTTTGAGGAGATGGAATGTGATATAAGAACACATATGGACCCCTTTGAATTGATTTGTGGCCTTTGGAATGGCTCAAGAAGCTTTGGGATTGCTCAGATCACAAACCCTAGGTGCAGATGACCTAGAAACTATCCAGTGAACCAAAAGTGGGATATGAGATGATATGTTTGTGTTCATGCATATGAGATGATCACAAGCCATGGTGTGAATGAGTGAGGGCAAATTTGGGGTGTTTACAATGGTTCCCCTGGATCCTTGGACATATCCAGCTTTCCAGGTTGCGCTCGTCTTCTGACTCATCTTCCAAACTATTCAAATCATCTGGGGTGAGCATCCCCCCGCTGACAAACTTGGGCTCCGTTGCAGCCTCTGGTTGATCTTGTCGAGTTGGTCTGTAACCCAACCCGAATCGGTCTTCTTTCTTTTCTACTGGCAGCAGCTTGCCCCAGCCTTGAGCGGTACCTTCCTCAACAACCTTCCGGGCTTGTTGATATGATGTGATGGAAGTCCCAGACACAGCAGATGCTTCATTGATATTAAGGGCTTCAAACCCTTGACTCATGGTCTCATGGATCTCCCCATCCATTTCAATGTATTTGAAAGTATCCAGCTGGCTAACGAAGATATCCTCTTCCCCACAAATGGTAATGACTTGGCCCTCCCACTCAAATTTTAACTTCTGGTGAAGGGTTGACGTCACGGCGCCAGCGGCGTGTATCCATGGTCTACCCAATAGACAGTTGTTGGCAGGCTGTATATCCATCACAAAGAAGGTCGTTTTGAAAACCTGTGGGCCAATCATTATTGGCAACTCTATCTCTCCCAGAATTGATCTTTTAGAGCCATCAAATGCTCTCACCACCAAATTACTTGGGCGCAATGCCAATCCATCATACTCCAGCTTCACAAGGGCTTTCTTGGGTAGGACATTGAGTGATGACCCTGTGTCCACCAATACGTGAGAAAGAACTGCACCCTTACACTCCAAGGTAATGTGCAAAGCCTTGTTGTGATTGTGACCTTCCGTTGTCAGCTCAACGTTGGTAAATCCTAGTCCATGACTAGCGTTGACATTTCCGACCACAGCCTCTAACTGATTAACAGTAATCTCCTCCGGCACATAAGATGCGTGCAGGACTTTTAATAGTGCATTCCGATGAGCCTCAGAGCATATTAGCAATGATAGTATGGAGATTTTGGAAGGTGTTTGGTGAAGCTGGTCCACCACCTTATAATCACTCTTTTTGATTATCCGCATGAATTCATCAACCTCTTGATCAAAAGGAGTCTTCAAAGTTTCTTTAGCGACTGGTTCTTCTTGCACCACGTTCTTCCCTTTTGCCTTAGCAGCAGCTTCTGCTTCAGCAATGGGTCTTGGTATTTGCGAGGCAAAGAGACGTCCGCTTCTAGTGAAGCCTCCACCTCCCCCCACATTGTCTATCTGAGGTGGAGAAGTTGATGACTCTAAAGTGATTTTCTGCCCCTCGCAGTATAGATCTGAGCCATAATGCCAAGGGATGGCATTATTGCTTTCGTAAGGAACTGGCCCAGGCACTGTGATAGTGACCGGACTGATAGCAGCTGCTGAGGGGACCACAACAGTGTGCGGATCATAATATATGGTAACTGGAGCTCTGACAGGAGTAGCATTTTGTTGCGAGTTGTTGGAAGGAACATTTGCAGGATCGTAGTATATCGTAACCGTTGAGACGCTTTCATTAATTGTTGCTGATGTTGTAGATGGTACCGTTGGCTGGACGAGTGTTGAAGTTGTAGCAGGAACTGTGACTGAATCTGTATCCGTTGAAGTGATTGATTGAATATTTGTTGGAGTTGTAGCAGAATCTGTTGGAACAATGGTTGCTGACGTTGTAGGAGTATTTGTGATTGTTGATGAAGGAATTGTTGGAGTTGTAGTCGCTGTTGTCGTAATCTGAAGAATGCCATCTCTAATGAGGCCATCTATGCCGTTTCTTAGTCTCTCACATCCATTAACGACAATGTTGCAATATGCACAGCCGACCTCACACCCGGGGAACACTTGGCATTCTAACAGCTGAGCTTTGATTTCAACCAAGGGTGTTCGGATTTGTGCAACACTTTTAATTAATGTGGATGGTTTTCCCTCCTCAATAGCATTGATCTTAGGCCCGTTGTGACTAGGCATTGGATTTCTTGTAACATTCGGAGGAGGTGCAAAATTGAGAGCTTTTGAGTCCACCAGATCCTGGACTTTCATCTGTAGGGCCCTGCATTTTTCAGTATTATGCCCTGGTGCGTTTGAGTAGAATGTACACCTGGCATTTGCATCATAGTTCTTTGGCAAATTAAGAGAATCTGGAGGTGCCAACGTCCTTAACTCAACTAGGTTGAGCTTTAGGAGTTGTGGCAAGAGTGTAGCATACGACATTGGGATTGGGTCAATTACCCTGTTTGCTTGTGATGGCCTCTGTTGGAAGGGACGTTGTTGTTGGTTGCTATTGTTGTTGTTGTACGACCTTTGTTGCGGATAATGAGCTTGTTGTTGATATTGTGGTTGTTGTTGTTGAGGATATGATGATTGTTGTGGCATTGGAGCTGGGATGGTAACAGCTGCTACTGACCGGTGAGCATACTAAGGCCTGCCCCGACTTGTATGAATGGAATTTGTTTCACCTGCCCTTCGGGGTCCCGCAAAAGGTTTTCTGGGATTGCTGGAGGAACTTGTACCACGGTCGGAGATTTTGCCCATCTTCAAGAGACTTTCAATTCTCTCACCAGCTATGACCACATCAGCAAAACTGGTAGAGGAGAAAGCAGCCAGTCTATCAATATAGGTCCCTTGCAATGTGTTCATGAACATGTCAGCCATTTCACTTTCTGACATGGGTGGTTGGACGGCAGCAGCAAGCTGTCTCCATCTTTGAGCATAATCCTGGAAGCTCTCTCTAGAAGACTGAGACATGCCCATTAGAAGAGTTCTATTGGGAGCCATGTCCAGGTTGTACTGATATTGACAGATGAAAGCCTCGGCCAAATCCTTCCAACATCTTATGGTGGCCCAAGACAAATGCGAATACCATTCTCTCGAAGCTCCAGTCAGACTGTCCTCAAAGTAGAACATCCATAGTTTTTAATCCATGGTATAAGCTTTGAGCCTTCCCAAGAAAGACTGCAGATGAGTGCGAGGACAAGAGGTACCATTGTACTTTTCAAAGCATGGGGGTTTAAATTTGTGGGGAATTCTTACCCCATCCACTAGTCCCATATCCATCACATCGAAGCCCAAAGAATTCTGAGTTTCCAAAGATCTTAACTTTTCAGCAATCTCGTCCAATCTTCTGTCATATACCTCATCTCCTGCCCCTATAACAGTAAACTGTTCTCCCTGGGGATCCTCCTACAGGACTTGGCCCCCAGCAGTATTACCTTGACCATTCCTCGGGGATGTTAACTTCTGGATTCAGATGAGGTCCATATTCTGGTGGGTCAATACGAGGCTGGCCCCGTTCATTGTTGCTAGTTCCTCATGTTCCAAGATGAGGCTCCTCAGGAGTTTGTCTTTCCACTAGCTCTCTTAGCCTTTCTTGACTCTGGGCCAAGCCAGTCATCACTGCCATGAACTGAGACATCTGATTCCTCATCTCTACTCTCTCATTGGCCATCTGATTTCTGACCTCAGTCAGATCCTGCTGTACTTGCTCAATTTGAATGCCGGGAAGGTTGTTACGAGTCGGGTACCGGTGCATGCGGTTGATAGGGAACACTCGGCGACGAGCAATATTTCCTGAGATCACAACAAAGTTAGAAACAAAAATAATAACAAAACCTACAAAACAAAAACAAAGTTAGTATGCAATGCATTATGCTTATTTGTTTTCCAAGGTATCCGGTTTGGTTCTTGGTTTTGACCTTTCCAGACCTCGAGGAAGATGTGTGATGTTGTTGAGAGAAAAGCCCAAATGAAAACAAACTAAAATATATTACAAATGGTGAACAATAAATAGTTTGTTTTACAATACATGCCCATGGAGGGTCAAAATACAACAAAAGGAAAAGTGCATCAAATAGCAACAAACAACAAGCAAAGAGTCAGACATCCAGTCCAAACTCATCTTCTCTGACCTCCTTCAGGAGTACCTCAGTCACTGGACCAGCTGGGTGCTCTGTAATGGTCCTAATGAGGAGGTTCCTGGTAGCAATAGCAGTAGTCAGCTTCTTATGCCTGTCCTGGTCGTTTGATCTCTTCAATCTTGCCCTGAGCTTCAACTCTGATATCTCTTTCTGTGCAGCCAATAGAGCTTCCTGCTGTTTCTTCTCATTGGCCTCTAGCTGTTCAATCTTGGCTTGAGTCTTCTGGTCTTCTTGTGTACGGGCTTCGGTGATCCTGACCCACCTAGCCTGACTCTCTTGCAGATAGTGCTCAGCCCTAGCTTTCTGAATCGTGGCCTCCTTGCAGGCATTCTTCAATATCTGTTCCCCAGCCCTTGCTTTCCTTATGTAGTCTTCTGTCTTCTCAATTTTGGAAAGGTGCTCAACCCTGAGCTTTTCCAATACTCAATGTCCAGACGACCATCACTTCTTTCCCAAAGAGTCTTATTTAAGGCCTGAGATAGCTGCTCATTCCTTTCCTTTAACTTTTCAAATTCCTCCAGGCTAACTGTTGCTGCAGGCTGTACTGTGGATGGTCCAGGTATGTCTTCCAAGGTGAAAGGCATTATGGTAATCTGAGCTCTAGTACGGGACCATTCTGAGTACTGAGCTGAAGCAACATTGTCACATCTTCCAAGAATAGCTACCCCTTTTGTCTGGATGTTGTCCCAAGCCCAGGATGCTTGTCTGACAATAGCTGAATTAGGTTGCACTTCACAATATAGGGTCTCAGCTAAATCCTGTCCTCTGGGAGGGTGAACCAAGGCATATCCCAATTGTCTCTTAAACAGTAAAGGATTGTAGTTGATGCAACCTTTTACTCCTATCAGAGGCACATTTGGGTATTGTCCACAGCTGGTGATAATGTCATTGCCTTTGGTGCTTTGGGTGCACCATCTGATATCATCTGAAGTCAAGGCAATGAACCTCTTGGCCCAATTCTTCTGCTGGTGGGGGTTCAAGAAAGCATCTGACTTAGGCAGGTGTCTCAGCAGCCAAGAATAAAACAAAGGAGCACAACATCTAACCAACTTCCCCCTTTGCTTCTCATTCCTCTGGTGAATGGAGTAGTAAAAATCTCCTAGCAGTGTAGGTACTGGGTTCTTCAGAAGAAACAAATGGATGGCATTCTTGCTGACAAATTTAGGCTCATCTGCAAACAGTATAGCCCCATATATGCTAAGGGCTAACAGTGCACAGACTGCCCTCCACTCTCCCAAGGAAGCCTTCAGGATGGCCTGAGAAATCAAGAAGTCCAAATGCAAACCAGGAATCCCAGCTTTTGTTGTCATATTTTGCTCAATAAGGGCAGGCTCCAAGCACAATGCCCTTGCTATCTCTTCATTCCTAGGAGCAGTCATCTCTGGGTTGAAAGGGATTCCCCCTCTGATGGGTACTCCAATCAATGAAGAAAACTCTTCCAGGAGAGGCCCTAACTGGAAGTCTAAAAAGGTGAAGCATCTCAATGGAGGGTCATAAAACTGCAAGTATGTGTGGATCATGCTCCTCTGAGAAGGATCAAGGTCCATAACCATGTCCAGGATACCTCCATAGTGTTCTCCGAACAGTGGGATGTGGTTATGTGTGATAAGTGACTGGACCTGCCTGATACCAGTCAATACAGGCTCAAAAAAGTGGTAGGATATGTTGCTCTTCCTGGGTGTAGCCATGAGTGCTACTGAAGAAGCTGAGGATAAGTGCTGATGAAGATCACAGACTGAGATGATGAAGGTGGACCACTGACAGACTGGTGCTGGTGAGGATGGAGATAACTGAAGCAGATAACTGATGAAGACAGCTGAAGCAGAGGTCCATGCAGAAGAAGGGGTCAAAACAAAAACCAAGATACACTGAAATGGATACCCTGAAAAGCAAATAAACAAATGTCAAATGATGCAATGATGATATATGCAAATGATATGCAAGGGTTTGTGATCAAGCTGGATCTGATTATCTGTCTTGATATAAGGCCCATGTATGTTCGAAAGTCCAGATGAAGGCTCAGAAATCCAATAACCAGGGTGGGGGACTCAAATAAAGAGTCACATATCCAGGGTGAATCACAAGAACTGTCCAAAGTGGAGTATCCTTAAACAAAATAGTAACAGGGTATGATGTGGCCAAAGGGTTCCTACAAACCTGTAAACAACCCAACCCCCTCACAGGTAGTGTTCTAGAACAAGGATCCTCAGACTTGGATCAGTTATGAGAAGTGTAAACACTTTTAACCCGGAGGTACAGTGTCTACAATAACCATAAAAGATCCTCCTCTAATTCACCTCAGCTTCTGAAGGTCAAAATAGAAGGTCATCCAGACTTAGCAGGCTTCCCAGATAGCCCTAGCACTACAGGAAATCTGTAGCACAGAGTTCTCAAGAAGAAACCCACATCTGAACCGTGTTTCATATTCCCGCACCAGACCGAAATGGAATGGAAAGAACATGAACCACTCTAGCCTAGGTGTCACTCAGGTCCCAGGTATAGGACCTTAATCTCTCAATGGAACCCCACCCACCAAAGAAAACCAGATCCAGCACAGTGGCAATGACAGTATGAAATATGCATAAGACTGTAAATGTAGGCAATAAATAAAGTTGTACATAAAGCAATAAATAAAGCAATTAAATAAGCACAATTAGCACATAACACCCCAGTAAACACAAATCAAACAAGCGCTAGGAGGAACCCATAAAAAGAACCAGAAGCCCTGGTTGCAGTATAAGGGTCCCCAGCAGAGTCGCCAAGATGTCGCTCCCACCAAATGACACCTGGTCAGAAGGGGTACAGACGCGAACGGTCAGCGAGAGAGAGAGAGAACACAAGGGTGAACTGAAAAGAGTCGCCAGCTAGGAATTTTTATCCCGAAGGAAAGGTAATGCTGCATAGACCTAAGAAAGATATGGATAAGACGGTTGCGAACCAGAGAAACTGAGAAAGGGGGTTGGTTACAACCTGGAAAGGTATTAGCACCCAGATTGTCCGCCATACTCGACGGGATCCACGCTTGGAAGTTTGTGTTTAAAAGGGGTAAGTGTCAGTGCTATTCAGTGTATAGAAACTGGACTCTTGGACGAATCCAGCTTTCCAGATTGTAGTCGCTTTCAACCTCGTCTTCCACATTGTTGATAGCATCCGGGGTCAGTATTCCCCCACTTATAAACTTGGGAGCTTCAGCAGCCTCCTCTTGGACCTGTCGGGATGGTCTGTAACCCAACCCAAACATGTCTTCTTTTATCTGGACTTGCAGCAGCTTGCCCCAGCCTTGGGCGTTCCCGTCTTCAACAACCTATCGAGCTTGTTTGTAAGAAGCAATTGAAGTACCTGATACTTCAGTTGTTGCTTCATTGACATTAAGAGCTTCGAAACCCTGACTCATTGTCTCATGGATCTCCCCATCCATCTCAATGTATTTGTAAGTGGCCAAGTGACTGACAAAGATGTCCTCCTCTCCACAGATGGTGATAATTTGGCCTTCCCACTCGTATTTTAACTTCTGGTGAATGGTAGACATAACGGCACCAGCGGCATGAATCCATGGTCTACCCAACAAACAGCTGTAGGCAGGCTGAATGTCTATCACATAGAAGGTAGTTTTGAAAATCTGTGGGCCAATTACCACAGGCAACTCACTTTCTCCAAGAACCGATCTCTTAGAAGCATCAAAGGCTCTCATAACTAGGTTACTCGGGCGGATTTCAAGACCATCATATTCCAGCTTGACCAAGGCTTTCTTTGGAAGAACATTGAGAGATGACCCAGTGTCAACCAAGACATGAGAAAGTACAACACCTTTACATTCTAAGGTGATATATAAAGCCTTATGGTAGTTACGACCCTGTGTAGTCAGATCAGCATCAGTAAAACCTAGTCCATGACTAGTATTGACATTTGAAACCACCGCCTCGAACTGATTGACTGTAATCTCCTCCTGCACGTAAGCTGCATGCAGGACTTTGGGAAGTGCATTCCGGTGAGCCTCGGAACACATGAGCAGAGATAGAATGGAGATCTTGGAGGGTGTCTGGTGGAGCTGGTCCATAAATTTATAGTCACTCTTTTTGATAATCCTCATGAACTCATCTACATCCTGATCAAAGGATGTCTTCTGAGTTTCCTTTGCAGCTGGTTCTTCAGGCACCACACTCTTTCCTTTTGCTTTGGCAGCAGCTTCTACTTCAGCATTAACTCTCAGAAACTGTGAAGCGAAGAGACGTCCGCTTCGAGTGAAGCCTCCGTCTCTCCCGACATTAGGAATCTGTGGTGTAGAAGTTGAAAAATTAAGAGTGACTTTCTTTTTGTTGCAATAAAGATCTGAGCCATAATGCCAAGGCACGAAACTACTGCTGTCATAGGGAACTGGTCCAGGCACGGTGATGGTAATCGGGCTGACTGCTGCAGAAGAAGGAGTTGTAATAGTTTGAGGATCATAGTAGATTGTGACAGGAGGTCTGTTTAAAGATGGTGCAGTTGCAAGAAGTTATTGATGTTGATGTTGATGTTGCTGAAAGTTGTTGTCAAGAGAATCCGGAACATGAATGGTTGTTGGGTCATAATAAATGGTGATTGTTGAGATGTCGTCATGGATGATTGATGTTGTTGTAGTAGACTCTATTGAGATAATGTTTGCTGATGTTGTAGGAGATACCTCTGAAATGGTGTTTGCGGGTGTTGTAGAAGAGGTGTTTGTTGATGTTGTAGGAGTGGGAATTGTTGATGTGATTTGTAGGATGCCTTCTCTGATAGGACTACTGATACAAATATTCATATTTGCACAACCGTTGGCAGAAATCTTACAAGCTTCACAATGGGCCTCACAACCCGGGAACACTTGGCACTTCAATAGGTGCGATTTAACTTCGGCCAGTGGTGTTTGAATGTTTGCAATGTCATTAATCAGAATTGTTGGTTGGTCTTCTCCAATGGCATTAATCCTTGGCCCATCATGATTCGGTATTTGATTCTTAGTGACATTTGGTGGAGGTGAAAAATTCAAAGCTTTGGAATCAACTAAGTCCTGAACTTTCATGTGCAAGGCTCTGTATTTCTCCGTTGAAGTGGAAGGCACATCTGGCGTTGATATCATAGTTCCTTGGAAGATTCAAAGGATCTGGTGGAGCCAAGGTTCTCAATTCAATCAGGTTGAACTTCAATAATCGTGGAAGTAGAGCTGCATAGGGCATCGGGATGGGATCGATCACCCTATTGATTTGTGAAGTCCTTTGTTGGAACGGACGTTGTTATTGATTGTTGTTGTTGTAAGATCTTTGTTGTTGTGGAAACTGTTGTTTCTGTGGGAAGTGTTGCGGTTGGGGTGCTGGAGTAGGGATGGTGACAGATGCTACTGATCTTTGCATGTAATGGGGTCTACCTCTTACCATATGTACTAAATTGGTTTCACCTGTCCTACGAGGTCTTGAGAAAGGTTTCTTGGCATTGCTGGAACTAGCACCGTTGTCAGAGATCTTACCCATTTTCAAAAGACTTTCAATTCTCTCATCAGCTATAACCACATCTGTAAAACTGGTAGAAGAGAAAGCAACAAGCCAATCAATGTAGGTTCCTTGCAATGTGTTCATAAACATGTCAGCCATTTCTCTTTCCGACATAGGTGGCTGGACAGCAGCAGCAAGTTGTCTCCACCTTTGGGCATATTCACGGAAACTTTCTCTTGAGGACTGGGACATACCCATCAAGAGGGTCCTATTGGGTGCCATATCCAGGTTGTACTGATATTGGCGTATAAAGGCCTCGGCTAAGTCCTTCCAGTTTCTGACAGTAGCCCTTGATAGGTGTGAATACCACTCTCTGGATGCCCCGATTAAATTGTCTTCAAAGTAAAACATCCATAGTTTTTCATCCATGGTATAAGCATTCAATCTTCCCAGAAAAGATTGCAGATGGGTGTCACTCCCACCAAATGACACCTGGTCAGAAAGGGTATAGACGCGAACGGTCGGCGAGAGAGAGAACACAAGGGTGAACTGAAAAGAGTCGCCAGCTAGGAATTTTTATCCCGAAGGAAAGGTAATGCTTTATAGACCTAAGAAAGATATGGATAAGACGGTTGCGAACCAGAGAAACTGAGAAAGGGGTTTGGTTACAACCTGGGAAGGTATTAGCACCCAGATTGTCCGCCGTACTCGACGGGATCCACGCTTGGAAGTTTGTGTTTAAAAGGGGTAAGTGTCAGTGCTATCAGTGTATAGAAACTGGAAAAGAATGCAAGTGTCAGTGCTGGAAGAAAGTGTGAAGTGAATAAAAGAAGTGTCAGTGCAAGGAAAGAGTGTGAAGCTCAAGACTATGAGGCTTAAAGAATAATACCGGAAGAGGGGGAATATACAGAGACTTTTGTTCGATAACTGTTAAGTTATGCCTACGTATCCTCTCGTGCAATGAGGAAGTCAGAACACCGTAGTTCGACTCAAAGAGACTGAAAGATAAATTGACTTGTGAATTGCTTACTTGTCTATGCTCAAGCGTATGACCTTTCTGGCTCAGGTGCAAACTGTCTTGCATTAGACGGAAGAAACAAGTTCTCGTTTGTGAGTGAAGATGATGAGAAAAGAATCCCGAAGGAGAAGATTATTGTTTGTTTTTGTATTTTCACTCTTTTATTTCTTTTTTATTTGTCATAAGAAAATGAGCTTAAACCTAAACCAAGGGTTAGTAAACTCATCATATCCTCCCTCTGATTAGGGGTAATGAGAATACCTTAAGTATGAAGTAAGCACCTCACACTTAATCACCATGATGTAGGATTAAGATCATTAACCTACTTGCATTTATTTAGATGTTTTTGGTGTTTTTGTTTAGTGTTAAGTAATGAATTTAAGCCATAATCAAGGATTTAATGGACTCATTACACCATCCTAATAGAAGGATAATAGATGAGAACATTTAAGCTGAAGGAGGCTCCTCAACTCAATCTATGATTAGGGATTAACCTCATGACAAAACAAAGCCTTTATTAAAGTGGATTTTAGTTTATGGTAAGATTAAGAAATGGATTTTAGGGTTTGTAAGACAACTTGAGGGGGACTTGTCCATTAACACTAGGGTTAGTCCTTCTTAACCAATTAAGGAAGAATTAGAACCCTAATGCAAGGCCCAAGTTACAAGCTTGATGTCTTAGTGATTTATTAGATAGATTGATTAAAAGATTTAAACACATTAAGGGTTTAACACTTAGGATTAAAGTTATACACTCCATCCTAAGAGAAGGATACATGCATAACTCTAATCACAAAGTCTTAAAACCTTTAAGGTTTAGTCCTTGATTAAGAGATGAGGAGAGAAGACACAAAGATGACACAAAGGTAAAACTAATGGAGGGACTAATCAAACCCTAATTGTGATCATGCTTGGGTGTTCCTAGGGTTTATGAGGCTTGTAAGAAGTCTTCAAGATGATCCACCAAGGAAGAAGCAAAGATGGAAGAAGAAGCAGAAAGAAGCAAGTCAACTTACTTCACTTAAGAAGATAAGTTACTTGAAGAAAGAAGGAGGAGAAGGAGCATGAATGAGCAAACTCACTCTAATTCACAAGTAAAAATGCAGCAATGATGCATAAAAGGGATGAGAAGAGGTTATGAGAAGTGAAGGAAAATTCACTTCTCAAACACTTACCACCTGAAAAGTTAGCAGAAGGAAATGAAATGAAATGAAAATGAGATGAAATGCAAAGATGAAAGCCAAAGTCAGAAGAATATTCATGATGAAAATGATGCTATGAGATGGTATGAAAGCATATCAAGAGATGAGGATGATCATACAAGTAATGAAGATGCAAAGGAGACATGAAAGTAAGCATGAAAGTTCATGAAAACTTATGAAATGCAATGGATGCATAACATGGTAAATGGATGATGCAATGATCAAACATGATTTCAATATGTCCTAAGATGTCTTATATGTCATGTGGAATCACAAAATGTCATGGCAAGTTTATGTATCCAAGCTTATGAAGGATGAATGCAAATGAAGGCAAGGATTAGGGTTTATGTACAAGATGCAATGCAAAATTCAAAATCAGAAGCAAAACATGAGAAAAAAATTGAAAATGGGATCAAAGGTACCCTAAACCCATACAAGTTCACTGCCCAAAGGGGAAGGTCGGAAGCTAAACCCTAAAGGACTTATGATTTTCCTAAATTTCTAGGGTTTTAAGGGTGATCTTAAAGGGAAAATGCCAAACAAATTGAAAATGCAAGATAAAAATGAAACAAAAATGTTTTTAGAAGCTTGAAAGTATGCATAACACAATGGAAAAAGAACCATTCACAAACTCAACTTGGATCAAAAGTTATGAAATTTTGAAGTTAGGGTTAAAAATATTCAAATTAAAGGACCCTAATTCAAATGAAAATTGTTAAAGTATGATCAAAACCAAAAAGAAATTAGTCTTGTGAGTTTGTAAATGTTTTAAAATGCTCTCTGAATTTTTTTGTGATTTTTAAATACCTAAATGTATTTTTAATTAATTAATTCTCATTAACTAATTAAAAATAAACATTTAAATGATTTAAAAATAATTTTTAATGCAAAAAATAAAACAAAAATTATTTTCAGAATGAGAAAAATATTTAAAGTCATGATGCAAAAAATAAAAATTTTTGAAAGTGTTTTGCTATTTTTAATAAATGATGCAAAAGAAATAAAAAGAAAACAAAATAAATATGAAGAAAGGTGAAAGTCAGTGCATCCAATGATCCAGATTCAAATTGGAGATGGAGGGAAAGACCACGCGCACAATCCAACGGCCCAGGTTCAAACTGGCATTTAAAACTAAAACCTAATTAATTAAATTAATTAATCACAATTAGGGCTAAGTGAACTCATCCTGACCTTCCAACACGCGCGGGAAGCCCAGATCCAACGCCCCACATTCAAACTCAGCTAACCCTAATCACAAACCCTAATTACTTTTAGGTGGCCGGAAATGACCTCCGGTCATCTTCTCCGGCCACACCTCCCCTGAGATTTTTCTAAAACGCTCCCTAGGTCATTTCTGGAGCTCTAAAGCTCCAGATTGTTTCCTTTCACCTCCCTAAGCTCATCCCTAACCTCAAACCTCATTTATTTTCACTCACCAGCAAGATACGAATCAAAGAACAAAAATGGTGAAACTTTCAGACAAGCCATACATGCTCAATTCTCCATCATTTTCAAATATAAAAGGTTCAGTGTGTTCAGGGAAGCAAGCTTAAGCATTTAGAAACTTAAAACAAGAGTTCTGGAAAAATAAATTCCATGGCTACCTGAAACGAAGCTTTCAACCCAAGAGCTTTCTGCCTGTCTCCTTGCTTCCAATCACCTCCAATGATCTTCCCCAAGAGTTTGCAATGCTTGGATGGAGTTTATATGGCCTCTATGTGAAGTTTGCTGAAGCTCAGGTCAAGGATGGTGAAAATCGTATTTTTGATATGGGGTGTTTAAAGGCAAAATGAAGGGTGGGAAATGATCAGTGATGAATGTGGAGTTGAATGGTGGAAAAAGTTTGGAGTTTTGTTGGCTGAGCTATGAGTTTCGAAGAGAAATGAAAAAGGGGAAGTTTTGATGAATGCTGAGTTGTGGGAGGATTCAGGTTGTGTTGTTGTATGAAATGGCTTGCTTGAGATCCACATAACATGTTCTGATTTGGTAGAGAGTTGTTGTGGAGCAGTGTGATTGGTATGGCTCATTTTGCATAAAGTCAACAAAGTTGTCCTTGGAGGTATGGGCTCATGGAAGGCCAAGGCCAAGGGCATGTCCTACGCAACTGGCTTTAGGGAGGTCCATGGAATTCAGATTGAGGCAAGATATCATGTGGAATGAAGTTTGTGGGTGGTTTTGCAATTTGTGAAGGTTTTGGCCCCTTTTGAAATACTTGATGATCAAGGCATGAAACTTGAGATTTCTTTGGGAAATTCTGAATTATAGGTCGTGTATGATGTTTGTGTAATGGTTAGAAGTCAATTAGAGGTCACAAATTGGTTTGACATGAGTTTTTGCAAGTTTCCCTCTTTGGTACATAAGTGAAATTTGTGATTTTTCCCAACTTTGCAAGGCCATAACTTGAGTTCTATGATGAATTAGATCAAGTTCTTGTACTTTTTAAAAAGGGAATGATCCAATCTACAACTTTCATGACCAAGAATTTTTCATTTGAAGCATTTTTGAATCAAAAAGAGGTGGTTGAAAAACTTTCCCAAAATGGCAAGTTTGCATTACAAGTCACTTTCCCAAAATGGCAACTTTGCAAATGGCTTGAAATTCTTCAATTTTGTGAACTTCAAACTTCTTCTAAGATCAAATAAAGATCATTTACACCCAAAATGATGGAGAAGACCCTTTGGTTGGATGATTGGGGGCCTCAGATGCCCTGATTTTACACTGACTTGTTCAAGAAGTCATCTATTGATCAGATGCCTTCCCCATTGAATTTCTTCATGAAAATTGGTATGCATGATCCTCATATCATATAGAAACCAATAGAAACAAGAATGACCAAAAAATTTGGAGTTATGGCCTCTGAAACCAAAACCCTAATTTTAGGTCATTTGTGTAGTTAAACTTGGCTCTGCTTCCATGCCTTTCTCAGTTCTTGTGATTTTTATGACTTCCTTGATCTTGGGAGGATATAATATGATGATTGAACATACATGGACCCTCTTGAGATGATTGAAGCTCTTTGGAGTGGCTCAGATGGCTCAGGGATTGCTCAAATCATAAACCCTAGATGCAGATGACTTTGAACCAATGCAGTGAAGCAAAAATGTAATATGAGATGATATGATTGAACTTATGCAAATGAAAAGAATCACAAGCCATGGTGAAATGAGTGATGGAAAATTTGGGGTGTTTACAATGGGTACGAGGACAGGAGGTACCATTGTACTTTTCAAAGAATGGAGGTTTGAACTTGTTTGGAATCCTTACTCCTTCAACTAAACCCACATCCATCACATCAAATCCCAAAGAGTTTTGGGATTCCAGAGATCTCAGCTTCTCAGATATCTTGTCCAGACGACGATCATAAACTTCATTAGCCCCAGCACCTAACACTGTAAACTGCTCGTCTTGAGGATCTTCCTATAGAACACGATCTCCAGTGTTCCTCTGGGTATTTCCAATAACATTGACTTCAGGGTTGATGTGGGGTCCAAACTCTGGTGGATTTGTTTGCGGCTGATCGCGCGTGTTGTCACTTGTACTCCCAGTGCCTGCATGGTTATCTTCTGGAGTTTGCCGCTCGACTAACTCCCTCAATCTTTCTTGGGTCTGTGCTAGCCCAGTCATTACAACCATGGATTGATTCATCTGGGTCCTCACTTCTGTCCTCACATTAGTCATCTGAGTCCTTACATCTGTCAGTTCTTGCTGAAGTTGATCCATTTGTAAGCCCGGAAAATTGTTTCTGGTCAGATACCGGTGGATGCGATTGATGGGAAAGACCCTCCTACGAGCAATATCTCCTGAAACAATCAACACGATGAGAAAAACAACAACAAAACACCTGCAAAACAAATGAGGATGAGGTTAGCATGCAATGTAGTATGTTTATTTGTCTTCAGAGGGTATCCGGTTTGGTTCTTTGGTTTTGACCTTCCAGACCTCTGGGAATGATGAAGATGCTGAAGTGAACGAAGTCCAAGAGAAAATCCAGGTAACACATAAACCATAAGACTACAAAATTCCAAAATACATAGTTTATGATTACAACAAGTTCCCATGGTGGGTCAGAATACAATCAAGTTAAGAATACAAACAAAATCACCATGGAGAAATAAAGTACAACCAAAATAAAATACAAGTAAAATAGAAATCAAACATCCATCCCAAATTCATCCTCCTTGACTTCTTTCAAGAGAGCATCAGTCACCGGTCCAACTGGATGCTCTGTAATGGCCCTGATAAGAAGGTTTCTGGTTGTAATGGTGTTTGTCAACTTCTGACACTTGTCTTGTTCTTTTGATATCTTCAACCCCGCCCGAAGTTTTAGCTCAGAGATTTCCTTCTGTGATGCTAACAGGGCTTCCTGGCTCTTCTTCTCATTGGCTTCAAATTGCTCTATCTTAGCCTGTATCTTCTGATCTTCTTGCAAACGAGCTTTAGTGATCCTGATCCACCTACCCTGACTCTCTTCTAGGTAATGTTCAGCTCTTGCCTTCTGAATCTTGGCTTTTTTGCATGCATTCTTCAATACCAACTCCCGTGCTCGGGCTTTTCTGATGAAGTCCTCTGTTTTCTCTATCTTAGTCACATGCTCGATACGGAGCTTCTCTAACCTCTCATTGTCCAGACGAATATCATTCCTTTCCCAAAGGGTCTTCTTCAAGGCTTCAGCTAACTGGGCATTTCTTTCTTTTAGCTTCTCAAATTCCTCCAGACTCACTGTGGCTACAGGCTCTACTGCTAATGGCTCTGGTACATCTTCCAGGGTGAATGGCATATGAGTATCCTGTCCTCTGATGTGAGACCATTCAGTGTACTGAGCAGAAGCTATGTTGTTGAATTTCCCCAAAATAGCAGTCCCTTTAGTCTGTATGTGGTCCCAAGCCCAGGCTACTTGTCGGACGGTGGCATGATTATTCTGAACAACACAGTAAAGAGACTCTGCTAAGTCCTGCTCTCAAGGTGGGTGTACCATGGAATACCCTAACTGTCTTCTGAATAGCAAAGGATTGTAATTGATGCAACCATTTACTCCAATAAGAGGTACATTAGGATATTGTCCACAACTTGTAATTATGTCTCTGCCCTTGGTGCTCTGAGTACACCACCTGATGTCTTATGAAGTAAGGGCTATCATGCTCTTAGGCCAGTTCCTTGACTGATGTGGATTCAGGAAAGCTTCCGTCTTTGGTATATGTTTTATCAACCAACTGTAGAAGAGAGGTGCACAACATCTGACCAGTCTTCCCCTCTGTTTCTCATTTCTCTGATGAACTGAGTAGTAAGAGTGTCCCAACAAGGTGGGAACTGGGTTCTTGAGCATGAAGATGTGGATGGCATTTTTGCTTACAAACTTAGGCTCGTCTGCAAACAAGATAATACCATAAATACTGAGAGCTAGGAGAGCACACACAGTCTCCCAATTCCCTACTGCAGCTTGCTTTGTAGCCTGAGTGATCAAGAAATCCAGATGAAGGCCTGGGATTCCAACCTTAGAAGTTAGGTGCTCATCAATATTAGCTACTTCCAGATGTCGTGCCTTAGTTATGTCTTCATTCATTGGAGGGGTCATTTCAGGGTTGAAAGGGATTCCTCTTCTAATAGGGACACCCAATAACATAGAATACTCGTCCAGCAAAGGACCAATCTGAAAATCTGGGAAAGTGAAGCAACGGAGAGGAGGGTCATAGAACTGAAGACAGGTGTGAATCATGCTCCTCTGTGTTGCATCTAAGTCCATGATCATGTCCACTATTCCACCATAATGCTCTCTGAATAAGGGAACATGATCAGGGGTGATAAGAGCTTGTATCTTCCTGATGCCTACCAGGGGATACTCAAAGAAATGGTAAGTGATGTTGCTCTTCCGGGATGAGTCCATACTGACAATGGGTGCTGATGAAGATAACTGAAGAAGATAACTGGTGCAGATAGCTGATGCAGTATGATGTATGCTGAATGATATGCAAGGGTTTTCGATCAGGTGCTGGATTGTCTGCTGCTTTGATAAGGTCCATGAGTGTTCAGAATTCCTGATGAAGGTCTGAGAACCAGTAACCAGGTGGGGGACTCAAATAAGGAATCAATTATCCAGGGTTTCATAGAATCAATCCAAAATATTGTAACCTTAAAACAATTCCAGTAACAGGGTATGTTGAGGTCAAGGGTTCCTGCAAACCTGTAAACAACCCAACCCACTCACAGGTATTGTTCTAGAACAAGGATCCTCAGGTTCAGATCTATTATGAGAAGTGTAAACACTTATAACCTTGTGGGTACATTGTTTACTCTAATCATAAAGGATCCTCCTCTAATTCACCTCAGATGCTGAAGGTCATCTAAAAAGGTCATTCAGACTTAGCAGGCTTCCCAGATAGCCCTAGCACTACAGAAAATCCGTAGCACATAGTTCTCAAGAAGAAACCCATATCTGAACCGTGTTTTCATATTCCCGCACTAGACCGAAATGGAATGGGAAAGAATATGAATCCAATCTAATCTTATGTCTATCACTTAGGCCTTTGTGTTGGACCTTTCTCACTGGAATACCTCTCCCACCAAAGTAAACCAGAAAATCCACAACAGATTATATGACAATAAAATGAAATGCATAAAGCGGTAAATGAAAGCGATAAAGTAAATGCAGTAAATAAAGCTGTACAGAAAGCAATAAATAAAGAAAAAATAAAAACAAATATAGCACATAACACCCCTAGTAAAAACAAACAAACAAGCGCTAGGAGAAACCCTCAAAAGAACCAGAAGCCCTGGTTGGAAGTTTTCCCCAGCAGAGTCGCCAAGCTGTCGCTCTCCGGACTCTCGTCCCAGTGCAGACGCGGACGGTCAGCGATGTTGGAGGTTGAGGTTGAATAGAGTCGCCAGCTAGGCATTTTTATCTCGAAGGAAAGGTAATGTTGTATAAACCTGGAAGGGTATGGATAAGACGGTTGCGAACCAAAGAAACTGAGAAAGGGGGTTGGTTACGATCTGGGAAGGTATTAGCACCCATATCATCCGTCGTACTCGAAGGGATCCACGCTTACTTGATTGTGTTTAAAAGGGGGTTGTGTATGTGCTAGATTGTGTATGAAAAGCTAGGAATGAATGTACAGAGTGTCAGTGCAAAAGAGAGTGAGTGCTCAAGACTGAGGCTTAGAAGAGAAAGCTGAAAGAGGGGGAAGACATAGAGACTTTTGTTCGATAACTGTTAAGTTATGCCTACGTATCCTCTCGTGCAATGAAGAATTCAGAACACCGTAGTTCGACTTAAAGAGACTGGATGATTTTGCTGTGAACTGCTTGCTTGTCTATGCTCAAGTGTGTGACTCGTCTGGCTCGAGTGCTAACTGT
The DNA here is from genome assembly GCA_963966055.1 of Lathyrus aphaca. Taxonomy (NCBI): domain Eukaryota; kingdom Viridiplantae; phylum Streptophyta; class Magnoliopsida; order Fabales; family Fabaceae; genus Lathyrus; species Lathyrus aphaca. The sequence goes on along the minus strand of OZ014525.1, from coordinate 492,111,400 downwards.
CTTACATTAGACGGAAAAAGCGAGTTCTCGTTTTCAGAGTGAATGTGATAAGAAAAGAATCCCGGAGGAGACGTTTATTGTTTGTTTTTGTGTTTTCAGTTTTTTATTAGTTTTGGTGTTTTGCATAAGATAATGAGCTTAAGCCTTAATCAAGGGTTGTAAACTCATTATATCCTCCTTGATTAGGGATAATGGGCCTACTTAAGTGTGAGATAAGCATCTCAACTTAATTACCTCTAATGATGCAGGATTAAGATCATTAACCTACTTGTAATTATTAAGTGTTTTTGGATTTTTGTTTAGTGTTAAGTAATGAGTTTAATCTCTAATCAGGGATTAGTGAACTCATTACACCATCCTAAGAGAAGGATGATAGATGAGAACACTTAAGTTGAGGAAGACTCCTCAACATAATCCATGGTTAGGGATTAAATTCATTATATAAAAAGCCTTTATTAAGTGGATTTTAATTAAAGGGTGATATTAACAAGTGGATTTTATGTTTGTAAGACTAACTTGAGGGGGACTTGTCCATTAAACACTAGGGTTAGTCCCTCTTAACCATAAGGAAGAGATGTAACCCTAATATAAGGCCCAAGTTACAAGCTTAAGTCTTAATCATTATTAGGTGTTTTGATTAAGAGGTGTAAACAAATTAAAGGTTTAACACTAAGGATTAAAGTTATACACTCCATCCTAAGATAATGATACATGCATAACCCTAATTCAAAGTCCTAAAGCTTTAAGTGTTTTGCCTCTGATTATGAGATGAGAAGAGAGACTCAAGGAGACTAAAAGGTAAAAGACTAGGGGAGACTATGCACAACCCTAAGATTATCATGCTTGTGTGTTCCTATGGTTTGTGAGGCTTAAAGAGAAGGATCTTCAGGAGGCCACCAAGGAAGAGAAGCAGATGAAAAAGAGAAGAGAAAGGAGAATAGGTTACTTACTTCCTGAAGAAGATAAGTAACCTAAAAGGAAGAGATAAGAGCAAGAGAGCACAAGTGAAACAAGTTCACTTCAAAGAAAAATGGAATATGCAAATGAAGAGATGAGAAGAGGTGGGATGTGAAGGCAAATCCACATCCCAAACAACTTACCATAAGCCACTGAAATGTTAGTGTGAATGCAAAAGATATAAAGCAAAAGGAAATAAAGCAAATGAAGATGTAATGATCAAGACCAGAAGTGAATATGCCATGCAAATGTGTTATGAAATGATGCAAAGAAATGTGAGATGCTTATGAATGTTCATACAAGGGATGAGATGCAAAACAAGGCATGTTAGAAGCTTAGAAACACATAGATACACATGAAAAGCAATGAATGCAAAGCATACCAAATGAATGAAGAAATGATCAAGAAATGTTCTTACATGTCCTAAGATGTCTAGGATGGAATACAAGAGCATGGAATGTCATGGCAAGTTCATATGATGATGATATGCAAAGATGAATGCAAATGAACATGAGAAGTTAGGGTTTTATGAAAGTATGAGATGCACATGATCAACACAGAAGCATACATCATGATAAAAATTTGAAAATGAAATCAAACAAACCCTAAACACACACAATATCACTCCCCAAAGATGGAGGTCAGAAGCTAAACCTAAAGGAAATTATGAATTTCCTAAGTTAACTAGGGTTTTTGGGTGGTTCTTCATGAAAAATGCCAAATAATTTGAAAATGCAATGCAAAATTATGAGTTAAATGACCTAGATACTAGATGCAAAGTATGAAACAATGCAAAATGAACCAAATGCACACTCATCATGGTTGATCAGAAATGATTTTTTCAAGTTAAGGTTAGAAAAATGGCAATTTTAGAAACCCTAATTTAAAGTAAATTGTGAAAACATGATCAAACCTAAAAATAAATTAGTATGATGGGTTTGTAAATTGTTTAAATGCCTAAGAATGCTTCATGAATATTTTGGTGATTTTTAGATACCTAAATGTATTTTTAATTAATTAAAATCAATTAATTAATTAAATAAAACATTTAAATGATTTAAAAATAGATTTTTAATGCAAAAATTAAAAATTAAAATGTTTTTGAGTTTAGAAAAATATTTGAAATGAAAATGTAGAAAATGATTATTTTAAAAATATTTTTGCTATTTTAAATAAATGTATGAAAATAAATATGAAATAATTAAAAGAAAAATGAAAAGTAATGCAAACGAATGGTCAGGATTGGATATTGAGGGATCCTATGGCTGAGATGTGAAGTCACCTTGACTTCAGGTACACGCATCTAAGGGCCATGGTTTAAACTTTCATCCCGCGCGTGATCCAAGGGTTGTCATTGATTCTGATTAATTTAAATTAATTAGATTAATTAAAATGGATTAGGGTTAAGTGAAGCAATCTAGGCCATTCAAACACGCGCTCAACACAGATCCAAGGGTTAAGATTCAAACTGGCTAATTAAATGTGGATTAGGGCCTAATTAAACTCAGGTGGCCGGAGAAGAACTCTGGTCGTCTTCTCCGGCGACTCCCTCACCTGAGTTCACTCAAAACACAACCCCAAGCCCCCAAAATCTCCAGAAGGGATCATTGAACAACCCTAAACACGAATCCAGCCCCAAAAACAATTTATCATGCATCAAACTCATGAATCGAACAAGAACAAGTTTAGGTCAAAAATTTCAGAGCAAACATACACACTCATTTCTCAATCATTTTCAAAAGTAAAGACATCATGATCATCAGGAGAGCACATAGAATCAATTTGTAACTTAAAATGAGGGTTCTGGAAAAAAAGTTCTTAGTGTCTACCTGAGTTGGAGCTTTCTAATCTGGAACTTTCTGGACCTCGCCCTTGTGCAATACCACTCCAATGGATCCCCTTGTGCTTCTGAAAGGCTTAGATGGAGTTTATATGATCTGTTTTGGAAGTTCCAGTTCTGAGTTCAAAAATTGTGTTTTGGTTATGGGGGTTTTCAGGCCATTGTGAAGGGTGGTTTATGTTCTATGAGTGATATGGAGATGAATGGTGAAGAAAGTTTTAAGTTTTGATGGCTATATGGAGAGATTCGAAGGAAACAAGTTTGAGAGGATTTTCTTCAATCTGAATGTATGAATGGATTCAGGCTTGAATGTTATGTTCTTTAAGGTCCATGATGTTTGTATAAGCCAATAGGATTGATCAGAAAGTGGGTGGTGGCATAGTGTGATTGGTATGGGTTAATTTGCAAAAAAAAAGTCAAAGTTGTGTCATAGGAGGCATGGCATGGGACAGAGCTGGTTTGAAGGGCTGTTCTGCCTCAGCTAAGTTTATGGAGAACCTTTGGATTGAATTGAGTGATCTGCAGCACTTGGATCATGAGATAGCATGGCTTTTGCAATTTTCCCTCTTAGGAAATTTTGTGAAAATGATCCATGGAAACTTGTAATCCAAGGCATAATTCTGATCAAGCAATGTTGCATTATCATGTTATGATGCTTAGAAGTCGATTAGAGGTCACAAGAAGTCTTAAAACTTGGTTTTGCAAAAATCCCTCTTTTGCATGAACTTGAAAATATAAGATTTTTCCCAACTTTGAAACATCATATCTTGAGTTCTAGGATGAATCAAGAGGAGTTCTTGTGCTTTTTGAAAATGGGAAGATCCAATCTACAACTTTCATGTTTAAATATTTTTCATTTGAAGCCTTTTTAATAAAGAAAGAGGAGGTTGAAAATCTTTCCCAAAATGGAAAGTTTTCATTACAAGTCATGTCCAAAAATGGAAAGTTTTCATTACAAGTCATGTCCAAAAATGGAAAGTTTGCAAATGGCTTGAAATTCTTCAATCTTGTAAACTTCTAACCACTTATAAGATCAAATAAAGATCATAAAACCTCAAAATGATGAAGATGACCCTTTGGAACCATTGGTGGTGGCCTCAGATGTCTTGATTCTGACTTTTCTTACACAATAAGTTACCAGTTGATCATATGACTTCCACATTAAATTTATTCATCAACTTTGGTTCACATGATCCTTATAACATATAAAGACCAATGGAATCAAGAATGATCAAAAAATTTGTGATTAAGGGCCTCAAACCCAAAACCCTAATTTTAGGTCATCTGTGCAGGAAATCTTCAGTCTTCCTGAACACCTTTGCAATGCTTTGTGATTTTTTGACTTTAATGAACTTAGGGAGCATAAGATGATCATAGAACACACATGGACCTTCTTGACAAGCTTCAAGGCCTTTGAGATGGCTCATATCACTTCTTTGGATTCTCCTAATCACAAACCCTAACTATGCAACTTATGCAGTGAAATAAACTATGCAGTGTGAGATGATATGCTTATGCAATGCTATATGAAAGATCACAAGCCATGGTGTGAGAAAAAGTGAGGGCAAATTTGGGGTGTTTACACATGTACATTGCCATTAGGATAGTTTCTTTTTCTCAATTTTGTGGTGGCTACCTCTTTCCAGGTGGTTGCTTCCCTGATGTAAATTCTCGCCTATTTAGAGGCTCATCAATAAAAGAATATTCAGTCAAAAAATATTATTCTTTGTTTCCTGTTTTGTTTACTTTGTTTGCAAAAATGACCTGAATTTTTGATAAAAGAACATTGCATATAAACTTGCTGGCTTTATGAATGGCGCGCAAAAGGAAAACATCTAAAAATACTTTGAACGACAGGTGACATGTGATGATTAACTCATGCCATGTAATTTCTCGGGGCATATGAATGCACTTTTTCTATTGCAGGTATAGACAGCAAGTGTTTGGTCCTATTTGGCCTCTCCATAGCTGAGTGAGAGCTAAGGGTATCCCCAGCAGAACTTCAAGGTTAATTGAACAATTCTTATCCCTAAAGCGGAGTCAATAATGAAGTATTCCTAACATATAGCTGAAGGCCTTGCGTTTCTCTATAGAATTCATATTGTTAGAATCCCAACAGGATTGGGTGATCAAGCATTTCCCCAGCCAAGTCTGAAGATGGTCATTCCCCACCGAGTTTCAGGATTAGGGATTCACTCCCATCATTGAAATATTCCCCAGGAAGTTGCCAATTTATTTTTGGCTCTTGTGACAACTCATCTAGTTGTTCATTTCCTCATCCAGAGTCAAGAATTGTCAGAACATCTTGATTTCGTTCCTCAGCAGAATATTATACAGTTATTATTCTCCCCTGCAGAGTTTCCACTCTCCTATCAAATCATGTTTTTGTTGATACTCGTTCGTATCGCTTTTAACACTCGTATGTGTTATCTTTTGACAAACACTCATCCGTGTTTTATACCCTTCCAATACTCGTCTGTATCGTGGTTAACACTCGTCCGTGTTGTTTTTTGACAAGCACTCGTCCGTGTTGTTTTTTGACAAGCACTCGTTCGTGTTTAGTACCTTTCAGATACTCGTCCGTATCTTTTTTAACACTCGTCTGTGTTATCGCTTGGCAAGCACTCGTCTGTGTTTGGTACTTTTCTGATACTCGTCTGTAACATTGCTTGAAGCACTCGTCCGTATCTTTGACTTATGGCACTTGTCTGTGTTTCCTTGATGATCATCCAATACTCATCTGTATTGAAGAGGTTTAAAATACTGACGGTGGGATTAAACATCAAAATGTTTACCGGTTTCCTAGCGTAACAGGTTATCCGAAGAAGACTCATCAGTCTTAAGCACCACATATCTAAGAAATATTTCTGAAATGGGCTCATCCGTCCTAGAACCATATATATGCGCAAGGTATATGAAGAGGGTTCGTCTATCCTATTTGTGCATGTCTATCCCACAGGCTTAAGTGCACTACCGGTCCTGGCGTAACAGGTTATCCGAAGAAGACTTGTCCGTCTTAGGCACCATATATCTGAGTGTAAACACCCCAAATTTTCCCTCACTCTTTTCACCTTGGCTTGTGATTCTTTTCATTTGCATAAGTTCAATCATATCATATCATGTTGCATTTTTTTGCTCCATTGCATTGTTTCAAAGTCATCTGCATCTAAGGTTTGTGATCTGAGCAATACCTGAGCCATCTGAGCCACTCCAAAGGGCTTCAATCATCTCAAAAGGGCACATGTATGTTCAAGCATCATATTATATCCTCCCAATATCAATAAAGTCAGAAAATCACAAGAACTGAGAAAGGCATGGAAGCAGAGCCAGGTTTAATTGCATAGATGACCTAAAATTAGGGTTTTGGTTTCAGAGGCCATAACTCCAATTTTTTTGGTCATTCTTGTTTCTATTGGTCTCTATATGTTATAATGATCATGCATACCAATTTTCATGAAGGAATTCAATGGGGAAGGCATCTGATCAATGGATGACTTCTTGAACAAGTCAGTGTAAAATCAGGGCATCTGAGGCCCCCAATCATCCAACCAAAGGGTCTTCTCCATCATTTTGGGTGTAAATGATCTTTATTTGATCTTAGAAGAAGTTTGAAGTTCACAAAATTGAAGAATTTCAAGCCATTTGCAAAGTTGCCATTTTGGGAAAGTGACTTGTAATGCAAACTTGCCATTTTGGGAAAGTTTTTCAACCTCCTCTTTTTGATTCAAAAGTGCTTCAAATAAAAAATTCTTGGTCATGAAAGTTGTATATAGGATAATTGCCTTTTCAAAAAGTACAAGAACTTGATCTAACTCATCATAGAACTCAAGTTATGGCCTTGCAAAGTTGGGAAAAATCACAAAATTTCACTTATGTACCAAAGAGGGAAACTTGCAAAAACTCATGTCAAACCAATTTGTGACCTCTAATTGACTTCAAACCATTACACAAACATCATACATGACCTATAATTCAGAATTGCCCAAAGAATTTTCAAGTTTCATGCCTTGATCATCAAGATTTCTCAAAGGGGCCAAAACTTCACATAATTGCAAAACACCCCATAACTTTATTCCCCCATGCTGAATTGCCTCAAGATTGGATTTGTGGACATCCATGAAGTCAGCTGCGCATGGACATGCCCAAAGACCACCTGTATTCTTGCCCATACCTATGGTACACAAAATCTTGACTTTTTTCAACTTACCCATACGAATCAGTTGCAGCCACCACCCACTCTTTGGCCTATCACAACTTGTTATATGGACAAAATGCAGTTCATAACACACAACATTGCAGCCTAACACTTCGGATTGCTCGGCATTCACCAAAACCTCCCTTTTTGCATTTTCATTCGAAATTCATCACACAAGCTACAAACCTTCAAACAAACTTCATAGAACAACTCACCATGATCCACTGATCATTTCCCAACCATCACCTTGCCCTGAAACCCTCCATATCAAAAACACGATTTTCCTCCTCCATTGAACTGAACTGCATCAATCTCACAAACTAGCCACAAAACACTCCAACCAAGCATCAAAGCTTCTTCAAGGAGTTCATTGGAGGCATTTGGAAGCAAGGAAGCAGCCTGAAAGCTCCAGGGTTGAAAGCTTCACCTCAGGTAGCCATGCAAATTTATTTTTCCAGAAGCTTTATTTTAAGTTCTCATTTGGTTAAGTTTGATTCCCTGAGTGCAATGAACCTTTTACTTTTGAAAATGATGAAGAATTAAGAGTGTATGGCTTGTCTGAAATTTTTGCAGTTTTTGTTCTTGGCTTCGATTCTTGTTAATGGTTGGAAATAAATGGAGTTTGAGGTCAGAATTAGGTTTAGGGAGATGAAAGGAACAAATCTGGAGATTTAGAGCTCCAGAAATGACCTAGGGAGTGAGTTGAGATTTTTCAGGGAGGGATGTCACCGGAGAAGACGACCGGAGTTCTTCTCCGGTGACCTGAAAGTCATTAAGTGTCTTAATTAGGTTTAGGGTTTCGTTTGAATTGTGATCGTAGGATTTGAGTTCCCGCGTGAGATGAGTGGTCCATATGCTATCATTAAACCCTAATTGCTTTAATTAATTAAATTAAGTGAAATTAGCTCAGTTTGAATTTCGTCCCTTAGATCTGACGCGCAGTCAACTGGAACTTCCCCAGATTCCATCTCAGCCTCTCCTTTTGCATACTTCCCTTTTATTTAATTTTTATTTCATTTTATTTGTTTTATTTTCTACGAATTTTTAAAAATAGTGAAAAACATCAAAAAAATTCTGAAAATTTTTGTTAAATCTTTTATGAATTTTCAGAACCCAAAAATATTTTTATTTTTATTTTTTTTCATTAAGAAATGTTTTTAAATCATTTAAATGTTTATTTTTAATATGTTAATGAAAATTAATTAATCAAAAATGCATTTAGGTATTTAAAAATCACAAAAAAATTCAGAGGACATTTTGAAACATTAACAAACTCACAAGATAAATTTCTTTTTGGTTTTGATCATACTTTGACAATTTTCACTTGAATTAGGGTTCTTTAATTTGAATATTTTAAACCCTAACTTCAAAAATTCATAACTTTTGATCCAAGTTGAGTTTGTGAATGGTTCTTTTTGCATTGTGTCAAAATTCATGACATTTTGATCCAAATTCATGACATTTTGTGCATCCACATGACATATATGATATATTAGGACATATTAGAATCATGTTTGATCATTGAATCATCCATTTACCATGTTATGCATCCATTGCATTTCATAAGTTTTCATGAACTTTCATGCTTCCTTTCATGTCTCATTTGCATCTACATTACTTGTATGATCATCCTCATCTCTTGACATGTTTTCATACCATCTCATAGCATCATTTACATCTTGATATGCTTCTGACTTTGATTTTCATCTTTGCATTTCATCTCATTTCCATTTCATTTCATTTCTTGTTGCTAACTTTTCAGGTGGTAAGTGTTTGAGAAGTGAATTTGTCTTCACTTCTCATAGTCTCTTCTCATCTCTTTTATGGATCCATTTCTGCATTTTACTTGTGAATTAGAGTGAGCTTGCTCATTCATGCTCATTCTCCTCTTTCTTTCTTCAAACAACTTGTCTTCTTAAGTGAAGCAAGTTGTCTTGCTTCTTGCTGCTTCTTTTCCTTCCACCCTGCTTCTTCCTTGGTGGCCCTCTTGAAGATCTTCTTGCAAGCTTCATAAACCCTAGGAACACCCAAGTATGATAACAATTAGGTTAGATTAGTCCCCCCATTAGTTTTACCTTTGTGTTATCTTTGTGTCTTCTCTTCTCATCTCTTAATCAAGGATTAAACCTTAAAGGTTTTAAGGCTTTGTGATTAGGGTTATGCATGTATCCTTCTATTAGGATAGAGTGTATAACTTTAATCCTAAGTGTTAAACCCCTAATGTGTTTAAATCCTTTAATCAATCCATTTAATAATCACTAAGACATCAAGCTTGTAACATGGGCCTTGCATTAGGGTTCTAATTCTTCCTTAACTGGTTAAGAAGGACTAACCCTAGTGTTAATGGACAAGTCCCCCTCAAGTTGTCTTACAAACCATAAAATCCACCTCTTAATATTACCATTAACTAAAATCCACTTTAATAAAGGCTTTGTTTGGTCATGAGGTTAATCCCTAATCATGGATTAAGTTGAGGAGCCTTCCTCAGCTTAAATGTTCTCATCTATTATCCTTCTATTAGGATGGTGTAATGGGTCCATTAAATCCTTGATTATGGCTTAAACTCATTACTTAACACTAAACAAAAACTCCAAAAAACATCTAAATAAATGTAAGTAGGTTAATGATCTTAATCCTACATCATGGTGATTAAGTGTGAGGTGTTTACTTCACACTTAAGGTATTCTCATTACCCCTAATCAGAGGGAGGATGTGATGAGTTTACTAACCCTTGGTTTAGGCTTAAGCTCATTAACTTATGATAAACTTCAAAAGCAATAAAAGACTGAAAACACAAAAAACAAACAATAATCGTCTCCTCCGAGATTCTTTTCTTATCATTTTCACTCACAAACGAGAACTTGCTTCTTCCGTCTAATGCAAGACAGTTTGCACCTGAGCCAGACAGGTCATACACTTGAGCATAGACAAGTGAGCATTTCACAAGTCAATTTATCTTTCAGTCTCTTTGAGTCGAACTACGGTGTTCTGACTTCCTCATTGCACGAGAGGATACGTAGGCATAACTTAACAGTTATCGAACAAAAGTCTCTGTATATTCCCCCCTCTTCCAGCATTATTCATTAAGCCTCATAGTCTTGAGCTTCACATTCCTTATTTACACTAACACTCATTATTTCACTTCACATTTCTTCAGCACTGACACTTGTATTCTTTTTTCCAGCTTTTGCACACAAAATAGCACTGACACTACCCCTTTAAAACACAAATCTTTCAAGCGTGGATCCCGTCGAGTACGGCGGACAATCTGGGTGCTAATACCTTCCCAGGTTGTAACCAACCCCCTTTCTCAGTTTCTCTGGTTCGCAACCATCTTATCTATCTTTCTAGGTTTATGCAGCATTACCTTTCCTTCGGGATAAAAATGCCTAGCTGGCGACTCTTTTCAGTTCACCCTTGTGTTCTCTCTTTTGCCGACCGTTCGCGTCTGTACCCTATTTGACCTAGCCTCATTTAGTGGGAGTGACACTGAGCAAGATGTATGAAGAGGGCTCGTCTGTCCTGGGTTTTATTCACCTGGCGTAACAGGTTTGTATTTTATCCACATGGCGTAACAGGTTTGTTTGTAGGAAGCTCGTCTGCTCCGTTTGATGCTGAATTTACAGAAGGTTTTGGTTCTGAGTTATTTTTTTACCACAACAATGGTCTCAAGAAGTTTGTTATATTGAACTGGGTTTATTTCCCATTCCCTTTCTTATTCTCCGGCAGAGTGCAAATTTTTGGTTCTTATGAATATTCAATCACAGTTCATCTCGAACGGCCGAGATCCTAGACTATCATCCTTTTCAGATTAACAGATGTTTGAATAGGGGCAACTGTAACACCCTAAATTTTCCCTCTCCCTTTTATCATCATTTCCACATCATAATCATCATAAGCATATCATATCCTTCGCATCTAGCATAGAAAGGTGAGGCATAACACTCACATTGGGCATATGATTAATCATATGGGGATTTGAAGCTTTGCAAGTCAAATAAAGAGGCCAAGTGACATTTCAAGAGTTCCACAAGGTGTCCTCATGTCATATGCAAGGCCAATATAATTTACAAAAGTCAAGAAGGGCAGAAGATCATCAGAGGATCAAGGATGCAACAATCTCCTACACAGATGAATTTTGAATTAGGGTTTTGCCTTTGGGCAGGGATTTCTTATACCTTTGACTAATTCTTGTGGTCAAAGTATTTATATGATATTTGAAGCCTATGGATGGAATTTGGTGAGAAAGTTCATTAAGGAAGTCAGTCAAATCATCAATTACTTGTAAAGGAAGAAATTAGTCAAACTGAGTATCTGAAAAGTCAACTGTGAAAATTCAAGGGGTCCAATCATATTTTTCAAGCTAAGGGATGTTATTAAGGTCAAGGAAGAGGTTCGATGGTCTCAAAATTCAAGAATAAAGAGGTTTTGCAAGACTTTCCATTTTTGGCACAAGGCTTGTAATGAAAATGTCCATTTTTAGTAAGTTTTGCCCTAATTTTAAAGGCTTTCTTTCACAACCATAATGACTCCAAATGGATTTTCTTTAAACATGAAAGTTGTAGGGTATGCTCTCCCATTTTCAAAAAGTACAAGAACTTGTCCATAGCATTTATGATTGAAAAGTTATGATCAAGGGAAGTTTGGCCATTTTTAGGGTTTTACATGAATTATCATTTTACACCAAGTTGCAAAAAACCTTGTAAGTCATTTCTAAGTTGATCAATGGGCAAAGTGAGGTCACAATATCACAATTAATTGCATAAAGAATGTTTGGCTCAAGAGAAAACCTCAAAATCGTGCATGGGATGCATGATATTTCACTTAATGTAAAAATGCATGATCATTCATAAAGCATGACTCAAATATCCAAAGGCCAGGATTATCTCATTTATGAATCAAGGGCTGGATGAGATTTGAGCATGTGCAAGGAAAGAATGAAGAGCACTAGAAAATCACTCCATGACACAACTTTTTCATTTTAGCAAAATCACTCTTCCCTCACTATCCTCACGTGCATTCTCTTCACAATTCAAAACACTGAAAGCATGCACACTATATAAGAAGGCTAAGGTTTCATTTCATCAGGAATCACCACCATTCTCTCACTTCAAACTTTTTTCTCCATCTTCATTTTCATTTCATCAGGAATCACCACCATTAATTCAAGCAAAAGGTCAAGAGTTCACAAAGTGCCATTCAAGTGCAGTTGCTTTCGAATTGCAAGATCCAGAAAGTTTCAAGCTCTCTCTTACATTTATTTTGCAATGAGAAGCCAATGGAGGTTGATCTGCAACAAGAGGAGGTTTATCTTGAGCTATTTTGAGAGTTGCAACTTTCAGGTAAGCTCTAAATTTATAGATCTGGAAATGATTTTAGTTGTGTGCATTTTGATCTATATGATGCGCTGGTTACACTGATGTGGTTAGAATTGAAAATGAGTTAGAATTGAGTGTGATATATGGATTTTAAGTTTGATGTATGATTATATTTGGTTCGATCCAGCTTGTATGATGATCTATTTGAAAATCTGAGCTCATATTTTAAATCTACATGTCTTGATTAGTTAATCTGGAGTGTTTCATTCATTTCTGTGTTTGTTTGTTCTTGGCTATGAGTTTTCCGGTGACCGGAGCTAGGGCTTCGTCACCGGATTCTGGAAATTCAAATTGAAGAAGATGACTTCCAGGCCATTTGATGTGTTTGATCTGGACAGAGGAGACGTTGCCAGCGCATAAAATGGAGAGCCTCCCTCTCACGTGTGTTATATTTTCTGAATAATGTAGTTTGCTTGTCACTACACCATAGCTATTGTGCACCCACACGCGTATCCTTCTGATTGTTGACTTGTGTATTTTTTTCTTGATCTTGATGACTGAATCCTATATGCTGCCTTGATCCATTGGCTCATGATTTTCCCTGATTTTCTGAATTTCCACCATAAATAATTGTGTCCTGCGCTAGATCCATTGGGCTTTCCTGCTATTAACGCCCCCATTTTTGTGAGCCCAAACATTTATAACTGGATTATCCTACTGATTGCACCCCTCTCACCATTTCTTTTATTTTTATTTCATTTTTTTTCTGTTTGCTTTTTAATTTTTAAAAATAGCTAGAAGTTCCTAAAAAATCACCAAAAGTTCATGAACATTAATTTTAATTTTCTTTATTTTTGTACGTTTTTATTTTCAATTTATTTTTAATTTTCGTATTATAATTAATTGTTTAGTTTAACTTTCCTTTTAATGCTTTTAAGAAATTCAAGATGTCTTGTTTAATTTCTATTTTGATCATAGATTGGAATTTTGACATGGTTCTTTTTGCTCTGGATTAGTAACATGGTGTAGTTTGCTGTTGATTTATCTCATGATTTTTAGGAATTTGTATGTGGATTTTTGTCAAGTTGCTTTGGAATGAAGTTTCAAAACCCTAATTCTTGTTTATGAAGTTCTTTGACCTAGTTTGCTTTTGCTTTTGATCCTTTTCTTTTGGTATGATGTTATCACATGATTAAGGAACCTTGGTGCTTAATTGTAGAATTTTTGAATGCATTTTTGATTTAATATGAGTTTCCTTGTTTGCTTGCCTTATTTTGCTTCCTTTCTGGTCACATGCTTGTTTCTTAGGCTAGGAGGGCACTTGTGACAACTCCTATAGGATGTTTAGAACCTTTTTAGAATGAGGATAGGTCCCCTGGTCTTTGTTTGATGTTTGTGCCTTGAGATGTTTTTTGTTACTTGTCTTTGAAGTTTATACACCTATGTACATGTTCACTTCACCTCTTATGTTTATGTGTTTCTCCTGTTGACATTGATTAAACTTGTATGCTTCCTTTCTTGATATCTTGTGTTGCTTAGGCACATTTTTGGCATGTTAGGGTTCTGGTCTTGAGATGTTTAATGCTTGATTGGCTTGTATGTTAGGTGTTACCTCGTGTATGCTTAGCCTTTCCATAACCAACTAGTGTTGCCTTGTAATGATTTGTTTGCTCTACTCCTTCCTTGTTATTGTGTGATGTATCTTAGCATATGATGGAGGTGAGTCACTTCTGGTTGTGATGTGTAGAATTGATCTTTTGTTTGATTACATCTTATTTGAACTCATTTGGTTTTATCTTATCATGTGTGAATAATTCTAACCATTTCAGGGGCTCATGGTAAGTGAAGTGTGGATGATGTCCACATTTCAATTCTTCATCTCCTCTTTTTTATTTTACTTTCTCACTCGTGATTGTGATGTGCCTTATGCCATCTTGTGATCAACTTCTTCTCTTCTCCCTTTAGAAGTAACTTATCTCTTTTAGAGGAGTAAGTTGCATTCTAACTTTCTTTCTCTTCTCCTTTTCTTCTTCTTTCTTATTTCCTTATTCTTTATTAGGATAGAGTTCAAACCATACTAACTTAGGATTCCCATGCATGATAACATTTAGGGTTGTTAGTCCTCCCTTTAGTTTTTACCTTTGAGATCCTTTTGGTGCTCTCTCTTTCTCATCTTCAAACAAAAAACCTAAAAAACATTTAATAATAGTTGAGGTGACCTCTACCTTTTGTCACTCTCTCAAAGAAAGCCTTAAAAAAATTCTTAACTTTAATTCACAAAAAACACTTAATAATACAAACAAGTTAGTGAATTTAAATCATAATCTTATGAAACAAGTTTGAGGATCTTCTTCATTCTTGATGGACTTGTTACTCATTCTATTTTGGGATGTGGTAATAAGGACATGTTCCTTAGAAAAGGATTTGTCTTCACTTCCTTGTGCCACACTCATAAAAAGCTCCTAAAAACACTGGACAAAGAATAAATGTCTCTCCTTCTGAACTTCTCTTCTCATCACCCTCACTCTCAACGTACGAACTTGCTCATACTTATCATTTTGCAAGACGGTAATACACTCGTCGTCCGAGCCAGCAACACCTGAGCATTGACATAAGCAGTTCAAGCCTTAAGACACAAGCAATCTTCTCCACCCATAGTTAGGGGAACTACGGCGTCTTTGATCCTCATGTCCAGATGAGGTACGTAGGTAGCAGGGTAGGGCCCGTTTGAGTATTCTTTTATTTTACCTACATTTCCCCTTTTATTTTATTTTCTCCAGTTCCAATTCCTTTCTTTTTTGCAGCAGCTTTCATTCCTTCACCCTTTGAAACATTTTCTTTGCAAGCGTGGATCCCGTCAGGTACGAAGGACGATCTGGGGTGCTAATACCTTCCCAGATCGTAACCGACTCCCAAACCCAATTTCTTTGTTTCGCAGGACCCGTGTCCTTCCTTTTCTTTTCTTTGGTTTGTGCAGCATTACCATTCCCGTTCCTTCGGGATAAAAATGTCTGGCTGGCGACTCTACCTTTTCCGCGCCGCTTTCGTGTTTGTACCAGGATGGAAATCCAGGGAGCGATAGAAGGGATCAGTAGAAATTGAGATAGGAGTCCTGGTATGAATGTGCCCCTTGCTTAGTAAGAGTGGAAACAAATCAACATATGTTGTAGGTATAGGGTCAATTGTTAGAGCCCTGGAATACCCATTGTTGTTGAATTGCGAACGAGCATGTTGAATAGGTTGTTTCCTTTTTTGATACTATTGTTGATTAGAAGTGCTTCGAGCGACCTGAGGTTGATACGTAGGAGCTACAACTGAGGTAATAATAGGAGATATCTTCTCCGCTTGATGAGGTGCAAATCTTTGTCGCTGTTTTCCCAGAGATATATTACTATTGTCCTGTTCCTTCTTCTTCGGAAAGGAACTCCCATATCTTTTGTTTGAACTTGAATGTTCAACGTCCTTTGTTAAACATCCTTCTCTTACTGCCTATTCTAAACATACTCCCATGTTTACCATCTCGATAAAATCACTAGGTGCGCTTGCAACCATCCGTTCATACTAGAATGAACTCAATATCTTGAGGACAATTTTTGTCATTTCTTTCTCTTAGAGAGGAGGAGAAATTTGAGCAGCAATTTCATGCCATATTTGCATGTAGTCTCTATAGGTTTCATTACCCTTCTGAGACATTGCTCTGAGATGGTCCCGATCGGGAGCCATATCCAAGTTGAATTTATACTGTTTGATGAAAGCATTTCTGATATCCTGGAAGTTGTTGGTATTTGTACGATTGAGCTTCATGTACCAACAAAGCGCTACCCCGATCAAGATATCCTGAAATTAGTGAATCAGTAGCTTAGGATTGTCCATTTGAGTGGACATTTTCCGAGCGTACATTGTCAAATGACTTTGAGGGAAAGAATCACCCTTGTATTTCTCAAATTCAGGCACATTAAATTTGTGTGGTATTTGAGGATTTGGGACTAAGCAGAGATATGTCACGTTGCTTCCAAACAACTCTTGTCCTTTGATAGATTGCAATTCCCTTTGTAATATTGCGTACTGTTCTTGGAATTCGTCCATCCTTTCGATTCCTCCCCCATCACTTGGAGCAGGAGAGTACCTTCGACGTTTTGAGGTAATGTGTACTGATAACATTATTTTAGTGTGTTACTTTTCCCTATTTTGCATAACATTTTAATTTGTGTTTTTATGAACTTACTGCATTTTTAGTTTAATTTCTCTTTGAGTTAATCTTAAGCATAATAGGTACTTCTTTTATGTTTTCTTTGGTATTTTGTTAAGATTGAAGTTGCTGAAGGCAAGATGAGGCATGGCCTTGGAAGATTACTGCTGAAGCAATAGTGGAAGATGAAGGAATCTGAGTAACTGATTAATTTTTAATCAATTAACTCAATGATATTTGAAGGATAATTTTTAATTAGTATAAACGATGTTTTCAAGTTGAAATGATGTGTTGTTTAGTGTCTTATTTTGTTATGTGTTTTTATGCTATATACTTGCTTCTTAAAGTGATCAACTAGGAAAAAGGTAAAAGCTTGTTATTGAGGGATACCCAATAAACAAGTGGATTTCATAACAAAAGGGGTTAATAAAGTAGGATAGAGATATTCACTTAATTCAACTTACTTAGAGATAAGAAGTTGAGACCATAAAGACTTTTCTGAATTAAAACCAGACACATATTAGGGTTATAATTGTGGCTTAGAGATTTGTTCCTATGCCTTAGGTCACGTTTTGAAATTTTTAGGCTTGACACTTCACATCATGGAAACTTCTCAGCATCAACTATACTAATAGATTTTAACTCATCAACTACTCTCTTGACTATTTTACATACTTATTTCTATTACTTTCTGTTTTTGCTGTGTGTGACATCTTTGCCATTAATCATCTTATTATTTTGTTACCTTTCTCATATTATCTCTCTTAATTAATTTATTACTTAGTTAAATTAGATCCTTCCACTTCCTTGTGGGTTCGACCTTTACTTTATCACTTATTGCACTCTAAAGCATGTATACTTGCATGTGATAACAATTGCTTGAAAAACCTTTTACAAATTAATATCATTCTTTGAAAAACTAAGTTTTAGAGCAACAAGTTTTTGGCACCATTGTCGGGGAAGTGTGAATAATTTGATTTATTACAAGTTATAATTTTTCTTAAGATAGATTTTATTTGAGCCTTTAACGTTTGCTAGGATTTGGTGTCCCAACAGGCTTAAGCTATTTCATGCGTAGGTCGTGACCATGAGTTTGCAGTGGACACCATGAACCCAAAAGAGTTCTTAATGCATGAAGAAGATTGTTACGTTCTCAACAAATAACTGAGGGATCTGCAACCATAACCGTGGCTGAGATTATTGGGGATGTGCTTGAAGGAGATACAGACGGAGAAAGCTTTTCGTCATCTGACGAATCATATCACAAAGAAGCCATGGCAGAGCCAGACATCATTGGAATTTCTAATGACCGAACATGTAGCATCCGAGACTACATAATTTTTTATCCAAATGCTATGAATACTGGCATAGTAAGGTCAGCCATCACTAGACCACAGTTTGAGTTCAAAATTATGATGTTCCAAATGTTGCAAGCTGTTGGAATTTTTTTTGGATCTCCTCATGAAGACCAACACCTACATTTGAAGTACTTCATAGACGTTGCTGACAACTTCAAGATCATTGTAGTGCCCAAAGATGATTTTAGGCCCAGGCTGTTTCCTTACTCCTTAAGGGATAGAGCTAAGAGATGGCTTAACTCTTTGGAGCCCAATTCCATTACTACATGGAATGCCTTGGCAAAAAATTTCTAGCCAAATACTTCCCTCCTTCCAAGAATGCAAAAAAGAGAAATGAGATCACATCATTTAGGCAAGGAGATGATGAATCATTGTACGATGCATGTGAAAGATACAAGGAGGTGTTAATACAATGCCTCATCACGGGGATACCCATCTGCATACAACTTGAGACTTTATACAATGGATTAAATCTATCCTCAAGGAATATGTTGGATGCATCCAATAGAGGAGCACTTTTGCCTAAGTGCTATGATGATGGTTACAAGTTGATTGAGAACATTACGACCAACACATATCAATGGCCAGTTGCTAGGGAAAATGCAAGCTCCACTTAGAAGAAGCCAGCTGGAGTGCATGAGGTCATTAAGACGACAACTCTTTCTTCCCAGATTGCACAAATTCACCAAATTATGAAGAATATGATTAGCCCTAATGCGACAAAACTGAACCTGTGAAGGTAGTTACAAATGCGATTGAGGTTGCCTGTGTATACTGTGGATGACCACATCTATTTGAAGAGTTCTCAGCCAACCCAATGTCTTTAAACTATGTTATAAACCCCAACAACAACAGATACATCAACCTTTACAGTAATACTTATAACCCAGGATGGTGCAACCATCCAAACTTTTTATAGAGCAACAATCAGAATCAGCAGAAGCCCGCAGTCACAACACTTAAAGTCCCTCTTGGTTTTTCTAACTCTAGAGAATCAAGGACCCCTCTGGGGTTAATCAAGGAATTCACCATCTAGATAATGTTCTTAAATCCTTTATTGAGGAGGCAAATAACCAGTTCCAATCATAAGGGGCGAGCATCAAGAACTGGGAAATCAAGTTGGACAAATAGTTATGACTTTGAATGCAAGAAACCAAGGAGCTCTCCCTAGTTCTATTGAAACTCCCAATACTCAATCTGGAGTGAAGAGTGTTGAGACATGCCAAGTTCTGAAGTTTTTAAATGGGAAAGAAGTTGAAGAAAGAACCAAGGAGGCAAGCACTGACTTATCTATGCATGACAATTCTGGAGCAAGAAACCAAATTGATGAAGAACCGTCTTCATCTGGGAACCATAAGAGAAAAGAGGCTAAACCTAATGCAGAATCCTACTCAAGGAAGGATAAAAGAGTTGCCTCTGAACTTGATAGGCCACAAAAAATTGTTCAAGAAAGGCCTCCACCTCCTTTTCCACAAAGGATAAAAAAGGCCAAAGAATAACAACAATTTGAAAAGTTCATGGAGATCGTGAAGTAGCTGCATATCAACATACCATTAGTTAATGCCATCCAACAGATGCCAAACTATTTAAAGTTTATGAAGGATGTGCTAACAAAGAGGAAGAGAGTTGGATAATTTGCTACAGTTTCTCTCACACAAGAGTGTAGCCAACTAGTTTAAGGAAAACTTCCTCCAAAACTCAAGGTACCTGGGAGTTTCACTATCCCATGCACCATTGGATATACGTTCTATGGAAAATCTCTTTGTAATTTGGGAGCTAGCATAAATATTATGCCCTTATCCATTTTCAAGAAGATGGGGATATGAGTTGTCAGACTTACAACCATCACCTTGTAGTTGGCTGATTGGAGTCTTTGCTATCCACAAAGAAAGATTGAAGATGTGTTGGTTAGGGTTGACAAGTTTGTTTTCCCTGTTGATTTCCTTATTATGGACTTTGAAGCTGATGAAGAAACTCCCATCTTGTTAGGAACACCTTTCCTAGCAACGAGTAGGACCTTGATAGATGTAGAAAGAGGTGAACTCACAATAAGGGTAGAATAGGAAGCAAGTAGCCTTCAACATATGTAATACTCTACAGTACCCAGATGAGGAAATAACTTATTGTTCCATGATCATCTAGTCTTAAGGGTTTGATCCTTAAAAATATTCTCAAGACTAGTGATGTTTTAAAGGTTGATTTGAAGGAAGTAGAAAAAAAGGAATCATTTATGGTTCCTTGCTGAAATGAGAGGATGAATCTATCAAAGTGATTGAATCCACCACTATTTCTCACAAGCAACAAATTCCTTCCATAGAAGAACCTCCAGAATTGGAACTTAAACCCCTGGAGGAGCATTTGCAGTATGCATATTTGGAAGAAGGACAGAAGTTGCCAGTTATCATTTTAATAGATCTGCAAGAAGAACAGAAGGAGCAAGTAATTGCACTATTGAAGAGACATAAGAAGGCCATTTCTAGGAAAATTTCCTACATAAAGGGAATTAGTCCACCAATTCGCATGCACAAGATCTTGTTGGAAGATAATTCTTAAAATAACATTGAGAGCCAAAGGAGACTAAACCCAATCATGAAGTTTGTTGTGAAAAACGAGATCATCAAGTGGCTGGATGCAGGAATCATCTATCATATCTCAGATAGTATATGGGTGAGCTTAATTTAGTGTGTTTTGAAGAAATGTGGCATGACATTGATCACCAATGAGAAGAATGAGCTTATTCCAACCAGAACTCTCTCTGGCTAGAGAATCTATATGGACTACAGGAAGCTGAACAAGGTTACAAGGAAGGATTATTATACCTTGCCTTTCATAGACCAGATGTTGGATAGACTGGATGGAAAAAAGTATTACTACTTTCTAGATGGATATTCAGGCTAAATCAGATTGTCGTAGCCCTTGAAAATCAATAGAAAACTACATTCACCCGCCCTTATGGCACATTCGCTTTCAGAAGAATGCTGTTTGGAATATGCAATGCACCAAATACCTTCCAACGGTGTATGATGGTCATCTTTTAAGATATCAAAGAGAGTTCCATGGAAGTTTTCATGGATGATTTTTCTGTCTTTGGAGAATCATTCCATGATTGTCTAAGGAATTTGGAGTTGGTACTGAAGAGATGTGAATAGAATAATTTGGTTCTCAATTGGGAGAAGGGTCACTTCATGGTCAAAGAAGGAAATATTGCTTGGACATAGAATTACAAAAGAAGGATTAGAGGTGGACCAAGCCAAAATAGAAGTAATTGAAAAGCTTCCTCCCCTAGTCAACATCAAAGGAATTAGAAGTTTCTTGGGGCATGCTGGATTCTATAGGAGATTTATAAGATATTTTTCAAAAATAACCAAGCCCCTATGCTAGCTGCTATAATATGACACACCTTTCATCTTCAATAAGGTGTGCCTTGAATCTTTTAATCTGTTGAAGCAAGCATTCATTATTGTGCCAGTGTTAAAGACCCCTGATTGGTCTAAACCATTTGAGTTAATGTGTGATGCTAGTGACTTTGCCATTGGCGTTGTTTTAGGTCAAAGGCATAACAAAGTATTTCACACCATCTACTATGCAAGAAAAACATTAACTGAGGCACAAATCAATTACACTACACCTGAGAATGAGTTGTTGGCAGTAGTGTTTTCCTTTGACAAGTTCAGACCTTATTTGGTAGGAACTAAAGTCATTGTGTACACGGACCATGCAGAAATTAAATATTTGATTGGAAAGAAGGATTCCAAGCTGAGGCTAATAAGATGGGTTCTTTTGTTACAAGAATTCGACATGGAGATAAAAGATAAGAACGAAGTTGAAAACTATGTTGTTGACTAACTTTCAAGATTACTTGAGGAAGCATAATCTCTGAATTGTGAAGACATCAAATAAAATTTTCCTGATAAGAAGTTGCTGCTGATTTCTGATGGCGTGAAACCTTGGTACGCTCATATTATTAATTACCTAGTCAGTAGGGTCATTCCACCAAAATTCAGTTACCAACAGAGAAAGAGGTTTTTCCACACCATCAAAAGTTATTTCTGGGATGAGTCTTATCTATACAAGAAGTGTGTTGACATATCTTGTCAGCCTGCCATGAGGCTGTCGCTCCCGAAGATTTGCATCCCGGTACAGGCGCGAACGGTCGATGAAAGAAGAGAAAGAAGGTGACATGAAAAGAGTCGCCAGCTAGGCATTTTTATCCCGAGGGAAAGGTAATGCTGCATAAACCTGGAAAGATATGGATAAGACGGTCGCGAACCAGAGAAACTGAGAAAGGGGGTTGGTTACAACCTGGGAAGGTATTAGCACCCAAATTGTCCGTCGTACTCGACGGAATCCACGCTTGAAAGTTTGTGTTTAAAAAGGGGTAGTGTCAGTGTTATTCTATGTGCAAAATCTGGAAAATAATACAAGTGTCAGTGCTGGAAAGAAGTGAAGAAAAGGAGTGTCAGTGTAAGAAAAGAGTGTAATGCTCAAGACAATGAGGCTTAAAAGAATAATGCTAGAAGATGGGGAATATACAGAGACTTTTGTTTGATAACAGTTAAGTTATGCCTACGTATCCTCTCGTGCAATGAGGAAGTCAGAACACCGTAGTTCGACTCAAAGAGACTGAAAAAATAAATTGACTGATGAACTGCTTGCTTGTCTATGCTCAAGTGTATGACCTGTCTGGCTCAGGTGCTAACTATCTTGCATTAGACGGAAGAAGCGAGTTCTCGTTTATGAGTGAATGAGGTGAGATAAGAATCCCGGAGGAGACGATTATTGTTTGTTTTTGGTATTTTCAATCTTTTATTGCTATTTGTGTTTGTCATAAGAAAATGAACTTAAGCCTAAACCAAGGGTTAGAAAACTCATCACATCCTCCCTCTGATTAGGGGTAATGAGAATACCTTAGGTATGAAGTAAGCACCTCACACTTTAATCACCACGATGTAGGATTAAGATCATTAACCTACTTGTGTTTATTTAGATGTTTTTTGGAGTTTTGTTTAGTGTTAAGTAATGCGTTTAAGCCATAATCAAGGATTTAATGGACCCATTACACCATCCTAATAGAAGGATAATAAATGAGAACATTTAAGCTGAGGAAGATACCTCAACTTAATCCATGATTAGGGATTAACCTCATGACAAAACAAAGACTTTATTGAAGTGGATTTTAGTTAATGGTAAGATTAAGAAGTGAATTTTATGGTTTGTAAGACAACTTGAGAGGGACTTGTCCATTAACACTAGGGTTAGTCCTTCTTAACCAATTAAGGAAGAATTAGAACCCTAATGCAAGGCCCAAGTTACAAGCTTGATGTCTTAGTGATTATTAGATGGATTGATTAAGAGATTTGAACACATTAAGGGTTTAACACTTAGGATTAAATTTATACACCCCATCCTAAGAGAAGGATGCAGGCATAATCTTAATCACAAAGCCTTAAAACCTTGAAGGTTTAGTCCCTGATTATAAGGTTAGAAGAGGAGACACAAAAGATGACACAAAGGTAAAATTAATGGGGAGACTAATCACACCCTAATTGTTAACATTCTTGGATGTTCCTAGGGTTTATGAGGCTTGCAAGAGGCCTTCAAGAAGAACCACCAAGGAAGAAGCAGATGAAAGGAGGAGAAGTAGAAGAAACAAGTCAACTTACTTCACTTAAGAAGATAAGTCGCTTGAAGAAAGAAGGTGAAGGAGGAACATGAATGAGAAAGCTCACTCTAATACAAATACAAAATGCAGCAATGAATTCATAAGAGAGATGAGAAGAGATTGTGAGAAGTGAAGGCAAATTCACTTCTCAAAGTAACTTACCACCTGAAAAGTTAGTAAAAGGAAATGAAATGAAATGAAAATGAAATGAATGCAAGGATGCAAACCAAAACCAGAAGCACCTTCATGATGCAAATGATGCTAAGAGATGATGCAAAGTCATACCAAATGCTATGGATGATCATACAAAGGATGAGAATGCAAATGAAGCATAAAGGAAGCATGAAAGTTCATGAATGCTCATGGAATGTGATCAATGCATAACATAGCAAATGGATGAGGAAATGATCAAACATGATTCTAATGTGCCCTAAGATGTCTTAGAAGTCCATTGGATGCAAGGAATGTCATGGAAAGTTCTTATATGAATGCTTATGCAAAATGTATGCAAAGGAAGGTGAGAAATTAGGGTTTTCATGCAACATGAGATGCAAAACTCAAAAACAGAAGCAAATGACAAGATAAAAAATTGAAAATGCAATCAAAAGAACCCTAACCCCATATGATTTCACACCCCAAAGGAGGAGACCTAACTCTTAACCCTAAGGGACTTATGATTTTTCTAAGTTTTATAGGGTTTTGAGGTACCTAAAGGGAAAAAATGCCAATCAAATCAAAAAGGCAGAAGAAATTCATTACAAAATTATGTTAGAAACTACATTTCAAATGAAGAACAATGCAAAAAGAACCATTGTCATACCATTCTTGGTTAGGCAGAAAATAATTCTTGAAGTTAAGGTTCAAAAATGGGATTTTATGAACCCTAAATTCAAAGAAAAAATGTCAAAATGATTCAAAACCAAAATGAAATTTCTGTGGATGGTATGACAATGTCTCTAAATGTTTAAAGATGCAACATGAATTTTTTGGGATTTTTTAGAAACCTAAATGATATTTTAATTAATTAATTTTCATTAATTGATTAAAATTAACAATTAAATGTCTAAAAAATGATTTTTTTTAATGAAAAAAATAAAAATAAAAATATTTTTAGGTTGAGAAAATCATTTGGAATTAAAATACTGAATAAAAATATTTTTGGCATTTTTTTAACTATTTTAAATAATTCGTACAAAATAAATAAGAAAAATGTGGAATAAAAATGAATTAAATAAAAGTAAGCTGAATCAAGGGCTCATATTCAAAGTTGAGAGATTTTGGTTGACTGGCGCGTGAATGGGTGGACAGGATTCACTCTGGGCTGATTTTCATTAACTAATTAATTAATCATTAATTAAACAAAATTAGGGTTTAATGATGGCATCTGGACCATTCAAACACGCGGAGAAGCTCAATCCTACGGCCAGGATTCAAATAAAACCCTAAACTTAATTAAAACACTAATGACCTTCAGGTGACCAGAACAGTGTTCCGGTCATCTTTTCCGGCCATCCATTTCCCTATCTCACTCAAAACCTCACCCCAAACCCTCTAAAGCTCCATAATCACTCAACAAACATCAAGGAACAAGAATCCAAGCACGAAATCCATTTATTTTTAGAAACAAGCATGAATCGAATCAATCTCTTTTTAGGTCAAAAATTTCAGAGATTCGGTTCATGCTCATCTCTTCACCATTTTCAAAAATAACAAGTGCAGTAGAATCAGGGGATCATGGGGAACATTTCTATAACTTAAAAAGAGATTTCTGGAAAAAAAGTTTGAGATGGCTACCTGAGTTGAAGCTTTGAGATTCTGAGCTTTCAAGGACTCTCCTTTGTGCAAGTCAACTTTAATGAACCCCCTGAGGATGATGTGAAGCTTGAAAAGCTTTGAGAGTGGCTAATTTGTGTTGGATGGTTCTGGTTTAGCAGAAATGGAGGTTTGTGTGTGTGGTGATTCATGCTGTTTCAAAGGGTGGGTTTTGTTCTATGGATGAAGGGTGATTTGTTGGTGAAGGAGTTTCTGGATTTTGTTAAGTTTTGAGGTTGTTTCGAAGAGAACAAGTTTGTGCACAAAAATGTGAATCTAATGTTGTGTGTGTTCTCAGCTTGTGTGATGCTTGTTTTTATGATCCTTATGCAATCCCTAAACTATTGGAATGGGTCAGAAGACTTGACATGCACTGTGGGAATGGTATGGAGCAATTGGCGAAAAAGTCAATAGTTGGTGTACTTCAAGCATGGGCCATGGCAGAAGCAATTTTAGGGTTGCTCTGAGTTCAGTTGTCTTCAAGGATGGCCATGGGATGAATTAGAGTGATCAGAAGTGAATGGATGGTGAGATGTCACATGTTTTGCATTTTCACAACTTGTTGCACTTTGAGATATTTGGTCATGGAGATGTCTCATTCAATGCTGAATTTTGGTCATGAAGTGTTACATGATGTTGCTAAGATGCTTTGAGATCATTTAGAAACCATACCAACCCTTAGAGATCACTCTTGCAAGAATCCCTCTTTTGAGAATTTTATGAAAAATGGATTATGGAAGCTTGTGATCCAAGGCATGAAACTTTGTGAATTTTGTGCAATTCTGATTTTGGCAAGTTGAAATATGTTGTAATGATGCATAGAAATCATTTAGAGGTCTTGAAAGTGCTTAGAACTTGAATTTGCAAAAATCCCTCTTTGGCATGAAACTTGAAATTATGTGATTTTTGCCAACTTTGGAAAGCCATAACTTGAGTTCCATAATGAATTAGATTTTGTTATTGTACTTTTTGAAAAGGGAATGATCCAATCTACAACTTTAATGACCAATAATTTTTCATTTGAAGCATTTTTGGTTGAGAAAGAGGAGGTTGAAAAACTTTCCCAAAATGGAAAGTTTACATTACAAGTCATTTCCATTTTTGGCAACTTTTGGCTTAGCTCCTTTTTCTTCAATTTTGTGAACTTCTAAGCACTTATAAGATCAAATAAAGATCAAAGAACTTCAATTTGATGAAAATACCCCTTTGGTTCCATTGTTGGGGGCCTCAGATGCCCTGATTTTGACTTAACTTGCCCAAGAAGTTACCCAATGAACAGATGACTTCCACAATGAATTTCTTCATCAAACTTGATACACATGATCCTTATAACATCTTAAGAACATTAGAAACAAGAATGGCCCAAAAAATTTGGATTTAAAGCCTCTGAAACCAAAACCCTAGTTTTGGTCATCTGTGCAGTGAAAACCCTAGCTCTGCTTCCATGCCTTGCTAGTTCTTGTGATCTCTTGACTTCCATGAACTTTTAGGGACATAATATGATGATAGAACACACATGGACCCTCTTGGAAAGCTTTGAGGCCTTTAGGATGGCTCAGGTGGAATCTTGGATTGCTCAGATCACAAACCCTAGATGCAGATGAACTTGAACTATGCAGATTACACAAATATGCAATATGAGGTGGTATGCTTATGATTATGCAAAATATGAAAGATCACAAGCCATGGTGTGATATGACTGAGGGCAAATTTGGGGTGTTTACAGCTGCCCCTATTCAAACATGAGTTAGCTGTGCAGGATGTAAGCGATTGGCTTAACAGACAAACAAGATAACTTGTGGTTGAATACCAAAGACAGTCCAAAATTTGCACTCGCTGGATAGAAGAAGAAAAGGGATATAAATTGTAAAAGGTAGTATAGTATGATTATCAAATGAAGGCGATGGAGGACGACCATCGAACAGAGGACGACTGCTGGGGATAAATCAATGAGTAAAGCAATGAAGGGGACGGCCGACAAGCTGGGGAAATTAAGAGATGGGGACGACCATCATGTAAAGAAACAAGATTCTCTGGGGGTTAAAGTAAAGGCAATGATGGGGAAGGCCATCAGGTTTGCAAAGTAAAGTAAACAACGATGGGGACGGCCATCGGGTTAAAGAATAAATGAAAAAAATTGATGAGGGACGGTCATCAAAGGTGAAGGACGATCACCTAGCAGGGGACGACTACTCTTTATCACGACATAGGACGAATGTCGGATAGAAAAGGTCGACGATGGGGACGTCCATCGGATAAGCATGATGAAGGACGATCATCAAGAGGTGAAGGACGATCACCTAGAAGGGTACGACTGCTCTCGGGGTTTATCATGACATAGGATGAATGTCAGATAACAAGACCAACGATAGGGACGACCATCAGATAAAATGATGAAGAGAAATCATCAAGAAGGTGAAGGACGATCACCTAGCAGGGGACGGCTGCTAAATATCACGACATAGGACGAATGTTAGACATAAAAGGGTTCCAATAATGGAGACTTCATTGGGGAAAGGATAAGGTACGGTCATCCAAAGGTGAAGGACGATCACTTGGCAGGGTACGGCTGCCGAAAGTATCATGACATAGGACGAATTTCAGATAGAAAAGAAGTTTTGATTGGTGAACACGGACGAGTGCTCACGCTTTTATGAAGCAAAGGTATAAGTGTTTGACACTGTGTATAGATTAAAAATGCGGACGAGCATCCTTAAGACTACGATACGGACGAGTATCGGTAGAAACAACGCTGACACATGTTCAGAGATGATGATACGGACGAGTATCAACTGGTTAACAAAGAACACGGACAAGTGTCAACTCTGAGGGGAAATAAGTGTGCATACAAGATATGCACGAGCATCTGTATGTGAAATTCTGGGATCAGATATGTGATGTCGAACCAGATGTTTAGATACTGATATCCCAAACAATAAATTAATGAGCTAGTAAATTAATTAACACAGGAAATTGTTAACCCAGTTCAGTGTATCTCCACACTTACATCTGGGGGCTACCAAGCCAGGAAGGATATTCAATATAAGTAATATTAATTATGGAGTTAAACCAATCAGTTTAATCCTTCACTTAATATCTACCCAAGGCAATTTCTACCTAAGACTCTACTTAGATATGAGTACCTACTCACTCCCCCTCAATCACACAGTGATCTTTTAACTTAATAAGTTTGAAGTCACACTTCAGACACACCAGCTTGATCTTACTTAATAGTTTCAATCAATACACAATTCACTTTTTGCTTAAAAGCTCATAAAGTGACTAACAAACAATTAAAACCTGCTTAAATAACTAGCTTCACAAACACCCTTGACAGTCTTCTTAAATTCGTGAGATTTTCTTGAGTGTTTCAGTTTCTTAAATAGATGCTTGGTTTGTGGGCTTTTTGCAAATTATCCAGACTTTGATAAATCCCACAGTTATCTCCTTGAATCAAGGTGAGTTAGTTTGTTATCTCCTTGAATCAAGGTGAGTTAGTTTTTTTGTTTCCTTTACACTGGAACCAGATAACTAAGCTTCCTAAAGAGGCGCCTTGGAGTGCTTATCCTTTTACAATTAATTCCAGATATTTACTCCTGATTTTAAGCACTTCTGTTACGCATCATTTAAGTCAGATAGCAAATTTGCGATGTCACAACATCTGCCAATTTCTAACATCTACAAACTCCCCCTTTGACTAATTTTTGGCTAACATATTCTTCTGGTTTTGTCAGAGAGCAGCGAAGTTCCTTTCTGTTGGATCATGTGAGAGCTAATAATTTGCTCCCCCTCAAACATGTATGTATACTTCTATGACTTGGCCCAACAGACTTTGATATACCAATGAAAATTCAAATTCAACTTAGTTCAGCAGACAGTCATTAACAGCAGACAGACATTAACAGCATTGTTCAATACACTTCTCCCCCTTGTTAGACATAAATTAGGGGCCAAACATTACAGAAACAGAAAAAAAACATTCAGAATTACAATGCAGAACAGACAATACATTTTCCACCAACACACGGCTTCACTCAGACTCTGTATCTTCTGTATTCTCTGTATCCTCAGAATCATCATCAGATCCATCAACATTCCCAGCAACCTCTTCTAGCTCCAGTCTTTGAATTAGGTCCTCAAGCTTCTTCTTCCTTTCATCCAGCTCTTTGCAGGTTGTCCTGAGCTCTGCAATTAGGGCTGCCTTTGATATAGGTGTCTTGACAGCAGATGTCTCAGCAGATGTCCCACCTGGTGCTTCAACATCTGCAACATGATGACCTAGAAACAGCTTGTAATGAAAGGACAGTGGACTCTCCCTTTTACAGACAGAATCCTTGTCAGTAAGGATTCCTAGATATTGGTTGAGAATTACCCCACAAAGTAGTGATGGGAAGGCTATTGGAAGCTTGATCGCTGAGGTTCCTGCATGCTTGAGAGTCTGGTCAAAGATATATGCCCCATAATCCAGCTTGGTTTGGGTGCCTACAGCACAGATAAACCTCCCAAGCCCAGTAGCTATAGATGAGGTGTGGTTGGTTGGGACCCAGTTGACTGTTCCAATTTTGTGCAGCATGGCATACTTCCTGGTTAACAAGCTGACTGAGAGTTTTCCTTTGACAGGCCATGTCTTGACCTGGTTAGCTGTGATTATTTTGCATACTTGATTGTCAGTCTTGCCAAGCTCAGTTGGCCCATCTGCTTCTCTCCCCAGGTACTGAATTATCACCCTAGGAGAAAAATCTACACATCTTCCCCTGACATATACTTTCCTGAAATCCTCATATTTCCCATCAGCACACCCTTCTTGTAAGTTAACTATGAATTCTTTTACCAACAGTTCATAACAAGGAGAAAATTTGGAGACAGTCTTGAACAGTCCAGCATTGGAGATTAAAATCAGTTACCTCAGTGCATTCCAAGGCATTGCTACCCAGCTCTCGTTCCAGAGCCACCCTTCTCTGATAGACATATTTCTACTTGCTTACACTGGAGACATGGTGGAAGGACACATTATCCACGGGTGCTTCAGGGACAGCAGTGGCAGTCCTAGGAGGTGCTGGCCTCTTTCTGGGTTGAGATGTTGGGACATCCTCCTCAACATCAGAGTCAGATGGAGTTGTGGCCTTCCTCTTCTGTGTGCTGACCTTACTCCATTGCTTTGTAGGTCCAAAAGCAGTTTTGACCTTGTCCTTCTTGGGAGTTGACTGTCTTTTCTCAGGAGTTGCATGAGCAGCTGGCTTCTTATCCTTCCTAGCTCTAAGCCTCTTGGCTATGCTAGGATCAACAGATGCTATGATCTCTGTGTCAGAATCCAATTCCAGGTTTTCAACTGGTGGAGGTTGGGAAGCCTCATTCTCAGCAGCTTGATCATCAGTAGCTTGATCATTATCATTTGGGGCTTTGTCCTGGCCCTCAGTTGTTTTAACATTGCTTAGGACATCCTGTGGAGCAGGTATGTCTTCTTCAGCTTGGTTGCTTGGGACATCTTGTGGAGCAGGCATACTGTTCAGGGGAACTGACACCCCAGTCACAACTCTTTGTTCCCCCGGGATCCTGGTTACAAGCTTTTTGATTGATGCGTCCACGTAAGCAGAAGCTTTGGGAGTACTGGAAGATGAAGGGGCTCCCTTACTTTTGCTGAAGACTGGCTCCTTGGGTCTTCTTGCATGGGGAGTCCTGGGCTTTTGAGCAATGGGAATGCTTCCTATGATCACATTTATAGGTGTAGCATCCATGGGTACTACAGACAATGGGGTGGCGTTCACTACGTCTTCCTGAATAAGACCCTCATCAATGGAGTTAGGGTTCTGATGTTGAGACATTTTTTCGATTGTAGTGGGAATGTATAAAGGTTTGGTAGATTTGGATGAGTTTAGAGTTTCAACTGTAGCATGCAAAAGTTTCAGTGGTGCTAATGAGAATGTGAGAAGCTGAAAGCACGTTTGTACATAAATAGAACCTGTTGCTATTGGACTTTTTAAAATTGGAATACAAACAGTTATTGGCCAGACTGGTGCTGCCATCTGGTGATCATGCCATACGATGTCATGAGATGCTGACACTTCTCCATAATTGCTATATGTCACATATGCAAACTCCCAATTTACCCCTTAGGTTTTCAAATTGGGTAGCATCCAAAGCCTTGGTAAATATGTCAGCTAATTGCAGCTCTGTGGCTACATGCTCCAATGTGACCACCTTCTCCTCCACAAGGTCTCTGATGAAGTGATGTCTGATATCTATGTGCTTAGTCCTGCTGTGTTGGATAGGAATTTTGGAGATATTAATAGCACTTAAATTGTCACAGTACAATGTCATGACATCTTGTGTGACATTGTATTCTGTGAGCATTTGTTTCATCCATACCAGCTGTGAACAACTGCTACCAGCTGCAATGTATTCAGCTTCAACAGTGGATAAGGACACACAATTTTGTTTCTTACTGAACCAAGAAATTAAATTGTTCCCTAGAAAGAAGCATTCTCCTGATGTACTCTTTCTATCATCAGCACTTCCAGCCCAGTCAGCATCACAAAACCCAGTGAGGATGGGTTCACAACCATGAGAGTACATTATGCCATAGTCACAAGTACCATTTACATATTTCAAGATCCTCTTAACCTGGTTTAGATGGCTCACTTTTGGTTCAGCTTGATACCTTGCACACACACCTACTGCAAAAGCTATATCTGGTCTGCTAGATGTAAGATATAGTAGACTTCCAATCATGCTCCTGTACAAGCTTTGGTCCACACTCTCACTTTTGTCATCCTTTGTTAGTTTTAGATGAGTGGGGGCAGGTGTTCTCTTGTGACTTGCATTGTCCATCCCAAACTTCTTGACAGTGTTCTTTGCATACTTGCTTTGGGATATGAACATGGAGTCCTCCATCTGTTTGATTTGCAGTCCAAGGAAGTAAGTTATTTCTCCCACTAGGCTCATTTCAAACTCAGACTACATTTGAGTCACAAAATGTTTAACCATCCTGTCTGACATCCCACCAAACACTATGTCATCCACATATATTTGAGCAATCATAACCTTTCCCTCTTCATCATTTGCAAACAGGGTTTTGTCTATTCCTCTTTTCCTGTATCCATGTTTAATGAGAAAGGTGGTCAGTCTTTCATACCATGCTCTGGTAGCTTGCTTTAGACCATACAAAGCCTTCCTCAGCTTATATACATGGTCTGGAAAGCTTGGATCAACAAATCCCTTTGGTTGCTCCACATATACTTCCTCATTAAGGTACCCATTTAGGAAGGCACTTTTAACATCCATCTGAAATAATTTGAACTTTAGGATGCAAGCAATTCCTAGGAGTAGTCTGATGGATTCAAGTCTTGCTACTGGTGCAAGAGTTTCATCAAAATCCACCCCCTCAATTTGAGTATATCCTTGAGCCATAAGCCTAGCCTTGATTTTTGTAACTACTCCCTGCTCATTAGACTTGTTTTTGTACACCCACTTAGTGCCAATCACATTAATGCCATCAGGCCTAGGTACAAGATCCCATACTTCATTCCTTGTAAACTGGCCTAATTCTTCCTGCATAGCAGAGATCCAGTACTCATCATTCAGAGCTTCCTTGATGTTCTTAGGTTCTATCTTTGAAACAAAGCAGGAGCCTGAGATCATCTCTCTTGATCTAGTGGTGACACCACTGTTGAGATCACCAATTATCAGTTCTTTAGGATGATCTTTCTGGATTCTGATGGAGGGCGGTTTGTTGGATTGCTCTGACATTGCCTGAGTTAAAGTGAAGTCAAGATTATCACTTTCTATTTCAACTTCAGTATGATTGTCAGCAGATGTTCCAACATCATCAGCAACATCTGTCTTTGCATAGGTATCATCAATAATCACATTTATTGACTCCATTATAACCTTGGTTCTGGAGTTAAATACTCTGTAAGCTCTTCTATTTATGGAGTATCCAAGAAATATCCCTTCATCACTCTTAGGGTCAATCTTCCTTCTTTGATCCCTATCAGCCAGAATGTAGCACTTACTTCCAAATACATGAAAGTACTTAACTGTAGGTTTTCTACCCTTCCAGACTTCATAGATGGTGGATAAAGTTCCCTTTCTTAGTGTGACTCTATTGTGGATGTAGCATGTTGTGTTCATAGCTTCAGCCCAAAAGTACAGGGGTAACTTCTTGGCATGAATCATGGCTCTAGCTGACTCCTGAATAGTTCTATTTTTCCTTTCTACAATCCCATTTTGTTGAGGGGTGATGGGAGAAGAATACTCATGGTTGATCCCTTCTGATGAACAGAAGTCTGAGAATTTTTTATTCTCAAACTCCTTTCCATGGTCACTTCTTATTCTGACCACACAGCTTGCCTTTTCTCTTTGGATCCTATGGCACAGATCTTTAAATACCTCAAACGCATCTGACTTTTCTTTGATGAAGCTTATCCAGTTATATCTTGAGAAATCATCAACAACCACATAGGCATATCATTTTCCACCAAGACTCTCTACCTGCATTGGTCCCATAAGGTCCATGTGCAGTAATTCCAAGACTTTGGAGGTTGTCAGATGTTGAAGCTTTGGGTGTGACATCTTGGTTTGCTTACCTATTTGACAATCACCACATACTTTTCTTTCATCAATCTTAAGTCTTGGAATCCCTCTTACAGCCTCCATTGAGATGATCTTCTTTATTCCTCTGAGATGGAGATGATCCAATCTTTGATGCCATAACTTCACTTCTTCTTCTTTGGCTATGGAACAAGTAGATATGAGGCTGAAATCTTGGGGTTCCCACATATAGCAGTTATATTTTGATCTGGCTCCTCTCATGACAACTTTCTGCTCTTTATCAGAAACTATGCACTCAGCTTTGGTGAAGTTGACACTGTAACCTTGGTCACATAACTGACTTATGCTGATCAAGTTAGCAGTTAATCCTTTTACCAACAGCACACCATCTAGACTTGGTATACCTGAGCATTCCAAGGTCCCAACTCCCTTGATTTCCCCTTTTGCTCCATCTCCAAAGGTTACATAGCTGGATGAGTGTGACTTTAAGTCTACCATCAGATTCTTTAGTCCAGTCATGTGCCTTGAGCAACCACTGTCAAAATACCAGTCTTCCTTAGCAGATACCCTGAGAGATGTGTGTGCTATAGAGGCAACAACCTGCTTGGACCATTTGTGCCTGTTGTAAGGTTTCCTTTGATGCATCTGCCATGGGTATTGTCCATCTCTAGAGTTCCAAGGTTGCCTGGTGAACTTGTTCTTCTGCTTAGGCATGTACTGGTAGCTTTGATCAGTATAAAGTCTAGCTTTAGGTATCCAAATTTTTCTGGTGACCTCTGTCTTCTGCTTAGGAAGGTGCTGGGAACTCTGATTGGGGTATCCATGCAGTTTGTAGCAAAAAGGTTTGATGTGACCAAACCTTCCACAGTGATGGCATCTCCACCTTTGATATTTCTTTTTCATCATGTTTTTCTCATGATGTTGAGACATCTGCTTGAACATCTTGTTTGACTTCATAGGATCTGAAGTTGTTTGACTGGTGCTAGCCTCAGAGTTTTGAGCTTTATTAAATCCCAGCCCAGTCATATCCCCTGAGTGCTTGTTGTTGTTGAGAATGGCATCCAGTGTGTTTGAGCCACTGTTCAGCATTCTGACAGATTTGGACATATGCTCCATTTTGGAGTTGAGTAGGCTGACTTCATTTTTTTAAAGTGTCAATGATCTCTAGATGACTTGCCTTTTCAGCCTTTAATTCCTCAATCTACTTCTTCTGCTGTTTACTTTCCATGCATACCTCAGTGCTCCTTTCACACAACATCCTGTAAGATGTTTCAAGCTCTTCAAATGCCAGATCCTCATCACTGGATCCCCCTTCAGTTTCACATACTCCAGCTAAAGCAGTGATGTGCTTTGCAGACTCTTCTTCTGACCCACTACCTGAGTCTTCATCTGACCAGGACACAGAAAGACCTTTCTTTTTCTTCTTTAGATAGGTTGGGCATTCACTTCTAATGTGTCCATAACCTTCACATCCATGACATTGGATCCCTTTTCCTTGGTTAGTCTTCTCATCATAGTTTGACCTTCTATTAGAGTCATAAGATCTTTTATTCTCAGAGGTTGAGTTTCTTCCACTTGGTCTGGGCCTGTTGTCCATTCTTTTGAGAATTTTGTTAAATTGTCTCCCAAGCATAGCAATTGATTCTGATAAGTTGTCCTCAGAGCCTGCTTCATGACTTTCTTCTTCCTTATCAGTGTTTGAGACCAGGGCTATGCTTTTGTTTTTCTTCACAATAGTATCACTCATTCCCATCTCAAAGGTTTGAAGGGAACCAATGAGCTCCTCAACTTTCATTGTGCAGATGTCCTGAGCTTCTTCTATGGCAGTGACCTTCATGTCAAACCTCTTGGGCAGTGATCTGAGAATCTTCCTTACCAACTTTTCATCACTCATCTTCTCTCCCAAGGCACCAGAAGTATTAGCAATCTCCAGGATGTTCATGTAAAACTCATGAATGGTCTCATCTTCCTTCATCCTCAAGTTCTCAAACTTGGTGGTGAGAAGTTGAAGTCTTGACATCTTCACCTTTGATGTTCCTTCATGAGTAGTTTTGAGGGTGTCCCAAACATCCTTGGCTAGCTCACAGTGATGCACAAGCCTAAATATGTTCCTGTCAATGCCATTGAACAAGGCATTTAAGGCTTTGGAATTTCCAAGTGCTGACTCCTCTTCCTCCTTGCTCCACTCTTCTTCAGGCTTCATCACTTTTGCCCCATCCTTATTGTCTTTGACAGGGTGCTCCCATCCTTTGTTAGCTGCTTTCCAAGCCCTGCTATCAAGAGATTTCAAGAATGCTACCATCCTTGGCTTCCAGTAATCATAGTTGGATCCATCCAAGATAGGTGGTCGATTCACAGATCCTACATCTCTGTCCATGTTCCCAAAATTTGCAGTCCCTAGATCTCACCCAGTTATACAGGCAGGGTGCCTGCTCTGATGCCAATTGAAATTCTGGGATCAAATCTGTGATGTCGAACCAGATGTTTAGACACTGATACCGAAACAATAAATTAATGAGCTAGTAAATTAATTAACACAGGAAATTGTTAACCCAGTTCAGTGTATCTCCACACTTACATCTGGGGGCTACCAAGCCAGGAAGGAAATTCAATATAAGTAATATTAATTATGGAGTTAAACCAATCAGTTTAATCCTTCACTTAATATCTACCCAAGGCAATTTCTACCTAAGACTCTACTTAGATATGAGTACCTACTCACTCCCCCTCAATCACACAGTGATCTTTTAACTTAATAAGTTTGAAGTCACACTTCAGACACACCAGCTTGATCTTACTTAATAGTTTCAATCAAGACACAATTCACTTTTTGCTTAAAAGCTCATAAAGTGACTAACAAACAATTAAAACCTGCTTAAATAACTAGCTTCACAAACACCCTTGATAGTCTTCTTGAATTCGTGAGATTTTCTTGAGTGTTTCAATTTCTTAAATAGATGCTTGGTTTGAGGGCTTTTTGCAAATTATCCAGACTTTGATAAATCCCACAGTTATCTCCTTGAATCAAGGTGAGTTAGTTTGTTATCTCCTTGAATCAAGGTGAGTTAGTTTTTTTGTTTCCTTTACACTGGAACCAGATAACTAAGCTTCCTAAAGAGGCGCCTTGGAGTGCTTATCCTTTTACAATTAATTCCAGATATTTACTCCTTATTTTAAGCACTTCTGTTACGCATCATTTAAGTCAGATAGCAGGTTTGCGATGTCACAACATCTGGTGTGACATCTTGATGTCCTGAACTAAGTTCATAACTTTTACTTTGTTTGTCAAAAATTCTGCCAATTTCTAACATCTACAGTATGAATAAAAATAAGCATTGTGAAGTATGAGCAATGCACGGACGAGTGCTCAACTTGCTGGGAAAAGCGACACGGGCGAGTGTCAAAAGAGAAAAGTATGAACTTATAAATGTAAAAGGTGTTCAGGCAATTTGTGGGGATATGATGACACAGACGGGGTGTCAATGAGAGTGCATTATAACAAGTGTTTGGGTAACCATGCTGGGGAGTGGTGACATGGACGAGTGTTAAGAGAATGCGGGAGTTTCTGTATTCAAAAGGATATTTGTGGCTTATATCTGTAGGGGATGATATGACGCGGACGAGTGTCGAATGAGTATATGTAAACATGTACTTGTTGTTAGAAAGTGCAGAGGGGACGCTTTGGCTTTTTGTTGGGAAATTGAGATGACACGGACAAGTGTCGAGAAGGACATGTTATGGATAATGATTTGGGCGAAAGTCTTCTGGTTCATTTTCTAGGGCACAGTGGCACGTGCATGAGACTTTACAACAAAATGGCTGCATTCATCACGATGCCCAATACTAATGCTTGGCTATGCGACACATAACTACATATCAGAGTGCGAAATATGACTCAGAAAATCCCCTCTCTTATTTTATCCCGTGTTGCCACAACAAGATAGTATCCCAAATCCTTCGTTGCCTTTTTAGCAGTAAAGTCGCTTAGAAGGTGAATCGGAATTGCCTGGCTTCAGATTTTCTGCAGCAATGATGACATTCCAAGCAAGCTGCACTTTGATAAACATGGTGCTAGGATAAAAATGCCTGGCTGGAGACTCTACCTTTTCCGTGCCACTTTTGTGTTTGTACTAGGATGAAAATCCCGGGAGCGACGGCTGGCTACTGAGGAATGTCGTTACATAAGGATGAAAATAGTACTGCCACACATTGTCCTTTTCCACAATTTAAGGTTAGTGAAAAGGTAGTGGGATAAATCATTTTTGTATTGTGTACTATCCTTGCTAACGATAATATTGTCTTCTGATCTTCAGAGGATTTTGATGATAGATGATTGAAGCATGAGAAGAGATGATGATGTTTGGGTATTAAGAATCTTAAGTCTTCAGTCTTTAGAACTTGTTCAATCAGAACCTTGTCATCATAACTTCAACATTTATCTTTGAAACCCTAGGTATTTAGAACTTCAAGTCTTCAGAACATTGTTCACTCAGAATCTTTTCTTCAGAGTGTTTAGCACTTGGTCTTCAGAACCTTAATATTCAAAACCCTTAAGTCTTCAGAGTCTTTATGCACTTGGTCTTCAGAACCTTCAGTCTTCAAAACTTCAAGTCATCAGAGTCTTCAACACTTAGTTGATTGAAGCATGAGAAGAGATGATGATGGTTGGGTATTTAGAATCTTAAGTCTTCAGTCTTTAGAACTTGTTCAATCAGAACCTTGTCATCATAACTTCAACATTTATCTTTGAAACCCTTGGTATTTAGAACTTCAAGTCTTCAGAACATTGTTCACTCAGAATCTATTCTTCAGAGTGTTTAGCACTTGGTCTTCAGAACCTTAATATTCAAAACCCTTAAGTCTTCAGAGTCTTTATGCACTTGGTCTTCAGAACCTTCAGTCTTCAAAACTTCAAGTCATCAGAGTCTTCAACACTTAGTTCTTCAGAAGATTATAACTTCAGAAGCTTCGTTAGCTTCAAAATCAAAACAACTCTCAAAACATAATCCACAAGAGCATTGCAACAACAATGTCTAGCATCCTTGGATCTTTCTGATTTTAATCAGATACAGAAGCTTACTTGCTTCTTCAGAATGCTTGCAACTTATGTTACGCATAGTAACTCGCATATAATATTTAGCGCACATTCTGATTATATTTGTTAGATCTGATTGCTTCATAACATGATTTTCATAATAACAAACATTAGAAAATAAAAATTGTTCTTTCACAAATACTTCATTGTTATCATTAAAACATATAGATGAAATGCATAGACAACTCTTGTTCTTACAACAAGTAGATCCAAGATGCAAACTTTGAGGATTTTGCATCTTTTGTAACAGAGAATATGGTCTCTTTAAAGGACGAAATGGATGTGAATACGGCAACTATCATTACAAGGGTGAATCACATGATTTCTTCCCAAAATGAAGACCACCATCATTATACATAATTCTATCAGGAAATGTTTTACTTCTCTGACCATCAGTTTGGAAATGATGGTCAAGGCTGGTTTCGTGGAGTGAGGCATGGAGGTCAAGGAAGAAATTGATGTCCAAAGTTTGGGTCACTTTTGTCGTGTGTCTTAGGATTTTCTTCTTGTTGGTCATGCATTCAGTTTTCCTTTATGTCTCCATGCATTTTTATATCATTTGGGTTGTTGTTCTACTGTTTGATTTATGTATTGATGCAGTGTTTGTACTATGATTAATTGAAATAAAAAAATATGACCATTATTGTTGTGTTTTATTAAGATTGTTTTATTTACATATGTGTTGTATATGAGTGCACCACTTACTCTATGCAATTACCTTTGTGTAGTATAATATGTATATGAATTATGCATCTATTTGATGCTTCCAACGAATTACTTGTCTCGATTTGATATTGTCAAAGGGGGGAATATTATGAAGAGGATAATGCTCGAATCTAGGTGGATCAATGAATAAATTTAGGGGGAGTTATTAACTGTACCAAATAAAAATCCAATGTGTCTATATGATTTGGGTTTTGCCATCATAAAAAATGGGGAGTATGTGAGTGCATTCTTCCATCTATCCAAGTTTTGAATGATGTCGAAACTAGGATAGTGCATTAGAATTTTTGTATATTGGGCGGTATCAACCAAATTTCAGATGTACATTGATCATATTAGCCTTAGGATGTATACAAATAGTTTTGAAAATGATTGGAAAGGCCTTAGGCATGTTGCATACAACAAACACAAAGTTTCATATGTGGACATTGTTGCACAGTGTCGCTCCCGACAAATGAGACTGGGTCATATGAAGGTACAGACGCGAACGGTCGGCGAGAGGGAACAGTGAGAACACACAGCCGTGAACTCACTGGAGAATGAATAGAGTCGCCAGCTAGGCATTTTTATCCCGGAGGAAAGGCAATGCTGCATAGACCTAGAAAGATATGGATAAGACGGGTTGCGAACCAGAGAGACTGAGAAAGGGGGTTGGTTACAACCTGGGAAGGTATTAGCACCCAGATTGTCCGTCGTACTCGACGGGATCCACGCTTGAAAGATTTGTGTTTTAAAGGGGTAGTGTCAGTGCAATTTGTGTATAAAATAGCTGGAAAGGAATGTACAGGTGTCAGTGTAAAGTGTATAAGTGATGTGAAGTATGAAAGTGTCAGTGCAAGAACAAGGTGAAATGCTCAAGATCATGAGGCTGAAGAATAGGGCTAGAAAGAGGGGGAATATACAGAGACTTTTGTTCGATAACTGTTAAGTTATGCCTACGTATCCTCTCGTGCAATGAGGAAGTCAGAACACCGTAGTTCGACCCAAAGAGACTGAAAGATGAATTGACTTGTGAACTGCTTGCTTGTCTATGCTCAAGTGTATGACCTGTCTGGCTCAGGTGCTAACTGTCTTGCATTAGACGGAAGAAGCAAGTTCTCGTTTGTGAGTGAATGAGATGAGAAAAGAATCCCGAAGGAGGCGATTATTGTTTGTTTTTGAGTTTTCAGTCTTTTATTGCTTTTGAGAGTTTGTCATAAGTTGATGAGCTTAAGTCTAAACCAATGGGTTAGCAAACTCATCACATCTTCCCTCTGATTAGGGGTAATGAGAATACCTTAAGTGTGAAGTCAGATTCTCACACTTAATCACCTGTGGTGTAGGATTAAGATCATTAACCTACTTGTGATTATTTAGATGTTTTTTGGTGTTTTTGTTTAGTGTTGAGTAATGAGGTTAAGCCATAATCAAGGATTAAACAGACTCATTACACCATCCTAAAAGAAGGATGATAGATGAGAATGTTTAAGCTGAGGAAAGCTCCTCAACTTAATCCATGATTAGGGATTAAACCCATGACAAAACAAGCCTTTGATTAAGTGGATTTTATTTAATGGTATGATGATGAAGTGATTTTTATGATTTGTAAGACAACTTGAGGGGGACTTGTCCATTAACACTAGGGTTAGTCCTTCTTAACCAATTAAGGAAGAATTAGAACCCTAATGCAAGGCCCAAGTTACAAGTGTGATGTCTTGATGATTATTATGTGGATTGATTAAGAGATTTAAACACATTAAGGGTTCAACACTTAGGATTAAAGTTATACACTCCATCCTAAGAGAAGGATGCAGGCATAAGCTTAATCACAAAGCCTTAAAGCCTTTAGGGTTTAGTCCCTGATTATGAGGTGAGAAGAGAGGACTCAAGGAGAGACACAAAGGTAAAACTATGAAGGGAGACTAATCAAAACCCTAATTCATTGTCATGCTTGGTTGTTCCTAAGGTTTGTGAGGTTTACAAGAGAGATCTTCAGAGAAACCACCAGGAAGCAGATGAACAGGATCAAGAGAAGCAAAGCAACTTGCTTCATTCAAGAAGTCAAGTCACTTGAAGAAAGAAAGTGGGAGGAGAAAGAATGAGCAAGCTCAAACTCAAACACATATAGAAATGCAGCAATGGATGCAAGAGAGATGAGAAGAAAAGTTATGAGAAGTGAGGGCAAATTCACTTCTCAAAGTTACTTACCACCTGAAATGTTAAAAAGAAATGCAATGCAATGCAAGATGGGATGAAATGGCATGATGCTAAGCAAAACCAGAAGCATGTTGATGATGATTATGATGTTATGAGGTGCTGCAAACATGAGGCAAGACATGGAGATGTTCATACAAGATTATGGATGCAAATGATGCAAGCTAAGAAGCATGGACAAGCATGAAAAGTTATGAAGCATATAAGACAAATGACATGGCAAATATGTAATGCAATGATCAAACATGCTTTCTATATGTCTTAAGATGTCAAATGAATCACAAAAATGCACAAAATGCAGAGACAAGTCATATTATGCAAGAGAATGCAAGAGGGATGCAAAGGGAAGGCCCAAATTAGGGTTCATGGATCAAGCATCAAACAAAAACCCAAAACAGAAGCAAACCCTAAGATAAAAAATGGAAAATGCCAACCAAAGAAACCCTAAACCTATAATAGACCACTGCCCAAAGGGGAGCTCTCAACTCTCAACCAAACTCAAGATATGAATTTTCTAAGTTATTAGGGTTTTTTAGGGTTCTTAACAAAAGAAATGCCAAACAATTGGAAGATGCAAGATCAAATCCCGGCCATTTTACCCTAGAAACTACATGCCAAACACAAAACAATGCAAGAAGAATCAATGTCTCAACCTTCTCCAATAGGCAGAAATGAATTTTTGAACTTAGGATCAAATTAATGCATAAAAAATGATTTAATTCAATGAAAAATTCTTAAAATGCATCAAGATCAAAAAAGAAATTTGGTTTGAAGGTTGGACAATGTTTCTAAATGTCTTAGAACATTTCATGAATTTTTTGTGATTTTTAAATACCTAAAAGCATTTTTAATTAATTAATTCCCATTAATCAATTAAAAATAATCTTTTAAATATTTAAAAATATTTTTTAATGATAAAAAATAAAAATAAAAATATTTTTGGGTCTTAAAAATTAATAAAACCTTTAGGAAAAAGTTTCATAATTTTTAAGAATTTTTTACTATTTTAAAATAAATATGCAAGTTAATTGAAAAGAAAATGAATAAAAATTAAATAAAAGGGAAAGTAAACCAAATGGAAGGCTGAGATGAGCCCAGGGTTTGAATCTGTTGACCAGCGCGCAAATGAAGGGCCCAGATGGCTCCTGAGTTAATTAACTTAATTAAAAATTAAATAAAACTA
Source organism: Lathyrus aphaca (assembly GCA_963966055.1). Lineage (NCBI taxonomy): Eukaryota > Viridiplantae > Streptophyta > Magnoliopsida > Fabales > Fabaceae > Lathyrus > Lathyrus aphaca. The sequence continues at coordinate 492,068,325 of OZ014525.1, read as the reverse complement.
ATGAGAGAGATTAGGGCTAAGCAGACTGATCCTGGCCTTTCATTCGCGCGGGGAGTCAAACATGTCAACGCATCCAGTGGTCCACATTCAAATGGTCATTAATCACACAATTAGGGCTTAATCACTCTCAGGCGGCCGGAGAAGACTTCCGGTCGTCTTCTCCGGCCAGCATCCCCCCTGAGAAATCCCCAAACCCCTCAAATCGTATCAAAAATGAAAACTAAAAAAAGGGAAATGCTCCTTACACACTCACGAATTAAACCCCTCTCTCAAAACAAATTTCTTCTTCCTAAATAAGCTGAATCGAAGAAAATGAAAACTAGGGCACGCAGGTTTCAGAGAGAAATTAAATGCTCATTTCAAAGCCATTTTCGAAACCAATGACATCAGGATGATCAGTGAAGCACAAAGAACAAGTTTATAACATGCAAAGTGATTTCTGGAAAAATAATTTTCAAGCTACCTGAGATTCGAAGCTTTCACTCTGATGACTTTCTGGCCACTTCTCCTTGTGCAATCCACTCCACTTGATCCCCAGATGATGTTTGAATGCTCAAAAGAAATTTATGTTGGCTGGATAATGAGTTTCGAAAGCTCCTGCTTCAACTCAGTCAGAAATGGCAATGGTGATTCTGGCACTTTCAGGTCATTGTGAATGGTGGTTTGTGGTCCAGATGATGTATGGAGAAGCTTTGCAAGGTTTGTTTGGCTGTTTGTGAGCTAGGGAAGGAGATTCGAAAGGAACTGCAAAATGAAGTGAAGAATGGCTATGGGGTGTTCTGGTTGATTCAGGCTTGTGTTCTTGCTGGTTTCTACTCAATGATGCATGGTGAGTTGAATGGTGAAAATGGTTTTTGTGTTTGCAAGCTGTGGAAGCAGATTCGAAGCAACTTGCAAGATGAGGTGTTTTTGTGAATGTGTGTGTGTGAATGGTTTCAGCCTTGCTTAGTACATGGAATGGTTTGCAAATGGATAGTATAAACTAATCCAATTGGTCAGAGGATGTGACTTGTGCTTTATGGATAGGTGTAGCCACTTTTGCAAATATGTCAACTTCTTGTAAGATAGGGCATGGGCAACTTCTAGCCAAGTACAAAGGGCATGGTCTGCGCAGCAAAGTGAAGGGAAAGGCTAGGCTTGGTCCAGCATTCAAGGCAGCAAGTTGGTGAAATGTTATGAGTGGTTTTGCAAGTTGTGGTAACTTTGGTTCACATGTGATTCTTTGTCCAACCAAACATGAAACCATGGGCATTCTTGGTTCAAATCTGATTTTCATGACTTAGAGAAAGTTTATGTGCTGGCTTGAAATGAATTAGAGGCTGCAATATGCATTGGTCCAAGACTTTGCAAAATCTCCATTTGAAACTTGTCTTGAAAATCAATGATTTTAGCCAACTTTGTCTTGCCATAACTTTTGATCCAAGAAGAGTTTGATCATGTTCTTGTACTTTTTGAAAAGGGAAAGATGAGATCTACAACTTTCATGACCAAAGTTTTTCCATTTGAAGCATTTTTGGATCAAGAATCAAAGCTTGAAAAATGACCTAAAATGATGCATTCTTGAAAAGTCAACTATGCCCAAAAAGTCAACATTTGCAAAAACCCTAAATTCTTGATTTCTATGAACTTCAACCTTCTTCCATGATCAAATAAAGATCATATACACTCAAAATGATGAAGATCACCCATTGGTTGGGTCATTGGGGGCCTCAGATGCCCTGATTTTGCACTGACTTGTCTGAAAAGTCAACCCTTGATCAGATGACTTCCCCATGGAATTTCTTCATGAAAATTGATATGCATACTCCCTATACCATATAGAGACCAATGGAAACAAGAATGACCAAAAAATTTGGAGTTATGGCCTCTGAAACCAAAACCCTAATTTTCAGTCAATTGTGCAGTTTGACCTGGCTCTGCATCCACTCAAACCCTAGTTCTTGTGATCCTTTTGAAATCTTGACTTTGGGGAGATGGAATATGATATAAGAACACACATGGACCACTTTGAGTTGATTGGTGGCCTTTGGAATGGCTCAAGATGCCCTGAGATTGCTCAGATCACAAACCCTAGGTGCAGATGCCTTAGAAACTATGCAGTGAATCAAAAATGAGATGTGAGATGATATGATTGTGTTTATGCATATGAGGATGATCACAAGCCATGGTGTGAATGGGTGAGGGCAAATTTGGGGTGTTTACAGCTGCCCCTATTCAAACATGAGTTAGCTGTGCAGGTTGTAAGCAGCGGCTTAACAGGCAAGCGAGATAACTTGTGGTTGAATACCAAAGACAGTCCGAAATTTGCACTCACAAAATGAAGAAGAAAAGGGATATAGATTGTAAAAGGAAAATAACGTATATTGTAAAGGTGCGGAAAACAGAACGATGACGGGGACGGCCGACATGCTGGGGATAGAAGGTAAAGCCAAGACGGGGACGGCCGACTAGCTGGGGAAATAAAATCATGATGGGGACGGCCATCAAGATAAAGCTGTAAAATTCTCTGAGGATTTAATGAAACATGACGGGGACGGCTATCAAGTTCATAAAGCAACGTAACCAACGATGGGGACGGCCATCGGGTTGAAAAGGAAAAGGGACCACGACGGGGACGGCCATCGGGTTAAAGAATGAACGAAATAAACAGATGATGGGGGACGGCCATCAAAGGTGAAGGACGATCACCTAGCAGGGGACGGCTGCTCTGTTGGGGATAAGAGAAATATGATGGGGACGGCCATCAAAGGTGGAGGACGACCACCTGGCAGGGTACGGCTGCCGAAAATATCAACGATGGGGACGGCCATCGGATAGAAAAGGTCAACGATGGGGACGGCCATCGGACGAGCATGATGGAGGACGACCATCAAGAAGTGGAGGACGACCACTCAGCAGGGTACGGCTGCTCTCGGGGTTTATCATGACATAGGACGAATGCCAGATAACCAAAATCAACAATGGGGACGGCCATTGGATAAAATGATGAAGGACGATCATCAAAAGGTGGAGGACGACCACCCAGCAGGGTACGGCTGCTGAAAAAGATCAACGATGGGGACGGCCATCGGATGAGCATGATGGAGGACGACCATCAAGAAGTGGAGGACGACCACTCAGCAGGGGACGGCTGCTCTCGGGGTATCATAACACAGGACGAGTGTTAGATAATGGAAAAAGGCTTACTTGGCGATCTACTGGGGGTATAGTAAACACGGACGGGCGTTTACAACCAAGAAAGGAAAGTATAAGTGTTTGGTATTATGTATAGATTAATGATGCGGACGAGCATCCTTAAGACTATGATACGGACGAGTATCATGTAGAAACAGACTGGCATATGTTCAGAGATGATGATACGGACGAGTATCAACTGGTTAACAAAGAACACGGACGAGTGTTGAATCTGAAAGAATTCTTCTGGGGAATAATAGACACAGACGAGCATCTATATTCAAGAAGACATAAGTGTTTGACACGGTGTACGGATTAAAGACGCGGACGAGCATCCTTAAGACTTATGATACGGACGAATATCATGTAGAAACAAACACTAGACGCACTGTTCTGAGATGATGGTACGGACGAGTACCAACTGGTTAACAAAGAACAAGGACTATTGTTGAATCTGTGGGGGTATGAGTGATGGTGTACGGGCGTGTATCTGTATAAGTGTACCAATGAGTAGTGAGTATGTATATATAAGTGTTTTAACTGCTGGGGAGAATGACACGGACGGGTGCCAAGAGAGAAAAGTGTAATATGAACAAGTATCTGCTATACAAAGTCTAGGCGACTGCGCCGGGGATGTGACATGGACGGGTGTCAGGAGAGTGTATATATAAGTATATGTGAGTGCCAAGAGGATGTCTTTGGCTTTCTGCTGGTGATTTGACACGGACGGGTGTCAGGAAGTATCTGTAGTACGGGTGATTTTGTCTGTAAAGTGTATTCAGGCAACCTGTTTGGGGAAGTGATGACACGGACGGGTGTCAGAGATATACACTGGTGTTTGGTGATTGGAGAGGCAACTGCTTTTGCTGGGACTCTGGTGGGGATTTTTGTATAATGATGATGAACGGTTTGTTATTCGCAAGTGTTACTTCAGAACATGGCTTATGATTATGCTATGCGTTTGATTTTTGCCGTAATGCTCCGTATTAGACGGAATGCTACGCTCTGAGGGGATATTATGATGCGAATGCCATGATTATGCAAAGATACCACACTGGGATTCGGATCCCGTCACTGCGAAGATCTCTGGTCGATCTGTTGGAAATGGACCTCCCAGCTGGGGGTGAGATCATTGGTAGATCTGATGATGTATCTGCTTGGGGATATAGGTCACTGATTGACATATCCTTATAATACGGGACCCAGCTGGGGTTTGTAGAAGCTTTCTTCACTCTGTTGTGATCTTCTATGCGCTGCTCTTCTGGATAGAGGCTGAAGATTCTGTGGGGAGATGATTTCCTGACTCCCGTACTCAGCTGAGGATGAGATGGCAGCTCGGCTGGGGAATTATGAGAGGCAACTCAGCTGGGGATAGAGCATTTCAGATGCTGAGATTGAGTGCATGTTGATTTGGCAACTTCGCTGGGGAAATGGGCACCTTTCAGTGCCACGTGGAAGATAGACCGAGTTGATAATGATTCGCCAGCTTGCTGAGACGTAACTTGCATGCCCCAGGTTGCGTTCTGGATACCTGCAATCCTGCAAAGATAAGGAGACGCACAAAAGGTCCCGAGGTATCCTTTACTGGATTCCGTCATAGGAGTCAAGCATTCTCACGAGTAAGTATATTCCCTGCAAGCATGTGTTTTATTATTATTATTTTTGGGAGAAAAGCATCTGTACTTATGCAATTGATTTTTTAGAGACATCAGACATCTTTTGCAGATAAAATATACAAAACGAAACATGACTGAAAAATCTGATTTTATTAATTCATGTGCCCTGAATTGGCAAGATACAGTCAAAGAAACATATCTCCTGAAATGAGGAGACTGTCACAAATTGAGAAACAAAAGTGCTGGCAGTGTTGGCGACGCTTTGAGGAGCTTCCTCTCCTGCTATGACTCGTATGACAATGACGTTCTTCTCGTCTTGCTTTCTGAAGAAAGTTGATTCTGATTGAAGCTTGATTCCGTCGGAGCTTTCCAAGTTGTAAGTGATACAGACGAACTCAGAGTGCAGTTGTTCGCTTATTCCCTTATTTTGCATGGATCGCCCTTTCGGGTTTTCAATCCATCGGGATACCCATTTTTGCCTGAGTTGTCCAATGCGGCTTTTCAACTCAGCGGGTGTACATTTTTCATTTATTTCCCTTATTTTTGCCCGAGTCTTTTATTCTGTTTTTGACTCGCCGGGATGCCCTATTTTTGCCTGGACTTACATTCTGTTTTTATGTCCAGCGGGTCATTTTATGCGAAGTATTTTTTAACTGCATCTGAATTCACAGGGGACGGGAAATCTTCACCATCCATGGTGCTGAGCATCAGCGCTCCACCAGAGAAAACTTTCTTTACCACGAATGGTCCTTCATAATTGGGAGTCCATTTGCCCCTGTGGTCTGTATGAGGAGGGAGGATTCTCTTCAGCACAAGATCCCCTACTTGGTACCCTCGGTGCCTGACTTTCTGATCGAAGGCTCTCTTCATTCTCTTCTGATACAACTGCCCATGACAAATTGCAGCCAATCTTTTCTCTTCAATCAGACTCAGCTGTTCGTATCGGGCCCGAACCCATTCTGCTTCACTCAGTTTAACATCCATCAATACCCGTAGAGAGGGTAATTCAACTTCAACAGGTAGGACTGCTTCCATACCATACACAAGTTGATACGGTGTTGCCCCAGTGGATGTTCTGATTGATGTGCGGTACCCATGCAAGGCAAATGGTAGCATTTCATGCCAATCTTTGTAGGTGACTACCATCTTCTGCACAATCTTCTTAATATTCTTGTTTGCCGCCTCAACAGCACCATTCATCTTTGGTCTGTAAGGAGAGGAATTGTGATGTTGAATCTTGAAGTCCCGGCACAGCTCTGCCATCATTTTGTTGTTTAAGTTGGAACCATTATCAGTAATGATTCGCTCGGGAACTCCATATCGACAGATGATATCTCTCTTCAGAAATCTGGCTACTACTTGTCTTGTGACATTTGCATATGAGGCTGCTTCAACCCACTTGGTGAAATAGTCAATGGCGACCAGGATGAATCTGTGACCATTTGAAGCAGTCGGCTCAATCTTGCCAATCATATCAATGCCCCACATGGCAAAGGGCCATGGTGAAGACATTATGTTCAAAGGATTGGGAGGCACATGCACCTTATCTGCGTAGATCTGGCACTTATGACATTTTCTGGCGTAGGCACAACAGTCCGCATCCATTGTGATCCAATAATAGCCTGATCTTAACAACTTTTTAGCCATTGCATGTCCTCCAGCATGGGTACCAAAAGATCCTTCGTGCACTTCATGCATCAACAAATCTGCTTCTGTCTTATCAACACATCTGAGGAGTACCATATCAAAGTTCCGCTTATATAAAGACCCATCAGTGTTCAGAAAGAAACTACCAGCAAGCCTTCTTAAAGTCTTCTTATCATTGGAAGATGCCCCATGTGGGTACGTTTGATCCTCCAAGAAGCACTTAATGTCATGGAACCAAGGCTTATCGTCTTTGACAACATCTGCTGCAAATACATATGCTGGTCTATCAAGTCTAGACACTGAAATCTGAGGTACAAAGTTAGCAGCTTGAACTTTGATCATGGACGAAATGGTAGCAAGAGCATCTGCAAACTGATTCTCGTCCCGAGGGATATACTCAAGCTTGACTGTTGTGAAGAAAGTCAATAACCTCCTTGTATAATCCCTATAAGGTATCAGATGATCCTGGTGTGTATACCATTTCCCATTGGTCTGATTGACTACCAAAGCTGAATCTCCGAATACGGTCAATGTCTTGATCCTGAGGTCAATGGCTTCCTCAAGACCCATAATGCAAGCTTCGTATTCAGCTTCGTTGTTAGTGCAGTTGAAAGTGAGTTTTGCCGAGAAAGGCATGTGAACCCCTTTAGGTGTAATGAGTACTGCACCAACACCACGGCCATTCATGTTAACAGCCCCATCAAACATCATAGTCCATTCTTCCTCCGGGTCAGGCCCTTCAGTGTGAATAGGCTCTTCATGATCTTTTGCTTTAATGAACATGATGTCTTCATCAGGGAAGTCAAATCTCATAGGCTGGTAGTCATCAATGGGTTGCTCAGCAAGATATTCAGATAGTACACTGCCTTTGATGGCTTTCTGAGATGTGTACTGTATGTCGTATTCTGTGAGAATCATCTGCCATCTTGCAACCCGTCCGGTAAGAGCTGGCTTCTCGAAAATGTACTTAACTGGATCCATTTTTGAGATTAATAAGGTAGTGTGGGTCAACATATACTGTCTCAGTCGGCGAGCAGCCCACGCTAAAGCACAGCAAGTTTTCTCGAGCAGTGAATAACGCTGTTCACAGTCGGTAAACTTTTTGCTTAGGTAGTATATTGCATACTCTTTTCGACCAGACTCGTCATGCTGGCCCAGCACACACCCCATTGACTCTTCTAATACTGTCAGGTACATTATCAGAGGTCTTCCTTCTACTGGAGGCATGAGGATTGGAGGTTCTTGTAAGTACTCTTTGATCTTGTCAAAAGCCTTCTGGCAGTCTTCATTCCACCTGACCGTCTGTTCCTTTCTTAACAGCTTGAACAAGGGTTCACAGGTTGCCGTGAGGTGAGATATAAACCTTGAAATGTAGTTCAATCTACCCAGAAACCCTCGAACTTCTTTCTCAGTTTTTGGTGCAGGCATTTCTTGAATGGCTTTGACTTTATCAGGGTCAACTTCAATCCCTTTCTCGCTTACAATAAAGCCCAGCAATTTACCGGATCGCACCCCGAATGTGCATTTGTTGGGGTTCAGCTTCAATTGGTACTTCCTCAGACGCTTGAATAGCTTCAGCAGATTTACCAGGTGGTCTTCTTCAGTGAGGGACTTGGCAATCATGTCATCCACATAACATTCGATTTCTTTATGGATCATATCGTGGAATAATGTCACCATAGCCCGTTGATATGTTGCACCAGCATTCTTCAGTCCGAATGGCATCACCTTGTAACAGAACGTGCCCCAAGGCGTAATGAATGTTGTCTTCTCCATGTCTTCAGGTGACATCTTGATCTGATTATATCCTGAAAATCCATCCATGAAGGAGAATACCGAGAACTGAGCCGTGTTATCCACCAATACATCAATGTGAGGTAATGGGAAGTCATCTTTCGGGCTGGCTCTGTTCAGATCCCGGTAGTCAACACACATTCTTACTTTGCCGTCTTTCTTAGGCACAGGCACTATATTAGCAACCCACGGTGGATAGCTAGTTACAGCAAGGAACCCGGCGTCCCATTGCTTTTGTACCTCTTCCTTGATTTTCATAGCCATGTCTGGGCGAGTTCGGCGCAGCTTCTGTTTGACCGGTGGGCATTCTTCCCTCAAAGGCAGCTTGTGCATAACAATGTCGGTATCCAACCCTGGCATATCTTGATACGACCAAGCAAACACATCAACATACTCTTGAAGCAGATCTATCAGTTGTCTCTTCACTGAGTCTTGCAGGCGGGCCCCGATTTTAACTTCCTTCACGTCTTCGTCTGTACCAAGATTGATCACTTCAACCTCCTCCTGATGAGGGGTGATAACCTTTTCCTCTTGCCTTAACAACCTGGCTAGCTCTTCAGGAAGCTCATATTCTTCATCAACCCCTTCATCAGCTTGATTGATTGGATTGTCAAAGTCATACGATGTCATAGCCGTGCTGTTGTCGGTGCTGTCAGGAAGGCACTCTCTGCAAGGGTTAAGTTTGTTCATTTTAGTGATCTGATTTTAGTCTTATTTAGAAAAGTGAAATGAAGTTGTCATTTTGAAAACACCGCCATTTATTTTTGTACAAAAAGAAAAATGGAAAAACAGTGAGCAGAAAAGAAAAAGACTCGTTTGCAAAAAGATGTCTGATATTTCATTAATTTAATCTTGTTTGCACAAAAGTACAGATGGCCCTGATTACAAAATGAGTCTTGTCATCTTGGGCAAGATGCAAGACTTTGATGCATGCTATAAAAAAACAGGAAATAATAATTACTCTGCATGAGTAACTCTTATAATTTCCTGGGAAGACCAGTTCGAGACACTGCTCCCCGGGATCTTTGGACGAATCCAATTCTCCAGATTGCGCTCCTCTTCCAGCTCGTCTTCCAAACAGTTGATAGCATCGGGGGTGAGCATCCCCCCACTGACAAAACCAGGCTCTTCAGCAGCCTTTGCTTGACGTTGAGTTGGTCTGTAACCCAACCCAAACTTGTCTTCTTTTTTCTCCACCGATAGCAATTTGCCCCAGCCTTGGGCAGTTCCTTCTTCAACAACCTTCCGGGCTTGTTGGTATGATGACATTGGAGTACCAGATACAGCAGATGCCTCATTCACATTCAAAGCTTCAAACCCCTGGCTCATTGTTTCATGGATCTCCCCATCCATTTCAATGTACTTATAGGTTGCCAGGTGGCTGACAAAAATGTCCTCCTCTCCACAGATTGTGACAACTTGGCCTTCCCACTCAAATTTTAACTTTTGGTGAAGGGTAGACGTTATTGCACCGGCGGCGTGAATCCAGGGTCTACCCAATAAACAGCTGTAGGCGGGCTGAATGTCCATCACATAAAAGATAGTTTTAAAGGTCTGTGGGCCAATTGTCACGGGCAGCTCAATCTCTCCCAGCACCGATCTCTTAGAACCATCAAAGGCTCTTACTACCAGGTTGCTGGGTCTCAATGCCAAACCATCATATTCCAACTTCACCAGAGCCTTCTTTGGTAAGACATTCAGGGAAGAACCTGTGTCCACCAGCACATGAGAAAGGACAGCTCCTTTGCATTCCATGGTTATGTGCAAGGCTTTGTTGTGGTTGCGGCCATCCGCCGTCAAGTCAGAATTGGTAAACCCTAGCCCATTGCTAGCAGTAACATTTCCAACCACGGTTTCCAATTGGTTGACAGTAATCTCCTCAGGCACGTAAGCTGCGTGCAAGACTTTAAGTAGTGCATTCCGATGGGCCTCGGAGCACATAAGCAGTGAGAGGATGGAGATTTTGGATGGCGTCTGATGAAGCTGATCCACAACTTTATAATCGCTCTTTTTGATGATCCGCATAAACTCATCAACTTCCTGATCGAACGGAGTCTTCAAAGCTTCTTTGGCAGCTTGATCTTCCTGCACCGGGCTCTTTCCCTTTGCCTTGGCAGCAGCTTCTGCTTCGGCAGTGGGTCTTTGAATTGGTGGAGCGAAGAGACGTCCGCTTCGAGTGAAGCCTCCGCCTCCCCCCACATTATCTACTTGTGGTGCAGGTGTTGATGTTTCAAGAGTGATTCTTTTTCCTTCGCAGTATACGTCAGAGCCATAGTGCCAAGGGATGGCCCTATTGCTTTCATATGGTACTGGTCCAGGCACCGTGACAGTGACTGGACTGATTGCTGCTGCTGAAGGGACTGTGATTGTTTGTGGATCATAAAAGATTGTAACTGGTGCTCTGGCGGGAGCAGCACCTTCTGAATGGTAGGCGGAATTATTTTCAGGATCGTAGAATATGGTAACAGTAGAGACATCTTCATGATTGATTGCTGGAGTTGTAGGAGCCATTGCTGGAAGAAATGATGTTGTCGTTGTTGTAGGAGGTTCAAGATGGAATGAAGCTGAAGTTGTAGCAGGAGAAATTGTTGAAAACTGATCAGTCGAGACGACTGATGGAGTACTTGTTGATGAAACCGAAGAATTGTCAGGAACAATAGTTGCTGCAGTTGTAGGAGGTTCTGAAATCGTTGCTGATGATATTGCTGGATTTGTTGGAAATGATGTGGTGATCTGAAGTTGGCCACTCTGAATAAGGCCATCTATGCCATTCCGCAAATTATCGCACCCATTTACCGAGATATTGCAGTAAGCACAGCCTAACTCGCACCCCGGGAACATTTGACATTCCAAGAGCTGAGCTTTGATTTCTACCAATGGTGTCCTGATCTGTCCCACACTGGTTATTAAATAAGACGGTTGGTCTTCTTCAATAGCGTTAATTCGAGGACCACCATGGTTTGGCATAGGATTTTTGTTGACATTGGGCGGCGGTGCAAAATTCAGAGCCTTGGAGTCTACCAAGTCTTGTACCTTCATATGCAGAGCCCTGCATTTTTCTGTACTGTGGCCAGGTGCGTTTGAATGAAAAGCACACCTAGCATTGGAGTCATAGTTCCTTGGTAGACTATTGGGATCCGGAGGTGCCAACGTTCTTAGCTCAACCAGGTTGAGTTTCAGAAGTTGTGGCAGCAAAGTAGCATATGGCATTGGGATCGGATCGATCACTCTGTTAGCTTGAGATGGCCTCTGTTGGAATGGCCTTTGTTGACTGTTGTTGTTGGTGTTGTTGTTGTTGTAATTTCTTGGAGGATACTGATTTTGCTGATGGTACTGAGGTTGTGGCTGATAGTTTTGCTGAGGAGGTTGATAGACTGGCTGTGGATGGGCTGGAACAGGAATGGTGACTGCTGCTATTGACCTTTGAACATATTGGGGCCTACCCCTGTTGGTGTGAATGGCATTGGTCTCGCCAGTTCTTCTCGGGCCTGCAAAAGGCTTTCTTGTACTACTGGACGAGCTTGCACCGTTGTCTGAGATCTTTCCCATTTTTAACAGGCTTTCAATTCTCTCCCCAGCTATGACAACATCTGCAAAGCTAGTGGAAGAGAAAGCAGCCAACCTGTCAATATACGTTCCCTGGAGAGTGTTCATAAACATGTCTGCCATTTCCCGCTCAGACATAGGTGGTTGAACAGCAGCAGCCAGCTGCCTCCACCTTTGAGCATATTCTCGGAAGCTCTCCCTTGACGACTGTGACATTCCCATTAGGAGAGTCCTGTTGGGTGCCATGTCTAGATTGTATTGATACTGTCTAATGAAGGCCTCTTCCAGGTCCTTCCAGCATCTAATTGTTGCTCTTGTCAGATGGGAATACCACTCCCTCGAAGCTCCAGTCAAGCTGTCCTCAAAATAGAACATCCACAATTTCTCATCCATTGTATAGGCCTTCAGCCTTCCCAGAAATGATTGTAGATGAGTCCGGGGGCATGAAGTCCCATTATACTTTTCGAAACAAGGAGGCTTGAACTTATGGGGGATCCTGACCCCGTCTACCAAACCCATGTCCATAACGTCGAAGCCCAAAGAGTTTTGAGATTCTAAGGACCTCAACTTCTCAGCTATTTCATCCAATCTTCTATCATAAGCCTCTTCTCCAGCACCCATTACTGTGTACTGGTCTTCTTGAGGGTCTTCCTGTAGTACCCTGGCCGCAGTGGCTGTCCCTTGAACAATTGCAGGAATGTTAATCTCAGGATGTAGATGTGGGCCAAACACAGGAGGGTTAACATGGGGTTGCACCCGTTCATTGTTACTTGTGCCAGCAGTTCCCACATGGGGCTCATCTTGATTCCTCCCCTCTACCAAAGCTCTGAGCCTCTCCTGGCTTTGAGCTAAATTGTTCATCACTTCCATGAATTGTGTTATCTGAGTTCTCATCTCCAACCTTTCGTTGGCCATCTGGTTTCTGACCTCCGTAAGGTCCTGCTGCATCTGATCCATCTGAATTCCCGGAAGGTTGTTTCTAGTTGGGTACCTGTGTGGCCTGTTGAGGGGAAATACCCGGCGGCGAGCAATAATTCCTGAATATCACAATAGAGGTTAGTAACAACAAAACAAAACCCTACAAAACACACAAAAGGGTTAGTATGCAATGCAGTTATGCTTATTTGCTCTCAAGGTATCCGGTTTGGCCTCCAGTTTTGACCCTTCCAGACCCTTGAAGATGTTGCTGTTGAAGTTGCTTTCGAAATAGACCCAGATGGAAACTAACACAAATATATTACAGAAGGTGAAATAATACATCTTGTTCATTTTACAACACCAGCCCTCTAAGGGGTCAAAATACATCACAAAAACAAAAGTACATGGAATAGGAATAACAACAAGCAAATGATCAAACCCCAAGGCCAAACTCATCCTCACGAACTTCCTTAAGAAGTGCTTCGGTCACAGGATCAGCCAGACGCTCCGTGAGACCTCTGATGAGAAGGTTTCTTGCTGCAACAGCTGCAGTCAACCTCTTGTTCTGACTTTGGTCCTTAGACCTCTTCACTCCAGCTCTGATTTCTAACTCTGATATTTCCTTCTGGGCTGCTGCCAGGGCTTTTTCCATCTGCTCCATCTTGTCCTGAACTCTCTTGTCTTCCAGGGTACGAGCCTCGGTGATCCTGACCCACCGGGCTTGACTCTCCTTCAAATACAAGTCTGTCCTTGCTCTTTGGAATTGGGCTTCTTTGCAAGCATTCTTCAGAATTTGTTCACCAGCTCTAGACTTGTTGATATAATCCCCAGACTTTTCAATCTTAGCCAGATGCTCTACTCTCAACTTCTCCAATCTTTCAATCTCCCTCACACCTTCACTCCTCTCCCGGAGGGTCTTCTGCAAAGCCTGGGTTAACTTCTCATTTCTTTCCTTCAACCTCTCAAACTCCTCCAGACTGATAGTGGCAGGGGGTGGTGCTGAAGATGACTCAGGCATGTCTTCTATGGTGAAGGGCATTCCAGAGAATTGGGCCCTGGCATGGGACCACTCACAATATTGGACTGATGCCACATTATTGCACTTCCCCAGAATGGTGATTCCCTTGGTTTGAACATGATCCCAGGCCCAGGCAGCCTGCCTAACAGTTGCCAGACTAATCTTGTTCTCACAGTAGAGGGTCTCAACCAAGTCTTGCTCCCTGGGAGTATGGACCAATGCATAGCCTAATTGCCTCCTGAACAGCAGAGGGTTGTAATTGATACTTCCCTTGACCCCTATTAAAGGCACATTGGGAAAGTGCCCACAGCTTGTAATGATATCTCTACCCTTGGTGCCTTGAGTACACCATCTGATGTCTGCTGAAGTGAGAGTAGTGAGCCTCTTAGCCCAGTTGCTTTGCTGATGAGGATTTAGGAATGCATCTGTCCTGGGTAGATGCTTAAGAAGCCAAGCATGGAATAATGGAGCACAACACCTCACTAGCCTTCCCCTCTGCTTTTCATTCCTCTGATGCACTGAATAATAAAGATCCCCCAATAAAGTTGGCACTGGGTTCTTCAGGATGAACAGATGGATTGCATTCTTGCTAACAAACCGAGGCTCATCTGCAAATAATATGATCCCATATATACTCAAGGCCAACAAAGCACAAACAGCTTTCCACTCCCCCAAGGAGGCCTTCAGACTAGCTTGAGAAATTAAGAAGTCCAGATGAAAACCAGGGATCCCAGCTTTAGAGGTCATATGCTGCTCAATCAGGACAGGCTCCAGATGCAAAGCTTTTGCTACTTCTCCATTAGCAGGAAAGACCATCTCAGGGTTGAAAGGAATTTCTCTCCTGATAGGCATACCAACTAATGAGGAGTACTCTTCCAATAAGGGGCCCAACTGAAAGTCTTGAAAAGTAAAACATCTCAGTGGAGGATCATAAAACTGAATGCAGGTGTGGATGAGGCTCCTCTGTGAAGGGTCCAGATCCATAACCACGTCCAGTATATCTCCATAACTCTCCCTGAACAAGGGTATGTGATCTGGAGTGATCAGGGTTTGGATCCTCCTGATGTCTGATAAGTCCGGCTGGAAGAAGTGATAGGTGATGTTGCTTTTCTTTGGAGCCATGATGCTGAGACTGAGTAGAGATAGGTACTGATGCTGATGCTGAAGAAGAGGGCCACTGATTGGCTAGTGCAAGTATTTGAAGTATATGGCTGACAAGCTGAAGCTAGTGCTGGTGGAGATAGGTCAGTAATGCAGATGGGGTCAAAACCAAAACCAGATGAAAATGGATACCCTGAAACACAAATAAGCAAATGTTAATATGATGCAATGGTTATGTATGCAAATGATATGCAAGGGTTTGTGCCTGAGCTGGATCTGATCAAAATGCCCTGATATAGGTCCAAGTATGTTCAAGAATTCCAGATGAGGTCTATAAATCCAGTAACCAGGGTGGGGGACTCAAATAAAGAGCCACATGTCCAGGGTTTTAGAATCACAAGAACTGTCCAACATGGAGTACTCTTAACAAACAAAGTAACAGGGTGTTCTGAGGTCAAGGTACCTGCAAACCTGTAAACAGCCCAACCCCCTCACAGGTGGTGTTCTAGAACAAGGATCCTCAGACTTGGATCAGTTATGAGAAGTGTAAACACTTCTAACCCGGAGGTACAGTGTTTACAATAACCATAACAGTTCCTCCTCTAATTCACCTCAGTTTCTGAAGGTCAATACTAAAAGGTCATCCAGACTTAGCAGGCTTCCCAGATAGCCCTAGCATTGCAGGAAATCTGCAACACAGAGTTCTCATGAAGAAACCCACATCTGAACCGTGTTTCATATTCCCGCACCAGACCGAAATGGAATGGGAAAGAATATGATTCACTCTAGCCTAGGTGTCACTCAGATCCCAGGTATAGGATCTTATCTCTCAATGAAACACCCACCCACCAAAGCAAACAACCAGATCCAGCCAGCAGCATGACAATATGATATATACAAAAGCAATAAAGAAAGCAGTAAAGCAACTGTACATAAAGCAGTAAAAACAAAACAAGCATACAAACACAAGTAAGCACATAACACCCCAGTAAACACAAATCAAACAAGCGCTAGGAGGAACCCACAAAAAGAACCAGAAGCCCTGGTTGCAGTATAAGGATCCCCAGCAGAGTCGCCAAGCTGTCGCTCCCGACAAATGAGACTGGGTCATATGAAGGTACAGACGCGAACGGTCGGCGAGAGGGAACAGTGAGAACACACAGCCGTGAACTCACTGGAGAATGAATAGAGTCGCCAGCTAGGCATTTTTATCCCGGAGGAAAGGCAATGCTGCATAGACCTAGAAAGATATGGATAAGACGGGTTGCGAACCAGAGAGACTGAGAAAGGGGGTTGGTTACAACCTGGGAAGGTATTAGCACCCAGATTGTCCGTCGTACTCGACGGGATCCACGCTTGAAAGATTTGTGTTTTAAAGGGGTAGTGTCAGTGCAATTTGTGTATAAAATAGCTGGAAAGGAATGTACAGGTGTCAGTGTAAAGTGTATAAGTGATGTGAAGTATGAAAGTGTCAGTGCAAGAACAAGGTGAAATGCTCAAGATCATGAGGCTGAAGAATAGGGCTAGAAAGAGGGGGAATATACAGAGACTTTTGTTCGATAACTGTTAAGTTATGCCTACGTATCCTCTCGTGCAATGAGGAAGTCAGAACACCGTAGTTCGACCCAAAGAGACTGAAAGATGAATTGACTTGTGAACTGCTTGCTTGTCTATGCTCAAGTGTATGACCTGTCTGGCTCAGGTGCTAACTGTCTTGCATTAGACGGAAGAAGCAAGTTCTCGTTTGTGAGTGAATGAGATGAGAAAAGAATCCCGAAGGAGGCGATTATTGTTTGTTTTTGAGTTTTCAGTCTTTTATTGCTTTTGAGAGTTTGTCATAAGTTGATGAGCTTAAGTCTAAACCAATGGGTTAGCAAACTCATCACATCTTCCCTCTGATTAGGGGTAATGAGAATACCTTAAGTGTGAAGTCAGATTCTCACACTTAATCACCTGTGGTGTAGGATTAAGATCATTAACCTACTTGTGATTATTTAGATGTTTTTTGGTGTTTTTGTTTAGTGTTGAGTAATGAGGTTAAGCCATAATCAAGGATTAAACAGACTCATTACACCATCCTAAAAGAAGGATGATAGATGAGAATGTTTAAGCTGAGGAAAGCTCCTCAACTTAATCCATGATTAGGGATTAAACCCATGACAAAACAAGCCTTTGATTAAGTGGATTTTATTTAATGGTATGATGATGAAGTGATTTTTATGATTTGTAAGACAACTTGAGGGGGACTTGTCCATTAACACTAGGGTTAGTCCTTCTTAACCAATTAAGGAAGAATTAGAACCCTAATGCAAGGCCCAAGTTACAAGTGTGATGTCTTGATGATTATTATGTGGATTGATTAAGAGATTTAAACACATTAAGGGTTCAACACTTAGGATTAAAGTTATACACTCCATCCTAAGAGAAGGATGCAGGCATAAGCTTAATCACAAAGCCTTAAAGCCTTTAGGGTTTAGTCCCTGATTATGAGGTGAGAAGAGAGGACTCAAGGAGAGACACAAAGGTAAAACTATGAAGGGAGACTAATCAAAACCCTAATTCATTGTCATGCTTGGTTGTTCCTAAGGTTTGTGAGGTTTACAAGAGAGATCTTCAGAGAAACCACCAGGAAGCAGATGAACAGGATCAAGAGAAGCAAAGCAACTTGCTTCATTCAAGAAGTCAAGTCACTTGAAGAAAGAAAGTGGGAGGAGAAAGAATGAGCAAGCTCAAACTCAAACACATATAGAAATGCAGCAATGGATGCAAGAGAGATGAGAAGAAAAGTTATGAGAAGTGAGGGCAAATTCACTTCTCAAAGTTACTTACCACCTGAAATGTTAAAAAGAAATGCAATGCAATGCAAGATGGGATGAAATGGCATGATGCTAAGCAAAACCAGAAGCATGTTGATGATGATTATGATGTTATGAGGTGCTGCAAACATGAGGCAAGACATGGAGATGTTCATACAAGATTATGGATGCAAATGATGCAAGCTAAGAAGCATGGACAAGCATGAAAAGTTATGAAGCATATAAGACAAATGACATGGCAAATATGTAATGCAATGATCAAACATGCTTTCTATATGTCTTAAGATGTCAAATGAATCACAAAAATGCACAAAATGCAGAGACAAGTCATATTATGCAAGAGAATGCAAGAGGGATGCAAAGGGAAGGCCCAAATTAGGGTTCATGGATCAAGCATCAAACAAAAACCCAAAACAGAAGCAAACCCTAAGATAAAAAATGGAAAATGCCAACCAAAGAAACCCTAAACCTATAATAGACCACTGCCCAAAGGGGAGCTCTCAACTCTCAACCAAACTCAAGATATGAATTTTCTAAGTTATTAGGGTTTTTTAGGGTTCTTAACAAAAGAAATGCCAAACAATTGGAAGATGCAAGATCAAATCCCGGCCATTTTACCCTAGAAACTACATGCCAAACACAAAACAATGCAAGAAGAATCAATGTCTCAACCTTCTCCAATAGGCAGAAATGAATTTTTGAACTTAGGATCAAATTAATGCATAAAAAATGATTTAATTCAATGAAAAATTCTTAAAATGCATCAAGATCAAAAAAGAAATTTGGTTTGAAGGTTGGACAATGTTTCTAAATGTCTTAGAACATTTCATGAATTTTTTGTGATTTTTAAATACCTAAAAGCATTTTTAATTAATTAATTCCCATTAATCAATTAAAAATAATCTTTTAAATATTTAAAAATATTTTTTAATGATAAAAAATAAAAATAAAAATATTTTTGGGTCTTAAAAATTAATAAAACCTTTAGGAAAAAGTTTCATAATTTTTAAGAATTTTTTACTATTTTAAAATAAATATGCAAGTTAATTGAAAAGAAAATGAATAAAAATTAAATAAAAGGGAAAGTAAACCAAATGGAAGGCTGAGATGAGCCCAGGGTTTGAATCTGTTGACCAGCGCGCAAATGAAGGGCCCAGATGGCTCCTGAGTTAATTAACTTAATTAAAAATTAAATAAAACTAATGAGAGAGATTAGGGCTAAGCAGACTGATCCTGGCCTTTCATTCGCGCGGGGAGTCAAACATGTCAACGCATCCAGTGGTCCACATTCAAATGGTCATTAATCACACAATTAGGGCTTAATCACTCTCAGGCGGCCGGAGAAGACTTCCGGTCGTCTTCTCCGGCCAGCATCCCCCCTGAGAAATCCCCAAACCCCTCAAATCGTATCAAAAATGAAAACTAAAAAAAGGGAAATGCTCCTTACACACTCACGAATTAAACCCCTCTCTCAAAACAAATTTCTTCTTCCTAAATAAGCTGAATCGAAGAAAATGAAAACTAGGGCACGCAGGTTTCAGAGAGAAATTAAATGCTCATTTCAAAGCCATTTTCGAAACCAATGACATCAGGATGATCAGTGAAGCACAAAGAACAAGTTTATAACATGCAAAGTGATTTCTGGAAAAATAATTTTCAAGCTACCTGAGATTCGAAGCTTTCACTCTGATGACTTTCTGGCCACTTCTCCTTGTGCAATCCACTCCACTTGATCCCCAGATGATGTTTGAATGCTCAAAAGAAATTTATGTTGGCTGGATAATGAGTTTCGAAAGCTCCTGCTTCAACTCAGTCAGAAATGGCAATGGTGATTCTGGCACTTTCAGGTCATTGTGAATGGTGGTTTGTGGTCCAGATGATGTATGGAGAAGCTTTGCAAGGTTTGTTTGGCTGTTTGTGAGCTAGGGAAGGAGATTCGAAAGGAACTGCAAAATGAAGTGAAGAATGGCTATGGGGTGTTCTGGTTGATTCAGGCTTGTGTTCTTGCTGGTTTCTACTCAATGATGCATGGTGAGTTGAATGGTGAAAATGGTTTTTGTGTTTGCAAGCTGTGGAAGCAGATTCGAAGCAACTTGCAAGATGAGGTGTTTTTGTGAATGTGTGTGTGTGAATGGTTTCAGCCTTGCTTAGTACATGGAATGGTTTGCAAATGGATAGTATAAACTAATCCAATTGGTCAGAGGATGTGACTTGTGCTTTATGGATAGGTGTAGCCACTTTTGCAAATATGTCAACTTCTTGTAAGATAGGGCATGGGCAACTTCTAGCCAAGTACAAAGGGCATGGTCTGCGCAGCAAAGTGAAGGGAAAGGCTAGGCTTGGTCCAGCATTCAAGGCAGCAAGTTGGTGAAATGTTATGAGTGGTTTTGCAAGTTGTGGTAACTTTGGTTCACATGTGATTCTTTGTCCAACCAAACATGAAACCATGGGCATTCTTGGTTCAAATCTGATTTTCATGACTTAGAGAAAGTTTATGTGCTGGCTTGAAATGAATTAGAGGCTGCAATATGCATTGGTCCAAGACTTTGCAAAATCTCCATTTGAAACTTGTCTTGAAAATCAATGATTTTAGCCAACTTTGTCTTGCCATAACTTTTGATCCAAGAAGAGTTTGATCATGTTCTTGTACTTTTTGAAAAGGGAAAGATGAGATCTACAACTTTCATGACCAAAGTTTTTCCATTTGAAGCATTTTTGGATCAAGAATCAAAGCTTGAAAAATGACCTAAAATGATGCATTCTTGAAAAGTCAACTATGCCCAAAAAGTCAACATTTGCAAAAACCCTAAATTCTTGATTTCTATGAACTTCAACCTTCTTCCATGATCAAATAAAGATCATATACACTCAAAATGATGAAGATCACCCATTGGTTGGGTCATTGGGGGCCTCAGATGCCCTGATTTTGCACTGACTTGTCTGAAAAGTCAACCCTTGATCAGATGACTTCCCCATGGAATTTCTTCATGAAAATTGATATGCATACTCCCTATACCATATAGAGACCAATGGAAACAAGAATGACCAAAAAATTTGGAGTTATGGCCTCTGAAACCAAAACCCTAATTTTCAGTCAATTGTGCAGTTTGACCTGGCTCTGCATCCACTCAAACCCTAGTTCTTGTGATCCTTTTGAAATCTTGACTTTGGGGAGATGGAATATGATATAAGAACACACATGGACCACTTTGAGTTGATTGGTGGCCTTTGGAATGGCTCAAGATGCCCTGAGATTGCTCAGATCACAAACCCTAGGTGCAGATGCCTTAGAAACTATGCAGTGAATCAAAAATGAGATGTGAGATGATATGATTGTGTTTATGCATATGAGGATGATCACAAGCCATGGTGTGAATGGGTGAGGGCAAATTTGGGGTGTTTACACACAGGCTGACACATATGAGTTCAGGTCAACCTATTAAAGCGTTTGATTTAGTATAAGTCGACACAAAGCTTAGACAAGCCGACCTTCATGCATCAATATAAATGCCTGTAGGATCTTCCTAGAGGTCACCTCACTCAGGTCAACCTGATTACCTTGACAGACTAACTTATTGCTTTCATAGGCCAACATATAGCTTTCAAAAACTTCAAATTTGTTTTGCATCTTATTTTTTCTTACATCTGTTTTGCATATTTCCACACATACCTATATATATTCATACATGCACCTTTTTCTAACAAGGTACTAGTGAATTAGCTAAACGAAACCAGTGTTACAATGTTTTCCCATAATTTCAACCTTTCCTCTATGCATACACACAATAAAATTACACATAACCCTTTTTTGATTCGGTGACCATCTAGAATAGGGTTGATAACGTCCAATTAGGTTGATGTAATAAAGAATATTGGGTTGGTATCTTTGTGTGTTTCAAATAAGAAAATCAAGTTATGGATTTTCTTCAAGATCATTGAGATTTGAAGGTTTTGGACAAGATCACGCAACCACAAATTCGACTGAGTGAATGCCTTGGGACAAGGTGGTTTCCTTGCAAGGGTGTAGCGTGAGATGATAAATCGTGCTCGGGAATCTTAGATTCAACAAGTGCGTGCTTGGGATAAATTCGACCTAGCGAAAACCTTGAAGACGATGAGGTCTTTCAAGAAAGTAGTCAAGAATGAAGGTGTGAGAAAAACACAAGAAGGGGGTGAATTGGGGTTTTCACTATTGACCTCTTTCTATCTCTTAACATTGATGCGTTAAGTGATGCTTTTAGTTATGTTGCGGAGGCATAAACATTAAAGTAAAGTATAAGCAAGAGTAAAGAACAAATGATATATCCTGTTTCACTTGAGCAAATCTCAAGCTAGTCCAGTCTACCCCGCAAGGTGATTTGGCTTAGAAAAGGACTTAATCAACTGTAACAAAAACTTGATTACACTGTGCGACAACTTGCCGTGACTAACTATACATTCGCAATTGTGACTTCCTTGCGTGACTACTTGTCGTGACTAACTGCACAACAACAGTTATGGCTTCCCTATGTGGCCAACTTCCTTGACTGGATGCACAACCAACTAAGATGACTTACGTCTTTGGCTTCACTAGCTGAAGTGACTTCAAGCACCAGAACACATAGTTTTGAGCAGCACCAGAACATTAGCCCTTGATCAATCACCAGATCACCTAGTTCTAAGAGAGCATCAAACTACTAACTTCTGAGCCTCCTAAATTTCTGACCTTCACTCGATCCTTTAGGGAAGTGGGTAACGTATACAAGTATTTGCTTCTTACATAAGCATGTTTAAACATAGATTAAGTACATTAGAAGATCATTCTAATACACACTAAGAATATTACATTGTATTGTAGCTTTAATGTGTGGAGTCTTCTTCTTCTTCAAGTTGCGTCTTTTTCTGCAGATTTTGTCATGAAGTTTTTATGAATCAAAATCATAAGTCAACAATATTTCTTCTCTACTTAGAGAAATCCTAATGAGCTTCACATGAGAAAGTCAAGGGTGGACTAATTCGTTTCTTGAAAACATCTCACATTCATGAAGAAATAATATTTAGAAAAGAAGATTTATCATCCCTAGTAAGTCTGCCTGCGATCAAACTTTCTTTTCGATTCCACCTACGATCGGTCTCGTATATCCTTATTTGAATCCACCTTCGGCATAGTCTCGTACCCTTTTTTTGTAAGTCCTCCTGTGGCTTGTCTTTCTTTTCGAGTCCACCTTTGAGCAAATATGTTGTTTGTAAACACCCCAAATTTGCCCTCACCAATTCATACCATGTCTTGTGATCTCCCCATATGCATAAATCCAATCATAGCATCTCATATCACATTTTTGATTCACTGCATTGGTTCAAAGTCATCTGCATCTAGGGTTTGTGATCTGAGCAAATCAAGAGCTTATTGAGCCACTCCAAAGGTCATCAATCACTTCAAAGGGGTCCATGTATGTTCAAGCATCATAGTATATCCTCTCAAAGTCAAGAATGTCAAAGAATCACAAGAACTGAGAATGACATGGAAGCAGGGCCAGGATTAACTGCACAGATGACCTAGAATTAGGGTTTTGGTTTCAAAGGCCATAACTCCAAATTTTTTGGTCATTCTTGTTTCTATTGGTCTCTATATGGTATAGGGAGCATGCATATCAATTTTCATGAAGAAATTTCATGGGGAAGTCATCTGATCAAGAGTTGACTTTTTGAGCAAGTCAGTGTAAAATCAGGGCATCTGAGGCCCCCAATGACCCAACCAAAGGGTGTTCTTCATCATTTTGATTGTGTATGATCTTTATTTGATCATAAAAGATGTTGGAAGTTCACAAAATTGAAGAATCTCAAGTCATTTGCAAAGTTGACTTTTTGGGAAAGTTGACTTTTAATAAAAATTGCCATTTTGGGAAACTTTTTCAACCTTTGCTTTTTGATTCAAAAATGCTTCAAATGGAAAAACTTTGGTCATGAAAGTTGTAGAGTGGATCATTCCCTTTTCAAAAAGTACAAGAACTCATTCTAATTCATTTTGGATCAAAAGTTATGGCTTGTCAAAGTTGGCCAAAATCACAAAATTTGAAGTTTTCTACCAAAGAGGCATTTTGCAAAATGCTATGATCAAGTGTTCTAAAGGCCTCAAATGTGTACCATTTCTTCACAACATGATCACATGACCTAAAATCAGAATTGGCCCAAGGGATTTCTCATTGATTTGCCTTGATCTTCATATAGCCATAAGTCATTTTTCATGAAAATGCAAAGAGGGATTTTTGGCAAGATCATTCTCAAATGAATTGTATGATCTCTAGCTGGTTTTAACACATTGCCATGACCTAATGAAACATCCCACATCAGAAATTCAGCAAGATTCCTCTCATTCACATAGCCAAAAGCATGAAATGTCACAAGTGGACAAGTTGCAAAAACTCCTCTAGCTCATGATCCAAATGCAGCAGCCTTTCATGGACCATCCAAGGGTCTTCCTTGAAGCTGGCTAAGGCAATCCAAACACAGAAATCTCCTCTTCCATGGCCCATACCTATAGTACACCAACTATTGACTTTTGGGCCAATTGCTCCATACCATTCCCACAGTGCATGTTAAGTCTTCTGACTCATTCCAATAGTTTAGGACTTGTATATGGATGATAAAACAAGCCTCACACAAGCCTGGAACATACACATTGCAGCACACTCCAAAAACTGTCAAAACTTTCCTCTCTTCGAATCTCCTTTCACAGCCATCAAACATTCATTTTCTCTTCACCAATCAACCAGAAATCATCCATAGAGCAAATCCCACCCCTCACAATGATCTGAAACAGCCCACACAAGAACCTCATTTTCTGATACACCAGAACTGGACCTCTCAAAATAGCCTATCTAAACTCCATTCAAGCCTGCCATTAGCACAAGGGGGATCATTGGAGTCAGTTTGCATAAGAGAAAGGCTCAGAAAGCTCCAGTTTGAAGAACTTCAGTTCAGGTATCCATCAAGAACAAATTTTCCAGAACTTCATTTACTTGTTATAAATTGATTCTACATGTTATCCTGATCATCATGATGTGTTTAAAATTGAAAATGAGTGGAAAATGAGTATGTATTGATGTTCTGAAATTTTTCCCGTGAAAAATGTTTGCTTCGATTTGCTTGATTCATGTAGTTTAAATGTTGTTTGATGGTTGATTCATGTTCCATGATGTTAGAGGATCATTTCCCTGTGTTTAATTTGAAGTGGGGTGGCCTGTAGTGAAACCTAGGGTTTTGGTTCGCCGGAGAAGACGACCGGAAGTCTTCTCCGGCCACCTGAGGACCATTAGCCCTAATCTGTGTCATTAAATGAGGTTTGAATTTGGAACGTAGGATGAGTTGACCAAGGCTGACTGGCGCGCGTTTGAATGGACAGGATGCACCATTAGAAACCCTAATCCATAATTAACTTAATTAATTCAGTTTAATTAAATTTAATTGGAAATTAGCTCAGTTTGAATTGTGACCATCAGATTGCGCGCGAAGTCAAGCAAAATATCCCCAGAACCAATCCTGTCCCTTGGATGCGCATACTTTCATTTTTATTCAATTTTATTTTCATTTTAATTCATTTGTTTTGTTCATTTATTTAAAAATAGTAAAAATCATTGAAAACTTCTGAAAATTTTTATTCAAGCTTTTATTAATTTTCAGAAACCAAAAACATTTTTATTTTTATTTTTTGCATTAAAAAAATATTTTTAAATCATTTAAAAGATTATTTTTAATTAATTAATGAGAATTAATTAATTAAAAATACTTTTAGGTATTTAAAAATCACAAAAAAATTCATGAGACATTTAAAATCATTTATAAACATTGTCCAACCTTCAAACCAAATTTATTTTTTGATCTTGATGACTTTTGATAATTTTCCATGGAATTAATTTCATTTCAAGGCATTATTTTGATCCAAACTTTGAAAATTCATTTCTGCCTAGTCTTTAAGAGTTGGACTTTGATTCTTTTTGCATTGCATCTTGCATATCATGTAGTTTATAGGATTAAATTGGCATGAATTGATCTTGCATTTCCTATTTGATTGACATTTTTCTTGACAAAGTGCCTTGAAACCCTAGAAATTTTAAGAAATTCATAACTTACACTAGGTTAGGAATTGGATCCCCTCCTTTGGGCAGTGAGTTTGTATAGGTTTAGGGTTTCCCTTGGATCCATTTTCAAATTTTTATCTTGATGTTTGCTTCTGGTTTTGATTTTTGCTTTGTGCATTGTTCATAAACCCTAATTTGGGCTTTCATTTGCATCCATCTTGCATTTGCTTGCATACCATGACTTGCCATGACATTTTGTGCATCCATTTGATTCATAACACATCTTCGGACATGTTAGAATCATGTTTGATCATTGCATCTTTCATTTGCCATGTTGTATGTCATTTGCATTCCATAACTTTTCATGTATGTTCATGATTCTAAGCATGCTTCTCTTGCATCCACATGTTTGTATGATCATCCTCATGCCTTGTTTCATGTTTGTATCATCTCATAGCATCATTATCATCACACTCATGCCTCTGGTTTTGATTTTCATCATGCCATTTCATCTCATTTTGCATTGCATTGCATTTCTTTCACTAATCTTTCAGGTGGTAAGTTACTTTGAGAAGTGAATTTGCCTTCACTTCTCACAATTTCTTTTCATTTCCTCTTATGCATCATTGCTGAATTTTGTCTTGTGCTTGAGATTGAGCTTGCTCATTCTTCTTCATCTTACTTTCTTTCCTCAAGTGACTTGTCTTCTTAAATGAAGCAAGTTACTTTGCTTCTCTTTGCTCCTTTCATCTACTTCCTGGTGGTTTCTCTGAAGATCTTTCTTGTAAACCTCACAAACCTTAGGAGCAACCAAGCATGACAATAATTAGGGTTTTGATTAGTCCCCCCATTTAGATTTTACCTTTGTGTCTCATTGAGTCTTCTCTTCTCACCTCATAATCAAGGACTAAACCCTAAAGGCTTTAAGGCTTTGTGATTAAGCTTATGCCTGCATCCTTTTATTAGGATGGAGTGTATAACTTTAATCCTAAGTGTTAAACCCTTTATGTGTTTAAATCCTTTAATCAATTCACTTAATAACCATCAAGACATCAAGCTTGTAACTTGGGCCTTGCATTAGGGTTCTAATTCTTCCTTAATTGGTTAAGAAGGACTAACCCTAGTGTTAATGGACAAGTCCCCCTCAAGTTGTCTTACAAACTATAAAACTCACTTCTTCATCTTATCATTAACTAAAATCCATCTAATAAAGGCTTTGTTTTGTGATTAGGTTAATCCCTAATCATGGATTAAGTTGAGGTGCTTTCCTCAGCTTAAACATTCTCATCTATTATCCTTCTATTAGGATGGTGTAATGGGTCTGTTTAATCCCTGATTATGGCTTAATCTCATTACTCAACACTAAACAAAAACAACAAAAACATCTAACTAATCATAAGTAGGTTAATGATCTTAATCCTACACCATGGTGATTAAGTGTGAGATGCTGACTTCACACTTAAGGTATCCTCATTACCCCTAATCAGAGGGAGGATGTGATGAGTTTACTAACCCATTGGTTTAGGCTTAAGCTCATTTTCTTATGACAAACTTCAAAAAGCAATAAAAGACTGAAAATACAAAAACAAACAATAATCGTCTCCTTCGGGATTCTTTTCTCATCTCATTCACTCATAAACGAGAACTTGCTTCTTCCGTCTAATGCAAGACAGTTTGCACCTGAGCCAGACAGGTCATACACTTGAGCATAGGCAAGTAAGCAGTTCACAAGTCAATTCATCCTTCAGTCTCTTTGGGTCGAACTACGGTGTTCTGACTTCCTCATTGCACGAGAGGATACGTAGGCATAACTTAACAGTTATCGAACAAAAGTCTCTGTATATTCCCCCTCCTTCCAGCATCATTCTTTAAGCCTCATTTGTTTTGAGCATTTTACTCTTGTTCTCACACTGACACTTCATTTATACACTTCACAATTCTTTTACACTGACACCTGTACATTCTTTTCCAGCTCTTTGGTACACATATTGCACTGACACTACCCCTTTAAAACACAAGTCTTTTAAGCGTGGATCCCGTCGAGTACGGCGGACAATCTGGGTGCTAATACCTTCCCAGGTTGTAACCAACCCCCTTTCTCAGATTTTCAAAACGACCTTCTTTGTGATGGATATACAGCCTGCCTACAGCTGTCTATTGGGTAGACCATGGATACACGCCGCTGGCGCCGTGACGTCGACCCTTCACCAGAAGTTAAAATTCAAGTGGGAGGGCCAAGTCGTTACTATTTGTGGAGAGGAAGATATCTTTGTTAGCCATCTGGCTACATACAAATACATTGAGATGGATGGGGAGATCCACGAAACTATGAGTCAAGGGTTTGAGGCCTTGAACATAAATGAAGCATCCGCTGTACCTGGAACCTCAATGACATCTTATCAGCAAGCCCGGAAGGTTGTTGAAGAAGAGACTGCCCAAGGTTGGGGCAAGTTGCTACCTGTAGAGAAGAAAGAGGACAGATTTGGGTTGGGTTACAAACCAACTCAACAAGATCAAGCAGAGGCTGTTAAGAAGCCCAATTTTGTCAGTGGGGGGATGCTCACCCCAGATGTCGTGAACAACTTGGAAGACGAGGATGAAAGAGACCGCAACCTGGAGAGCTGGATACGTCCAAGGATCCCGGGGAGCCAAGTCCTTAACTGGTCTTCCCAGGAAATTATAAGGGTTACTCCTGCAGAGTAATTATTATTTCCTGTATTTTTAAGCATGCATCAAGTCTTGCATCTTGCCCAAGATGACAAGACTCATTTTGTAATCGGGCCATCTGTAATTTTGTGCAAATAGATCAATCAATGATAATCAGACATCTTTTGCAAATGAGTTTTTTTTTCTTTTTTTTCCTTTTCCGCTCACTGTTTTTCCATTTTTCTTTTTGTACAAAAAATAAATGGCAATGTTTTCAAAATGATAACTTCATTTCACTCTTTCTAAACAAGATTAAAATCAATCACTAAAATGAACAAATCTGAACCCTTGCAGAGAGTGCCTTTCAGACCGCACCGACAACAGCACGGCTATGACTTCATATGACTTTGACAATCCAATCAATCAAGCTGATGAAGGGGTTGAAGAAGATTATGAGCTTCCTGAAGAGCTAGCCAGGTTGTTAAGGCAAGAGGAGAAGGTTATTACTCCTCATCAGGAGGAGGTCGAAACGATTAATCTTGGTACAGATGAAGATGTGAAAGAAGTTAAAATCGGGGCCTGCTTACAAGACTCAGTGAAGAGACAACTGATTGACCTGCTTCGGGAATATGTGGATGTGTTTGCTTGGTCTTATCAGGATATGCTAGGGTTGGACACCGACATTGTTATGCACAAGCTTCCTTTAAGAGAAGATTGCCCGTCGGTTAAACAGAAACTGCGCCGTACTCGCCCAGACATGGCAATGAAAATCATAGAAGAGGTACAAAAGCAGTGGGACGCCGGGTTCCTTGCTGTAACTAGCTATCCACCGTGGGTTGCTAATATAGTACCTGTGCCTAAGAAAGACGGCAAAGTAAGAATGTGTGTTGACTACCGGGATCTGAACAGAGCCAGCCCGAAAGACGACTTCCCATTACCTCACATCGATGTATTGGTGGATAACACGGCTCAGTTCTCGGTGTTCTCCTTCATGGACGGATTTTCAGGATACAATCAGATCAAGATGTCACCTGAAGACATGGAGAAGACAACCTTCATCACACCCTGGGGCACGTTCTGTTACAAGGTGATGCCATTCGGACTGAAGAATGCTGGTGCAACATATCAACGGGCTATGGTGACATTATTCCACGATATGATCCATAAAGAAATCGAATGTTACGTGGATGACATGATTGCCAAGTCCCTCACCGAAGAAGACCACCTGGTAAATCTGCTGAAGCTGTTCAAGCGTCTGAGGAAGTACCAGCTAAAGTTAAACCCCAACAAATGCACATTCGGGGTGTGATCCAGTAAGCTGCTGGGATTTATTGTAAGTGAGAAAGGGATTGAAGTTGACCCTGATAAAGTCAAGGCTATTCAAGAAATTCCTGCACCGAAGACAGAAAAAGAAGTTCGAGGGTTCTTAGGTCGATTGAACTACATTTCACGGTTCATATCTCACCTTACAGCAACCTGTGAACCCTTGTTCAAACTACTAAGAAAAGAACAGACGGTCAGGTGGAACGAAGACTGCCAGAAGGCTTTTGACAAGATCAAGGAATACTTACAAGAACCTCCAATCCTTATGCCTCCAGTTGAAGGAAGACCTCTAATCATGTACTTGACAGTATTAGAAGAGTCAATGGGGTGTGTGCTGGGCCAGCATGACGAGTCTGGTCGAAAAGAGTATGCGATATACTACCTAAGCAAAAAGTTTACTGACTGTGAACAACGTTATTCACTGCTCGAGAAAACTTGATGTGCTTTAGCGTGGGCTGCTCGCCGACTGAGACAGTATATGTTGACCCACACTACCTTATTGATCTCAAAGATGGACCCAGTCAAGTATATTTTTGAGAAGCCAGCACTTACCGGACGGGTTGCTAGATGGCAAATGATCCTCACAGAATATGACATTCAGTACACATCTCAGAAAGCCATCAAGGGCAGTGTATTGTCTGAATATCTTGCTGAGCAACCTATTGATGATTACCAGCCTATGAGATTTGACTTCCCTGATGAAGACATCATGTTCATAAAAGCAAAAGATCATGAAGAGCCTATTCACACTAAAGGGCCTGACCCAGAAAAGGAATGGACTATGATGTTTGATGGGGCTGTTAATATGAATGGTCGTGGTGTTGGTGCAGTACTCATTACACCTAAAGGAGTTCACATGCCTTTCTCGGCAAAGCTCACCTTTAATTGCACTAACAACGAAGCTGAATACGAAGCTTGCATCATGGGTCTTGAGGAAGCCATTGACCTCAGGATCAAGACATTGACTGTATTCGGAGATTCAGCTCTGGTAGTTAATCAAACCAACGGCAAATGGTACACACACCAGGATCATCTGATACCTTACAGGGATTATACAAGGAGGTTATTGACTTTCTTTACAACAGTCAAGCTTGAGTATATCCCTCGGGACGAGAATTAGTTCGCAGATGCTCTGGCTACCATTTCATCCATGATCAAAGTTCAAGCTGCCAACTTTGTACCTCAAATTTCAGTGTCCAGACTTGACAGACCAGCTTATGTGTTCGCAGCAGATGCTGTCAAGGATGATAAGCCTTGGTTCCATGACATTAAGTGCTTCTTGGAGGATCAAACATACCCACCTGGGGCATCTTCCAATGATAAGAAGACTTTAAGAAGGCTTGCTGGTAGTTTCTTTCTGAACACTGACGGTTCCCTGTACAAGAGAAACTTTGATATGGTACTTCTCACATGCGTTGATAGAACAGAGGCAGACTTGTTGATGCACGAGGTGCACGAAGGATCCTTTGGTACCCATGCTGGAGGACATGCAATGGCTAAGAAATTGCTAAGATCAGGCTATTACTGGATCACAATGGACGCAGACTGTTGTGCCTACGCCAGAAAATGTCATAAATGCCAGATTTATACGGATAAAGTGCATGTGCCTCCGAATCCTTTGAATGTGATGCCTTCACCCTGGCCCTTTGCCATGTGGGGCATTGATATGATTGGCAAAATTGAACCGACTGCTTCAAATGGCCACAGATTCATCCTGGTTGCTATTGATTATTTTACCAAGTGGGTTGAAGCAGCTTCATATGCAAACGTTACAAGGCAAGTGGTAGCCAGATTTCTGAAGAGAGATATCATTTGTCGATACGGAGTCCCCGAGCGAATCATTACTGATAATGGTTCCAACTTAAACAACAAAATAATGGCAGAACTATGTCGGGACTTCAAAATCCAACATCACAATTCTTCTCCTTACAGGCCAAAGATGAACGACGCTGTTGAGGCAGCTAATAAGAATATCAAGAAGATTGTGCAGAAGATGGTAGTCACCTATAAAGACTGGCATGAAATGCTACCGTTTGCCTTGCATGGGTACCGCACGTCAATCAGAACATCCACTGGGGCAACACCGTATCAGCTTGTGTATGGTATGGAAGCAGTCCTACCAGTTGAAGTTGAATTACCCTCCTTATGGGTACTGATGGATGTTAAGCTGAACGAAGCAGAATGGGTCAGATCCCGATACGAACAACTGAGTCTGATTGAAGAGAAAAGATTGGCTGCAATCTGTCATGGGCAATTGTATCAGAAAAGAATGAAGAGAGCCTTCGATCAGAAAGTCAGGCACCGAGAGTACCAAGTAGGAGATCTTGTGCTGAAAAGAATCCTCCCTCCTCATACAGACCACAGGGGCAAGTGGACTCCGAACTATTAAGGACCCTTCGTAGTAAAAAAGGTTTTCTCTGGTGGAGCACTGATGCTCGGCACCATGGATGGTGAAGACTTCCCGTCCCCTGTGAATTCAGATGCAGTTAAAAAATACTTCGCATAAAAATGACCCGCTGGATATAAAAACAGAATGTAAGTCCAGGCAAAAATAGGGCATCCCGGCGAGTCAAAAACAGAATAAAAGACTCGGGCAAAAATAAGGGAAAATAAAAAAAAATGTACACCCACTGAGTTGAAAAGCCGCATCGGACAGCTCAAGCAAAAATGGGTATCCCGATGGATTGAAAACCCGAAAGGGCGATCCATGCAAAATAAGGGAATAAGCGAACAACTGCATTCTGAATTCGTCTGTATCACTTGCAATTCGGTGAAACTCGAAAGGATCAAGCTGCTTTCAGAATCAGCCTCCTTCAGAAAGCAAGACGAGAAGAACGTCAAATGTCATACGAGTCATAGCAGAAGGGAAGCTCCTTGAAGCGTCACCAGCATTGCCAACATTTTGTCTCTCAATTTGTAACAATCTCCTCATTTTAGGAGATATGTTTCTTTGACTGTATCTTGCCAATTCAGGGCACGTGAATTAATAAAATCAGATTTTTAGTCACACGTTGTCTCGTACTCTTTTATTTGCAAAAAATGTCTGATGTCATTAATATAT
Source organism: Lathyrus aphaca (assembly GCA_963966055.1). Lineage (NCBI taxonomy): Eukaryota > Viridiplantae > Streptophyta > Magnoliopsida > Fabales > Fabaceae > Lathyrus > Lathyrus aphaca. Next base: position 492,035,608 of record OZ014525.1, on the reverse strand, counting down.
CGATTGCATAAATACATATGTGTCTTTCTGAAACTACGTGCTTGCAGGAAATATACTTATTCCCGGGAGTGTCTGAACTCTCATGATGGGATCCAGTAAAGGATACCTCGGGATTACTTGTGCGTCCCTCTGTCTTTGCAGGATTGCAGGTATTCAAAAGCGTGACATGGGGCATGTAAACTTCATCCCAGCAAGCTGGCAAATCAACACTCACTCAGTCTTAGCACCCAAAGTGTTTTCTCCCCAGTTGAGTTGCCACTTGCTATTTCTCCCCAGCCGAGGTGCCAATCATTCTTCCTCCTCAGCTAAGTACAAACTCCAGGGAACCATCTCCCCACAGAATGTCAGCCTCTATCCAGAAAAACAACACACGAAGGAATCACAACAGAGTGACGAAAGCTTCTACAAACCCCAGTTGGGTCCCTCATTACCAAGGATGGGTCTATTAGTGACCTACTCCCCCAAGCAGATACATCTCATCAGATCTACCAATGGTCTCATCCCCAGCTGGGATGCCCATTTCAAACAGATCGACCAGAGATCTTCACAGCAACGGGATCCGAACCCTGGATCGGTATCCTTGCATAATCATGGCATTCGCATCATATTCACCCCACAAAGCGTAGCATTCCGTCTAATACGGAGCATTACGGCAAAAATCAAACATATCGCATAATCATAAGCCATGTTCTGAATCAAGCACTTGTGAATAATGACAACCTGTCAAAGATATACAGAATGCTCCCCAGATTCCCCAGCGGAGAGCTAAAGCTAAAGCAGTTGCCTTGCATTCACAAACATCAGTATATGCTCCTTGTGGCACCCGTCCGTGTCATGTCACCAGCAGAAAGCCAAAGCGTCCCCTTTGCACTCACAGATACTTATATATAACTTTCTTGACATCCGTCTGTGTCACCTTTCCCCAGCACAGTAACCTAAACACTTTGTATATCAGATATTTGTTTATAATATGCTTTTCTCCTTTTTGACACTCGTCCGTGTCACTCTCCCCAGCAGGTTAAAATACCTGTCTATACACTACTCATATTTCACTCATACAGATACTCGTCTGTATCTTGTATACACCATTTATATCATCTCAGATTCGACACTAGTCCATGCTCTTTGTTAACCAGTTGGTACTCGTCCGTACCATCATCTCAGGACATGCGTCAAGCGTTTGTTTCTACCTGATACTCGTCCGTATCATAGTCTTAAGGATGCTTGTCCGCATCTTTAATCCATACACGTGTCAAACACTCATGTCTTCTTGAATTTAGACACTCGTCTGTGTCTACTATTCCCCAGAAGAGTCCCCTCAGATTCGACACTCGTCAGTGTTCCTTGTTAACCAGTTGATACTCGTCCGTATCATCATCTCTGAACACGTGTCAGTATTTGTTTCTACCCGATACTCGTCCGTATCGTAGTCTTAGGGTAGCTCGTCCGCATCTCTAAATGTCAAAACACTTATACCTTTTATTTCTTGGATATAAACACTCGTCCGTGTTTACTATTCCCAGTAGATCGCCAGCAAAGCAAAATTTCTTTTCTATCTGACATTCGTCCTATGTCATGATAAACCCTGAGAGCAGCCGTACCCTGCTAGGTGATCGTCCTTCACCTCTTGATGATCATCCTTCATCATGCTCATCCGATGGTCATCCCCATCGTTGATCTTTTCTATCCGACATTTGTCCTATGTCGTGATTTTTTTAGCAGTCGTACCCTGCTAGGTGATCGTCCTTCACCTTTTTGATGATCGTCCTTCATCATTTTATCCGATGGCCGTCCCCATCGTTGATATTGTTATCTGACATACGTCCTATGTCATGATAAACCTTGAGAGAAGCCGTCCCCTGCTAGGTGATCGTCCTTCACCTCTTGATGATCGTCCTTCATCATGCTCATCCGATGGCCGTCCCCATCGTTGACCTTTTTATCCGGCATTCGTCCTATGTCGCGATATTTTCGGCAGCCGTACCCTGCCAGGTGATCGTCCTTCACCTTAGATGATCGTCCCTCATCTTACCCCTTTCAGAGCAGCCGTCCCCTGCTAGGTGATCGTCCTTCACCTATGATGAACGTCCCTCATCATTATTTCATTTATTCTTTAACCCGATGGTCGTCCCCGTCGTGGTCCCTTTTCCTTTTCCTGATGATCGTCCTTCATCAATTTAGCCCGATGGCCGTCCCCATCGTTGTTTATATTACTTTATGAACCTGATGGCCGTCCCCATCATTTTTCATTAATCCCCAGAGAGTCGTATAGCTTTACTTGATGGCCGTCCCCATCATAATCCCTTTCATCCCCAGCTTGTCGGCCGTCCCCGTCATTGCTTTATTTCCCGCACTTTTCCCAGCATGTCGGCCGTCCCAGTCATTGCTTTATCCCCAGCAGTCGTCCTCTGCTCGACGGTCGTCCTCCGTCGCCCACACTTTACAATATACTTTATTTTCTTTTACAATCTATATCCCTTTTCTTCTTCATTCTGTGAGTGCAAATTTTGGACTGTCTTTGGTATTCAACCACAAGTTATCTTGTTTGCCTGTTAAGCCGTTGCTTACATCCTGCACAGCTAACTCATGTTTGAATAGGGGCAGCTGTAAACACCCCAAATTTGCCCTCACCCATTCACACCATGGCTTGTGATCTCCTCATATGCATAAATCCAATCATAGCATCTCATACCACATTTTTGTTTCATTGCATGAGTTCTAAGTCATCTGCATCTAGGGTTTGTGATCTGAGCAATCCAAGAGCTTTTTGGGCCACTCTAAAGGTCATCAATCATTTCAAATAGGTCCATGTATGTTCAAGCATCATATTATATCCTCTCAAAGTCAAGGAAGCCAAAGAATCACAAGAACTGGGGATGGCATGGAAGCAGAGTCAGGTTTGACTGCACAAATGACCTAGAATTAGGGTTTTGGTTTCAAAGGCCATAACTTCAAATTTTTTGGTCATTCTTGTTTCTATTGGTCTCTATATGGTATAGGGATCATGCATATCAATTTTCATGAAGAAATTCCATGGGGAAGTCATCTGATCAAGGGTTGACTTTCTAAGCAAGTCAGTGCAAAATCAGGGCATCTGAGGCCCCCAATGACCCAACCAAAGGGTGTTCTTCATCATTTTGATTGTATATGATCTTTATTTGATCATGGAAGATGTTGGAAGTTCACAAAATTGAATAATTTCAAGTCATTTGCAAAGTTGACTTTTGGGGAAAGTTGACTTTTAATGAAAATTGCCATTTTGGGAAACTTTTTCAACCTTCACTTTTTGATTCAAAAATGCTTCAAATGGAAAAACTTTGGTCATGAAAGTTGTAGAATGGATCATTCCCTTTTCAAAAAGTACAAGAACATGACCTAATTCATTTTGGATCAAAAGTTATGGCTTGTCAAAGTTGGCTAAAATCACAAAATTTGAAGTTTTCTACCAAAGAGGCATTTTGCAAAATGCTATGATCAAGTGTTCTAAAGGCCTCAAATGTGTACCATTTCTTCACAACATGATCACATGACCTCTAAAATTCAGAATGGGCCAAAGAACTTTGCACTTTGATGCCTTGAAACTCAAGAAATCCCAAAGGAACCAAACATGAACCAACTTGCAAAACCTATCACAAGTTACAAACCACTTGCTGCATTGCCTCTAGACCTTTTTCACAACATTCCTTGATTCAAGCTGAGCCAAAGCAAGCCAAAAAGCAAGTTGTACCATAGCCCATACCTCAAGTACACATCAAGTTGACATTTTGGCCAAAGACCCATACCAATCACCATATGCCACCAACAACTTTCTGACCTATCCCCTTTTGATACATGGACCAAAGCCAGCATAACACACCACTCACTCCAAGCTGAAACACACCACAAACCATAGTTATACTAATCTCTCCCATTTTGCAAAAGCATTCGAAACACTCTCCACAAGCCTGAAACACATAAACAAACTTCACAAACAAACTCAGCATGCTTCACTGATCAAAAAACACCCATCACCATAGCCTGAAAGTCACTGAAACCAAAACACAATCACCACCCTCCCTTGAACAGAACTTCTGTAATCTTCCAAACCAGCCATCACAAACTTTCTCCAAGTATCAAGACTTCATCAGGAGCTCAAGAGGAGTGGTTTGCACAAAGAAAGGAGGTCAGAAAGTTGCAGACTGAGAAAGCTCAAGCTCAGGTACCTCAAGAACTTTTTTTCCAGAAATGAGTTTTTAAGTTCCTAGATTGTTCCTCATGCTTTGCTGATCACTCTGATGTTTTTATTTTTTGAAATGGTTGAGAAATAAGCATGTATGATTGCTCTGAAACTTTTCTGCCCTAGAAATGTCTTGCTTCGATTTGCCTGATTAATGCATGAAAAATGGTTTTTGTTTGGGGGTTTTGATTTAGTTTTGAATGGGGTTTGATTCTGGGCAATTAGATTTCATTTTCATGAAGTTTTGAGAGAGTTAGCAACTTTCAGGTGAGAGTCTCGCTGGAGAAGACGACCGGAAGTCTTCTCCGGCCACCTGAAAGCGTTTAGGGTTTAATCAGGGTCATTAATGAAGTTTGAATGTGGTGCGTTGGATAGGCTGACCAGAGTTGACCCGCGCACGTTTTGATGGCTAGGATGTGTCATTAGAAACCCTAATCCATAATTAACCTAATTAATTCAGTTTAATTAATATAAAATGGAAATTAGGCCAGTTTGAATCTCAACCCTAGGATCACGCGCGCAGTCTTTCCCTCCTTCCTGAGTTTGAATCCTGGCCACTGGATGCGCATACTTCTCATTTAATTCTTTTTATTTTCTATTTTATTTCATTTGTTTTCTACATTTTATTTAAAATAGTAAAAATCATTGAAAAATTCTGAAAATTTTTATTCAAGCTTTTATTAATTTTCAGAAACCAAAAACATTTTTATTTTTATTTTTTGCATTAAAAATTATTTTTAAATCATTTAAAAGTTTATTTTTAATTGATTAATGAGAATTAATTAATTAAAAATACTTTTAGGTATTTAAAAATCACAAAAAAATTCATGAGACATTTAAAATCATTTAGAAACATTGTCCAACCTTCAAACCAAATTTCTTTTTTGATCTTGATGTCTTTTGACAATTTTCCATGGAATTAATCTCATTACAAGGCATTATTTTGATCCAAACTTTGAAAATTCATTTCTGCCTAGTCTTTAAGAGTTGGACTTTGATTCTTTTTGCATTGCATCTTGCATATCATGTAGTTTATAGGATTAAATTGGCATGATTTGATCTTGCATTTTTCAATTTGTTTGACATTTTTCTTGACAAGGTACCTTAAAACCCTAGAAATCTTAAGAAATTCATAACCCTCATTAGGTTAAGAGTTAGAACCCCTCCTTTGGGCAGTGAGTTTGTATAGGTTTAGGGTTCCTTTGAATGCATTTTCAATTTTTTTTATCATGATGCTTGCTTCTGGTTTTGATTTTTGTTTTGTGCATTGATCATAAACCCTAATTTGGGCTTTCTTTTGCATCCATCTTGCATTTGCTTACTTACCATGACTTGCCATGACATTTTGTGCATCCATTGGATTCATAACACACCTTAGGACATGTTAGAATCTTGGTTGATCATTGCATCTTTCATTTGCCATGTTGTATGTCATTTGCATTCCACAACTTTTCATGAATGTTCATGGTTCTAAGCATGCTTCTCTTGCATTCATATGTTTGTATGATCATTCTCATGCCTTGTTTCATGTTTGTATCATCTCATAGCATCATTATCATCACACTCATGCTTCTGTTTTTGGGTTTGCATCATGCCATTTCATCTCATTTTGCATTGCATTGCATTTCTTTCACTAACTTTTCAGGTGGTAAGTTACTTGGAGATGTGAATTTGCCTTCACTTCTCACAATTTCTTTTCATCTCTCTTATGCATCATTTCTGCATTTTGTCTTGTGTTTGAGATTGAGCTTGCTCATTCTTGCTATTCTTACTTTCTTTCTTCAAGTGACTTGTCTTCTTAAATGAAGCAAGTTACTCTGCTTCTCTTTGCTCCTTTCATCTGCTTCCTGGTGGTTTCTCTGAAGATTTCTCTTGTAAACCACACAAACCTTAGGAACAACCAAGCATGACAATAATTAGGGTTTTGATTAGTCCCCCCCATTTAGATTTTACCTTTGTGTCTCATTGAGTCTTCTCTTCTCACCTCATAATCAGGGACTAAACCCTAAAGGCTTTAAGGCTTTGTGATTAAGTTTATGCCTGCATCCTTCTATTAGGATGGAGTGTATAACTTTAATCCTAAGTGTTAAATCCTTAATTTGTTTAAATCCTTTAATCAATCCACTTAATAATCATCAAGATACCAAGCTTGTAACTTGGGCCTTGCATTAGGGTTCTAATTCTTCCTTAATTGGTTAAGAAGGACTAACCCTAGTGTTAATGGACAAGTCCCCCTCAAGTTGTCTTACAAACTATAAAACTCACTTCTTCATCTTATCATTAACTAAAATCCATCTAATAAAGGCTTTGTTTTGTCATGAGGTTAATCCCTAATCATGGATTAAGTTGAGGTGCTTTCCTCAGCTTAAACATCCTCATCTATTATCCTTCTATTAGGATGGTGTAATGGGTCTGTTTAATCCCTGATTATGGCTTAATCTCATTACTTAACACTAAAAAAAACACCAAAAACATCTAAATAATCACAAGTAGGTTAATGATTTTAATCCTACATCAAAGGTGTTTAAGTGTGAGAAGCTGACTTCACACTTAAGGTATTCTCATTACCCCTAATCAGAGGGAAAATGTGATGAGTTTACTAAATCCATTGGTTTGGGCTTAAGCTCATTAACTTATGACAAACTTTCAAAAGCAATAAAAGATTGAAAACTCAAAAAACAAACAATAATCGTCTCCTTCGGGATTCTTTTCTCATCTCATTCACTCATAAACGAGAATTTGCTTCTTCCGTCTAATGCAAGACAGTTTGCACCTGAGCCAGACAGGTCATACACTTGAGCATTGACAAGCAAGCAGTTCACAAGTCAATTCATCTTTCAGTCTCTTTGGGTCGAACTACGGTGTTCTGACTTCCTCATTGCACGAGAGGATACGTAGGCATAACTTAACAGTTATCGAACAAAAGTCTCTGTGTATTCCCCCTCTTTTTAGCCCTATTCTTTAAGCCTCATGATCTTGAGCATCTTATTCCTGTTCTTACACTGACACTTTCATACTTCACATCATTTACACACTTCACTTCTTTTACACTGACACTTGCATCCTTTTCCAGCTCTTTTGCACAATAAACAGCACTGACACTACTCCTTTAAAACACAAACCTTTTAAGCGTGGATCCCGTCGAGTACGACGGACAATCTGGGTGCTAATACCTTCCCAGGTTGTAACCAACCCCCTTTCTCAGTCTCTCTGGTTCGCAACTGTCTTGTCCATATCTTTTCCTAGGTTTATGCAGCATTACCTTTCCTTCGGGATAAAAATGCATAGCCGGCGACTCTTTTCATTTCATCCTTTCGCCGACCGTTCGCGTCTATACCCTATTTGACCTAGCCTCATTTGGTGGGAGCGACAGACTTCATCTTGTAACTTGGGCCTTACATTAGGGTTCTAATTCTTCCTTTATGGTTAAGAAGGACTAACCCTAGTGTTTAATGGACAAGTCCCCCTCAAGTTATCTTACAAACCATAAAATCCATTTCTTAATCTCATCCCTTTAATTAAAATCCATTTAATAAAGGCTTTATTATATAATGAATTTAATCCCTAACCATGGATTAAGTTGAGGTATCTTCCTCAGCTTAAGTGTTCTCATCTATTATCCTTCTATTAGGATGGTGTAATGAGCCCACTAATCTGTGGTTAGAGATTAAACTCATTACTTAACTCATGAGCCCAAAAAACATCTAATTAATCACAAGTAGGTTAATGATCTTAATCCTACATCATTATGGCAATTAAGTTGAGATGCTTATCTAGTACTTAAGTAGGCTCATTATCCCTAATCAGGTAGGATATAATGAGTTTACAAGCCCTTGATTTAGGCTTAAGCTCATTAACTTATGAAAAACACCAAAAACAATAACAAAACTGAAAACACAAAAAAAAACAATAATCGTCTCCTTCGGGATTCTTTTCTCATAATATTCACTCTGAAAACGAGAATTTGCTTCTTCCGTCTAATGCAAGATAGTTAGCACTCGAGCCAGACGAGTCATACACTTGAGCATAGGCAAGCAAGCAGTTCACAGTCAATTTATTTTTCAGTCTCTTTGAGTCGAACTACGGTGTTCTGACTTCCTCATTGCACGACAGGATACGTAGGCATAACTTAACAGTTATCGAACAAAAGTCTTTGTGTCTTCCCCCTCTTTCAGCATTCTTTTTCTAAGCCTCAGTTCCTGAGCATTCACCCTTTTGCACTGACACCTGTATATTCATTCTCAGCTTTTGCACACAGATAGCACATACACTTACCCCTTTAAACATAATCTTTTAAGCGTGGATCCCGTCGAGTACGACGGATAATCTTGGTGCTAATACCTTCCCAGGTTGTAACCAACCCCCTTTCTCAGTTTCTCTGGTTCGCAACCGTCTTATCCGTCTTTCTTCTAGGTTTATGCAGCATTATGTGATGCTTAGAACAAGTTTATGATGGCTATTTTGAAGTGTTTGGTTCTGGTTTTGCAGAAATCGTGTTTTTGATTTGGGGGGTTTCAGGCCATTTTGAGGGTTGCTTTGTGTTCTATGAGTGATTTGAAGATGATTGGTGAAGTTTGTTTTGAAGTTTGATGGTTGTGTTTTAAGTTTCGAAGAAGGGAAGGTTTTTGACAATTTTGTGAATTCTGAGCTCTCCAATGTTTCAGTCTTGAATGTGTTATGGAATGGAGTCCTTAGGGTTCACATAAGTCATTGTGATTGGTCAGAGAGTGGGTGGTGGCTCAGTTTGATTGGTACGGGAGGAAATGCAAAAAGTCAATATTATGTGTACTTGAGGTATGGGCTTGTGCAGCAAGGCTTTCTGAGCATAGATTGCCTCATCATGGTTCATGGAGAGCCTTTAGATCATTAGAATGCATCTGGAAGGCTTGGATGAAGAGATGTCAATGTTAATGCAATTTTCCAACTTTGATGTTTCTTGAAAATTATGTGATTTTTGCCAACTTTGAAAGGCCATATCTTGAGTTCTAGGATGAATCAAAACATGTTCTTGTACTTTTTGAAAATGGAAAGACCTAATCTACAATTTTCATGTCCAAGAATTTTTCATTTAAAGCATTTTTGGTCATGAAAGAGGAGGTTGAAAATATTTCCAAAAATGGAAAGTTTCCATTACAAGTCATTTCCAAAAATGGCAAGTTTGCAATTGGCTCAAAATTCTTCAATCTTGTGAACTTTCAACCACTTATAAGATCAAATAAATATCATATAACTTTAATTTTATGAAAATGATCCTTTGTTTCCTTTGTTGGGGGCCTCAGATGCCCTGATTTTGACTTAACTTGCTCAAGAAGTTACCCAATGATTAGATGACTTCCACAATGAATTTCTTCATCAAAATTGATACACATGATCCTTATAAAATATTAAGGACAATAGAAACAAGAATGACCAAAAAATTTGGAGTTAAGGCCTCTGAAACCAAAACCCTAATTTTGGTCACCTGTGTAGTGAAATCCCTAGCTCTGCTTCCATGCCTTTGCCAATCTTTGTGATCCCTTGACTTTCATTAACTTTGGGGAGCATATTATGATCATAGAACACACATGGACCCTCTTGGAAAGCTTCAAGACCATTGGGATGGCTCAGATTGATTCTTGGATTGCTCAGATCACAAACCCTAAATGCATATGAAAATGGACTTTGCAGATGAAACAAATATGTAATGTGAGATGGTATGCTTAGGTTAAAACAAAATGAAAGATCACAAGCCATGGTGTGATAAAAAATGAGGGCAAATTTGGGGTGTTTACAGCTGCCCCTATTCAAGCATGAGTTAGTTGTGCAGGATGTAAGCGTCTGGCTTAACAGACAAACAAGATAACTTGTGGTTGAATACCAAAGACAGTCCGAAATTTGCACTCGCTGGGGAGAAGAAGAAAAGGAATATAAATTGTAAAAGATATTATAGTATGATTATCAAATGAAAGCGATGGAGGACGACCATCGAGCAGAGGACGACTGCCGGGGACAAGTTAAGAAATGACGGGGACGACCGACAAGCTGGGGAAATAAAGAGACCACGACGGGGACGACCATCGGGTAATAAAATAGAGTTCTCTGGGGATTTAGACAAGCATGGATGGGGACAGCCATCAGGCTTGGACAGTAAAGTAAACAATGATGGGGACGGCCATCTGTTTAAAGAATAAATGAAATAATGATGAGGGACGGTCATCAAAGGTGAAGGACGAACACCTAGCAGGGGACGGCTGCTGCTTATCCTGACATAGGACGAATGTCGGATAGAAAGGGTCAACGATGGGGACGGCCATTGGATAAACATGATAAAGGACGATCATCAAGAGGTGAAGGACAATCACCTAGAAGGGTACGACTGCTCTTGGGGATTATCACGACATAGGAAGAATGTCAGATAACAAGATCAACGATGGGGACGGCCATCGGATAAATGATGAGGGACGGTCATCAAAAGGTGAAGGACGATCACCTAGCAGGGGACGGCTGCTAAAAATATCACGACATAGGACGAATGCCGGATATAAAGTTCCAATAATGGAGATTCTACTGGGGAAAGGATGAGGGACGGTCATCCAAAGGTGAAGGACGATCACCTGGCAGGGGAAGGCTGCCGAAAGTATCACGACATATGACGAATGTCGGATAGAAACCAGTTGTTTTGTTGGCAACTTATTGGGGAATGGTAAACATGGACGAGTGTTTACACTCTTTAAAAATAAAAGGTATAAGTGTTTGACAATGTGTATAGATTAAAGATGCGGACGAGCATCCTTAGGACCATGATACGGACGAGTATCGGTAGAAGCAAACACCGACACATGTTTAAGGATGATGATACAGACGAGTATCAACCAGTTAAGCAAGGAACACGGACAAGTGTTGATCTACTGGGGAGGTGATGTATACAAGATACGGACGAGTATCGAAAGACTTATGTATAAGTATGTATAAGTATTGATATGTTGGTGAAGTATGTGCAAGACACGGACGAGTGTTTGACTTGCTGGGGGAGTATGACACGGACGAGTGTCAAAAGGAATACGTACAAGTCATGAACAAATATTTGTATTTGAGAGTGCAAAGAGGATGTTTTGGATTTTATCTGTACAGGATATGAGTTTCGTATATTGCTGATGAAATATTGATGGTATTTGCAGGTGACTGGCTTGAATCGGGTGTGATCATGCGAATGTTTGATTTTTTTGCCGTAATGCTCCGTATTAGACGGAATGCTACGCTTATTTCGGTGGATATGATGCAAATTCTATGATTATGCAAATGAGAAGCTCGATCCGAGACTCAGATTCTGCGGGGATACAGATTCTTTGTTGATCTGTTTGGAGGAATAACCCGGCTGGGGGAGGAGATCATTGATGGATCTGTCCGGAGGGGTAACTCTGCTTGGGGAAATAGATCATTGGTAGATCTATCTAGAGCGAGAATTCCTTAATTGGGATGAGGAAGTTCTAGTAACTCAGTTGGGGATGTGCTTCAGGTACTGCCCTACTGGGGAGGCAACTCTGTGAGGAATCAATTCCACCAACTCCGCTGAGGATGAGAGAAATCGGGTATCTCTGTGGGGAATGGAAGGTTCTTTGATCACTTGGCTGTGAAATAGTTGTCAGGCACTGCTCGGGAGGTCCTTCTCGGGGAGGACATAGCTTCTAGGAAGTAGTATGCTGGGGATTCAACGCTTGATATGCCCCCTGCTACGAAAGATTGTCTGTCTTGATTGCCTGCAACCTGTTAAGACAAAGGAAAACGCACAAGTATCCCGAGGTATCCTTAACCGGATTCCGTCACAGGAGTTAGATTTACCTGAAAGTAATATATTTCCTGCAAGCATTTTATTAAAAATGGCTCATATGTTTTATGCGATTGTCGTATTATGAACATTGGACATTTTGCAAACGAAACAAAAATGTACAGAAGCAAAGTGTGACTAAAAACCCTAATTTTATTAATTCGTGTGCCCTGAATCGGCAAGTACAGTCAAAAGAAGAAAATCCCCTGGAAGGAGGAGATTGCTGAAAAATTGAGAAAATAAAGAGTGTTGGCAATGTTGAAGATGACGCTCCAGTGAGCTTCCTTTGCTATGACCTGTATGACCTTGATGTTCTGATGGAGCGCGAAATATAATATGTGTCTAGCGGTATCTGAACTGCAAGCGCACAGTCTATCGAAGTAATATAAAAGATTGTCGATCCCACAGGGACTTTATTATCACTTAGTGCTAGAGGGTCTACTAGTTTAGCTAAGGTGGATATTTGTCACGATTTTGGTTTTAAGGATTAGAACGAGAATTAAATTTTAGTTTTAATGAATAAATAAGAAGGCGGTCGGTATGTAATTATGTTAACCTATGCGGGTCAATCTAACCTAAGCTTATAAGGATGGTTCACTTAATATTCTGTAGAGATTATCAGTTTAAATACCCTTGACTCACACTCTCGTGGTCTTATCTCAGATCTTACTCCTAAAGCCCTATGCCTGCTCTCGCTAGCCCATAAGTGTTTAGAAGATAATTTTTGAAAACTTAATAAGTCTAATTCATTTTAAAGCGCTCTCGCTGTATTTAAATCAAATGCCTAACTTTAGCTATCCGGTTAAAATCTCACACTCTCGTGGTCTCGACCTAACCTATTACACTTTTCTTACTCTCGTAACGAAAAGATTAATTTTAATAATAAAAAGTCACAGCCAGAATTTAAGTTCTTAATTGTTTTAGCTTAGATTTGATTTTACCGAGGTTGTTTATTTTAATTACATACCGCCTAAATGGTTTAGCTACTCATATTTGTTGTACCAGACAGATGCAGAAACAGATTAATATAAATTAAAACATGCATTATAAAATAATAGAAATAAATTCTTAACATATATAAATAAATAAATTAATATAAATGTGAAATTATAAAAACCTGAATAATAAGAATCGTAAAACTCCTTCTTCCACAGTCTGGTAAGCTCGGAGTGCGGAACCGGAATCGAAAATAAAATAAACAAATTTCTGAAGGCTTGAAAGAAAATAAATAATAACAATTTCCTAATGTTGGAAATTGTTATTTAATTTGGTTTTGATATAGAAGCAGAAATTAACAAGAACAATTTGCTGGAAAAATAAAACAAGGGTGCAACAAAAATACGGCAGAGCTTCCACAAAAATCTAAAATAATAACTCTGTATTTTATAATTAGTAACTAGGCTATTTATAGAAAACAATATTGGGCTTGGGCAGTTGAAATCCATAGCGTGGGCTTCGTTGTTGAAGAGAGAATCCAGGAGAAAGTGTATTGCTTAGTCTGAGAAATAATAGGCACTTTTGACTTCACGTTGCACGTTTCATGACTAATTCAATCCAAGTAACCTTATTTTCCTTTGTCACGAACGTGACAAAGGTGTCACGCTCATTTTCTTCATTTAAAGCGTGTCATGGTCGTGACACTTGAGTGACGATCGTGAGTGTCCCACGTAGGGCGTCACGGTCGTGATGATGTGGTAACGACCGTGACTGTTACAAATTATGCAGAGTCACATAATTCCTTTCTTCTTCTTCTTTTCATGCTTGTTTTTGTTCATTTCATCTTTGGCTCATGATTTAGCTCTAGAAATGTTATACCTGCAATATGACATAGAAAACTCGAAGAATCGGGTGTTAATACGATAAATGTGCGATAAATCGGACTTGAAACAAAGTAATAAAACGATACGATTTCTCGTTATCAAACTTCCCCAAACTTAAACCTTTGCTTGTCCTCAAGCAAATAGTCGGTTGAAAAATGATCGGACTCCTTTTCATCGACGTATACACATAACAAACCATACGAGGAATCGTTTAGCTAGATAAACTGGTACTAGAATAAAACACTAACGATACACTAATGACACAAGCAACAAGCTAAGTCGTCGACTTCCCGTTAAACGAAACATTCGGTAATTGCGTTACGATTCTACCTAGAGTCTTTCGATCTTGTTTCACCCGGTTTCATTCTAGCGCAATCACATTAAGCCCTTTGCCTTAGCACACACGTAGTGGAGTAGCCGGTTAGTGACTTTGATCCTTTGTAGGCACGGGGTCTGGTACACGAATGTGGCAACCCTATATATTATCTGAATTGGAGGTTGTAGGGGATCGAGCCGTAGCACGCCCTACCAAGTTCAGAACCAGGTACCTCTGAACCAACCCGCAACGGACTCCTTCTCATATTTCTCGTTTCTTATATGCGACCGTGTACTTTGGTGCAATTTCTTTTTATTGGCATCGAGATATGAAGGATCATTATAGATTAGGCATCAAACACTTATGTTCATCGGCTCCCCACGTGGTTTGTGTTCAGACGGTGCTGACGGCTAGTATAAACTACTAGGGGTTACTTTAGAAATGAAACTTAAGGTGTATTCGTAACGTTTATCGGAACGGAATGCTTAAGTGGGGAGTCTAAGGTGTCAAGACTGTATTGATCTTGTTGGATCTTTCTCAGCTTCCTATCTACGATTTCATAGGTAAGTCGGGTAATGCGAAAACAAAAATTTTCGGTATGGCTAAATAAAACGGGGAAAATTCGAAACTGAAGAAATAGCACATATATTACTTTGTTTAATTGAAATACGGAAAGGGAAATACAATGAAATGGAAAATGCGGAAAAGGAAATGCGGAAAGGGAAAGGTATCTCTCCCACACTATATCAGACATTGTCCTCAATGTTGTGATATAATAGCGGGGAAAATACAATACAAAAGCATAAATGCAAAAATAAAAACATAAACATAAACTAAGGCTGCTGACGACCACGGCCTCGGCTTCTGGTGCGGGAGCGTCTGGTCGGAGTGGCTTCTGGATCAGAACCGGTGGTGGTGAGAGCAGTGATATTTATACGCAAAGCCTCTAGCTCGCTAAAAATCTCCCCCAGCTTCTCATCTGTCATCCTCTGGTTTCTGGCAATAGTTGAAAGTAATGCATCATATTGCTCTTTTTGCCTTCGCTCGAGTGCGGCATTCATCTGATTCTGCTGATGAATGGCACGGAGGACGTCTTCAAGTGTGATGTCGGGTAAAGGTGGCTGCCTGGTGGAGGACTCAGGGATGTCCTGTACTGGCTCAGCAGCATCCATGGTATCCTGCATCTCGTCCACGGGTGCATCAGTCTGCTCATCGATAATCGGAACATGGCCTGCAGCATCCGGTAAAGCAAATAGCCAGTTGGCTCGGTTCGACGGATCGATGCGGTCACGGCAAGGCAAGGTGATGTGATGATAAACGGTGCCTTGGATCACAGGGTTGAACCTGCCATCCTCTCTCTGTGATATCAAATGGGCGGACTTGCAATAGTTCTTTGTAAGCAACTCTGCTGCTCTGTGAGGCAAATTAGTAATCTGATCACCAAGCTGCAGCTGAATGGCAAGGGTGGTGACAATCCCGCCTATGTAGAAGGGGGTTGCGCCTCGATGCGCTACAGACTGGATATGGTCTAGAAGGAACGGGGCAGCATTGATGCGCTCCTCATTCAAGGCACAGTGCAAGAACAAGAGCTCTTTGGAGTTCAGCTTGTGATTGCTCTCTCTTGCGAAAATAGTATTGCAGATGATGTGATGGAAATACCGAATCGCCGGGTTATGGATGTGTGTAGCATTCAGACTCTGATAAGCGGTAGCACGGCTGTTAGTGATGTCGTGCCATAAAGAGAATGCAACTTCGTTGAAGTTGTCCGGCACGCGGAGATGAGCATCATCGCCGTGATGGAAACCTAACAGTTCGGCGATCCTTGTTTGCGTGATTTCGAACTCTCTTCCGAGCATTCTGAACTTTGCAATGCCGGTGAGTTGACTTGTTGAACCGGGAGGTGTGACATACTGAAATGAACTCAGAAATTCCAAGGTGAGGATTTCGAATGTCGGTTGTGGTTGACTGCACAAGTCCCACAAACCAACATGCTCAAGCAATAACTTCACGCCATCTAGCAGGCCTAACTCCCTCAAGCAGTCAAGGTCGACATACCGAGTGGGTTGGATGCCACGGTTCTGAAACCTGATAAACTTCTGTCTTTGTGCTTCTCCTTGGTCACCATCTCTAAATTGAATATTCTCCATTGCATGCAAGTACGGGAATGAGAGATGAGAGTTTTTGAGTTTTTGTGAAAAAATGAAAAATGTGAAGAATTTGTTCGAATTATAATGAAATGAGTGAATGTGAGAAGTTTGGAATAAATGGAGAGGTTTAATGGGTTAATGGGATTAATTGAAAGTAATGGGTGGTTACGGGAGAATGAGGAGATAATTGGAGGTTTTTGTTTTGTGAAAATGGAGAATGGGTTCTGCGAAGGTGAACGGTTCTGTTTCTTCAGAATTCATAAAATAGGGTTGTCACGGTCGTGAGGGAGGTCTTACGGTCGTGACACGCTAAATAGCTCGTCACGATCGTGAGTGATGAGTGACGACCGTGATGGCTCTAAAACGTTTAATTTTTTACAGAATGCATTATCTCACTTCAGTTCAATGCAAAAAAAAAATTTATCACTTTCATTTATTTCCAACACAAACAATATATATAATATTGGATCAACATATATTAGCATTAAATTTCATCACACGAGAATTCATAAAATATCAAGCAATTTAAATATAACAGTAAGTAATGAAAAGCATGGAAATTGATTAAATTAGAAAGTTGGAAAACTAGAAGTACTTTGCTTTTGACATAATAGAAGGAAAATTACATTAATAAGAATAAGCTACGAAATGTTTGCAAAATATTAAAACTAACTAGAAACAAAAGCGAAAAGTAAAATAAATCAAATCACTACAGCATTTTCAAAGTTGCTTCTTCAAATCTTCAAGTGCGGAGTTTAAATGATAGAATTGTTCACATATTATGTCAGTTAAACCTATAACGTCCAGTCACATGCTTTTAACCTCATCCTTAACAGCATTAATATCGGCTTGGTAAACTTCAAGAGTATTCATAATTTTCTTTAAGTTGTCAGCATATCCTACTTGATTTACTTCAGGGGTTTCAATCACTTCATCAGTGTGGTCGATGTCATGGTAACCAGGAGGTGTCTCAGGGTCACTTTCTACATCAGTCATTATGTCATCCCTAATCTTGTAAGATTGTGGTGTTTCGGGTGTAGATGGATAGTCAGGAGGGGTAAACTCATAAAGCCAA
Source organism: Lathyrus aphaca (assembly GCA_963966055.1). Lineage (NCBI taxonomy): Eukaryota > Viridiplantae > Streptophyta > Magnoliopsida > Fabales > Fabaceae > Lathyrus > Lathyrus aphaca. The sequence goes on along the minus strand of OZ014525.1, from coordinate 492,018,230 downwards.
TTATCTTTATTGTGAACACTGACTCTAACATGGTTTGGTAATGTGAACAGGGTTACTACTTCATTTCTGATTAGGTACTCGTAAGGTGGGTGTCCTAAGTTTCTTATGATTTGGCGGTTAAAGCAAAAGTTCAGATTCATAGGACGGATGGTTCCTAAACGGTTGCACTTGTGTAATTGGTATCTAAGTCCTAAGGCATCGGCAATCATGGGGACCAGGCCTCCTACCAATATGGGTAGATCAGGTTCCTCTTGGATTCTGGTGAAGGTTTGCATCATGAAAGGCACACCATTAACTGGTTGTCCATTGGTCAGACAAGACATAATAAATATCTCATCTTTAGATACTCCAGTGAGGTTTTCTTACTTACCAAAGAAGGTGTGGGATAGGATCTTATGGAAATAGCGGATAGCAGGGTTATGTATTTCATCATTGTTCATGTTATCCGGCTCAGGATGGTAATTTCTGGTTAAGGTTCCCCAAAATAAGTCTAGCTCAACATCCATTAATTCTACCTGTGTGGTAGTAAAAGCAAAGGGTCCACTAGGGAATCCTAATAAGTCAGCTAGTTTTTTATGGTTAAAGTCATATTCTATCCCGAATAGTCGGAAACTGATAAATCCTTTCCTTAATCCAAAATCGCGCTCGGGTAAGTAAACTAAGGAGATTAAGAACTCAAGGGTGAGCTCGCGGTAAGTCACAAACTTTTGTTTTATGAGAGCATTCTCCCATCCAAGTTGGTTAAACAGGTATAGGATGCTATCATGTATACCTAAAGTTTCCATAGTCAGTTCATCATGGTACAGAGTCAAATCCATTGGTCTCTGTGATAACTCTTCAAATTTCATTCTTTGGTTCCTACCTCTAAATTTGGTTTCCATAATGTTTCTTGGTTGGTTAGCCATAGTTAGTGTAAATGTGGAGGAAACAAATCAGGGGGAAAAGGAAAGTGGAAAAGACTTTAGAAAATCTGTAAAAGTGATTTAGAAAATAAAAATTAAAATAAAGAAAAATAAGAAAATAAATGCATAAATGAAATCAATAATGATAATAATGAAATAAAATGATAAAATGATAAAATGATAAAACAATAAAATGATTAAAATTGATAAAATGATAAATGATAAAATGGGTTGCCTCCCACTAAGCGATGTTTTTATCGTCAAAAGCCTGACGTAATGCTTAGGGGTAGATTAATCAGGGAAATTGTTGGACAACTCTAAAAGCTTTAGACTATTCGCATAATCTCTATTTTCGATTTTATGGTAATGTTTTAATCGTTGTCCGTTTACTGTGAACGGTTCACTATTCCTACCCTTAATTTCTATTGCTCCGCTCGGGAACACTCTAGATATTTCAAAGGGTCCTGACCATCTAGATTTTAGTTTTCCAGAGAAGAGTCTAAGTCTTGAATTAAAGAGGAGTACAACGTCTCCCACACTAAATTCTTTCCTAGATAGGCGTTTATCGTGCCATCGCTTAGTTCTTTCTTTATATATCTTAGCATTCTCATAAGCATCTAACCTTAACTCTTCTAATTCATTAATGTCGAGGATTCGCTTTTCTCCAGCGGCATTGTAGTTTATATTGAGTATTTTAATTGCCCAATATGCTTTGTGTTCTAGTTCTACCGGGAGATGACAAGATTTTCCATACACTAATTTGAAAGGTGTAGTTCCTATGGGTGTCTTGTAGGCTGTCCTATAAGCCCATAAAGCTTCATTAAGTTTAGATGACCAATCTTTCCTAGATATGGCGACAATCTTTTCTAAGATTTGTTTAATTTCTCTGTTTGAGACTTCGACCTGTCCACTTGTTTATGGATGATATGGCGTTGCTACACGATGTCTGACTCCATACTTAGATAGTAATTTGTCAAATATTTTCGAAATGAAGTGCGAGCCACCGTCACTTATGACAAGTCTAGGCACACCAAATCTTGGAAAGATTATATTCTTGAAAAGCTTAATTACTACTCGTGTGTCATTTGTAGGAGAAGCTATAGCCTCAATCCATTTTGAAACATAATCGACCGCTACGAGTATGTAATTATTACTGAAAGATGATGGAAATGGGCCCATGAAATCTATTCCCCAGACGTCAAAGACTTCTACTTCTAATATTCCTCTTTGAGGCATTTCATCTCTTCTTGAAATATTACCGGTGCGTTGACACCGATCGCAATTCATAACAGCGATGTGGACGTCTTTCCATAAATTAGGCCAAAATAGGCCGGCTTGTAAGATTTTTGCACAAGTCTTGGAAGTGCTTGCATGTCCACCATAAGGAGATGAATGGCAATGAGCAATGACATCTTCTATTTCTTCTTCGGGAATACATCGACAAAAGATTCCGTCGGGTCCTCTTTTAAATAATAATGGTTCGTCCCAATAGTAATGTTTGAGATTGTGAAAGAATTTCTTTTTCTGCTGATAGGTTAAATCAAGTGGAAGTGCTCCTGCAGCTAAGTAGTAGACAATGTCAGCGTACCATGGCAGTCCTACGGTTGTTTGGATTGTTTCCACGGGTTCTGGTTCATCTATGTCTAATTGAACTGGGTCGCTTCCTATTTGTGCTATCAGCTGTTCATACGGAAAATCATCGTTAATCGGCACTTGTTCAGGTTTAATACCTTCTATTCTAGATAAATGGTCCGCTACGACGTTTTCAGTACCTTTCTTATCTTTTATTTCGAGATCAAACTCTTGTAAGAGTAAAATCCATCTCAAGAGTCTTGGTTTAGCATCTTTCTTAGTTAATAAATATCTGATAGCAGCGTGGTCTTTGTAAACGATTATTTTCGCTCCCACTAGGTAGGAACGAAATTTGTCAAGCGCAAAGACAACTACTAACAATTCTTTTTCAGTAGTGGCGTAGTTCATCTGAGAAGAATCTAAGGTTCTACTGGCATAGTAAATTGCGTGAAGTTTCTTGTCCTTCCTCTGTCCTAGAACTGCGCCTACAACATAGTCACTCGCATCGCACATGATTTCGAAAGGTAATCTCCAGTCAGGGGGTTGCATGATTGGTGCGGTGATGAGGGCTGTTTTTAGAGTTTCGAATGCTTTAAGACAATCTTTATTGAATATGAACTCAGCATCTTTCATTAATAAACTGGTAAGAGGTTTAGTGATTTTCGAGAAATCTTTGATGAATCGTCGGTAGAAACCGGCGTGTCCTAAAAAGCTTCGTATTTCTCGAACGGTTTTAGGGGGTTGAAGATCTTTTATGACTTCTATCTTAGCTTTATCAACTTCAATTCCCTTATCAGATATAGTGTGTCCTAGTACGATTCCTTCTCAGATCATAAAATGACATTTCTCCCAGTTAAGCACGAGGTTTACTTTTACACATCTTTCTAACACCATTTCTAAATTCGATAGACATCCTTCAAAACTTTGCCCGCATACAGAGAAGTCATCCATGAACACTTCCATGATGTTGTCTATGAAATCTGCGAAGATTGACATCATACATATTTGAAAGGTTGCAGGAGCATTGCATAATCCAAAGGGCATTCGTCTATAAGCGAACGTTCCATAAGGGCATGTGAATGTAGTCTTTTCTTGATCATCTGGGTGGATAGGGATTTGGAAAAATCCTGAGTAACCATCAAGATAACAGAAATATGAGTGCTTGGCTAATAGTTCTAACATTTGATCTATAAAAGGTAGTGGGAAATGATCTTTTCAAATGGCTTTGTTTAGTTTACGATAATCGATGCACACTCTATGTCCGGTCACTACTCTTTGTGAGATCGATTCACCTTTAGCGTTTTTCACAACAGTGATACCTCCTTTCTTTGGTACTACATGTACTGGACTAACCCATTTACTATCAGAGATTGGATATATTATTCCAGCGTCTAGTAGTTTCTTAACTTCTTCCTTTACTACAGTGCTAAGGATTGGGTTAATTCTTCTTTGAGATTCTCTGGAGGTTTTGCAATCTTCTTCTAGCAGAATACGATGCATACAGATTGAAGGGCATATTCCTTTGAGATCAGATATGTTATATCCTAATGCAGTTGGATATTTTTGTAAAACATCTAAAAGTTTCTTTGTTTCAATTGTTCCTAAACTGGAATTGATTATAACTGGTCTTGTACATTCAGTGTCTAGGAATTCGTATCTTAGGTTCTTAGGTAAAGTTTTTAACTCTAATATAGGTTTATTCTTACTTGGCATGGGATCTGGTGTAAGTGCTAAACTTTCGCTTAGACTATCATCCTGATATGGTTCACGCCAATTATCATCTTCGAAAATCGGAGGGATTTGAATTTTCATAATTTCAGAATAGGTAGTTTCTTTCATTTCCATTTCTCTTACACATTCATCAATTACATTCAATAAATAGCATGTATCCTCTATAGCTGGTGATTGTAAGAATTGTGTTAAAATAAATTCAACTTTCTCTTCACCTACTTCAAAGGTTAGCTTTCCTTTCTTTATGTCTATAATAGCTCCGGCGGTAGCTAAGAATGGTCTTCCTAGTATGATAGGTGTAGTGGAGTCTTCAGAGATGTCCATGATTATAAAATCAGTAGGAATATAGAATTATCCTATACGTACTGGGACGTTTTCTAGTATGCCTACAGGATATTTAATAGAGCGATCGGCTAGTTGAACAGACATTTTAGTTCGTCTTAGGTCTCCCATGTCTAGCCTCTTGCAAATTGTTAAGGGCATTACACTGATACTGGCTCCTAAATCGCATAGAGCTTTGTCAATGACGAATTTTCCTATTACACAGGGTATAGAGAAACTTCCTGGATCTTTTAACTTAGGAGGCATATTATTTTGAATTATTGCGCTACACTCAGCAGTAAGTGTAACGGTTCCGTTATCCTCTATCTTTTTCTTATTGGATAAGATTTCTTTTAGAAATTTAGCATACGAGGGCATTTGAGTGATAGCTTCTGTAAACAGAATAGTAATATTCAGCTGTTTCAGAAGTTCAACAAATTTCTTAAACTGGCCCATCGTCTTAGAATTGGTTAATCTCTGAGGGTACGGAATTGGTGGTTTATAAGGTGGTGGAGGCACATAAGGCTTTTCTTTCTCCACTGCCGCTTGATTATTATCTTCCTTCTCTTCTGGTTCATTCACCTTTTTAGTCGGTTTATCCGGTTTTTGGTACATGGTTGGATTGTCAAGTCTTGGATCAGTAGGTTCGTCAAGTTCCTTGCCACTTCTTAATATCACAGCATTGGCCTGTCCTTTCAGATTAGGTTGAAGTTGTCCAAGAAATACTCCAGCTGGTGCAGCGGTAGGTGCTTGTTGTTGAGCTACTTGTGAAATCTGAGTTTCTAGAATTTTGTTATGTGTAGCTAACGCGTCTACCTTGCTCACTAATTGCTTAATCTGCTCACTAGTGTGTATGTTTTGGTTTAAGAAATCCTTGTTTGTTTGAGACTGGGTAGCTATGAAGTTCTCCATCATCAACTCAAGGTTTGATTTTCTAGGAACATTAGGAGCAGTCTTTTGATATCCTGGTGGTGTAGCTGGTGCTTGACCTGGTGCGTATAAAGCATTGTTGTTCTTATAGGAGAAGTTCGGAAGATTTTTCCAACCTGGGTTGTATGTGTTTGAGTATGGGTTTCCTTGAGCATAATTCACTTGATCTGTGGGAATTCCTGCTAATAGTTGACAATCAGGGACAGCATGTCCTGGAACTCCACATAACTCACAGTTAGGTGTTACCGCAGCCACGGTGGCTGTTGGTGTTATGGCCAAGTTGTCGATCTTTTGGTTAAGTTGGTCAAACTTTTCATTGACTTGGTCCATACTACTCACTTTGTACATACCTCCTTTTGTTGGTTTCTCAATTGCGACTCTCTCGCTTCCCCATTGGTAATGGTTTTGAGCCATACTCTCGATAAGTGCATAAGCATCGTTATATTCTTTGTCCATTAGTGCACTGCCTGCGGCAGCGTCAATTGTCATTCTTGTATTGTACAAGAGTCCATTGTAGAAGGTATGGATGACCATCCATTCTACTAATCCGTGATGTGGACAAAGTCTTAGCATATCTTTATAGCGTTCCCAAGCTTCGAAAAGTGACTCGTTTTCCTTTTACAGTATCTGCGAACTGCACAAATATCGAAAGATGAAGGTTCGGATCCTCGGTAGGATTTCCGGCGAATTGATTTTGTTGCACAGCTGATATCAGCGAAGGTTTCAATTCGGAATCGTTTCGGTTGATAGCCGGTGCAGCAATGCTGGAATGCGGCTCAGCTTGCGAAGGACTAGCATAATATTTGAGTGGATGATTTGGTTCTTCAGCCATCTCTGCGTCCTTTGATATTCCGACCGGTTTAGGTGGATCAATTTGAAGATCTGGAATATTGTAATTTCGTTCGTAATCAAATATTCGTCTTCTTACGTGTAAGAAGCGTTCTGATTCTGGAACTGGAGGTTGCAAGTCTTCGCCTTGAGAGCGAGTACTTGGCATACACTCGGGAAATTAGGTTAAGAAAAAAAAATAAGTTGTTACCTTAGTCTAGACAATGCTGCTCTAATGGTGCACTAGTAACTAAATTAAGGTCCCCGGCAACGGCGCCAAAAACTTGATGGAGCGCGAAACGCAATATGTGTCTAGCGGTATCTGAACTGCAAGCGCACAGCCTATCAAAGTAATATAAAAGATTGTCAATCCCACAGGGACTTTATGATCACTTAGTGCTAGAGGGTCTACTAGTTTAGCTAAGGTGGATATTTGTCACGATTTTGGTTTTAAGGATTAGAACGAGAATTAAATTTTAGTTTTAATGAAATAATAAGAAGGCGGTCGGTATGTAATTATGTAAACCTATGCGGGTCAATCTAACCTAAGCTTATAAGGATGGTTCACTTAATATTCAGTAGAGATTATCAGTTTAAATACCCTTGACTCACACTCTCGTGGTCTTATCTCAGATCTTACTCCTAAAGCCCTATGCCTGCTCTCGCTAGCCCATAAGTGTTTAGAAGATAATTTTTGAAAACTTAATAAGTCTAATTCATTTTAAAGCGCTCTCGCTGTATTTAAATCAAATGCCTAACTTTAGTTATCCGGTTAAAATCTCACACTCTCGTGGTCTCGACCTAACCTATTACACTTTTCTTACTCTCGTAACGAAAAGATTAATTTTAATAATAAAAAGTCACAGCCAGAATTTAAGTTCTTAATTGTTTTAGCTTAGATTTGATTTTACCGAGTTGGTTTATTTTAATTACATACCGCCTAAATGGTTTAGCTACTCATATTTGTTGTACCAGACAGATGCAGAAACAGATTAATATAAATTAAAACATGCATTATAAAATAATAGAAATAAATTCTTAACATATATAAATAAATTAATTAATATAAATGTGAAATTATAAAAACCTGAATAATAAGAATCGTAAAACTTCTTCTTCCACAGTCTGGTAAGCTCGGAGTGTGGAACCGGAATCGAAAATAAAATAAACGAATTTTTGAAGGCTTGAAAGAAAATAAATAATAACAATTTCCTAATGTTGGAAATTGTTATTTAATTTGGTTTGGATATAGAAGCAGAAATTAACAAGAACAATTTGTTGGAAAAATAAAACAAGGGTGCAACAAAAATACGGCAGAGCTTCCGCGAAAATCTAAAATAATAACTCTGTGTTTTCTAATTAGTAACTAGGCTATTTATAGAAAACAATATTGGGCTTGGGCAGTTGAAATCCATAGCGCGGGCTTCGTTGTTGAAGAGAGAATCCAGGAGAAAGTTTATTGCTTAGTCTGAGAAATAATAGGCACTTTTGACTTCACGTTGCACGTTTCATGACTAATTCAATCCAAGTAACCCTATTTATGTGACAAAGGTGTCACGCTCATTTTCTTCATTTAAAGCGTGTCACGGTCGTGACACTTGAGTGACGATCGTGAGTGTCCCACGTGGGGCGTCACGGTCGTGATGATGTGGTAACGACCATGACTGTTACAAATTATGCAGAGTCACAAAATTCCTTTCTTCTTCTTCTTTTCATGCTTGTTTTTGTTCATTTCATCTTTGGCTCATGATTTAGCTCTAGAAATGTTATACCTGCAATATGACATAGAAAACTCGAAGAATCGGGTGTTAATACAATAAATGTGCGATAAATCGGACTTGAAACATAGTAATAAAACAATACGATTTCTCTTTATCACGTTCTTCTTATATTGCTTTTTGAAGAAGGCTGATTCTAACTGACGCTTTGTCCTTTCGGAGCTTTGTCGCTCCCGATAAATGGGACTGGCCCAGATAAAGGTACAGACGCGAACGGTCGGCGAAAAGAACAGTGAGAACACACAGCCGTGAACTCACTGGGAATGAAAAGAGTCGCCAGCTAGGCATTTTTATCCCGGAGGAAAGGCAATGATGCATAGACCTAGAAAGATATGGATAAGACGGTTGCGAACCAGAGAGACTGAGAAAGGGGGTTGGTTACAACCTGGGAAGGTATTAGCACCCAGATTGTCCGCCGTACTCGACGGGATCCACGCTTAAAAGATTTATGTTTTAAAGGGGTAGTGTCAGTGCAATTTGTGTGTAAAAGAGCTGGAAAACAAAATGTACAGGTGTCAGTGTAAGAGAAAAGTGAAGTATATAAGTGAAGTGTCAGTGTAAGAACAGGAGTGAAATGCTCAAGATCATGAGGCTAAAAGAATGAGGCTAGGAAGGGGGGAATATACAGAGACTTTTGTTCGATAACTGTTAAGTCATGCCTACGTATCCTCTCGTGCAATGAGGAAGTCAGAACACCGTAATTCGACCCAAAGAGACTGAAAGATGAATTGACTTGTGAACTGCTTGCTTGTCAATGCTCAAGTGTATGATCTGTCTGGCATAGATGCAAACTGTCTTGCATTAGACGGAAGAAGCAAGTTCTCGTTTATGAGTGAATGAGATGAGAAAAGAATCCCGAAGGAGACGATTATTGTTTGTTTTTGTGTTTTCAGTCTTTTATTGTCTTTGGATTTTGTCATAAGTTAATAAGCTTAAGTCTAAACCAATGGATTTAGTAAACTCATCACATCTTCCCTCTGATTAGGGGTAATGAGAATACCATAAGTGTGAAGTCAGCTTCTCACACTTAATCACCTTTGATGCAGGATTAAGATCATTAACCTACTTGTGATTATTTAGATGTTTTTGGTGTTTTTGTTTAGTGTTGAGTAATGAGATTAAGCCATAATCAGGGATTAAACAGACTCATTACACCATCCTAATAGAAGGATAATAGATGAGAGTGTTTAAGCTGAGGAAAGCTCCTCAACTTAATCCATGATTAGGGATTAAACCCATGACAAAACAAAGCCTTTATTAGATGGATTTTAATTAGTGATATAATGAAGAAATGATTTTTTATGATTTGTAAGACAACTTGAGGGGGACTTGTCCATTAACACTAGGGTTAGTCCTTCTTAACCAGTTAAGGAAGAATTAGAACCCTAATGCAAGGCCCAAGTTACAAGCTTGATGTCTTAGTGATTATTAGATGAATTGATTAAAGGATTTAAACACATTAAGCGTTTAACACTTAGGATTAAAGTTATACACCCCATCCTAATAGAAGGATGCAGGCATAAGCTTAATCACAAAGCCTTAAAGCCTTTAGGGTTTAGTCCCTGATTATGAGGTGAGAAGAGAAGACTCAATGAGACACAAAGGTAAAAACTAAGTGGGGGACTAATCAAAACCCTAATTATTGTCATGCTTGGTTGTTCCTAAGGTTTGTGAGGTTTACAAGAGAGATCTTCAGAGAAACCACCAGGAAGCAGATGAAAGGATCAAAGAGAAGCAAAGTAACTTGCTTCATTTAAGAAGACAAGTCACTTGAAGAAAGAAAGTAAGAAGAAGAAGAAAGAGCAAGCTCAATCTCAAACACAAAACAAAATGCAGCAAGGATGCATAAGAGAGATGAAAAGAAATTGTGAGAAGTGAAGGCAAATTCACTTCTCAAAGCCACTTACCACCTGAAAAGTTAGAAAAGAAATGCAATGCAATGCAAAATAGGATGGAATGGCATGATGAGAGACAAAACCAGAAGCACATACATGATGCTAATGATGCTATGAGATGTCACAAACATGAAACAACACATGGGGATGATCATACAAACTTATGGATGCAAATGAAACAAGCTAAGGAGCATGAACATACATGAAAAGTTATGAAATGCAAATGGCATACAACATGGGAAATGCAAGATGCAATGATCAAACATAGTTTCAATATGTCTTAAGATGTCAAATGAATCACAAGAATGCATAAAATGCCATGGCAAGTCAAGGTATGAATGCAAATGCAAGATGGATGCATATGGAAGCCCAAATTAGGGTTTATGATCAATGCATCAAACACAAACCAAAATCAGAAGCAAACATCCATACAAAAAATTGAAAATGCACTCAAAGGATCCCTAAACCTATACTAACTCACTTCCCAAAGGAGAAGTCTCAACTCTTAACCAAATTCAAGTTATGATTTTCCCAAATTTTCTAGGGTTTTAGGGTTCCTTAACAAGAAATATGCCAAACAAATGGAAAATGAGAGATCAAACCATGGCCATTTAATCTCACAAACTACATAATATGCTAAACACAAAGCAAAAAGAATCAAAGTCCAACTCATCATGGTTAGGCAGAAGTGATTTTTGGAAGTTTGGATCAAAGTAATGCATCAAAATGATTTTAATTCCATGGAAAATTCTTAAAATGCATCAAGATCAAAAAATAAATTTGGTTTGAGGGTTGGACAATGTTTCTAAATGTTTTTAAATGTTTCATGAATTTTTTGGTGATTTTTAAATACCTAAAAGTATTTTTAATTAATTAATTCTCATTAATTAATTAAAAATAAACTTTTAAATATTTAAAAATACTTTTTTAATGCAAAAAATGAGAATAAAAATATTTTTGTGTTCTGAAATTAAATAATGGCTTGCATAAAAAATTTCAGAATTTTTGAATGAATTTTACTATTTTTAAATAAATGTGCAAAAGAAATGCAAAACAAATGAATTAATATTAATAAAAAGGAAAAGTAAACACAATGGATGGCCAGGATGGATTCTGGGGAAGAAGCTGTTGACTACGCGCGCAGATCAATGGTCCATATTCAAACTTCCTAATTTCTGATTTATGAATTAATTAATTGAGATTAGGGCTTAATGAGTGCATCTGGGCCACACATACACGCGCCAAGTCAAACAAGTCAACAGATCCAACGCACAAGATTCAAACTTCCTTAATTACAGGGATTAAACCCTAATTATTTTCAGGTGGCCGGAGAAGACCTCCGGTTGTCTTCTCCGGTGGGAACCCCACCTGAAAATTCCTAGAATCTTCAAAACGTAACTAAAACGAAATCTAAAAGAATGGAAATCAACCCCACACCTCACTGAATCAAAACCCTAACACAAACATCATTTATATTTCATCAATCTCATGAATCGAAACAAAACAAATTTTAGGGCAAAACTTTCAGAACACGATTAAACTCTCATCTCTTCACCATTTTCAAAACCAACAACATCAGAGTGATCAGTGAACTACAAAGAACAACTTAGGAACTTTAAAAATCATTTCTGGAAAAAAAATTCTTGAGCTACCTGAGTTTTGAAGCTTTCAGTTTGCAGCTTTCTGGCCTTTCTCCTTTGTGTAATCCACTCCTTATGATCCTTTGATGATGTCTGGATGCTTAGAAGGAGCTTGTGTTGGCTAGTTTGAGAGTTTGAACAGCTTCTGTTCAAGCTCAGGTGAGAATCGTGTTCTTGATTCCTTGAGTTTCAGGTTGATTTTAAGGGTGCTTTGTGATCAGGGTGATGTGTTGAGAAGGTCTGTGTAGTTTGTTTTAGTGTTTGTGGCTTGTATGAAGTGTTTCGAATGCTTTTTGCTTCAAGGGTGGAAAATGAGAATGTGCTGCTCTTGTGTGTTTCAGGCTGGTCTCTTGTGATGTTTGGCTTGCAAATTGTTTGTATAAACAATGCTGATTGGTCAGAGGATGTGACATGCCCTTTTGTGATAGGTGTAGCTACTTTTGCAAATTGTCAACTTTGTGTAAGAGAAAGCATGGGTCATGTTCTAGCCAAGTACATGGAGAGTGGGCTGCGCAGCAAGGTGAGGGAGAAAGGCTAGGATTGATCAGCAGGCTAGGCAACAAGTGGGTGAGATGTTATGATGGATTTTGCAACTTGGTTCATTTTGGTTCTCATGAAAAGATCTTGTTCCAAAAGCCATACAAATGTGTGATCCCTTGGTCCATTCTGAACTTTTGATGTTACATGATCATGTTATGTGAATTAGAAGTCCATTTGATAGCCTTAGAACACTTGATCAAGTCATATTGCAAAATACCTCTTTGGTAGAAACTTTGAAATTTTGTGATTTTTACCAACTTTGACAAGCCATAACTTTTGATCCAAAATGAATTAGGTCATGTTCTTGTACTTTTTGAAAAGGGAAAGATCTATTCTACAACTTTCATGACCAAAGTTTTTCCATTTGAAGAATTTTTGGATCAAAAAGTAAGGGTTGAAAAAGTTGCATAAAATGACATTTTCATTAAAAGTCAAACTTGCCCAAAAAGTCAACTTTGCAAAAGACTTGAAATTCTTGAATTTTGTGAACTTCCAACTTCTTCCATGATCAAATAAAGATCATATACACTCAAAATGATGAAGATCACCCCTTGGTTGGGTCATTGGGGGCCTCAGATGCCCTGATTTTGCACTGACTTGTCCAGAAAGTCAACCTTTGATCAGATGACTTCCCCATGGAATTTCTTCATGAAAATTGATATGCATACTCTCTATACCATATAGAGACCAATAGAAACAAGAATGACCAAAAAATTTGGAGTTATGGTCTCTGAAACCAAAACCCTAATTTTAGGTCAACTGTGCAGTCAAACTTGGCTCTGCTTCCACACCAATCCCAGTTCTTGTGATTCTTTGATATTCTTGACTTTGAGAGGATATAATATGATACTTGAACACACATAGACCCCTTTGAAGTGATTGATGGCCTTTGGAGTGGCTCAAGAAGCTCTTGGATTGCTCAGATCACAAACCCTAGGTGCAGATGACTTTGAACCTATGCAGTGAACCAAAATGAGATATGAGATGGTATGATTGTGTTTATGCATATGAAATGATCACAAGCCATGATGTGAATGGGTGAGGGCAAATTTGGGGTGTTTACAGCTGCCCCTATTCAAACATGAGTTAGCTGTGCAGGTTGTAAGCAAAGGCTTATCAGGCAAACAAGATAACTTGTGGTTGAATACCAAAGACAGTCCAAAATTTGCACTCACAGAATGAAGAAGAAAAGGGATATAGATTGTGAAAGAAAATAAAGTATTGTAAAGTGTGGGTGACGGAGGACGACCGTCGAGCAGAGGACGACTGCTGGGTAAGGAGCAATGACGGGGACGGCCGACATGCTGGAAAAGTGCGGAAAATAAAGCGATGACGGGGACGGCCGACATGCTGGGGATAAAAGGATTATGATGGGGACGGCCATCAAGATAAAGCTGTAGAATTCTATGGGGATTAATGAAACATGACGGGGACGGCCATCAAGTTCATAAAGTAAAGTAACCAACAATGGGGACGGCCATCGGGCTAAACTGATGAAGGACGATCATCAGGAAAAAGAAAAAAGGGACCACGACGGGGAGGGCCATCGGGTTAAAGAATAAATGAAATAAACAGATGATGAGGTATGGTCATCATAGGTGAAGGACGATCACCTAGCAGGGGACGGCTGCTCTGTTGGGGATAAGATGAGGGACGGTCATCTAAGGTGGAGGATGACCACCTGGCAGGGTACGGCTGCCGAAAATATCGCGACATAGGACGAATGCCGGATAAAAGGTCAACGATGGGGACGGCCATCGGATGAGCATGATGGAGGACGACCATCAAGAGGTGGAGGACGACCACCTAGCAGGGGACGGCTGCTCTCAAGGTTTATCATGACATAGGACGAATGCCAGATAAAAAGAAAATTGCTTTGTTGGCGATCTCCTGGGGAGTAGTAAACACGGACGAGTGTTTAGATGTTTGTGTATAGATTAAAGATGCGGACGAGCATCCTTAAGACTACGATACGGACGAGTATCGGGTAGAAACAAATACTGACACGTGTTCAGAGAGGATGATACGGACGAGTATCAACTGGTTAACAGAGAACACGGACGAGTGTTGAATCTGAAGGGACTCTTCTGGGGAATGGTAGACACAGACGAGTGTTTATATTTAAAAAGACATGAGTGTTGGACACAGTGTATGGATTAAAGATGCGGACGAGCATCCTTAAGACTATGATGCGGACGAGTATCAGGTAGAAACAAACGCTTGACGCATGCTCTGAGATGATGATACGGACGAGTACCATCTGGTTAACAAAGAACACGGACGAGTGTTGAATCTGAGGGGATATAAATGGTGTATACAAGATACGGACGAGTATCTGTATAAGAGTAACATGAGTAGTAAGTATGGGTGATGTACGGTTGAGTGTTCAATCTGCTGGGGGGAGTTTGACACGGACGAGCGTCGAAAGGGAGAAAAGTATAGTATAAACAAGTATCTGCTGTACAAAGTGTTCATGTTACTGTGCTGGGGAAAAATGACACGGACGGATGTCGAAAAGTATCTGTAATACGAGTGTTATTGTTCGCACAGAGTGTTCAGGCGACTTTACTGGGGAGTATTGACACGGACGGGTGCCAAGGAGAGTATATACTGGTGTTTGTGTATGTGAGGCAACTGCCTTTGCTGGGGAATCTCCGCTGGGGATTTTGGGGAAGTATTCTGTATGTTGATGGATTGTCATTATTCACAAGTGTTTGATTCAAAACATGGCTTATGATTATGCTATATGTTTGATTTTGCCGTAATGTTCCGCACTAAACGGAATGCTACGCTTTGTCGGTGAATATGATACGAATGCTATGATTATGCAGAGATACCACTCCGGGACTCGGATCCCGTTGCTACGAAAATCTTCGGCTGATCTGCTTGTAAAGGAACATCCCAGCTGGGGATGAGATCATTTGATAGATCTGATGAGATGCTTTTTCTTGGGGATATAGGTCACTGATAGATCTATCCTTATAAATGAGAGACCCAGCTGGGGTTTGTAGGAGCTTTCGTCACTCTGTTGTGATTCCTCATGCGTCGCTCTTCTGGATAGAGGCTGGAGCTCTGTGGGGAGATGGCCCCTTGACTTTACCGAGAAATGGCAACTCGGTTGGGGAGAAAGAGATAACACTAAAAGATCTCCCTAGAGACTCTGTTGGGGAGGGTTCTTGACTCAGCCGGGGATATGGGCGTCTTCTGGTACTGCACTGTTGGAAAGGTGATGCCTGGAAACTCTGATGGGGAAAATGTAATAAGTGGCAACTCAGCTGGGGAGAAGACACTTTGGGTGCTAAGGCTGAGTGTTGATTTGTCAGCTTGCTGGAGTGAAGCTTTCATGCCTCAAATTGCGTTCTGGATACCTGCAATCCTGCAAAGATAAGGAAACGCACAAGTAATCCCGAGGTATCCTTTACTGGATTCCATCATAGGAGTTTAGATACTTTTGAGAGTAAGTATATTTCCTGCAAGCACGTGACTTTTATTTATATATCTTTTGAAAATAAGCATCTGTATTTATGCAATCAATTTTTCTTAAGACATCAGACATTTTTGCAAATAAAAATGTACAAGACGAAACGTGACTGAAAATCTGATTTTATTAATTCATATGCCTTGAATTGGTGAGATACAGTCAAAGAAACATATCCCCTGAAATGAGGAGATTGTTACAAATTGAGAAACAAAATGCTGGCAATGTTGATGACGCTTTAAGGAGCTTTCCTCTTTACTATGACTCGTATGACTTTTGACGTTCTTCTCGTCTCGCTTTCTGAAGAAGGCTGATTCTGAAAGAAGCTTGATCCTTTCGAAACTTACCAAGTTGTAAGCGATACAGACAAATTCAGAGCGTAGTTGTTCGCTTATTCCCTTGTTTTGCATGGATCGCCCTTTCGGGTTTTCAATCCATCGGGATACCCATTTTTGCCTGAGCTGTCCAATGCGGCTTTTCAACTCAGCGGGTGTACATTTTTGTTTATTTTTCCCCTATTTTTGCCCGAGTCTTTTATTCTGTTTCTGACTCGCCGGGATGCCCTATTTTTGCCTGGACTTACATTCTGTTTTTATGTCCAACGGGTCATTTTATGCGAAGTATTTTTTAACTGCATCTGAATTCACAGGGGACGGGAAGTCTTCACCATCCATAGTGCTGAGCATCAGCGCTCCACCAGAGAAAACTTTCTTTACTACGAATGGTCCTTCATAGTTCGGAGTCCACTTGTCCCTGTGGTCTGTATGAGGAGGGAGGATTCTCTTCAGCACAAGATCTCCTAGTTGGTACTCTCGGTGCCTGACTTTCTGATCGAAGGCTTTCTTCATTCTTTTCTGATATAACTGCCCATGACAGATTGCAGCCAATCTTTTCTCTTCAATCAGGCTCAGTTGCTCGTATTGGGACCGGACCCATTCGGCTTCGTTCAGCTTAACATCCATCAATACCCGTAGGGAGGGTAATTCAACTTCGACGGGTAGGACTGCTTCCATACCATATACAAGCTGATACGGTGTTGCCCCAGTGGATGTTCTGATCGACGTGCGGTACCCATGCAAGGCAAACGGTAGCATTTCATGCCAGTCTTTGTAAGTGCCTACCATCTTCTGCACAATCTTCTTGATATTTTTATTTGCTGCCTCAACAGCGCCATTCATCTTTGGCCTGTAAGGAGAAGAATTGTGATGTTGGATCTTGAAGTCCCGGCACAGTTCTGCCATCATTTTGTTGTTCAAGTTGGAACCATTATCAGTAATGATTCGTTCGGGAACTCCGTATCGGCAGATGATATCTCTCTTCAGGAATCTGGCTACCACTTGTCTTGTAACATTGGCATAGGAAGCTGCTTCGACCCACTTGGTGAAATAGTCAATGGCAACCAAGATGAATCTGTGGCCATTTGAAGCAGTCGGTTCGATCTTGCCAATCATGTCAATGCCCCACATAGCAAAGGGCCAGGGTGAAGACATCACATTCAAAGGATTGGGAGGCACATGCACCTTATTCGCATAAATCTGGCATTTATGGCATTTTCTGGCGTAGGCACAACAGTCGGCATCCATTGTGATCCAGTAATAACCTGATCTCAGCAACTTTTTAGCCATGGCATGCCCTCCAGCATGGGTACCAAAGGATCCTTCGCGCACTTCATGCATTAACAAGTCCGCTTCTGTCTTATCAACGCATCTGAGGAGTACCATATCAAAGTTTCTCTTGTACAGGGAACCATCAGTGTTCAGAAAGAAACTTCCAGCAAACCTTCTCAAAGTCTTCTTATCATTGGAGGATGCCCCAGGTGGGTATGTTTGATCCTCCAAGAAGCACTTAATATCATGGAACCAAGGCCTATCATCTTTGACAATATCTGCTGCAAACACATACGCTGGTCTGTCAAGTCTGGACACTGAGATCTGAGGTACAAAGTTGGCAGTTTGAACTTTGATCATGGACGAAATGGTAGCCAGAGCATCTGCAAACTGATTCTCGTCCCGAGGGATATACTCAAGCTTGACTGTTGTAAAGAAAGTCAATAACCTCCTCGTATAATCCCTGTAAGGTATTAGATGATCCTGGTGGGTGTACCATTTGCCATTGGTCTGATTGATTACCAGAGCTGAATCTCCGAAAACGGTCAATGTCTTGATACTGAGGTCAATGGCTTCCTCAAGTCCCATAATGCAAGCCTCGTATTCAGCTTCGTTGTTAGTGCAGTTGAAAGTGAGTTTTGCCGAGAACGGCATGTGAACTCCTTTAGGTGTAATAAGTACTGCACCAACACCACGACCATTCATATTAACAGCCCCATCAAACATCATAGTCCATTCTTCTTCCGGGTCGGGCCCTTCAGTGTGAATAGGCTCTTCATGATCCTTTGCTTTTATGAACATGATGTCTTCATCAGGGAAGTCAAACCTCATAGGCTGGTAATCATCAATGGGTTGCTCAGCAAGATATTCAGACAATACACTGCCTTTGATGGCTTTTTGAGATGTGTACTGAATGTCATACTCTGTAAGGATCATTTGCCATCTTGCAACCCGTCCAGTAAGTGCTGGCTTCTCAAATATGTACTTAACTGGGTCCATCTTTGAGATCAATAAAGTAGTGTGGGTCAACATATACTGTCTCAGTCGGCGAGCAGCCCACGCTAAAGCACAACAAGTTTTCTCGAGCAGTGAATAACGTTGTTCATAGTCGGTAAACTTTTTGCTTAGGTAGTATATTGCATACTCTTTTCGACCAGACTCGTCATGCTGGCCCAGCACACACCCCATTGACTCTTCTAATACTGTCAAGTACATTATCAGAGGTCTTCCTTCAACTGGAGGCATAAGGATTGGAGGCTCTTGTAAGTATTCCTTGATCTTGTCAAAAGCTTTCTGACAGTCTTCGTTCCACCTGACCGTTTGTTCTTTTCTCAACAATTTGAACAAGGGTTCACAGGTTGCTGTAAGGTGAGATATGAACCGTGAAATGTAGTTCAATCTACCTAGAAACCCTCGAACTTCTTTTTCTGACTTTGGTGCAGGCATTTCCTGAATGGCTTTGACTTTATCATGGTCAACTTCAATCCCTTTCTCGCTTACAATAAATCCCAGTAGCTTACCAGATCGCACTCCGAATGTGCATTTGTTGGGATTCAACTTCAGTTGGTACTTCCTCAGACGCTTGAACAGCTTTAGGAGATTTACCAGGTGATCTTCTTCAGTAAGGGACTTGGCAATCATGTCATCCACATAACATTCTATCTCTTTATGGATCATATCGTGGAATAATGTTACCATAGCCCGTTGATACGTTGCACCAGCATTCTTCAGTCCAAATGGCATTACCTTGTAACAGAACGTGCCCCAGGGTGTGATGAAGGTTGTCTTCTCCATGTCTTTAGGTGACATTTTGATCTGATTGTATCCTGAAAATCCGTCCATGAAGGAGAATACCGAAAACTGAGCCGTGTTATCCACCAATACATCGATGTGAGGTAATGGGAAGTCATCTTTCGGGCTGGCTCTATTCAGATCCCGGTAGTCAACACACATCCTAACTTTGCCGTCTTTCTTAGGCACAGGCACGATATTAGCAACCCACGGTGGATAGCTAGTTACAGCAAGGAACCCGGCGTCCCATTGCTTTTGTACCTCTTCTTTGATCTTCATTGCCATGTCTGGGCGAGTACGGCGTAGTTTCTGTTTAACCGGCGGGCATTCTTCTCTTAAAGGCAGCTTGTGCACAACAATGTCGGTGTCCAACCCTGGCATGTCTTGATAAGACCAAGCAAACACGTCCACATACTCTTGAAGCAGGTCAATCAGTTGTCTCTTCACTGAGTCTTGTAGGCAGGCCCCGATTTTAACTTCTTTCACGTCTACATCTGTACCAAGATTAATTGTTTCGACCTCCTCCTGATGAGGAGTGATAACCTTTTCCTCTTGTCTCAACAACCTGGCTAGCTCTTCAGGAAGCTCATATTCTTCTTCAACCCCTTCATCAGCTTGATTGATTGGATTGTCAAAGTCATACGAAGTCACAGCCGTGCTGTTGTCGGTGTTGTCTGGAAGGCACACTCTGCAAGGGTTCAGTTGGTTCATTTTAGTGATTTGATTTTAATCTTGTTTAGAAAAAAGTGAAATAAAATTGTCATTTTGAAAACATTGCCATTTATTTTTTTGTACAAAAAGAAAAATGGAAAAACAGTGAGCGGAAAAGAAAAGACTCATTTGCAAAAGATGTCTGATATTTCATTGATTAATCTTGTTGCACAAAAATTACAGATGGCCCGATTACAAAATGGGTCTTGTCATCTTGGGAAAAATGCAAGACTTTGATGCATGCTATAAAATACAGGAAATAATAATTACTCTGCATGAGTAACTCTTATAATTTCCTGGGAAGACCAGTTTGAGATACTGTTCCCCGGGATCTTTGGACGGATCCAATTCTCCAGGTTGCGGTCGCTTTCATCCTCGTCTTCCAAATTGTTGACAGCATCAGGGGTGAGCATCCCCCCACTAACAAAGTTGGGCTCCTTAGCAGCCTCTTCTTGATCTTGTTGAGTTGGTTTGTAACCCAACCCAA
Organism: Lathyrus aphaca; assembly: GCA_963966055.1. Lineage (NCBI taxonomy): Eukaryota > Viridiplantae > Streptophyta > Magnoliopsida > Fabales > Fabaceae > Lathyrus > Lathyrus aphaca. The sequence goes on along the minus strand of OZ014525.1, from coordinate 491,998,019 downwards.
ATCTATCCTCTTTCTTCTCCACAGGTAACAACTTGCCCCAGCCTTGGGCATTTCCTTCCTCAACAACCTTCCGGGCTTGTTGATAAGACGTTATTGAAGTTCCAGGTACAACAGATGTTTCATTTATGTTCAAAGCCTCGAACCCTTGACTCATTGTTTCGTGGATCTCCCCATCCATCTCAATGTATTTGTATGTAGCCAGATGGCTAACAAAAATATCCTCCTCTCCACAGATAGTAACGACTTGGCCCTCCCACTCGAATTTTAACTTCTGGTGAAGGGTTGAGGTCACAGCGCCAGCGGCGTGAATCCATGGCCTACCCAATAGACAGCTGTAGGCAGGCTGTATATCCATCACGTAGAAGGTCGTTTTGAAAGTTTGCGGGCCAATCGTTATAGGCAACTCAATTTCTCCCAGAACCGATCTCTTAGAACCATCAAAGGCTCTCACTACCAGGTTGCTGGGACGTAATGCCAATCCGTCATACTCTAGCTTCACAAGGGTTTTTTTAGGTAAGACATTGAGGGATGACCCTGTGTCTACCAGCACATGGGAAAGAACTGCACCTTTACATTCCATGGTAATGTGCAAAGCCTTGTTATGATTGCGGCCTTCCGTAGTCAGATCAGTGTTGGTGAACCCTAGTCCATGACTAGCATTAACATTTCCAACCACAGCTTCCAACTGATTGACTGTGATCTCTTCTGGCACATAAGCTGCGTGCAAGACTTTCAGTAGTGCGTTCCGATGAGCTTCGGAGCACATGAGCAATGATAGGATTGAGATCTTGGAAGGCGTCTGGTGAAGCTGATCCACTATTTTGTAATCACTTTTCTTGATGATTCTCATGAACTCATCAACTTCTTGATCAAAAGGCGTTTTTAAAGCCTCTTTAACAATTTGCTCTTCTTGCACCAAGTTTTTCCCTTTTGCCTTGGCAGCAGCTTCTGCTTCTGCAGTGGGTCTTTGAATTTGTGGAGCAAAGAGACGTCCTCTTCGAGTGAAGCCTCCGCCTCCTCCCACATTGTCTATTTGTGGTGCAGGGGTTGATGATTCAAGAGTGATTTTCTGTCCTCCGCAGTATAGATCAGAGCCGTAATGCCAGGGGATGGCATTACTGCTTTCATAAGGTACTGGCCCAGGCACTGTGACAGTGACTGGACTGATGGCAGCTGCTGAAGGGACTGTGATAGTCTGTGGATCATAGTATATTGTGACCGGTGCTCTGATAGGAGTGGCACTTTGTGAGTTGTAGGCAGAATCATTTTCAGGGTCGTAATAAATCGTAACTGTTGAGACATTTGTTGCTGAAGTTGTAGGAGACATTGTTGGAAGGATGGGTGTTGTTGTTGTAGGAGTTTCTGAATGAAGTGGCGCTGAAGTTGTAGAAGGGATATTTGCTGATATTTGGTCCGTTGAAAGAATAGATGAAGCATTTGTTGATGAGATTGAAGAGTTTCTTGGAACAATGGTTGTTGCATTTGTAGAAGACTCGGGAACTGTGGCTGATGAGATTGCTGGATTGGTAGAAATTGACGTTGTGATTTGAAGCAGGCCACTCTGGATGAGACCATCTATGCCATCTCTCAAATTATCACAACCATTCACTGAAATGTTGCAATAAGCACACCCTAGCTCACATCCCGGGAACATTTGACATTCAAGGAGTTGAGCTTTGATCTCTACCAACGGTGTCCGAATCTGACCCACACTGGTTATCAAGTAAGACGACTTGTCTTCTTCAATAGCATTGATTCTGGGACCTCCGTGGTTTGGCATAGGGTTCTTGTTAACATTTGGTGGTGGTGCAAAATTCAGAGCCTTAGATTCTACCAAGTCCTGTATCTTCATGTGCAGAGCTCTGCACTTTTCTGTACTGTGACCAGGTGCATTTGAGTGAAAAGCACATCTGGCGTTGGAGTCGTAATTTCTGGGTAGACTGGTGGGATCTGGAGGTGCCAACGTCCTTAGCTCAACCAGGTTGAGTTTCAGGAGTTGTGGCAGTAATGTGGCATAGGGCATAGGGATCGGATCGATCACCCTATTGGCCTGAGAAGGTCTCTGTTGGAACGGTCTTTGCTGATTGTTGCTGTTGGTGTTGTTGTAGTTTCTCTGAGGGGGATACTGATTTTGTTGCTGATAACTTTGTGGCTGTGGTTGATAAACTGGTTGTGGATGAATTGGAGCGGGAATGGTAACTGCTGCCACGGATCTATGAACATATTGGGGTCTGCCCCTGTTGGTGTGGATAGCATTGGTCTCACCAGTTCTTCTTGGGCCTGCAAAAGGCTTTCTTGTGTTGCTGGATGAGCCGGCACCGTTGTCAGAAATCTTGCCCATTTTTAACAGGCTCTCAATTCTCTCTCCAGCTATAACGACATCTGCAAAGCTGGTAGAGGAGAAAGCAGCCAGCCTGTCAATGTATGTTCCTTGGAGGGTGTTCATAAACATATCTGCCATCTCCCTCTCTGACATAGGTGGCTGGACAGCAGCAGCCAGCTGCCTCCACCTTTGGGCGTACTCGCGGAAGCTTTCTCTAGATGACTGTGACATCCCCATTAGGAGGGTCCTGTTGGGTGCCATATCCAAATTATACTGGTATTGTCTGATGAAGGCCTCTGCCAAGTCCTTCCAACACCTGATGGTCGCTCTAGTCAGATGGGAGTACCATTCCCTTGACGCTCCAGTTAAACTATCCTCAAAATAAAACATCCATAGCTTCTCGTCCATGGTATAGGCCTTCATCCTCCCCAAGAAGGATTGTAAGTGGGTCCGTGGGCAGGAAGTCCCGTTGTACTTTTCAAAACAAGGAGGCTTAAACTTATGGGGAATCCTGACCCCGTCCACTAAGCCCATGTCCATAACATCAAAGCCCAAAGAGTTTTGAGACTCCAAGGACCTTAATTTTTCAGCAATTTCATCCAGCCTTCTGTCATAGGCCTCATCCCCAGCACCCATTACTGTGAACTGATCCTCCTGGGGGTCTTCTTGCAGCACTCTGCCTGCAGTGGCAGTCCCTTGTACATTGGCAGGAATGTTGATCTCTGGGTGAAGGTGGGGTCCAAATACACGGGGGTTGACATGAGGTTGGACCCTCTCATTGTTGCTTGTCCCAGCAGTCCCTATATGGGGGTCTTCTTGATTCCTTCTTTCTACCATTGCTCTCAATCTTTCTTGGCTCTGAGCCATGTTGTTCATCACTTCCATAAACTGCGTCATCTGAGTTCTCATTTCCAATATTTCATTGGCCATTTGGTTTCTGACCTCTGCAAGGTCCTGTTGTACCTGGTCCATTTGTATGCCCGGAAGATTGTTACGGGTTGGATATCGGTGTGGACGGTTGAGTGGAAATACCCGACGTCGAGCAATAGTTCCTGAACATCACAACAGAGTTAGTAACAGTAAAACAAAAACCTGCAAAACAAAGCAAAAGGTTAGCATGCAATGCAGTATGCTTATTTGTTTTCAAGGTATCCGGCTTGGCACTTGGTTTTGACCTTTCCAGACCCTTGAAGATACTGTTGATGTTGCTTTGAGGGAAACTCGGATGGAACAAACTGATACATATATTACAAAAGGAAAATGGTACATAATTTGTTCTTTTACAACACATGCCCTCATAGGGGTCAAAATACATCATAAGAAAATAAAAGTACATGAAATGAAAGCAACAACAAGAAAAAGTCAAACACCAAGACCAAACTCATCCTTCTGAACTTCCTTGAGAAGTGCTTCAGTCACATGATCAGCTGGACGCTCCGTGAGATTCCTGCTAAGGAGATTCTGGGTAGTAACAGCTGCAGTTAGCTTCTTGTGCTGACTCTGGTCCTTTGACCTCTTCACTCCAGCTCTGATCTTCAGCTCTGAGATCTCCCTCTGGGCTGCTGCCAGGGCCTCCTGCTGCTCTTTTGCACTAGCTTCCAGCTGCTCGATCTTGTCTTGAGTCCTCTTATCCTCCAGAGTACGAGCTTCGGTGATCCTGACCCACCTAGCTTGACTTTCCTTCAGATACAAGTCAGTCCTGGTTTTCTGGAACTGGGCTTCCTTGCAGGCATTCTTCAAGATCTACTCTCCAGCCCTAGACTTCTTGATGTAATCCTCAGACTTCCCAATTTTAGCCAGATGCTCCACTCTCAACTTTTCCAACCTTTCAATATCCAACCTACCATCACTCCTCTCCCAGAGGGTCTTCTGTAAAGCCTGAGTCAACTTCTCATTTCTCTCTTTCAAACTCTCAAACTCCTCTAAGCTAACAGTGGCAGGAGGTGGTGCTGAGGATGGTCCGGGCATATCCTCCATGGTGAAGGGCATCCCAGAAAATTGAGCCCTGGCATGGGACCACTCATAGTATTGTGCTGATGCTACATTGTTGCACTTCCCCAGGATGGTTACTCCTTTAGTCTGAACATTGTCCCAGGCCCAGGCTGCTTGCCTGACAATAGCCAGATTAGACTTGTTCTCACAGTAAAGAGTCTCAGCCAAATCTTGTGCCTTAGGAGTGTGGATCAGTGTATAGCCCAGTTGTCTTTTGAACAGCAGAGGGTTGTAATTAATGCAACCCTTAACTCCTATCAGGGGTACATTGGGAAAATGCCCACAACTGGTAATGATATCCCTGCCCTTTGTGCTTTGAGTGCACCACCTGATATCAGCTGAAGTCAGAGCAGTGAGTCTTCTAGCCCAATTTCCCTGCTGATGAGGATTCAAAAATGCATCTGTCTTGGGCAAATGCTTAAGAAGCCAAGCATGGAACAAAGGAGCACAACACCTTACTAATCTCCCCCTCTGCTTTTCATTCCTCTGGTGCACTGAATAGTAGAAATCCCCCAATAAAGTGGGCACTGGGTTCCTCAGAATGAAAAGATGGATTGCATTCTTGCTAATGAATCTAGGCTCATCTACAAATAATATAATCCCATATATGCTCAGGGCCAACAAAGCACAGACTGCTTTCCACTCTCCCACAGAAACTTTCAGGGTAGCTTGAGAGATCAAGAAATCCAGATGCAGGCCAGAGATTCCAGCCTTAGTAGTCATATGTTGCCCAATCAGAACTGGTTCTAGATGCAATGCCTTTGCTATCTCCTCATTGCTTGGGAAAGCCATCTCCGGGTTGAAGGGGACTCCACCCCTGATAGGTATACCAACCAATGATGAGTATTCCTTCAATAAAGGTCCCAACTGGAAATCTTGAAAAGTGAAACACCTCAGTGGGGGATCATAAAATTGCAGGCAAGTATGAATCAGGCTCCTCTGTGAAGGGTCCAAATCCATAACCACATCAAGTATGTCTCCATAGTGCTCCCTGAAGAGTGGTATATGGTCTGGAGTAATCAGGGTCTGAATCCTCCTGATGTCAGCTAGCTCAGGCTGGAAAAAGTGGTAGGAGATGTTACTCTTTTTGGGTGCCATGTTGTTGAAGAAGAGTTGAGACAGGTGCTGATGATAACACTGAAAATGGGCCATTGACTGGCTGGTGCAGGTGACTGAAGCAGGTAACTGATAGCTGAAGCAGATGCTGATGAAGATAGGTCTATACTGATGATGGGGTCAAAACCAAGCCAAAAAATGAAGATGGATACCCTGAAAAACAAATAAACAAATGTCAAAATGATGCAATGATGATGTATGCAAATGATATGCAAGGGTTTGTGACTGAGCCGGATCTGATCAAGTGCTCTGATATAGGTCCAAGTATGTTCAAAAAATCCAGATGGAGGCCTATAAGTCCAGCAACCAAGGTGGGGGACTCAAATAAAGAGTCACATGTCCAGGGTTTATAATCACAAGAACTGTTCCAACATGGAGTACTCTTAATCAAATCAAAGTAACAGGGTATGCTGAGGTCAAGGGTACCTGCAAACCTGTAAACAGCCCAACCCCCTCACAGGTGGTGTTCTAAAACAAGGATCCTCAGACTTGGATCAGTTATGAGAAGTGTAAACACTTCTAACCCGGAGGTACAGTGTTTACAATAACCATAAAAGTTCCTCCTCTAATTCACCTCAGTTTCTGAAGGTCAATACTAAAGGTCATCCAGACTTAGCAGGCTTCCCAGATAGCCCTAGCATTGCAGGAAATCTGCAACACAGAGTTCTCAAGAAGAAACCCATATCTGAACCGTGTTTCATATTCCCGCACCAGACCGAGATGGAATGGGAAAGAATATGAACCACTCTAGCCTAGGTGTCACTCAGGTCCCAGGTATAGGACCTCAACTCTCAATAGAACACCCACCCACCAAAGCAAACAAACAGATCCAGCCAGCACAGTATGACAATATGATATAATGCAGAGCTATAAAGAAAGTAATAAACAAACTGTACATAAAGCAGTAAATAAAACAAATATACAAACACAGATAGCACATAACACCCCAGTAAACACAAATCAATCAAGCGCTAGGAGGAACCCACAAAAAGAACCAGAAGCCCTGGTTGCAGTAAAAGGTTCCCCAGTGAAGTCGCCAAGCTGTCGCTCCCGATAAATGGGACTGGCCCAAATAAAGGTACAGACGCGAACGGTCGGCGAAAAGAACAGTGAGAACACACAGCCGTGAACTCACTGGGAATGAAAAGAGTCTCCAGCTAGGCATTTTTATCCCGGAGGAAAGGCAATGCTGCATAGACCTAGAAAGATATGGATAAGACGGTTGCGAACCAGAGAGACTGAGAAAGGGGGTTGGTTACAACCTGGGAAGGTATTAGCACCCAGATTGTCCGCCGTACTCGACGGGATCCACGCTTAAAAGATTTGTGTTTTAAAGGGGTAGTGTCAGTGCAATTTGTGTGTAAAAGAGCTGGAAAACAAAATGTACAGGTGTCAGTGTAAGAGAAAAGTGAAGTATATAAGTGAAGTGTCAGTGTAAGAACAGGAGTGAAATGCTCAAGATCATGAGGCTAAAAGAATGAGGCTAGGAAGGGGGGAATATACAGAGACTTTTGTTCGATAACTGTTAAGTCATGCCTATGTATCCTCTCGTGCAATGAGGAAGTCAGAACACCGTAGTTCGACCCAAAGAGACTGAAAGATGAATTGACTTGTGAACTGCTTGCTTGTCAATGCTCAAGTGTATGATCTGTCTGGCACAGATGCAAACTGTCTTGCATTAGACGGAAGAAGCAAGTTCTCGTTTATGAGTGAATGAGATGAGAAAAGAATCCCGAAGGAGACGATTATTGTTTGTTTTTGTGTTTTCAGTCTTTTATTGTCTTTGGATTTTGTCATAAGTTAATAAGCTTAAGTCTAAACCAATGGATTTAGTAAACTCATCACATCTTCCCTCTGATTAGGGGTAATGAGAATACCTTAAGTGTGAAGTCAGCTTCTCACACTTAATCACCTTTGATGCAGGATTAAGATCATTAACCTACTTGTGATTATTTAGATGTTTTTGGTGTTTTTGTTTAGTGTTGAGTAATGAGATTAAGCCATAATCAGGGATTAAACAGACTCATTACACCATCCTAATAGAAGGATAATAGATGAGAGTGTTTAAGCTGAGGAAAGCTCCTCAACTTAATCCATGATTATGGATTAAACCCATGACAAAACAAAGCCTTTATTAGATGGATTTTAATTAGTGATATGATGAAGAAATGATTTTTTATGATTTGTAAGACAACTTGAGGGGGACTTGTCCATTAACACTAGGGTTAGTCCTTCTTAACCAGTTAAGGAAGAATTAGAACCCTAATGCAAGGCCCAAGTTACAAGCTTGATGTCTTAGTGATTATTAGATGAATTGATTAAAGGATTTAAACACATTAAGGGTTTAACACTTAGGATTAAAGTTATACACCCCATCCTAATAGAAGGATGCAGGCATAAGCTTAATCACAAAGCCTTAAAGTCTTTAGGGTTTAGTCCCTGATTATGAGGTGAGAAGAGAAGACTCAATGAGACACAAAGGTAAAAACTAAGTGGGGGACTAATCAAAACCCTAATTATTGTCATGCTTGGTTGTTCCTAAGATTTGTGAGGTTTACAAGAGAGATCTTCAGAGAAACCACCAGGAAGCAGATGAAAGGATCAAAGAGAAGCAAAGTAACTTGCTTCATTTAAGAAGACAAGTCACTTGAAGAAAGAAAGTAAGAAGAAGAAGAAAGAGCAAGCTCAATCTCAAACACAAAACAAAATGCAGCAAGGATGCATAAGAGAGATGAAAAGAAATTGTGAGAAGTGAAGGCAAATTCACTTCTCAAAGCCACTTACCACCTGAAAAGTTAGAAAAGAAATGCAATGCAATGCAAAATAGGATGGAATGGCATGATGAGAGACAAAACCAGAAGCACATACATGATGCTAATGATGCTATGAGATGTCACAAACATGAAACAACACATGGGGATGATCATACAAACTTATGGATGCAAATGAAACAAGCTAAGGAGCATGAACATACATGAAAAGTTATGAAATGCAAATGGCATACAACATGGGAAATGCAAGATGCAATGATCAAACATGCTTTCAATATGTCTTAAGATGTCAAATGAATCACAAGAATGCATAAAATGCCATGGCAAGTCAAGGTATGAATGCAAATGCAAGATGGATGCATATGGAAGCCCAAATTAGGGTTTATGATCAATGCATCAAACACAAACCAAAATCAGAAGCAAACATCCATACAAAAAATTGAAAATGCACTCAAAGGATCCCTAAACCTATACTAACTCACTTCCCAAAGGAGAAGTCTCAACTCTTAACCAAATTCAAGTTATGATTTTCCCAAATTTTCTAGGGTTTTAGGGTTCCTTAACAAGAAATATGCCAAACAAATGGAAAATGAGAGATCAAATCATGGCCATTTAATCTCACAAACTACATGATATGCTAAACACAAAGCAAAAAGAATCAAAGTCCAACTCATCATGGTTAGGCAGAAGTGATTTTTGGAAGTTTGGATCAAAGTAATGCATCAAAATGATTTTAATTCCATGGAAAATTCTTAAAATGCATCAAGATCAAAAAATAAATTTGGTTTGAGGGTTGGACAATGTTTCTAAATGTTTTTAAATGTTTCATGAATTTTTTGGTGATTTTTAAATACCTAAAAGTATTTTTAATTAATTAATTCTCATTAATTAATTAAAAATAAACTTTTAAATATTTAAAAATACTTTTTTAATGCAAAAAATGAGAATAAAAATATTTTTGTGTTCTGAAATTAAATAATGGCTTGCATAAAAAATTTCAGAATTTTTGAATGAATTTTACTATTTTTAAATAAATGTGCAAAAGAAATGCAAAACAAATGAATTAATATTAATAAAAAGGAAAAGTAAACACAATGGATGGCCAGGATGGATTCTGGGGAAGAAGCTGTTGACTACACGCGCAGATCAGTCGTCCATATTCAAACTTCCTAATTTCTGATTTATGAATTAATTAATTGAGATTAGGGCTTAATGAGTGCATCTGGGCCACACATACACGCGCCAAGTCAAACAAGTCAACAGATCCAACGCACAAGATTCAAACTTCCTTAATTACAGGGATTAAACCCTAATTATTTTCAGGTGGCCGGAGAAGACCTCCGGTCGTCTTCTCCGGTGGGAACCCCACCTGAAAATTCCTAGAATCTTCAAAACGTAACTAAAACGAAATCTAAAAGAATGGAAATCAACCCCACACCTCACTGAATCAAAACCCTAACACAAACATCATTTATATTTCATCAATCTCATGAATCGAAACAAAACAAATTTTAGGGCAAAACTTTCAGAACACGATTAAACTCTCATCTCTTCACCATTTTCAAAACCAACAACATCAGAGTGATCAGTGAACTACAAAGAACAACTTAGGAACTTTAAAAATCATTTCTGGAAAAAAAGTTCTTGAGCTACCTGAGTTTTGAAGCTTTCAGTTTGCAGCTTTCTGGCCTTTCTCCTTTGTGCAATCCACTCCTTATGATCCTTTGATGATGTCTGGATGCTTAGAAGGAGCTTGTGTTGGCTAGTTTGAGAGTTTGAACAGCTTCTGTTCAAGCTCAGGTGAGAATCGTGTTCTTGATTCCTTGAGTTTCAGGTTGATTTTAAGGGTGCTTTGTGATCAGGGTGATGTGTTGAGAAGGTCTGTGTAGTTTGTTTTAGTGTTTGTGGCTTGTATGAAGTGTTTTGAATGCTTTTTGCTTCAAGGGTGGAAAATGAGAATGTGCTGCTCTTGTGTGTTTCAGGCTGGCCTCTTGTGATGTTTGGCTTGCAAATTGTTTGTATAAACAATGCTGATTGGTCAGAGGATGTGACATGCCCTTTTGTGATAGGTGTAGCTACTTTTGCAAATTGTCAACTTTGTGTAAGAGAAATCATGGTTCATGTTCTAGCCAAGTACATGGAGAGTGGGCTGCGCAGCAAGGTGAGGGAGAAAGGCTAGGATTGATCAGCAGGCTAGGCAACAAGTGGGTGAGATGTTATGATGGATTTTGCAACTTGGTTCATTTTGGTTCTCATGAAAAGATCTTGTTCCAAAAGCCATACAAATGTGTGATCCCTTGGTCCATTCTGAACTTTTGATGTTACATGATCATGTTATGTGAATTAGAAGTCCATTTGATAGCCTTAGAACACTTGATCAAGTCATATTGCAAAATACCTCTTTGGTAGAAACTTTGAAATTTTGTGATTTTTACCAACTTTGACAAGCCATAACTTTTGATCCAAAATGAATTAGGTCATGTTCTTGTACTTTTTGAAAAGGGAAAGATCTATTCTACAACTTTCATGACCAAAGTTTTTCCATTTGAAGAATTTTTGGATCAAAAAGTAAGGGTTGAAAAAGTTGCATAAAATGACATTTTCATTAAAAGTCAAACTTGCCCAAAAAGTCAACTTTGCAAAAGACTTGAAATTCTTGAATTTTGTGAACTTCCAACTTCTTCCATGATCAAATAGAGATCATATACACTCAAAATGATGAAGATCACCCCTTGGTTGGGTCATTGGGGGCCTCAGATGCCCTGATTTTGCACTGACTTGTCCAGAAAGTCAACCTTTGATCAGATGACTTCCCCATGGAATTTCTTCATGAAAATTGATATGCATACTCTCTATACCATATAGAGACCAATAGAAACAAGAATGACCAAAAAATTTGGAGTTATGGTCTCTGAAACCAAAACCCTAATTTTAGGTCAACTGTGTAGTCAAACCTGGCTCTGCTTCCACACCAATCCCAGTTCTTGTGATTCTTTGATATTCTTGACTTTGAGAGGATATAATATGATACTTGAACACACATAGACCCCTTTGAAGTGATTGATGGCCTTTGGAGTGGCTCAAGAAGCTCTTGGATTGCTCAGATCACAAACCCTAGGTGCAGATGACTTTGAACCTATGCAGTGAACCAAAATGAGATATGAGATGGTATGATTGTGTTTATGCATATGAAATGATCACAAGCCATGATGTGAATGGGTGAGGGCAAATTTGGGGTGTTTACAAGCTTGTCATGTTGTGAGAGATATAGACGAATTCAGAATGCAGTTGTTCGCTTATTCCCTGATTTTGCATGGATCGCCCTTTCCGGTTTTCAATCCACCTGGATACCCATTTTTGCCTGAGTTGTCCAATGCGGCTTTTCAACTCAGCGGGTGTACATTTTTTTTATCTTTCCCTTATTTTTGCCCGAGTCTTTTATTCTGTTTTTGACTCGCCGGGATGCCCTATTTTTGCCTGGACTTACATTCTGTTTTTATGTCCAGCGGGTTATTTTATGCGAAGTATTTTTTGACTGCATCTGAATTTACAGGATACGGGAAGTCTTTACCATCCATGGTTGTGAGTATCAGTGCTCCACCCGAGAAGACTTTGGTTATGACATAAGGACCTTCATAATTTGGTATCCACTTGTCCTTGTGGTCTATATGAGGAGGAAGGATTCTCTTCAGAACAAAATCTCCTACTTGGTATTCCAGAGGTCTGACTTTCTGATTGAAGGCTTTCTTCGTTCGCTTCTGATATAACTGCCCATGACAGATGGCAACTAATCTTTTCTCTTCAATCAGATTCAGTTTATTGTACCGAGACCGGACCCATTCTGCTTCATCCAGCTTCACATCCATCATTACCCGTAAGGAGGGTAGCTCAACTTCAATAGGTAGGACAGTTTCCATACCGTACACAAGCTGATAAGGCGTTTCCCCAGTGGACGTCCTGATTGAGGTTCGGTACCCATGCACAAAAAATGGTAGCATATCATGCCAATCTTTATAGGTAACTACCATCTTCTGCATAATCTTCTTGATGTTCTTGTTAGCCGCCTCAACAACGCCATTCATCTTTGGCCTGTAAGGAGAAGAGTTGTGATGTTGGATTTTGAAGTCCCATCATAGTTCTGCCATCATTTTGTTATTCAAATTGGAACCATTATCAGTAATGATTCGCTCGGGAACTCCATATCGACAGATGATATCTCTTTTCAGAAATCTGGCTACCACTTGTCTGGTGACGTTTGCATACGAAGCTGCTTTAACCCATTTGGTGAAGTAATCAATGTCTACCAGGATGAATATGTGACCATTTGAAGCAGTCGGTTCAATCTTTCCAATCATGTCAATTCCCCACATAGCAAAGGGACAAGGTGAAGACATTACGTTCAAAGGATTTGGAGGCACATGCACTTTATCTGCGTATATCTGGCACATGTGGCATTTTCTGGAATAGGCACAACAGTCTGCATCCATTGTGATCCAGTAGTAACCTAATCTTAACAATTTCTTTGCCATTGCATGTCCTCTGGCATGGGTACCGAAAGAACCTTCATGTACTTTGTGCATCAGAAGGTCTGCTTCTTTCTTGTCAACACATCTGAGCAGGACCATGTCGAAGTTTCGCTTGTATAATGAACCATCAGCATTAAGGAAGAAACTATCGGCCAGCCTTCTCAATGTCTTCTTATCATTGGATGATGCCCCAAGTGGGTATGTCTGATCCTCCAAAAAGCATTTGATATCATGGAACCAAGGCTTGTTGTCAGTGATAGTGTCCAAGGAGAAAACATATGTCGGTCTGTCCAGTCTGGATACCAAAATCCGAGGCACATAATTGGCAGCTTGAACTTTGATCATAGAGGAAATGGTAGCCAAAGTGTCTGCAAACTGATTCTCATCTTGAGGGATGTATTCAAGTTTGACTGTTGTGAAGAAACTCAGTAATCTTCTCGTATAGTCACGGTATGGAATCAGATGCTCCTGATGAGTGTACCATTTGTTGTTGGTTTGATTAATTACCAAAGCTGAATCTCTGAATACATTCAAAGTTTTGATCCTGAGGTCAATGGCTTCCTCAAGACCCATGAAACAGGCTTCGTATTCCACTTCATTATTAGTGCAGGCAAAGGTGATTTTGCCGAGAAAGGCATATGAACTCCTTTAGGTGTAATAAGCACTGCACCAACTCCACGACCATTCATATTGACAGCCCCGTCAAACATCATAGTCCATTCTTCTTCTGGGTCAGGCCCTTCAGTGTGGACTGGCTCTTCACAATCTTTTGCTTTTAAGTACATGATGTCTTCATCAGGGAAGTCAAATCTCATGGGCTGGTAATCATCAATGGGTTGCTCAGCCAGATAATCCGACAATACGCTGCCCTTGATGGATTTTTGAGAGGTGTATTGAATGTCGTATTCTGTCAAAATCATTTGCCATCTTGCAACCCTTCCTTTAAGTGTTGGCTTCTCAAATATGTACTTGACAGGGTCCATTTTTGAGATCAACAAAGTAGTGTGAGTCAACATATACTGTCTTAGTCGGCGAGTAGCACACGCTAAAGCGTAACAAGTTTTCTCGAGCAGTGAATAACATTGTTAACAGTCGGTAAACTTTTTATTTAGGTAGTATATTGCATACTCTTTTCGACCAGACTCTTCATGATGGCCCAACACACACCCCATTGATCCTTCTAATACTGTCAGGTACATTATCAATGGTCTTCCTTCAATTGGATGCATGAAAATTGGAGGTTCTTGCAGGTACTCTTTGATATTGTCAAAAGCTTTCTGACAATCGTCATTCCACCTGACTGTTTGTTCTTTCCTTAACAACTTGAACAAGGGTTCACAGGTTGCAGTGAGATGAGATATGAACCTTGATATTTAGTTCAATCTACCTAAGAATCCTCGAACTTCTTTCTTAGTCTTAGGTGCAGCCCTTTCCTGAATGGCTTTGACTTTGTCAGGATCAACCTCAATTCCCTTTTCACTTACAATAAATCCCAACAACTTACCGGAACATACCCCGAATGTGTATTTGTTGGGGTTTAGTTTCAGCTGATACTTCCTCAGACGCTTAAACAACTTTAGCAGATTCACCATATGGTCTTCTTCAGTAAGGGAATTGGCAATCATATCATCCACGTAGCATTCGATTTCTTTGTGGATCATATCATGGAATAATGTTACCATAGCCCGTTGATATGTTGCACCGGCATTCTTCATTCAGAACGGCATTACCTTGTAACACAATGTGCCCCAAGGTGTGATGAAAGTTGTTTTCTCCATGTCTTCGGGTGACATTTTGATCTGATTATACCCAGAAAATCCATCCATGAAAGAAAATATCGAGAACTGAGCTGTGTTGTCTACCAATAAATCAATGTGAGGTAATGGGAAATCATCCTTCGGGCTAGCTCTGTTCAGATCCCGGTAATCCACACACATACGCACCTTGCTATCCTTTTTAGGGACGGGTACAATGTTAGTAACCCACAGCGTGTAACTAGTTACAGCAAGGAAACCAGTGTCCCACTGTTTCTGCACTTCCTCCTTAATCTTCATGGCCATATCCGGGCATGTGCGGCGCAACTTCTGTTTGACTGGAGGACAATCTTCTTTCAAAGGTAACCTGTGCATGACAATATCCGTATCTAGACCTGGCATGTCTTGATAGGACCAAGCAAAGACGTCGACTTATTCCCGATCTTCACTTCTTTTACCTCTTCCTCGGTACCAAGATAAACAGTTTCAATTTCCTCCTGATGAGGAGTAATCACTTTCTCTTCTTGCCTCAAAAACCTGGCTAACTCTTCAGGCAACTCATAGTCTTCCTCAACCCCTTCATCTGCTTGATTAATTGGATTGTCGAAGTCATACAAGGTCATAGCAGTGTTGTTGTCAGTGCAATCTGAAGGATTATCTCTGCAAAGGTTGAGATTTGTTCTTTTTAGAGATCAATTTTAATCTTGTTTAGAAAAAGTGTAAATGAAGTTATTTATTTTGAAAACATTGCCATTTTATTGTTTTGTGCGAAAAATAACAAAAATGAAAAGACAGTGAGCGAAAAAGAAAATTGTTTGCAAAAGATGTCCATTGTTCATTGATATTCCATTTGCACAAAAATACAAATATGGCCCTATTACAAAATGAGTCCTGACACCTTGGGCAAGATGAAGGACTTGATGTATGCTAAAAAGTAGGAAATAATAATTACTCTGCAGGAGTAACTCTTATAATTTCCTGGGAAGACCAGTTAAGGACTTGTTGGCCCGGGATCCTTGGACGAATCCAGCTCTCCAGGTTGAGGTCGCTTTCAGCCTCGTCTTCCATGTTATTGACAGCATTTTGGGTTAGCATCCCCCCACTTATGAACTTGGGCTCCTTAGCAGCCTCTGCTTGATCTTGTCGGAATGGTTTGTAACCCAAACTGAATCTGTCCTCCTTCTTCTCCACAGGTAGCAGCTTGCCCCAGCCTTGGGTGTTTCCATCTTCAATAACCTTCCGAGCTTGTTGATAGGAGACAATTGAAGTACCCATCCTATCCTCCTAGGATGTAGCAAATACTTCAGTTGTCGCCTCATTGACGTTCAGTGTTTCGAAACCTTGGCTCATGGTCTCGTGGATTTCACCATCCATCTCAATGTATTTGTAGGTGGCCAGATGGCTAACAAAAATATCTACTTCACCACAGATTGTGATAATTTTCCCTTTCCACTCGTATTTTAATTTCTGGTGAAGGGTCGACGTAACTGCGCCAGCGGCGTGAATCCATGGTCGACCCAACAAACAGTTGTAGGCCGGCTGAATTTCCATCACGTAGAAAGTAGTTTGAAAGACCTGCGGGCCAATTATCACAGGCAGCTCCACTACTCCAAGAACAGACCTCTTGGAACCATCAAAAGCTCTAACTACCAGATTGCTTGGTCGGAGAGCAATACCATCATATTCAAGCTTGACAAGGGCTTTCTTTGGCAAGACATTTAGTGAAGACCCAGTGTCAACTAGAACATGTGAAAGCACAACCCTTTTACACTCCAGAGTGATGTGTAAAGCCTTGTTATGATGATGACCTTCCGTAGTCAAATCAGCGTTGGTGAAGCCTAACCCATGGCTAGTATTAACATTGGAAACCACTGTCTCTAGCTGATTTACCATGATCTCCTCGGGCACGTAGGCTGCGTGTAGGACCTTAAGTAATGCATCCCGATGAGCTTCGAAACACAATAGCAATGATAAAATGGAGATCTTAGAAGGAGTCTGGTGGAGCTGATCCACAACCTTGTAGTCGCTTCTCTTGATTATCCTCATAAATTCATCCACATCTTGATCAAAGGATGTTTTATGGGCTTCTTTCAAAATTGGTTCTTCCGGCATCACATTTTTACCTTTAGCTTTGGTAGTAGCCTCTGCCTCAGTATTAACTCTTGGAACTTGTGACGCGAAGAGGCGTCCGCTTCGAGTAAAGCCTCCGACTCCCCCGACTTTATCGACCTGTGTTGTATGAGTTGAAGAATCAAGAATGACTTTCTCCCCGTTGCAGTAGAGGTATGAACCATAGTGCCATGGTACAACATTATCTTTTTCATATAGAATGGGTCCTGGTACCGTGATGGTGACTGGACTAACTGCAGCGGAAGTAGGAACTGTTATTGTTTGTGGATTGTAATATATGGTAACAGGATTTCTGACTGGTGGTGGTGGTGAATGACTGAAGCTGGGTTGTTGTTGAGATTGTTGCTGAAAATTGTTAGAGTCGGGGACCGTTGTCGGGTCATAATATATGGTGATTGTGGAGACGTCGTTGTTAATGGTTGTTGTAGTTGTAGAAGCGGATGCGGTTGAACTAGTGGTTTTTGAAGTGGTGTAAGAGATGACTGTTGATTTTGTAGATGAGTCTGTCGGAACAATTGTCTTTGAAGTTGCAGGATGAGTGTTTATTGTTGCTGTAAGAGGAACTATTGATGTTGTAGAAACCGTTTATGTTATCTACAGGATACCTTCTCTGATAAGGCCATTGACGGAAACTTTGCAAGATTCACAGCAGGCCTCACAACCTGGGAACACCTGGCATTTTAAAAGCTGAGCTTTAACCTCTGCCAGAGGTGTTTGAATGCTTATAGTATCTTCAATTAAATGCATGGGTTGATCCTCCTCAATTGCATTTATCCTGGGCCCACCGTGGCTTGGAATAGGATTCTTTGTGACGTTAGGAGGTGGTGCAAAATTTAAAGCCTTTGAATCAACTAGATCCTGGACCTTCATGTGCAAAGCTCTGCACTTTTCTGTGGTATGGCTAGGTGCATTAGAATGGAAGGCACATCTGGCATTGACGTCGTAATTCCGTGGAAGGTTCTGAGGATCTGGTGGAGCCAGAGTTCTTAATTCAACAAGATTAAGCTTCAAAAGTTGTGGTAACAAAGTGGCATATGGCATTGGTATATGATCGATTACCCTGTTGACTTGAGATGGCCTTTGCTGGAAAGGACGATGTTGTTGGTTGTTGTTGTTGTTGAGGAGGTCGAGTAGGAATTGTGACTGCGGCAATTGATCTTGGCAGATACTAGGGCCTACCTCTGCCCATGTGTATTGAGTTTGTTTCACCAGACCTGCGAGGCCCTGCAAATGGTTTCCTTGTGCTGCTTGAGCTAGCGCCATTATCAGAAATCTTTCCCATTTTCAATAAACTCTCAATCCTTTCTCCAGCTATGACCACATCTGCAAAACTAGTGAAAGAGAAAGCTACCAGCCTATCAATGTATGTCCCCTGTAGGGTGTTCATAAACATATCTGCCATTTCTCTTTCCGACATTAGAGGTTGAACAGCAACAGCTAATTGCCTCCATCTCTGAGCATACTCTCTGAAGCTTTCCCTGGAGGATTGTGACATTCCTATTAGAAGAGTTCTGTTAGGAGCCATATCTAGATTGTATTGGTATTTGCGAATGAAAGCCTCGGCCAAATCTTTCCAATTTCTGATTGTTGCCCTAGTCAGATGAGAGTACCACTCACGGGATGCCCCGGTCAAGTTATCCTCAAAATAAAACATCCATAGCTTTTCATCCATAGTGTAATCCCTTAATCTTCCCAGAAAGGATTGAAGATGAGTGTGAGGGCAAGATGTTCCATTATATCTTTCGAAGTAGGGAGGTTTAAATTTGTGAGGAATTCTAACTCCCTCAACCAGCTCCATATCCATAACATCAAACCCTAAGGAGTTTTGAGACTCCAGAGATCTCAACTTTTCTGCTATCTCGTCCAGCCGACGATCATAGACTTCATCTCCTGCCCCAACTACAGTGAATTGTTCTTCATGAGGGTCCTCTTGCAAGGCATGCCCTCCAGTATTACCCTGGGTATTCCTGATAGCATTAATGTCAGGGTTAAGATGAGGTCCAAACTCCGGGGGATTAGTACAAGGTTGTACGTGATCATTGTTGCTGGTACCCCATGTACCTGGGTGGTTTTCTTCAGGAGTTTTCCGCTCGACCAACTCTCTTAATCTTTCTTGGCTTTGGGCCAACCCAGTCATTAGTGCCATGAACTAGTTCATCTGGGCCCTCATTTCCGTTCTTTCATTAGCCATCTGGGTTCTCACATCAGTCAGATCTTGTTGAACCTGGTCCATCTGTAAGCTCGGAAGGTTGTTTCTTGTCGGGTACCGGTGAACTCTGTCGATGGGGAAGACTTTCCTACGAGCAATGTTTCCTGAAACCACAACAAAGTGAGAAAACAACAAACAAAAACCTACAAATCAAAGAATGAGGTTAGTATGCAATGTAGTATGTCTATTTGTCTTCCAAGGGTATCCAATTTGGTTTTTTTTTTTGGTTTTGACCTTCCAGACCTCGAGGAATGATGATGTTGAAGAGAAATGAAACCCACAGAATAGCACACAAACCATATATTACAAAAATGTAAAGATACATAGTTCATGATTACAACAAGTTCCCATGATGGGTCAAAGATCAACAAAAGTACAAACAAAATGAAGTACAAATACAAAGAAATCAAACATCCAGCCCATAATCATCCTCTCTGACTTCCTTCAGGAGAGCATCAGTTACTGGTCCAACTGGATGCTCTGTGATGGTCCTGATAAGAAGGTTCCTGGTGGCAATAGCATTTGTCAACTTCTTATATTTGTCTTGGTCTTTTGATCTCTTCAACCCCGCCCGGAGTTTCAACTCAGAGATTTCCTTTTGTGCTGCTAACAAGGCTTCCTGACTCTTCTTCTCGTTAGCTTCCAACTGCTCTATCCTAGCTTGGGTCTTCTGATCTTCTTGTGAACGAGCCTCAGTAATTCTGATCCATCTAGCCTAACTCTCTTCCAAGTAGTGCTCAGCTCTGGCCTTCTGAATCTTGGCTTCCTTGCAAACATTCTTTAATACCAACTCCCTTGCTCGGGCTCTTCTGATGTAATCACCTGTCTTATCAATCTTGGTCATATGCTCGATTCGGAGCTTTTCTAACCTCTCATTGTCCAGAAGACTATCATTCCTCTCCCATAGGGTCTTCTTTAGAGTTTCAGACAACCGGGTATTCCTCTCTTTCAACTTCTCAAACTCTTCTAAGCTGACTGTAGCTACAGGCTCTACTGCTGATGGCCCAGGCACATCCTCTTGGGTGAAAGGCATGCGGGTGATCTGTCCTCTGATACCAAACCAATAAATATACTGAGTTGAAGCTATGTTGCTGCACTTGCCAAGAATGGTAGTCCCTTTAGTCTGAATATTATCCCAAGCCCAAGCTGCTTGTCGGGCAATGGCATGGTTATCACAGTAAAGAGTTTCTGATAAGTCCTGCTCTCTTGGTGGATGCACCAAGGCATACCCTAATTGCCTTTTAAACAGCAAAGGATTTTAGTTGATGCAACCCATCACTCCAATAAGAGGTACATTGGGATACTGCCCACAACTGGTGATGATGTCTCTGCCCTTGGTGCTCTGAGTGCACCACCTGATGTCTTCTGAAGTGAGAGCAATCATTCTCTTAGCCCAATTTCTTGACTGATGAGGATTCAAGAAAGCTTCTGTCTTTGGCAAGTGTCTCAATAACCAATAGGTGAAGAGAGGTGCACAACATCTGACTAGTCTTCCCCTCTACTTCTTATTCCTTTGATGTACTGAATAATAGAAATCCTCGAGCAAGGTAGGAACGGGATCCTTCAGCAATAAGAGATGGATAACATTCTTTCTTACAAACTTAGGCTCGTCTGCAAACAAGATGATACCATATATGCTAAGGTATAAGAGGGCACAAACAGTTTCCCACTTTCCTGCTGCAACATGACTGGTGGCCTGAGTGATCAAGAAGTCCAAATGGAGGCCTGGGATTCCAGCCTTAATGGTCATATTCTGATCATTGATGGTGGTTTCTAAATGCAGAGCCTTAGCTATATCTTCATTCCTAGGAGCAGTCATCTCTGGGTTGAAAGGAATCCCTCTCCTGATGGGGACACCCAATAACATGGAAAACTCCTCTAACAAAGGGCCCAACTGAAAGTCTGGAAAGGTAAAACATCTGAGAGGAGGGTCATAGAACTGAAGGCAACTGTGGATCATACTCCTCTGTGATGCATCCAAGTCCATGATCATCTCCATGATACCACCATAATGTTCCCTGAATAAAGGGACATGATCAGGAGTGATGAGTGTCTGAATCTGCCGGATGCCTGCTAAGGAGGGCTCAAAGAAATGGTAAGTAATGTTTCTCTTTCTGGATAGGTCCATGCTGACAATGGATGCTGATGGAAATAACTGAGGAGAACTGCTGATGAAGGCAGATGCTGAAGAAAGTCTCTAATGAAGATAGCTGATGAAGATGGCTGATGTAGAAGAACAGTCAAAATCAAACCAAAGATAATGTGGACACCCTGTAAAACAAATAGACAAATGTTAAAATGATGCAAAATGATGTATGCAGAATGACATGCAAGGGTTTGTGATCAAGTGTTGGATCTGTTATTTGTCTTGATAAGGTCCATGTGTGTTCATAAGTCCAGATGAAGGCTTAGAGAACCAGTAACCAGGTGAGGGACTCAAATAAAGAGTCACAAGTCCAGGGTTTCAGTCCAAAATGATGTAACCTTAAAACAAATCTAGTAACATGGTATGATGTGGCCAAGGGTTCCTGCAAACCTGTAAACATCCCAACCCCCTCACAGGTATTGTTCTAAAACAAGGATCCTCATACTTGGATCAGTTATTAGAAGTGTAAACACTTCTAACCCATAGGTACAACGTTTACATTAATCATAAAGGATCCTCCTCTAATTCACCTCAGATGATGAAGGTCATAAAAAGGTCATCCAGTCTTAGCAGGCTTCCTAGATAGCCCTAGTACTACAGGAAATCCGTAGCACAAAGTTCTCAAGAAGAAACCCATGTCTGAACCGTGTTTCATATTCATGCACCAGACCGAAATGGAATGGGAAAGAATATGAAGCCACTATATCCTATGTGTCACTCAGGCTTCCGGTATGGAACCTTACTCACTGAGTATCCCTCCCACCAAGGCAAACAAAATATCCATCACAATGACATGATGACAATAATATGGAATGCAATAAAACAGTAAATGAAAGCAATAAATAAAGTTATACAGAAAGCAATAAATAAAGTAGTAAATAAAAAGCACATGCAGCACATAACACCCCCATAAACACAAATCAAACAAGCGCTAGGAGAAACCCACAAAAAGAACCAGAAGCCCTGGTTGAAAGATAAGGTTCCCCAGCAGAGTCGCCAAGCTGTCGCTCCCGAGGATTTGCATCCCGGTGCAGACGCGAACGGCCGGCGAAAAGAGAAAAGAAAATGAAGTGAATGAATAGAGTCGCCATCTAGGCATTTTTATCCTGAAGGAAAGGTAATGCTGCATAAACCTGGAAAGAGGTGGATAAGACGGTTGTGAACCAGAGAAACTGAGAAAGGGGGTTGGTTACAACCTGAGAAGGTATTAGCATCCAGATTGTCCGTCATACTCGACAAGATCCACGCTTACAAGATTGTGCTTACAGGGGTAGTGTATGTGTGATCTGTGTGAAAAAGCTAAGAAAAGAATATACAGCTGTCAGTGCAAAAGGAAGTGAAATGCTCAGGACTGAGGCTTAAAAAAGAATGCTGAGAGAGGGGGATGACAAAGAGACTTTTGTTCGATAACCGTTAAGTTATGCCTACGTATCCTCGCGTGCAATGAGGAATTCAGAACACCGTAGTTCGACTCAAAGAGACTGAAAATAAATTGACTGTGAACTGCTTACTTGCATATGCTCAAGTGTAAGACTCGTCTGGCTCGAGAGTTAACTGTCTTGCATTAGACGGAAGAAGCAAGTTCTCGTTTGTGAGTGAGTGTGATGAGAAAAGAATCCCGAAGGAGACGATTATTGTTTGTTTTTGTGCTTTTAGTTTTTTATTATTTTTGGTGTTTTGCATAAGTTAATGAGCTTAAGCCTAAATCAAGGGCTTGTAAACTCATTATATCTTCCCTTATTAGGGATAATGATCCTACTTAAGTATGAGATAAGCATCTCAACCTAATTACCATGATGGTGTAGGATTAAGATCATTAACCTACTTGTGATTATTTAGATGTTTTTGGGTTTTGTTTAGTGCTAAGTAATGATTTTAATCTCTAATCATAGATTAGTGAACTCATTACACCATCCTAATAGAAGGATAATAGATGAGTACACTTAAGCTGAGGAAGATACCTCAACTTAATCCATGGTTAGGGATTAAAATCATTATATAACAAGCCTTTATTAAAGTGGATTTTAATTAAAGAGGGAGATTAAGAAGTGAATTTTATGGTTTGTAAGACAACTGGAGGAGGACTTGTCCATTAAACACTAGGTTTAGTTCCTCTTAACCATAAGGAAGAGATAAAACCCTAATGTAAGGCCCAAGTTACAAGATAAAGTCTTCGTGATTATTAATGTGTTTTGATTAAGAGGTTTAAACAAATTAAAGGTTTAACACTTAGGTTTAAAGTTATACACTCCATCCTAAGAGAATGATGCAGACATAATCCTAATTCCAAAGTCCTAAAACTTTAAGAGTTTAGTCTCTGATTATGGAGATGAGAAGAGAGACTCAAGGAGACTCAAAGGTAAAAAGCTAAAGGGGACTAAACACAACCCTAAACATTATCATGCTTGGATATCCTATGGTTTATGAGGCTTAAGAGAAAAGATCTTCAAGGCCACCAATGGAAGAAGCAGATGAAAAGAGAAAAGAAGCAGAAGAATAAGTTACTTACTTCCTGAAGAAGATAAGTAACTTAAAGGAAGAAAGTGGGAAATAAGGAACATAAGTGAACAAGATTCACTTTAAAGACATGTTAAAATTCATATGAATGAGATAAGAATAAGTGGGAAGTGGAGGAAAATCCACCTCCCAAAATAACTTACCAAACGTTCCTGAAAAGTTAGTATGAATGCATAAGACAAAAAGCATAAAGAAATGAATTGAAGGGAGATGAAATGACCAAAGTCAGAAGTGATTATGCAATGAAAATGGCATATGAGATGATGCAATGTCATACAATGTGCATATGAATGATCATACAAAGATGAGATGTCATGAAAGCATGCTTGGAAGCTTGAAACCCCATGGATGTTTATGAAATGAAATGAATGCAAGACATAGCAAATTAATAAATAAATGATCAAGCAAGGTTCTAACATGTCCTAATATGTTTCATATGACATATGAATTTTTGAAATGTCATGGCAAGTTCACATGATGATGAATATGCAAAGTGAATGCAAATGAACATGAGAAATTAGGGTTTTATGGACATATGAGATGCAAATGAACAAAACAGAACCATACAACATGATAAAAAATTGAAACCAAACTCAATCAAACCCTAAACCTATACAAAGTCAAACCCCAAAGGAGAAGGTCAGAAGCTAATCCTATTGAAATTTATGATTTTTCTAAGTTTGCTAGGCTTTTTGGGTGATTCTCAAAGGAAAATTCCAATCAATTTAAAAATGCAAGATAAATCCACGAGGAAAATAACCTATAAACTAAATGCAATATGTGAAACAATGCAAAAAGAATCAAGTTCAAACTCTTCATGGTTAGGCAGAAATGATTTTTTAAAGTTAGGGTTAAAAAAAGTGATTTTAAAGGACCCTAATTCAAAGAAAATTGTGAAATTATGATCAAACCTAAAAAGAAATTTGTATGAAGAGTTTGAAAATGTTTCTAAATGTATTGTAATGGTTCATGATTTTTTTGGTGATTTTTAGAAACCTAATTGCATTTTTAATTAATTAAAATACTTTAATTAATTAAAAATAACCTTTAAATATGTAAAAATACTTTTTTAATGCAAAAAATAAAATAAAACTTATTTTCAAGTTGAGAAAAATATTTAAAACCAGAATGCAAAGTTTTATATTTTTTGAAATGTTTTACTATTTTAAATAAATTATGCAAAAGAAATGAATTAAAATGAAAATAAAATGAATAAAAAGGCAAGTCAACTAATCTGAGGGGTGAGATTCAAAGGAGGGAAGACTGCGCGCACTAATGGGTGGCTGGGATTGAATCTGACATTTTAAAATTAATCTTAATTAATTAGAACTAATTAACAATTAGGGTTTTAAGTGAATTGATCATGGCCTTTCATTCACGCGCTAAACCTAATCCTACAGCCCACATTTAAACTGGCAAGATTAAACCCTAATCAAACCCTAATGACATTCTTGCTCCGGTCACCCCAAAATCCCATAAACTTAAACAAGCATCTAAACTCCTAATTTATTGCCCAGAATCACTCCTCTAACATCCTAGAACATGAATCCACAAACAAAATTCATTTATCATGCCCAACAAAGCTGAATCGAAACAATCAAGTTTTGGGTCAAAAATTTCAGAAGCTTCATACATGGTCATTTCTCAATCATTTTCGAAACTAAACATATCAGTGTGATCAGGGGAACATGAAGATTGATATTTTAACCTAAATATCAAGTTCTGGTAAAAATGTTCTTGAGGTATACCTGAGATGAAGCTTTGAAGTTTTGAGCTTTCTGGCCTCCTCCCTTGTGAAAATCAACTTTAATTGACCCCCTGAGGATGATGTGATGCTTAGAACAAGTTTATGATGGCTATTTTGAAGTGTTTGGTTCTGGTTTTGCAGAAATCGTGTTTTTGATTTGGGGGGTTTCAGGCCATTTTGAGGGTTGCTTTGTGTTCTATGAGTGATTTGAAGATGATTGGTGAAGTTTGTTTTGAAGTTTGATGGCTGTGTTTTGAGTTTCGAAGAAGGGAAGGTTTTTGACAATTTTGTGAATTCTGATCTCTCCAATGTTTCAGACTTGAATATGTTATGGAATGGAGTCCTTAGGGTTCACATAAGTCATTGTGATTGGTCAGAGAGTGGGTGGTGGCACGGTTTGATTGGTATGGGAGGAAATGCAAAAAGTCAAGATTATGTGTACTTGAGGTATGGGCTTGTGCAACAAGGATTTCTGAGCATAGATTGTCTCAGCATGGTTCATAGGTAGCCCTTAGATCATTAGAATGCAGCTGGAAGGCTTGGATGAAGAGATGTCAATGTTTATGCAATTTTCCAACTTTGATGTTTCTTGAAAATTATGTGATTTTTGCCAACTTTGAAAGGCCATATCTTGAGTTCTAGGATGAATCAAAACATGTTCTTATACTTTTGGAAAAGGGAAAGACCTAATCTACAACTTTCATGTCCAAGAATTTTTCATTTGAAGCATTTTGGTCATGAAAGAGGAGGTTGAAAATATTTCCCAAAATGGAAAGTTTCCATTACAAGTCATTTCCGAAAATGGCAAGTTTGCAATTGGCTCAAAATCCTTCAATCTTGTGAACTTTCAACCACTTCTAAGATCAAATAAAGATCATATAACTTCAATTTTATGAAAATGATCCTTTGGTTCCTTTGTTGGGGGCCTCAGATGCCCTGATTTTGACTTAACTTGCTCAAGAAGTTACCCAATGATCAGATGACTTCCACAATGAATTTCTTCATCAAACTTGATACAAATGATCCTTATAACATATTAAGGACATTAGAAACAAGAATGACCAAAACATTTGGAGTTAAGGCCTCTGAAACCAAATCCCTAATTTTGGTCACCTATGTAGTGAAAACCCTAGCTCTGCTTCCATGCCTTTGCCAATCTTTGTGATCCCTTGACTTTCATGAACTTTGGGGAGTATATTATGATCATAGAACACACATGGACCCTCTTGGAAAGCTTCAAGACCATTGGGATGGCTCAGATTGATTCTTGGATTGCTCAGATCACAAACCCTAGATGCCGATGAAAATGGACTATGTAGATGAAACAAATATGCAAAGTGAGATGGTATGCTTAGGTTTAAAAAAATGAAAGATCACAAGCCATGGTGTGATAAAAAGTGAGGGAAAATTTGGGGTGTTTACACCTATGCAGCTCTACTTCCACATGTATTGAAGCTCAACCTGATTGAGTTGAGAACCTTGACTCCACCAGATCCTTTGAATCTTCCAAGGAACTATGATGTCAACGCCAGATGTGCCTTCCACTCCAATGCACCTGGCCATACGACAGAGAAATGTAGGGCATTGCACATGAAAGTTCGGGACTTAGTTGATTCCAAGGCTTTGAATTTTGCACCTCCTCCGAATGTCACAAAGAATCTGATACTGAATCACAATGGACCGAGGATTAATGCTATTGAAGAGGACCAACCATCTATTTAAATTGATGACGTTGCAAGCATTCAAACACCACTGGCCTAAGTGAAAGCTCATCTATTGAAGTGCAAAGTGTTTCCAGGTTATGAGGCATGTTGTGAAGCTTGCAAGATTTCTGCCAATGGTTGTGCAAATCTGAAGATTGGTATCAGCAATCTTATCAGAGAAGGCATCCTACAAATCACTTCAACAATTCCAACTCCTACAACTTCAACAAACATCTCTCCTACAACTTCAACAAACATCTCTCTTACAACATCAGCAAACACCATTTCAGAGGTATCTCCTACAACATCAGCAAACACCATTTCTGAGGTATCTCCTACAAACTTAGAAAACATCATTCCAACAGAGTCTACTATAACAATAACAACCATCAATGAAGACATCTCAACAGTTACCATCCATTATGACCCATCAACAATTCATGTTCCGGATTCTTTCAACAACAATTTCCATCAACATCAACAACTCCTTGTACCAGTATCATCTCCAATCAGACCTCCTGTCACAATTTATTATGATCCACAGACTGTCACAACTCCTTCTTCTGCAGCAATCAGTCTGGTTACCATCACGGTACCTAGACCAGTTCCATATGACAGTAGCAGTGTCGTGCCTTGGCACTATGGCTCAGATCTATATTGCAACGAAAAGAAAGTCACTCTTGATTCTTCAACTTCTACACCACATATTGATAATGTCGGGGGAGGTGGAGGCTTCACTCGAAGCGGACGTCTCTTTGCCTCACAATCTCCAAGAGTTAATGCTGAAGCAGAAGCTGCTGCCAAAGCAAAAGGCAAGAGTTTGGTGCCTGAAGAACCAATTGCCAAAGAAACTCAAAAGACGTCCTTTGATCAGGATGTAGACGAGTTCATGAGAATTATCAAGAAGAGTGACTCAAAAGTGGTGGACCAGCTCCATCAGACACCCTCCAAGATCTCCATTCTATCATTACTTATGTGTTCCGAAGCTCACAGGAATGCATTGCTCAAGGTCCTGCACGCAGCTTACGTGCCTGAGGAGATTACAGTTAATCAGCTAGAAACGGTGGTTTCAAATGTCAACACCAGTCATGGACTAGGTTTTACTGATGCTGATTTGACTACGGAGGGTCGTAACCATAATAAGGCTTTACATATCACCTTGGAATGTAAAGGTGCTGTACTTTCTCATGTTTTGGTTGACACTAGGTCATCTCTCAATGTCCTTCCAAAGAAAGCCTTGGTCAAGCTGGAATACGATGGTCTTGCACTCCGTTTGAGCAATCTAGTTGTGAGAGCCTTCGATGGTTCTAAGAGATTGGTTCTCGGAGAAATTGAGTTTCCTGTGGTAATTGGCCCACAGATTTTCAAAACGACCTTCTATGTGATGGACATTCAGCCTGCCTACAGCTATTTGTTGGGTAGACCATGGATTCATGCCGCTGGCGCACTAACATCTACCCTTCACCAGAAGTTAAAATATGAGTGGGAGGGCCAAGTTATCACCATTTGTGGAGGGGAGGACATCTTTGTCAGTCATCTAGCCACCTATAAGTACATTGAGATGGATGGGGAGATCCATGAGACAATGAGTCAGGTTTTTGAAGCCCTCAATGTCAATGAAGCAACAGCTAAAGTGTGTGGTACTTCAATTGCTTCTAACAAAAAAGCTCGGAAGGTTGTTGAAGACGGGAATGTCCAGGGCTGGGGCAAGTTGCTACAAGTTCAGATCAAGGAAGACAAGTTCGGTTTGGGTTACAAACCATCCTGACAGGTCCAAGAGGAGGTTGTTAAGGATCCCAAGTTCATAAGTGGGGGAATGCTGACCCCATATGCTATCAACAATGTGGAAGACGAGGCTGAAAGCGACTACAAAGTGGAAAGCTGGATTCGTCCAAGAGTCTCGGGCCAACAAGTCCTCAACTGGTCTTCCTAGGAAATTATAAGGGTTACTGCTGCAGAGTAATTATTATTTCCTGTTTTAAGCATGCATCAAAGTCCTGCATCTTGCCCAAGGTGTCAGGACTCATTTTGTAATAGGGCCATATATGTATTTTGTGCAAATGGAAATTAATGAACAATGGACATCTTTTGCAAACAATCTTTTTTTCGCTCACTGTCTTTTCATTTTTGTTATTTTCGCACAAAACAATAAATGGCAATGTTTTTCTTGATAATAAACTTCACTCACTTTTTTCTAAATAAGATAAAATCAATCACTAAAATGAACAAATCTCAACCCTTGCAGAGATAGCCCTCTAGATTCCACCGACAACGACACTGCTATGACCTCGTATGACTTCGACAAACCGATTAATCAAGCAGATGAAGGGGTTGAAGAAGACTATGATTTTCCTGAAGAGTTGGCCAGATTGTTGAGGCAAGAGTGTAACACGGTGGGAGAACTGACTTTTAGTCATGTTGCGGATAGCAAGAGTCGCCACCGACTTTTATTTTATCCATAAGGAAGGGACATAAAAGAAAAGGAAAGACCGTTTTGAAAAGACTTGGGTTCGGGGGGTAGATTATATAAAGGGAATGTGTTAGCACCCTTTATATCCATGGTTATCCATGGGCTCTTAGTTACTTAGCTCACTTAAATTGTTTTTGAAAAGTGTAGTGTGTGTTTAGAAAAAATTTCTTAAGTACCTTGTAATGACCCTCGTATGGGTGTATACAAAGTCTAGTTTGAAAGTATTTTAGAAAATGTGAGGTGTGAAAGTAATTTTGAAGGTGTGAGCAAGTAACTACGAGATACCTACCCTAGATTAAGTGTTTTTTATTCTTTTATGTTCTTTCAAAGGGTAAGACTATCCCTACTATTAAGGAGTAGGTAGTCATTACCTTGGATGTTTAATAAAGGACATGTGTAGGGTCATTGTATGAAGGCAACTGTAGGTTGTCTTTAGCAATTTGGGAGGGACCATCATCTTTTAATTTGAAGGGACAAGATCAACTTAGGCAACACTGTAGGCAACATCGTAGGGACTTGATCTTTTAACCGAAGGGAGGGACAAGATGATATTTTATTTGTTGGGATTTTGCTTAAGACACCCTACTTGACCATTTAAATAAGGCAACTGAGAGAGATACCCTAGGAAGTGAAGACGGCGATCTTAGATCGACTTACGTGTGTGAGTGATTATGTTCAAGTATTTAATCTTTTTAATTAATTTTCTAAATTTAGATTAATTACAAATAGTTTTGCACTCCCTAAATTATTATCCACGCAGTTAAATAATAATAAAATAAAGACAGAAAAATAAATTTCTAAGCTATTACAAGGCTTCGGGACAAATACATAATAATCGAGCATAAAAATAAATGACAAAAAATATTAACCTATACAATTTTCTAGTAAAGAAAAATAGTAAACAAAATTAAATAAAAGGAACTTAGGGTTAGTATAAAAATGGTGTTAATTTTTTAGGGTTAGTGAAAAATAGGGTTCATTAGGATTAGTTAAAAATAGGGTTTTGAAACGATTAATTTAAACCTAACTAATTATTTTTTTACAAAATAAAAAACCTAATTAACTAAAATAATACATAATTAAAAATTTTGAGAAAATAAAGATTAAATAAAAATAAAAAAAATTATTATTATTATATTTCTTTTTTAGAAAATATTTAAAAGAAATTATTTTAATTATTTAATGATTATTAGTGATTAAGTTAATACAATAATAATAATAATAAGAAATGATAAATAAAATAAATAAAACATCAAAATAAATGGGGGGAGGCCTGGTTTTGATCCCAAGACCTCCCCATTACCTGACTGAGGCTTAACCACTGGGCTGCGCTCGCTTGGTGATAGTTGTATGAACAACATGTAATAAATAATAAAACTGGAAAAAGATTGGATTGGCAAAAAATTTGGTTTGCTGCCAGATTCGAACTCCGGTCATCATCTCATCAAAGCCATGCCTTTGCCTTCAAGCCACATGGGGCGCGTCTGATAGACAAATGGCTTCTTATCATTATATTTTAAACCTGCATAAAATAAATGGATTAAGAAGAAAACGCCTCAGGCAGGTATTGAACCCTTGCCCTTGGCATCATACGCGCGCGCCTTCACCAATTGAGTCAAGTTGCGTTTGTGTTCATTAATTCATTCAACAATATTATAAAAAAACAACGCAATTCAAATAAGAATTTTCGCGCCACACTTCTTCTTCTACCTCCAGCCGTCTGCTTAGGTTTTAGTGACATTTTTTCCGTAACTAAAGCCTATAGTGATGGATTTAGTTTGTCACTATAGGACATACAAACACAAACACACGCTATACACCAAATAAATTCCATTTAAACATATATTTCAGTCCATTATAATCCTCTAAAGTCAAATATGTCATTGATTTCGTGTGAAATCGTCTCCATCATGCATCCCCAATTTGAAACCTCATGAACCCTAATTATGGCTCTACCCTCATTCGGCCATGAAACTTCCAATTGAATACCCAGAAACGATCCTTTTAATGTCATAAACAAGAAAACACAATAAAAATTGGTTAGTAATGCATAAAAGATCAAAATCGAAAATCTCAAATTTCATGAAAAGTATGAATTCGGTTAGTGAATTTTTGTGAAACATTGATGCTAATGATGATTGAGATGTGTTTAGAGGGTCTCCATGATTGATTTTACACCTTCAAATTGTTGGTAATGAGCTTGTATGATGAAAACCGAATTGCACTTTTTTCTTGATTTTTTTGAGATGGAATCCTATTTTTTGACCTGTCAAATCCGTTCCCATGATTTAGAATTGTCATGTTTATATAATAGAATGAAAATTAGGTCAAAGTTGGGCCTATGGATCATGAGTTTTGATTACTTGATGGTGAAGAAATCTTTATCATTCAAATGTTCAAAAATCAAATGAAATCTTACTATTTTTGATTCAATCTGACTTCAAGAGATTTCCACACATTCCAAATATAGTTTCAATTATTTCCAATCAAAGATTTCCATCATTATTTGATTTTTTATATTTAATTTATATTTAAATTGAATTTTAATGAATAAAATTCAAATAAATATTAAATAAATAATAAAAATCAAAAATCTTTGCCAATGGGTCGTGCTTGGTGTTACCATGAAGAATGGGTTGGAATTTGGTAGGCCCATTTGGAAAAAATTGGTTTTGAGACCTCATTTGCTTCATATACCTCCCAAATATTTCTCAACTTTGACAAGGCACATCTCCCTCAATTTTAAGGCTATGAAGGTGTTCTTAGACTTTTTAGAAAGCTTAGAGAGTCCTATAACAAACCTCTTTGGTCTCATTTCCATATACTTTACCATTTTCAAATTATGCCCTTTGGAAGATGTTGACTTTTTGTTGACTTTTGAAATGACCTGTAATGTTTTGGCTCATACCTTTCAAATGAAGCATTTTTCATACCTTTCAAATGAAGCATTTTTAGGCTTGGCTTGTGAGACACAAAGTTGTAAAGAATTAAATTTCCTTCAAAATTAGATTTGGATGGGAAATTTTTGATGAAGCATGTGAAAGTTATGGCTGGTCAAAGTTCAGTTGACTTTTCCTATGAAAACCCTAATTTAGAAACTCCTGATTCTTGATGATCTGAAATCTCCTTGATGAATCATGATCAACCCTTGACCAAATGATGAATTTTACTTCATAAACTTGATGTTGGCAAAAAATCATGAAGTTTGACTTTGGTTTGACCACAGTTGACCTCGGTTTGACTTTTTAACCACTTTGACTGATTTTTGCATATTTGATCATCTGACTGAGCAAACCTTTTGGGAAAGCCTTGAAACTTGAAATAGGGATTCTTGAAGACATGTAGGATATTATGAAGCTCACTTGAGGCCTTGAAAGTCCATTTATCCTGATGAAATCCAAAACCCTAGTTTAGGGTGCATTGCTTAGGAGAAGGCTTTGTCTGAGGGAACTTCCAAGCCTTCTGACTAATTGTGAACCTTATGAACCTTGTGAACCTCTTGGGATACCTTCTGAAACTTGTGAACCTTGTGAACCTATTGGGACACCTTGGTACACAATGCCTTGACTATGGGAGGGCAAATTTTGGGGTGCAACAAAGAGGAAAAGGTGATTGCTCCTCATCAGGAGGAGGTTGAGACTATCAATCTTGGTACCGAGGAAGATGTGAAAGAAGTGAAGATCGGGGACAGTCTACAAGCTCCAGTGAAAGAACAGCTCATCAATATGCTTCGAGAGTATGTCGACGTCTTTGCTTGGTCCTATCAAGATATGCCAGGTCTGGATACAAATATTGTCATGCACAAGCTTCCATTGAAGGAGGATTGTCCGCTAGTTAAACAAAAGTTGCACCGTACTGTAACAAGGTGGGAGAACTGACTTTAGTTATGTTGCGGATAGCAAGAGTCGCCACCGACTTTTATTTTATCCAAAGGAAAGGCATAAAAGAACAGGAAAGACCTTTAAAAGATTTTTGGGTCCGGGGGGGGTAAGTTATGTAAAGGGGAGGTGTTAGCACCCTTTACATCCATGGTTATCCATGGGCTCTTAGTTACTTAGCTCACTTTTGAATTGTTTTTGAAAATGTGAAGTGTGTGAGTAGAAAATTTTCATAAAAGTTAATAATGATCCATGTACGGATGCGTAAAAACTTGTTTTTGAAAATTGTTTGAAATTTGTAAAGTGTTTGAAAATTTGTTTGAAGTGAGCAAGCAACTAGGAGGTACCTACCCTAAAGTTTTAAGTCTTTCTGTTCTTTATCCTTTAAATGGTAAGATTATCCCTATTATTAAGGAATAGGTAGTCATTACCTTGGATGTGAGGGACATATGAGGGACATCTGTTTTATGAAGGCAACTGTGAGGTGTATTAAGCATTTAGGAGGGACTATCATCATTATTCGAAAAGGGACTTAATCTTTAAAGGCAACCATTAGGGACTTGATGATTTTTCTTTTAAGGGACTTGCTTTATACACCCCACTTGACCTTATGATTAGGCAACATTGAGGGATAACCTTAGAAATGTGAGATGGCGATTAAAAATCGACTTACGTGTGTGGGTGTTTAATTTAATTTATCTTTAATTAAAATGATCTAAATTCAATTTTAAATATAATACATGTTTACACTCCCTATTTTACTAACCATGGCATGAAAAATAAATAATTTAAGTATTTAAGAAAATTACATCCAGGAGCAGTTACAATAATAATAATAAACAAAATAAATAAATAAAGCAAAATATATAATAATAGTAAAAATTGGGTTAGTGAAATAATAATAATAATAACAATTTAAAAATAAATGGGGTTAGTAATAATGATAATAATAAATCACAATATATCTAAATGGGGTTAGTAATAATAAAATAGATATGAAAATAAATAGCATTAATGATAAAATAAATAAGAATATTAGCATTATAATTAAAAGATCAAATTTTTATGAACAATTATTATTTAAGATTAAGAAGAAAATATAAATAATTAATTATCATAAAGTTTTAAATGCTATAAAAATTAAGTTAATTCTAAACATATTATGAAAATAAATTATATTAGATTAACAAGTTTTAGTTATTTTTTAAACATATATTAAAAATTATTTACATGCAAGAATTAAATTATGAACAAATTATAGAATATATATATATTATGAAAATAGGATTAATTATAATGGTATTTACAAAATTTTAATTATTTTAAATAAGATATGTACATGATAATTATATTTA
Organism: Lathyrus aphaca; assembly: GCA_963966055.1. Taxonomy (NCBI): domain Eukaryota; kingdom Viridiplantae; phylum Streptophyta; class Magnoliopsida; order Fabales; family Fabaceae; genus Lathyrus; species Lathyrus aphaca. The sequence continues at coordinate 491,963,382 of OZ014525.1, read as the reverse complement.
CAAAATTTTAAATTAAGTATTATATTTACAAGATTTAATTTAATCATTATATTTACAAAAATTATATTAAATAAATATATACATAATAATTATATTAAGAATTAGAAAATAAAAATTATTTAGAAAATAAAATTAGGTTTTACAAAATTAGGATTCATTTAGAAAATATTTTTAGGGTTTAATTTAATATACAAAAATTATTCAAATTAATATACATATACTATAATTTAATTACATAAAAGAAATAATTTTTTTTTAAATTAAGAAAATATACATTTTTTAGAATTTGGAAAATATAATATATAAACATGCTTTATTATTTTTTGAATTATTTAGAAAAACATATGTATATACAAGACTATATTTAATTTAATAATAAAATAATTAAAACAAACAAAATAAAAAATCAAAAAAAAGTGAGAACTTACCTGGCTGGGGTTTGAACCCAGGTCAGTCTGTTTACCAGCAACAAGAAACACCACCAAGCCACTTTGCGCGCAAGCAATGAAGGAGAGTGTGAAATTGGTTTTATGCTTCATCTGAAAAAAATCAAGAAAAATAAGAAACAAAAGGCCTGGGGGAGGATTGAACCCAGGACCTTTGAAACTAACTAACACACGCATGACCACCCGGCTGGAAGAGCCCATCTGATATTGTGTTGGCCAGCAAACATAATATATTAAGCCTTCTTTTATCCTGAAAAATAAGAAAAAAAATAGTGCACCAGCCAGGACTTGAACCAACGCCATTTCATCAAACACAAGCCTGAGTTTCCACTGGGCCACGCAGCATGTGGTGATAGCAATCCAGCAAAATAACATAAAATATTATAAATCAAATTCAAATTTTCCTGAGCGCGCCACCTGCTTCTTCTTCAACCTTAGGACCTGCAATTTTACATGCGAAAATTATTGAGAATTTTCCTGCGAATTTTTCTACGTGTGAAACCTGCAAATCTTCAATCATCACAAATATGCAACCATTTGTTAAATTAAGCACAGGGTTATGACCAACACATCTCATACAATCAGTCTATGGTCTTAAAATCAATTTATACGTCCTAAATCGAAGAACCCTAAAAATCTCTCAAGAACCCTAATCATGGCCGTTTGCGGTTTAGTCACTCATTCTTCAATCTCTTTGTCCAGAAAGCATCTATGCATCATCACTAACACAAATATATCATTAGATTTCATTGTTACTGCATAATTAGTTCAAATCGAAAAAAATTGAAAGATGAATAAAATGCATTCGGGTTGTTCATGTGTGCATGATTTGGATGTTGTAAATGGCTCAAATATGTTCAATGATGTTCATAGAACATGTCTCCACCTTCTAATTGCCTTGAAAGAGCCTGGAAGATGAAATCCGAATTTCAAATTTGGAGTGGTTTTTCAATTTGTGAAGCTTACCTTGGAGGCAGAAAATTCGTCTCTTGATGATTGCATTATGTTTAGTATATATAAGTGATTGAATTTAGGTCAAAATATTGATTGGTTGTGTACAAGATTTGATATGAAAAGATTGAAATTGATCATGCTTTGAAATTCAAATATTTGTGCATGAAGGCTTACTATTTTTGGATCAATCTCATGATTTCCTTCCCCTTCAATTTCAATCATCATTTAAGATCTTCTAGAAACCAAATCTCCATCAAATATCATATTTTCATATTTTATTTTCATTTAAAATGATTTTTTATGAATTAAATCAAAATAAATAAAAATAAAATAATAAAAATTCTGATTTTTAATCATTTGGGTCGTGCATGATGATAGTGTATGGATTGGATCATAATTTGACAAGCCCATTTGGAAGAAATTGGTTCTAGACCTCCTTTTTCATCATAAACCATCACAAAATTTCCCAACTTTGCAAGGGCACATCTCCCTCAATTTTAATGGTATGAGGGTGTTCTTGGACATTTTGGAAAGCTTGAAGAGTCCTCTAAACAACCCCATTGGTTTCATGTCCATATCATTTACCAATCTCAAGTTATGCCCTTTTGAAGTTGTTGACTTTTTGTTGACTTTTGAAATGACCTATAATGTCTTAGCTCATACCTTCCAAATGAAGCATTTTTGTGCTTGGCTTGTGAGACACAAAGTTGTATAGAATTCAATTTCCTTCAAAATGAGCTTTGAGTGGAGACTTGGTGATGAAGTATGTGAAAGTTATGGCTGGTCAAAGTTCAGTTGACTTTTACTAAGGAAACCCTAATTTAGAAACTCCTGATTCTTGATGATCTGGAATCTCCTTGATGAATCATGATCAACCCTTGATCAAATGATGAATTTTACTTCATATACTTGATGTTGGCAAAAAATAATGAAGTTTGACTTTGATTTGACCACAGTTGACCTCAGTTTGACTTTTTAACTGCATTGACTGATTTTGACTTATCTGATCATCTGACTGAGCAAACTTCTGAGAAAAGTCTTGAAACTTGTCATGGGGGTTCTTATACACATATAAGATGTTATGAAGCTCACTGGAAGTCTTGGAAGTTCATTTAGCCTGGTTAAAGTCAAAACCCTAGTTTTGGATACACTGCTTAGGAGGTGCCTTGTCTGAGGGAATTGTCAACTCTTCTAACCAATTGTGAACCTTGTGAACCTTGTGAACCATCATAAAATGTCTTGTGAACCTCATGGGAGGTATTGTGAAGCTTGTGAACCTTGTGAACCTCATAAAGTGACTTTGTAGACCTTATGAACCTCATGAAAGGTCTTGTAAATGTTGAGCAGCTTGTGAACCTTGTGAACCTTCAAGAAGTAACTTGTAGACTTCATGAACCTCATGAAAGGTGATATAAGCATTAAGAAACTTTTGAACCTTGTGAACCTTCATAAAGTAACTTGTAGACTTCATGAACCTCAGGGAAGGTCTTGAAAGTGTTAAGAAATTTGTGAACCTTGTGAACCTTCTTAGAACACAAAGTCTTGTATTGTGAGGGCAAATTTTGGGGTGCAACAGCTGCCCCTGTTCAATTTTCTGAAACCTGAGGGGTTAGATTGGTATGTTTGCCAGTCGTGACCTGGAAGGTTGAAGGGGATTGAACACAAAAGCCCAAAAATTTGCACTCACCAGTGCATAGCATGATATTGATGTTTGGTCGTATATGCTTGAGTGGGCTCAAAGATGCCACTTAGAAGAACTGGAGATGGGCTTAGAGATGCCATCAGGAAGAACTGGTGATGGGCTTAGAGATGCCATCTAAAGTATCAGAATATGATGATGTCTTTATGTTGATACTGGATATCAGTACTAGGCCTTTGTATAGGCCGCCTCTGAATCATTTATGCAACATGATTTGAGTTGTTGGATGGACCAGTAGAAATAGATCTTGTGATGATTATCTCTTCTGGAAATATTTTGGATTAGGGAATGGATCTTTGTACAGACCGTTTGCCTATTCTCCAAGGGCCAAAAGAACGTCAGGATTTGTTCTTAAGGGTCAAAAGAACGTCAGGATTTGTTCTTCTGAAAAGTTCTTGAACAAGGGGCCAAAAGAGCGTCAGGATTTGCTCTTAAGGGTCAAAAGAACGTCAGGATTTGTTCTTCTGAAAGATGTATCTTGAACAAGGGGCCAAAAGAGCGTCAGGATTTGCTCTTAAGGGTCAAAAGAACGTCAGGATTTGTTCTTCTGAAAGATGTATCTTGAACAAGGGGCCAAAAGAGCGTCAGGATTTGCTCTTAAGGATCAAAAGAACGTCAGGATTTGTTCTTCTGAGAGATGTCTTGAACCAGGGAATGGATCTTTTTACAGACCGTTTGCCTGCTATTCGAGGACATCTTGAGTAGTGTATGGATCATTTCTGACCTGTTGTAAGTTGTTGATATTGTTTTACCTGCATATAACTATCCTTCAAGGGAAATATTAGTTTATGCATTAGGTATGCATGCATAGTATGATGCACCTAAGTAAATGTATTATGTACTTATGGATGTGTATGTTATAATATGATGTAAATGATGTATGTATGATATGATACTGCCGGAAACGCCTGGATGTCTTCGTATAACAACTGCTGGCCAGGGAAAATAAATCCTGATTCGTTGTTGAAGAATATATTATACATAACCTTCCGTCTGTTGGGGATAGCAAGGTATATATAACCTCCCGGATGCTGGGGATAATAAGGTATATATCACCTCCCGTATGCTGGGGATAGTAAGGTATACATAACCTTCGTCTTCGTTTGATGGTAGGGCAGATATAACCTCCCGTCTCCGTTCGTCGTACCCTTATTGGAAAGTAAATTTCTGTATATCCGTATGAGGATAAAAGAGATGGATATAAATTCCAGGGGAGATGAGACTTTATGAAGATGGATTCGTCCTACTGAGAGTTTTGTAGTTTTCTTGTAAAGATGAACCGGCGAAACTTCATTGAAATCCTTCCCTCGTTCGTCCTTAGTAAATACTATTACTGCATTTCTGGTAAACATCAATCATATTAAGCAATACATGCATTTCTTGTAAACATCAATCATATTCAAAAGCATACATACATTCAAACACAACCAATGGACGTTTCGCTTATGTAAATAGGGTAAAAGTAAATCTGGATTCAAAAGATGGAATTTATTTATATAAAAAGGTGACTCATACACGGGCAAGTTTGTACAAGGAGACATAAACCCTAGTAAGAGGATTTTGTCATAAAGTTTTTACAAAACAGAGAAAATCAGCTATGTGGGAAACAATCCTATTGAGTTTCAATTCTACTATTGCCATTATCTTCAAGTATCTCATCTTCTGCTGTTCAGACGGAAACGACTGGATTGAGCTTTATCTGCTCGAGCTTGAGTAAGTAGTACAACTGGTTGCAGTTTTATGGGTGATCCAAACGGGACATAGTCATACGCTTTAATCCCTAACTTTTGCCTGGATTGCCCTTTCAGATTTTCAATCCACCGGGATACCCTTTTTTGCCCAAGCCGCCTTTTCAGGTTTTCGACTTGCCGGGTGTACATCTTTTTATATATATCCCTAATTTTTGCCCAAACCCTTTTGGTTTGCCGGGATGCCCTTATTTTTGCCTAGGCCTGTCAACCTAGCGGGTCTCTTTTCATGCGTAGTATTTTTTAACTATGTCTGCGTTCACAGGCTGTGGGAAGTCTTCACCATCCATTGTAGTGAGTATCATGGCACCTCCTGAGAACACTGTCTTGACTACAAATGGTCCTTCATATGTTGGAGTCCACTTGCCCCTAGGATCACCCTGTGGTAATATGATACGCTTGATTACCAAGTCACCAGCCTGATATACCTTTGGCTTAACCTTCTTGTTAAAAGCTTTGATCATTCGTTTCTGGTACATCTGGCCATGACAAACTGCTGCTAGCCTCTTCTCATCAATCAAATTTAACTGGTCCAGTCGAGTCTGAATCCACTCATCTTCATCCAAGCCTGCATCCTTCATAATTCTTAAGGAGGGAATCTGAACTTCAATGGGCAGAACTGCTTCCATACCATAGACCAAGGAGAATGGGGTTGCCCCTGTTGAAGTACGTACTGTGGTACGATAACCATGAAGAGCAAATGGTAACATCTCATGCCAATCCTTATAAGTAACAGTCATCTTCTGTACAATCTTCTTGATGTTCTTATTAGCAGCTTCAACTGCCCCATTCATCTTTGGACGATATGGAGAAGAGTTGTGATGCTTAATCTTGAACTGCGTGCAGAGATCAGTAATCATAGTGTTGTTCAGATTAGAGCCATTGTCAGTGATAATCCTCTCAGGGATGCCATACCTACATATGAGATTATTCTTAATGAACCGAGCCACAACATTCTTAGTAACAGATGCAAATGAAGCTGCCTCTACCCACTTCGTGAAGTAATCAATAGCAACCAGGATGAAACGATGCCCATTAGAAGCAGTAGGCTTGATCTCACCAATCATATCAATGCCCCACATGGAAAAGGGCCAAGGAGCAGTCAACACATTCAATGGTGATGGAGGTACGTGGACTTTATCAGCATAAATTTGACACTTGTGACAAGTTCTGGAGTGTTGATAGCAATCAGTTTCCATGGTAGACCAATAGTAACCCGCTCTCAATATCTTCTTTGCCATGGTATGTCCATTAGAATGAGTTCCAAAGATCCCATCATGTATATCTTCCATAATCTCAGTTGCTTCCTTCTCATCCACACAACGAAGCAAAGTTGAATCATGATTGCGCTTGTACAAAATCCCATTACTCAAAAAGAACTTAGCAGAAAACCTTCTCAGAAATTTCCTATCTTTGACAGATGCCCCTTCAGGGAACTCCTGAGCTTCAAGATACCTTTTCACTTCATAGAACCAAGGCTTCTCCTCTTCCCCTTCTGTGTCAATCTCATTGCAATATGCAGGCTTTTCAAATTTATCAATGGTAATTTTGGGAGCTTCATCATCCCAGCTGATCTCAAACATGGATGCCATGGTGGCTAATGCATCTGCCAACTGATTCTCTCTTCGTGGAATATGTCCAAAGGTAATCTCTTTGAAATGTGGGATCAAAGACAACACATGCTCTCTGTAAGGAATGAGGTTATCATGCTAGGTATCCCAATCTCCTTTAATCTGACTAACTACCAGGGCTGAATCTCCATACACATCAAGGAACTGAATCTTCATATCAATAGCAGCTTTAATACCCAGGATACATGCCTCATACTCGGCCATGTTATTAGTACAATAGAAACAAAGTCTGGCAGTAATCGGGGTATGACAACCTTCAGGGGAACTAATCACAACACCAACACCATTACCAAGTGCATTAGTGGCACCATCAAAAACCATAGTCCATCGGGATCCTTGTTCAGGTCCGTCATATTGTCCAGGTTCTTTGGTAATAATCATAATGTCTTCATCAGGGAACTCAAAACTCATTGACTGGTAATCATCTACTGCTTGGTGAGCCAAATGATCTGCTACAACACTTCCCTTAATGGCCTTCTGAGTAGTATACTGTATATCATATTCTGTCAAGATCATTTGCCATCTTGCAATTCTTCCGGAGAGAGCAGGTTTCTCAAATATGTACTTGATTGGATCCATCTTTGAAATCAACAAGGTAGTATGGGTCAACATATACTGTCTTAGTCGGCGAGCAGCCCATGCCAAAGCGCAGCAAGTTTTCTCGAGCAGTGAGTATCTTGTTTCACAGTCGGTAAACTTTTTGCTAAGGTAGTATATTGCCTGCTCTTTTCGACCAGACTCGTCATGTTGCCCCAACACACACCCCATTGAGTTGTCTAACACTGTTAAGTACATAATCAAGGGTCTTCCATCAACTGGTGGCATCAAAATTGGAGGTTTTAACAGATATCTCTTGATTTCATCAAAGGCAGTCTGGCACTCATCATTCCATTCCATCACCTGATCTTTCTTCAACAATTTGAAAATTGGTTCACAGATGGTAGTTAATTGGGAAATAAATCTTGCAATGTAATTCAATCGTCCCAAGAAACCTCTAACCTCTTTCTCAGTACGGGGAGCTGGCATTTCTCGTATAGCTTTTACTTTTGCAGGATCCACTTCAATACCTTTTCCACTGACAATGAAACCCAGGAGTTTACCAGATCTAACTCCAAAAGTACACTTGTTTGGGTTCAACCTCAACCTGTATTTCTTCAACCTCTCAAACAACTTGTGCAGATGATAAAGATGTTGCTCTTCATTCTGAGACCTGGCTATCATATCATCTACATATACCTCTATCTCATGATGAATCATATCATGAAACAAAGCCACCATAGCACGCTGATATGTTGCCCCTGCATTCTTCAAACCAAATGGCATTACCTTATAGCAAAAGGTGCCCCACTGTGTCACAAATGTTGTCTTCTCCATATCTTCAGGTGCCATCTTGATTTGATTGTAACCAGAGAAACCATCCATAAAAGAGAATACCTTATACTGAGCAGTGTTATCTACCAGAATATCAATATGAGGAAGTGGAAAGTCATCTTTAGGGCTAGCCTTGTTCAAATCTCTGTAGTCTACACACATACGTACCTTACCATCTTTCTTAGGAACTGGTACCACATTTGCAACCCACTTAGGATAAGAAGTCACTGCTAAGAACCCTGCATTGAACTGTTTCATTACCTCTGCCTTGATCTTTTCTGACATTTCAGGATGCATACGACGAACCTTCTGCTTCTTTGGACGACAATCTTCTTTCACTGGCAAACGGTGAACCACAATGTCTGTATCCAACCCTGGCATATCTTCATAAGACCAAGCAAAGATCTCCACATAGTCACGTAACATCTGAATCAACCTGCTCTTGACACTGTCCTCTAGATCAGCCCCTATCTTGACCTCTTTTCTGTTTTCTTCAGTTCCCAGATTCACAACTTCGACTGGCTCTTCATGTGGCTGTATAGCTTTCTCTTCTTGTTGTAACAACCTAGCAAGCTCTACAGGTATTTCACAATCGTCCTCATTTCCGTCTTCAGTTTGATAGATCGGATTCTCGAAATTATAATTGGCAATAGTAGAACTGTTATCAACAGGATCCAGAGTGGATGGGGATCTGCATTTTAGTGATGTGGGTGTGTGTAAGAACACATAGCTGATAAAACAAAAATAAAAGAAAAGAAAGACAAGGAACACAATATTTACGAAAACGAAACGTCCACTGATTTTATTGAATGAAGTATGCAAATGAAATGACAGCCCGTAACAAGCACACCATTGTGCCCCGGGTAAGGCACGTGGCTTGAAAGTTTTATTGTTCAAGGAATTACAAATTTAAAATATAACAACACAGTAATAGTATTTACTCCTGACTAAAGGAGATAGGGATAACATCTTCAGCTTTCCAATTATTGAGTCCAGCACCCCCAGTAGGAAAAATCCATGCATCCAGATTGTAGTCTTCATCATAGTCCCCCACAGCATTGATCTGATCTTTCATAACCCCTTGATTGGTGATACGAACAGCACGAGCACGACGAACAGCCTTCTGGGACTCTGCAGTGAAACCCAAACCAAATTTGTCAGACTTGTATGGGATATCAGGAAGCTGACCCCAAATAGTACAACCACCTTCATCCACCACAGCTCTAGCATCATTGAGGGAGGCCATTGCCATTGTTGGAGGTTTTCTGGTGACCACAGGAACTTTCTTCTCAACAGGAGGAGCTACATAATCATTAACAACCCAGGGAACCACTTCAAATGTCTGACACGGAGTCTCAATGTATTCACCTTCCATTTCCAGATACTTGAAGGTATTCACATGGCTGACAAAGTATTCTTCTTCTCCATAGACAGTAACAACCTTTCCATCCACCGGATATCTCAACTTTTGGTGCAATGTAGAAGTTACGGCACCTGCCCCATGGATCCAGGGACGACCAAGCAGACAAGAGTACGAAGGACGAATATCCATCACAAAAAATGTAGCAGTAAACACCTGGGAGCCAACTTTGATTGGAAGATCAATTTCTCCATGTACTACTCTTCTAGAACCATCAAAAGCCTTCACCACAATGTTACTGGGCTTCAACACAGCATCTTCAGGACTCAGCTTGTTCAGGACTTCCTTGGGCAGCACATTCAAAAAGGAACCATTGTCTATCAGTACATGTGGCAGGGTAGTGCCCCTGCATTCAATTGAGATATGCAAGGCCCTGTTATGATCCCTCTTGACAGGGGTCAAATCAGCATCAGAAAACCCTAACCCATTGTCATAGGTCAGGTGGGCAACACAGTTCTCAAATTGGTCAACAGAAATTGCACTGGGTACATGAGCAGTCTTCAGAAACTTGATCAAGGACTTGGCATGAGCCTCAGAACATAACAACAAAGACAGCATAGAAATCTTTGAGGGAGTATGCCCCAGTTGATCAACAATGTCATAATCACTCTTGCGAATGATTTTCAATATTTCCTCCGTCTGCTTAGAGAGATCATCAGCAGCTGGCACATCATTAGATACAGGTTCAATAACAGGACCTTTGCCCCGAGCATCAGTGGTGGAAGTAGCAGCAGGAGTAACTGCATCCTTGGAAGTAACTGGGGGAGAGAAGACTCTTCCACTACGTGTGACCTTGCTAGATCCATCAATATTATCAACATCAACAGGCACATCAGCTAAAGGCTCCTGCTTAACACCATGGATGTAAACATCAGACCCATAGTGCCAAGGTACAGCTTTGTCAGACGTATATGGGATAGGACCAGGAGTAGTAATGACCACAGGAGCTACTCTGGCTTCAGCAACAACTTTCACGGGACCTTCAGCAGTAATTTTGATTGGACCCTGATGAGTGATTTTAATGGGACCCTTTGAAGTGATCCTTATTGGTACTTTGTCAACCATGTCAACCTCTTCAGTCTTCTTACCCCTGGTAATATGCTCCACCATACTCTCCACAGAAGACGGTCTTCTTTCAAACACTATAGTATACTTATCCATGAGACGCTGAATTCCGTCTTTCAACCTGAAGCACTTCTATGGATTATACTCACAATAAACACAATCTTCACGACAACCCGGAAAGAACCCAGCTTGTACCAACTTCTTTCTGATGACAGACAATGGTGTGGTCAATTCATCAACTGAATGGATATGCAGATCTTCCTCAATGGCATTGACAGTCTTCTCGTGGTTTGGCATTGGAGCAGTAATCACATTGGGAGTACCCGGAGGATCAAACTCAATTTCTCCAGCATCAATCATATCTTGAATTTTATTCTTCAAGATCCAGCAGTTATTAGTATCATGTCCCTGACAGTTTGAATGATATGCACATCGTGCATTGGGATTGTACCTGGGAGAGGTAACATTGGGATTCTAAGGAGCCTCTTTCAAAGTAATAAGTTCATCCTTCAACAAGTGTTGCAATGCCTGAGCCATTGACATGTTGATCTTCGTGAACTGCCTTCTAGCCCTCTGTTGGTTGCCCTGTGGCTGCTCTGTTGTTGCAGGAGTTGGATTTGAAATATGAACTGCACTAACAGACTGATGCCTTCTATTACGATCAGGCTGACCATAAACAGCATTGGATTCTTTCTTCCCAGTGGGGGGCTTCTTTGCAGCACCTGATGAGGAAGTACCCACTTGGATCTTACCATTCTTTATACCATTCTCTACTCGCTCTCCTGTCATGATCAACTCAGTGAAGCCAGATGATGAGCTTCCAATGAGATGACTGTAGAACGGACCATTCAGCGTACACATGAACATATCAACTAATTCCCTGTCAGTCAAAGGGGGTTGAACTCTTCCAGCTAAATCTCTCCACTTCTGAGCATACTCTTTAAAACTTTCTTTGGCACCCATAGACATGCTCTGAAGCTGCATGCGAGTGGGGGCTAAGTCAGCATTGTATTGATACTGCTTATAGAAAGCTTCAGCAAGATCATTCCAGTCTCTGATGTTGACACTCTCCAACTGATAATACCACTCCAACTGAGCTCCAGATAAGCTCTCTTGAAAGAAATGGATCCACAACTTCTTATCAGCAGTGTGGGGTTGAATTCTTCTGACATAGGACCTCAGATGCAGCTTGGGACAAAAGACCCCATCATAAACAACAAACGTAGGAACCTTGAAACCAATGGGTATGACTACCCCGGATATCAAACTCAAATCTTCAAAATCCAGCCCAGATGATTTCTGCAACTCCATGGCATCCATCCTATCCACCAGCATCTTGAATTTGTCTTCATTAGGCTCATGGTAGTAATTAGCCTCAGAATCAGAGTCCCCCATAGTGTTGTGGAGACTGCCTCCCTCTTTTTCAGATTCCTCAGATTCATAGTCCTCAGCTGGTTCTTTGGTCTTGGCAAGACCTTTGAACCTTCTTCCCATGTTGATCAAACCAGCAGACCTTCTAGTCTTTTTAGTCTTCTTGGCCAGCAGTGCCTTCAATTCATCCTGCCCCTTGGACAGGTTCAAGATCAGCTCTTGGAACTGTGCATTTTGTGCCTGGAGATCCTTAACTGATTGTTCAAGAGCCATTGCTGAAATAAACAGCGAGAAGATGAGAAACCTGTGCACAATTATAAACCTGTGATGCAATGAAATGATATGTGAATGCATATGCAATGTTTTTAAGGACCGCAGGATTTAAATTTGCTTAAACAAACAAGAAGGTAAACTTTTATTAGTAATAACTTTGTTTTGCCTTTTAGGCTTACAAAAAATGAAATAAAATAAGTACAAAAGATGGGGTTTTAAGTCTCCCATGGACGTTTCCTCTTTGTGTTGAGGTATGAGTTGAGGTTCCGTTCCTCATGAAGTTGCTTTGTTAGTTCTAGGATTCTTGCTTGGCTTGCTTTGTAATGAGCCTCGAAAGTATCCCTTTGCTCCTTCAGTTGGATCCATGATCTCTGCAAGTCTTCCATATCAGTAGGCATGTCTGGGTGAAGGATGGTATAAGAAGTGTCTCCTTCAGCAACAGGTTCCATGGTAACTGGTAGGACGGCAGGATATGGCATCATGAGAGTCTGAGCACGAGACCGTACCCATCTGAGATAAGCTTCCATAGGAATAGTGTACTTAGGCTCCAGTGTCTTGCTGTCAACCCTGTTTACCTTTCCCCAGGCTCGTATGAATCTCTGACGATAACCCTGAAGATCGTTGTCGTAATCAAACACAATGCCCTGAATCAACATGTCATGTGGACCATCACTCCGAGCATAACCAAACTGTCGTAAAGCTAGAGAGGGGTTGTAGGTGATGCCTCCTCTTATGCCTAGAAGTGGCACATTAGGAAACTCCCCACAACGGTCAATGATGGTGACATTCTCCATAGATCTGGAGCACCAATGGATATCTGAATGAGAGAGTGACATAATCCTCTTGGACCATCTGAACCCTTGCTCATTCTTCATTACTGAGCGAGGGAGGTGAGAAATAAACCACCTAGAAAGCAAAGGTATGCAGCACATCAAAGTTCCTCTTGCCCTTGTAGTACGGGTGTGAAGAGAATGCAGGATATCTCCAAGCAATGTAGGCACTGGATTGTGACTCAGGAATATATTGATGGCATGAACGTCTATGAACTGATCTGGATTGGGGAACAATACTAAGCCATATATCAGCAAGGCTAGGATCTCCTTAAAAGCATCTTAGCTCATGGCCTTCAAGAACAACTGAGCCTTCTCTATCAACACCTTGGCAAGAATACCCTTGACTCCGCTCCTCGTTTCTAGAACAATGTCAGACTTCTTCAGATGTAGAGCTGCAGCAATAACCTCTGGTTTAAGCTCCTTCTCCAAGCCTGTGAAGGGTCTTTGATCAAGAACAGGTATACCCAGAAGTTTAGAGAACTCCTCCATTGTAGGAACTAGCTGATAGTCAGGGAATGTGAAGCAATGATGTTTAGGATCAAAGAACTGAAACAGAACACTCATCATGTCTTCATTGAATCCTGAAGTGACTAAATCCAGTAGGTGACCATGTCTCTGGATGAATTGAGAGTTTTCAGAAACTTGGGAGACCAATTCTTTAAGCTTAGCAGGTATCCCCACAAAGTTGATCCTGATGGTGTTTCTACGAGCAGAAGCCATGACCTACAACAAAGAACAAAGATAAATCCCTTGGTCCTTGAAATGGTTAGTGAAAATGCTATGCTTATGATGCATGATGATGTCATGATGTTATGTTCAATCACAAACATGTGGCACACACAAACAAGTCACACCATAGCCCTAGGTTTAAAGGCTTGCATGAGGTTCAAAGGTAAGTACCCTCCCCTGAAGTTAGATGGTTCATCCTGTCCTACAAAAGTAACCAGGTTCTAAGGGATCTCAATATCATTGATCCTTCATAAGGGTGGTTGATCAGAAGGCAACTTACTTGCCAACCAAAACCCTCCAAGTTTAAGATCTCAATGAGTGTAGTATCGAGTGTCAACCAACTTCAGTCTGCACCAAAGCCGGTTACCTCACTACCTTCTAAAGGCCAAGATGGGATAACTAGGGTTCTAAAAGTTAGTTAGTGCATTGACAACATATGGCAGCCTCATATTATCCTCAACTTGACTTAAGGAACATAAGCACCAACCAAGAAGTCACACTAACTATGGCCACCAGATCAACCGTATCGATATACGTCGTACAGTTTCCTTGGTCTATTGCCATTTACCTATGGTACACTAGATCCGGGTTAGGACCTTTCACACATAAGAGCACCCCAACAAGATAATATAAAGCAAACAAGGCAAACAATTTAAAGTGATCTTAATTCCTAAGGGTACCCCTCTTAAATAAAAATCCCCAGCAGAGTCGCCAGTTCTGTAACACGGTGGGAGAACTGACTTTAGTTATGTTGCGGATAGCAAGAGTCGCCACCGACTTTTATTTTATCCAAAGGAAAGGCATAAAAGAACAGGAAAGACCTTTAAAAGATTTTTGGGTCCGGGGGGTAAGTTATGTAAAGGGAAGGTGTTAGCACCCTTTACATCCATGGTTATCCATGGGCTCTTAGTTACTTAGCTCACTTTTGAATTGTTTTTGAAAATGTGAAGTGTGTGAGTAGAAAATTTTCATAAAAGTTAATAATGATCCATGTACGGATGCGTAAAAACTTGTTTTTGAAAATTGTTTGAAATTTGTAAAGTGTTTGAAAATTTGTTTGAAGTGAGCAAGCAACTAGGAGGTACCTACCCTAAAGTTTTAAGTCTTTCTGTTCTTTATCCTTTAAATGGTAAGATTATCCCTATTATTAAGGAATAGGTAGTCATTACCTTGGATGTGAGGGACATATGAGGGACATCTGTTTTATGAAGGCAACTGTGAGGTGTATTAAGCATTTAGGAGGGACTATCATCATTATTCGAAAAGGGACTTAATCTTTAAAGGCAACCATTAGGGACTTGATGATTTTTCTTTTAAGGGACTTGCTTTATACACCCCACTTGACCTTATGATTAGGCAACATTGAGGGATAACCTTAGAAATGTGAGATGGCGATTAAAAATCGACTTACGTGTGTGAGTGTTTAATTTAATTTATCTTTAATTAAAATGATCTAAATTCAATTTTAAATATAATACATGTTTACACTCCCTATTTTACTAACCATGGCATGAAAAATAAATAATTTAAGTATTTAAGAAAATTACATCCAGGAGCAGTTACAATAATAATAATAAACAAAATAAATAAATAAAGCAAAATATATAATAATAGTAAAAATTGGGTTAGTGAAATAATAATAATAATAACAATTTAAAAATAAATGGGGTTAGTAATAATGATAATAATAAATCACAATATATCTAAATGGGGTTAGTAATAATAAAATAGATATGAAAATAAATAGCATTAATGATAAAATAAATAAGAATATTAGCATTATAATTAAAAGATCAAATTTTTATGAACAATTATTATTTAAGATTAAGAAGAAAATATAAATAATTAATTATCATAAAGTTTTAAATGCTATAAAAATTAAGTTAATTCTAAACATATTATGAAAATAAATTATATTAGATTAACAAGTTTTAGTTATTTTTTAAACATATATTAAAAATTATTTACATGCAAGAATTAAATTATGAACAAATTATAGAATATATATATATATTATGAAAATAGGATTAATTATAATGGTATTTACAAAATTTTAATTATTTTAAATAAGATATGTACATGATAATTATATTTACAAAATTTTATATTAAGTATTATATTTACAAGATTTAATTTAATCATTATATTTACAAAAATTATATTAAATAAATATATACATAATAATTATATTAAGAATTAGAAAATAAAAATTATTTAGAAAATAAAATTAGGTTTTACAAAATTAGGATTCATTTAGAAAATATTTTTAGGGTTTAATTTAATATACAAAAATTATTCAAATTAATATACATATACTATAATTTAATTACATAAAAGAAATAATTTTTTTTTAAATTAAGAAAATATACATTTTTTAGAATTTGGAAAATATAATATATAAACATGCTTTATTATTTTTTGAATTATTTAGAAAAACATATGTATATACAAGACTATATTTAATTTAATAATAAAATAATTAAAACAAACAAAATAAAAAATCAAAAAAAAGTGAGAACTTACCTGGCTGGGGTTTGAACCCAGGTCAGTCTGTTTACCAGCAACAAGAAACACCACCAAGCCACTTTGCGCGCAAGCAATGAAGGAGAGTGTGAAATTGGTTTTATGCTTCATCTGAAAAAAATCAAGAAAAATAAGAAACAAAAGGCCTGGGGGAGGATTGAACCCAGGACCTTTGAAACTAACTAACACACGCATGACCACCCGGCTGGAAGAGCCCATCTGATATTGTGTTGGCCAGCAAACATAATATATTAAGCCTTCTTTTATCCTGAAAAATAAGAAAAAAAATAGTGCACCAGCCAGGACTTGAACCAACGCCATTTCATCAAACACAAGCCTGAGTTTCCACTGGGCCACGCAGCATGTGGTGATAGCAATCCAGCAAAATAACATAAAATATTATAAATCAAATTCAAATTTTCCTGAGCGCGCCACCTGCTTCTTCTTCAACCTTAGGACCTGCAATTTTACCTGCGAAAATTATTGAGAATTTTCCTGCGAATTTTTCTACGTGTGAAACCTGCAAATCTTCAATCATCACAAATATGCAACCATTTGTTAAATTAAGCACAGGGTTATGACCAACACATCTTATACAATCAGTCTATGGTCTTAAAATCAATTTATACGTCCTAAATCGAAGAACCCTAAAAATCTCTCAAGAACCCTAATCATGGCCGTTTGCGGTTTAGTCACTCATTCTTCAATCTCTTTGTCCAGAAAGCATCTATGCATCATCACTAACACAAATATATCATTAGATTTCATTGTTACTGCATAATTAGTTCAAATCGAAAAAAATTGAAAGATGAATAAAATGCATTCGGGTTGTTCATGTGTGCATGATTTGGATGTTGTAAATGGCTCAAATATGTTCAATGATGTTCATAGAACATGTCTCCACCTTCTAATTGCCTTGAAAGAGCCTAGAAGATGAAATCCGAATTTCAAATTTGGAGTGGTTTTTCAATTTGTGAAGCTTACCTTGGAGGCAGAAAATTCGTCTCTTGATGATTGCATTATGTTTAGTATATATAAGTGATTGAATTTAGGTCAAAATATTGATTGGTTGTGTACAAGATTTGATATGAAAAGATTGAAATTGATCATGCTTTGAAATTCAAATATTTGTGCATGAAGGCTTACTATTTTTGGATCAATCTCATGATTTCCTTCCCCTTCAATTTCAATCATCATTTAAGATCTTCTAGAAACCAAATCTCCATCAAATATTATATTTTCATATTTTATTTTCATTTAAAATGATTTTTTATGAATTAAATCAAAATAAATAAAAATAAAATAATAAAAATTCTGATTTTTAATCATTTGGGTCGTGCATGATGATAGTGTATGGATTGGATCATAATTTGACAAGCCCATTTGGAAGAAATTGGTTCTAGACCTCCTTTTTCATCATAAACCATCACAAAATTTCCCAACTTTGCAAGGGCACATCTCCCTCAATTTTAATGGTATGAGGGTGTTCTTGGACATTTTGGAAAGCTTGAAGAGTCCTCTAAACAACCCCATTGGTTTCATGTCCATATCATTTACCAATCTCAAGTTATGCCCTTTTGAAGTTGTTGACTTTTTGTTGACTTTTGAAATGACCTATAATGTCTTAGCTCATACCTTCCAAATGAAGCATTTTTGTGCTTGGCTTGTGAGACACAAAGTTGTAGAGAATTCAATTTCCTTCAAAATGAGATTTGAGTGGAGACTTGGTGATGAAGTATGTGAAAGTTATGGCTGGTCAAAGTTCAGTTGACTTTTACTAAGGAAACCCTAATTTAGAAACTCCTGATTCTTGATGATCTGGAATCTCCTTGATGAATCATGATCAACCCTTGATCAAATGATGAATTTTACTTCATATACTTGATGTTGGCAAAAAATAATGAAGTTTGACTTTGATTTGACCACAGTTGACCTCAGTTTGACTTTTTAACTACATTGACTGATTTTGACTTATCTGATCATCTGACTGAGCAAACTTCTGAGAAAAGTCTTGAAACTTGTCATGGGGGTTCTTATACACATATAAGATGTTATGAAGCTCAATGGAAGTCTTGGAAGTTCATTTAGCCTGGTTAAAGTCAAAACCCTAGTTTTGGATACACTGCTTAGGAGGTGCCTTGTCTGAGGGAATTGTCAACTCTTCTAACCAATTGTGAACCTTGTGAACCTTGTGAACCATCATAAAATGTCTTGTGAACCTCATGGGAGGTATTATGAAGCTTGTGAACCTTGTGAACCTCATAAAGTGACTTTGTAGACCTTATGAACCTCATGAAAGATCTTGTAAATGTTGAGCAGCTTGTGAACCTTGTGAACCTTCAAGAAGTAACTTGTAGACTTCATGAACCTCATGAAAGGTTATATAAGCATTAAGAAACTTGTGAACCTTGTGAACCTTCATAAAGTAACTTGTAGACTTCATGAACCTCAGGGAAGGTCTTGAAAGTGTTAAGAAATTTGTGAACCTTGTGAACCTTCTTAGAACACAAAGTCTTGTATTGTGAGGGCAAATTTTGGGGTGCAACACGTAATCGCACAGACTTGGCCATGAAAATCAAAGAAGAAGTACAAAAGCAGTGGGACGCCGGTTTTCTTGTTGTAACTAGTTACCCGCCGTAGGTTGCTAACATTGTACCCGTACCTAAGAAGGATGGCAAGGTGCGTATGTGTGTGGACTACCGGGATCTGAACAGAGCTAGCCCGAAGGATGATTTCCCATTACCTCACATTGATGTATTGGTGGATAACACAACTCAGTTCTCGGTCTTTTCTTTCATGGATGGATTTTCTGGATACAATCAGATCAAGATGTCACCCGAAGACATGGAGAAGACAACTTCCATCACACCTTGGGGCATGTTCTGTTACAAGGTCATGTCGTTCGGTCTGAAGAATGTTGGTGCAACATATCAACGGGCTATGGTAACATTATTCCATGATATGATCCATAAAGAAATCGAGTGCTATGTGGATGATATGATTGCCAAGTCCCTTACAGAGGAAGATCATTTGGTGAATCTGTTCAAGCTGTTCAAGCGTCTAAGGAAGTATGAGCTAAGGTTGAACCCCAACAAATGCACATTCGGGGTACGTTCTGGTAAACTGCTGGGTTTTATCGTAAGTGGAAAAGGAATTGAGATTGATCCCGATAAAGTCAAAGTTATTCAGGAAATGCCTGCATCTAAGACTGCGAAAGAAGTTTGAGGGTTCTTAGGTAGATTGAACTACATCTCAAGGTTCATATCTCATCTCACTAAAACTTGCGAACCCTTGTTCAAGCTGTTAAGAAAAGAACAAACAATCAGGTGGAATGATGACTGTCAGAGAGCTTTTGTCAAGATCAAAGAATATCTGCAAGAACCTCCAATTCTCATGCCTCCAGTTGAAGGAAGACCTCTAATCATGTATATGACAGTATTAGAAGAGTCAATGGGGTGTGTGTTGGGCCAGCATGACGAGTCTGGTCGAAAAGAGTATGCAATATACTACCTAAGCTAAATTTTTACCGACTGTGTACAACGTTATTCACTGCTCGAGAAAACTTGTTGTGCTTTAGCGTGGGCTGCTCGCCGACTAAGACAGTATATGTTGACTCATACTACCTTGTTGATCTCGAAGATGGACCCCATCAAGTACATATTTGAGAAGCCAACACTTATCGGAAGTATTTCCAGGTGGCAGATGATTCTAACAAAATATGACATTCAGTACACCTCTCAGAAAGCCATCAAGGGCAGTGTATTGTCTGACTATCTGGCTGAGCAACCCATTGATGATTACCAGCCTATGAGATTTGACTTCCCTGATGAAGACATCATGTTCTTGAAAGCAAAATATTGTGAAGAGCCTATTCATACTGAAGGTCCTGATCCGGAGGAAGCATGGACTATGATGTTTGATGGGGCAGTTAATTGCAATGGTCGTGGGGTTGGTGCAGTGCTTATTACACCTAAAGGGGTTCATATGCCTTTCTCAGCAAGGCACGCCTTTTCTTGCACTAACAACGAAGTAGAATATGGAGCTTGTATCATGGGTCTTGAGGAAGCCATTGACCTCAGGATCAAAACCTTGAATGTATTCGAAGATTCAGCTTTAGTAATCAACCAGACCAACGGCAAGTGGTACACTCATCAGGAGCATCTGATTCCCTACCGTGACTATACGAAGAGATTGTTGACCTTCTTCACAACATTTAAGCTTGAATACATCCCTCGAGATGAGAATCAGTTTGCAGACACTTTGTCTACCATTTCATCCATGATCACAATACAGGTTGCCAATTATGTACCTCGGATTTTGGTATCCAGACTGGACAAACCGGCATATGTATTCTCTATGGACATTGTCACTGATAACAAGCCTTGCTACCATGACATCAAATGCTTCTTGGAGACTCATACATACCCACCTGGGGCATCGTCAAATGATAAGAAGACATTAAGAAGGCTAGCCGGCAGTTTCTTCCTCAATACTGATGGTTCTTTGTACAAGCAAAATTTCGACATGGTCTTGCTCAGATGTGTTGATAGAAGGAAGAAGACCTACTGATGCACGAAGTACATGAAGGTTCTTTCAGTACCCATGCCGGAGGACATGCAATGGAAAAGAAGTTATTAAGATCGGGTTACTACTGGATAACAATGGATGCAGACTATTGTGCCTATGCTAGAAAATACCACATATGCCAGATCTACGCAGATAAAGTGCATGTGCCTCCGAATCCTTTGAATATAATGTCTTCACCTTGGCCCTTCGCCATGTGGGGCATTGATATGATTGGAAAGATTGAACCAACTGCTTCAAATGGTCACAAATTCATCCTGGTAGCCATTGATTACTTCACCAAATGGGTTGAAGTTGCTTCGTATGCAAATGTCACCAGGCAAGTGGTAGCTCGATTTCTAAAAAGGGATATCATCTGTCGATATGGAGTTCCCGAGCGAATCATTACTGATAATGGTTCCAATTTGAACAACAAGATGATGGGAGAACTTTGTCGGGACTTCAAAATTCAACATCATAACTCTTCTCCTTACAGGCCAAAGATGAATGGCGTTGTTGATGCAGCTAACAAGAATATTAAGAAGATTGTGCAAAAGATGGTAGTCACCTACAAAGACTGGCACGAAATGCTACCATTTGCCTTGCATGGGTACCGAACCTCTATCAGAACATCTACTGGGGCAATACCTTATCAGCTTGTGTATGGTATGGAAGTTGTATTACCTGTTGAAGTTGAACTACCCTCCTTACGGGTAATGATGGATGTGAAACTGGATGAAGCTGAATGGGTCCGATCTCGATATAATCAACTGAGTCTGATTGAAGAAAAGAGATTAGCAGCCATTTGTCATGGGCAGTTATATCAAAAGCGAATGAAGAAAGCCTTCGATCAGAAAGTCAGACCTCGGGAATACCAAGTGGGAGAGCTTGTTCTGAAAAGACTTCTTCCTCCTCATACAGACCACATGGGCAAATGGACGCCAAACTACGAAGGCCCATTCATAGTAAAGAAAGTTTTCTCTGGTGGGGCACTGATGCTCAGTACTATGGTTGGCGAAGACTTCTTATCTCATGTGAATTTAGATGCAGTTAAAAAATACATCGCATAAAAGACCCGCTGGACATAAAAACAGAATGTAAGTCCAGGAAAAAATAGGGCATCCCGGCGAGTCAAAAACAGAATAAAAGACCCGGGCAAAAATAAGGGAAAATTGAAAAAAAAAATATGTACACCCACTGAGTTAAAAAGCCACGTCGGACAGCTAAAACAAAAATGGGTATCCCGGTGGATTGAAAACCCGAAAGGGTGATCCACGCAAAATCAGGGAATAAGCGAACAACTTCATTCTGAATTTGTCTGTATCACTCACAACATGGCAAGCTTCGAAAGGATAAGGCGTTGGTCAGAATCAACCTTCTTCAAAAAGCAAGATAAGAAGAACGTCAAGGTCATACAGGTCATAACAAAGGAAACTCATTGGAGCGTCAACTTCAAACATTGACAACACTTTTATTTTCACAATTTTACAGCAATCTCCTCCTTTCAGGGATTTGCTTCTTCATTGTACTTGCCCATTCATGGCACACCAATCAATAAAATCATAATTTTCAGTCACATTTTGTTTTGTACATTTTTGTTTCGTTTTCAAAATGTCCAAAGTTCATAATACAACACTTGCATGAAAATATATAAGCCATTTTCAATAAATGCTTGCAGGAAATATGTGCTCTTGAGCAAATCTAACTCCCATGACGGAAACCGGTTGAGGATACCTCAAGACACTTGTGATTTTCCTTTTTAACAGGTTGCAGGTACTCAAGGCAGACAATCTCACAGCATGGGGCATACCAAGAATTATATCCCCAGTCAAGTCAGCAATCACCTCATCAGCAGGGTTACTTGACAGGAGTTTCTCCCCCACGAAGTTGTTATCCCCTCAGAGGATCCTTCGAAAAACTCATGTAATTATTACCGAAAGATGATGGGAATGGTCCCATGAAATCTATTCCCCAGACGTCAAAGACTTCTACTTCTAATATTCCTTTTTGAGGCATTTCATCTCTTCTTGAAATATTACCGGTGCGTTGACACCGATCGTAATTTATAACAGCGATGTGGACATCTTTCCATAAATTAGGCCAGAATAGGCCGGCTTGTAAGATTTTTACACAAGTCTTGGAAGTGCTTGCATGTCCACCATAAGGAGATGAATGGCAATGAGCAATGACATCTTCTATTTCTTCTTCGGGAATACATCGACGAAAGATTCCACCGGGTCCTCTTTTGAACAATAATGGTTCATCCCAATAGTAATGTTTGAGATTGTGAAAGAATTTCTTTTTCTGCTGATAGGTTAAGTCAGGTGGAAGAGCTCCTGCAGCTAGGTAGTTGACAATGTCAGCGTACCATGGCAGTCCTACAGTTGTTTGGATTGTTTCCACGGGTTCTGGTTCATCTATGTCTAACTGAACTGTGTCGCTTCCTATTTGTGCTATCAGTTGTTCATACGGAAAATCATCGTTAATCGGCACTTGTTCGGGTTTAATACCTTCTATTCTAGATAAATGGTCCGCTACGACGTTTTCAGTACCTTTCTTATCTTTTATTTCAAGATCAAACTCTTGTAAGAGTAAAATCCATCTCAAGAGTCTTGGTTTAGCATCTTTCTTAGTTAATAGATATCTGATAGCAGTGTGGTCTGTGTAAACGATTATTTTCGCTCCCACTAGGTAAGAACGGAATTTGTCAAGCGCAAAGACAACTGCTAACAATTCTTTTTCAGTAGTGGCGTAGTTCATCTGAGCAGAATCTAAGGTTCTACTGGCATAGTAAATCGCATGAAGTTTCTTGTCCTTCCTCTGGCCTAGAACTGCGCCTACAACATAGTCACTCGCATCGCACATGATTTCAAAAGGTAATCTCCAGTCAGGGGGTTGCATGATTGGTGCGGTGATGAGGGCTGTTTTTAGAGTTTCGAATGCTTTAAGACAATCTTCATTGAATATGAACTCAGCGTCTTTCATTAATAAACCGGTAAGAGGTTTAGTGATTTTCGAGAAATCTTTGATGAATCGTCGGTAGAAACCGGCGTGTCCTAAAAAGCTTCGTATTTCTCGAACGGTTTTAGGGGGTTGAAGATCTTTTATGACTTCTATCTTAGCTTTATCAACTTCAATTCCCTTGTCAGATATAACGTGTCCTAGTACGATTCC
This sequence comes from Lathyrus aphaca, assembly GCA_963966055.1. Lineage (NCBI taxonomy): Eukaryota > Viridiplantae > Streptophyta > Magnoliopsida > Fabales > Fabaceae > Lathyrus > Lathyrus aphaca. Next base: position 491,939,582 of record OZ014525.1, on the reverse strand, counting down.
TTCTCTGACCATAAAATGACATTTCTCCCAGTTAAGCACGAGGTTTACTTTTACACATCTTTCTAACACCATTTCTAAATTTGATAGACATCCTTCAAAACTTTGCCCGCAAACAGAGAAGTCGTCCATGAACACTTCCATGATGTTGTCTATGAAATCTGCAAAGATTGACATCATACATCTTTGAAAGGTTGCAGGAGTGTTGCATAATCCAAAGGGCATTCGTCTATAAGCGAACGTTCCATAAGGGCATGTGAATGTGGTCTTCTCTTGATCATCTGGGTGGATAGGGATTTGGAAAAATCCTGAGTAACCATCAAGATAACAGAAATATGAATGCTTGGCTAATCGTTCTAACATTTGATCTATAAAAGGTAGTGGGAAATGATCTTTTCGAGTGGCTTTGTTTAGTTTACGATAATCGATGCACACTCTATGTCCTGTCACTACTCTTTGTGATATCGATTCGCCTTTAGCGTTTTTCACAACAGTGATACCTCCTTTCTTTGGTACTACATGTACTGGACTAACCCATTTACTATCAGAGATTGGATATATTATTCCGGCATCTAGTAGTTTCTTAACTTCTTCCTTTACTACAGTGCTAAGGATTGGGTTAATTCTTCTTTGAGATTCTCTGGAGGTTTTGCAATCTTCTTCTAGCAGAATATGATGCATACAGATTGAAGGGCATATTCCTTTGAGATCAGATATGTTATATCCTAATGCAGTTGGATATTTCTTTAAGACATCTAAAAGTTTCTTTGTTTCAATTGTTCCTAAACTGGAATTGATTATAACTGGTCTTGTACATTCAGTGTCTAAGAATTCGTATCTTAGGTTCTTAGGTAAAGTTTTTAACCCTAATTTAGGTTTATTCTTACTTGGCATGGGATCCGGTGTAAGTGCTAAACTTTCGCTTAGACTATCATCCTGATATGGTTCACGCCAATTATCATCTTCGAAAATCGGAGGGATTTGAATTTTCATAATTTCAGAATAGGTAGTTTCCTTCATTTCCATTTCTCTTACACATTCGTCAATTACGTCCAATAGATAGCATGTATCCTCTATAGCTGGTGATTGTAATAATTGTGTTAAAATAAATTCAACTTTCTCTTCACCTACTTCAAAGGTTAGCTTTCCTTTCTTCACGTCTATTATAGCTCCGGCGGTAGCTAAGAATGGTCTTCCTAGTATGATAGGTGTAGTGGAGTCTTCAGAGATGTCCATGATTATGAAATCAGTAGGAATATAGAATTGTCCTATACGTACTGGGACGTTTTCTAGTATGCCTACAGGATATTTAACAGAGCGATCGGCTAGTTGAACTGACATTTTAGTTGGTCTTAGGTCTCCCATGTCTAGCCTTTTGCAAATCGTTAAGGGCATAACACTGATACTGGCTCCTAAATCGCATAGAGCTTTGTCAATGACGAATTTTCCTATTACACAGGGTATAGAGAAACTTCCTGGATCTTTTAGCTTAGGAGGCATATTATTCTGAATTATGGCGCTACACTCAGCAGTAAGTGTAACGGTTCCGTTATCCTCTATCTTTTTCTTATTGGATAAAATTTCCTTTAAAAACTTAGCGTACGAGGGCATTTGAGTGATAGCTTCTGTAAATGGAATAGTAATATTCAACTGTTTCAGAAGCTCAACAAATTTCTTAAACTGGCCCATCGTCTTGGAATTGGTTAATCTCTGAGGGTACGGAATTGGTGGTTTATAGGGTGGTGGAGGCACATAAGGCTTTTCTTTCTCCACTGCCTCTTGATTATCATCTTCCTTTTCTTCTGGTTCATTCACCATTTCAGTCGGTTTATCCGGTTTTTGGTACATGGCTGGATTGTCAAGTCTTGGATCGGTAGGTCCGTCAAGTTCCTTGCCAATTCTTAATATCACAGCATTGGCCTGTCCTTTCGGATTAGGTTGAGGTTGTCCAGGAAATACTCCAGCTGGTGCAGCGGTAGGTGCTTGTTGTTGAGCCACTTGTGAAATCTGAGTTTCAAGCATTTTGTTATGTGTAGCTAACGCATCTACCTTGCTCACTAATTGCTTAATCTGCTCACTAGTGTGTATGTTCTGGTTTAAGAAGTCCTTGTTTGTTTGAGATTGGTTAGCTATGAAGTTCTCCATCATCAACTCAAGGTTCGATTTTCTAGGGACATTAGGAGCAGTCTTTTGATACCCTGGTGGTGTAGCTGGTGCTTGACCTGGTGCGTATAAAGCATTGTTGTTTTTATAGGAGAAGTTTGGATGATTCTTCCAACCTGGGTTGTATGTGTTTGAGTACGGGTTTCCTTGAGCATAATTCACTTGATCTGTGGGAATTCCTGCTAATAGTTGACAATCAGGAACATCATGTCCTGGAACTCCACATAACTCACAGTTAGGTGTTACTGCAGCCACGGTGACTGTTGGTGTTATGGCCAAGTTGTCGATCTTTTGGTTTAGTTGGTCAAACTTTGCATTGACTTGGTCCATACTACTCACTTCGTACATACCTCCTTTTGTTGGTTTCTCAGTTGCGACTCTCTCGCTTCCCCGTTGGTAATGGTTTTGAGCCATACTTTCGATAAGTGCATAAGCATCGTTATATTCTTTGTCCATTAGTGCACCGCCTGCGGCAGCGTCAATTGTCATTCTTGTATTGTACAAGAGTCCATTGTAGAAGGTATGGATGACCATCCATTCTACTAATCCGTGATGTGGACAAAGTCTCAGCATATCTTTATAGCGTTCCTAAGCTTCGAAAAGTGATTCGTTTTCCTTTTGCTTAAATCCGTTGATCTGAGCTCTTAGCATAGCTGTCTTGCTAGGTGGGAAATATCTGGTCAAGAAAACTCTCTTTAGTTCCTCCCACGTAGTTACTGAATTCGAAGGTAGAGATTGAAGCCAGGCTCTCGCTCTGTCTCGAAGTGAAAAAGGAAAAAGACATAGTCTAATAGCTTCTTGGGTAACTCCATTGGGTTTTACGGTATCTGCGTACTGCACAAATATCGAAAGGTGAAGGTTCGGATCCTCGGTAGGATTTCCGGCGAATTGATTTTGTTGCACGGCTGATATCAGTGAAGGTTTCAGTTCGAAATCGTTTCGGTTGATAGCCGGTGCGGCAATGCTGGAATGCGGTTCAGCTTGCGAAGGACTAGCGTAATATTTGAGTGGATGATTCTGTTCTTCAGCCATCTCTGCGTCCTTTGATGTTCCGACTGGTTTAGGTGGATCTATTTGAAGATCTGGAATGTTGTAATTTTGTTCGTAATCGAATATCCATCTTCTTACGTGTAAGAAGCGTTCCGATTCTGGGATTAGAGGTTGCAAGTCTTCGCCTTGAGAGCGAGTACTTGGCATACACTCGGGAATTTAGATTAAGAAAAGAAAATAGTTGTTACCTTAGTCTAGACAATGCTACTCTAAAGTGCACTAGTAACTAAATTAAGGTCCCCGGCAACGGCGCCAAAAACTTGATGGTCTAAAGACGTACTCTAATATGTGTCTAGCGGTATCTTAACTGCAAGCGCATAGCCTATCGAAGTAATATTTAAGATTATCGATCCCACAGGGACTTTATGATTACTTAGTGCTAGAGGATTTACTAGTTTAGCTAAGGTGAATGGTTGTCACGATTTTTGGTTGTTTTTAAGGATTAAAGGCGGGAATTAAATTTTAGTTTAATAATAATAATAAGGCGGTCGGTATGTAATTATGTTAACTTAGGTGGGTCAATCTAACCTAGGCTTATAAAGATGGTTCACTTAATCTATTCTGTAGAGGTTATCGGTTTAAATATCTTTAACTCACACTCTCGTGGTCTTATCTCAGATCTTACCCCTAAAGCCCTATGCCTGCTCTCGCTAGCCCATAAGTGTTTAGAAATAATTTTTGGAAACTTAATAAGTCTAATTCATTTTAAAGCGCTCTCGCTGTGTTTAAATTAAATGCCTAACTTTAGCTATCTAGTTAAAATCTCACACTCTCGTGGTCTCGACCTAACCTATTACACTTTCCTTACTCTCGTAACAAAAAGATTGATTTTATTATAAAAAGTTACAGCCAGAATTTTAAGTTCTTAATTATTTTAAGCCTAGAATTGATTTTACCGATTTAGTTGATTTTAATTACATACCGCCCTAAAGTGTTTAGCTACTCATGATTGTTGTACCAGACAGAGGCAGAAACAGAGGAATACAAAATAAAATATGCATAATAGAAAAATAAATTCTTAACATTAATATAAATGCAAATTAAATAAAAAACCTGAATAACAAATATAATGTTAGACTCCTTCTTCCACAATCTGGCAAGCTCGGAGTACGGACCGGAATCGGAAATAAAATTACAAAAAAAAAAACGAATGCTGAAGGCTTTGAAAGAAATTAATTTATAACAATTTCCTAATGTTGGAAATTGTTATTTGATTGGTTGGGATACAGAAAATTAAAGCAAGAACAAAACAAATGCTGGAAAAATAAATGAAACAGGGTGCAATGGAAATACGGCAGAGCTTCCGCAAGAAAAATCAAAATAAAACTCTGTCAATTGTTCTTTGAAACTAAGCTATTTATAGGAAACAATATTTGGGCTTGGCAGTTGGAATAATGCCTTGGGCTTCGTAGATGCTGAGAAAATCCAGGGAAAAGTTGAATTACTTGGTTTGCGGAAGAATAGGAAATACTGACTTCACGTAGCACACGTACATGACCAATTCTCAACAAGTTAACCTATGTTTCCCTTGTCACGAACAAGGGTGTCACGCTCGTCTCCCTTGTAATACGCGTGTCACGGTCGTGAGAGATTGGTGACGACCGTGACTGCTCCTTTTAGCGTGTCACGGTCGTGACTCCTAGGTGACAGTCGTGACAGTTACAAAAAATGCAGATTATGCAGAATTCCTCTCTTCTTCTTCTTTTCATGGTTGTTTTTGCTCATTTCACTTGTGGTTCATGATTTAGCTCTGTAATTGATATACCTGCAAAATGTCAAAGAAAACTCGAGGAATCGGGTGTTAAAACGGCAAATGTGCAATAAAACGACATTGAAACATAGCAATAAAATGATACTTTTTCTCGTTATCAGTAATCGAAACACAAAAATTTCCCATTCATCTATCAAACATAGATCAAGAGTTAATACTATTGAGTCGGTTATGGTTAAGGGGATGGTAGTAAAGGAAGTGGAAGGCGTCAAATAGGTGATTAAGGATCATTTTGAAAACCGTTTTAAGAGGAGCTCGAGATCACTCCCTTTTGTTGGAAATCATAGATTCAAAGGGCTATCGCTTGCGGATAGTTTGGCCCTTGAAGCTCCTTTCGAATTGGAGGAGATTAGAAATACGATTTTCTCTTGTGCCGGAGACAAGAGCCCGGGCCCGGATGGTTTTAGCTTGGATTTTATTAAATGTTGTTGGAATGTGGTGGGAAAGGATTTTTAAAGTTGCATTCTAGAGTTCTTTGATGAGGGGCAGTTTCATAAGGTACTTTCATCCTCTTTTCTTGTCTTGATTCCTAAAGTGGATGATCCTTTGAAACTTGATGACTATAGACCAATATGTTTGATTTGGTGTGTTTACAAAGTTCTCACTAAGTTACTTGCAAATAGATTGAAAGGTGTGATAGGTAGAATTATTTCTAATTCTCAATCAGCATTCATAGATGGTAGGAATTTGCTAGATGGTGTGTTGTTATTGAAAGAAATGGTTGATTTTGCTAAGCGTAACAAATACAAAAGTATTCTCCTTAAGGTGATTTCTCAAAGGCATATGATTGCGTGGAATGGGAATATCTACATAGCATTTTGGTTATTATGAGCTTTGGAGATAGGTGGATTCGATGGATGGAAGGTGGGGTTATGAATAGCTACATGTCCATTTTGGTTAACGATAGTCTGACTAAAGACTTTAAAGTGTCGAGGGGTCTTAGACAAGGAGATCCTTCGTTTACGTTTCTTTTTGCAATTGCGGCGGTGGGATTGATGGTGCTTATGAATAGAACGGCGGATAATAGCAATTTTGTTGGTTTCAAGTTAGCCTATGCGATGCCTGTTAATGTTCTACAATATGTGGTTGACACAGTTATATGTGGAGTTGGTTCTTGGAGTAACATTTGGGCCATTAATATTATTCTTAGAGGATTTCAACTTATTTCCGATCTTGAAATCAATTTTTACAAAAGCTCCTTATTCGGTTTTAGTGTGGAGGAAGATCTTTAATTGCGGCAGAAAATTGCCTAGCTTGTAAAGTGGAAGTTTGTCCGTTCAATTTTTTAGGCATCTGCATTGGAGGAAATCATAGGTTGGTGGATTTTTGGAAACCGGTTATTGATAAAGTTCAATCAAGATTGGCTTCTTGGAAGAGTAGATTTTTATCCATGGGTGGAAGACTAACTCTTATCAAATCGGTGCTTTCAAATTTACCTATCCATTATTTGTTGTTTTACAAGATTCCAAATAAAGTGGTTAGGACTCTTACGTCGATACAAATGAGGTTTCTTTGGAACAGTTCATCTATCAAGAAAGGGATTAATTCGATCAAGTGGAAGAACATTTTTAGACCAATAGAGGAGGGGGTCTAGGTATTTTGGATATTAAAACTTTCAATTCGGCGCTTCTAACTAAATGGTTGTGGAAGATTATTCAAGGTCGTGATTTTGTTTGGAAAGAAATCTTGGAGGCGAGATATGGTAAGATTGTGAATGCTATTGTTAGAGGTTTTTGGGTGAAAAATGGATACTCATCTTCCTTATGGTGGAGAGATCTTTTCAAAGTAATAGAAAGTGGCACCCAGATGGATTTTCAAATTCACTTTCGTATATTATTGATAATGGTGTTTCTATTTCGTTTTGGTGGGCGAAATGGTTGGGGATTATCCTCTGGAAGTTCTTTTTCCCGAGGTTTTTGGATGGTTGTGGTAAAGGATGGTTGCATTGTGGATTTCGGGCAATGGCATGGGCATGTTTGGCATTGGAGAGTTCCGTTATCAGCTGGTAGCAGTGTGGTTAATGATGTCTCTACACATTTGTCGCAGATGTACAGATTACTTGCAGCGGCACCTGTCTTGATTCTGAATCGTGACAGTATCGGTTGGAATTTGGACTCCACAGATCAATTTTCGGTTCATTCTTGATATGCGTGGTTGCTGTCATTACAAGGCTTAGCGGTGGAAAATCAATTCAATTTGGAGATGGTTAATTTATGTTGGAGGAGTACGGCTCCATTAAAAATTGCGGTCTTTGGGTAGAGGCTCTTTTTTAATGCTCTTCCAACTCGGGATAACCTTAGGAATCGTAGAGTGACTTCTAGTATCCTTGATCTTCCTTGTCCGGTGTGTTTCAAATCGGAAGAATCGATGGATCATCTATTTTTTGTTTGCACCAAAAGTAGGATGGGTTGGAAGGAAGTTGGATTGTGGTTAGACATTGAGCTTTCTTTGTACACTAATGTTATTGATCATCTTAATGCTTGGCTTGGAGGTTTAGTTTTAATTGGGGCTGACACATCAAACACGGTGGGCATTTGGTTATCTTCATGTTGTATAATTTGGCTGTGGCGGAACAATATCATGTTCAATGATGGTATATGGTATCAAGATGAAGTAGTTCATAAGATCATTCTTATGTCTTGGTTGTGGATCAGAAAAAAATTAAAAAAGTCTTATATTTGTAATTATTACGAATGACACAATTTTCTTTGTGAATTTTTGTAGATTATGATCGTTTTAACATTTTGTAAGTGGGTTCGGATACCCCGTTTATATCCGTTTTGAACATGATAGTCAAAAACAATATTTCAAGCATTTGAGTCAAACTTTTAAAAGGATAAGAAAACCTTAACTCAAAATAAGTCCATCAAAAACAAAGTATGATCACCACTTGTCATAGTGCAAGAATAACATGTAAGAGAAACACCTTCAAAAGAGATGCCGTACAAACATATTCAAGGAGGGTGGGAGTCACATGGCTTGAAGCAAAGAATGTCTTACAAAATAATCCCACGTCGCAGTGTTTCGATTTTTGTGTCGTGTGTGAGACACCATCATCATCATGCATGCCAAATTATTTAACAAAAAAAAAGTCACATATTTTAATTATTCTATGAATTTAATGACATTGTCCTTTATTATAGTATACCTATTTGTCTTTCTATAATTTTATGTCATATTATTGACAGGTACCTCATCATGCCCTCCCACTTAATTTACTTCATGTCCTTCTTCTAATTCTTAGTGTAACAAAAAAACATACACTAAACAACAAACAACTCAAAAAATTGCACTTTGTTTCATCTCTATTATTCTTTTATTATATACTCCTAGTTTCAACTTTTTAGTATTTCGATGCACTTTTTGTTTAAAATATATATTATTAGTAATTATGTATAAACCATTTTGCATGATCAGTGATCACAGATTCATTACAATATCATTTAATTAATTTTAAAAGATGATGGGCTTGAATTTTGTATATTGCTGCCATACCACTCTTTACTAGTATATACCTTTAGAGTTACTTCTTCCAAAACTTGTAATAAGAGTCACTGTAAAAGTTAACTTTTTGACAATAACATTTTGAAAAGTTGCATTATTCAAAAAGCATGCACTTGAATGTTCAGAATAAGTCCATCCATTAGAATCACTTTAAATAAATAAATAAACAAACATGCAAAATTAAATATTTTTCTAGAAAATTATTTTTAATTAGCTTAAAAATATCAAAATATATATTTAAGAATTTTTTTATTTATATATTATTTTTTATTTACTATTATGAGGAAATCAATGAGGAAGTAGAAGTTGATTAGGGCTAAAATGGAGCTTTTAGGGACATAAGAAAAACAAAAAGGGGGAAACCCTTTATGGTCATTTTCTTCTTGGAACATGGCCCTAAACTGTTAGCTGGCAGGACCCTTCTCTTTTGTCTACCATTCCATTTAAATACATAAATTATACACTAACTTATAGGGATTAATTTAATTTGTGATTTACTTTTTCTTCCTAGAAAAAAATTATCTTATCCTAATTATTTAAGAGTTTATGTTTAATAGATAGTTGGTTCTGATAATTTGAATTCTAACCTGAAATTTTTTAAAGATTGATTCTTAATTGTTTGAGTTATTTTCATATTGTCTTATTAGTTTTTGGACTTTTTATTGACAAATTAAATCTATGAAACTCAAACAATTAAGAATCTATCTTTAAAAAAATATATTGTGATTTGATTTTATATGAGTTTGAATACCCTACACATTTTAATAATATATTTTTGTTGTTTCAAAATATATATTTAATTATAAGTTAACTTTGACACTATCAACTTTGAGTAAGTAAATATTTTTCAATAAAAATTTAATTGTTTCAAGAATGAGAAATTATTGAACAATTAATATCCATAATATAAATTCTAAAAATAGTATTAAAAGAGAGTTTAATATTATTTCATTTGCCTTAACATGATTCTTTACCTATGTATATTATTTTATTGTAAAGTATATATAATATTATGTATAACATACATAAAATATACTATAGTATATGATATGTTAATTTATTCATTTGACAGAGAGACCTCCATTCTTTGTTCTTTATTCTCTCTCTCTCTCTCTCTCTCTCTCTCTCTCTTATAGCTTCTGCAAATAGTTTACCCCACAAACTTCCAAACAAAAAGAATTAATAGAAAGTGAGATTTGCAAGAATTAAAGGAACCTCTCAAATACCAAACTCAACCCTTTATAATCTATAGTTCATCATATTTATGTGGCTACCATGTTACTATTAATATCGCTTCTCTTTGTTTTTCATCATCATCATCATCATCATCATGTCAAATTTCTCTTATTCACAATATAAATTCAATATTCAAAACCCCTTTTTCTCTTCTTCTTCTTCTTCTTGTTATTTCATCATCATCTTCATCATCATCATCCATGGCTTGTTTTGAGATTTGTTCATCATGACCATGGTTCCTTCTCAAACCAACAAAACTAATGGTGATTATGTTTTCTACAACAATACAACAAGTGATATGAACCACTTTCAATTTGTTGAAGATTACAACAACTACAATAATAATTGTTTAAGATCTGAATTTTTGTTCAAGCACATGGCTGAACAAGAGGAATCCTTTTCAAGACTCAACACTCGTCATAATAACGAACCTGAACCTGAACCCGAACCTGAACCTGAACCCGAATTCGAGCTAGAAACTATTTCTACCTCGAAGGAAAACGAAGAACAACAAGAATCAAACAACAACAATAACACCAACAACTGGCTTCAATTAAGCATAGGTAACACTGTCGTGACAACCACAACTACAAAACACGACGCTGATCACACTCAAGCTCCAGCAAATTTGCTGGAGCTTGAGTTGTTACCAACGAATTGGACTCCATCACGCCCTGATTTAGAGCAACCTTCCAGAGGTTGCTCTATGTTTTTCGAACAAACAACACCATCTTCTTCTTCATCATCCGTGTCCATATCCATGTCCATGCCCGCCGGTCCAACATATACTCATCATCATCAACAACAACAACAACAACAACATCTAGTTCCACATAACTGGTCATTTGGTCCATTACTACCACATTCTACATCTTATATTCCATCTTCTTCTTCTTTTTCTTCGTCGCAATCTTTAAGACCTTCTTTAGGACCTAATTATTATACTCAAGCTCAATATCATCATGCACCACCTTTTCATTTTCCTTCATCTTCTTCTTCTGGATTTGATCAATTTGATATTGCTGGACCTAGCTCATCATCTCATCTCACTTTTCGCGTCGTCGATCCTCCTCGTCGACCTCATTCCGGAATATGGTTCATGCTACAAGCCTCACAAAATCAGTAAGCTAATTCAAATTCTTCATTCATTTTTCCTTCTTGCAAAATATTTATTTATTTTCTCATAAATTAATAGTTTTTATTTATTTATTTATTTGTAATAATGCAGATTGAAAGAACCATTTTTGCCTCAAATACCTAAGAACTATCTTAGAATCAAGTAAGTATTCATCAAATTTTTTTCTTTAATTTCTTAGCTAGATTTTTTTTTGAAGTCTTGTAAGTGTATATATAATCAATGTTGTTCAATATTTAAATTTTGACTTTTGAAAAAAAAAATTATTCAGAGATGGAAGAATGACAGTTAGGTTGCTCATGAAGTATCTTGTTAACAAACTCAAATTGGATAGCGAATCAGAGGTACTTAATTCATAACTAATCTTAATTATGTGTTAATTAATTAATATACATAATGTGTTTTATTTTCTTGCTAATATTAGTATTTATTTTATTCATTAACCTAAATTCTGATCCCTCCCTTATTAGTAATCTATATATGATATGGATAAGTCATTTTGGAAAGAAAAAAAGTTATTAAGGAGAAACAACAACAATAACAATATGTTGTTGGTAGGAAGTGCTTTTCTAAGAAGTCATTTTCCATTTTGTTTTATTTGAGTTCCAAACTCAAATGAATGTGTGTTCAACTTAACAAATATATTATGTGACTTTCATATAGGGTTTTATGTTTTGTGTATTAAGTTTGGTGGAAGTGGAAATTTTTAGGTATTATCAAGTTAGGTGTAAGGTAACTATTCAAAAGGAAAATCTTATAAGTTAAAATATATAATAATATATATAATATATAAAATATTGAATATAAAGTTAAGAGAAAATGTAATAAAAAAATATAAAGACTTAACATAAGAAGCTATTTTTCTACAATATGTATTCTAAGAATATAGTGCATGATTTAATTGAAAGCTAATGATTTGAAGTATATATGTGGAAATAATATTGTTGTATTTGCATAGGTTGGTGATTTTTTTGTGTACTTTGCTTTTAGATAAAATTGATGATGATTTTTATGTGCACGAGGCCATGCATTGAGTGAGATTATTATGCATTAGAGAAATTATTGTGTGTCCACCATGAATGAAACTTGAAAAACTTCATGCATACACTTCATCATAGAGTTTCACCACTACTACTTGTTGCCTCATAATTACTTAATAAAAGGTTTGAATCCATATACAAGAAATGAATTAAGCATCATGTGTATTTGGACCTTAGTTATAATAATCATGCATGCCCTTAAGATTGTTTCTAGGTGAATCTAAAGATGACCTAGAAAAAATACCTATGGTACAATGATTAGATGTTAAAACTTATCAATTTTATTTTTAGATGATATCATAGATTTTGCTTGTCTTCTAATTAAATACTAGTGTGTCTTAGGATTTAGTTTAAATCTGATTCAAACTTATAAATTTGCTTCTAATTTCTTTTAAATAAATATGAATTTTGTTTATAAAAAACATTTTATTTTTAAATTTATTAAATAATTAATATATCTGATTTTTACATTAATTATTTTATTAACATAAAAAATATTTTTAATAAAAAAATAAGGGAGTATTTTTATAGGAATTAGAAATTGTTTCAAAAGTTTAATCTTTACTAATTTTAGAAATAAGTATTTTTGGCAAAAAAAAAAAACTAAAGTCAAGGAAAATATGTCTACAAATAAAATAATTGTCATAACATTATTATTATTATTATTATTATTATTATTATTATTATTATTATTTATAGACAATTATATATAATAAAAAATTAAATAGAAAATAGTATATATATATATATATATATATATATATATATATATATATATATATATATATATATATATATATATATATATATATATATATATATATATATATATATATATATATATATATATATATAACTCAAATAAATTATAAAATTAAGAGAACATAAACAATAAAGACTAGGGTTGTGAGATAAAACAATAAATATATTTTATTAATATTTCCTCAATGGGAATCAAAAGAATAGTGTGAATTGTTAATTTGAAATTGTTGTCCACTATACGTTAATGGTTTGCATTACCTACCAAACAATGTCTAAATAAATATGATATTAGGTTGCAGGACACATGCAATAGACATTCTATTATAATTTCATGCAAGTTACCCTTATGTCAACCCTTTCTAGTACTTTTGATTTGATTTTCATTCCAAATATTCCTTATTTTAATACAATATTCTTCCCCTTACAACTCATGCTTTTAAGATCAGATTAAGACTCTACAACATCTTTATAATGATGATAATTAGTATAATTAATTTGAGTTGTTCTATAGTTAGAATGTGTAACGCACTCAACATTCTCCTATGTAGCTGCATGCATGTTTTTGTTTGATGTTAAGATGTAGTCAACCTAAGACTAGTTGGTTTTTATAAACCAAATCAATGCTCATAATATGAATATAGCTTGGTGGTTGGGAGGTTTCATGCTGCCCAAAATGGCCAATCTTATACATAGTTGACTTATGATTAGTTTGGTACTAATTAAACATCCAATAATTTGAGGGACAAATATGTGGATTTTCGCTTATCCAAAAAAAAAGTATGTGGATTTTCTATAAGTTTTATTTCTTTCACTTTAGACCAAACATCGAAGAAGAGTTAGCATGCAAAGAGAATTTTTGAATTTGGTATACGTACGGGGTCACAATCAATTATTTCGAGGATCTTAGATGATTGGGTAGTTTAACTGATTTGAATTAATAGTTAAAGAAGTTGAAAGATTAGGGTTAAAATTACAACGAATGTAAAAAATCAATTAACAATTACTAATTATTAATATTATCTATAAATAAAATATTATTGAGGATTTGATGATTGATAGATTAGTTGTTATAGAAGAAAGGGAATGTTGTCATTTAATTAAGATATAAAACCTTTTAGTATTAATAAATTGTTGATTAAATCATAATATTTTTAATGAGATAGTTGGTGTAAGTTGGTCGTGGTGTGATATTAGAAGGTTTCATGGGATTTGTGTTTAAGAAAAATTGAAAGCCCTTAAATGTGCCATAAGAAGTTGGTATGAGTCTTTTGATGAAGATAGTTTAAGAAGTTGGTATGAGTCTTTGATGAAGATAGTTGTTGTTGGGATATTTGATAAGATTGATTCTTCTTGGAAAATGTCACTCTACATAGAATCTCTATAAGCTTTATCTCAAATTAGTGAAGAAATTGGGTATTTCTTAATAATAGGGAAGCATATGGCTTCTTGGATACAAAGACTCAAATGTTGTTGTGAAGAGATAAATGGGGTCTTTGTTGGACAAAAGGTTATGATAGATAATGCATATATTTGTGAGTAATGGATGTTGTTGAAGAGTAAAGAAGGCTTAATTTATCAAAGATTGAGATCAAGACGGTTTAAAAAATATTAGGCTAGATATCTTTTTTGGCCCCTTACATATACAATTGGGTTCATGTTTGTCCCTTATCTTTTAAAACGATCAATTTGATCCTTTATTTACTCAAACGGCGTCATATCAGTCATTTCTGTCAATATTTTTAGAAATAACGTCAAATATTGCACTCGTGGCATCTGAGGTGGCATTTCTTCTTCACCGCCTTCTTCTTCAATGTGCATTCTTTCTGTTTGTATCCCGAAACGAACTCTAAATTGAATAATGGATCCAATTTCATCCATGGATCCTAACACCAAATAACACGTCTTTTTCTTCTTGACCTTTTTTTTTTATCATACTCCTTAGTTTTGCTACAAATTCTTATGCACAAAACCCTAATTTTCTCTACCAAGTTTGCTCAAAAATAGATTCACATCCAACAACACCTACCAAATAAACTTTCAAATCCTCTTATATTCCTTATCTTCCAAAGAAAACCAAAACATCTAATTCTTCGACAACACCCATTCGATTTTCCAAACATTCGATTTTCTTAACAGTTGCAATAACATCTAGATATGTTCTGTCAACTCCCATAAATATGACAATCCGAAAAAGCTTCAACCATTTGTTGTATGAGACGTTGAACAAATCTGCAAATGAACTGGGATCTTCTAGTATGTTACGAAGGAATGCAGAAAGGAAGAGTTTCATAACATAATTATGTTATCAAGTTTGAAATTTACCCATTTACCATTCTTTTACTTTGCCACCAACATCATCTCTGGTTCCATCACTTTAGCAAACTCTATAGGTAAAACCAATCATGTGTTTGTTTTCGCTTGTGCTTATTATCTCCAATTTCAAGCTTCAGAGATAAGAGTGAGAAGTTGAGACACTGTTGCCACTGGTCGTGTTTCTTGAATTTGTGGGTTTCTTCCTCCATCTTAGCACACAATTTCCCCGAACCCAAATGCAAACTCATAAAAAGGTCAACAATAGTTGGTGTCATAATCACCTATATTCTTAACCGTATGAAAATACTATGTTTAATATCTTAAGTGAAACAATAAGCATATTCCACCTAACAAGTACTCAAAAAACATGAAATAGCATTAAGAGTACCCTTCTTCTAAATACGTTAAATGTCATAGAAAATTTATACTAAATATGTTTCTAGGAAAAAAAACGTTAATGTTGGAGGGTCCCAACTCTTCTACACTCTAGCTAGAGCCCTAACCACCTAATATAGTTTAAAGCTTTTATCTGGAGCAACTGTAACAAGAGTTAAATATGTATAGAGTAACCACCTTTAAATGCATGTTTTCATTACCAAGAGTTTTCCTCATTAGACCAAACTTCCCCCTAATAAGTTCTTAACCATGGAAGCCAAAAGGTCATCCAACCAAACAAAAGGCTTATGTCTCCACCTAAAATTCAGAACTCAATCACTATACACCCATTGTCCCATTTGACCCATAAGTAATAGTGTTGATTTGAGACTAAACAACCTCTAATGACTATCAATAAGAGGTATAATATATACCTAAATCCTTTCCAACCACCTTAACCACTTCTAAATAAATCAACATTTTCCCTAAAAGTCATTTTTCATAGAGAAGATGTCCCCTTAAAACCATCTATGAGACCTCGAAGATGAGACATGCCCTATGAGAGCCAAAACTAACTAGAAGGATTCCCCTTCATAGAGAATGACATGTTACAATGAATATTTAACGATATTTACCTATAAAAAAAGAAAATTATCATTGTCATGTTTCACACACCAAGGTCATCATTCCTCTTAAGCTTATACACATCTTCCTACATATGTCATCTTGGAGCCTTCTTTGAAGCCACCATAAAGGAACCACATTTGCATCTGAACAACCGACTCTAGACTTTAACGAACATTCTCCTAAATGAAAGATATAAAATAGATATTACACTCAACATATAATTAATCAGAATCATCTGACCATTGATAAACATATTACTTCATGATGAAGTAAGTCTATTATAAATAAGTCTGATAAGAGACTCCCTAATGGACAATCTCTTGTAATTGGCCTCAACTGAATTAAAACATCATTTACATATTTCATGTGAGAGACTGACAAATTGAAATTCTCTATTTTCAAACTTTGATATTTATTAAAAGTGGTTGTGTTTTCCGTAAGACCTTCTAAACCTTCTCCCACTAATAGGAAAAATAATGTGTGCGGAGAGATTACCCTACTTAAGGTTCATGTGAATATTAATATATTTTCATTCGACTTTATTTAAGAAAAAATTTCAAAAAACACAAGGTCGAATCGACACCCTCGATTTCTCACAAAATCCAAATTTTCAAAATGTATAATCATTTTAAATATTAAAAGACCACGTGTTAAGTTAACCACGATTTATGTGTGACAAAAAATAATATTCTGAGGAAAATTATAACCGTGGTTTGAAATAGTTGAAATAAAGCGATCAAAAATTCAAATTTTGAAATATAAGAATTGAAGTAATTTTATTTATAAAAAATAAAACACACAAACATTAGGATAGATGTTTTGAAATATAAGAATCGAAGTAATTTTATTTATAAAAAATAAAACACAAACATTAGGATAGATGTTTAGAAATCTTCACAAGAGTTGAAAAGAATGACACAAACTATTTTTCTTTGCAATAATATAAACAAGAAATCATTAATCCAAAAAAGCAATATTGTTTTTCAAGGTGGAATAGAAGAATTGTACCACACTTTATTTCTTCACCTTTCCTAATTGCTTTAATAATTTATAAAGAATGCATTGACTTTAAGATATGTCTAATGTTGTTAATTTAAGTAAACCATGATATTCTAGGGCTTTGAAAATCACACGTGGACATGTCATTCTCACCACTCAAAACCTATCTGCATGCCCTCTCCTTCTCGTCATGCTAAGGCCAAACCCATTTTATTATGTAGGCCCTTTTTCTCCTTTTGGTTTAAAAGGCTCCATTGATTTTTCAAGTGGTGCACTCTCTTATAAATGGAGCCAAAAGAAATTACTACATCATGTATAGCATCGTCCACCTACCATAGTAGGTGGTCTCTAATAAGAACAAAAACTTTAATGCCATTCAAAGTATCATAGGTGTAACTATATCTATACGTGTATATTATGAAAATATATCGGATCAAATACATTAATTATTCAATGAAACTAAAAAGTCAATTTTTTCTCTTATAAATTTTAATTTCTCTGATAAATATTTAAGAAATGGCATGAACATAGCTTGTTTTCTTTTTAATGTTTGAGATGACATATAGAATTGTAAGCTATTTATAGTTGATGATGTAAAATCAAAAGTGCTATAATTTCATGTTGTAATGTTGACGCTCGCATGCATTAGGGTTTCGGTGGCGCAACGTGATAGAGACTTGCATTATGACTTTGAAAGTTTAGTAATACAAAACCATTATTAGGTCCCTTCAAAGGAACAAACCAAAGTAAAATCAATTTAACTTTTTTATTATTTTTATCAAACTTGTGTATATGCTTAGTATATTAACAAATCATTTTCTAGATGAGTGGATTTCGTTTTTTTTTTTTTAATTATTGTGTTTCATTATATTTCACTTAAACTTATTCCTCGCCGTACTTCATGGATCCTACCTTGCATAATATAATATTACGACATATCCTATCGTATTATTGCGTTTGGATTTTCATTTTCTTAAAATAGTATTTGGATTATATATATACCCGATATAAATATAGCGCACACGCACGCACACGCGCGCGCATATATATATATATATATATATATATATATATATATATATATATATATATATATATATATATATATATATATATATATATATATATATATATATATATATATATATATATATATAAAAGTTGATTTTATAAAATAATAAATTAATAATACATATTTATAATAGTAATAATTTGAATATTCGTCTAAATTCACTTTGAGTTTGACGGAAAAATCAACGTATTCTGATTTGAGCTTGAGTTTTCTTCAATAAAGTAATATCGATATCTGAGTTATTAATAATTCAGAATATTTAATTTTAATAATTTAAAATTTTAGTTATTTGACTAATACTTGATATTTAATTTATATTTTGTTATTTGAATTTCTTAAAAATTATTTAAATTTATTATTTTTCGTATTTGTTAGAGTTCAAAATATATTATGAATTAGAAGATATAAACTATTTTAGCTTAAAAATTATTTTCATGTAGGGATAAATCGGAGCAGAGATAAAAAAAAAATAGATTTTGAGTTCATTTATCTATTAATATTTGATTGAATATTTAGCTAGTAGTAATTAAATTTGAGCACTGAGAAGGTAAAATTTGTCTCTCTGTCTATTGTCATTGTCATGCTTATACATATTTATGCAATTCATGATTTGAATCTTGATGATAATATTTAACCTAATAATATCGATTTTTATTGTTTGAACAAGAATTCACATACGAATATTGAAGATTGTAATAGTAGTAGTAGGAGTATATTACTAGTCTCATGGAAATAGTAATAGTAATAGTAGGAGTATATTTGATGGAAAAGAAAAATGAAAGTCTAAGGGGCAATGATTATGGCTTAGGAAGAAAGTCTAAATGGGACCCTTCCCCTCCCCATAATGATTAAAGATAGGGCAGTTTTTAAGATGGTGGGTTGGGTGGCCAAATATAGCGTGCATGCTTTAAGATTTAGGAATCAAACTTTTCATTTCCCCTCAATTCCAAAACTACAAACCAAAGTGGATTTATGAATCAATCTTATGCGTAAAGTTCAAGTTTACAAAGATCTCATCTTTTCTTTTCTATCCTAGCTAGGTCCATTTCTACGTAATCTTCTTACTCAGCATGACTTCATCATATTTATAATTAGTTTAATCATCAATAATTATGTTACAAAAAAAATTATAATGATTTGCAGATAGAGATAACATGCAAAGGACAACAACTTTTACCTTTCTTGACGTTGCAACATGTGAGGGATAATATTTGGACTCCAAGAGACACAACAACAACAACAACAAGACCTTTGCTTTCAGATTCCTCAACAACAGATCATGTAATGGTGCTTCATTACTCTAGAAGCATTTCTTGAAATAAGCACTTAAATTATCCATCTAAACTATTTTTTTTTTTTAGTTTTCAAAATTTTCTATTTTAATGAGTTTTGGTTTTTATTTATTTTTATTTTATTTTGATATGGCATTGGCGTATGATGAGAATTTAATTACCCTAAGACAGTGTTTATTTATTCCATTACTGTTTTGGGGTGAGGGCATTATTGTCCAAAATTGTATGTTCATGTTAGGTGAGGTGAGTGAGAAGTTTGCCATCAATTGTATTATTAAGCACAAAACTCAATCTAATTTTATATACTAACACATTTATTTTCTTTATTTATTTATTGTTATTCTCATTATTATTTTATTTTTGAACAATAAGTATATGTAAGTAATGTCATGTGATTTTTCATTAATAAATGGATGTATTGAATAAGGGTATAATTTCTCTCTAGCTAGTTAACTAAATAATTCATGTAAGAGAGAAAAATTAAAAAAAAAATAATAATAATAATAATACTTTATCCGTTCTACGATAAATAATTCATTTAAAATAAAAGAATATCTTAAAATAAATTATCTATATTATAAAGGTAGTAAAAACAATATTCTCTCTCATTTATTTTTATTTTTTTAATATTAATATTTGATTTAGTTTAGATTTTTCTCTCTTAATTGAACAATCTATTAACCTAAGTGTAAGGTACTATTGAATAATACAAGCTTTTTAGTTGGACTCAGTTTAGTCGATACTATTTAATAATACCTTTTATTTTATTTAATTTTTAAATTTTAAGTATTTATAACTTATTTGTATTAATAAAAAAATTGTTGATTTATAAAGGATTAAATATGTTTTTAGTCCCTATAAAAAAATGATATATTTTGATTATGCATGCAGTTTTAATCTTTGTTATTTTCTAAAATTTTGAAAACTATTTAATTACCGCTAAAGTTTTAAATTTTAGAATAATATTTTTCATATTTGTTCAAATTACTATAAAATGTTCCTTTATCAAATTATATAATTTGTTTTTTAAAATGAGAAGAATTAAATATGAATTTTTTAAATTTCAAAAGATAATGATAAAAGTTATGAAAATCTCGAGTTATAAATCAAATTTTGAGTTCTTTTTTTTTTTAAGAAACTTTTTATAACGTTCTAAACATATGTACAAAATAATCATTCAAAAATACACATTAGTTTAACAGTAAGGACTAAAATTATGTGCATAATTATTTTGTATGGACTAAAACACGCTATTTTTTGTATAGGGATCAAAAATAGAATTTGGTAATTTTATAGGGAACAAAAACATATTAACCCATTTATAAATTATTAAAAATTTATTTACATTAATACATAAATTAAAATAAATATTATTGTCAATGATTAATTTATATCAATAATTTATATTCATTTAAATCATATCACCTTTTTAAATAAACAACTTTGTATTCAAATGAGTGTATTAGGGGTACTCTTGATGGAAAAACTCCAATTTTGAAATTAATTGAGCCAATTTGGATGAACAAGAATCAATTTTTCTTATTGATCACACCTCTTGTTCTTCACCCTTCACTCAGGTGAAACAACCATTTTTTGTTGAAAAATATATGATTCTACACTACACAAAGAATTGAAAGAAGAAAACAATGCAATTGAAAGTGAGAGAAAAGAGAAATTCTAGAGGAAGAAAAAGAATGTAATGTTATGCAAACTGCACTCTAAGTGTTTGGTAATGTGTGTTAATCACAACTATAATTTAAGAAACTACACAATAATTTCTTACACTTGATACAAATGAAATAGAGCTCCTCTTTATTAATATATGAGATTACTTGCACTCCAAGTAATCACAAAATAACTAACTCAACTAAAACTAGGCTTAGTTAACTATTTCGATTATGTTATCTTCTTTGACAATAACATGCTTTGATTCGATGCTTCGATGGGATATATTTGAATTTCCGTCAAATATAACAAATATAAACTCTATTCGACACAGATTAATTTCGACACTCGTCGAATACAAACACGTTATTTCGACTTCGACACAAAGAATTACATATTTAACACACCACTTAATTCATTGTGTCTAAGCTATCTACATTCATCATTGTTCATAATCTCTTGAACAATTTGACATGCACAACCTTCATCATTATATCTGCAATTTGATTCTCTTATCTGCAATACATGATCAACTTTCCATTTGCTACTTGCTTACTCAGGTAATAGAACCTCATTTTGATGTTTTTGCTTCTTCTGTGTGCTATTGGATTCTTTTCCAGATTGATAGCCAACTTGTTGACGATCTTCATGGTCATTGCTCCATGATTCTTTCCTTGTAATATCTTCGATTAGATTCATCATTCATGTTGCTTAGCATGCATATAGATAAGTTTCTATGTATTCAGTATCACATGATGATAAAGCTACCATTGTTTCCTTTCTTGAACTCCATGTGACTGGCTCACCACCTAACATGAACACATATCCTGGTGTCGATTTTCCATCTTCAACATCACCACACCAACTAAAGCTAATGTAGCCCACAAACTTAACTTTTTTCATTCATCAACTGAAGGAAACAAGGTATCATAGTCGAGTGTTCCTTTGAGATACCTTAGTATCCTCTTGGTGTTTTTAGATGGGATACATTTGGATTCTGCATGAATCTCCTGACCATGCCTACACAATATTAAATATGGTCTTGTGTGACACGAGTATCGAAATGATCTAATGAGTCTTTAATATTTTGTTGGATTGACATCATTTTCAGTAAAATATTTTGTTAGTTGAAATTGGTCTCAACTGGAGTCGAAGTTTGGTTGCAATCTTGCATCTCAAATCTCTTGAGTATTTCTTCTGCATATCTTCTTTGGGGAATCACCAGGCTTCTACTACTCTTGTAGAAATCAATACCAAGGACGTATGAGAGATTTCTCAAGTATAACATTTCAACTCCTTACTTAAGTCATGTTTGAAGTCTTCGATCTCATTCTCGAAACTAACAGTTATCAACAGATCGTCGACATAAAGACATAATATAAGAAACTTACTCATTCATCTTCTGACATACACACGATTCTCCGTCATTGACTTTACACTGGCATATGGTTGTTTATATTGGAACTTTTTTAGGTTTATATTGAAAAAATGGGATTTGGTTAGAGATGGATGTAGTGGCTGGAAGTTGGAGTTTTTACTTGTAATATATAAATACTAGTTAATGGTATTTAAACTGAGGAGTTCTTAGTTAAAATAGGGCTAAGACAGGGATAGCTAGTGTTTCCATACTTATTCTCCATAGTAGTTGAAGGGTGTCGCTTGTAACACGGTGGGAGAACTGACTTTAGTTATGTTGCGGATAGCAAGAGTCGCCACCGACTTTTATTTTATCCAAAGGAAAGGCATAAAAGAACAGGAAAGACCTTTTAAAAGATTTTTGGGTCCGGGGGGTAGGTTATGTAAAGGGAAGGTATTAGCACCCTTTACATCCATGGTTATCCATGGGCTCTTAGTTACTTAGCTCACTTTAAAATGTTTTTGAAAATGTGAAGTGTGTGAATAAAAATTTTCATAAGAGTTTGATAATGATCCATGTACGGATGCGTAAAAAACTTGTGTTTGAAAATTGTTTGAAATTTGTGAAGTGTTTGAAATTTGTTTTGAAATAGTGAGCAAGTAACTATGAGAAACCTACCCTAAAGTTTAAGTCTTTTCTGTTCTTTATCCTTTAAATGGTAAGACTATCCCTATTATTAAGGAATAGGTAGTCATTACCTTGGATGTGAGGGACAAGTGAGGGACATCTGTTTAATGAAGGGAACTGTAGGGTGTATTAAGCATTTTGGAGGGACTGTCATCATTATTCGAAAGGGACAAGATCATGTTGAAAGGCAACCATGAAGGGACTTGATCTTTGATTATGAAGGGACTAGATGACTTTACTTTTAAGGGACTTTGCTTTATACACCCTACTTGACCTTTTTGAATAGGCAACATTGAGAGGCAACCCTAGAAAGTGAGATGGCGATCAAAGATCGACTTACGTGTGTGAGTGTTTAATTTTATATTTATCTTATAATTTAAATGATCTAAATTTAATTTTTAAATAGCATACATGTTACACTCCCTATTTTTACTAACCATAACATGAAAATTAAATAATTTAAATATTACAGAAAATTACACCAAGGAGCAATTACATAATAATAAAAATAATTGAAATAAATAGCAAAAATAAATAAATAAGTAAATAAGCAAAATATAAATAATAAGTAAAATAAATAAACAATTTAATTGGGTTAGTAATAATAATTAAAAATAAATAAGGTTAGTAATAAACATGATTAGTAATAATAATAATTAAAATAAATGGGGTTAGCAAAATATTATAAGAACATAATTAAAATAATAAGCAAAAAGAATAATATAGTAATTAAAAAAAATTAGATTTTAATATGGACAATTATAAAAGAAAATATGAACAATTAAGTAATTATTATAACATTTTGAATTATATACAAATTATTAAATTATTTTTAAATATATATTTAAAAATTATAAAATTTAGATTGTAAACAAATTAAAGAAATATTTACATATTATAAAAAAAATAGAATTAATATTAATTGTATTTACAAAAATTAATTATATTAAATAAAATATATAGATGATAATTATATTTACAAAAATTAGAAAATAAAATTAGGTTTAGAAACAAATAAATTTGGGTTTGTTTTATTTACAAAATTAATTTAATATATATATTATAATCTAAATACATGAAATAAAATAAATAAAAAAAACTAATTTTTGAATTAAGAAAAATAATTTTAGAATTTAGAAAAAATATAGTATATACATATGTTTTATTTTGGAATTATTTAGATATATAATATATATATATATATATATATATATATATATATATATATATATATATATATATATATATATATATATATATATATAATTATTTCTAATTAATCAAAACAAATAAAAAAATAAAAAAAATGGTTGGAACTCACCTGGCTGGGGTTTGAACCCAGGCCATTCTGTTTACCAGCAACAAAATCTACCACCAAGCCACCATGCGCGCAAGTAGTAAGAGAGGGAGTGGAATTGGTTTTGTTCTTTGTCATGAAAAATCCAGAAAAATAAAAGAAACAAAAGGTCTGGGGGATTCGAACCCAGGACCTTACACACAAACACACAAGTACATGACCAATCCTGCTGGGTGAGCGCATCTGTTAACAAACCAACAACAATTGATAATATATTATGATAGCTTAATACCTGGAAAAAGAAATAAAAAAGAACTGAAGCCAGGGTTCGAACCCCTGCCCTTTGCTTCATGCCTGCGCCTCATTACCAACTGATCCACATGACATTTGTGATAATATAACAGAAACATAATATAATAAAATAAATCCTTTATTTGAATTTGACTTTCGCGCCAGTCAACTTCTTCTTCTACCTCATGACCTTCGCATTTACCTGCGAATTTCTCCACGAATTTTCCTGCGTATTTGGAATTGCAGCAACACTTACGAAATTCAATAACCAACAAAACCATACAATTTCATAAAATTAAACCTATCAATATGATCCAGACATTCATGCGAATCATTCTATGGTTTTAGAATCCATTTATATTCCATAAATCAGAAAACCCTAATCCTTGGTCCAAACCCTAATAATGGTGTTTCACGGGTTATTCATGATTTCTTTGATTTCTTTGCCCAGAAACGTTCTACACATCATCACAAATAAGATTAGACAAACAAAATTCATTAAAGTGCAGTGAATTAGTGAAATCGAAAATTTGATATTCAAGAACAAATATGATTCGGTTAGCATGATATGGAGTGCTTGGGATGCATATGAGTATTGGTTTTCACTCAATGGTGTTCAGTGATCATGGCTATGTGCTTCAAATACCTTCAAATGTCCTGGAAATTCAAAACCGAATGCAAGCTTTGGAGAGGTTTTTTGGTTTATGAAACTTACTCTTGAGGCTGTCAAAATTCGTGTCTTGCATTAGGTTTGTGTTAAGTACTTATAGGATGATGTATTAGGTCAGAAAAATTGCTCATTTGTGTGGAAGGTTTGATCTAAAAAGATTCAAAAAGATGGCCTTTGAAAATCAAATTTTCTTGCATAAACACTTGCTATTTTGGTATGATTCTCATTACTCTTGTATCAATCAAGTCTCAATATAATTTAAGACCTTCTAGAAACCAAATCAAATTTATTTTTCATTATTTTATATTTTATTTGAATTTAAAATGATTTTTTAATATAAAAATCATAATAAATAAAAACAAAATGAATAAAATTATGAATAATTCAATTTAATTTCGTGCAAGATGTTTTGAAGTGGATTGGGTCATTATTTGGCAAGCCCATTTGGAAAAAATTGGATTTAGACCTCCTTTTTCTTCATGAACCAACCCAAAATTTCTCAACTTTGCAAGGGCACATATCCTTCAATTTTAATGGTATGAGGGTGTTCTTGGACATTTTGGAAAGCTTGAAGAGTCCTATAACCAACCCCACTGGTTTCATGTCCATATCATTTACCAATCTCAAGTTATGCCCTTTTGAAGTTGTTGACATTTTGTTGACTTTCAAAAGGACCTATAATGTCTTAGCTCATAACTTCCAAATGAAGCATTTTTGGGCTTGGCTTGTGAGACACAAAGTTGTAGAGAATTCAATT
The DNA here is from genome assembly GCA_963966055.1 of Lathyrus aphaca. Taxonomy (NCBI): domain Eukaryota; kingdom Viridiplantae; phylum Streptophyta; class Magnoliopsida; order Fabales; family Fabaceae; genus Lathyrus; species Lathyrus aphaca. The sequence continues at coordinate 491,913,522 of OZ014525.1, read as the reverse complement.
TCCTTCAAAATTAGCTTTGGATGGAGACTTGGTGATGAAGTATGTGAAAGTTATGGCTGGTCAAAGTTCAGTTGACTTTTACTGAGAAAACCCTAATTTAGAAACTCCTGATTCTTGATGATCTGAAATCTCCTTGATGAATCATGATCAACCCTTGATCAAATGATGAATTTTACTTCATATACTTGATGTTGGCAAAAAAATCATGAAGTTTGACTTTGGTTTGACCACAGTTGACCTCAGTTTGACTTTTTAACTGCTTTGACTGATTTTGACCTATCTGATCATCTGACTGAGCAAACTTTTGAGAAAAGTCTTGAAACTTGTCATGGGGGTTCTTACACTCATATAAGATGTTATGAAGCTCACTTGAAGTCTTGGAAGTTGATTTAGCCTGATTAAAGTCAAAACCCTAGTTTTGTATACACTGCTTAGGAGGTGCATTGTCTGAGGGAATTGTCAACTCTTCTGACCAATTGTGAACTTTGTGAACTTTGTGAACCATCATAAAATGTCTTGTGAACCTAATGGGAGGTATTGTGAACCTTGTGAACCTTGTGAACTTCATAAAGTGACTTGTAGACTTCATGAACCTCATGAAAGGTCTTGAAAGCATTGGGGATCTTGTGAACCTTGTGAATTTCATAAAGTGACTTGTAAACTTCATGATCTTCATGAAAGGTCTTGAAAGCATTGTGAATCTTGTGAACCTTGTGAACTTCATAAAGTGACTTGTAGACTTCATGATCTTCATGAAAGGTCTTGAAAGCATTGGGGATCTTGTGAACCTTGTGAATTTCATAAAGTGACTTGTAAACTTCATGATCTTCATGAAAGGTCTTGAAAGCATTGTGAATCTTGTGAACCTTGTGAACTTCATAAAGTGACTTGTAGACTTCATGATCTTCATGAAAGGTCTTGAAAGCATTGTGAATCTTGTGAACCTTGTGAACTTCATAAAGTGACTTGTAAACTTCATGAACCTCATGAAAGGTCTTGTAAGTGTTAGGAATCTTGTGAAACTTGTGAACCTTCTTAGCACACAAAGTCTTGTATTGTGAGGGCAAATTTTGGGGTGCAACAGCTGCCCCTGTTCAATTTTCTGAAACCTGAGGGGTTAGATTGGTATATTTGCCAGTCGTGACCTGGAAGGTTGAAGGGGATTGAACACAAAAGCCCAAAAATTTGCACTCACCAGTGCATAGAGTGATATAGATGGCTAGTTGAATATGCTTGAGTGAGCTTAAAGATGCCACTTGGAGAAAAAGTTCTTCAGATGCATTTCTTGGAGGATAAAGCAGTCCAGAATATGAAGGTATAATGATAGTTTTCAGGAGGATAAAGCAGCCCTGAGGTAGTAATATGCTTTCAAGAGGATAAAGCAATCCTGAGGTACAAGAAGCTGTCAGGAGGATAAAGCAATCCTGAGGTAATAATAATCTTTCAGGAGGATGAAGTAATCCTGAGGTAATGATGAGCTATCAGGAGGATGAAGCAATCCTGAGGTAATAGTATGCTTTCAGGAGGATAAAGCAGTCCTGATGAGATAATAAACTTTCAGGAGGATAAAGCAATCCTGATGTAATAGTAGGCTTTCAGGAGGATAAAGCAATCCTGATGGATGATATGCTTTCAGGAGGATGAAGCAATCCTGAGGGACAAGAAGCTTTCAGGAGGATAAAGCAATCCTGAGGGATGATAACTTTCAGGAGGATAAAGCAATCCTGGAATAATAGTATGCTTTCAGGAGGATAAAGCAGTCCTGATATGATAATAAGCTTTCAGGAGGATAAAGCAATCCTGAGATATTGATAATAGCTATCAGGAGGATGAAGCAGCCCTGAGGTAATAATATGATTTCAGGAGGATAAAGCAGTCCTGATGAGATAATAAGCTTTCAGGAGGATAAAGCAATCCTGATGTGGTGATGCTTTCAGGAGGATGAAGCAATCCTGATGTACTAAAAGTTTTCAGGAGGATAAAGCAATCCTGATGGATGATATGCTTTCAGGAGGATGAAGCAATCCTGAGGGACAGGAAGCTTTCAGGAGGATAAAGCAATCCTGAGGGATGATAACTTTCAGGAGGATAAAGCAGTCCTGATAATCATAAGTCTGTTTGCTGGATAATTAACCTGAAAACAAGGTAGCATTCTGTATGATAGTATTAGCTTATATATTATGTATGCATGTATGATATGATGCATTTAAGTGATGTATTATATATCTATAGATATGTATGTTATGGTATGATGTAAATGATGTATGTATGATATGATGCTGCCTGAAGCGTCCGGATATCTTCGTATAGCAACTGCTGGCCAGGGAAAATAAATCCCGATTTGTTGCTGAAGAATATGAGGAACTTGTTCCGGTATTGTTTGATAATAAGGTATACATGACCTCCTGTCTGCTGGGGATAGCAAGGTATATATAACCTCCCGTCTGCTGGGGATAGCAAGGTATATATAACCTCCCGTCTACTGGGGATAGCAAGGTATATATAACCTCCCGTTTTCGTTTGATAGTAGGGTAGATACAACATCCCGTCTTCGTTCGTCGTACCCTTATTGGAAAGTAAATTCCCGAATATCCGTATGAGGATAAAAGAGATGGATATAAATTCCAGGGGAGATGTGACTTTATGAAGATGGATTTGTCCTACTGAGGGTTTGGTAGCTGTTTTGTTAGAGATGAACCGGCGAAGCTTCGTTGAAATCCTTCCCTCGTTCGTCCTTAGTAAATACTATTACTGCATTTTCATGCATTTCTGGTAAACATCAATCATATTAAACATACATGCATTTCTGGTAAACATCAATCATATTCAAAAGCATACATACATTCAAACACAACCAATGGACGTTTCGCTTATGTAAATAGGGTAAAAGTAAATCTGGATTCAAAAGATGGAATTTATTTATATCAAAAAGTGACCCATACATGGGTAAGTTTGTACAAGGAGACATAAACCCTAGTAAGAGGATTTTGTCATAAAATTTTACAAAACAAGGAGAATCAGCTATGTGGGAAACAATCCTATTGAGTTTCAATTCTACTATTGCCATTATCTTCAAGTATCTCATCTTCTGCTGTTGAGACGAAAACGATTGGATTGAGCTTTATATGTTCGAACTTGAGTAAGTAGTACAGCTGGTTGCAGTTTCATGAGTGATCCAAACGAGACATAGTCATACGCTTTAATCCCTAACTTTTGTCGGGATTGCCCTTTCAGGTTTTCAATCCACCGGGATACCCTTTTTTTTGCCCAAGCCGCCTTTTCAGGTTTTCGACTTGCCGGGTGTACATCTTTTTATATATATCCCTAATTTTTGCCCAAAACCCTTTTGGTTTGCCAGGATGCCCTTATTTTTGCCTAGGCCTGTCAACCTAGCGGGTCTCTTTTCATGCGTAGTATTTTTTAACTATGTCTGCGTTTACAGGTTGTGGGAAGTCTTCACCATCCATTGTAGTCAGTATCATGGCACCTCCTGAGAACACTGTCTTGACTACAAATGGTCCTTCATATGCTGGAGTCCACTTGCCCCTAGGATCACCCTGTGGTAATATGATACGCTTGATTACCAAGTCACCAGCCTGATATACTTTTGGCTTAACCTTCTTATTAAAAGCTTTGATCATCCGTTTCTGGTACATCTGGCCATGACAAACTGCTGCTAGCCTCTTCTCATCAATCAAATTTATCTGGTCAAGTCGAGTCTGAATCCACTCATCTTCATCCAAGCCTGCATCCTTCATAATTCTTAAGGAGGGAATCTGAACTTCAATGGGCAGAACTGCTTCCATACCATAGACCAAGGAGAATGGGGTTGCCCCTGTTGAAGTACGTATTGTAGTACGATAACCATGAAGAGCAAATGGTAACATCTCATGCCAATACTTATAAGTAACAGTCATCTTCTGTACAATCTTCTTAATGTTCTTATTAGCAGCTTCAACTGCCCCATTCATCTTTGGGCTGGTTTTATAGACAACATCATGGAAGTGTTCCTAATTACGATTTCGTAGGCGAGTCGGGTAATGCGAATAATTAAAGATTTTTTTTGGTATGGCTAAAGAAACGGGGAAAGTTTGAAACTAAAGAAAATAGCACAAAGATTTGCTCGCTTCATTAACTTACGAATAGAAATACAACGGAATTGAAAATACAACGAAATGGAAAAATGCGAAAAGGGAAAAATGCGGAAATGAAATGAAAGGTACCTCTCCCACACTATATCAGACATTGTCCTCAATGTTGTGATATAAATGCGGTAAAAGTACAGTACAAATGACAAAAACGAAAAACAAACATAAGCAAAACTAAAACTATGGCTGCTGAGGACCGCGGGGTCGGCTTCTGGTGCGGGAGCGTCTGGACGGAGTCGCTTCAGGATCAGAACCGGTGCCGGTAGTCGCAGTGATGTCAATGCGTAGGGCTTCTAGCTCGCTGAAAATTTCGCCAAACTTCTCATTAGTAGCTGCCTGGTTTGTTGCAATAGTGCCGAGTAAAGCATCATACTGCTCCTTCTGCCTTCGCTCCAGTGCGGCGTTCATCTGGTTCTGCCGATGAATCGCACGGAGGACGTCCTCAAGAGTGAAATCCTGTGCAGGAGGCTGTCGGGTAGATGTCGCTGGTATATCCTGGACAGGCTCAGCTGCATCCATAGCGTCCTGCATCTCATCCGCTGGAGGATCTGCCTGATCATCATGAATAGGGGCGTGGTCGGCAGCATCTGGTAAAACAAAGAGCCAGTTGGCTCGGCTGGATGGGTCGATGCGGTCGTGGGACGGCAAAATGATATGGTGAAATATGGTGCCATGGACAACAGGGCTATACCTGACATCCTCTCGCTGCGCAATCAGGTGAGTGGACCTGCAATAACTCTTGGTGAGGAATTCTGCGGCTAGGTAAGGCTGATTTGCGACCAAGTCACCAAGCCCCAACTGAATGGCGAGGGTGGTGACAATGCCGCCTATGAAAAATGGGGTTGATCCTCTATGCGCAATAGCCTGGATGTGATAAAGCATGAACGGGGCAGCGTTGATCAGCTCGTCATTTAGAGCACAATGCAAGAATAGAAGCTCCTTGGAGTTGAGCTTATGGTTACTTTCTCGAGCGAATATGGTGTTGCAAATGACTCGGTGGAAATAGCGGATTGCCGGGTTGTGAATGTGTGTAGCATTGAGGCTTTGGAAGGATGAGGCACGGGTATTGGTTATGTCATGCCATAGAGTGAAAGCGGGTTCACTAAAATTATCGGGCACGCGGAGGTGAGCTTCAGTTCCGTGATCGAAGCCTAGCAACTCGGCTATCCTGTTTTGCGAAAGGTTAAACTCCTGGCCATGCAATCTGAATTTTGCGAAACCGGTGAGCTGACTCTGAGAACCGGCCGGAGTGATGTACTGGAATGAGCTAAGGAACTCCAATGTCAGAAGCTCGAATGTAGGCTGAGGCTGACTGCAAAGATCCCACAGACCGACTTTTTGAAGCAGGCTCGTGACACTGGCAAGCATTCCGAGTTCCCTCAAACAGACAGTGTCGATATAACGTGTAGGTTGCACACCGCGGTTCTGGAATCGGATAAATCTTTCTCTCTGGGTTTCTCCAGCATCACCTTCTCTAAATTGAATGGTATCCATTGCATGCAAGAGGTAGAGTGAAAGATGGAGATTTTTGATGTTTGTGAAAAAATGATAAAATGAGAGAAATAATGATTCGGAATAAATATTGGAAGGTTAGAATGTGATAGGTGTGGTGATAATGGGGGGTTAATGAGTTTAAAGTTGGTAATGGGGGGTTACGGAAGTTATGGAGAAAATGGGTGGTTTTTGGAAGTTATGGAGGAAGAAGAAGAAGAGGTCACGAAGAGAAACAGTTCTGTTTCTCACGAATCCTGTAATAGGGGTTGTCACGGTCGTGACAGGGGTGCGACGGTCGTGACACGCTAAATGAGCACGTCACGATCGTTAGGGGGTGTGACGACCGTGAGGGCTTGCTTCGTTGAATAATTTCCAGAAAACACTATCTCAATTATTTCACATACTTTATAATAATGTATTTTCTTCACTTATCACTCATATTAAATTATAAACACCATATAATAAATAATTTCAACATAGTACTTTACTAACTTGCATGGCATGAGAGATTGTATATAATATGAATAAATGCAAGCATAACAGTACATAGAATGAAAAATATATAAATTGATTAAAATGGAGAAATTTTGGAATTAGAAGTGCATTGCATAAGGTAATTGAAAATGAAATTACATTAATGAAAATACGGTACGAAATTGTTTGCGAAAAATAAATCTAACTAGAAACGAAAACAATGAGAAAAATAAACTAAATCACTTATAGCATTTTCAAAAGCGTTTCTTCAAATCTTCGATTGCGGAGTTCAAGTGATAGAATTGTTCGCAGGTTATGTCAGTCAAACCTATAATGTCCAATCACATGCTCTTAATGTCTTCTTTAAATGAATTTATATCAGTTTGGTATGCATCAAGAGTGTTCATGATGTTCTGTAAGTTGTTAGCATAATCTCCTTGATTCACTTCAGGGGTTTCAATTACTTCGTCAGTGTGGTCAATGTCATGGTAACCAGGAGGTGTCTCAGGGTCAGTTTCGACATCGGTCATTGTATCATCTTTTATCTTGTAAGACTGAGGTGTTTCAGGAGTGGATGGATAATCAGGTGGGGTTAACTCATAAAGCCAGTTATCCTTATTGTGAACACTTACTCTAGCATGGTTTGGCAATGTGAACAGGGTTACTACCTCATTCCGGATTAGGTACTCAAAAGGTGGATGTCCTAAATTCCTTATGATATGTCTATTAAAGCAGAAGTTAAGATTCATAGGACGGATGTTACCTAAACGGTTGCACCTGTGCAATTGGTACCTAAGTCCTAAAGCATCAGCAATCATGGTTACAAGACCTCCTACTAATATAGGTAATTCAGGTTCTTCTTGGATACGGGTGAAGGTTTGCATCATGAAAGGTACACCATTAACAGGCTGTCCATTAGTGAAACATGACATAATAAATATCTTATCTTTAGAAACTCCGGTAATGTTTTCTTCTTTTCCAAAGAAAGTGTGGGCAAGGATTTTATGGAAGTAACGGAGAGCAGGGTTATGGATCTCATCATTATTCATGCTATTTGGTTCAGGGTGGTAGTTTCCGGTTAAAGTTCCCCAAAAGAAATCTAGCTCAATATCCATCAATTCTACCTGTGTGGTAGTAAAAGCAAATGGTCCACTAGGGAATCCTAATAAGTCAGCTAGTTCTTTATGGTTAAAGTCATATTCTATTCCAAATAGGCGGAAACTAATAAATCCTTTCCTGAATCCAAAACCGCGCTCAGGTAGGTAAACTAAGGAGCTAAGGAACTCAAGGGTGAGCTCGCGGTAAGTCACAAACTTATGTTGGATCAATGCATTCTCCCATCCGAGTCGGTTAAATAAGTACATGATGCTATCATGTATACCTAGGGTTTCCATAGTCTGATCATCCGGGTACAGGGTCAAATCCATTTGCCTCTGTGATAACTCTTCAAACTTCATTCTTTGGTTCCTACCTCTAAATTTGGTTTCCATATGGTTTATGGGTTGGTTAGCCATGGTTAGTGCAAATATGGAGGAAACAAATCGGGGGAAGAAGGAAAGTGGAAAAGACTTTTAGAAAATCTGTAAAAAGTGATTTAAGATAAAAATAAGAAAATGAAATGCATAATTTAAAGGCAATAATAGTAATATAAAATAAAACTATAAAATGACAAAACAAATAAACAAATAGTAAAACGATAAATAACAATATGCTAAAGAGAATAGTTTAAATGATTAAATGAGTGAATGGGTTGCCTCCCACTAAGCGCTGTTTTTATCGTCAAAAGCCTGACGTAATGCTTAGGTTTAGATTAATCAGGGGAATCAGTGGACAACTCTAAAAGCCTTAGATTATTTGCATAATCTCTATTTTCAACTTTATGATAATGTTTTAAACGTTGTCCGTTTACTATGAATGGTTCACTATTCCTACCCTTAATTTCTATTGCTCCACTCGGGAATACTTTAGTTATTTCAAAGGGTCCTGACCATCTAGATTTTAGTTTTCCAGGAAAGAGCCTAAGTCTTGAATTAAAGAGGAGTACAACGTCTCCCACACTAAATTCTTTCCTAGATAGGCGTTTATCATGCCATCGCTTAGTTCTTTCTTTATATATCTTAGCATTCTCATAAGCATCTAGCCTTAATTCTTCTAATTCATTAATGTCTAGGATTCGCTTTTCTCCTGCAGCATTATAGTTTATGTTGAGAGTTCTAATCGCCCAATAAGCTTTGTGTTCTAGTTCTACTGGGAGGTGACAAGATTTTCCATAAACTAGTTTGAAAGGTGTAGTACCTATGGGTGTCTTGTAATTGGTCCTATAAGCCCATAAAGCTTCATTAAGTTTAGATGACCAATCTTTCCGAGATATGGCGACAGTCTTTTCTAAGATTTGTTTAATTTCTCTGTTTGAGACTTCGACTTGTCCACTTGTTTGTGGGTGATATGGTGTAGCCACACGGTGTCTTACTCCATACTTAGATAGTAATTTGTCAAAGATTTTTGAAATGAAGTGCGAGCCACCGTCACTTATGACGAGTCTAGGCACACCAAATCTGGGAAAGATTATATTTTTGAAAAGCTTTATTACTACTCGTGTATCGTTTGTAGGAGAAGCTATAGCTTCAATCCATTTCGAAACATAATCAACAGCTACGAGTATGTAATTATTACCGAAAGATGATGGGAATGGTCCCATGAAATCTATTCCCCAGACGTCAAAGATTTCTACTTCTAAAATTCCTTTTTGAGGCATTTCATCTCTTCTTGAAATATTGCCAGTGCGTTGACACCGATCGCAATTTATAACAGCGATGTGGACATCCTTCCATAGGTTAGGCCAGAATAGGCCGGCTTGCAAGATTTTTGCACAAGTCTTGGAAGTGCTTACATGTCCACCATAAGGAGATGAATGGCATTGAGCAATGACATCTTCTATTTCTTCTTCGGGAATACATCGACGAAAGATTCCATCGGGTCCTCTCTTGAACAATAATGGTTCATCCCAGTAATAATGTTTCAGATTGTGAAAGAATTTCTTTTTCTGCTGATAGGTTAAATCAGGTGGAAGAGCTCCTGCGGCTAGGTAGTTGACAATGTCAGCGTACCATGGCAGTCCTACAGTTGTCTGGATTGTTTCCACGGGTTCTGGTTCATTTATGTCTAACTGAACTAGGTCGCTTCCTATTTGTGCTATCATCTGTTCATACGGAAAATCATCGTTAATCGGCACTTGTTCAGGTTTAATACCTTCTATTCTAGATAAATGGTCCGCTACGACGTTCTCAGTACCTTTCTTATCTTTTATTTCGAGATCAAACTCTTGTAAGAGTAAAATCCATCTCAAGAGTCTTGGTTTAGCATCTTTCTTAGTTAATAAATATCGGATAGCAGCATGGTCTGTGTAAATGATTATTTTCGCTCCTACTAGGTAAGAACGGAATTTGTCAAGCGCAAAGGCAACTGCTAATAATTCTTTGTCAGTAGTGGCGTAGTTCATCTGGGCAGAATCTAAGGTTCTACTGGCATAGTAAATCGCATGAAGTTTCTTTTCCTTCCTCTGGCCTAGAACTGCGCCTACAACATAGTCACTCGCATCGCACATGATTTCGAAAGGTAATCTCCAGTCAGGGGGTTGCATGATTGGTGCGGTAATGAGGGCTGTTTTTAGAGTTTCGAATGCTTTAAGACAATCTTCATTGAATATGAACTCAACGTCTTTCATTAATAAACCAGTAAGAGGTTTAGTGATTTCCGAGAAATCTTTGATGAATCGTTGGTAGAAACCGGCGTGTCCTAAAAAACTTCGTATTTCTCGAACGGTTTTAGGGGGTTGAAGATCTTTTATGACTTCAATCTTAGCTTTATCAACTTCAATTCCCTTGTCGGATATTACGTGACCTAATACGATTCCTTCTTTGACCATAAAATGACATTTCTCCCAGTTAAGCACGAGGTTTACTTTTACACATCTTTCTAACACCATTTCTAAGTTTGATAAGCATCCTTCAAAACTTTGCCCGCATACAGAGAAGTCGTCCATGAACACTTCCATGATGTTGTCTATAAAATCAGCGAAGATTGACATCATACATCTTTGAAAGGTTGCAGGAGCGTTGCATAATCCAAAGGGCATTCGTCTATAAGCGAACGTTCCATATGGGCATGTGAATGTAGTCTTCTCTTGATCATCTGGATGGATAGGGATTTGGAAAAATCCTGAGTAACCGTCAAGATAACAGAAGTAAGAATGCTTGGCTAATCGTTCTAACATTTGATCTATAAAGGGTAGTGGGAAATTATCTTTTCGAGTGGCTTTGTTTAGTTTACGATAATCTATGCATACTCTATGTCCCGTTACTACTCTTTGCGATATCGATTCGCCTTGAGCGTTTTTCACAACAGTGATACCTCCTTTCTTTGGCACTACATGTATTGGACTAACCCATTCACTATCAGAGATTGGATATATTATTCCGGCATCTAGTAGTTTCTTAACTTCTTCTTTTACTACAGTGCTAAGGATTGGGTTAATTCTTCTTTGAGATTCTCTGGAGGTTCTGCAATCTTCTTCTAGCAGAATACGATGCATACATACTGAAGGGCATATTCCTTTGAGATCAGATATGTTATATCCTAATGCAGTTGGATATTTCTTCAAGACATCTAAACGTTTCTTTGTTTCTATAGTTCCTAAACTGGAATTTATTATAACTGGTCTTTTACATTCAATGTCTAAGAATTCGTACCTTAGGTTATGAGGTAAAGTTTTTAATCCTAATGTAGGTTTATCTTTACTTGGCATGGGATCCGGTGTAAGTGCTAAACTTTCGCTTAGACTATCATCCTGATATGGTTTACGCCAATTATCATCTTCGAAAATCGGAGGAATTTGAATTTTCATTATTTCAGAATAGGTAGTCTCTTTCAGTTCCATCTCTCTTACACATTCGTCAATTACGTCCAATAGATAGCATGTATCCTCTATAGTTGGTGATTGTAAGAATTGTGTTAAAATAAATTCAACTTTCTCTTCACCTACTTCAAAGGTCAGCTTTCCTCTTTTTACGTCTATTATAGCTCCGGCGGTAGCTAAGAATGGTCTTCCTAGTATGATAGGTGTAGTGGAGTCTTCAGAGATGTCCATGATTATAAAATCAGTAGGGATGTAGAATTGTCCTATACGTACTGGGACGTTTTCTAGTATGCCTACAGGATATTTAACAGAGCGATCGGCTAGTTGAACAGACATTTTAGTTGGTCTTAGGTCTCCCATGTCTAGCCTTTTGCAAATCGTTAAGGGCATAACACTGATACTGGCTCCTAAATCGCATAGAGCTTTGTCAATGACGAATTTTCCTATTACACAGGGTATAGAGAAACTTCCTGGATCTTTTAGCTTAGGAGGCATATTATTCTGAATTATGGCGCTACACTCGGCAGTAAGTGTAACTGTTCCGTTATCCTCTATCTTTTTCTTATTGGATAAGATTTCTTTTAAAAACTTAGCATACGAGGGTATTTGGGTGATAGCTTCTGTAAACGGAATAGTAATATTCAACTGTTTCAGAAGTGCAACAAATTTCTTAAATTGACCCGTCGTCTTGGAATTTGTTAATCTTTGAGGGTACGGAATTGGTGGTTTATAGGGTGGTGGAGGCACATAAGGTTGTTCTTTCTCCACTACCTCTTGATTATCATCTTCCTTTTCTTCTGGATCATCCACTTCTTCAGTCGATTTATCCGGTTTCTGGTACATGGCTGGATTGTCAAGTCTTGGATCGGTAGGTCCGTCAAGTTCCTTGCCACTTCTTAATATTACGGCATTAGCATGTCCTTTCGGATTAGGTTGAGGTTGTCCAGGGAATACTCCAGCTGGTGCAGCAGTAGGTGCTTGTTGTTGAGCTACTTGTGAAATCTGAGTTTCAAGCATTTTGTTATGTGTAGCTAATGCATCTACTTTGCTCACTAATTGTTTAATCTGCTCACTAGTGTGAATGTTTTGGTTTAAGAAGTCCTTGTTTGTTTGAGATTGGTTAGCTATAAAGTTCTCCATCATCAACTCAAGGTTCGATTTTCTAGGGACATTAGGAGCAGTCTTTTGATATCCTGGTGATGTAGCTGGTGCTTGACCTGGTGCGTATAAAGCATTGTTATTCTTATAGGAGAAGTTCAGATGATTCTTCCAACCTGGGTTGTATGTGTTTGAGTAAGGGTTTCCTTGAGCATAATTCACTTGATCAGTGGGAGTTCCTGTCAATAGTTGACAATCAGAAACTTCGTGTCCTGGGACTCCACATAACTCACAGTTAGGTGTTACTGCAGCCACGGTGGCTGTTGGTGTTATGGCCAAGTTATCGATCTTTTGGCTTAGTTGGTCAAACTTTGCATTGACTTGGTCCATACTACTCACTTCGTACATACCTCCTTTTGTTGGTTTCTCAGTTGCGACTCTCTCGCTTCCCCAAAGGTAATGGTTTTGAGCCATACTTTCGATAAGTGCATAAGCATCATTATATTCTTTGTCCATCAATGCACCGCCCGCGGCAGCGTCAATTGTCATTCTTGTATTGTACAAGAGTCCATTATAGAAGGTATGGATGACCATCCATTCTATTAATCCGTGATGTGGACAAAGTTTCAGCAGATCCTTGACCCAAGCTTCGAATAATGATTCGCTTTCCCTTTGCTTAAATCCGTTGATCTGAGCTCTCAGCATAGCTGTCTTGCTAGGTGGAAAATATTTGTTCAAGAAAACTCTCTTAAGTTCCTCCCACGTAGTTACTGAGTTTGAAGGCAGAGATTGAAGCCAAGCTCTTGCTCTGTCTCGAAGTGAAAAAGGAAATAAACGTAGTCTAATAGCTTCTTGGGTAACTCCATTGGCTTTTACGGTATCTGCATATTGCACAAAGATCGAAAGATGAAGATTTGGATCCTCGGTAGGATTTCCGGCGAATTGATTTTGTTGCACGGCTGATATCAACGAAGGTTTTAGTTCGAAATCATTTCGGTTGATAGCCGGTGCTGCAATGCTTGAATGTGGTTCAGCTTGCGAAGGACTGGCGTAATACTTGAGTGGGTGATTCTGTTCTTCAGCCATCTCTGCGTCCTTTGATGTTACGACTGGTTTAGGCGGATCTAATTGAAGATCTGGAATATTGTAACTTTGTTCGTAATCGAATATACGTCTTCTTACGTGTAAGAAGCGTTCCGATTCAGGGATTAGAGGTTGCAAGTCTTCGCCTTTAGAGCGAGTACTTGGCATACACTCGGAGATTAAATTAAATTAAATAGTTGATACCTTAGTCTAGACAATGCTACCTAAATGCACTAGTAACTAAATTAAGGAATCCCCGGCAACGGCGCCAAAAACTTGATGGGCTAAAGACGTGTCTAATTATGTGTCTAGCGGTATCTTAACTGCAAGTGCATAGCCTATCGAAGTAATATTTAAGATTATCGATCCACAGGGATTCTATTGTTACTTAGTGCTAGATGAACTTCTAGTTTAGCTAAGGCGAATGGTTGTCACGATTTTTTTTTTGTTGATTTTAAAATATTAAAGGCGGAATTAAATTTAAGTTTTAATAAAATAATACTAAGGCGGTCGGTATGTAATTATACTAACTTAGGTGGGTCAATCTAACCTAGGCTTATAAAGGTATTTACTTAATCTATTCGGTAGAGGTTACCAGTTTAAATACCCTCAACTCACACTCTCGTGGTCTTATCTCAGATCTTACCCCTAAAGCCCTATGCCTGCTCTCGCTAGCCCATAAGTGTTTAGAGATAATTTTTGGAAACTTAGTAATTCTAATTTATTTTAAAGCGCTCTCGCTGTGTTTAATTTAAATGCCTAACTTTAGCTATCTGGTTAAAAATATCACACTCTCGTGGTCTTGACCTAACCTAATACTCTTTTCTTACTCTCGTAACGAAAAGGTCGATTTTAATTAAAAAGTATCAGCCAGAATGTTAAGTTATTAATTATTTTAAGCCTATGATTAAATTTTACCGATTAAGTTTGTTTTAACTACATACCGCCCTAAGGTAATTAGCTACTCATTGATGTTGAACCAGACAAAGACAGAAAAACAAATAATAAAATACTCATGGCAGAAAAATAAATAAACATTATGAATATTAAAATTGCAATATAATAAAAAACCTGGTTAACAAATATTATAGCAGACTCCTTCTTCCACAGACCGGAAAGCTTGGAGTTGGCGGAAATCGAAAATAAACGAATGCTGAAGGTTTAGAAACAAATAAATGTATAACAATTTCCTGATGTTGGAAATTGTTATATGTTGGGTTTGGATACAATAAGAAAGAAAACTGAAAAATAATGCAGAAATAGAAACAGGGTCGTAAAACAATTCGGCAGAGCTTCCGCAGAAAATCGAATAATAAATGCTCTGTACTTTCTTCATAAAACTTGTGCTATTTATAGAATCATTAATGGGCTGAAAATTGGACTTTGTTGCATTGGGCCTTGCTGAAGTGGTGGAGGGAATGTAGGAACGTGGCAAAAAAGTAGGAGAAAAGTTCTTCACGTAATGCCTTGACGTGGTCTCAGTCAATAACCTATTTTTACCCTTGTCACGGTCGTGACAAGGTCTTCACGTTCGTGTCCTGTGGTTTTTAAGTGTCACGGTCGTGACAATGTTCTCACGGTCGTGATGGCTTCTTTTGGGGTGTCACGGTCGTGACACCCTAGTGACGACCGTGACTGCAACAAATTATGCAGTTTTGCAGGCTTCTTCATTTCTTCATCTTTTTATGGTTGCTTTTGTTCCTTTTTCTCTTAATTCATGATTTAGCTCCATATAATGATGTACCTGCAAAATGGTAAGAAAAACTCGAGAAATCGAGTGTTAAAATAGTGATTATGCGATAAAACGTCAATGAAACCTAGCAATATAATCGATACGTTTTCTCGTTATCAAACTTCCCCAAACTTAAACCTTTGCTTGTCCTCAAGCAAATAGTCGGTTGAAAATCGGTGGACAAGTTTTTATTGACGCATACTCATAACAAACCGTACGAGGGACCGTTTTTTCGGATAATCTGGTACTTTGATAGAACACTACCGATACACTAATGACACAAGCAACAAGCTATGTCGTCGACTTCCCGTTAAACGAAACAATCGGTAATTACTTTACGATTTCACCTAGAGTTTTTCGATCTTATTTCGCCCGGTTTCATTCTAGCGCAATCACATTAAGCCCTTTGCCTTAGCACGCACGTAGTGGAGTAGCCGGTTAGCGACTTTGATCCTTTTTAAGCACGGGGTCTGGTACACGAGTGCGGTAACCCTACATATATTATCCGATTTGGAGGTTGTGGGGGATCGAGCCGTAGCACGCCCTACCAAGTTCAGAACTAGTACCTCTGAACCAACCCGCAATGGACTCCTTCTCATATTTCTCGTTTCTTGTATGCGACCGTGTACTTTGGTGCAGTTTCTTTTCATTTGCATCGAGATATGAAGGATCATTATTGATTAGGCATCAAACGCTTATATTCATCGGCTCCCCACGTGGTTTATGTTCAGACGGTGCTGACTGCTAGTATAAACTACTAGGGGTTACTTTTGAACTGAAACTTAAAGTGTACTCGTAATGATAATCGGAATGGAATCGCTTAAGTGAGAAGTCAAAGGTGTCAAGATTGTATTGGTCTTGTTGAATCGTTCTCAGCTTCCTAATTACGATTTCGTAGGCGAGTCGGGTAATGCGAATAATTAAAGATTTTTTTCGGTATGGCTAAAGAAACGGGGAAAGTTTGAAACTAAAGAAAATAGCACAAAGATTTGCTCGCTTCATTAACTTATGAATAGAAATACAACGGAATTGAAAATACAACGAAATGGAAAAATGCGAAAAGGGAAAAATGCGGAAATGAAATGAAAGGTACCTCTCCCACACTATATCAGACATTGTCCTCAATGTTGTGATATAAATGCGGTAAAAGTACAGTACAAATGACAAAAACGAAAAACAAACATAAGCAAAACTAAAACTATGGCTGCTGAGGACCGCGGGGTCGGCTTCTGGTGCGGGAGCGTCTGGACGGAGTCGCTTCAGGATCAGAACCGGTGCCGGTAGTCGCAGTGATGTCAATGCGTAGGGCTTCAAGCTCGCTGAAAATTTCGCCAAACTTCTCATTAGTAGCTGCCTGGTTTGCTGCAATAGTGCCGAGTAAAGCATCATACTGCTCCTTCTGCCTTCGCTCCAGTGCGGCGTTCATCTGGTTCTGCTGATGAATCGCACGGAGGACGTCCTCAAGAGTGAAATCCTGTGCAGGAGGCTGTCGGGTAGATGTCGCTGGTATATCCTGGACAGGCTCAGCTACATCCATAGCGTCCTGCATCTCATCCGCTGGAGGATCTGCCTGATCATCATGAATAGGGGCGTGGTCGGCAGCATCTGGTAAAACAAAGAGCCAGTTGGCTCGGCTGGATGGGTCGATGCGGTCGTGGGACGGCAGAATGATATGGTGAAATATGGTGCCATGGACAACAGGGCTATACCTGCCATCCTCTCGCTGCGCAATCAGGTGAGTGGACCTGCAATAACTCTTGGTGAGGAATTCTGCGGCTAGGTAAGGCTGATTTGCGACCAAGTCACCAAGCCCCAACTGAATGGCGAGGGTGGTGACAATGCCGCCTATGAAAAATGGGGTTGATCCTCTATGCGCAATAGCCTGGATGTGATAAAGCATGAACGGGGCAGCGTTGATCGGCTCGTCATTTAGAGCACAATGCAAGAATAGAAGCTCCTTGGAGTTGAGCTTATGGTTACTTTCTCGAGCGAATATGGTGTTGCAAATGACTCGGTGGAAATAGCGGATTGTCGGGTTGTGAATGTGTGTAGCATTGAGGCTTTGGAAGGCTGAGGCACGGGTATTGGTTATGTCATGCCATAGAGTGAAAGCGGGTTCACTAAAATTATCGGGCACGCGGAGGTGAGCTTCAGTTCCGTGATCTAAGCCTAGCAACTCGGCTATCCTGTTTTGCGAAAGGTTAAACTCCTGGCCATGCAATCTGAATTTTGCGAAACCGGTGAGCTGACTCTGAGAACCGACCGGAGTGATGTACTGGAATGAGCTAAGGAACTCCAATGTCAGAAGCTCGAATGTGGGCTGAGGCTGACTGCAAAGATCCCACAGACCGACTTTTTGAAGCAGGCTCGTGACACTGGCAAGCATTCCGAGTTCCCTCAAACAGACAGTGTCGATATAACGTGTAGGTTGCACACCGCGGTTCTGGAATCGGATAAATCTTTCTCTCTGGGTTTCTCCAGCATCACCTTCTCTAAATTGAATGGTATCCATTGCATGCAAGAGGTAGAGTGAAAGATGGAGATTTTTGATGTTTGTGAAAAAATGATAAAATGAGAGAAATAATGATTCGGAATAAATATTGGAAGGTTAGAATGTGATAGGTGTGGTGATAATGGGGGGTTAATGAGTTTAAAGTTGGTAATGGGGGGTTACGGAAGTTATGGAGAAAATGGGTGGTTTTTGGAAGTTATGGAGGAAGAAGAAGAAGAGGTCACGAAGAGAAACAGTTCTGTTTCTCACGAATCCTGTAATAGGGGTTGTCACGGTCGTGACAGGGGTGCGACGGTCGTGACACGCTAAATGAGCACGTCACGATCGTTAGGGGGTGTGACGACCGTGAGGGCTTGCTTCGTTGAATAATTTCCAGAAAACACTATCTCAATTATTTCACATACTTTATAATAATGTATTTTCTTCACTTATCACTCATATTAAATTATAAACACCATATAATAAATAATTTCAACATAGTACTTTACTAACTTGCATGGCATGAGAGATTGTATATAATATGAATAAATGCAAGCATAACAGTACATAGAATGAAAAATATATAAATTGATTAAAATGGAGAAATTTTGGAATTAGAAGTGCATTGCATAAGGTAATTGAAAATGAAATTACATTAATGAAAATACGGTACGAAATTGTTTGCGAAAAATAAATCTAACTAGAAACGAAAACAATGAGAAAAATAAACTAAATCACTTATAGCATTTTCAAAAGCGTTTCTTCAAATCTTCGATTGCGGAGTTCAAGTGATAGAATTGTTCGCAGGTTATGTCAGTCAAACCTATAATGTCCAATCACATGCTCTTAATGTCTTCTTTAAATGAATTTATATCAGTTTGGTATGCATCAAGAGTGTTCATGATGTTCTGTAAGTTGTTAGCATAATCTCCTTGATTCACTTCAGGGGTTTCAATTACTTCGTCAGTGTGGTCAATGTCATGGTAACCAGGAGGTGTCTCAGGGTCAGTTTCGACATCGGTCATTGTATCATCTTTTATCTTGTAAGACTGAGGTGTTTCAGGAGTGGATGGATAATCAGGTGGGGTTAACTCATAAAGCCAGTTATCCTTATTGTGAACACTTACTCTAGCATGGTTTGGCAATGTGAACAGGGTTACTACCTCATTCCGGATTAGGTACTCAAAAGGTGGATGTCCTAAATTCCTTATGATATGTCTATTAAAGCAGAAGTTAAGATTCATAGGACGGATGTTACCTAAACGGTTGCACCTGTGCAATTGGTACCTAAGTCCTAAAGCATCAGCAATCATGGTTACAAGACCTCCTACTAATATAGGTAATTCAGGTTCTTCTTGGATACGGGTGAAGGTTTGCATCATGAAAGGTACACCATTAACAGGCTGTCCATTAGTGAAACATGACATAATAAATATCTTATCTTTAGAAACTTCGGTAATGTTTTCTTCTTTTCCAAAGAAAGTGTGGGCAAGGATTTTATGGAAGTAACGGAGAGCAGGGTTATGGATCTCATCATTATTCATGCTATTTGGTTCAGGGTGGTAGTTTCCGGTTAAAGTTCCCCAAAAGAAATCTAGCTCAATATCCATCAATTCTACCTGTGTGGTAGTAAAAGCAAATGGTCCACTAGGGAATCCTAATAAGTCAGCTAGTTCTTTATGGTTAAAGTCATATTCTATTCCAAATAGGCGGAAACTAATAAATCCTTTCCTGAATCCAAAACCGCGCTCAGGTAGGTAAACTAAGGAGCTAAGGAACTCAAGGGTGAGCTCGCGGTAAGTCACAAACTTATGTTGGATCAATGCATTCTCCCATCCGAGTCGGTTAAACAAGTACATGATGCTATCATGTATACCTAGGGTTTCCATAGTCTGATCATCCGGGTACAGGGTCAAATCCATTTGCCTCTGTGATAACTCTTCAAACTTCATTCTTTGGTTCCTACCTCTAAATTTGGTTTCCATATGGTTTATGGGTTGGTTAGCCATGGTTAGTGCAAATATGGAGGAAACAAATCGGGGGAAGAAGGAAAGTGGAAAAGACTTTTAGAAAATCTGTAAAAAGTGATTTAAGATAAAAATAAGAAAATGAAATGCATAATTTAAAGGCAATAATAGTAATATAAAATAAAACTATAAAATGACAAAACAAATAAACAAATAGTAAAACGATAAATAACAATATGCTAAAGAGAATAGTTTAAATGATTAAATGAGTGAATGGGTTGCCTCCCACTAAGCGCTGTTTTTATCGTCAAAAGCCTGACGTAATGCTTAGGTTTAGATTAATCAGGGGAATCAGTGGACAACTCTAAAAGCCTTAGATTATTTGCATAATCTCTATTTTCAACTTTATGATAATGTTTTAAACGTTGTCCGTTTACTATGAATGGTTCACTATTCCTACCCTTAATTTCTATTGCTCCACTCGGGAATACTTTAGTTATTTCAAAGGGTCCTGACCATCTAGATTTTAGTTTTCCAGGAAAGAGCCTAAGTCTTGAATTAAAGAGGAGTACAACGTCTCCCACACTAAATTCTTTCCTAGATAGGCGTTTATCATGCCATCGCTTAGTTCTTTCTTTATATATCTTAGCATTCTCATAAGCATCTAGCCTTAATTCTTCTAATTCGTTAATGTCTAGGATTCGCTTTTCTCCTGCAGCATTATAGTTTATGTTGAGAGTTCTAATCGCCCAATAAGCTTTGTGTTCTAGTTCTACTGGGAGGTGACAAGATTTTCCATAAACTAGTTTGAAAGGTGTAGTACCTATGGGTGTCTTGTAAGCGGTCCTATAAGCCCATAAAGCTTCATTAAGTTTAGATGACCAATCTTTCCGAGATATGGCGACAGTCTTTTCTAAGATTTGTTTAATTTCTCTGTTTGAGACTTCGACTTGTCCACTTGTTTGTGGGTGATATGGTGTAGCCACACGGTGTCTTACTCCATACTTAGATAGTAATTTGTCAAAGATTTTTGAAATGAAGTGCGAGCCACCGTCACTTATGACGAGTCTAGGCACACCAAATCTGGGAAAGATTATATTTTTGAAAAGCTTTATTACTACTCGTGTATCGTTTGTAGGAGAAGCTATAGCTTCAATCCATTTCGAAACATAATCAACAGCTACGAGTATGTAATTATTACCGAAAGATGATGGGAATGGTCCCATGAAATCTATTCCCCAGACGTCAAAGATTTCTACTTCTAAAATTCCTTTTTGAGGCATTTCATCTCTTCTTGAAATATTGCCAGTGCGTTGACACCGATCGCAATTTATAACAGCGATGTGGACATCCTTCCATAGGTTAGGCCAGAATAGGCCGGCTTGCAAGATTTTTGCACAAGTCTTGGAAGTGCTTGCATGTCCACCATAAGGAGATGAATGGCATTGAGCAATGACATCTTCTATTTCTTCTTCGGGAATACATCGACGAAAGATTCCATCGGGTCCTCTCTTGAACAATAATGGTTCATCCCAGTAATAATGTTTCAGATTGTGAAAGAATTTCTTTTTCTGCTGATAGGTTAAATCAGGTGGAAGAGCTCCTGCGGCTAGGTAGTTGACAATGTCAGCGTACCATGGCAGTCCTACAGTTGTCTGGATTGTTTCCACGGGTTCTGGTTCATTTATGTCTAACTGAACTAGGTCACTTCCTATTTGTGCTATCATCTGTTCATACGGAAAATCATCGTTAATCGGCACTTGTTCAGGTTTAATACCTTCTATTCTAGATAAATGGTCCGCTACGACGTTCTCAGTACCTTTCTTATCTTTTATTTCGAGATCAAACTCTTGTAAGAGTAAAATCCATCTCAAGAGTCTTGGTTTAGCATATTTCTTAGTTAATAAATATCGGATAGCAGCATGGTCTGTGTAAATGATTATTTTCGCTCCTACTAGGTAAGAACGGAATTTGTCAAGCGCAAAGGCAACTGCTAATAATTCTTTGTCAGTAGTGGCGTAGTTCATCTGGGCAGAATCTAAGGTTCTACTGGCATAGTAAATCGCATGAAGTTTCTTTTCCTTCCTCTGGCCTAGAACTGCGCCTACAGCATAGTCACTCGCATCGCACATGATTTCGAAAGGTAATCTCCAGTCAGGGGGTTGCATGATTGGTGCGGTAATGAGGGCTGTTTTTAGAGTTTCGAATGCTTTAAGACAATCTTCATTGAATATGAACTCAACGTCTTTCATTAATAAACCAGTAAGAGGTTTAGTGATTTTCGAGAAATCTTTGATGAATCGTCGGTAGAAACCGGCGTGTCCTAAAAAACTTCGTATTTCTCGAACGGTTTTAGGGGGTTGAAGATCTTTTATGACTTCAATCTTAGCTTTATCAACTTCAATTCCCTTGTCGGATATTACGTGACCTAATACGATTCCTTCTTTGACCATAAAATGACATTTCTCCCAGTTAAGCACGAGGTTTACTTTTACACATCTTTCTAACACCATTTCTAAGTTTGATAAGCATCCTTCAAAACTTTGCCCACATACAGAGAAGTCGTCCATGAACACTTCCATGATGTTGTCTATAAAATCAGCGAAGATTGACATCATACATCTTTGAAAGGTTGCAGGAGCGTTGCATAATCCAAAGGGCATTCGTCTATAAGCGAACGTTCCATATGGGCATGTGAATGTAGTCTTCTCTTGATCATCTGGATGGATAGGGATTTGGAAAAATCCTGAGTAACCGTCAAGATAACAGAAGTAAGAATGCTTGGCTAATCGTTCTAACATTTGATCTATAAAGGGTAGTGGGAAATGATCTTTTCGAGTGGCTTTGTTTAGTTTACGATAATCTATGCATACTCTATGTCCCGTTACTACTCTTTGCGATATCGATTCGCCTTGAGCGTTTTTCACAACAGTGATACCTCCTTTCTTTGGCACTACATGTATTGGACTAACCCATTCACTATCAGAGATTGGATATATTATTCCGGCATCTAGTAGTTTCTTAACTTCTTCTTTTACTACAGTGCTAAGGATTGGGTTAATTCTTCTTTGAGATTCTCTGGAGGTTCTGCAATCTTCTTCTAGCAGAATACGATGCATACATACTGAAGGGCATATTCCTTTGAGATCAGATATGTTATATCCTAATGCAGTTGGATATTTCTTCAAGACATCTAAACGTTTCTTTGTTTCTATAGTTCCTAAACTGGAATTTATTATAACTGGTCTTTTACATTCAATGTCTAAGAATTCGTACCTTAGGTTATGAGGTAAAGTTTTTAATCCTAATGTAGGTTTATCTTTACTTGGCATGGGATCCGGTGTAAGTGCTAAACTTTCGCTTAGACTATCATCCTGATATGGTTTACGCCAATTATCATCTTCGAAAATCGGAGGAATTTGAATTTTCATTATTTCAGAATAGGTAGTCTCTTTCAGTTCCATCTCTCTTACACATTCGTCAATTACGTCCAATAGATAGCATGTATCCTCTATAGCTGGTGATTGTAAGAATTGTGTTAAAATAAATTCAACTTTCTCTTCACCTACTTCAAAGGTCAGCTTTCCTCTTTTTACGTCTATTATAGCTCCGGCGGTAGCTAAGAATGGTCTTCCTAGTATGATAGGTGTAGTGGAGTCTTCAGAGATGTCCATGATTATAAAATCAGTAGGGATGTAGAATTGTCCTATACGTACTGGGACGTTTTCTAGTATGCCTACAGGATATTTAACAGAGCGATCGGCTAGTTGAACAGACATTTTAGTTGGTCTTAGGTCTCCCATGTCTAGCCTTTTGCAAATCGTTAAGGGCATAACACTGATACTGGCTCCTAAATCGCATAGAGCTTTGTCAATGACGAATTTTCCTATTACACAGGGTATAGAGAAACTTCCTGGATCTTTTAGCTTAGGAGGCATATTATTCTGAATTATGGCGCTACACTCGGCAGTAAGTGTAACTGTTCCGTTATCCTCTATCTTTTTCTTATTGGATAAGATTTCTTTTAAAAACTTAGCATACGAGGGTATTTGGGTGATAGCTTCTGTAAACGGAATAGTAATATTCAACTGTTTCAGAAGTGCAACAAATTTCTTAAATTGACCCGTCGTCTTGGAATTTGTTAATCTTTGAGGGTACGGAATTGGTGGTTTATAGGGTGGTGGAGGCACATAAGGTTGTTCTTTCTCCACTACCTCTTGATTATCATCTTCCTTTTCTTCTGGATCATCCACTTCTTCAGTCGATTTATCCGGTTTCTGGTACATGGCTGGATTGTCAAGTCTTGGATCGGTAGGTCCGTCAAGTTCCTTGTCACTTCTTAATATTACGGCATTAGTATGTCCTTTCGGATTAGGTTGAGGTTGTCCAGGGAATACTCCAGCTGGTGCAGCAGTAGGTGCTTGTTGTTGAGCTACTTGTGAAATCTGAGTTTCAAGCATTTTGTTATGTGTAGCTAATGCATCTACTTTGCTCACTAATTGTTTAATCTGCTCACTAGTGTGAATGTTTTGGTTTAAGAAGTCCTTGTTTGTTTGAGATTGGTTAGCTATAAAGTTCTCCATCATCAACTCAAGGTTCGATTTTATAGGGACATTAGGAGCAGTCTTTTGATATCCTGGTTATGTAGCTGGTGCTTGACCTGGTGCGTATAAAGCATTGTTATTCTTATAGGAGAAGTTCGGATGATTCTTCCAACCTGGGTTGTATGTGTTTGAGTAAGGGTTTCCTTGAGCATAATTCACTTGATCAGTGGGAGTTCCTGTCAATAGTTGACAATCAGAAACTTCGTGTCCTGGGACTCCACATAACTCACAGTTAGGTGTTACTGCAGCCACGGTGGCTGTTGGTGTTATGGCCAAGTTATCGATCTTTTGGCTTAGTTGGTCAAACTTTGCATTGACTTGGTCCATACTACTCACTTCGTACATACCTCCTTTTGTTGGTTTCTCAGTTGCGACTCTCTCGCTTCCCCAAAGGTAATGGTTTTGAGCCATACTTTCGATAAGTGCATAAGCATCATTATATTCTTTGTCCATCAATGCACCGCCCACGGCAGCGTCAATTGTCATTCTTGTATTATACAAGAGTCCATTATAGAAGGTATGGATGACCATCCATTCTATTAATCCGTGATGTGGACAAAGTTTCAGCAGATCCTTGTAGCGTTCCCAAGCTTCGAATAATGATTCGCTTTCCCTTTGCTTAAATCCGTTGATCTGAGCTCTCAGCATAGCTGTCTTGCTAGGTGGAAAATATTTGTTCAAGAAAACTCTCTTAAGTTCCTCCCACGTAGTTACTGAGTTTGAAGGCAGAGATTGAAGCCAAGCTCTTGCTCTGTCTCGAAGTGAAAAAGGAAATAAACGTAGTCTAATAGCTTCTTGGGTAACTCCATTGGCTTTTACGGTATCTGCATATTGCACAAAGATCGAAAGATGAAGATTTGGATCCTCGGTAGGATTTCCGGCGAATTGATTTTGTTGCACGGCTGATATCAACGAAGGTTTTAGTTCGAAATCATTTCGGTTGATAGCCGGTGCTGCAATGCTTGAATGTGGTTCAGCTTGCGAAGGACTGGCGTAATACTTGAGTGGGTGATTCTGTTCTTCATCCATCTCTGCGTCCTTTGATGTTACGACTGGTTTAGGCGGATCTAATTGAAGATCTGGAATATTGTAACTTTGTTCGTAATCGAATATACGTCTTCTTACGTGTAAGAAGCGTTCCGATTCAGGGATTAGAGGTTGCAAGTCTTCGCCTTTAGAGCGAGTACTTGGCATACACTCGGAGATTAAATTAAATTAAATAGTTGATACCTTAGTCTAGACAATGCTACCTAAATGCACTAGTAACTAAATTAAGGAATCCCCGGCAACGGCGCCAAAAACTTGATGGGCTAAAGACGTGTCTAATTATGTGTCTAGCGGTATCTTAACTGCAAGTGCACAGCCTATCGAAGTAATATTTAAGATTATCGATCCACAGGGATTCTATTGTTACTTAGTGCTAGATGAACTTCTAGTTTAGCTAAGGCGAATGGTTGTCACGATTTTTTTTTGTTGATTTTAAAATATTAAAGGCGGAATTAAATTTAAGTTTTAATAAAATAATACTAAGGCGGTCGGTATGTAATTATACTAACTTAGGTGGGTCAATCTAACCTAGGCTTATAAAGGTATTTACTTAATCTATTCGGTAGAGGTTACCAGTTTAAATACCCTCAACTCACACTCTCGTGGTCTTATCTCAGATCTTACCCCTAAAGCCCTATGCCTGCTCTCGCTAGCCCATAAGTGTTTAGAGATAATTTTTGGAAACTTAGTAATTCTAATTTATTTTAAAGCGCTCTCGCTGTGTTTAATTTAAATGCCTAACTTTAGCTATCTGGTTAAAAATCTCACACTCTCGTGGTCTTGACCTAACCTAATACTCTTTTCTTACTCTCGTAACGAAAAGGTCGATTTTAATTAAAAAGTATCAGCCAGAATGTTAAGTTATTAATTATTTTAAGCCTATGATTAAATTTTACCGATTAAGTTTGTTTTAACTACATACCGCCCTAAGGTAATTAGCTACTCATTGATGTTGAACCAGACAGAGATAGAAAAACAAATAATAAAATACTCATGGCAGAAAAATAAATAAACATTATGAATATTAAAATTGCAATATAATAAAAAATCTGGTTAACAAATATTATAGCAGACTCCTTCTTCCACAGACCGGAAAGCTTGGAGTTGGCGGAAATCGAAAATAAACGAATGCTGAAGGTTTAGAAACAAATAAATGTATAACAATTTCCTGATGTTGGAATTTGTTATATGTTGGGTTTGGATACAATAAGAAAGAAAACTGAAAAATAATGCAGAAATAGAAACAGGGTCGTAAAACAATTCGGCAGAGCTTCCGCAGAAAATCGAATAATAAATGCTCTGTACTTTCTTCATAAAACTTGTGCTATTTATAGAATCATTAATGGGCTGAAAATTGGACTTTGTTGCATTGGGCCTTGCTGAAGTGGTGGAGGGAATGTAGGAACGTGGCAAAAAAGTAGGAGAAAAGTTCTTCACGTAATGCCTTGACGTGGTCTCAGTCAATAACCTATTTTTACCCTTGTCACGGTCGTGACAAGGTCTTCACGTTCGTGTCCTGTGGTTTTTAAGTGTCACGGTCGTGACAATGTTCTCACGGTCGTGATGGCTTCTTTTGGGGTGTCACGGTCGTGACACCCTGGTGACGACCGTGACTGCAACAAATTATGCAGTTTTGCAGGCTTCTTCATTTCTTCATCTTTTTATGGTTGCTTTTGTTCCTTTTTCTCTTAATTCATGATTTAGCTCCATATAATGATGTACCTGCAAAATGGTAAGAAAAACTCGAGAAATCGAGTGTTAAAACGGTGATTATGCGATAAAACGTCAATGAAACCTAGCAATATAATCGATACGTTTTCTCGTTATCAGTAACAACCTAGCAAGCTCTACAGGTACTTCACAATCGTCCTCATTTCCGTCTTCAGTTTGATAGATCGGATTCTCGAAATTATAATTGGCAATAGTAGAATTGTTATCAACAGGATCCAGAGTGGATGAGGATCTGCATTTTAGTGATGTGGGTGTGTGTAAGAACACATAGCTGATGAAGCAAAAATAAAAGAAAAGAAAGACAAGAAACACAATATTTACGAAAACGAAACGTCCACTGATTTTATTGAATGAAGTATGCAAATGAAATGACAGCCCGTAACAAGCACACCATTGTGCCCCGGGTAAGGCACAAGGCTTAAGAGTTTTAATTGTTTAAGAAATTACAAACTTAAAAAGCAACAACACAGTAATAGTATTTACTCCTGACTAAAGGAGATAGGGATAACATCTTCAGCTTTCCAATTATTGAGTCCAGCACCCACAGTAGGAAAAATCCAAGCATCCAAGTTGTAGTCTTCTTCATAGTCTCCCACAGCATTGATCTGATCTTTCATAACCCCTTGATTGGTGATACGAACAACACGAGCACGACGAACAGCCTTCTGGGACTCTGCAGTGAAACCCAAACCAAACTTGTCAGACTTATATGGGATATCAGGAAGCTGACCCCAAATAGTACAACCACCTTCATCTACCACAGCTCTAGCATCATTGAGGGAGGCCATTGCCATTGTTGGAGGTTTTCTGGTGACCACAGGAACTTTCTTCGCAACAGGAGGAGCTACATAATCATTAACAATCCAGGGAACCACTTCAAATGTCTGACACGGAGTTTCAATGTATTCACCTTCCATTTCCAGATACTTGAAGGTATTCACATGGCTGACAAAATATTCTTCCTCTCCATAGACAGTAACAACCTTTCCTTCCACCGGATATCTTAGTTTCTGATGTAATGTAGAGGTTACAATACCTGCCCCATGGATCCAGGGACGACCAAGCAAACAAGAGTATTAAGGACGAATATCCATCACATAAAATGTAGCAGTAAAAACCTGAGAGCCAACTTTGATTGGAAGATCAATTTCCCCATGTACTACTCTTCTAGAACCATCAAAAGCCTTTACCACGATATTACTGGGCTTCAGCACAGCATCTTCAGGACTCAGCTTGTTCAGGACTTCCTTAGGCAACACATTTAGAGAGGAACCATTGTCTATCAATACATGGGACATGGTAGTGCCCCTGCATTCTATTGAAATATGCAGAGCCCTGTTATGATCCCTCTTGGCAGGGGTCAAATCAGCATCAGAAAATCCCAACCCATTATCATAAGTCAGGTGGGCAACACAATTCTCAAACTAGTCAACGGAAATTGCATTGGGTACATGAGCAGTCTTCAGAAACTTGATCAAAGCTTTTGCATGAGCTTCAGAACATAACAACAAGGATAACATGGAAATCTTTGAGGGAGTATGCCCCAACTGATCAACAATGTCATAATCACTCTTGCGAATGATTTTCAATACTTCTTCCATCTGCTTAGAGAGATCATCAGCAGCTGGCACATCAGTAATTATTGGTTCAATAACAGGACCCTTGCCCCTAGCATCAGTGGTAGAGGTAGCAGCAGGAGTAACTGCATTCTTGGAAGTGACTGGTGGAGAAAACACCCTTCCGCTTCGTGTGATCTTACTAGATCCAGCAATATTATCAATATCAACAGGCACATCAGCTAAGGGCTCCTGCTTAACACCATGGATGTAAACATCAGACCCATAGTGCCAAGGCACAGCTTTATCAGATGTATACGGAATAGGACCAGGAGTAGTAATGATCAGAGGAGCCACTCTGGCTTCAGCAATGACTTTCACAGGGCCTTCAGCAGTAATCCTGATTGGACCCTGATGGGTGATTTTAATAGGACCTTTGGAAGTGATTCTCACCGGCACTTTGTCAACCATATCAACCTCTTCAATCTTCTTACCTCTAGTAATATGCTCCACCATACTCTCCACAGAAGGTGGTCTCCTTTCAAACACTATAGTGTAATTATTCATGAGACGCTGAATCCCGTCCTTTAACCTCCAACACTTATCTGGATTATACTCACAATAAACACAATCTTCACGACAACCCGGAAAGAAACCAGCTTGTACTAACTTCTTCCTGATGACAGACAATGGTGTGGTCAACTCCGCAACTGAATGGATATGTAAATCTTCATCAATGGCATTGACAGTCTTCTCGTGATTTGGCATTGGAGCAGTAATCACATTTGGATTACCCGGAGGGTCAAACTCAATCTCTCCAGCCTCAATCATATCTTGAATTTTCTTCTTCAAGACCCATCAATTATTAGTATCATGACCCTGACAGTTTGAATGATATGCACACCGTGCATTGGGATTGTACCTGGGAGAGGTAACATTAGGATTTTGAGGAGCCTCTTTCAAAGTAATAAGTTCAGCCTTTAACAAGTGTTGCAATGCCTGAGCCATTGACATGTTGATCTTCGTGAACTGTCTTCTAGCCCTCTGTTGGTTACCCTGTGGCTGCTCTGATGTTGTAGGAGTTGGATTGGAGATGTGAACTACACTCACAGACTGATGCCTTCTCTTACGATCAGGTTGACCATAAACAGCATTGGATTCTTTCTTCCCAGTGGGAGGCTTCTTTGCAGCACCTGGTGAAGAAGTACCCACTTGGATCTTGCCATTATTTATACCATTTTCCACTCGCTCTCCTGTCATTATCAACTCAGTGAAGCCAGATGATGAGCTTCCAATGAGATGACTGTAAAACGGACCATTCAGCGTACACATGAACATATCAACCAATTCCCTGTCAGTTAAAGGGGGTTGAACTCTTCCAGCTAAATCTCTCCATTTCTGAGCATACTCCTTAAAACTTTCTTTGGCACCCATGGACATGCTTTGCAGCTGTATGCGAGTGGGAGCTAAGTCAGCATTGTATTGATACTACTTATAGAAAGCTTCAACAAGATCATTCCAATCCCTGATGTTGACACTCTCCAATTGATAATACCACTCCAACTGAGCTCCAGATAAGCTCTCTTGAAAAAAATGGATCCACAATTTCTTATCAGCAGTGTGAGGTTGGATTCTTCTGACGTAAGACCTCAGATGCAGCTTGGGACAAGAGACCCCATCATAAACAACAAAGGTAGGAACCTTGAAACCAATGGGTATGACAACCCCAGATATCAGACTTAAATCTTCAAAATCCAGCCCGGAAGATTTCTGCAACTCCATAGCATCCATTCTATCCACCAGCATCTTGAATTTGTCTCCATTAGGATCATGGTAATAATTAGCCTCAGAATCAGAATCCCCCATAGTGTTGTGGAGACTGCCTCCCTCTTTTTCAAACTCTTCAAACTCAGAATCTTCAACTGGTTCTTTGGTCTTGGCAAGGCCTTTGAACCTTCTTCCCATGTTGATCAGGCCACCTGACCTCCTAGTCTTCTTGGTCTTCTTGGCTAGCAGTGTCTTCAATTCATCCTGCCCCTTGGACAGGTTCAGGATCAGCTCTTGGAACTGTGCATTTTGTGCCTGGAGATCCTTAACTGTTTGTTCAAGAGCCATTGCTGAAATAAACAGCGAGAAGATGAGAAACCTGTGCACAAATAAACCTGTGATGCAATGATATGGAATGTAAATGCGTATGCAATGTTTTCAAGGACCGTAGGATTTAAATTTGCTTAAACAAACAGGAAGGTAAACTTTTATTAGTAATAAATTTGTTTTGCCTCTTGGGCTTACAGGAAATGAAATGCAATAAATACAAAAGATGGGGTTTTAAGTCTCCCATGGACGTTTCCTCTTTGTGTTGAGGTATGAGTTGAGATTCCGTTCCTCATGAAGTTGCTTTGTTAGTTCTAGGATTCTTTCTTGGCTTGCTTTGTAATGAGCCTCGAAAGTATCCCTTTGCTCCTTCAACTGGATCCAGGATCTCTGTAAGTCTTCCATGTCAGTAGGCATGTCTGGGTGAAGGATGGTATAAGCAGTGTCCCCTTCAGCAACAGGTTCCATGGTAACTGGCAGGATAGCAGGATATGGCATCATGAGAGTCTGAGCACGAGATTGCACCCATCTGAGATAAGCCTCCATAGGAATAGTGTACTTAGGCTCCAGTGTCTTGCTGTCAACCCTGTTTACTTTTCCCCAGGCTCGTATGAATCTCTGACGGTAACCCTGAAGATCGTTGTCGTAATCAAACACAATGCCCTGAATCAACATGTCATGTGGACCATCACTCCGAGCGTAACCAAACTGTCGTAAAGCTAGAGAGGGGTTGTAGGTGATGCCTCCTCTTATGCCTAGAAGTGGCACATTAGGAAACTCCCCACAACGGTCAATAATAGTGACATTCTCCATAGATCTGGAGCACCAATGAATATCTGAATGCGAGAGTGACATGATCCTTTTGGACCACCTGAACCCTTGCTCATTCTTCATTACTGAGCGAGGAAGGTGAGAAATAAACCACCTAGAGAGCAAAGGTATGCAGCACATCAAAGTTCCTCTTGCCCTTGTAGTACGGGTATGAAGAGAATGCAGGATGTCTCCAAGCAATGTAGGCACTGGATTGTGACTCAGGAAAATGTTGATGGCATGAGCATCTATGAACTGATATGGATTGGGGAACAATACTAAGCCGTATATCAGCAAGGCTAAGATCTCCTCAAAAGCATCATAACTCATAGCCTTCAAGAACATTTGAGCCTTCTCTATCAACACCTTGGCTAGAACACCCTTGACACCACTTCTCGTTTCTAGAACAATATCAGACTTCTTCAGATGTAGAGCTGCAGCAATAACCTCAGGTTTAGGTTCTTTCTCCAAGCCTGTGAATGGTTTCTGATCAAGAACAGGTATGCCCAGAAGTTTAGAGAACTCTTCCATGGTTGGAACCAGCTGATAGTCGGGGAATGTAAAGCAATGGTGCTTAGGATCAAAGAACTGAAACAGGACACTCATCATGTCTTCATTGAACCCTGAGATGACTAGATCCAATAGGTGGCCATGTCTCTTGGTGAACTGGGAATGATCAGACACTTGAGAAACCAACTCTTTAAGCTTAGCAGGTATGCCCACAAAGTTGATCCTGATAGTGTTTCTACGAGCTGAAGCCATGACCTGCAACAAAGAACAAAGATAAATCCCTTGGTCCTTGAAATGGTTAGTGAAAATGCTATGCTTATGATGCATGATGATGTCATGATGTTATGCTCAATCACAAACATGTGGCACACACAAGCAAGTCACGCAATAGCCCTAGGTTTAAAGGCTTGCATGAGGTTCAAAGGTAAGTACCCTCCCCTGAAGTTAGATGGTTCATCCTGTCCTACAAAAGTAACCAGGTTCTAAGGGATCTCAATATCATTGATCCTTCACAAGGGTGGTTGATCAGAAGGCAACTTACTTGCCAACCAAAACCCTCCAAGTTTAAGATCTCAATGAGTGTAGTATCGAGTGTCAACCAACTTCAGTCTGCACCAAAGCCGGTTACCTCACTACTTTCTAAAGGCCAAGATGAGTTAACTAGGGTTCTAAAAGTTAGTTAGTGCATTGACAACATATGGCAGCCTCATATTATCCTCAACTTGACTTAAGGAACATAAGCACCAACCAAGAAGTCGCACTAACTATGGCCACCAGATCAACCGTATCGATATACGTCGTACAGTTTCCTTGGTCTATTGCCATTTACCTATGGTACACTAGATCCGGGTTAGGACCTTTCACACATAAGAGCACCCCAACAAGATAATATAAAGCAAACAAGGCAAACAATTTAAAGTGATCTAATTCCTAAGGGTACCCCTCTTAAATTTAAATCCCCAGCAGAGTCGCCAGTTCTGTAACACGGTGGGAGAACTGACTTTAGTTATGTTGCGGATAGCAAGAGTCGCCACCGACTTTTATTTTATCCAAAGGAAAGGCATAAAAGAACAGGAAAGACCTTTTAAAAGATTTTTGGGTCCGGGGGGTAGGTTATGTAAAGGGAAGGTATTAGCACCCTTTACATCCATGGTTATCCATGGGCTCTTAGTTACTTAGCTCACTTTAAAATGTTTTTGAAAATGTGAAGTGTGTGAATAAAAATTTTCATAAGAGTTTGATAATGATCCATGTACGGATGCGTAAAAAACTTGTGTTTGAAAATTGTTTGAAATTTATGAAGTGTTTGAAATTTGTTTTGAAATAGTGAGCAAGTAACTATGATGAACCTACCCTAAAGTTTAAGTCTTTTCTGTTCTTTATCCTTTAAATGGTAAGACTATCCCTATTATTAAGGAATAGGTAGTCATTACCTTGGATGTGAGGGACAAGTGAGGGACATCTGTTTAATGAAGGCAACTGTAGGGTGTATTAAGCATTTTGGAGGGACTGTCATCATTATTCGAAAGGGACAAGATCATATTGAAAGGCAACCATGAAGGGACTTGATCTTTGATTATGAAGGGACTAGATGACTTTACTTTTAAGGGACTTTGCTTTATACACCCTACTTGACCTTTTTGAATAGGCAACATTGAGAGGCAACCCTAGAAAGTGAGATGGCGATCAAAGATCGACTTACGTGTGTGAGTGTTTAATTTTATATTTATCTTATAATTTAAATGATCTAAATTTAATTTTTAAATAGCATACATGTTACACTCCCTATTTTTACTAACCATAACATGAAAATTAAATAATTTAAATATTACAGAAAATTACACCAAGGAGCAATTACATAATAATAAAAATAATTGAAATAAATAGCAAAAATAAATAAATAAGTAAATAAGCAAAATATAAATAATAAGTAAAATAAATAAACAATTTAATTGGGTTAGTAATAATAATTAAAAATAAATAAGGTTAGTAATAAACATGATTAGTAATAATAATAATTAAAATAAATGGGGTTAGCAAAATATTATAAGAACATAATTAAAATAATAAGCAAAAAGAATAATATAGTAATTAAAAAAAATTAGATTTTAATATGGACAATTATAAAAGAAAATATGAACAATTAAGTAATTATTATAACATTTTGAATTATATACAAATTATTAAATTATTTTTAAACATATATTTAAAAATTATAAAATTTAGATTGTAAACAAATTAAAGAAATATTTACATATTATAAAAAAAATAGAATTAATATTAATTGTATTTACAAAAATTAATTATATTAAATAAAATATATAGATGATAATTATATTTACAAAAATTAGAAAATAAAATTAGGTTTAGAAACAAATAAATTAGGGTTTGTTTTATTTACAAAATTAATTTAATATATATATTATAATCTAAATACATGAAATAAAATAAATAAATAAAAACTAATTTTTGAATTAAGAAAAATAATTTTAGAATTTAGAAAAAATATAGTATATACATATGTTTTATTTTGGAATTATTTAGATATATAATATATATATACAATTATTTCTAATTAATCAAAACAAATAAAAAAAAAAAAGGTTGGAACTCACCTGGCTGGGGTTTGAACCCAGGCCATTCTGTTTACCAGCAACAAAATCTACCACCAAGCCACCATGCGCGCAAGCAGTAAGAGAGGGAGTGGAATTGGTTTTGTTCTTTGTCATGAAAAATCCAGAAAAATAAAAGAAACAAAAGGCCTGGGGGATTCGAACCCAGGACCTTACACACAAACACACAAGTACATGACCAATCCTGCTGGGTGAGCGCATCTGTTAACAAACCAACAACAATTGATAATATATTATGATAGCTTAATACCTGGAAAAAGAAATAAAAAAGAACTGAAGCCAGGGTTCGAACCCCTGCCCTTTGCTTCATGCCTGCGCCTCATTACCAACTGATCCACATGACATTTGTGATAATATAACAGAAACATAATATAATAAAATAAATCCTTTATTTGAATTTGACTTTCGCGCCAGTCAACTTCTTCTTCTACCTCATAACCTTCGCATTTACCTGCGAATTTCTCCACGAATTTTCCTGCGTATTTGGAATTGCAGCAACACTTACGAAATTCAATAACCAACAAAACCATACAATTTCATAAAATTAAACCTATCAATATGATCCAGACATTCATGCGAATCATTCTATGGTTTTAGAATCCATTTATATTCCATAAATCAGAAAACCCTAATCCTTGGTCCAAACCCTAATAATGGTGTTTCACGGGTTATTCATGATTTCTTTGATTTCTTTGCCCAGAAACGTTCTACACATCATCACAAATAAGATTAGACAAACAAAATTCATTAAAGTGCAGTGAATTAGTGAAATCGAAAATTTGATATTCAAGAACAAATATGATTCGGTTAGCATGATATGGAGTGCTTGGGATGCATATGAGTATTGGTTTTCACTCAATGGTGTTCAGTGATCATGGCTATGTGCTTCAAATACCTTCAAATGTCCTGGAAATTCAAAACCGAATGCAAGCTTTGGAGAGGTTTTTTGGTTTATGAAACTTACTCTTGAGGCTGTCAAAATTCGTGTCTTGCATTAGGTTTGTGTTAAGTACTTATAGGATGATGTATTAGGTCAGAAAAATTGCTCATTTGTGTGGAAGATTTGATCTAAAAAGATTCAAAAAGATGGCCTTTGAAAATCAAATTTTCTTGCATAAACATTTGCTATTTTGGTATGATTCTCATTACTCTTGTATCAATCAAGTCTCAATATAATTTAAGACCTTCTAGAAACCAAATCAAATTTATTTTTCATTATTTTATATTTTATTTGAATTTAAAATGATTTTTTAATATAAAAATCATAATAAATAAAAACAAAATGAATAAAATTATGAATAATTCAATTTAATTTCGTGCAAGATGTTTTGAAGTGGATTGGGTCATTATTTGGCAAGCCCATTTGGAAAAAATTGGTTTTAGACCTCCTTTTTCTTCATGAACCAACCCAAAATTTCCCAACTTTGCAAGGGCACATATCCTTCAATTTTAATGGTATGAGGGTGTTCTTGGACATTTTGGAAAGCTTGAAGAGTCCTCTAACCAACCCCACTGGTTTCATGTCCATATCATTTACCAATCTCAAGTTATGCCCTTTTGAAGTTGTTGACATTTTGTTGACTTTCAAAAGGACCTATAATGTCTTAGCTCATAACTTCCAAATGAAGCATTTTTGGGCTTGGCTTGTGAGACACAAAGTTGTAGAGAATTCAATTTCCTTCAAAATGAGCTTTTGATGGAGACTTGGTGATGAAGTATGTGAAAGTTATGGCTGGTCAAAGTTCAGTTGACTTTTACTAAGAAAACCCTAATTTAGAAACTCCTGATTCTTGATGATCTGAAATCTCCTTGATGAATCATGATCAACCCTTGATCAAATGATGAATTTTACTTCATATACTTGATGTTGGCAAAAAAATCATGAAGTTTGACTTTGGTTTGACCACAGTTGACCTCAGTTTGACTTTTTAACTGCTTTGACTGATTTTGACCTATCTGATCATCTGACTGAGCAAACTTTTGAGAAAAGTCTTGAAACTTGTCATGGGGGTTCTTACACTCATATAAGATGTTATGAAGCTCACTTGAAGTCTTGGAAGTTCATTTAGCCTGATTAAAGTCAAAACCCTAGTTTTGTATACACTGCTTAGGAGGTGCATTGTCTGAGGGAATTGTCAACTCTTCTAACCAATTGTGAACTTTGTGAACTTTGTGAACCATCATAAAATGTCTTGTGAACCTCATGGGAGGTATTGTGAACCTTGTGAACCTTGTGAACTTCATAAAGTGACTTGTAGACTTCATGAACCTCATGAAAGGTCTTGAAAGCATTGGGGATCTTGTGAACCTTGTGAATTTCATAAAGTGACTTGTAAACTTCATGATCTTCATGAAAGGTCTTGAAAGCATTGTGAATCTTGTGAACCTTGTGAACTTCATAAAGTGACTTGTAGACTTCATGATCTTCATGAAAGGTCTTGAAAGCATTGGGGATCTTGTGAACCTTGTGAATTTCATAAAGTGACTTGTAAACTTCATGATCTTCATGAAAGGTCTTGAAAGCATTGTGAATCTTGTGAACCTTGTGAACTTCATAAAGTGACTTGTAGACTTCATGATCTTCATGAAAGGTCTTGAAAGCATTGTGAATCTTGTGAACCTTGTGAACTTCATAAAGTGACTTGTAAACTTCATGAACCTCATGAAAGGTCTTGTAAGTGTTAGGAATCTTGTGAACCTTGTGAACCTTCTTAGCACACAAAGTCTTATATTGTGAGGGCAAATTTTGGGGTGCAACATCGCTCCCCCGAAAAGACACCAGGTCATACAAGGTACAGACACAAACGGTTGGCGAAAAGAGAAATGAAATGAATAGAGTCTCCAGCTAG
The DNA here is from genome assembly GCA_963966055.1 of Lathyrus aphaca. NCBI lineage: Eukaryota > Viridiplantae > Streptophyta > Magnoliopsida > Fabales > Fabaceae > Lathyrus > Lathyrus aphaca. Next base: position 491,876,286 of record OZ014525.1, on the reverse strand, counting down.
GCATTTTTATCCCGAGGGAAAGGTAATGCTGCATAAACCTAAGAAAAGATGGATAAGACGGTTGCGAACCAGAGAAACTGAGAAAGGGGGTTGGTTACAACCTGGGAAGGTATTAGCACCCAGATTGTCCGTCGTACTCGATGGGATCCACGCTTAAAAGATTGTGTTTAAAGGGGTAGGATATGTGTTATCTGGGTGCAAAAGCTGGAAAAGAATGTACAAGTGTTAGTGCAAAAGGGTGCTGAGGCTTAGAAAAAAAAGAATGCTGAAAGAGGGGGAAGACACATAGACTTTTGTTCGATAACAGTTAAGTTATGCCTATGTATCCTCTCGTGCAATGAGGAAGTCAGAACACCGTAGTTCGACTCAAAGAGACTGAAAGATAAATTGATTGTGAATTACTTACTTGTCTATGCTCAAGTGTATGACTCATCTGGCTCGAGTGCTATCTGTCTTGCATTAGACGGAAGAAGCAAGTTCTCGTTTGTGAATGAGTGTGATGAGAAAAGAATCCCAAAGGAGACGATTATTGTTTGTTTTTATGTTTTCAGTTTTTTATTGTTTTTGGTTTTTTGCATAGGATTATGAGCTTAAGCCTAAATCAAGGGCTTGTAAACTCATTATATCCTCCCTTGATTAGGGATAATGAGAATAATTAAGTATGAGATACGCATCTCAACTTAATTACCATGATGATGTAGGATTAAGATCATTAACCTACTTGTGATTATTTAGATGTTTTTGGGTTTTTGTTTAGTATTAAGTAATGAGTTTAATCTCTAATCACAGATTAGTGAGATCATTACACCATCCTAATAGAAGGATAATAGATGAGAACACTTAAGCTAAGGAAGATACCTCAACTTAATCCATGGTTAGGGATTAAATTCATTATATAACAAAGCCTTTATTAAGTGGATTTTAATTAAAAGATGAGATTAAGAAGTGGATTTTATGGTTTGTAAGACAACTTGAGGGGGACTTGCCCATTAAACACTAGGGTTAGTCCCTCTTAACCATAAGGAAGAGTTAGAGCCCTAATGTAAGGCACAAGTTACAAGATAAAGTCTTAGTGATTATTAATGTGATTTAATTAAGAGGTTTAAATTAATTAAAGGTTTAACACTTAGGATTAAAGTTATACATTCCATCCTAAGAGAAGGATGCAGGCATAACCAAAATTCCAAAGTCCTAAAACTTTAAGAGTTTAGTCTCTGATTATTGAGATAAGAAGAGAGACTCAAGGAGACTCAAAGGTAAAAATCTAAGGGGTACTAATCACAACCCTAATTATTATCATGCTTGGATATCCTATGGTTTGTGAGGCTTGGGAAAGATCTTCAAGGAAGCCACCAATGGGAGAAGCAAATGAAAGGAGGATGAGAAAGAAGAAAAAGTTACTTACTTCACTAAGGAAGATAAGTGACTTAAAGAAAGAAAGTGAGATATGGGGCACAAGTGAATCAAATTCACTTCAAATACAAGTTAGAATGCAAATTAAAGATGAGAAGATATGGGAAGTGAAGGCAAATTCACCTCCCAAAATGACTTACCAAAACCTGAAAAGGTTAGTATGAATGCATAAGGTACAAAGCACAAAGAAATGAATTGAAATGAGGTGCAATGATCAAAGTCAGAAGTGTTTATGCAATGCAAATGTCATGTAACATGATGAAAAGGCATACAAAATGCATCTGTGTGATCATACAAAGATGAGATGCAAAGGAGGCATGCTTTGAAGTTTGAAAACACATGAAAGTTTATGAAATGAAATGAATGTTAAACATGGAAAATAAATGAAGTAATGATCAAGCAAGGTTCTAACATGTCCTAATATGTCTAAGGTAACGTATGAATGCATGAAATTTCATGGAAAGTTCATGTATTGATGCATATGCAAGGTGAATGCAAATGAACATGAGAAATTAGGGTTACATGGACATGTGAGATGCAAATGGATAAAACAGAAGCAAATGACATGATAAAAACTTGCAATTAAGCTCAAACAAACCCTAATCCCATATTAGGTCACACCCCAAAGGAGAAGGTCAGAAGCCTAACCAATCAAACGTTATGATTTTCCTAAGTTTTCTAGGGTTTTTGGGTGGTTCAAAGGGAAAAATGCAAATCAAATTGAAAATGCAAGATACATTCATGAGGAAAAATACATATAAACTACATGCAATATGTAACACAATTCAAAAAGAACCAACTTCAAACTCTTCTTTGTTAGGCAGAAATGATTTTTCAAAGTTAGGGTTTAAAAATATGATTTTTATGACCCTTAATTCAAAGAAAATTGGCAAACTATGATCAAACCTAAAAATAAATTTGTGTGAAGAGTTTGAAAATGTTTCTAAATGCATTGGGATGATTCATGATTTTTTTGGTGATTTTTAGAAACCTAAATGTATTTTTAATTAATTAAAATACTTTAATTAATTAAAAATAACATTTAAATATTTTAAAAATACGTTTTTAATTCAAAAAATAAAATAAAAATTATTTTTGGATGAAGAAAAATATTTAAAGTCAGAATGCAAAAGAAAGTATTTTTTGAATGCTTTTTGTTATTTTAAATAAATTATGCAAAAGAAATGAAATTTAAATGAAATAAAAATGATTTAAATGAGAAGTCAGCGCATCCAAAGGCCCAGATTCAAACAAAATTGGAGGGAGTTGACTGGCGCGCAATCCTATGGTCAGAATTCAAACTGGCTAATTAATTTGATTTTATTTTAATTAATCAGAATTATAAACTAATGGCGCATCTGGACCACTCATTGCCTAACCCTAATCAAGATCTAAGGGCTACGAACCAATCTGGGGATTTAATCATGGTTTAGCCCTAATTATTTTCGGGTGACCGGAGCTAAGCTCCGGTCATCTTCTCCGGCCATCCAAATTTCTAGAATCTCCTACAAGCCACTAAACCTCAAATTGTTTGCCCATAAATGACCCCCAAACATCATACATCATGAATCCACAAACAAAAATCATTTATCATGCATAATAAGGCTGAATCGAAGCAATCAAGTTCTAGGTCAAAAATTTAATAAGCTTCATACATGGTCATTTCTCAATCATTTTTAAAATTAGTGTGATCAGGGGAGCATGAAGATTGATATTTTAACTTAAATAGCAAGTTCTGGAAAAAAATGTTCTTGAGGTATACCTGAGTTGGAGCTTTCAGTTCCTGAGCTTTCTGGCCTCCCTCTTGGTTCAAATCCACCCCAATGAACTCCCTGATGATGATGAGGAGCTTAGAGCAAGCTTGTGATGGCTATTTTGAAGTGTTTGGTTCTGGTTTTGCAGAAATCGTATTTTGGCTTGAGGGTGTTTTAGGCTATGGTGATGGGTGGGAAATGATCCTGAGGTGTTTTTGAGTTGATTGGTGAAGGAAGTTTGAAGTTTTAGTGGCTGAGCTATGAAATTCGAAGAAGGGAAGTTTTTGATGGATTTTGTGAATCTGATTGTATGAGAGTGTTCAGGCTCTTGTGTGTTATGAAATGTGATCCATGATGTTTGTTTAAGCCAATGGGATTGATCAGAAAGTTGTTGTGGCACTGGTTGATTGGTATGGTGTGTTTTGCAAAAAGTCAATTTTTATGTACTTGAGGTATGGGCCATGGCAGGTCTAGCTTTTTTGGGGTGTCTGGCCTCAGCAAGATTCATGGAGAGCCATAGAATCAGTTTGATGCAGCTGGCACAAGTGGATGGAAGGATCCAAGGCATTTTGCAAATTTTGGGAGTTTTGGCCCATTTGAGATTTCTTGAAGATCAAGTCATGGAAACCCTAGGTTTAATGCACAATTCTGATTGTTTGAAGCTCATTTGACATATTGTGAAGTGTTTGTGTACATTAGAAGTCATTAGAATGCTTGAACATGCCAAAATGCAAAATCCCTCTTTGACATGAAACTTGAAATTATAGGATTTTTGCCAACTTTGAAAGGCCATATCTTGAGTTCTATGATGAATCAATACATGTTCTTGTACTTTTTGAAAAGGGAAAGACTAAATCTACAACTTTAATGACCAAGAATTTTTCATTTGAAGCATTTTTGGTTATGAAAGAGGAGGTTGAAAAACTTTCCCAAAATGGAAAGTTTGCATTTCAAGTCATTTCCAAAAATGGCAAGTTTGCAATTGGCTCAAAATTCTTCAATCTTGTGAACTTCCAACCACTTATAAGATCAAATAAAGATCATAGAACTTCAATTTGATGAAAATAACCCTTTGGTTCCATTGTTGGGGGCCTCAGATGCCCTGATTTTGACTTAACTTGCTCAAGAAGTTACCCAGTGAACAAATGACTTCCACAATGAGTTTCTTCATCAAACTTGGTACACATGATCCTTATGACATATAAAAACCATTAGAAACAAGAATGGCCCAAAAATTTGGAGTTAAGGCCTCTGAAACCAAAACCCTAATTTTGGTGATCTGTGTAGTGAAAACCCTAGCTCTGCTTCCATGCCTTTGCCAGTTCTTGTGATCCCTTGACTTTCATGAACTTTGAGGAGCATAATATGATGGTAGAACACACATGGACCATCTTGGAAAGCTTTAAGACCTTTGGGATGGCTCAGATTGATTCTTGGATTGCTCAGATCACAAACCCTAGATGCAGATGAACTTGAACTTATGCAGTGAAGCAAAAATGCAATATGAGATGTAATGCTTATGTTAAAACAAAAAAATGAAGATCACAAGCCATGGTGTGATATGAGTGAGGGAAAATTTGGGGTGTTTACAGCTGCCCCTATTCAAGCATGAGTTAGCTATGCAGGGTGTAAGCGCCTGGCTTAACAGACGAACAAGATAACTTGTGGTTGAATACCAAAGACAGTCCGAAATTTGCACTCGCTGGATAGAAGAAGAAAAGGGATATAAATTGTAAAAGGTGGTATAGCATTATTGTCAAATGAAGGCGATGGAGGACGACCATCGAGCAGAGGACGACTGTTGGGGATAAAGCAATGACGGGGACGGCCGACAAGCTGGGGAAATAAAGAGACCATGACAGGGACGACCATCAGGTAAGGAGATAAGATTCTCTGGAGATTAAAGAAAAGAATTGATGGGGATGGCCATCAGGCTTGAAAAGTAAAATAAACAATGACGGGGATGACCATCAGTTTAAAGAATAAATGAAATAATGATGAGGGACGGTCATCAAAGGTGAAGGACGATCACCTAGCAGGGGACGGCTGCTCTTTATCACAACATAGGATGAACGTCAGATAGAAAAGGTCGACGATGGGGATGGCCATCGGATAAGTATGATGAAGGACGATCATCAAGAGGTAAAGGACGATCACCTAGCAGGGTACGGCTGCTCTTTATCACGACATAGGACGAATGCCGGATAACAAAAGGTTCCACTAATGGGGACTCCGCTGGGGAAGGGATGAGGGACGGTCATCCAAAGGTGAAGGACGATCACCTGGCAGAGGACGGCTGCCGAAGGTATCACGACATAGGACGTATGTCGGACAGAAGAAAGGTGTTCCGTTGGTGACTTACTGGGGAACGGTAAACACGGACGAGTGTTCACGCTTAAGAATAAAAGGTATAAGGGTTCGACGTTGTGTATAGATTAAAGATGCGGACGAGTATCCTTAGGACCATGATACGGACGAGTATCGGTAGAAACAAACGCTGACGCGTGTTCAGAGATGATGATACGGACTAGTACCAACTAGTTAACAAAGAACACATACGAGTGTCGGATCTGTTGAGGAGTGATATAAACAAGATACGAATGAGTATCAAAGACTTCTGTATAAGTATGAGTGAGTATTGGTTTGTTAGTGAAGTTGGTAAGACACAGACGAGTGTTTGATCTGCTGGGGAATGTGTGATACGGACGGGTGTCAGATATGTACTATGTAAACAGGCATCTGTTTTGAGAATGCAAAGGAGATGCTTTGGCTTTCTTTGGGGATAGGACGACACAGACGGGTGTCGAAAAGACGTGTTATGAACAAGTATTTGTCTTTGAGAGTGCAAAGGGGACGCTTTGGCTTTTATGTGCAAGGGATGACTTTGTATATTGCTGATGAAACATTGATGGTAATTGCAGGTGACTTACTCGAACTTGGCTTGTGATCATGCAAATGTTTGATTTTTGTCGTAATGCTCCGTATTAGACGGAATGCTACACTCATTTGGTGAATATGATGCAAATGCTATGATTATGCAAAAGAGAAACCGATCCGGGATTTGGATCCCGCTGGAATAAAGATCTCTGGCTGATCTGCTCGGAGGGATGTCCCGGCTGGGGAAGAGATCATTGGTAGATCTATCAGGAGGGAGAACTCTGCTTAGGGGAATGGATCATTGGTAGATCTATCCGTAAGGAGAATTCAGCTGGGGAGAAGGAAACTCACGTCATTCCGCTGGGAAAGTATGCATGCATTGTTCTCTTGGGGAGAGAATAGAAACCCTGTGGGAGACAGTTCCCATCAACTTTGCTGAGGATGAGAGATATGGCATTCTGGCAGGGAATAGGAAACTCCTTGCTCATCTTGTTGTGAAACAGTTGTCAGGCACTGCTTGGGGAGGTGATAACTTCTGGGAAGTAGAATGTTGGGGATTCAATGCTTGATATGCCTCATGTTGTGAAAGATTGTTTGTCTTGATTGACTGCAACCTATTAAGACAAAATAAACGCACAAGTATCCTGAGGTATCCCTAATCGGATTCCGTCATAGGAGTTAGACTTTCCTGAAAGTAATATATTTCCTGCAAGCATTTATTAAAAATGGCCCATTTGCTTTATGCGAGTACTGTATCATGAATATTGGACATTTTGCAAACGAAACAAAAAATGTACAAAACGAGATGTGACTGAAAACTCTGATTTTATTAATCTGGGTGCCCTGAATTGGCAAATACAATTAAGGAATCACATCCCCTGAAATGAGGAGGTTGCTATAAATTGAGAAAAGTGTTTTGAAATGTTGATGACGACGTTCCAGTGAACTTCCTTTTCTATGACCTGTATGACCTTGACGTTCCTCTCATCTTGCTTTTTGAAGAAGGCCGATTCTGACCGTTGTTTTTTCCTTTCGAAGCTTGCCATGTTGTGAGTGATACAGACGAATTCAGAATGCAGTTGTTCACTTATTCCCTGATTTTGCGTGGATCGCCCTTTCGGGTTTTAAATCCACCGGGATACCCTTTTTTGCCTGAGTTGTCCAATGCGGCTTTTCAACTCAGAGGGTGTACATTTTTTTCCCTTATTTCTGCCCGAGTCTTTTATTCTGATTTTTTGACTCGCCGGGATGCCCTATTTTTGCATGGACGTACATTCTGTTTTTATGTCCAGCGGGTCATTTTATGCGAAGTATTTTTTAACTGCATCTGAATTCACAGGGGATAAGAAATCCTCTCCATCCATAGTAGTGAGCATCAGTGCTCCACCAGAGAAAACCTTCTTTACTATGAATGGACCATCGTAGTTTGGAGTCCATTTGCCCCTGTGGTCTGTATGAGGAGGAAGAAGTCTTTTCAGCACAAGATCTCCCACTTGGTATTCCCGAAGCCTGACTTTCTGATCGAAGGCTCTCTTCATCCTTTTCTGATATAACTGCCCATGACAGATTGCAGCTAATCTCTTTTCTTCGATCAGATTCAGTTGATTGCACCGAGACCGGCCCCACTCTGCTTCGTCCAGCTTTACATCCATCATTACATGTAAGGAGGGTAGCTCAACTTCAACAGGTAGGACAACTTCCATACCGTATACAAGCTGATAAGGTGTTGTCCCAGTAGACGTTCTGATTGAGGTTCGATACCCATGCAAGGCAAATGGTAGCATTTCATGCCAGTCTTTATAAGTAACCACCATCTTCTGCACAATTTTCTTGATGTTCTTGTTGGCTGCCTCAACAACGCCATTCATCTTTGGCCTGTAAGGAGAAGAGTTGTGATGTTGGATTTTGATATCCCGGCACAGTTCTGCCATCATTTTGTTGTTAAAATTGGAACCATTCTCAGTAATGATTCGCTCGGGAACTCCATATCGACATATGATGTCTCTTTTCAGAAACCTGGCTACCACTTGCATGGTGACGTTTGCATATGAAGCTGCTTCAACCCATTTGGTGAAGTAATCAATGGCTACCAGGATGAATCTGTGGCCATTTGAAGTAGTCGATTCGATCTTTCCAATCATGTCAATGCCCCACATGGCAAAGGGCCAAGGTGAAGACATCATGTTCAAAGGATTTAGAGGCGCATGCACTTTATCTGCGTAGATCTGGCACTTGTGGCATTTTCTGACATAGGCACAACAGTCTGCATCCATTGTGATCCAATAGTAACCTGATCTTAATAATTTCTTAGCCATTGCATGTCCTCTAGCATGGGTACCGAAAGATCCTTCATGCACCTCGTGCATCAGCAGGTCTGCTTCTTTCTTGTCAACACATCTGAGCAGAACCATGTCAAAGTTTCGCTTGTATAATGAACCATCAGCATTAAGGAAGAAACTACCGGCCAACCTTCTTAATGTCTTCTTATCATTGGATGATGCCCCAGGTGGGTATTTTTGATCCTCTAAGAAGCTTTTGATGTCATGGAACCAAGGCTTGTCATCTTTAGCAATGTCCACAGAGAAAATGTATGTTGGTCGGTCCAATCTGGATACCAAAATCCGAGGCACATAATTTGCAGTTTGAACCTTGATCATGGAGGAAATGGTAGCTAAAGCATCTGCGAACTAATTTTTGTCTCGAGGGATGTACTCAAGTTTGACTGTTGTGAAGAAAGACAATAATCTCCTCGTATAGTCACGGTATGGAATCAGATGCTCTTGGTGAGTGTACCATTTGCCGTTGGTTTGATTAAGTACCAAAGCTGAATCTCCGAATACATTCAAAGTCTTCATCCTGAGGTCAATGGCTTCCTCAAGACCCATGATACATGCTTCGTATTCTGCTTCGCTATTAGTGCAGGCAAAGGTGAGTTTTGCCGAGAAAGGCATATGAACTCCTTTAGGTGTAATGAGCACTACACCAACTCCACGACCATTCATATTGACAGCCCCATCAAACATCATAGTCCATTCTTCTTCCGGATCAGGCCCTTTAGTGTGAACAGGCTCTTCATAATCTTTTGCTTTTAAGTACATGATATCTTCATCCGGGAAGTCAAACCTCATGGGCTGGTAATCATCAATGGGTTGCTCAGCTAGATAGTCAGACAGTACACTGCCCTTGATGGCCTTTTGAGATGTATACTGAATGTCATACTCTGTCAGAATCATTTGCCATCTTGCAACCCTTCCGGTAAGTGCTGGCTTCTCAAAAATATACTTGACAGGGTCTATTTTTGAAATCAACAAGGTAGTTTGAGTCAACATATACTGTCTTAGTCGGCGAGCAGCCCACGCTAAAGCACATCAAGTTTTCTCGAGCAGTGAATAACGTTGTTCACAGTCGGTAAACTTTTTGCTTATGTAGTATATTGCATACTCGTTTCGACCAGACTCGTCATGCTGGCCCAACACACACCCCATTGACCCTTCTAATACTGTCAGGTACATTATAAGAGGTCTTCCTTCAATTGGAGGCATGAGAATTTGAGGTTCTTGCAGGTACTCCTTGATTTTGTCAAAAGCTTTCTGACAATCGTCGTTCCACCTGATTGTTTGTTCCTTTCTTAATAGTTTGAACAGGGGCTCACAAGTTGTAGTGAGATGAGATATGAACCTTGATATGTAGTTCAATCTACCTAAGAACCCCCAAACTTCTTTTTCAGTCTTAGGTGCAGGCATCTCCTGAATGGCTTTGACTTTGTCGGGTTCAACCTCAATTCCCTTTTCACTTACGATAAACCCCGGAAACTTACCAGAACGTACCCCGAATATGCATTTGTTGGGGTTTAGCTTCAGCTGATACTTCCTCAGACGCTTGAACAACTTCAGCAGATTTACCAGATGGTCTTCTTCAGTAAGGGACTTGGCAATCATGTCATCCACGTAGCATTCAATTTCCTTGTGGATCATATTGTGGAATAACGTTACCATAGCCTGTTGATAAGTCGCACCAACATTCTTCAGTCCAAAAGGCATTACCTTGTAACAAAATGTGCCTCAAGGTGTGATGAAGGTTGTTTTCTCCATGTCTTCGGGTGACATCTTGATCTGATTATACCCGGAAAATCCATCCATGAAAGAAAATACCGAGAACTGACTTGTGTTGTCGACCAATACATCAATGTAAGGTAATGCGAAATCAACCTTCGGGCTAGCTCTGTTCAGGTCCCGGTAATCCACACACATACGCACCTTGCCATCCTTTTTAGGCACTGGTACAATGTTAGCAACCCACGGCGGGTAACTAGTTACAGCAAGGAAACCGGCATCCCACTGTTTTTGTACTTCTTCCTTAATTTTCATGGCCATATCTGGGCGAGTACGGCGTAGCTTTTTTTTCACTGGAGGGCAATCTTCTTTTAATGGCAGCTTGTGCATAACAATATCCGTATCTAGACCTGGCATGTCTTGATAGGACAAAGCAAAGACGTCGACATATTCTCGAAGCATGTCAATAAGCTGTTCTTTTACTGAAGCTTGCAGACTGGCCCCAATCTTCACTTCTTTCAAATCCTCATCGGCACCAAGATTAACAGTTTCAACCTCCTCCTGATGAGGAGTAATCTCTTTCTCTTCTTCTCTCAACAACCTGGCTAACTCTTCAGGTAACTCACAGTCTTCTTCAACCCCTTCATCGGCTTGATTAATTGGATTGTCGAAGTCATACAAGGTCATAGCAGTGTTGTTGTCGGTGCAATCTGGAGGGTAATCTCTGTAAGGGTTGAGATTTGTTCGTTTTAGTGATCCATTTTAATCTTGTTTAAAAAGTGTAAAATGAAGTTATTATTTTGAAAACATTGCCATTTTATTGTTTTGTACAAAAGTGAAAAATGAAAAGACAGTGAGCGGAAGAGAGAATTATTTGCAAAAGATGTCTGATATTCATTGATATTCCATTTGCACAAAATTACAAATATGGCCCTATTACAAAATGAGTCCTGACACCTTGGGCAAGATGCAGGACTTGATGCATGCTGAAAAAAGCAGGAAATTATAATTACTTTGTAGGAGTAACCCTTATAATTTCCTGGGAAGACCAGTTAAGGACTTGGTGACCCGGGATCCTTGGACGTATCCAGCTCTCCAGGTTGAGGTCGCTTTCCGCCTCGTCTTCCACGTTATTGACAACATCTGGGGTGAGCATCCCCCCACTGATGAACTTGGGCTCCTTAGCAGCCTCTGCTTGATCTTGTCGGAATGGTTTGTAACCCAAACCGAATTTGTCCTCCTTCTTCTCCACCGGTAACAGCTTGCCCCAGCCTTGGGCATTTCCATCTTCAACAACCTTCCGGGCTTGCTGATAGGAGACAATTGAAGTACCCATCCTATCCTCCTAGGATGCAGCAAATACTTCAGTCGTCGCCTCATTGACATTCAGTGCTTCGAACCCCTGGCTCATGGTTTCATGGATTTCACCATCCATCTCAATGTATTTGTATGTAGCCAGATGGCTAACAAAGATATCCTCTTCACCACAGATGGTCATAATCTGTCCTTCCCACTCATATTTCCATTTCTGGTGAAGGGTCGACGTAACTGCGCCAGCGGAGTGAATCCATGGTCGACCCAACAAACAGTTGTAGGCCGACTGAATGTCTATCACATAGAAAGTAGTCTGAAAGACCTGCAGACCGATTATCACAGGAAGCTCCACCTCTCCAAGAACAGACCTCTTGGAGCCATCAAAAGCTCTAACCACCAGATTGCTTGGTCGGAGAGCTATTCCATCATATTCGAGCTTGACAAGAGCCTTCTTTGGCAAGACATTTAGTGAAGACCCAGTGTCAACAAGAACATGCGAAAGCACAGCCCCTTTACACTCCAAAGTGATGTGTAAAGCTTTATTGTGGTGACGTCCTTCCGTGGTCAAGTCAGCATTGGTGAAACCTAGCCCATGGCTAGTATTAACATTAGACACCATTGTCTCGAGCTAATTCACTATGATCTCTTTCGGCACGTAGGCAGCATGCAAGACTTTAAGTAGTGCATCCCGGTGAGCTTCGGAACAAAATAGCAGGGATAAGATGGAGATCTTGGAAGGAGTCTGGTGGAGCTGATCCACAACCTTGTAGTCACTTCTTTTAATTATCCTCATAAATTCATCCACATCTTGATCAAAGGATGATTTATGGGCCTCTTTTGGTACAGGTTCTTCAGGTGCCACACTTTTACCTTTGGCTTTGGCAGCAGCCTCTGCCTCAGTGTTAGTTCTCTGAGCTTGTGACGTGAAGAGGCGTCTGCTTTGGGTGAATCCTCTACCTCCCCTGACATTATCCACTTGTGGTGGGTGAACCAAAGAATCGAGAAGGACTCTTTCGCCGTTACAGTAAAGGTCTGAACCATAGTGCCATGGTACAACATTATCTTTATCATATGGAATGGGCCCAGGCACCGTGATGGTGACTGGACTAACTGCAGCAGAGGTAGGGACCGTTATCGTTTGTGGATCATAAAAGATAGTAACAGGACTTCTGGTTGATATTGGTGGTGATTGACTGAAGCTTGGTTGTTGCTGAAATTGTTGTTGAGATTGTTGTTGATAATTGTTGGAAACAGGGACCGTTGCAGGGTCGTAATAGATGGTGACTATGGAGACGTTGTTGTTGGTGGTTTCTGTAGTTGTAGAAGTGGATGCAATTGAACTGTTGTTTGTTGAAGTGATGGAAGAGGTGGTTGCTGATTTTGTAGATGAGTCTATAGGAACAATTGTCTTTGCAGTTGTAGGAGAAACATTTGATGCTGAAAAAGGAGTAGCTGGTGTTGTAGAAGTTGTTGTTGTTATTTGCAGGATACCCTCTCTGATCAAGCCATTGATGCCATTTCTCAAGCTTGCACACCCGTTGACGGAAACCTTGCAAGATTCACAGCAGGCCTCACAACCTGGAAACATCTGGCATTTTAAAAGCTGAGCTTTAACCTCTGTCAGAGGTGTTTGAATACTTGCAGTATCTTCAATTAAATTCATGGGTGAGCCCTCCTCTATTTCATTTGTCCTTGGCCCACCATGGCTGGGCAGAGGATTCTTCGTGACATTAGGAGGTGGTGCAAAATTTAGGGCCTTTGAATCAACCAGGTCCTGGACCTTCATGTGCAAAACTCTGCACTTTTCCGTAGTATGACCAGGTACATTAGAATGAAAAGCACACCTGGCGTTGACGTCATAATTTCTCGGAAGATTCTGAGGATCTGGTAGAGCCAATGTCCTTAGCTCGACAAGATTAAGCTTCAGGAGTTGTGGCAATAAGGTGGCATATGGAATTGGTATAGGGTCAATCACCCTGTTAACTTGAGATGGCCATTCTGGAAAGGGAGTTGTTGTTGGTTGTTGTTGTTGTTGTTGTAGGATCTTTGTTGAGGAAACTATTGTTGTTGAGGAAAATGATGTGGATGTTGAGTGTATTGAGGAGGTGGAGTAGGAATAGTGACAACGACAATTGATCTTGGCAGATACTGGGGTCTTCCTCTTCGCATATGTACATAATTTGTTTCACCGGATCTGCGGGGCCCTGCAAATGGTTTCCTTGCACTGCTTGAACTGGCGCCGTTGTCAGAAATCTTTCCCATTTTCAATAAGCTCTCAATTCTTTCCCCAGCTATAACCATGTCTGCAAAGCTGGTGGAAGAAAAAGCAGTCAGTCTATCAATATAAGTCCCCTGGAGGGTGTTCATGAATATATCTGCCATTTCCCTTTCTGACATCGGGGGTTGAACGGCAATAGCTAATTGCCTCCATCTTTGGGCGTACTCTCTAAAGCTTTCCCGGGAAGTCTATGACATTCCCATCAGAAGGGTTCTATTTGGAGCCATGTCCAGATTATATTGATATTGTCGAATGAATGCCTCGGCCAAGTCTTTCCAGTTCCTTACTATGGCCCTGGTCAAGTGAGAGTACCACTCACGGGATGCCCCTGTCAAGCTATCCTCGAAATAAAACATCCACAGTTTTTCATCCATGGTGTAGGCTTTCAATCTTCCCAAGAAAGACTAAAGATGGGTACGAGGGCAGGAAGTACCATTGTATCTTTCAAAACAAGGAGGTTTGAATTTGTGAGGAATTCTAACCCCCTCCACTAGTCCCATATCCATGACATCAAAACCCAGAGAGTTTTGAGACTCCAGAGACCTCAGCTTTTCTGCTATCTCGTCTAGCCGACGATCATAGACTTCGTCTCCTGCCCCGACCACAATAAATTGTTCTTCTTGAGGGTCCTCCTGCAAGGCCCTCCCTCCAGTGTTGCCTTGGGTGTTTCTTATAGCATTTATTTTTGGGTTCAGATGAGGTCCAAACTCTGGGGGATCAGTACGAGGCTGTACATGATCGTTTTTGCTAGTACCCCCTGTACCTGAGTGGTTTTCTTCGGGAGTTTGCCGCTCGACCAACTCTCTCAGTCTCTCCTGGATCTGGGCCAACCCAGTCATCACTGTCATAAACCGGTTCATTTGGGCCCTCATCTCAGTCCTTTCATTGGCCATTTGGGTTCTCACATCTGTCAGATCTTGTTGAACCTGATCCATTTGTAAGCCTGGAAGGTTGTTTCTTGTCGGATACCGATGCACTCTATTGACGGGGAATACTCTTCTACGAGCAATGTTTCCTGAAACCATAACAAAGTGAGAAATAACAAAAACAAAAACCTACAAAACAAAGAAATGAGGTTAGTATGCAATGCAAAATGTCTATTTGTATTCCAAGGGTATCCGATTTGGTTCTTTGGTTTTGACCTTCCAGACCTCGAGGACAGATGATTGGTGAAGAGAGATTAAGCCCACAAAATAATACAAACCATATATTACAAAGTGTAAAGATACATAGTTTGATTACAATAAAGTTTCCATGGTGGGTCAAAATACAACAACAAAAATACAATCAAAATGAAATACAGGTACAAAGAAATCAAACATCCAATCCATAATCATCCTCTCTGACTTCTTTCAGGAGAGCCTCAGTCATTGGGCCAACTGGATGCTCTATGATAGTCCTGATAAGAAGGTTCCTGGTGGCAATGGCACTGGTCAATTTCTTATGCTTATCCTGGTCCTTTGATCTCTTCAACCCCGCCCGGAGCTTCAACTCGGAGATCTCCTTTTGTGCAGCTAACAAGGCCTCCTGACTCTTCTTCTCATTGGCTTCCAGCTGCTCTATCCTAGCCTGGGTCCTCTGATCTTCCTGTGAACGAGCCTCAGTGATCCTGATCCACCTAGCTTGACTCTCCTCTAAGTAATGCTCAGCCCTGGCCTTCTGAGTCTTGGCTTCCTTGCAAGCATTCTTCAATACTAACTCCCCTGCTCTAGCCCTTCTGATGTAATCGTTTGTCTTCTCAATCTTGGTCAAGTGCTCAATCCAGAGCTTCTCTAACCTTTCATTATCCAAACGACTATCATTCCTCTCCCAAAGGGTCTTCTTCAAAGCTTCAGAGAGCTGAGTATTCCTTTCCTTCAATCTCTCAAACTCCTCTAAACTGACTGTGGCCGCAGGCTCCACTACTGATGGTCCAAGAACATCCTCTAAGGTGAATGGCATGCGGGTGATCTGTCCCTTGGTACGAGACCAATCAAGATACTGAGATGAAGCTATGTTGTTGCACTTGCCAAGAATAGTTGTCCCCTTAGTCTGAATATTGTCCCAAGCCCAGGCTGCATGTCTGACAATGGCAAGGTTGTGCTGGACGTCACAATAGAGGGTTTCTGTTAAGTCTTGCTCTCTTGGTGGATGTACTAAGGCATACCCTAATTGCCTTTTGAAAAGCAAAAGATTGTATTTGATGCAACCCTTCACTCCAATCAGGGGTACATTGGATACTGCCCACAGCTGGTGATGATATCTTTGCCCTTGGTGCTCTGAGTGCACCATCTGATGTCTTCTGATGTAAGGGCAATCATTCTCTTAGCCCAGTTCCTTGGTTTATGAGGATTCAAGAAAGTGTCTGACTTCGGCAAGTGCCTTAATAACCAACAGTAGAAAAGAGGTGCACAACATCTGACCAATCTTCCCCTCTGCTTCTCATTCCTTTGATGCACTGAATAATAGAAGTCTCCAAGCAAGGTAGGGACTGGATTCTTCAACAGGGAAATGTTGATAGAACTCTTGCTTACAAACTTAGGCTCGTATGCAAACAAGATGACTCCATATATGCTGAGGGCCAGAAGAGCACAAACAGTGTCCCACTTCCCTGCTGCAGCATGAAGGGTGGCCTGAGTAACCAAGAAATCCAAATGAAGGTTTGGGATTCTAGCCTTAGTGGTCATGCTCTGATCAATGAGAGTGGACTCCAAGTGTAAAGCCTTAGCTATATCTTCATTCTTAGGAGCAACCATCTCAGGGTTGAAGGGAATCCCTCTCCTGATAGGGACACCCAACAACATGGAGAACTCTTCCATCAATGGTCCCAACTGAAAATCTGGGAAAGTGAAACATCTGAGAGGAGGTTCATAGAACTGGAGACATGTGTGGATCTTGCTCCTCTGTGATGCATCCAGGTCCATGATCATGTCCATAATTCCACCATAATGTTCCCTGAATAAAGGGACATGATCATGAGTGATGAGTGTCTGCATCTGCCTGATGCCTGTCAAAGTGGACTCAAAGAAATGATAGGTGATGTTGCTCTTCCTGGAGGGGTCCATGCTGACAATGGATGTTGATGAAGATAACTGGAGAAGATACTGGAGAGGATCTCTGATGAAGATAACTGATGAAGATAGCTGATGCAGATAGCTGAAGGAATCTGAGCAGTAGAACAGGTCAAAACCAAACCAAAGACAAAGATGTGGATACCCTGTAAAACAAATAGACAAATTTTAAATGATGCAAAATGATGTACGCAGAATGATATGCAAGGGTTTGTAATCAAGTGTTGGATCTGTTATCTGCCTTGATAGGGTCCATGTGTGTTCATAAGTCCGGATGGAGGCTTAGAAAACCAGTAACCAGGTGGGGGACTCAAATAAAGAGCCACAAGTCCAGGGTTTCACAAGAACAATCCAAAATGGTGCAATCTTAAGAAAAAACTGGTAACAGGGTATGATGAGGCCAAAGGTTCCTACAAACCTGTAAACATCCCAACCCCCTCACATGTATTGTTCTAGAACAAGGATCCTCAGACTTGGATCAGTTATGAGAAGTGTAAACACTTCTAACCCGGAGGTACATTGTTTACAATAATCATAAAAGATCCTCCTCTAACTCACCTCAGATGCTGAAGGTCATAAAAAGGTCATCCAGACTTAGCAGGCTTCCCAGATAGCCCTAGTACTACAGGAAATTCGTAGCACAGAGTTCTTAAGAAGAAACCCATGTCTGAACCGTGTTTCATATTCCTGCACCAGACCGAAATGGAATGGGAAAGAATATGAAGCCACTATATCCTATGTGTCACTCAGGCTCCCGGTATGGAACCTTACTCACACAATAATCCCTCCCACCAAAACAGACAAGAGATCCATCACAAATGATATGATGATAACAGTATGAAATGCATATAAACAGTAAATGAAAGCAATAAAGTTGTATAGAAAGCAATAAATAAAGCAATAAACAAAAATCACAAGTAGCACATAACACTCCCATAAACACAAATCAAACAAGTGCTAGGAGAAACCCACAAAAAGAACCAGAAGCCCTGGTTACAAGATTACGTCCCCAGCAGAGTCGCCAAGCTATCGCTCCCCCGAAAAGACACCAGGTCAGACAAGGTACATACGTGACGGTCGGCGAAAAGAGAAATGAAATGAATAGAGTCACCAGCTAAGCATTTTTATCCCGAGGGAAAGGTAATGCTGCATAAACCTAAGAAAAGATGGATAAGACAGTTGCGAACCAGAGAAACTGAGAAAGGGGGTTGGTTACAACCTGGGAAGGTATTAGCACCCAGATTGTCTGTCGTACTCGACGGGATCCACGCTTAAAAGATTGTGTTTAAAGGGGTAGGATATGTGTTACCTGTGTGCAAAAGCTGGAAAAGAATGTACAAGTGTTAGTGCAATAGGGTGAATGCTCAGGAACTGAGGCTTAGAAAATAAAGAATCCTGAAAGAGGGGGAAGACACAAAGACTTTTGTTCGATAACAGTTAAGTTATGCCTACGTATCCTCTCGTACAATGAGGAAGTCAGAACACCGTAGTTCGACTCAAAGAGACTGAAAGATAAATTGACTGTGAATTGCTTACTTGTCTATGCTCAAGTGTATGACTCGTCTGGCTACAGTGCTAACTGTCTTGCATTAGACGGAAGAAGCAAGTTCTCGTTTGTGAATGAGTGTGATGAGAAAAGAATCCCGAAGGAGACGATTATTGTTTGTTTTTATGTTTTCAGGTTTTTTTATTGTTTTTGGTGTTTTGCATAGGATTATGAGCTTAAGCCTAAATCAAGGGCTTGTAAACTCATTATATCCTCCCTTGATTAGGGATAATGAGAATACTTAAGTATGAGATAAGCATCTCAACTTAATTACCATGATGATGTAGGATTAAGATCATTAACCTACTTGTGATTATTTAGATGTTTTTGGGTTTTTGTTTAGTGTTAAGTAATGAGTTTAATCTCTAATCACAGATTAGTGGGCTCATTACACCATCCTAATAGAAGGATAATAGATGAGAACACTTAAGCTGAGGAAGATACCTCAACTTAATCCATGGTTAGGGATTAAATTCATTATATAACAAAGCCTTTATTAAGTGGATTTTAATTAAAAGATGAGATTAAGAAGTGGATTTTATGGTTTGTAAGACAAATTAAGGGGGACTTGTGCATTAAACACTAGGGTTAGTCCCTCTTAACCATAAGGAAGAGTTAGAACCCTAATGTAAGGCCCAAGTTATAAGATAAAGTCTTAGTGATTATTAATGTTATTTAATTAAGAGGTTTAAACAAATTAAAGGTTTAACACTTAGGATTAAAGTTATACACTCCATCCTAAGAGAAGGATGCAGGCATAACCCTAATTCCAAAGTCCTAAAACTTTAAGAGTTTAGTCTCTGATTATTGAGATGAGAAGAGAGACTCAAGGAGACTCAAAGGTAAAAAGCTAAGGGGGACTAATCACAACCCTAATTATTATCATGCTTGGATATCCTATGGTTTTTTAGGCTTGGGAAAGATCTTCAAGGAAGCCACCAATGGGAGAAGCAGATGAAAGGAGGATGAGAAAGAAGAAAAAGTTACTTACTTCACTGAGGAAGATAAGTGACTTAAAGAAAGAAAGTGAGAGATGGGACATAAGTGAATCAAATTCACTTCAAATACAAGTTAGAATGAAAATGAAAGATGAGAAGAGATGGGAAGTGAAGGCAAATTCACCTCCCAAAATGACTTACCAAAACCTGAAAAGGTTAGTATGAATGCATAAGGTACAAAGCACAAAGAACTGAATTGAAATGAGGTGCAATGATCAAAGTCAGAAGTGTTTATGAAATACAAATGTCATGTAAGATGATGCAAAGGCATACAAAATGCATATGTGTGATCATACAAAGATGAGATGCAAAGGAGGCATGCTTTGAAGTTTGAAAACACATGAAAGTTTATGAAATGAAATGAATGCTAAACATGGAAAATGAATGAAGAAATGATCAATCAAGGTTCTAACATGTCCTAAGATGTCTAAGGTAACATATGAATGCATGAAATGTCATGGCAAGTTCATGTATTAATGCATATGCAAGGTGAATGCAAATGAACATGAGAAATTAGGGTTACATGGACATGTGAGATGCAAATGGATAAAACAGAAGCAAATGACATGATAAAAAATTTCAATTAAGCTCAAACAAACCTTGATCCCATATTAGGTCACACCCCAAAGGAGAAGGTCAGAAGCCTAACCAATCAAACGTTATGATTTTCCTAAGTTTTCTAGGGTTTTT
This sequence comes from Lathyrus aphaca, assembly GCA_963966055.1. Lineage (NCBI taxonomy): Eukaryota > Viridiplantae > Streptophyta > Magnoliopsida > Fabales > Fabaceae > Lathyrus > Lathyrus aphaca. The sequence continues at coordinate 491,856,314 of OZ014525.1, read as the reverse complement.
GGGTGGTTCAAAGGGAAAAATGCAAATAAAATTGAAAATGCAAGATAAATTTATGAGGAAAAAGACCTATAAACTACATGCAATATGTACCACAATGCAAAAAGAACCAACTTCAAACTCTTCTTTGTTAGGCATAAATGATTTTTCAAAGTTAGGGTTTAAAAATATGATTTTTATGACCCTTAATTCAAAGAAAATTGGCAAACTATGATCAAACCTAAAAAGAAATTTGTGTGAAGAGTTTGAAAATGTTTCTAAATGCATTGGTATGATTCATGATTTTTTTGGTGATTTTTAGAAACCTAAATGTATTTTTAATTAATTAAAATACTTTAATTAATTAAAAATAACATTTAAATATTTTAAAAATACTTTTTTAATGCAAAAAATAAAATAAAAATTATTCTTGGATGAAGAAAAATATTTAAAGTCATAATGCAAAAGAAAATATTTTTTGAATGCTTTTTGCTATTTTAAATAAATTATGCAAAATAAATGAAATTTAAATGAAATAAAAATGATTTAAATGAGAAGTCAGCGCATCCAAAGGCCCAGATTCAAACAAAATTGGAGGGAGTTGACTGGCGCGCAATCCTATGGTCAGAATTCAAACTGGCTAATTAATTTAATTTTATATTAATTAATCAGAATTATAAACTAATGGCGCATCTAGACCACTCATTGCCTAACCCTAATCAAGATCTAAGGGCTACGAACCAATCTGGGGATTTAATTAGGGTTTAGCCCTAATTATTATTAGGTGACCAGAGCTAAGCTCCTGTCATCTTCTCCGGCCATCCAAATTTCCAGAATCTCCTACAAGCCACTAAACCTCAAATTTCTTACCCATAAATGACCCCCAAACATCATACATCATGAATCCACAAACAAAAATCATTTATCATGCATAACAAGGCTGAATCGAAGCAATCAAGTTCTAGGTCAAAAATTTTAGAAGCTTCATAAATGGTCATTTCTCAATCATTTTCAAAACTAAACATATCAATGTGATCAGGGGAGCATGAAAATTGATATTTTAACTTAAATAGCAAGTTCTGGAAAAATGTTCTTGAGGTATACCTGAGTTGGAGCTTTCAGTTCCTTAGCTTTCTGGCCTCCCTCTTGGTTCAAATTCACCCCAATGAACTCCCTGATGATGAGGAGGAGCTTAGAGAAAGCTTGTGATGGCTATTTTGAAGTGTTTGGTTCTGGTTTTGCAGAAATCGTATTTTGGCTTGAGGGTGTTTTAGGCTATGGTGATGGGTGGGAAATGATCCTGAGGTGTTTTTGAGTTGATTGGTGAAGGATATTTGAAGTTTTAGTGGCTGAGCTATGAAATTCGAAGAAGGGAAGTTTTTGATGGATTTTGTGAATCTGAGTGTATGAGAGTGTTCAGGCTCTTGTGTGTTATGAAATGTGATCCATGATGTTTGTTTAAGCCAATGAGATTGATCAGAAAGTTGTTGTGGCACAGGTTGATTGGTATGGTGTGTTTTGCAAAAAAAGTCAATTTTTGTGTACTTGAGGTATGGGCCATGGAAGGTCTAGCTTTTTGGGGTGTCTGGCCTCAGCAAGATTCATGGAGAGCCATAGAATCAGTTTGATGCAGCTGGCATAAGTGGATGGAAGGATCCAAGGCATTTTGCAAATTTTGGGAGTTTTGGCCCATTTGAGATTTCTTGAAGATCAAGTCATGGAAACCCTAGGTTTAATGCATAATTCTGATTTTTTGAAGCTCATTTGACATATTGTGAAGTGTTTGTGTACATTAGAAGTCATTAAAATGCTTGAACATGCCAAAATGCAAAATCCCTCTTTGACATGAAACTTGAAATTATAGGATTTTTGCCAACTTTGAAAGGCCATATCTTGAGTTCTATGATGAATCAATACATGTTCTTGTACTTTTTGAAAAGGGAAAGACTCAATCTACAACTTTCATGACCAAGAATTTTTCATTTGAAGCATTTTTGGTTATGAAAGAGGAGGTTGAAAAACTTTCCCAAAATGGAAAGTTTGCATTTCAAGTCATTTCCAAAAATGGCAAGTTTGCAATTGGCTCAAAATTCTTCAATATTGTGAACTTCCAACCACTTCTAAGATCAAATAAAGATCATAGAACTTCAATTTGATGAAAATAACCCTTTGGTTCCATTGTTGGGGGCCTCAGATGCCCTGATTTTGACTTAACTTGCTCAAGAAGTTACCTAGTGAACAGATGACTTCCACAATGAGTTTCTTCATCAAACTTGGTACACATGATCCTTATGACATATAAAAACTATTAGAAACAAGAATGGCCCAAAAATTTGGAGTTAAGGCCTCTGAAACCAAAACCCTAATTTTGGTGATCTGTGTAGTGAAAACCCTAGCTCTGCTTCCATGCCTTTGCCAGTTCTTGTGATCCCTTGACTTTCATGAACTTTGAGGAGCATAATATGATGTTAGAACAAACATGGACCCTCTTGGAATGCTTTAAGTCCTTTGGGATGGCTCAGATTGATTCTTGGATTGCTCAGATCACAAACCCTAGATGCAGATGAACTTGAACTTATGCAGTGAAGCAAAAATGCAATATGAGATGTAATGCTTATGTTAAAACAAAAAAATGAAAGATCACAAGCCATGGTGTGATATGAGTGAGGGAAAATTTGGGGTGGGCTTTCAAGGATGGTCATGCAAGCTATAATTACTAGTATGTTCAAGGGATTTGAAGTAAATGAAATGATATTTTATAATCAGCTATAATTTGTAGATGATACAATTCTAGTCGAAGAAGGGTCATGGTCAAACCTTTGGAAAATGAAATCTATTTGGAGAGGTTTTAAAATGGAATCAGGTTTGAGGATTGATATTTGGAGGAATAAAGTATACAGACTAGGTATTAATGCTTGATATGAAAGGAAATTTGCGATCTAAACGCAGCGGAAAATAAAAATTCTCATTTAGTGATCCTTACGAGAGATCATGATCTATGATAGAAAGGTTACCTCTTGTGGCGATGAAATCTTTGATTTTGAATCGATGGAATGATCACGAGCGTTGTATGATGAATAACACCTCTACTCAGACCACACGAACAACTTCCTTCAGTCACAGTACTAACTGATTATGATTGAAGGTTTTGAGTGAGGGAGAGAAAATGGAATACGACCAGGGTTTTCAACAACTCTTTTTGCTTCTGCACAAAGGTTCTATTTATAGAACTACTTGTGTGGGCTACAAGCTAAAAAGTCCACTTAAGTGCACCATATAATAATATTATTATAATAACTATTATTATAATAAACATAATTTTATTATTATTATATTTTATATAACAGTTATAAAATAATAATAATAATAATAACTATTATTATATCATACGATGTTCCATATGTCACTTAAGCACATGGTACCTTACCATATTTCGTATTCCACTTAAGTGCATCGTACCTTACGGTGTTCCTTATTTACCTACCTCTTCTCTAATTGTCCTTATGTGTGCGACCTTGTAGGATTTCGCGACATTGACAATTATATTAAATCATGTATTTAACATAATAAACAGTGAACGGTATCTAGCAACACATCACTGCTACCCAAGTCACAAAATTGTCATGTGATCTGACAAAATATTTAGTGATATTACTTGTGTGTACAATTACCCTTTTTCCCTTATGTTTATATTGAGCAAAAGGTATATATCGTGTCATCCTTGTCCAGTTCAATATTGGGCCCTTAGGCATTTATCATGTTATGCATGATGGGAAAATTCCATCTAGGTTACTCATGTGCCTCAACATGCTTTTTTAAGTACCCATCAATTGTCTTTATAATCATCTAGCTACAGATAATGTTTGATCATCAATAAAGCACTTGACTCTACATCTAGGGTCCATAGTAGTTTCAGGTCGAATGGTGGTATACACCACTATCACCATGAGAGTAACTTATGACACTTTGCATAACGTTCTATGCAGTAATCTCATAGTAGGTCAATCCAATATAAATATTACTCACAATATTCATACCTATGTTAAGACTTGATAACTCCTTATCTATGATCCATGAGATGTGATCATCAGTCTATCTATATAATAGTCTTAATGCTTTAAGGCTATCCCATTTCATATTAAAGCTCGACTATGGATACTTTAAGAATAATGTCCTTATGTTTAATGAAATCTCAAGATTAAGTCACACTTAATATTTCATTAAACGAACTAGTTATTCTAGGGACTTTATCATTTTTGAAACACAAACATAATAAAGAAATTCCTTTAATTATTAATAAATAATTTGATACAAGTACCAAAAGGATTGTCCTCTAAGACTTACACCAATTATCTCCCACTAGCACTAGATCCATTCAGGCATACCCCTAATACCCATAGTTCTAGTATAGCCATCATACTTATGCTCCGTAAGAGGTTTTGTTAGTGGGTCAACAATATTGTTAAGTGTAGGTACTCTATATATCTTCACATTTCCATGATCTATTATCTGTCGAATGAGATGATAACGCCTAAGTATGTGTTTGGATCGTTGGTAAGACCTAGGCTCCTTAGCATGTTCGATAGCACCATTGTTATCACAATATAGATCAATGGTATCCATAATGCTATGGACTATTTCAAGTTCACTAATGAACTTCTTGATCCAAACAACTTCCTTTGCTGCATTTGAGGCAACAATGTACTCGGCCTCGGTTGTAGAATCCGCAAATGTTTCTTGCTTTGAACTTTTCCAGCTCACAGCGCCACCATTTAGGAAAATTACATAACCATATTGCAATCTAAAGCCATCCTTTACTGTTTGGAAGCTAGCATCAGTGTAACCAATTACCGCGAGCTCTTCTTGACCACCATATATCAAGAATGAGTCCTTAGTCCTTCTTAATTACTTAAGGATATTCTCAACAGTTACCCAATAAGAATCACCGAGATCAAATTGGTACCTACTCGTTGCACTTAAAGCATTCGATACATCTGGTCAAGTACATAACATGGCATACATGATAGATCCTATTGCAGATGCATATGTGTTGCACCCCAAAATTTTCCCTCCTCTTTTTATGTTATTGTTGTTGTTCTTTGCCTCACGCATTACACATTGCATTAGGTCATGTTCACATCATACATATCATTTGTCTTCTAACTTCAAATGCATAGTGGTTTGTTTCCAGGCAGAAGACCAGTTTGTCTGTGATTAGTTCATACATATTCGAAGATGTTTAGGGGGCTACCCTTTATGGAGGTTTTTCTTTATTTATTTATTTGTTTATTTGTTTTTTATTTTTTAATCACTCGTTTAGAGGTTTATGGTCTGAATTACTAAGATATTGAGTCCTACTTTAAGATATGATTCGAGAATTCGTTATCAAGTTCAAATCATTAGAGCTAAATGTTATTTCAAGATGTCATTGTGAAGAGTGATTTAAAATCTAAAGCAAAAATAAGGCCTGTTTATTTAAGTTTTATTGTTGTTACTTTTATTTCAAATAGCCAATATGGATCCAACTTTTTCTTGCAACAAAAAGGAACATTTTGCCAAATCTTGGCAAACCAGCCTGTGGGCCTGCGGGGTCTTTATTTTTTCTGGTCAACATTTTAATTGCTTATCTGACTCACCTAGTTGGTTTATAATGCAAACCGGGTGGCAAAGTTGGTTAAGAGGGGAGCCCGATGCAAAGTTTGCTTCAACTGTTATCAAATTGAGCTGGACGGGTCTTTCTCCATTAAGGCCAAAAATGAAGAAAACTGCTTTCCTTGGCTATTATAGAACAAGTAGTTTTTATTGAATATCACACCACTAAGGGTGACAAGCTGTCAAGAGGAACAGTTTTTTCGCAGGGGAAAATTTTTGTCTTTTTCAAGATGTTCACAAAGTCACATATATACATATACCAGGTTTGAATATTATAGAAGTATGGGGTATCTGTTGGACCAAAATTACAAAAAGCTCAAGGAAAATTCCAAGTCCATCCTATTGTTGGGTTCCATTTAGTTGTACACCCACAAGGCTAGTCACGATCAAAACAACCACCTGCAAACTTGTATCCCAACGACTGCACCCTGCTACCCTCAGCATTGACTTGCAGGCTGATGCGACTCTTTCGTTTACCTACACAAGCATAAGAAAATTATCAATAAAAAGGGGATTCAATGTTGAAATATCCGGAGGACCTTTCACTCACCAAGAAAAACTTGCTGCAGCAGTCAAACTATTTCAAATTCAACATAAGGAGGCTATGTTGTATCAACTATAATCATGCCAAATAAAAGCAGAACACAGCAGTTGACAGACAAAGGCAGATACACCATTTTGGAAAGATATGTTTAAGCATCTAAAAAGGCAACATCAAACATGTTATGGAAAAGGATACCTGCGAAAGGCATTTATCACAAAAATAGGCATTAAAATAGAATCGCTTTATGTTTCAGACTTGCATCAGGAAGATAATCTAAGCAAAACAGGTTGTTTTGAGTATTAAAAAAGTAGAGAGTTTCGAGAATGCAGAAAGCTATCAGAAAATGCAGACATAAATTATAGCCTAGAGAAAGCTTCACAAAAAAATTCAATCCAAGACAAACGGATTCAGTCAAGACTCAACTAGTTCAATTCATTTTAAAAAAGGGATCTTTCAATTTTACTAACCCTATTGTCTCTCCTATAAAAGCCTAGAGTTATGTTCATGTAAAGGACGAATTTTTTTTGAAAAGAACACAGAAACGTTTTGAAAAGCTTTAAACACAGAACAACAGAGAATTAGTAGGAGTTTTGTTCTATCTCACCATAATCGTGAACAACTTTTTTCGATAACAAGCGTTTCGCCGCCTTTGTTTATCTTCGCAATCCCAGCAGCTCTCGTTTCGCAAATACCGTCAAATATCAGCTACGACTTGCGATGACACGAACGGAACGTGAAGAAGATCTGAACAATCGCCTTTGAACTCTTCGCTATTTTTGTAAGTCTTTCTTTTTTCTTCCTTTTTCTTCTCGTACACGTCGCCGTCGTCATCAGTTGATGAAGGATTTTGTTTTCGTTGGTTGAGAATTAGAGAGATAGGATACGGAACTCCACTGGTTTTGATTTGCTAAGGATAGTTTTTCGAGCGTTTAGTTAAGGACCGATTGAGAGTTGTTGTTGGGGATTAAGAGTGTTTTTGGTTTGCGTTTGAAGGAGAGGACTGAGATGAGGTTTCGATCGAGGGAATTGAGATGGAGAAGACGATGTCTGATTTCTGTTTTCGGGAAAGAATGTTTGTGAGAAAACCCTAGCATCTTCATTCCCCTTTTGGGAAAAGGATACTGAGCCGGATCTGGGTCATGCCCGACCCGGCCGGTCTTATTTCGTGGGCCTATAGGTTCTGCTGTTAGCCCCCCACCTGCTTAGCCCACCTCCATTATTTAAGTTTGTCTTCATTCAATTATCTATTTTTTTTTACAAATCTAACTCTTTTTCTAGTAGTATATTTTTTTTCTTTTTTTTAAATAAAATTATTTTCTTTTGTTTACTAATATTTTTATTTTAAATAATCAATTAGTTAATTATTTCGTTTTTTAATCAACTACCTTGTGTTTATTTATTTATGTGTTATGTTGTTTTGTTTTGTTTTTGCCTTTTTACGCGACATTAGGTTTATGATGAGAACGTACGACTGGTCGGTTTTAACTGTTATTTCCTTATCTCGGTTATAACTTGTCAAAGTAGAAATAAATATGTCCGCCCTAAATTAATCATTTTCGAAGGATAAGTTAATCATTTGGTCCAACGCCAAATAAACACTTTTAAAATATACCAAATAGTTTCATAAACCCCCTTTTTTGCACATACGTAAGTCGATCACTTATGTGATCGCCATCTACACTACTTTCATGTATCTTAATTAATTTACGAAAAAAGGAACTCCGAAGTCTAGCATTCCGCACGTTCTGGATTGAACCGCAAATGGGCTAGCCTCACGCGTTGGTTCAATCACCATTCGTATAAAAACAATTCAATTCATCTTAATTAATTTACGAAAAAAAGGAACTCCAGAGTCTAGCATTCTGCACGTTCTGGATTGAACCGCAAATGGGCTAGCCTCACGCGTTGGTTCAATCACCATTCGTATAAAAACAATTCAATTCATCTTAATTAATTTACGAAAAAAGGAACTCCGGAGTCTAGCATTCCGCACGTTCTGGATTGAACCGCAAATGGGCTAGCCTCACGCGTTGGTTCAATCACCATTCGTATAAAAACAATTCAATTCATCTTAATTAATTTACGAAAAAAAGGAACTCCGGAGTCTAGCATTCCGCACGTTCTGGATTGAACCGCAAATGGGCTAGCCTCACGCGTTGGTTCAATCACCTTTCGTATAAAAACAATTCAATTCATCTTAATTAATTTACGAAAAAAAGAACTCCAGAGTCTAGCATTCCGCACGTTCTGGATTGAACCGCAAATGGGCTAGCCTCACGCGTTGGTTCAATCATCATTCGTATAAAAACAATTCAATTCATCTTAATTAATTTACGGAAAAAAGGAACTCCGGAGTCTAGCATTCCGCACGTTCTGGATTGAACCGCAAATGGGCTAGCCTCACGCGTTGGTTCAATCACCATTCGTATAAAAACAATTTAATTCATCTTAATTAATTTACGAAAAAAAGGAACTCCGGAGTCTAGCATTCCGCACGTTCTGGATTGAACCACAAATGGGCTAGCCTCACGCGTTGGTTCAATCACCATTCGTATAAAAACAATTCAATTCATCTTAATTAATTTACGAAAAAAGGAACCCCGGAGTCTAGCATTCCGCACGTTCTGGATTGAACCGCAAATGGGCTAGCCTCACGCGTTGGTTCAATCACCATTCGCATAAAAAACATCCAAATCATTTATTTAAAGTAAATCACGAAAGACAGAACTCCGGAGTCTAGCATTCCGCACCTTCTGGATTGGACCGCGATTGGGCTAGCCTCACGCGATGGTTCATTCGCCCTTTCGTTTAAAACACCCCTTAACAAAGATCAAACATCTTTTCTCAAAACGAACACTGTTTAAATCTTTCTATTTCGCAAATAAGCCAACGCTTAGCGGTAGAAATCATTTTCAAACAGTCGTTCTATAAAAAACACAAATCGTAGTAGCACGAACTACGAAGCTCTGACTTTCCCATTGCACAGGGGAATACGTAGGCACGGGGATTTTTATCCTTCGCGAGCACAATAATAAAAAATTAACTATCTCTCTGTCACAATAATAAAAAACTTAACATTTTCCCATAACAAATTATAATTAAAATCTTCCCTTTAATAAGCAATCTTAATCATTAAAAGAAGACAATAATAACAAGTTAACATTTTAAGCGCAAACTAGACTAAGAGGTTCCCGTTGAGTACAATGGACGTGAGGGGTGCCTAACACCTTCCCCTTGCGTAACTGACTCCCGAACATAGATTAGTGGTTTCGTTGACCATTCTTATCCATTATTTAGGTTGTGTCTATATCTCCCTTTTCTCTCGTAGAATAAATAGAATTAGGTGGCGACTCTGTTGTTTATTTTAGGATCGTATTTTTCGAGGTGCGACAGCTGGCGACTCTGCTGGGGACTTAGAACGACTGCTTATGCATAAGATAGTCGAGCCTAGCTTAGGATAGTTTGCGTTTGTTTGGTTTATTTGTTTGTCCTCTTTATTTACGTTTATTGCTTTCCTTATATTGCTCATTATTTATATCTGCCTGTTGGATCTCGGGATTATGCCACGGGTGAATGTGTATTTGAATCTTGAAATCCGAGTTTTGAAAAAGAAGAGGAAACACCTAAGTTTAGATTTGGATGTTATTAGTGTTAGTCTCCAAGGACTCGCTCCTTGCACGCCTAGCATGAAAGCTCCCCCAGATAGTTAGACTTTTCATAGATCTTGTCACAACGCAGCTAGCCTGTCGCGGGACCTGATTCATGAAAGGGCTGTGATTCTGGGACCCCCTTAGAACCTGTTTCAATTTTGGTAGTTGTGTAATGTTAGGCTCCAAGGACTCGCTTCTTGCACGCCTAGCATGAGAACTCCACTCAAGGTAGACCTTATCGTTATTATCGTCACAATGCAGCTAGCCTGCGGCGGGGCGTTAGTACGATAAACGTCCATGACCTTGGGTTTCCCTATACCGTCACCATAGAAAGCTATCATGTGAGTGGGCATTATGGGTAGAAAGATATAGACCGACCCTCTAGAGCCTACATGTTAGGAGTTCCAAGCTCCCATTGTTATCCCGGATCCAGCTTTGTGCATTCATAATCATGTAGCATATGCATCATAACTTACACATCTTGTTATTTCAGGAAAACACACCTATTTGTTGTTTCGCATTCAAAACAGTCATGAGTTCAGGAAAAAGGAAGGCTCTACAGCTGAAAGTCTTCTCACCAAATACCACTGTTCTTATGGACTGCTTAGAGAAAATGCCTGCTTCCTACAAAAGGGCAATTGAAGTAAGGTTTGGTCAAGTGCTTCATCTTCTGGAAGTCGACGTACAAATCCCGGGTCTCACAGCTTTGGCCCAATTCTATGATCCGCCGATGCGAAGCTTCTTGTTTCAGGACTTTCAGCTAACACCGTCTCTGGGAGAGTTTGAAGGGTTCTTGGGATTTTCTATGAAGGGAAAGGCACCTTACACCCTCGTTAGTCGGGATCTTAAAGTGGAGGTATTAGTGGAAGCTCTTCAGATCCCCATTGCCACAGCTAAAGCTAACTGGAAGCAGAAGAGAGAATTTTGGGGTTTCCATAAGCTATTTTTAGAGCAGGAAAGCAAGAAATTAATAAAGGAACGTCAATGGGCTGCTTTAGTCAATGTATTGGCTCTCCTCATTTACGGTCTGGTTTTATTTCCCACTTTCGAAGATTTCATTGATACGGCGGCGATTAATATATTCTGGGCGGTTTGGAAAGAAGGTCAAAGCCCAGTATATCCGTTATTGGCAGACGTGTTCTATAATCTCCACCTCCGTCACGAGAAGAAAGGTGCTGTTTTGACTTTTTGTTTCCCATTGCTGTATACGTGGCTCACATCTCACGTTTTCAAACGCAATGCTCTAATTCCCAAGATGACAGGCGGGGAATGGTCCCAAATGTTAGCTTCCCTCACTGAAAGAGACATCGCCTGGTATCCCAACAAGTTGGATGTTGACCGAATCATTATAAGCTGTGGGAATTTCCGAAATGTGCCACTAATGGGATCAAAAGGGTGCATTAGTTATAATCCCATTTTAGCTATACGGCAGCACGAATACCCTATGCTAGGAAAACCAGAACACGCCGAATTGGAAGAGATGATACTTCACAATAGAGGTGTGGATGATCCAGCATTACTCTTCAGGATATGTCGTTCTTGGGAAAAAGTTCACACCAAAGGCTCCGAGCTAAGGAAAAGAGATGGAGTGGTCAGGATACCCTACCGACAGTGGGTTCTTGAAAGAGTCCAAATCGTCAAACTGCCATTTTCTGGAGAAGCACTCCCCAAACCTCCTGTGCATGAACCAATATCCCTTGAAGAAGTAGAGGAACTTCGAATGAAGGTAGCCAATCTTGGGAAAGAAAACGAAGAGCTCAGTTCAAAACTGCACCGGGTCACACACGAAAGGAATGAATTGAAGTATGACTTGGCTCGTAAAACTATTCAATTCGAAACAATTCAAGAAAAGGCCAACGAAGAGGAGCGAAAGAAGAATAATGTTAAAGGGTGTCTGGACCAGACATATGGAACGGTGGTTCACTTGAAGGAGGATTTAAACAGGGTTTGCCGGAAGAGCGCGAATAACGAGGATTGGTATGTCCGGGCGACTAAAAAGGCAAAGATCGAAAGAGCTGAATTCGAGAAGAAAATTGCAGAGCTTACTGCAGCACTTGAGGAGGCAGTGAGAAGTTCGAATCAGGAATATGAGCTTAGGATGCAGGCCATGAATGTCTCACGGTTCACCGTGGAAGATTGGGATTTCAAATGCCAAGAGGTGAATCGCGCTGAAGGAAACGCCCAGTATTGGAAGGGACAATACGAGGCTTTGATCAAAGATCGTGACATTTGGGAGTCAGCAAGAGATGAGGTACAGGGTCACTTCCAAGGATACCAGCGAGCTGTACAAGATCGGATTAAGGAAAGAGACATGTACCGTGATAAGCTTAATCGGCTTATTGAATAGTGCAACTTGCAGATAGAAGAACTACCTTTCCGACTCTCTATGGCAAGAGGGGAATTCTAAGACGATGGATCCTACCCAGCTGTGAGTTACTTTCTCTCAATGTGCCAAAACATGTTGAAGACTTTCAAGGAGGAGGTGAAAGAATGTGGTACCCAGAGACCCAAGAATTATCTTACAGTTGTAATTTATTTTGCTTTATTTATTTTGTTCATTTCAGAAGAGAATTGGCGTTATTTTTGTAATAGTTAATGAACCAGAATATTTGTACTTGATATTTTAAGTCTTGATTATTTAAGAATGAATGAAGTTTGGAGTTTTTCCTATAGTCCTTGACTTCTGTGATGTTTTGAATGTTGCACATTTAAAATTTTGATATTGGTGATTGTTTTTCCTGAAATTAACATTTTGTGGCATGGCATTCATACATTTCCATCATTTGCTGCATTTTGATAAAACATGAGGCTCATGCGTGTCTTTTTACCCAGTCGTCAAACTGTTTCGTCCATACAAAACCGGAGCCGACCGTCGCAGGAGGATGGAAAGACTCGAGCAGGAAAACCAAGAGCTCAGGGGAGAAGTGACTGCTTTGAAGGATAGCTTGGAAAGGCTTACCAACATGATGGAGACAATGGCCGCTGCGCAGAATCAGACATCTCAAAATTCTCAGGAGACTGGACAGAGGACCGAGGCCATGGCCATCCCAACGACCGCGACCCCTAGCAATGATTCCCAACATGTCGTAACCACTGGTTTCCCGTGGGGTATCCCTCGTGATTTCGTACCAGAGAATCATCAACCACATGTCTCACACGTCGCTGCTGTAATGACTACTCCTCAGCCTGTAATACATACTGCCCATTACAACGAAGATCCCCCTTTCCACACAGCACCAAGCGAAAATGCAGGAGTAGACGAGAGATTGGATGAGTTCCAGGATCGTTTTCTAGAAATGCAAAATGAGATTAGAGCACTCCGAGGCCAGGATCTGTTTGGAAGAAAGGCTTCTGATCTTTGCTTGGTCCCCAATGTCAGGGTTCCGCACAAGTTCAGGGTACCTGAGTTCGAAAAATATAAAGGAAACTCATGTCCTCAGAGCCACTTAATCATGTACGCCCGAAAGATGTCCACCCAGCAGGACAATGACCCGTTGCTGATCCATTATTTCCAGGACAGCTTGACAGGTGCTTCCCTCAAGTGGTATATGAGTTTGGACAGCGCAAAAATCCGGACCTTCAACGATCTAGGAGAAGCTTTCATCTGACAGTATAAGTATAACCTTGACATGGCCCCGGACAGAGATCAACTTCGGAGTATGTCGCAGAAGGATAAGGAAAGTTTCAAAGAATACGCTCAACGATGGCGTGAGGTCGCGGCTCAAATATCCCCACCTTTGGAAGAAAAAGAAATGACCAAGATTTATCTGAAGACGTTGAGCACGTTTTATTATGACCGCATGATCGCAAGCGCACCCAGTGACTTTACTGAAATGGTAAATATGGGAATGCGGCTTGAAGAGGCCGTTAGAGAAGGGCGTTTAGCGAAAGAAGCAGGGTCATCCAGCGGTATCAGGAAATTTGGAAATGGTTTCCACAAAAAGAAAGAGCAGGAAGTTAGTGCCATTCACCAGAGAAGAAGTTATCAGCAGCAGGTGGCTGCAATTACCCCGATTATCAATACAACCCCAGGTCCTAATTACCGACCATTTTTCCCTCAAAATCAGCAAACCACTCCACAACACCAATATCAGCATCAACCTCAACAATTCCAGCAGCGGCAACAACAGCCTCCACAACAGGTTCACCACCAGTACAACAACAATCGTATTCCGAGAACACTCGCCTATACCAATGACTTACGCAGAATTATTTCCTGCTCTACTGCAAAAGGGGCATATTCAAACAAGACCTCCCCTCCCACCACCCAAGAATCCCACTTATGGATTCAAAGCTGACCAATTTTGCGCTTATCATCAAGGTGGGCCAGGCCACAATATTGAAAATTGTTTTGGTTTTAAGGCCGATGTCCAGAACTTGATTAAAAATGGTGTTTTGACGTTTAAAGATACCAATCCGAATATTCAAGTGAATCCTTTGCCTCCACACGGAAGGGCCTCGGTAAATATGGTGCACGGTTGTCCAGGGGAATATGTTGTTTATGACGTCAGATTGATCCAAGGGTCCTTAGTGTAAAAACATGCAGAATTGGCAGAGCTTATCTACTTCCACAACGGGATACATGATTACGAGGCGTGCAGAATCTGTTCCATTAATCAACGGGGGTGTTGCTTAGTGCGAGAAGATCTTCATAGGATGTTGGATCAAAGGTCTATCAGAATAATGTATCCCAGAAACCCTAATGATGTTGAAATTGATGAAGAGGCGTTTGTCATAATACCACAATTTAATGAACCAGGACCCATAGAGATCACCTACGACAGTAGGAGAATCGCTGCAACTCCATTGGTCATTGTTGTACCAGGACCAATGCCATACCAGTCTGAAAGAGCCGTACCATACAGATATAATGCGACCATGATTGAAAACGGGAGGGAGGTTCCGTTGCCATCCATTGTCAACATTGCTGATGTCAGCCGAGTTACCAGAAGCGGGAGGGTGTTCCCTAACAAAGCTAAAGAAACTATGGCGCATAAAGAAACACCATTAGAGAGTACTTTTAAGCCAGTAGGCCAGTCAAGCAATACAAATCAAAGCAAGGGAGATGATGAAGTGCTAAAGCTGATCAGTAAAAGCGAGTACAACGTAGTGGATCAGCTTTTGAGCACGCCTTCGAGAATTTCAATATTATCTCTTCTGATGAGCTCTAAGGCGCATCGGGAGGCTTTGCAGAAAGTCTTAGAGCAAGCATTTGTGGATCACGATGTCACCATTGACCAATTCGACAATATTGTTGCAAATATAACTGTTTGCAACAATCTTAGCTTCTGTGACGAAGAGCTCCCGGAGCAGGGGAGGAACCACAACATGGCATTGAATATCTCAGTTAATTGCAAGACCGACGCTTTGTCTAGTGTGCTAATAGACACTGGCTCCTCGCTAAATGTTATGCCAAAGTCAACTCTCTCAATGTTAGCCTTTCAAGGCACTCCTATGAGAGTCAATGGAGTTATTGTCAAAGCTTTCGATGGGTCCCGGAAGACTGTTATCGGAGAAGTGGATTTGCCTATAACGATTGGACCTCATACCTTTCAGATCACATTCCAAGTAATGGACATCAAGGCTGCATACAGTTGCTTATTGGGCCACCCTTGGATCCACGAAGCAGGTGCCGTAACTTCAACTTTGCATCAAAAACTCAAGTTCGTAAGTCAAGGAAAGTTGGTGACAGTGTTTGGGGAGCAGGCTATGATTGTGAGTCATCTCTCCTCTTTTTCATATGTGGAACCAGAAGATGATATTGGAACTCGTTTCCAGGCCCTAACCATTGCTGATAAAGAAGTAAAGAAGAAAGGGGCATCCATTTCTTCTTTCAAAGATGCTCGGCAGGTTGTTGAGAGTGGTTCGGCTGAAGGGTGGGGAAAGGTTGTGGTTTTAAACGAGAATAAGGCCCGTGAAGGAGTCGGTTTTTCGCCCGAATCTGTAAGACTTACAAGGGATGAAGGTGTCATCTGCCCAATACAGGAAAGTTTCCGCAGTGGAGGATTCATGAGTCCAACTCCACCAGAAGTGGACGCAATTACCGAGGACGATTCTAAAGAAGATTTACCAGACTTTATTGTGCATGGAGCTTTGTGCCAGAATTGGACTGCTGTTGATATCCCATATGTCGTTCGCCTATCTAAGTAATGATTTTGTGTTAACCTCTAGCTCTGCCCGAAGCGAGAAAGTACTTTTGTAGGGTTTTCTCTTTATGCAATTTAAGAATTTTTGTTTCCTCTTTGCCCTGCCCAAAGCAAGAGAGTAATTTTGTTGGGCCCTTTTGTTTCGGAAATTAAACAATCATTAATGAAAGTGTTATTTTTCGACTTCCTTTATTTTTTGTCATTTTTACTTTTTGCCCTTCGGAAAAGTGGTAATCCTAAAAATAAAATAAAAACAACACATCTACATGTTTGCATAAATAAAAAATTTCATTTTTTTTAATATCTGCATACGCTTCCATTTGTCTAGTGCTAAAATAAAAACATCAATCATATATGCAGATTGATCATAAAAAACCCCATTGAAAAGCATGACCCATTACCTACTCCCAACTTTGAGTTCCCGGTGTTTTAGGCTGAAGAAGATAATGATGAAGAGGTCCCTGATGAGATCTCACGGCTACTGGAGAATGAGGAGGAGACTATCCAGCCATACAAAGAAGCAGTGGAGGTAATTAATCTGGGGACAGACGATGATAGGAAGGAAGTCAAAATCGGCGCGCTACTCATTCCCGACGTCAAGGAAAGAATGATATAGCTTTTGAAAGAGTATGCGGATGTGTTTGCTTGGTCCTACCGAGATATGCCAGGATTGGATACCCGTATCGTGGAACATCGCCTTCCTTTGAAACCAGAATGTCCGCCGGTCAAACAGAAGTTGAGGAGATCACGACCCGACATGGCTATCAAAATCAAGGAGGAAGTTCAGAAGCAGATTGACGCAGGATTCCTCGTCACTTCCGAGTATCCGCAATGGTTAGCCAATATAGTACCCGTGCCGAAGAAAAATGGGAAAGTCAGAATGTATGTCGATTACAGAGATCTGAACAAATCCAGTCCTAAGGACGATTTCCCACTACCCCATATTGACATGTTGGTCGACAGTACAGCTAAGTTCAAAGTTTTCTCATTCATGGATGGTTTCTCCGGATACAACCAGATTCGAATGGCCCCAGAGGATATGGAGAAGACTTCATTTATTACACCTTGGCGAACATTTTGCTACCAGGTAATCCCTTTCGGTTTTAAGAATGCAGGCGCGACTTACCAAAGAGCAATGACAACACTGTTCCATGACATGATGCACAAAGAAATCGAAGTATACGTTGATGACATGATTGCTAAATCGAGAACCGAGGAAGAGCATGTGGAGTACCTGTTGAAGTTGTTCCAACGTTTGAGTAAGTACAAACTTCGCCTGAACCCCAGCAAATGCACATTCGGCGTTCGGTCAGGGAAGTTATTGGGTTTCGTTGTCAGCCAGAAAGGTATTGAAGTAGATCCCGACAAAGTCAAGGCCATTCGAGAGATGCCCGCACCAAAGACGGAAAAACAAGTAAGGGGATTTTTAGGTCGTCTGAATTACATCTCTAGATTTATTTCTAATATGACTGCGACCTGTGGGCCGATCTTCAAACTCCTGCGAAAGAACCAAAATTGCAAGTGGACTGAAGATTGTCAAAAGGCTTTCGATAACATCAAAGATTATTTATTGGAGCCGCCTATCTTGGTCCCTCCAGTTGAAGGGAGACCTCTGATCATGTACTTAACGATACTAGAAGATTCCATGGGTTGTGTGCTCGGGCAACAAGACGAAACAGGACGGAAGGAGCACGCCATCTATTACCTAAGCAAGAAATTTACAGACTGTGAATCTCGATACTCTATGCTCGAGAAAACCTGTTGTGCTTTAGCTTGGGCAGCTCGACGTCTCCGACCATACATGATTAATCACACTACTTGGTTGATTTCAAGGATGGATCCGATTAAGTATATCTTTGAAAAACCGGCCCTGACAGGAAGAATTGCTCGTTGGCAGATGTTACTATCAGAATATGATATTGAGTACCACACTCAGAAGGCTATTAAGGGAAGTATTTTAGCCGACCATCTAGCCCATCAACCCATTGACGATTACGAGCCCGTAAAGTTCGATTTTCCAGACGAAGATGTCATGTACTTGAAGATGAAAGATTGTGATGAGCCTCCCCTCGACGAAGGGCCAGAACCGAGGTCCCAATGGGGATTAGTTTTCGATGGAGCTGTAAATTTGTACGGAAAAGGAATTGGGGCAATGATTGTAACTCCCCAAGGAGCTCATATCCCTTTCGCCGCAAGGGTGACGTTCAATTGCACCAACAATGAAGCCGAGTACGAAGCTTGTATAATGGGTTTGGAAGAAGCAGTTGATTTAAGAATCAAGAACCTAGATGTATATGGTGACTCAGCCTTGGTAATCAATCAGATCAAGGGGAAGTGGGTAGTCCTAAAACCTCACTTGATTCCATACAGGGATTATGCGAGGAGGATCTCGACGTTCTTTAATAAAATTGAGTTTCACCAGGTACCTCGCAGTGAGAACAGAATGGCTGATGCTTTGGCTACCATTTCCTCCATGATTGTTGTAAACCGACAGAACGATGTGCCGAAGATTGAGATTATGCGCCTTAATAGACCTGCTTATGTGTTCACCTTGGAAGAAGTTGTTGACGAAAAACCATGGTACTACGACATTGAGCGTTTCTTACGACACCAGGAATATCCGCCAGGGGCATCCAACAAGGACCGAAAGACTCTGAGGAGGTTGGCCAATAACTTCTTTCTGAGTCAAGATGTTTTGTACAAGAGAAATTTCGATATGATTCTACTCAGGTGTGTAGATAAGCATGAAGCAGAAATACTGATGAGGGAAATTCATGAAGGATCATTCGGCACCCACGCTAATGGACATGCTATGGCTAGAAGGATGCTGAGGGCAGGGTATTACTGGTTGACAATGGAATCCGATTGCTGCAAATATGTGAAGAAATGTCATAAATGTCAAGTTTACATCGATAAAGTCCATATCCCTCCAACTCTTCTCAACGTTCTTTCTTCTCCGTGGCCTTTTTCCATGTGGGGCATCGATATGATTGGTATGATTGAGCCGAAAGCTTCCAATGGACATCGTTTCATCCTAGTGGCCATCGATTACTTTACAAAATGGGTAGAGGCAGCCTCCTACGCCAATGTAACTAGACAGGTGGTAGTCCGATTCATCAAAAACAACCTCATTTGCCGGTATGGTATCCCAAGTAGGATCATCACTGATAATGGATCAAACCTGAACAACAAAATGATGAAGGAAATGTGCGTGGAGTTCAAGATTGAACATCATAACTCTTCTCCCTACAGGCCTAAGATGAACGGGGCAGTGGAAGCCGCTAACAAGAATATCAGGAAGATCATTCAGAAGATGGTCGTCACTTATAAGGATTGGCACGAGATGCTCCCCTTTGCGTTACACGGATATCGCACTTCAGTCCGTACGTCGACCGGGGCAACTCCTTTCTCGTTGGTATATGGTATGGAGGTTGTACTCCCCGTGGAGGTTGAAATCCCTTCAATGAGAGTTTTGATGGAAGCCAAGTTAACAGAAGCCGAATGGTGCCAAAGTAGGTATGATGATTTGAATCTGATTGAAGAGAAAAGGATGACAGCTTTATGCCATGGGCAGTTATATCAACAAAGGATGAAGAAGGCTTTTGATAAGAAGGTTCATCCTCGTGTGTTCAAGGAAGGCGACCTCGTGATTAAGAAACTCCAGCCTTTTATATCAGATTCTAGGGGCAAATGGGCTCCTAATTATGATGGCCCGTATGTTGTCAAGAGAGTTTTCTCAGGCGGCGCGCTAATCCTCGCAACGATGGCGAGGAATTCGCCCGTCCTACAAATGCCGATACAGTCAAGAAATACTTCGCCTAATAAAAATAAAAGAATAGCTCGGTAAGTCGAAAACCCGAAAGGGCGACTTAGGCAAAAAAGAGCGTCTCGGTGGGTCGAAAACCTGAAAGGGCGACTCAGGAAAAAGTTAGAGACATAAATAGAAATTAATCATCCCGCTGGATTGAAAACCTGAAAGGGCAGTCCAGGCAAAAGTTAGGGATAACGGCAAGTAACTGTATCGGGCTATGATAACAACGTCGTATGCCAAGATTTCCTCAAATCTGACTCAAGCTCAAGAATACCGGGGATTCGAAGTAATTGGGAGGAATAATGGTCATTGTAATTTTAATGTAGTCTTTTCCATTTAATTACCATTTATTCCATTTTTGTAAAGATCCATGGAATCCCGCTATTGGCAGATTACCATTCCATTAATGAAAATTTGAGCATATGCCTTTGCTTGCAATTCTTATTCTATCTTCATCTCAAAAATGACACTGTTATTAATAATGATTTTCGAAACAAAAAACCTTTTACTATATTTGTTTTAATGTGTGTGTACTTACTAAGTGGGCGAACCGAAAGATGGACGTCAATGGTTGTTCCAAGAATGGTTAAAATGCAAGATGTGAAATAATTGTCTCGTTAAATACGGCATGCTCATGTTTCTCCAATATGGGTCATTGGATTGTTACTTATGTGACTCATTCTTCTGTGATAGAATTTTTGTTACTCATCGCCTTTGGTAAGATATAAGCCTGATGTACCTGTGTGAGCCTGCTTAAATTTGCTTGGGTAGATTGTTAGTTTGATTCCCCGGCAGAAGATAAACTATTTCATCCTTGTCAAAGCCAACTGCGTTATGGGTCGCTAACGTCTTGTTGAGACTGGTCGGGCATCCGGTTGTTGTGTTTTTCTCACCAATCTATCTTATGTGTCTGTTTTGTCTGTTCGTCAGCATAAACATAACATATACATTCATGTACATTATAATTGAATTCGTATTCATATTCATGTTGCATTCATTAATGCATACCTCCTTCACCTTGGTCGCGTTTATCCCCAAGTGATGTGCCTCTCTCAAAATAGAGTTGTCAGCATTAGGCAGAAAATGTACATTCTTTCTAATTCCCCACTGAGTTTTAACCCTCGTGGAAGATGTTTGCTTCAGTTCTCCTTTCCACACTTGGATAGGATAAATACCCAATTGAGTTCATTCCTCATGGGTCAGTGTCTTGCTTGACAGTTTCTTTCCAGCTCGTTCCTGGATTGAATTTGGTCTTTGACAATTTTGATGATTGAACTACCAATTGGAAAGTGCATTTATTTTGCACCTTTGGATGCTTAGTTTCCCAGAAGAAATTTATTGAAGACTTCCATTGAAGACAAATTTTGCTCTCCCGCAGTGTTGTTGCAACATTCTCTTGGAATACTTACACCTGACAACAAGTGGCAGTCTCTTTATTCGAGAAGCTTGTTTCGTCCCTGGACCTCTGATCGGAATCAACAAGTGGCCATCTCCTTATTTGAGAAGCTTGTTTTCTTGTCCATGGATTTCCCAGTAAACCAACAAATGGCTATCTCTTCCAGACAAGTTGAGAAGTTTGTTGTGAATTTTTTTCAATTTCCGTCAAATGGCTATCTCTTCCATACAAGTTGAGAAGTTTGAGCGTGAAGTTGTTCTTCGTCATATGGCTGTCCCTTTCAGAAGAAGGGAAGTATGATGAATGTTCTATCAAATGGCTATCTCTTCCATACAAGTCGAGAATTTTGATATGAATCTCTTTACTTATCCAACAAATGGCTATCTCTTCCAGACAAGTTGAGAAGTTTGTTATGAATTTTTTCCAATTTCCGTCAAATGGCTATCTCTTCCATACAAGTTGAGAAGTTTGAGCGTGAAGTTGTTCTTCGTCATATGGCTGTCCCTTTCAGAAGAAGGGAAGTATGATGAATGTTCTATCAAATGGCTATCTCTTCCATACAAGTCGAGAAGTTTGATATGAATCTCTTTACTTATCCAACAAATGGCTATCTCTTCCAGACAAGTTGAGAAGTTTGTTGTGAATTTTTTCCAATTTCCGTCAAATGGCTATCTCTTCCATACAAGTTGAGAAGTTTGAGCGTGAAGTTGTTCTTCATCATATGGCTGTCTCTTTCAGAAGAAGGGAAGTATGATGAATGTTCTATCAAATGGCTATCTCTTACATACAAGTCGAGAAGTTTGATATGAATCTCTTTACTTATCCAACAAATGGTTATCTCTTCCAGACAAGTTGAGAAGTTTGTTGTGAATTTTTTCCAATTTCCGTCAAATGGCTATCTCTTCCATACAAGTTGAGAAGTTTAAGCGTGAAGTTGTTCTCCATCATATGGCTGTCTCTTTCAGAAGAAGGGAAGTATGATGAATGTTCTATCAAATGGCTATCTCTTCCATACAAGTCGAGAAGTTTGATATGAATCTCTTTACTTATCCAACAAATGGCTATCTCTTCCAGACAAGTTGAGAAGTTTGTTGTGAATTTTTTCCAATTTCCGTCAAATGGCTATCTCTTCCATACAAGTTGAGAAGTTTGAGCGTGAAGTTGTTCTTCATCATATGGCTGTCTCTTTCAGAAGAAGGGAAGTATGATGAATGTTCTATCAAATGGCTATCTCTTCCATACAAGTCGAGAAGTTTGATATGAATCTCTTTACTTATCCAACAAATGGCTATCTCTTCCAGACAAGTTGAGAAGTTTGTTGTGAATTTTTTTCCAATTTCCGTCAAATGGCTATCTCTTCCATACAAGTTGAGAAGTTTGAGCGTGAAGTTGTTCTTCATCATATGGCTGTCTCTTTCAGAAGAAGGGAAGTATGATGAATGTTCTATCAAATGGCTATGTCTTCCATACAAGTCGAGAAGTTTGATACGAATCTCTTTATTCTTTCAACAAAGGGCATCTCGTCCATACAAGATGAGAAGTTTGTCGTGATTTTTCATTTTTTTCATCGAATGACATCTCTTCAATACACGTTGAGAAGGTTGTGGCCATTCTAGTTACGTTCGAATGAAATCCTATACGGGTTTCTGTTCCAGACATGTGTGTCTATTTCTCAGTTGAGTCATCTTTTGCCTCCCGGTAGCTTTGGGTTTATCAAGTGTTTACACCACATTTCTTCATACTCTTTTAAGTGCAAATTTTCCGGTTCTTTTTAGTATTCAAACTTCTTCCACCTTTCAGGTTTAAGCTGTTTAAATAGGGGCAGCTGTTGCACCCCAAAATTTGCCCTCCTCTTTTTATGTTATTGTTGTTGTTCTTTGCCTCACGCATGACACATTGCATTAGGTCATGTTCACATCATACATATCATTTGTCTTCTAACTTCAAATGCATAGTGGTTTGTTTCCAGGCAGAAGACCAGTTTGTCTGTGATTAGTTCATACATATTCGAAGATGTTTAGGGGGCTACCCTTTATGGAGGTTTTTCTTTATTTATTTATTTGTTTATTTGTTTTTTATTTTTTAATCACTCGTTTAGAGGTTTATGGTCTGAATTACTAAGATATTGAGTCCTACTTTAAGATATGATTCGAGAATTCGTTATCAAGTTCAAATCATTAGAGCTAAATGTTATTTCAAGATGTCATTGTGAAGAGTGATTTAAAATCTAAAGCAAAAATAAGGCCTGTTTATTTAAGTTTTATTGTTGTTACTTTTATTTCAAATAGCCAATATGGATCCAACTTTTTCTTGCAACAAAAAGGAACATTTTGCCAAATCTTGGCAAACCAGCCTGTGGGCCTGCGGGGTCTTTATTTTTTCTGGTCAACATTTTAATTGCTTATCTGACTCACCTAGTTGGTTTATAATGCAAACCGGGTGGCAAAGTTGGTTAAGAGGGGAGCCCGATGCAAAGTTTGCTTCAACTGTTATCAAATTGAGCTGGACGGGTCTTTCTCCATTAAGGCCAAAAATGAAGAAAACTGCTTTCCTTGGCTATTATAGAACAAGTAGTTTTTATTGAATATCACACCACTAAGGGTGACAAGCTGTCAAGAGGAATAGTTTTTTCTCAGGGGAAAAGTTTTGTCTTTTTCAAGATGTTCACAAAGTCACATATATACATATACCAGGTTTGAATATTATAGAAGTATGGGGTATCTGTTGGACCAAAATTACAAAAAGCTCAAGGAAAATGCCAAGTCCATCCTATTGTTGGGTTCCATTTAGTTGTACACCCACAAGGTTAGTCACGATCAAAACAACCACCTGCAAACTTGTATCCCAACGACTGCACCCTGCTACCCTCAGCATTGACTTGCAGGCTGATGCGACTCTTTCGTTTACCTACACAAGCATAAGAAAATTATCAATAAAAAGGGGATTCAATGTTGACATATCCTGAGGACCTTTCACTCACCAAGAAAAACTTGCTGCAGCAGTCAAACTAATTCAAATTCAACATAAGGAGGCTATGTTGTATCAACTATAATCATGCCAAATAAAAGCAGAACACAACAGTTGACAGACAAAGGCAGATACACCATTTTGGAAAGATATGTTTAAGCATCTAAAAAGGCAACATCAAACATGTTATGGAAAAGGATACCTGCGAAAGGCATTTATCACAAAAATAGGCATTAAAATAGAATCGCTTTATGTTTCAGACTTGCATCAGGAAGATAATCTAAGCAAAACAGGTTGTTTTGAGTATTAAAAAAGTAGAGAGTTTCGAGAATGCATAAAGCTATCAGAAAATGCAGACATAAATTATAGCCTAGAGAAAGCTTCACAAAAAAATTCAATCCAAGACAAACGGATTCAGTCAAGACTCAACTAGTTCAATTCATTTTTAAAAAGGGATCTTTCAATTTTACTAACCCTATTGTCTCTCCTATAAAAGCCTAGAGTTATGTTCATGTAAAGGACGGATTTTTTTTGAAAAGAACACAGAAACGTTTTGAAAAGCTTTAAACACAGAACAACAGAGAATTAGTAGGAGTTTTGTTCTATCTCACCATAATCGTGAACAACTTTTTTCGATAACAAGCGTTTCGCCGCCTTTGTTTATCTTCGCAATCCCAGCAACTCTCGTTTCGCAAATACCGTCAAATATCAGCTACGACTTGCGACGACACGAACGGAACGTGAAGAAGATCTGAACAATCGCCTTTGAACTCTTCGCTATTTTTGTAAGTCTTTATTTTTTCTTCCTTTTTCTTCTCGTACACGTCGTCGTCGTCATCAGTTGATGAAGGATTTTGTTTTCGTTGGTTGAGAATTAGAGAGATAGGATACGGAACTCCACTGGTTTTGATTTGCTAAGGATAGTTTTTCGAGCGTTTAGTTAAGGACCGATTGAGAGTTGTTGTTGGGGATTAAGAGTGTTTTTGGTTTGCGTTTGAAGGAGAGGACTGAGATGAGGTTTCGATCGAGGGAATTGATATGGAGAAGACGATGTCTGATTTCTGTTTTCGGGAAAGAATGTTTGTGAGAAAACCCTAGCATCTTCATTCCCCTTTTGGGAAAAGGATACTGAGCCGGATCCGGGTCATGCCCGACCCGGCCGGTCTTATTTCGTGGGCCTATAGGCTCTGCTGTTAGCCCCCCACCTGCTTAGCCCACCTCCATTATTTAAGTTTGTCTTCATTCAATTATCTATTTTTTTTTTTTACAAATCTAACTCTTTTTCTAGTAGTATATTTTTTTTCTTTTTTTTAAATAAAATTATTTTCTTTTGTTTACTAATATTTTTATTTTAAATAATCAATTAGTTAATTATTTCGTTTTTTAATCAACTACCTTGTGTTTATTTATTTATGTGTTATGTTGTTTTGTTTTTTTTTGCCTTTTTACGCGACATTAGGTTTATGATGAGAACGTACGACTGGTCGGTTTTAACTGTTATTTCCTTATCTCGGTTATAACTTGTCAAAGTAGAAATAAATATGTCCGCCCTAAATTAATCATTTTCGAAGGATAAGTTAATCATTTGGTCCAACGCCAAATAAACACTTTTAAAATATACCAAATAGTTTCATAAACCCCCTTTTTTGCACATACGTAAGTCGATCACTTATGTGATCGCCATCTACACTACTTTCATGTATCTTAATTAATTTACGAAAAAAAGGAACTCCGGAGTCTAGCATTCCGCACGTTCTGGATTGAACCGCAAATGGGCTAGCCTCACGCGTTGGTTCAATCACCATTCGTATAAAAACAATTCAATTCATCTTAATTAATTTACGAAAAAAAGGAACTCCGGAGTCTAGCATTCCGCACGTTCTGGATTGAACCGCAAATGGGATAGCCTCACGCATTGGTTCAATCACCATTCGTATAAAAACAATTCAATTCATCTTAATTAATTTACGAAAAAAGGAACTCCGGAGTCTAGCATTCCGCACGTTCTGGATTGAACCGCAAATGGGCTAGCCTCACGCGTTGGTTCAATCACCATTCGTATAAAAACAATTCAATTCATCTTAATTAATTTACGAAAAAAAGGAACTCCGGAGTCTAGCATTCCGCACGTTCTGGATTGAACCGCAAATGGGCTAGCCTCACGCGTTGGTTCAATCACCATTCGTATAAAAACAATTCAATTCATCTTAATTAATTTACGAAAAAAGGAACTCCGGAGTCTAGCATTCCGCACGTTCTGGATTGAACCGCAAATGGGCTAGCCTCACGCGTTGGTTCAATCACCATTCGTATAAAAACAATTCAATTCATCTTAATTAATTTACGAAAAAAGGAACTCCGGAGTCTAGCATTCCGCACGTTCTGGATTGAACCGCAAATGGGCTAGCCTCACGCGTTGGTTCAATCACCATTCGTATAAAAATAATTCAATTCATCTTAATTAATTTACGGAAAAAAGGAACTCCGGAGTCTAGCATTCCGCACGTTCTGGATTGAACCGCAAATGGGCTAGCCTCACGCGTTGGTTCAATCACCATTCGTATAAAAACAATTCAATTCATCTTAATTAATTTACGAAAAAAGGAACTCCGGAGTCTAGCATTCCGCACGTTCTGGATTGAACCACAAATGGGCTAGCCTCACGCGTTGGTTCAATCACCATTCGTATAAAAACAATTCAATTCATCTTAATTAATTTACGAAAAAAGGAACCCCGGAGTCTAGCATTCCGCACGTTCTGGATTGAACCGCAAATGGGCTAGCCTCACGCGTTGGTTCAATCACCATTCGCATAAAAAACATCCAAATCATTTATTTAAAGTAAATCACGAAAGACAGAACTCCGGAGTCTAGCATTCCGCACCTTCTGGATTGGACCGCGATTGGGCTAGCCTCACGCGATGGTTCATTCGCCCTTTCGTTTAAAACACCCCTTAACAAAGATCAAACATCTTTTCTCAAAACGAACACTGTTTAAATCTTTCTATTTCGCAAATAAGCCAACGCTTAGCGGTAGAAATCATTTTCAAACAGTCGTTCTATAAAAAACACAAATCGTAGTAGCACGGACTACGAAGCTCTGACTTTCCCATTGCACAGGGGAATACGTAGGCACGGGGATTTTTATCCTTCGCGAGCACAATAATAAAAAATTAACTATCTCTCTGTCACAATAATAAAAAACTTAACATTTTCCCATAACAAATTATAATTAAAATCTTCCCTTTAATAAGCAATCTTAATCATTAAAAGAAGACAATAATAACAAGTTAACATTTTAAGCGCAAACTAGACTAAGAGGTTCCCGTTGAGTACAACGGACGTGAGGGGTGCCTAACACCTTCCCCTTGCGTAACTGACTCCCGAACTTAGATTAGTGGTTTCGTTGACCATTCTTATCCATTATTTAGGTTGTGTCTATATCTCCCTTTTCTCTCGTAGAATAAATAGAATTAGGTGGCGACTCTGTTGTTTATTTTAGGATCGTATTTTTCGAGGTGCGACAATATGGAATCTTATTTATGTGATCCATTTCTTCCTTAGTTGAACGAGATTGTGTTTTTGATAGACACAAGCTATGTTGCATAGGTATGGATCCTTTCTTGGAATCTAGCATATTAAATTGTCTCAACACTTTGTCTATGTATGTATTATGACTTAGGCCAAGTAGTTTTTGTGATCTATCTCTATAGATCCTGATTCCTAATATATCGGTTGTTTCACCAAGGTCCATCATATAAAAACATTTCCCTAACCAAGTTTTTACTTATTGCAAGGTAGGGATATCGTTTCCAATGAGTAATATGTCATCTATATATACCAGGTAAACAATCATGCTCCCAGTAACCTTCTTGTAGACACAAGGCTCATATTCATTCTTTATGAATCCATATTGTTTTTTTAGTTTCATCAAAACAAATATTCCAGCTTCTAGAAGCTTGCATCAATCCATAGATTTATCGTTGTAACTTGCATATCTTTTGGGCTTTTTCAGATATGTCAAATCCTTCAGGTTATGTCATGTACACATCCTCAAGAAGATTCACATTAAGGAAATCAGTCTTGACATCCATCTTCCATATTTCATAATCATGATATGCAGCGATAGCAAGTAAAATCCGAACAAATTTAAGCATTGCAAATGTTGAAAAGGTTTCATCATAGTCTACCCCATGAATTTGTTTATAACCTTTAGCAACCAGTCTTTCCTTATACATATGTACCTTACCATCCATATTAGTCTTATTTTTGAAGACCCACTTACATCCTATAGGATTAACTCCTACAGAAGGCTCTACTAAGGTCCAAACCTAGTTTGTGTACATGAAATTCATTTCAGATTTCATGGCTTCTAGCCACTTCTCAGACTCGGGACCAGTTATGTCCTCTTGGTAGGTCAAACTCTCATCTTGATCCATGAGTAATACATCACCTTGATCAGCTATGAGATATCCACATCTCTCTGGTTGATGACGTATCCTACTTGACCTACGATGGTCTTGTTCTACTTGAGCAGGTTGCTCTTCCACAAATGTTTGTGATTCCTGCTCTAATTCCTCCATACATGTATCAATGCTTTGTGATTCTTGAATTTCATAAAACTCGACTTTCCTCCCATTAATTCCTTTGGAAATAAAGTCCTTTTCCAAGAAGACTCTAGTTCGAGCGACAAACACTTTTCCCTCAGAAGGATTCTAGAAGTAATATCCTCTTGTTTCTTTAGGATACCCCATAAATAAGCATTTGTCATATTTGGGCTCAAGCATAGTTGAAATTTTTCATTTCACATAAACTTCACTATCCCAAATCTTCATGTAAGACATGTGTGGTTTCTTACCATTCCATATCTCATATGGTGTCTTTTCTACCTTTTGGATGGAACACGGTTAAGTGTGAAAGCTGTTGTCAGTAGTGCATGTCCCTAAAAGGAGTTTGGAAGATCGGTGTGACTCATCATGGATCGGTCCATATCTAACAAGGTTCGATTTCTTCTCTCAGATATACCATTCAATTGTGGTGTTCCAAGAGGAGTAAGTTGGGATAGAATCCCACACTCTTTTAGATATTCATCAAACTTTAGGCTTAAATATTCACGCCTCGATCTGATTGAAGAGTTTTAATATTCTTACCTAATTAATTTTGTACTTCATTCTTGAATTCCTTGAACTTTTCAAAGGATTCAGATTTGTATTTCATTAAATACACATAACCATATCTATTGAAATCATCAGTAAATGTGATGAAGTATTGAAAACCTCATCTCTCTGGTATGTTCAGTGGTCCACATACATCAGTATGTATGAGGGCCAAAAGATCATTAGCCCTTGCACCTTTTCCTTTGAATGGGGACTTTGTCATCTTTCCAATTTAACAAGATCTGCATGTATCATATGATTCGTAATCAAAAGAATCCAAGAGTCCATCTTTATGGAGTTTGGAGATGTGCCTCTCATTTATATGACCTAAGCGACAATGCCAAAGGTAACTTGGATTTAATTCATTAGGTTTCATCCTTTTTGTATTAATGTTATAAATTGGCATTTCAAGATCAAGAACATACAATCCCTTGTTCATTTGTGCAGTAGCATAGAATATATCATTTAAATAAATAAAGCAACAATTGTTCTTTATTATAAATGAAAAACCAAACTTGTCCAAACAAGAAACAAAAATAATATTCCTGCTAATTGCATGTACATAATAACAGTTCTCCAACTGAATTATTAAACTACTAGGTAAAGTTAAAACATAAGTTCATATGGATAAAGCAGCAACCTTTGCTCCATTTTTAACTCGTAGGTCAACTTCACCTTTTGCAAAATCTCTACTCCTTTTTAGTTCCTGCACATTGGCACAAATGTGAGAATCACATCCGGTATCTAATACCCATGATAATGAAGTAGATAAATTTATTTCTATAACAAAAATACCTGAAGATGAAGCCTCCACTCCATTCTTGTTATCTTCCAGGTACTTTAGGCAGTTTCTCTTCAAGTGCCTGGTCTTAACGCAATAGAGGCAAGTGCCCTCCTTTGCTATGCCTCCACTAGGCTTCAAAGTAGATGCAGTATGTTTGGGTTTGGAAACTTCTTTTCCTTTCCATTTACCACCCTTCTTGGTGGGTCTTTTGTTTTGTTTCTTTCCATTACTGACCATCAGAATGGATATTCCTTTTTTGACTTTCAATTTTGCTCAGCAGTTCATAACATGCTTAGCAATTCAGGAAGAGATTTGTCCATATCATTCATGTTGAAATTAAGGACAAATTGACTGAAACTCTCTGGAAACGATTGCAGGATCAAATCAGTTGCAAGCTCCTTTTTTAGGGGAAAACTCAATCTTTCAAGATTCTTCTCATACCCAATCATCTTGAGTACATGGGGACCTACAAGGCTTCCTTATCTATTTTGTCTTGAAAACAGAAAACATCAAGCCTCTCATGCCTTTCTTACTCTTGATAGAGCATCTTCAGATGTTCGATCATATCGAACACTTCCATGTTTTCATGTTGCTTTTGCAATTCAGAATTCATGGTAGCCAGCATGAGACAAGCAGTTTCATTGGCATCATCGACATGCTTCTTATAAGCATCTCTTTCATCCTTAGGAGCAGAACTAGGAGGCTCCTCATCAGGAACATGTTCCTCTAAGATATACAACATTCTTTCACGTTTGAGGATAATCCTCAGATTTCGGTGACAATCCAGAAAATTTGTCCCAAACAACCTTTTCTTATCAAGGATTGATCGCAAAATATTGTTAGAGGTGTTTGTTGTCATGATAATCTATAAAAATTGAAAATATAAGTATCATTAAAACAACATATTCAATTAGGCATTTAATTAAATATGCTCCCAATATTTTACTCAAAACAAATTACCCTCACCATTTGATTCGCAAAATCCTGTTGGAAGATTTTCTAGTGGATCGATATCCATATTTCACTTTGTTTTAAGTCAGTGTTAGGTTGATTACACAAAACTAGGCTATTTAGGTAGGATCTCCTTCCAATTGTATCCAATACAATTCTAGAATATTTTAGTTGGGTGAATAACTCCTTATTCCAATCCATCATATGAACTATTCCCAACTCTTTCTTCTAAACGTATATAATCTTATTATATTTTGTTTAGTAAATTTCGACCCATTATTTTAGAAATTAGATATTACATTTATCCCATTGCACCTTACTAATATAGAACATGCATCTCGTGTTAGGCGAAACCTATATTATTCGATACTAGTCTTGATGATTTCTAAAATTGGAAACCATAAACTTAATATTTATTTTGAGGAAATTTTAATTAGTTTGATTTCACCGGCTTATTTATCATATAAATCATTTCTCACACATGCATCAATATACATGCATATATCAACATACATACAAATAAAACAGTTATGGCCCCTAGCGCAATTGTTCTCCCAAGCCAATGAGAGAACCTAAGCTAAACCTAATAACGATCTACACTTCTCCAAGAAAGATCTCCAAGGATGTCCTCCTTTGTTTTTGTAGTCTTCTCTTTCTTCATAATAATACATTACATAAAGAAAACTCGTTTTACACACGAGAGAGTGAGATGAAAAAAGAAATTACATGATGAGAATAAAAGAGAGGCACGACACACAGGTCATATTTTAAATCCCAAAGCAAAGTAAAATTAAACTAAGGCCATAACTGATCACCACAAGAAAAATAATAAACAAATTTTATTATTATTAATTTAAATCATGTTAATTAAATAAATCAAATTAAATTTCCGCAAATGAGATTCTGCACATACGCAGTGTGGCGACCGTCACACTTCCTATGGTGATCGTCACACTTTCAAACCCTGTGGCAACCATCACAAATTCTATGGTGACCGTCATACGTTCAAATCCTGTGACGACCGTCACAAACTTCTGGCGACCGTCACAAACTTTGACTTTTATTGCAGCGGAAAAACATCAACAACCGATTAGTTTAATTATTCAAATGTAATCATAATATAAAGTAATCATAAGAAATATCAAACTTAGGCGATATATATAAAATCTCCAACAAACATAAATAAATAAATAAGCGTTCAGCCCACGATGTTACATATCAGAGCATACACTGAATTAACAAAAATCATAGGGAATATCACTCTCTTCCACTCAAATCAACGCCTCTACTACGGATTATCTGCATGATTCCCATGTAAAGGTAACATTCAAATAGAAGGGTGAGAAATCACAATCATATAAAGTAATACATAATAATATGTAAGCACACCATTGACATATACGTAATCACCCATTCCACAATTCACACTTCATACAATCCAATACAATAATACAACATGTATGCAAATGCAAAGAGACTCAATTCATGACTCAATGACAATGAAATGACTCTCACAGGTATCCTTCGATCCACTCCTTTCAAATCACTTTCACACATTCATTGGTCGGATTTTCTTAAATCCAGTATTTCAACCATTCAAATAGCCCCTCAACCAACGAACAAAGCAACGACTGTCACTGCACAACCACAACCTGGCGTGATAATTGACGTAGAATCAAATTCCATTCATGGCATGGAAGAAATGGACAACATAACTGCATATGTTCATGATAGCATTGTCCCAGACGATTCTCACACTAACAAACCATAAACGACAATGAAGAGCAAGCCACTCTCTACATCGAGATTTCCCATATTAAGGAGAACGTTCAAACAAGTTGCTTAAATACTACGCTAACTCAAGTTGGCGTGCACGAATCAATGTTGAACATTCGCTTAGCCAAGTAGAAATCATAGCCCTCAAGAGGAAGAACTCAATTAAGGCTCTTAAGATACTGCAAAAGCTACATAGGTTGTCGAAAGATTCCAAATCAACTCAGTTCTCAGATGAGTCGTTGGCTGACACTGGCAACGACTCCATCAATCTTCTCATCTAACAATTGAAGGCTAACATCTTTGAAGCTGACCTTCTTGTTGCTATCGAAGGAGATGCCAATATTGGAAGCAACATTTAAAAAATACTAGCTGAACTTAACAAACAACGGCCGTTTGATGTCTTTCTTAAATTCCTCTTTGTATTTGAAGCTTTCTTTGATAAAGTTTGCAAAGACATTGACCTTAAACAATCCACTCATTCCAAACTTCAAGGTGTGAAGGATGCCATGGAAATGACTTGGGAAGCAAGTGATATGTCTGATAAGAAGGTTGATCAACTCGAAGCCCAGCTCCAAGATTACACTGATAAGAAAGCTTCAATTGATGAGAAGTTTGCCCAGACACATCATTATACATCAAATTGGTCACAACATAGTAAAGAGAATAAAAATCCCAGAGAGATTAGAACACTCACACACATGTTATCATGCACTCTTATATAAAAGGATGTCTCACCCTTTCCTTAGAATTTCAAAGTTTTTCTAATGTCCTCTGCTTCTCCCTCAATGTTATAGCTCTTCTCCCTCCCTTTTCTCATTTTTAAAGTATTTTGACCGTTCTCTCTTTTTTCTTCCCCCTTTCCTTATTTTAATATCTCTAATTAGTTTTAATTATTATTTTATTCAACCTAACCAAAAATAATAATAATTTCACTAAATATTAATTTTAAATAATATCCACCTAATATTATTTGAATAACTTTACTTTTACCACCCCCAATTATCTACAATTTTACTTAAACACCTCAAATATCTTAAATTCAACATTTCTAAGATTACTACCTTTCACCTAAGGATCCCTCTATCGAAATACATAAACAAATACACACACAACCATATAATTCTTTACAAAAATTAATTAAAATAAATTGAGACGTTACAGTAATGGTTGTATTATGCATAATGGATTTCACATTCTCAAGTTGAGAACAAAATTTGTTTCCTCCTTTATCTTTGACTTTCTTGGTAGATCTTTCTCATTGATCTTCTTCAAGTTCTTGTGGATCATGGTTTGCAGGTGCAAACCCCATTGGAGTAGTGAACAAGGAAACCCTAGCGGAGCCTAAAATCTCTAATTTTTATTGTTGTGTTACCCTGATTGTTATCCATCATCTATTTTATTTTGTGTGTTTGATTTATCTTTTGGAGTGTCAAAAAGCAAATTTTGAATGATTTTGAGATATTTTATTTTTTTATAGTAGAATTGATTTTTCCTCAAGAGTTGCATTAACCAACATTTCTTCTCTTTTCTCAAGAATATTTTTCTTTTATCAAAAGATGTTTTAAGTTATGCATGTGTGACAACCATATTTATTCACCAAACAACTACATAATTGAAAAACGAGTCATCACTCCTCGTCAATGGACTGACAAAGGCATGACAACTCTTTTCATACACATTTTCACATTTTCAATAGTTTGGTTATGTAGATTTTGAAAAGGTTTAAAAATGATTGGATTTCAACTTTTGGGTTTTTCTATGGACAAAAACACAAACATCTTATGGAGTTTGATCTCATGTGGGGGTTAGTGAAAGATAAACAACATGGGTTTGAAGATCCGTAGAATGTTATGGAGAGGAAGGAAGTTTGAACAACATTGTGAAGGAGAAGAAAAAGAACAAGATAAGCAAAATTATGGAGATTTGTAACCCCCATAATCTAACACATTTTTCTATAATCAAACAATGTATAACTTTAAGTGACGGGGTATGTCACATCAACTTCCATTAGAGGAAACAATAAAAATAAAAAAAAATATGGACGAAAAACTTTAAAAGAACCATTATTCAAAGAGAAATTTTATAAGAACAAAAATTAAATGATAAAATATTTCTGAAAACCCGTAACATATTTAATTCTTTTTAAAATTCAATTATGGTTTAAAACAGTAAACAAAAATGTCATATGCTCTTATTTTTAAAGGATACACGCAGCTTATATTTGATCATTCTTTATTTACCAAAAGAGTGCATAAATTCTTTGATGATATTTTAATTTTTGTTGATGATGTCATTATTGTAGGAAATGGTCTTCAAGAAAGTGGCATCTCAACAAATTTCTACATGTAAAATCATGAATCAAGGTCATAGGAAACATGAAGTACTTCCAAGAATTTGAAGTGTCAAGATCTAAGCATCGAATCATCACATGTCAGAAAATAACCAGTCAGTATTTCAACAACAAAAGAAACCAAACTCAAACTCAGTAAGGAAACAGACACAAGTATGCAAGATCCTTTCATTTACATGAGACTCGTTGGCAAGCTCGTTTATGAAACTTCTTTAAAAGCATAATACAAGACCATGACAATTGAAGTTTGTGAGATCTTATGGCTAACATACCTTCTGCATGATCTGAAAGTTGATTATCCAACTACGGCACGACTATATTGTGATAGTCAAACACAAAACACATAGCAGCATATTCATTCATCCATAAAAGAATCAAGCATATAAAGCTGCTATATTGCCATTTGGATCATGAGAAACTTCAATAAAATATGTTTTATTGTCTTCCTGTCACATCAAACCAACAGTTGGTTGGTTGTGAGTCTTGATCCCTTTCATTTCTTAATTCTCAAACTTGCCCTTGAAGATATATGTCCTCCAGATATATATGTCCTAATTGCCTTTTATTTTATAGCACTCTCTCCGTCTTAAAACAAAATTCTTTATACACAATGATTAAAAATAAATGTAACAATTTTACAAAAACAAGTGGGATCTCGCAGGTTCGAACCCTTATATCTATATACAATTTATATGCATAGAGTGCATAGTGTTATTTAGTGACTAGACAGTACTGAAGACGATTTGAATTAGGCGTAAAAGTTGGTAAAATTTAATTAACTTTTCATTGAAAAGATAACACGACACATTTATTTTGGGAAAAAAATTCTTTAGCTAAAAAAACTCTTATTTAAGGACGGAGGAATAGTTAGTTATATGGATTGGTCAACATCAACTATATAAACAAAGTACCAATTTATTTAATAATAATTTGACTGTTGTTATTCAAAACTCAGTATTACAAAGTTAAACTCATCATGATAAGCAAGTATTCATATACAACTCATTTGAGAGAGTATAATGTGAATTCAAAAATAGTGTATTCATTCATCAAAATAGTCCAAAAAGTAGCTAAACATGAGAAGCTGAAACTCAGAGACCAGTTCATGTTAAGAGTAGTTAACAAAAATGAAACATGTGAAAACAACATAGTGTATTCATTCATCAAATTATAATAAGCATAGCAACATATACTACAAGAAATCTTATCAGAAAACAATTTTATAGATATGTTCTTTATCTTATAGTAAAAAAAATGAGAATGCAAGAACTAAAAAGACTCATTGTAAGCTTTATTTAAACATATCAATCTTCACCTTAATCATAAGCTTCAAAAGCGTGAACTTGCATATAACTTCACATACAAGATTAGCAGAAATACAATGACAGAACAAAATATTTCAAATATCAATCCTTTGTCATCATTGGCTACATATCATGCGTCATTTACTATTATTTATTCTTTCATGTTTAAGAGAATCTCAAGATGGAAAAACAAAGAAAACATGTCATCAAAAAGTTCCAACCCAAGTTTTAAATGGTCTTAAATTGTGGTCCACATCTCCACAACCGCAATTGCGGCCGCAATATTGCTGATGTGGTAGCCTCTGCAACCACATTGGACAGCAATTGCAATGCGTTTTAAAATCACACATTTGGTCACATCAGAAACCACATCTGGCAATTTAGCTCGCGTTATTTTCATCAAAACTCAAAAGTTCAGAACATCAAAACTCAATTTACTTATAACGTAATAAAAAATCGTAACATGAAGTGCTTTTCAAATGTGTATTTCAAACAACTCGCAATAAAAATTTACACAGCAATATGCATTGCAGCAACCGCAATCGCAACAACCTACGGCGGCATACCACATCTGGGACCACAATCTAAAACCATGGTTCCATTCCAACCGCCAAAGTAAAGACATCTATGCTTATTCAGTAATTATCACATGAGATATACATCAACCAAAAAAAAACTCTTATACATGGGTGCACTCCATTTCTTTCTATTCACAATTTCAAGCCACAAAACATAAACATCTAAAGTCAAGAAAACCAACTACCAGGGATTTAAATAAAGGTCAGCGACCACAATTCAACCTGCAAAAACTATTTTATATGTTTTCGAAACTGTAATGTGATCGCCACAACCGCTATTTAAAACCCGGCTACTTACTTCTTCTACACATTACACACATATGTATAACTAACACTACACATTACATATACATACATATATACATTCATACTTACATAGATTGAAGCTGGATCTTATCACATGATGCCATGAATCAAGATCATGGAAAGCCTTTTCGAAGTTTCTGAATTGCAGTATACATCTTCCTTCTTGAACCAACAGCACTGATTCCCATATCCTTGAGATCTTCCAATGTCAACATGGGAAGTAACTCATCATCTACCTCATGAATCTCAAACATTGGAGCATACCTACTCAACCCTAAATCAAATAACCAACACCAAACTCCTTCGTTTTTTCTTCGTTCCTTTGATTCTGATTCAACTCCTTCGTTTTCTGAAACCCTAATTCCGTTATTGATGTTTCGATTCGCATACCAGTGACCGTTGCCGTTACCGTTACCGTTATCATCAACAGAATGTGCAGGACTATTTTGATCATGATCATGATCATGATCCTGATCCTGATCCTGATCCTGATCGCGATTTTTGATATTTTGCCTTCCGTTTTCGACGATCGGTTTCGGAGCACAATCTGATCTCAACCGTTTTGTTGAGCCTCGTTTTGCTTTACCTCTTCGGTGGTTACCGAAATCGATGATTTCGTTAGCGTGATTCGTCACGGTTCGGGGTTTGAAGGTTCTGGAAGATTCTTTCGAAATTCGCCAGCTCCATGGAGGATGGTTATGGAGGCGTGAGATGCCGTGTTGGTCGCCGATTTCGCCTAAACGGACGCTCGGGCGACGTCGCCGTTTTGGAGCTAACGTCGGAGGAACAGTGATATTGGCGTTTGGTTGTACTGTTGTAGCCGGTGCGATTTCCGGTAAGGATGTGATTGGAGGCTCCGGCGACGGTAGGTGTGTTTCGGGTAAAGCCGCCATGGCGGTTAGAGTGGGAGTAGCGGTGTGCGCAGGATAAGGATGATGAGAAATATTTCGGTACGGTAGGGGTGTAACAGTTCAGTGCACCCTCCTAATTTTTGCACAGTTGGATGGCTGGGATCATACTTGGTCAAAAATAGAGTTAGTACACTTGTTGCATTGAAAGTATTTGAATGGTTCCATTTGCCACGTATATTTAATATAGGCGATTAATTAAGAGAAAATGATTGGTGTAGTGACGATATAAATTATTTATATAGTTTTACACTATAGTGAGTCATAGTCATTGGATTGGAACAATTTTTATTTTTATTTTAAAAACAAATAAAATAATGTAAACGGATGATGATAATGAATTGACCGTGTAAAACTTTTTACACTATCAATGCATATCAATTAAACTCTATTTATATACTATAAAAAATGACAATATAAATTTTAAATTATTGGCCTAAGTGTTCTTTTAGACCCTTAACTTATTTTAATATTTCACTTTGGTCCTGTATTTAGAAAACATTACATATTAGTCCCTTAAAATGATTCTGTTAGTCTAATCAGTCATTTCCGTTAAATTTTTTAATAAAAAAAAACGTTAACTTTTATCAATATAACAGTCTAGTTGAATTGTTTTAATCTACCTGACTTTAATTTTTTGAAACAATTAATTATGTGGCATTTTTGTCACTCTCTTTCTCTCTTTCGTTCTCCTAAACCCTAGCAGTCATCTTCTTCTCTCTTCCCCTTCTTAGATATTCTTTTGATTTCAATATATCTTTTTCTTTTTCTGTTTCAAAATTTTCAATATAACAGGATCTAAAAGGGATCGAAGAAATCACAAAGATTAAACAAAAATACAAATGAAGTGGTGAATTATTGTATTTGGGGAGGAGGGAAGCGCACGAGAGAAATGTGAAAAGGAATGTGCTGGAGAGAGGCATACAAATAGAGTAGCGCGACTGCTCATGCTGCTGCGAAGGTTTATGCATTTTATTTCTTCTCTGCATCACTTTCTCTCGTTTCTCTATCTCTCTAATCTCTTTTCACTTTTTAACTTCATCATCATGATTAGGATCCCACCATGAATCACTCATCTCTTCAAAGTTACGGGTTTTTTTAATTGATTATTTTGATGCTCAATTCTGATTTATTTAATTTACTTATGAATCTGTCTAATGATTTTTTTGTTGCTTTTAATTTGTTGTTTTTGTTGTGTGATTATTAGTCAACTGTGGCCAATTTACATTGTGGCTAGGTTATAACTTTTTTGCTCTGAAGCTGGGAACAATGTATTCCTAAATTTATTTAACCGACTCTGACCTTTTCAAAGTACAGGATGTCAAAGATAAATTGGTTATAAACTTTGTTATATATAAAACCTATTCACATGTTAATGAACTTTGGAAAGGGAAATATAGAATGCAATTTTATTATAATGAGATGAGGGTGATTATGTTGTGGGGAGTATTGATGGATTTTTTTTCTCCATTTTCATTTGAATGGTTAATCCTTAATAAACATTATCTCATTCAAATTATTTATGTAAATCCCTCTTATGCATAACTCTATTTTAAAATGGCAAGATCTTGGAAAGCAAAAGAAAAAGGGTTGCAATAAATAGTCAAAGAACAAGAAGACATAAGTGAATAAAGATGTGGATCCTCAATTATGGCATGTAGTCGCTGGAGGAATGGTTCAAATTCCAGAACTTAACTTTAACATCTTCTACTTCAAATTTAAAATCATGTGCAAATTTGAAGGAATAGATTATGATTTAATGTAACTAAATTTAAGATTATGTTAATATCAAAGGTTTTATTAATTCAAAATGCTATGAAATTGTTACAAATGTAATGTAATTGTAGTTTGATTAACTTTCCTGATTTGCTCATTTATATAATTATAAGGTTTCAATTTAGTCCTTTTGCTGAGTCATTACATAGTTGGCATGTCACACTGGCAAAAATTAACGTTTTCTTAGCTAAATTAACGGAAGGACCAACATTGTTAACGAAACTAATATTACGGGACCAAATTGTAACGATTTTTAAATAAGAGACTAAAACGAAACTTGAAATTAATTTATTGGACCTGAGAACTAATTATGCCTAAATTATTTATATGATTTGATGTTTTAAAATATTTGTATTGGATATATGTATAATATTTTTTTACACTAACAATGGACTATCATTAAATTCATTAATTAAACATTGGGTTTTTCTATTTTTCTTAAATATAAATATGATTAAATACTTAAGAAGGCCCTCATCCAGTCTTGGTCCTATGCGTTGAAGTTTTAAGAGATGATTAAATAAAAAATGGTATTTCATTCGTTCTATAATGAGTGATTCATTTGAAATAAAAAAAAATGTTAAAATGAATGATCAATTTCAATTTTCAATGCACCTTTTCCAATTCTACCGTCTAATTAATTATCACTTTTATCATTATTAATACATCATAAGAGATATTTTAGTAAAAATATCATTATCTCTCTTTCATTTATTTATTTTTCTTAATTCGTGTGAGACTGTCAACTGGGTTACTCATTGTGGGACGGAGAAAGTATGAGAGAATTACAAGAGTATATGATATTTATAGCCGAAATTACACCAAAGCATAAGATTCTAGTACCTAGAGACTGGTTATAGATCAATCCTAAAAAAAAATCTAGTTCAAGCCTAAAATTTTGGGAGAACTGTCACATTACAAAATGAATTATAACCGTTGGAATATATTTTGGGGAGAGTTCTCGACT
Source organism: Lathyrus aphaca (assembly GCA_963966055.1). Taxonomy (NCBI): domain Eukaryota; kingdom Viridiplantae; phylum Streptophyta; class Magnoliopsida; order Fabales; family Fabaceae; genus Lathyrus; species Lathyrus aphaca. The sequence goes on along the minus strand of OZ014525.1, from coordinate 491,815,316 downwards.
TGTCTTGTGCCATGATTTTCTATCTTAATATATTTGTTTTTTCAAAAAATAATAACTTGATATTTGTCAACATGGCAGTCTTGATGAGACCTAAAGAATAAAAGATAGCAGGAATCCTAGTACATGTCCTATAAAAGAGACTACATACGTCAAATCTTATATAAATTTTTAAACTTGTTAATTATGAGAGATTCTCATCTGCATGAAAGTCACAGGTTCTTCGAATTTCATACGAAATAGTTCATACTCCTTTATTAAAGTGTTAATTTTAGATTGTTTAACATCTTCAGTTCCCTCACAGAGAACCTGAAGTGCATCCCACATTATTGTAGCTGTTTTACAATGTGAAATAGAAAAATATACATTAGCGCTCAAAGAGGATATTAGTGTATTCTTCGCTTTTAAATTGTAAAATACCTTTTTAGTTTCTTCATTATTCCAATCCTTAAGGGGTTTCTTAACAAATAATGCAATCTACGATACTTTTAAGGATAAATGGACCATCCTTGATAGCACCTAAAGTAATTTATAAACCAATATAAGATGCATGTGCATGCAATTTTTACAATACACGTGTAATTAACTTCAGTAAAAATAGAAGCTCCATTATAAGCACCATTTGGTCGTCCTTACCCATATTCAGAACTTTTTTTTGTCGTAAGACTTGATTGATCATCTATTGATTCCACTTATTGGTTCAATATAGGTGAATAGTGGTATAAAAGAGGGTTGAATAAGTCTTTCCCTTCTTAAAAATATTTTCAAAAACAAAATTTGAAAATGAATGTAAAGGTTGAAAAGTGATAATAAAGATTACACTATTAGATAAATGTATAACGAGAATTCAAACAGAGAAATTTAAATGTAATTGGATTAAGGATGAATTTTAACTAACAGCAATGTACGAGTTAATCTTCTTAAATTCAAACAAAATTTTTGAAATTCTAGAATTACAATTTTTCAGAATAATCACCAAAAAGACAAATTTACAAGACTAGATCTTAACAGATCTACATATAAACAATAAATCTCTATAAACAATAAATAAATATAAAAGCATGCAAAATAACAACGTAATTGGAGACTCAGGTGAGAAATTTTACCGTACGATAGTGCTGTAATAGTTGAATGCACCTCCTAAGGGAATCCATCCAGCCATTTGGAGTATCATCATCTTCAATAATTTTCACATAATCAATTGTCCATCTAACAGTAGCAGCTCCATTTGCCTTATTAATTACTTCTAGAATCAGCTTAAAAACAATGAAGTATAACAATAATTCAAATATTACTTTGTTATCAGAAATATATGCAAGTATAAATTTGATAACACTATACAAATATAAATTGAACCCATAAATTAAATTATGAGGCCCACTAATTGATCTTTCCTCCCCACAAATTAAATTATGTTGTATGTATTCGAAGATCTGTAGCTATTTTGGTCTTGCATGTTATTAATCGAAGCATTTTTCATGCTCACAGCTTCACACTTGATTTTGTTGGTTTGCATGTTCTTTTAGATATCAATTTTCTGTATAATTCCTTCTCTATTGCTCTCCCTTCGCCAATTTTAGAGCTTTTGGTTGTTGTTTTCATTCATGTCTTTTTTCTTATAAGACTTTGTATGATACTTCTTTCTTCTCTTATTTGCTTTTTGGTTGGGAAAATTTCTAATAATCTGTTTTCCTTTTAATATATTTTTCTGATTTTAAGACATATATGTACTTCATCAAAGTTGGTAAGATTCTTCCATTTTTCTATTGTGAAACGATGTCGTCGGTAATAGAATAAAGTCATACATTGCAATTGCATTCAATCATCAACATACACATAATAAGAGATGAAAGAAAAGAAATAGACAAATAAACATAAGGAAATAAAGCTTAGAAAGCCAATATATAAAGCGAAAATAATCAATAATATTGCCATTTAGAAAATACAACAAAACAAAAGCATCATATGCATATGAAAAAGACATGGAATGAAATGCAAAATGCTCTCAATGTCGTGGACCCCGTTGTGAAGGATGACGGTGATGATACACATCCGATTGACGATCTTGCTCATATTAGTTGGTTAAGTGGATGAAATTTGTGTTGAGCGTGTTGAAGGAGTTCGCAAGCGCAATATGTGTACCATCAAAATTCTCACTTTGAGTATGGAGCTGACGTTGCAAAGTAGTGTACCGCTCATCTTGAATGGCCATATAGGAAGCAAAGGCAGTGTCTTGCTCCTCAATTCGCTGCTCCAATGCAGAATATCTTTCGGATTGATCCTCATAAAAGCTTTGTTGTTCCAAGTGCATGTTTTGAAGCTTTTCCATGATACCGACATTGTTTCCTCTTCCTTGCGTTCTCTTGAGATTTTTGGCTTTCTCCGACGTCTCTTCGGCATCACTCTCTCTTAATCATCCTCACACAGTTCGTTATCTCTCGCTAATCACGACATGACTTCCTTCGTCTGTTTGCTGCGATTGTGCGGATTTGTTGTCGGTTGTTTTCAATGGTTGTGATTATGTTGTTGAAACTATGGTAGTGATGATGTTTTGGCGGTAACGGCGGAGGATTCTGGTGGTTTGAAGGTAAAGGGATTGTTGAAGATGAATAGTGGATTCTAACAGGTCTAATTGAGGATTGTTATTGATGATTTGGATGTGTGGACCAAAAGATAAGGAAGCTGGTGACAATTTATGGATTTGCAATTTCTATTTTTTGTGAGTTTTTTGAGTTGAGGAATTTTGTTTGATAGAAAAAATTTTATTTAATGAATTTTGTGTGTTTGTAGAGAGTTTTGAAATGTGTTTTTCAAATTGGCCCCCCTTTTCTTTGTATGCAGATCAAATATATCATAAAAGAGGATACATGTGACCGTTGAAATCTTTGTTCAAGTTCCTCCTCCCTGTTACTTTCTCCTTATCCAACAGGTTTTGTGTTATGCTATTTTGGTGAATGATTTGGAGTTTTCTTGGTCTTGTTGTTTTCACATGTAGCAGGGTAAGGCTTGTGTTGCTGCAAATTAAACTCAGGTTATTGTCTAGTGGTTCTTGTCTGAAAATTTTGGTCTGTAGTGAAACAGGTGGTCCCTCTGCTCTTTATTTTCTGTTGTGAAAACCTGAATTTACACCATGCTCCATTATGTTATCCATAATTTATTGATGAATTATCTCTTTGTTATAGATGAAGGAATGCACAATTGTTGTATAGTGATGCACAAGATGTGACCTTGGTGAACCGATGAGAGTGGCCATCATTCACTGTTGCTATGTTGGTGATAAAAGGAACTCGGGTCACACACATGAAGAGCAGAAGGAACAACAAAATTGTCAAATTCCAGTGGTCCCTCTTTGGATTCATTCTCTCTTTTTTGTTGTAATTAAATTTTTTGTTTAATTAATATACAAAAGTACTTTGTTATGTAAATATGATATACAAACTTTAAAGAAATATATGACTTGGTGTTTGTTATTAGGTTTTAAAAATTAAACTAAACAAAATAAATAAATTAATCACACCAAATTAATTAAACTATAAAACTTGATTAAAATATTTAACTAATTGAACTATAAAAATAATTAAAACTAAATTATCAAATAATAAAATCAAAACTAAATATTTAAAAATAATAAGTTAATTAAATCTAAACTAAATCAAAACTAGGATTAAACTAAATTAAATATAGTAATTCGAAATTAACTAATCTAATTAGAAATAAACTAATTAAAAATCCAATAATAAATTAATTAAACTAAAGAATTAAAATATACTAATTAAATTAAAAATTAAAATGAATTTAACTAAATAAAAATATAATTCTAAGTAATCTAATATAATATTTAACCAAGAATAAAAATAAGAATAAATAACTTATAAAAATGAGATAAAATCCTAAATAAATTCTAAAATAAAGATTAAAATTAAAATGGCATGGGATGATGAAAACAACTGATTATTGATACTTCGACAAAAAGCATCAGATGAAAAACAATTCAAGGTCAAAATTGGGGTATGACAGTTGCCCATATTTCAATATCTTCAACTAGAGAATATGAAGATGATTAGTCTTTGTATGATCGTAGTAGTAGATAGTTAAATATTTTAAAGATCCAAATTTTGTCCCTGAATGTAGATGAAATGATATGATATGCAATGTTATGAATTCATGAGAGACTCTTTTTGTAATTTTTATGCAATTAACGATGATTATGATATGAATGATAAGTATGAGATATGTCGACGATCAAGGGCCAAGACTCACTGGAGATGACATACTGGAGATAAAGAAACGAAAATGGGAATCAACCAAAGTGATAAATCAACAAGTTCAAGTGAAACTGTTGACATTAAGAATAACAAAAGACGGGAATAAAAGGAAATCCAATGCGTTGGATCAAACGAAACACAAGTAAAGCCAAGTTGACACTTAGGATGACAAGAAAAAAAATCAAAGTAATAGAGTAGTGACTCAATGCGACCAACTAACACTAAGAATATCAAAAGACGGGAACAAGATAAACATTCAAGGTGAATGCGCAATGAGTTCGAAACCGGTTGACACTAAGAATGGCAAAAACACAATATTTGAATTAAATGCACAGCGACTCGATACGACCAGCTGACACTACGAATAAAAATAAAGGAAAACATTCAAAATGAATGCGCAACAGGTTCTATACCAGTTGACACTAAGAATGACAATAAACAAAATATTCGAAGTGAATGCGCAACGGCTCAATGCGACCAGCTGGCGCTAAGAATAAAGGCATGATAAAAAACTAAACATCCAAAGTGATGGATTAATAGGTTCAAGTGTAACTGCTAACACTAAGGATAGAGAAAATTTCAAAGTGATTGCGCAATAGGTTCAAAACCGATTGACACTGAGAATAGAAAAAACATAATATTCAAAGTGAATGCACAGCGGCTCGATGCGACTAGCTGACACTAAGAATATCAAAAAACTAAACATTCAAAGTGAATGCGCAGCAGCTTGATGCGACCAGTTAACACTATGAATAATGAAAAATGAAAACATTCAAAGTGAGTGCGCAACAGGTGTGAGACATGAAGGATGTTTTTAATAATGCCAAAAACTCTGTATATTTGAAATGATGCTTGGTAATATAAGGAAGAAGGGTTGATCTCATGAAGAAACGTTTCCTTGAGCATTTTGACTGCATGAGTCGACTCAAGCTTCCAAACAGGTCGACTCATCCTGTTAATTAGATTTGATTCGACTCATGGCTTGCAACAGGTCGACGCATTTGACGTGAATTTTCCTCAAAACTCTCGGGTCCCAACAGGCTGACAGAGGGAGGTTTTTTGGTCGACTCACAAACATGATACAGGTCGACTCAAAGTATTCCAAAGGTTGATGCATTCCTGGAATTAATACAAGTCGACTTATTTCATCAGGGAGGTCGACGAATTACTGTTTTTGTACGCCCTTTTGATTATTTCTCTCTCACTTACTTTTACTTTTTATTCTTATTTTTCCTAACCCATATAAATAGTTGATAATTGTTTTATATGAAATTAACAAGAAAAGTGAAATAGATACACAATGTTCTCTTCATCTTCTCCTTCTTTGCATTTATCAACAATCACACACAATAATCTTTGTTGATCAATGTGCAAATTAAGGTGATAAAGTCCAATCGTGAGATCGAGATTTCAGGTTGGTTAAAGAGGTTGTGGGGTTTTCTTGTAAAAAACTAGAAGGTTTTCTCCTCCAAGATCGTAGAAAATTTGGGGGTTTTGCACGCAACTTTCGTTCGTAGCGGTAAAAACATGAGTGTAAGTTATTAGTTAACTTAACTCAAAGTAAACAGAGTCACCACCGCGCTTTTATTTTATTCCAAATGGAAAAGGAAAAAAGAGCGACTAAATCTAAAAGAAAAAAGCTAAAAGAAACGAGTAAAGAACCGGGTAAGGGAATAGCTTACAAAATGGGAAGGTTTTACGATCCCAAAATGTTTGTGGTACTCCACGGGAGCCCTTTGAAAAATTTATTGCTTTTGGTTTGAAAAAGGTTTGTAAAAAGAGAGTGGAGGGATGAGAAAATAATTAATTTTATTTTTTTTGTTTGGAGAGGTTTACCACCTCATGCCTACGTACCCACAAAATGCAATGCAAGATTACAACCTTGTAGTTCGTGGTACAAATAGTGAAAAACTAATGTGTTGGATTGATTTTAAAATGTAAAGATAAGTCGTCATTCTTTAGCGAATAATTCCGCTAGAAATAATGAATCATATCTAAACATGTAAAAAATATTTAAAAGAATAGTGCAGAAAGGCACAAAAAGAATTAAATGAGTTTTTGCATTTTTTAAAGTATTTTGAAAAAAAGATTTAATAGGTTTATGAAAGCGGCTTAAATTTGAAAACAAAGAAGATTTTGGAAAAAGAGAGAAAGTTTTGAAAATTAAAGAAAGGGAGGAGATGAAGGGACTATCCTAAAAAAAGACAATAAAGAGATAAAGAAGGAAAAGTCTAACCAAACTGGATGATGCTTCCCATTATGAGCACAAAAGTTACATCCTTATAAACTAGCAAGTGGCCAAATAAATGCAAATTTACCAACTTCATGAAGATCAAAGCAAAAGAGTATTATCCTAAAATCTAAGTCCAAAATCTCCATTCCGATGCTAAGGATGATAACCATAGTCCAAAAATTAAAGTCACAAGTTTTTTAGAGGTTCAATCCTTTATTAATATTTTTGTGTCCAAATGGACAAAAGGAAAATCAACACAACAATAGCAAAAATAGTAAACATGATAATGAATGAATAAAGCATAATAAAATAAAAGCAATAAAGGTGCAAGAATCTAAAATATTAGTATAGTAATAGTATAATAATATTTACATAATAGTGGTATGGTGAAATTAATCAACCACAACCAAAAAAGTAACCAAAATCGAAAGGCAACCGAATTCGCTTAGTATCTTACACTATAGCGATTAATCAAGGCAAATAGAACCAAATTCAATGAAATTTGAAAGGAGATTGGGAGACCCAAAGAACCTACGCATCAAATATTCATAAGTCTTGGTTCTTAATGCAAAATGATCAAACGCTTTGGGATTACACGACCAACAAGAGGTCCGGTCCACGAAAGTGCAAGTATCCAATTGAATTTTTATTCCGAATTCGGGATACATTTAGGTCTATGTTAAGTAATCGCCGAGTAATTTAAGAAGTAATTACCCTACAAATGAGGTCGGCCACCACCACCAATTAAGGTGAACAATGTTAGTGCTATTTCATGTGAGATGAGCGATATGTAAATCGCTATTCGAATGCAATACCGCACAAAACTAAAGATGAACACCAAATTGAGTTACACTTATGGTATTCTTCCATCTTTAAGTTCAATCACTCATTTTGGTGGATTCAAGCATGAAAATGTCTCACTAATGCAAAGTACCTTAAATGAATTGAATAATTCACTTAAAGGTAGTTTTGAATTAATGAACATTAACTACTCTAATCTATACCCAAAGTCCATTGAAATTAAAGAGAAATCACTCCCAAAAGTGCTCCCCAAGGTAAAAATAAAAAGGAGGGAGAAGAAGAAAGAGTAACAAAAAATAAGTTCAAAATAAGTCAAAAATAGCTTTTGGTCTTGTGTTAACTGGTTAACCAAATAGGTTATTTGGTTAACTGGCTAACGCAGCTGAAAAATCAATTATGCGCTAAAATAAGCCTGGTTAACCGGTTAACCAAAATACATTGGAAATGGTTAACCGGTTAACACTGTACCAGTGGAAAAAAATGCTGAAATTCAGCATGATCCATTTTAAAACCTTTTGTCAAACATTTTATGATCGTGAACTGAATTAGCACGAATTTTAAAACCAAAATACAGTGAAATACTAGCAATCAAACAACAATTTAAGATCCAATGGATCTAGAATCAAAGACACCAAAGATCTACATCTTGAATGTTGATGATGAAGATGGAATCATGGAAAGAGTGAATTACCAAAAGCACTTCTTCAAATTGGACCAAATCAAGCTTGATCTACTGAAATTGATGAACAAGAAAGAAGTAGGATGAAGGTTTAGCTCAAGTTGATCAAGAATTCAATGTGAATTATTGATAACTTCAAAAGAAAGAAAGAAGAGCTTTAGTGAAATTTTTGGTTTGGGGGGGATATTTTGCAAGAGATTTGTTGGCTATCAAAAGCTTCAAGAAATTTTTGCTAGGTGAATTTGGCTCTCAAAAGTTTCAAGAAATTTTTGCAAGGTGAATTTGGCTCTCAAAAGCTTGTCAAATGAATGAAATTAGGGTGCTATTTAAAGACTTTAGGTATGAGAATTTGGTAGAATAAAGCTTACTTTGGTAATTCAAATTAGGCTTGGTAATTGAAAATTTGGAGGGAAATGGAAAAATGTGGTGATTAGTGAGGGTTTATGGTAGGAAATGATAAAAGTGATGTAGAGAATTCAGAGGGAAATGGATCTAGAATATTCCAAATGGGATCAATGATCAAAGTGTGCTGAATTTGAACAAAATATTCAAATTCCGCACTGGCTAACCGGTTAGCGTATATGGTTAACTGGTTAACCAAGCTAAAATTTGAATATTTTGTTTAAATATGATTGCTTGGTTGTTTTGCCCCGATTCTTTTGTGCGTCGAAAAAGGCATGTAAATAAACACATGAACCTTGGAATTCCTTGAATAAATCAATTAACTTGAGAAATCCTTGATCAGATAAATTTGAATTATTTTTGGATTTTAATTAATGGTTAGTAAACATAAACAAATAAAGCAACTAAAAGTAACGATGATCCCCTGTGAGGCATAAACCTACACCCGAGAAGAACCGAGCAACCAATGCAATCTTATTTGTATGAAAGATGCAGATGAAATGCGAAGAAACCTTAGGGAAACAATTAGGGTATTACAGCTGCCCCTATTTAAGTTTCTTCAATCTGGAGATATGAAGATTGACATCTTCGTCTCTACAAGATGGGAGAGACTTAAATACTGAAAACCCAATTTTTGTCCTAAGAGAACATGATATGGTTGTCGGATGTCTATTGATAAATTGAGGAACTGATCACCCTTAATCTATTTTTGATAGTAGACAAAATCATATTTGATGGATAGATGTGTCATGCCAACTAGTATAGTAGGTACGTTGAATTGGTCGAAGTCAAGTTGAGCGCTTGAGGATTATTCGAATTGTCGATGAAGATTCGTATATAAGGATATTAGCTGGATTTAAAGATGATTATAAAGGAAAGTAGGTGGAAATATGGAACGATGATTTGACAAGAATGTCGAACAAAGTTAAGTTGCAAAGTATTAGAAGTAAACTTATAAGTTGGTTTATTAAGTTGTGATTTGTGGTTGGAACAAGAAGAGTCGGTTGGTTATGTCGATTTAGATAAAACTTTATGAAGAGTTGTGTCGATATAAGTAAGAATTTGAGAATTCGGTATGATGAATTAGTTAGAAACAAGGAATATGAGTTATCTTGTGGAGATTCGTTGGACCCTTGTACCTTATGTTGTTGTAATGATGTTGCGTGATTAAGATGATTTGCGAAGGACGTGTTGTTAAAAGATAGTAAAGTTGTATTTATGTTGAGGATAATTGGGAAGTATAAGTATATTTTATCCAAGGATTTGGAAGTAGTCGCAGTTGTAATTGCGTTGAACGTTCAGAGGCGTTATCTTGTGGATCTAAGTTGGAACTATTCTATAACTACGAGAGTTAGAATACCTGTTGGAATAAAATTTCCAAAGGATTGAGTCAGAGGCCTTATTGATATGGCGATTTTGGTGATTGTAAGTTTGATTTAAACTCAGTAAACTTGGTATTTTGCAAGTAATTGGAGTGCGCAACGAACTCGTGGTGTAATGATGTTGTTCTTATGTGAAGGAGCTGAGATGTGGATAGTTGATTGAGTTGATGTTGTGTTTAAGTTTGGTGTTCTTGTGTTGATGTATTCTAAGTTGTAAGTTGATTACTCGTTGTGTTGTGTTGATGGTTGTCAAGTGTATTGCTTGATTGTTATTTGTGTTGTTGTTAACGTTGATGTTATGAATTGTTGTCTGTTTTATAAGTGGGGTTACCTTTCGAGGAGGAGAGTTGATTAGTCGGAATACATAAGTAGTTGGAGTAGTTGAATCGGATAAATTTTCGAGGACGAAAATATTCTAAGTGGGAGAGAGTTGTAACGCCCGTTTATTTAATTAAATATAAGTGTATTGTGTTGTGTTGATTTGCGGTGATTTGTGTATTTAAGTTGATTTCCGAAATATCGGAATATTAGGTTGGTAACTATATGTTGGGGTAAGCTGAATTTAATTAATTGAATTGATATAAGTTGTGGAATATGTTATGGAATATTCTCCGGGTATTATTGGATATGTCGTTAGAATTGCGTGGACCATTTGGTTGATAATCGAAAGTTAATCGATTAAGTCGGGAATAAGTATTTATTTGTGAATTATTATTCGGTCGATTTGGAGTTGTGGTGAATTAAGTCGTTATGTCGGAATATTAAGTCGGAAAGTCGAGGAAACAATATTATAAGTGATATTATTGATTATTGGAGTATGTTGGTTATTGGGCTTGGATTTGCGTCGGAAATAGCAATTAAAAGGGGTGTAGTGTTTAGGCCCATTAATTGATTATTATTTTGTATTATTATTAATTTAATAAAAGAAAATAAAAGAATTAGTCAAGGAAGAAAGTATCAGTAGAAGTTGAGAAAAAAATGGAACGTGGAAAATTTAGAATGAGTAAAATTGGAGAACGAGGAAAAGTGGAGAAAGGGTTACGAGAAGTCGCCGTCGGAAGCCAAATCAGAAAGTCGATCAGAGATTCAAAGCGGCCACCGATTAAGGTAAGGGTGGGGTTCGAACTCTCTAACTGGGATTATGATGATTAATATGTGGTATTGGGATTTTATAATTTCTATACTGTCGGGTGTTGATTTTGTGTTGATCGTGTCGTTTTGATTTGTTGTGAAGAACATAATTTTTGTGGTAATTAAGTAATCAGTTTTTCATAATTATGGCTGGATTAATTATTGAGGAATTGTATTGATTAATCGATTCTGGTGAATTCTGTGTGGATTGATCGGTCGTTAGAAAAAAATAAATTTTTGGACGAATCCTGTACCGAATAGGGTGGCGGAGGCCACCTATTGAAAGAGGAAGGGTGTCGCAGGCCACCCAGTATAACAAAGCTACATGGCGCATGCCATACTCTTATGGCACAGGTCGCGGCATCATGGCCCTTTCCATGAGTTTATTAATTAGTAATATATTACGTTACTTTTAGTTTAAGAGAATAAACATATAATAATGTCTTACTAATTTTATAATAAGAACATAATTAAAGGACTATTTATCTTATTATTCTTAATAATATTATACTAGGTATTAATTGTAGTGTGACATGTGTATAAAATAATAATGCTAATTGGGTTGTAAGAGGTGGAGTATAGTAGTAGCATATTTTAGCAGATCATTAGGAGAGACAGAAGTAAGAAATCAGTAACATGAGGTTTAACAGGTGTTGGCATTTTGTATCGTGGCTGAATTCTTATGATAGTATAATTGGAAGTATGATGTGTTGGTATCAGTAAGTTGAAAATTAAACATAATTTGTAAAATTGATTAGTAATAGCCGTGGAGTATAAAACAATGCAGTTTGTCTGTTTAGCCGAAGAAGTGAATTTAAGTGGAGAAATTAGTTGTCCGGAATGTAACGAAAATTGTCGAGTTAGTTCGGAATAATAAATAGGTGATTTTAGTCGGTATATTTTGTTAATTAATGTTGAATGTGTGAATTTTTTAGTATAGTTGCTTATGTTGTTTTGTCCCGGTATTTAGGTATTTTTAAGTTGAAGGTCGAAGAACCCATGTTGATTATTCGAGTTGTAGGTCGTAGGACCAATGTTGATGTTAAAGTTGTAGGTCGTATGACCAACGTTGAAAGTTGTAGGCATATGTCCAAAGTTGAATCGGTGTTGGATTAAAGTTGTTATGTTGTTTGTTGTATGTTGTTTGGAGTTGATTTTTGTTATGTGTTGAGTCGTTGTATCATGGCATACACTACATTTTCTAAGTTGGAGCGGATGCTCACCGCGTTGGCCTGACTTGATAAATTTATTAAGTTGAAGGCTTATGCCTTGCAGATACCACGATAACCTGATATATTTTTAAGTTTGGAGTTTTACTCCAGTGGTACCACATGTATATGCACAGTTGAGTTGCATCTCGTGTCGTATTAATTATGTTGTTTATGTTGTTTATGATGCCAAGTTGATAAAGTTGTTCATGTTGCTTAAATTGATAAAGTTGTTTAAGTTGCTCAAGTTGAATAAGTTGTTTATGTAGATTTAAGTTGATTAAATGATTTATGTTGATTACATTGAGTAAGTGGTCCATGTTGGATAGGTCGATTATGTTGAATATGTTGATTATATGATTATGTTGTCTGAGTTGTTTATATGTTTATGTTCGTAAAGTCGATGATGCGGATATTGAAGAAGTTGAATATGTTGTATATGTTCGTCGAAGTTGAGAAAGGTGTCTATGTTGATTATATAGTTGGAAATTTGTTATGTTGATGTGTGAATTAAGTTGATAAAATATGTTGATTGTTTGGGGTGATTAGTATGATGTTGTTAGATAGTATGAAAATTGTATGATCCTATCTAGCGTATTAGTTATCATACTCTTGTTTATATGGTTCGATATCTCACCCCTTTCTGTGTTGAATGTTACCCTTGGTTGGTAACATGTGTAACACGGTGGGAGAACTGACTTTAGTTATGTGTTGCGGATAGCAAGAGTCGTCACCGACTTTTATTTTATCCAAAGGAAAGGCATAAAAGAATAGGAAAGACCTTTAAAAGATTTTTGGGTCCGGGGGGTAGGTTATGTAAAGGGAAGGTGTTAGCACCCTTTACATCCATGGTTATCCATGGGCTCTTAGTTACTTAGCTCACTTTAAATTGTTTTTGAAAATGTGAAGTGTGTGAATAGAAATTTTCATAAGAGTTTGATAATGATCCATGTACGGATGCGTAAAAAACTTGTGTTTGAAAATTGTTTGAAATTGTGAAAGGTTTGAAAAGTTTTTAAATGGTAGTGAGCAAGTAACTATGAGGAACATACCCTAAAGTTTAAGTCTTTCTGTTCTTTATCCTTTAAATGGTAAAACTATCCCTATTACTAAGGAATAGGTAGTCATTACCTTGGATGTATGGGATAAGTAAAGGGACATTTGTTTAATGAAGGCAACTGTAGGGTGTATTAAGCATTTTGGAGGGACTGTCATCATTATTCGAAAGGGACAAGATCATATTGAAAGGCAACCATTAAGGGACTTGATCTTTGATTGTTAAGGGACTAGATGACTTTTCTTTTAAGGGACTTTGCTTTACACACCCTACTTGACCTTTTTGAATAGGCAACAATGAGAGGCAACCCTAGAAAGTGAGATGGCGATCAAAGATCGACTTACGTGTGTGAGTGTTTAATTTTATATTTATCTTATAATTTAAATGATCTAAATTCAATTTTAAATATCATACATGTTTACACTCCCTATTTTACTAACCATAGTATAAGAAATAAATAATTTAAAATTTACAAAAAATTACATCCAGAAGCAATTACAACAATGATAAACAATTTAAATAAATAAAGCAAAATATATAATAATAGTAAAAATTGGGTTAGTGAAATAATAATAATAATCATAATTTAAAATAAAGGGGGTTAGTAAAAAATAATAATAACAATTTTAAATGGGGTTAGCAATAAACATGATTAGTAATAATAATAATAATCAAAAAATATAAACGAAATTTTTTTTTAATGATTAAGAAAAGATTATAAACAATTATATCAATTATTATGAAATTTAAAATTATAAACAAATTAAATACATTATGAGCATATTATGAAAAGTAAATTATAATTAAAAGTTAAATTAGCAATTTTTAAACATATAATAGAAATTACTTACATACAAAATTACATTATAAATAATTTATAGAATATTTACATATTATGAAAATTGGATTTATTATATTTACAAAATTTTAATTATTTTAAATAAGATTTAAACAAATTATAAAATATGATTAAGTTTTAAAATAAAAGAAATTTAGGGTTTTGTGAAAATTATTAGGGTTTAATTTATATACAAAATTAATTTAATGAATATATACATATTATAATCTAAATAAATAAAAAACTAATTTTGAATTAAGAAAAATAGTTTTAGAATTTAGAGAATATTGAATATATATATATATATGTGAAATTATTTAATTATATGATTATTAATAAGAATAATTAAACAAAATCAATTAATTAAAATAAGATAGAAAAAGAAACAAAAAAAACTTACCTGGCTGGGGTTTGAACCCAGCACACTCTGCTTGCCAGCAACAACACCCACCACCAGGCTATCATGCGCGCAGGCAGTAAAAAGGAGGGTGGAATTAGTTTTATTCCATATCCTGAAAAATCCAGGAAAATAAAAAGAAAACAAAAGGCCTGGGGGATTCGAACCCAGGACCTTATACACAAACACATAAGTACATAACCATTCCAGCTAGATGAGCGCGTCTGATATTGGAGTGGCAATAAGGCATAATATATTAAGCTTCATGTTTAACCTGAAAAAATAGGAAAAATTTGTACAAAGCCAGGATTCGAACCAATGCACTCAAGCAACACACACGCTGGCTCTACCACTGGGACAAGCGTTCGCTTGTGAAATAATAACAGGAACAAATCATAATATTTTTAAACAATAATTTAAATATGAATTTCGCGCGCAGCTGGTCATCTTCCTACTTGGATTACCTGCGAAAATAGCTAGGGATTTTGCTACGCATTTTCCTGCAAATTTCAAAATACAGAAACCTACGAATTTGAATGTGCATCAAAACAGTAAAATTTCTTAATAATGATTAGAGTTTCATGATCCCCAAGGTCCATAGAGTTGTCCTATGCTCTCAGAATTTATTTATATTAGGGTTAGATCAAACCCCCAAATCCATGGCCGAAACCCTAGCAATGGTGGCTTCCTATTCCTGCATCGAAAATTCAATCCAAGCATACAGAAACATTCCAAATACCTTCACAAACAAGTATCAATGATCAAAAACAATTTATATTACATAAATATGTGAAATCGAAAATTCAAAAAAAAACAAGAATATGATGATTCGGTTCTCATGATTTTGTGTATGAATGGATGATTTGATGATCCAGAAACGTTCAGTGACCTTCAAGGAATGATTTGCAACCCTTATTTCGTCTTGAGAGTCCCTCTAAGTCCAAAACCGAATCTCTATTTTCTCTTGAAATTTTGAAGTTTGTAATGTGTTCTTGAGGCTGCCAAAAATCGTGTCTTGTGCTAGGTTTGTGTTAAGTACTTATAGGAGGATCAATTTAGGTCAAAAAGTTGGATAGTTGTGTAGAAGATTTGATTCAAAAAGATTCACAATGATAAGCTTTGAAATTTCAATATTTTTGCATCAACACTTTCTATTTCAAGCCAATCAATGTTATCCTTGTATCAATTTGTTCCATGCTGAATTCATGACTTTCTAGAACCAAAAATAAAATTAAATATTCATATTTAATATTTTATTTAAATTTAAAATGATTTTAAGTATAAAAAATCATGATAAATTAATTAAATAAAATAAAAATTATGAAAATATCATAGAATTTTCGTGCATGATGTCATGGATTGCTTTGGGTCATTAAAAGTTCAGCCCATTTAACAAAATTTGGTTTTAAACCTCCATTTGCTTCATAAACTTCCCTAAAATTTCCCAACTTTGCAAGGGCACATATCCTTCAATTTTAATGGTATGAGGGTGTTCTTGGACATTTTGGAAATCTTAAAGAGTCCTCTAAACAAACCCACTGGTTTCATGTCCATATCATTTACCAATCTCAAGTTATGCCCTTTTGAAGTTGTTGACTTTTTGTTGACTTTCTAAAGGACCTATAATGTCTTAGCTCATACCTTCCAAATGAAGCATTTTTGGGCTTGGCTTGTGAGACACAAAGTTGTAGAGAATTCAATTTTCTTCAAAATGAGCTTTGGATGGAGACTTGGTGATGAAGTATGTGAAAGTTATGGCTGGTCAAAGTTCAGTTGACTTTTACTAAGGAAACCCTAATTTAGAAACTCCTGATTCTTGATGATCTGAAATATCCTTGATGAATCATGATCAACCCTTGATCAAATGATGAATTTTACTTCATATATTTGATGTTAGCAAAAAATCATGAAGTTTGACTTTGGTTTGACCACAGTTGACCTCAATTTGACTTTTTAACTTCTTTGACTGATTTTGACTTATCTGATCATTTGACTGAGCAAACTTTTGAGAAAAGTCTTGAAACTTGTCATGGGGGTTCTTAAACACATATAAGATGTTATGAAGCTCACTTGAAGTCTTGGAAGTCCATTTAGCCTGATTAAAGTCAAAAACCCTAGTTTTTGGATGCACTGCTTAGGAGGTGCATTGTCTGAGGGAATTGTCAACTCTTCTGACCAATTGTAAACCTTGTGAACCTTGTGAACCATCATAAAATGTCTTGTGAACCTCATGGGAGGTGTTGTGAACCTTGTGAACCTTGTGATCCTCATAAAGTATCTTGTAGACTTCATGAACCTCATGAAAGGTCTTGTAAGCATTGTGAATCTTGTGAACCTTGTGAACCTCATGAAGTGACTTGTAGACTTCATGAACCCCATGAAAGGTCTTGAAAGCATTGTGAACCTTGTGAACCTTGTGAACCTTGTGAACCTTGTGAACCTTCTTAGCACACAAAGTCTTGTATTGTGAGGGCAAATTTTGGGGTGCAACAGCTGCCCCTGTTCAATTTTCTGAAACCTGAGGGGTTAGATTGGTAAATTTGCCAGTCGTGACCTGGAAGGTTGAAGGGGATTGAACACAAAAGCCCAAAAATTTGCACTCACCAGTGCATAGAGTGATATTGATGGTTGGTTGTATATGCTTGGGTGGGCTTAAAGATGCCACTTGGAGAAAAGTTCTTCAGATACATTTCTTGGAGGATAAAGCAGTCCAAAATACGGAGGTATAATGATAGCTGTCAGGAGGATGAAGCAGTCCTGAGGTAATAATATGTTTTAAGGAGGATAAAGCAATCCTGATGTAGTGATGATAACTTTCAGGAGGATAAAGCAGTCCTGATGTAGTGATGATAACTTTCAGGAGGATAAAGCGGTCCTGATGTAGTGATGATAACTTTCAGGAGGATAAAGCAGTCCTGATGTAGTGATGATAGCTTTCAGGAGGATAAAGCAGTCCTGATGTAGTAGTATGCTTTCAGGAGGATAAAGCAGTCCTGAGATATTGATAATATGCTTTCAGGAGGATGAAGCAGTCCTGATGAAGTGATAGTAGCTATCAGGAGGATAAAGCAATCCTGAGGTAATAGTAATCTTTCAGGAGGATGAAGCAATCCTGATGAGATAATAAGCTTTCAGGAGGATGAAGCAGTCCTGAGGTAATAATATGTTTTCAGGAGGATAAAGCAATCCTGATGTAGTGATGATAACTTTCAGGAGGATAAAGCAGTCCTGATGTAGTAGTATGCTTTCAGGAGGATAAAGCAGTCCTGATGGATGATATGCTTTCAGGAGAATAAAGCAATCCTGAGGGATGATAACCTTCAGGAGGATAAAGCAGTCCTGATGTAGTAGTATGCTTTCAGGAGGATAAAGCAGTCCTGATGGATGATATGCTTTCAGGAGGATAAAGCAATCCTGAGGTGCAATAAGCTGTCAGGAGGATAAAGCAGTCCTGAGGTAATAATAATCTTTCAGGAGGATGGAGCAATCCTGAGGTAGTGATGAGCTATCAGGAGGATGAAGCAATCCTGAGGTGCAATAAGCTTTCAGGAGGATAAAGCAATCCTGAGGTAATGATAAGCTGTCAGGAGGATAAAGCAATCCTGAGGTAATGATAAGCTGTAAGGAGGATAAAGCAATCCTGATGGATGATATGCTTTCAGGAGGATAAAGCAGTCCTGATGAGATAATAAGCTTTCAGGAGGATAAAGCAGTCCTGATGTAATGATGCTTTCAGGAGGATAACAACGTCCTGAGGTATGAAGAAGCTTTCAGGAGGATAACAACGTCCTGAGGTATGAAGAAGCTTTCAGGAGGATAAAGCAGTCCTGAGGTGTTGATATGCTTCAGGAGGATAAAGCAATCCTGAGGTAGTGATATGTTTTCAGGAGGATAAAGCAGTCCTGAGATATAAAATTTCAGGAGGATAAAGCAGTCCTGAGGAGATAATATGCTTTCAGGAGGATAAAGCGGTCCTGAGGTATAAGAAGCTTTCAGGAGGATAAAGCAATCCTGATGTACTAGAAGCTTTCAGGAAGATAAAGCAATCCTGAGGGATGATATGCTTTCAGGAGGATGAAGCAATCCTGAGGGATGATAACTTTCAGGAGGATGAAGCAATCCTGAGGTAATGATGATAGCTATCAGGAGGATGAAGCAGTCCTGAGGTAATAATGATTTCTGGAGGATAAAGCAATCCTGAGGTACAAGAAGCTGTCAGGAGGATAAAGCAGTCCTGAGGTAATAATAATCTTTCAGGAGGATGAAGCAATCCTGAGGTAGTGATGAGCTATCAGGAGGATAAAGCAATCCTGATGGATGATATGCTTTCAGGAGGATAAAGCAATCCTGAGGTAATGATGCTTTCAGGAGGATAAAGCAATCCTGATGTACTAGAAGTTTTCAGGAGGATAAAGCAGTCCTGATGGATGATATGCTTTCAGGAGGATGAAGCAATCCTGAGGGACAAGAAGCTTTCAGGAGGATAAAGCAATCCTGAGGGATGATAACTTTCAGGAGGATAAAGCAGTCCTGATAATCACAAGTCTGTTTGCTGGAGAATTAACCTGAAAACAAGGTAGCATTTTGTATGATAGTATTAGCTTATGTATTATGTATGCATGTATGATATGATGCACTTAAATAATGTATTATGTATCTATGGATATGTATGTTATGATATGATGTAAATGATGTATGTATGATATGACACTGCCGGAATCGCTTGGATATCTTCGTATAACCACTGCTGGCCAGGGAAAATAAATCCCAGTTTGTTGCTGAAGAATATGAGGAACTCGTTCCCGTCTTGTTTGATAATAAGGCATATATAACCTCCCATATGCTGGGGATAGCAAGGTATATATAACTTCCCGTCTGCTGGGGATAGCAAGGTATATATAACCTTCCGTCTGCTGGGGATAGTAAGGTATACATAACCTTCCGTCTGCTGGGGATAGTAAGGTATACATAACCTTCGTCTTCGTTCGTCGTACCCTTATTGGAAAGTAAATTCCCGAATATCCGTATGAGGATAAAAGAGATGGATATAAATTCCAGGGGAGATGTGACTTTATGAAGATGGACTTGCCCTACTGGGGGTTTGTAGCTGTTTTGTTGAGATAAACCGGCGAAGCTTCGTTGAAATCCTTCCCTCGTTCGTCCTTAGTAAATACTATTACTGCATTTTTATGCATTTCTGGTAAACATCAATCATACTCAAAGGCATATATACATTCAGGCACAACCAATGGATGATCCGCTTATGTAAATAGGGTAAAAGTAAATCTGGATTCAGAGGGAAAAGTAAAGCTGAATTTGAAAACAGAATCGTTTCAACTTCGAGAGTGTATAACCAATTGGATTTAGAGCTCCTGAAATTTTTAACTTTCCTGAATACCCTCCCAGAAATTCTCATAGCTGGATCTGAAGACATGATACTGACACCATCTGATACTACTAGCGTAGACCATTAATTCCCACAATGACTTCTGCTGATAACTCCAAATCAAGGTAATATAACGAGAGGAATGTATCTTCAAATTGTAATGGACCATATACGCTCCGGCTACTAGATTTGAAAAGAAAGCATTGCCCCTTGGTTGAGGATGAATTGTCCCAAAAGGGAAGTATCTGAATGTAGTTACCTCAGGAGAACTAAGCAGAATGCCCTATAATAATATGCCCTTGACATCATGAACTTGGTAATTCAAATATATGAGAAGAGCTGCCCCTGGCTATTAAGCACTGTTGGATCTGGAATTGATTGCCCCAAATGATTTGAACAGTAACTTGGTATGCCCCCTTGATTAGGAAACAATGACCATGCCCCTGGCATTATGAATTCTGTAATGTTACCCTCGGTAATTTAGACAGATGTGGAGATCTGCCCCTGGATACTTAAACGTAACTGCATCCTGTCCTGATTGCCCCACATGGGCTAGGCAGTATCATGGCTTGCCCTCTTGATTGGGAGATAATGACTATGCCCCTTTGTATACATGGACTTTGATCTAGGAAGCAACTTTGTTTATCGGAAGGACTTTGGTTCATTGAACATTCGTCCTGTAAGTTTCTCCATTTGTCAAACACTCAGGTATATGCAAACAAATATATTCAAAAATGCAATGCTTATGTCTGTCTTGAATTTTTGAAAAAGAGATTTTTTTTTTTTTAAGAAAACTGTGATATTAACTCAAGTTTTATAATAAGCCCTAAAGGAGTCAGGATACCTTTTTGTAGCAGTACGCTTTCGAACTAACCATGCTTCAGTTAGGACTTTTAAAGGGTTATAACGTGGTCTGGTTCACGGTTTAAGAAACAAAGGATAAAGGCTCAAATTTATTTGTACCCAACCCATTCTTCATGATTATCTTCAGTCCTATGTTCGGTTAACTTATGCATTAAGGTTCCAAAGTAGTTTGGAATTGTAACACTGACATTTGTGATGGTTCAGAAACCCAAAATTTATTTGAACATTCAGTCATCTTTCTTTGTTGAGGATTCATAGTGACCTCTTTTTTTTTTCTTTTGACTTTATTATCCCTTCTTTTTGCCTGAACTGCTTATTTCAAGGTTACAGTCAGAGGGATGTCTTAATGTTTTACTAAGTCTCCTTCATAGGTTTTGACTTAGCAAGACTGTTCTTTTGCTGGATATTGACTGTCAGGTTTAATGATTACAGAGAACCATCATTAGTTGTGTACAACACAGATAATTGGCATATTTGAGTTAACCGAGTAACTACCCTGCCCCGGGTTATGAATAAGGGTTTTAATTTGTGCGAGAATAAAAACTCCTACTTCATAGGCTCAAAAGGGTTGACTAGGGATTAACTTCCTTATATCTCCACTGTTTAGGAATTGAAACAATGCCTGTACATCGTCAGCATAGTCTGTTCAAAAGCATACTGCATAAGATTATGGTATTGTTTTCGTCATCCTCCCTCTACAGGCTTATAGCTTTATCAGGAGTTAAATATCACAAGATAAAAATATGAAGCATAATTCAAAATATAGTGGAACGAATGGATTAATTCAAGACAAACATATGCAATGCATTAATGAAAACAAAAGTTTAACATAATAGTAAGTGATCAAACAAATAAAAGAAATTACAAATGAAAATTCAAATGTTGTCCCATCCAGTTGGCTGAATGTCCTCAATTGCAATCTGCGAACTTTGAGGAGCAGTATACTTCACCATGAAATCAAATTTACCACTTGGATGTCCCAAGGTGCCCCATATCTCAACAGGAATAGGTAGGCTTCCTTTCTTGCTACATTGGGCCACTTGTCTTGTAGCTTCGGTGTTTGATGGGTGATAGTAGAATTCAACTTGACCTTCTGGAGTGACCTCTAGGATTCCTTCGTCAATCAGGTCTTGGATCTTTTTCTTCAATGTCCAACAACTATTAGTATCATGTCCAGGACAGTTGGAGTGATACCCACACCTTGCCTTGGGATTATAGCGAGGAGAGGAAGTTTTAGGATTTTGAGGAGAATTTTTCAAGGAAATTAGTTTCATCTCCAACAAGCATTGCAGAACTTGTGACATTGGAGTGCTGAATTTGATGAACTGTCTTCTACATCCCTTGTGTTGAGGTGGATTAACCTTATCAGGTCTTTCTTCTTCAACTGAAGAACAATCAATGGCAACCTGTTTCTTTCCTTCTTTTATCCTCATCTTCCTTTCAACCAAATCAGCTTGTCTTAACGGAGGTTGACTGACAATTAGATCCCTGGCTCTATCACTTTGAAGTTTGTGGACAAAGGTTCTCAGCTCTTCTTGCCCCTGAGCTAAACTTTGAATAAGAGCCACTTGGTCATTCATCTGGGTCCTCATTCCTGTCATCTCAGCTTATAGTTGTTTCAGCTGATCATCCTTGTTGTCCTCAGGACTCTTCTTCTTAGCCAGCAGTGTCTTCAATTTATCCTGCCCCTTGGTCGGGTTCAGGATCAGCTCTCGGAACTGTGCATTTTGTGTCTGGAGATCCTTAACTGTTTGTTCAAGAGCCATTGCTGAAATAAACAGCGAGAAGATGAGAAACCTGTGCACAATTATAAACCTGTGATGCAATGAAATGATATGGGAATGTATATGCAATGTTTTCAAGGACCGCAGGATTTAAATTTGCTTAAACAAACACGAAGGTAAATTTTTATTAGTAATAAACTTGTTTTGCCTCTTGGGCTTACAAATATGAAGTGCAATAAATACAAGAGATGGGGTTTTAAGTCTCCCATGGACGTTTCCTCTTTGTGTTGAGGTATGAGTTGAGATTCCGTTCCTCGTGAAGTTGCTTTGTTAGTTCTAGGATTCTTTCTTGGCTTGCTTTGTAATGAGCCTCGAAAGTATCCCTTTGCTCCTTCAGCTGGATCCAGGATCTCTGTAAGTCTTCCATGTCAGTAGGCATGTCTGGGTGAAGGATGGTATAAGAAGTATCTCCTTCAGCAACAGGTTCCATGGTAACTGGCAGGATAGCAGGATATGGCATCATGAGAGTCTGAGCACGAGATCGCACCCATCTGAGATAAGCTTCCATAGGAATAGTGTACTTAGGCTCCAGTGTCTTGCTGTCAACCCTGTTTACTTTTCCCCATGCTCGTATGAATCTCTGACGGTAACCTTGAAGATCGTTGTTGTAATCAAACACAATGCCCTGAATCAACATGTCATGTGGACCATCACTCCGAGCGTAACCAAACTTTCGTAAAGCTAGAGAGGGGTTGTAGGTGATGCCTCATCTTATGCCTAGAAGTGGCACATTAGGAAACTCCCCACAACAGTCAATGATGGTGACATTCTCCATGGACCTGGAGCACCAATGGATATCTGAGTGAGAAAGTGACATGATCCTCTTGGACCACCTGAACCCTTGCTCATTCTTCATTACTGAGCGAGGAAGGTGAGAAATAAACCACCTAGAAAGCAAAGGTATACAGCACATCAAAGTTCCTCTTGCCCTTGTAGTACGGGTGTGAAGAGAATGCAGGATGTCTCCAAGTAAGGTAGGTACTGGATTGTGACTCAGGAATATATTGATGGCATGAATGTCTATGAACTGATCTGGATTGGGGAACAATACTAAGCCATATATCAGCAAGGCTAAGATCTCCTCAAAAGCATCATAGCTCATGGCCTTCAAGAATACTTGAGCTTTATCCATTAATACTTTAGCAAGAATACCCTTAACTCCGCTTCTCGTTTCTAGAACAATGTCAGACTTCTTCAGATGTAGAGCTGCAGCAATGACCTCTGGTTTAAGTTCCTTCTCCAAGCCTGTGAAGGGTCTTTGATCAAGAACAGGTATACCCAGAAGTTTAGAGAACTCTTCCATTGTAGGAACCAGCTGATAGTCAGGGAATGTAAAGCAATGGTGCTTAGGGTCAAAGAACTGAAACAGGACACTCATCATGTCTTCATTGAACCCTGAAGTGACTAGATCCAATAGGTGACCATGTCTCTTGATGAACTGGGAGTGATCAGACACTTGAGAAACCAACTCTTTAAGCTTAGCAGGTATGCCCACAAAGTTGATCCGGATAGTATTCCTACGAGCAGAAGCCATGACCTGCAACAAAGAACAAAGATAAATCCTTTGGTCCTTGAAATAGTTAGTGAAAATGCTATGCCTATGATGCATGATGATGTCATGATGTTATGTTCAATCACAAACATGTGGCACACACAAACAAGTCACACCATAGCCCTAGGTTTAAAGGCTTGCATGAGGTTTAAAGGTAAGTACCCTCCCCTGAAGTTAGATGGTTCATCCTGTCCTACAAAAGTAACCAGGTTCTAAGGGATCTCAATATCATTGATCCTTCACAAGGGTGGTTGTTCAGAAGGCAACTTACTTGCCAACCAAAACCCTCCAAGTTTAAGATCTCAATGAGCGTAGTATCGAGTGTCAACCAACTTCAGTCTGCACCAAAGCCGGTTACCTCACTACTTTCTAAAGGCCAAGATGGGATAACTAGGGTTCTAAAAGTTAGTTAGTGCATTGACAACATATGGCAGCCTCATATTATCCTCAACTTGACTTAAGGAACATAAGCACCAACCAAGAAGTCACACTAACTATGGCCACCAGATCAACCATATCGATATACGTCGTATAGTTTCCTTGGTCTATTGCCATTTACCTATGGTACACTAGATCCGGGATAGGACCTTTCACACATAAGAGCACCCCAACAAGATAATATAAAGCAAACAAGGCAAACAATTTAAAGTGATCTAATTCCTAAGGGTACCCCTCTTAAATTTAAATCCCCAGCAGAGTCGCCGGTTCTGTAACACGGTGGGAGACCTGACTTTAGTTATGTGTTACGGATAGCAAGAGTCGCCACCGACTTTTATTTTATCCAAAGGAAAGGCATAAAAGAACAGGAAAGACCTTTAAAAGATTTTTGGGTCCGGGGGGTAGGTTATGTAAAGGGAAGGTGTTAGCACCCTTTACATCCATGGTTATCCATGGGCTCTTAGTTACTTAGCTCACTTTAAATTGTTTTTGAAAATGTGAAGTGTGTGAATAGAAATTTTCATAAGAGTTTGATAATGATCCATGTATGGATGCGTAAAAAACTTGTGTTTGAAAATTGTTTGAAATTGTGAAAGGTTTGAAAAGTTTTTAAATGGTAGTGAGCAAGTAACTATGAGGAACCTACCCTAAAGTTTAAGTCTTTCTGTTCTTTATCCTTTAAATGGTAAGACTATCCCTATTACTAAGGAATAGGTAGTCATTACCTTGGATGTATGGGATAAGTAAAGGGACATCTGTTTAATGAAGGCAACTGTAGGGTGTATTAAGCATTTTGGAGGGACTGTCATCATTATTCGAAAGGGACAAGATCATATTGAAAGGCAAACATTAAGGGACTTGATCTTTGATTGTTAAGGGACTAGATGACTTTTCTTTTAAGGGACTTTGCTTTACACACCCTACTTGACCTTTTTGAATAGGCAACAATGAGAGGTAACCCTAGAAAGTGAGATGGCGATCAAAGATCGACTTACGTGTGTGAGTGTTTAATTTTATATTTATCTTATAATTTAAATGATCTAAATTCAATTTTAAATATCATACATGTTTACACTCCCTATTTTACTAACCATAGTATAAGAAATAAATAATTTAAAATTTACAAAAAATTACATCCAGAAGCAATTACAACAATGATAAACAATTTAAATAAATAAAGCAAAATATATAATAATAGTAAAAATTGGGTTAGTGAAATAATAATAATAATCATAATTTAAAATAAAGGGGGTTAGTAAAAAATAATAATAACAATTTTAAATGGGGTTAGCAATAAACATGATTAGTAATAATAATAATAATCAAAAAATATAAACGAATTTTTTTTTAATGATTAAGAAAAGATTATAAACAATTATATCAATTATTATGAAATTTAAAATTATAAACAAATTAAATACATTATGAGCATATTATGAAAAGTAAATTATAATTAAAAGTTAAATTAGCAATTTTTAAACATATAATAGAAATTACTTACATACAAAATTACATTATAAATAATTTATAGAATATTTACATATTATGAAAATTGGATTTATTATATTTACAAAATTTTAATTATTTTAAATAAGATTTAAACAAATTATAAAATATGATTAAGTTTTAAAATAAAAGAAATTTAGTGTTTTGTGAAAATTATTAGGGTTTAATTTATATACAAAATTAATTTAATGAATATATACATATTATAATCTAAATAAATAAAAAACTAATTTTGAATTAAGAAAAATAGTTTTAGAATTTAGAGAATATTGAATATATATATGTGAAATTATTTAATTATATGATTATTAATAAGAATAATTAAACAAAATCAATTAATTAAAATAAGATAGAAAAAGAAACAAAAAAAACTTACCTGGCTGGGGTTTGAACCCAGCACACTCTGCTTGCCAGCAACAACACCCACCACCAAGCTATCATGCGCGCAGGCAGTAAAAAGGAGGGTGGAATTGGTTTTATTCCATATCCTGAAAAATCCAGGAAAATAAAAAGAAAACAAAAGGCCTGGGGGATTCGAACCCAGGACCTTATACACAAACACATAAGTACATAACCATTCCAGCTAGATGAGCGTGTCTGATATTGGAGTGGCAATAAGGCATAATATATTAAGCTTCATGTTTAACCTGAAAAAATAGGAAAAATTTGTACAAAGCCAGGATTCGAACCAATGCACTCAAGCAACACACACGCTGGCTCTACCACTGGGACAAGCGTTCGCTTGTGAAATAATAACAGGAACAAATCATAATATTTTTAAACAATAATTTAAATATGAATTTCGCGCGCAGCTGGTCATCTTCCTACTTGGATTACCTGCGAAAATAGCTAGGGATTTTGCTACGCATTTTCCTGCAAATTTCAAAATACAGAAACCTACGAATTTGAATGTGCATCAAAACAGTAAAATTTCTTAATAATGATTAGAGTTTCATGATCCCCAAGGTCCATAGAGTTGTCCTATGCTCTCAGAATTTATTTATATTAGGGTTAGATCAAACCCCCAAATCCATGGCCGAAACCCTAGCAATGGTGGCTTCCTATTCCTGCATCGAAAATTCAATCCAAGCATACAGAAACATTCCAAATACCTTCACAAACAAGTATCAATGATAAAAAACAATTTATATTACATAAATATGTGAAATCGAAAATTCAAAAAAAAAACAAGAATATGATGATTCGGTTCTCATGATTTTGTGTATGAATGGATGATTTGATGATCCAGAAACGTTCAGTGACCTTCAAGGAATGATTTGCAACCCTTATTTCGTCTTGAGAGTCCCTCTAAGTCCAAAACCGAATCTCTATTTTCTCTTGAAATTTTGAAGTTTGTAATGTGTTCTTGAGGCTGCCAAAAATCGTGTCTTGTGCTAGGTTTGTGTTAAGTACTTATAGGAGGATCAATTTAGGTCAAAAAGTTGGATAGTTGTGTAGAAGATTTGATTCAAAAAGATTCACAATGATAAGCTTTGAAATTTCAATATTTTTGCATCAACACTTTCTATTTCAAGCCAATCAATGTTATCCTTGTATCAATTTGTTCCATGCTGAATTCATGACTTTCTAGAACCAAAAATAAAATTAAATATTCATATTTAATATTTTATTTAAATTTAAAATGATTTTAAGTATAAAAAATCATGATAAATTAATTAAATAAAATAAAAATTATGAAAATATCATAGAATTTTCGTGCATGATGTCATGGATTGCTTTGGGTCATTAAAAGTTCAGCCCATTTAACAAAATTTGGTTTTAAACCTCCATTTGCTTCATAAACTTCCCTAAAATTTTCCAACTTTGCAAGGGCACATATCCTTCAAATTTAATGGTATGAGGGTGTTCTTGGACATTTTGGAAAGCTTAAAGAGTCCTCTAAACAACCCCACTGGTTTCATGTCCATATCATTTACCAATCTCAAGTTATGCCCTTTTGAAGTTGTTGACTTTTTGTTGACTTTCAAAAGGACCTATAATGTCTTAGCTCATACCTTCCAAATGAAGCATTTTTGGGCTTGGCTTGTGAGACACAAAGTTGTAGAGAATTCAATTTTCTTCAAAATGAGCTTTGGATGGAGACTTGGTGATGAAGTATGTGAAAGTTATGGCTGGTCAAAGTTCAGTTGACTTTTACTAAGGAAACCCTAATTTAGAAACTCCTGATTCTTGATGATCTGAAATATCCTTGATGAATCATGATCAACCCTTGATCAAATGATGAATTTTACTTCATATATTTGATGTTAGCAAAAAATCATGAAGTTTGACTTTGGTTTGACCACAGTTGACCTCAGTTTGACTTTTTAACTGCTTTGACTGATTTTGACTTATCTGATCATTTGACTGAGCAAACTTTTGAGAAAAGTCTTGAAACTTGTCATGGGGGTTCTTAAACACATATAAGATGTTATGAAGCTCACTTGAAGTCTTGGAAGTCCATTTAGCCTGATTAAAGTCAAAAACCCTAGTTTTTGGATGCACTGCTTAGGAGGTGCATTGTCTGAGGGAATTGTCAACTCTTCTGACCAATTGTGAACCTTGTGAACCTTGTGAACCATCATAAAATGTCTTGTGAACCTCATGGGAGGTGTTGTGAACCTTGTGAACCTTGTGATCCTCATAAAGTATCTTGTAGACTTCATGAACCTCATGAAAGGTCTTGTAAGCATTGTGAATCTTGTGAACCTTGTGAACCTCATGAAGTGACTTGTAGACTTCATGAACCCCATGAAAGGTCTTGAAAGCATTGTGAACCTTGTGAACCTTGTGAACCTTCTTACCACACAAAGTCTTGTATTGTGAGGGCAAATTTAGGGGTGCAACAGCTGCCCCTGTTCAATTTTCTGAAACCTGAGGGGTTAGATTGGTATATTTGCCAGTCGTGACCTGGAAGGTTGAAGGGGATTGAACACAAAAGCCCAAAAATTTGCACTCACCAGTGCATAGAGTGATATTGATGGTTGGTTGTATATGCTTGGGTGGGCTTAAAGATTCCACTTGGAGAAAAGTTCTTCAGATACATTTCTTGGAGGATAAAGCAGTCCAAAATACGGAGGTATAATGATAGCTGTCAGGAGGATGAAGCAGTCCTGAGGTAATAATATGTTTTAAGGAGGATAAAGCAATCCTGATGTAGTGATGATAACTTTCAGGAGGATAAATCAGTCCTGATGCAGTGATGATAACTTTCAGGAGGATAAAGCGGTCCTGATGTAGTGATGATAACTTTCAGGAGGATAAAGCAGTCCTGATGTAGTGATGATAACTTTCAGGAGGATAAAGCAGACCAGATGTAGTAGTATGCTTTCAGGAGGATAAAGCAGTCCTGAGATATTGATAATATGCTTTCAGGAGGATGAAGCAGTCCTGATGAAGTGATAGTAGCTATCAGGAGGATAAAGCAATCCTGAGGTAATAGTAATCTTTCAGGAGGATGAAGCAATCCTGATGAGATAATAAGCTTTCAGGAGGATGAAGCAGTCCTGAGGTAATAATATGTTTTCAGGAGGATAAAGCAATCCTGATGTAGTGATGATAACTTTCAGGAGGATAAAGCAGTCCTGATGTAGTAGTATGCTTTCAGGAGGATAAAGCAGTCCTGATGGATGATATGCTTTCAGGAGAATAAAGCAATCCTGAGGGATGATAACCTTCAGGAGGATAAAGCAGTCCTGATGTAGTAGTATGCTTTCAGGAGGATAAAGCAGTCCTGATGGATGATATGCTTTCAGGAGGATAAAGCAATCCTGAGGTGCAATAAGCTGTCAGGAGGATAAAGCAGTCCTGAGGTAATAATAATCTTTCAGGAGGATGGAGCAATCCTGAGGTAGTGATGAGCTATCAGGAGGATGAAGCAATCCTGAGGTGCAATAAGCCTTCAGGAGGATAAAGCAATCCTGAGGTAATGATAAGCTGTCAGGAGGATAAAGCAATCCTGAGGTAATGATAAGCTGTCAGGAGGATAAAGCAATCCTGATGGATGATATGCTTTCAGGAGGATAAAGTAGTCCTGATGAGATAATAAGCTTTCAGGAGGATAAAGCAGTCCTGATGTAATGATGCTTTCAGGAGGATAACAACGTCCTGAGGTATGAAGAAGCTTTCAGGAGGATAACAACGTCCTGAGGTATGAAGAAGCTTTCAGGAGGATAAAGCAGTCCTGAGGTGTTGATATGCTTCAGGAGGATAAAGCAATCCTGAGGTAGTGATATGTTTTCAGGAGGATAAAGCAGTCCTGAGATATAAAATTTCAGGAGGATAAAGCAGTCCTGAGGAGATAATATGCTTTCAGGAGGATAAAGCGGTCCTGAGGTATAAGAAGCTTTCAGGAGGATAAAGCAATCCTGATGTACTAGAAGCTTTCAGGAAGATAAAGCAATCCTGAGGGATGATATGCTTTCAGGAGGATGAAGCAATCCTGAGGGATGATAACTTTCAGGAGGATGAAGCAATCCTGAGGTAATGATGATAGCTATCAGGAGGATGAAGCAGTCCTGAGGTAATAATGATTTCAGGAGGATAAAGCAATCCTGAGGTACAAGAAGCTGTCAGGAGGATAAAGCAGTCCTGAGGTAATAATAATCTTTCAGGAGGATGAAGCAATCCTGAGGTAGTGATGAGCTATCAGGAGGATAAAGCAATCCTGATGGATGATATGCTTTCAGGAGGATAAAGCAATCCTGAGGTAATGATGCTTTCAGGAGGATAAAGCAATCCTGATGTACTAGAAGTTTTCAGGAGGATAAAGCAGTCCTGATGGATGATATGCTTTCAGGAGGATGAAGAAATCCTGAGGGACAAGAAGCTTTCAGAAGGATAAAGCAATCCTGAGGGATGATAACTTTCAGGAGGATAAAGCAGTCCTGATAATCACAAGTCTGTTTGCTGGAGAATTAACCTGAAAACAAGGTAGCATTCTGTATGATAGTATTAGCTTATGTATTATGTATGCATGTATGATATGATGCACTTAAATAATGTATTATGTATCTATGGATATGTATGTTATGATATGATGTAAATGATGTATGTATGATATGACACTGCCGGAAGCGCTTGGATATCTTCGTATAACCACTGCTGGCCAGGGAAAATAAATCCCAGTTTGTTGCTGAAGAATATGAGGAACTCGTTCCCGTCTTGTTTGATAATAAGGCATATATAACCTCCCGTATGCTGGGGATAGCAAGGTATATATAACTTCCCGTCTGCTGGGGATATCAAGGTATATATAACCTTCCGTCTGCTGGGGATAGTAAGGTATACATAACCTTCCGTCTGCTGGGGATAGTAAGGTATACATAACCTTCGTCTTCGTTCGTCGTACCCTTATTGGAAAGTAAAT
The DNA here is from genome assembly GCA_963966055.1 of Lathyrus aphaca. Taxonomy (NCBI): domain Eukaryota; kingdom Viridiplantae; phylum Streptophyta; class Magnoliopsida; order Fabales; family Fabaceae; genus Lathyrus; species Lathyrus aphaca. The sequence continues at coordinate 491,784,028 of OZ014525.1, read as the reverse complement.
TCCCGAATATCCGTATGAGGATAAAAGAGATGGATATAAATTCCAGGGGAGATGTGACTTTATGAAGATGGACTTGCCCTACTGGGGGTTTGTAGCTGTTTTGTTGAGATAAACCGGCGAAGCTTCGTTGAAATCCTTCCCTCGTTCGTCCTTAGTAAATACTATTACTGCATTTTTATGCATTTCTGGTAAACATCAATCATACTCAAAGGCATATATACATTCAGGCACAACCAATAATATGTTTTCAGGAGGATAAAGCAATCCTGATGTAGTGATGTCGCTCCCGATAAATGGGGAATGGCCCAAACAAAGGTACAGACGCGAACGGTCGGCGAAAAGGACAATGAGAACACACAGTAGTGAACTCACTGGAGAAGAAAAGAGTCGCCAGCTAGGCATTTTTATCCCGGAGGAAAGGTAATGCTGCATAGACCTAGAAAGATATGGATAAGACGGTTGCGAACCAGAGAGACTGAGAAAGGGGGTTGGTTACAACCTGGGAAGGTATTAGCAGCCAGATTGTCCGCCGTACTCGACGGGATCCACGCTTAAAAGATTTGTGTTTTAAAGGGGTAGTGTCAGTGCAATCTGTGCATAAGATAGATGGAAGAGGATGTACAGGTGTCAGTGTGAGAGAAGTGAAGTGTACTGTGTATAGTGTCAGTGTAAGAACAGGAATAAGATGCTCAAGATCATGAGGCTAAAGAATGAAGCTGGAAAGAGGGGGGATATACAGAGACTTTTGTTCGATAACCGTTAAGTTATGCCTACGTATCCTCTCGTGCAATGAGGAAGTCAGAACACCGTAGTTCGACCCAAAGAGACTGAAAGATGAATTGACTTGTGAACTTCTTACTAGCCTATGCTCAAGTGTATGATCTGTCTGGCACAGATGCAAACTATCTTGCATTTAGACGGAAGAAGCAAGTTCTCGTTTATGAGTGAAGATGATGAGAAAAGAATCCCGGAGGAGACGATTATTGTTTGTTTTTGAGTTTTCAGTCTTTTATTGCTTTTGAAAGTTTGTCATAAGTTAATGAGCTTAAGTCTAAACCAATGGATTTAGTAAACTCATCACATCTTCCCTCTGATTAGGGGTAATGAGAATACCTTAAGTGTGAAGTCAGCTTCTCACACTTAATCACCTTTGATGTGGGATTAAGATCATTAACCTACTTGTGATTAATTAGATATTTTTGTGGTTTTTGTTTAGTGTTAAGTAATGAGATTAAGCCATAATCAGGGATTAAACAGACTCATTACACCATCCTAATAGAAGGATAATAGATGAGAATGTTTAAGCTGAGGAAAGCTCCTCAACTTAATCCATGATTAGGGATTAAACTCATGACAAAACAAAACCTTTATTAAGTGGATTTTATTTAATGATATGATGATGAAGTGTTTTTTAGGGTTTGTAAGACAACTTGAGGGGGACTTGTCCATTAACACTAGGGTTAGTCCTTCTTAACCAGTTAAGGAAGAATTAGAACCCTAATGCAAGGCCCAAGTTACAAGCTTGATGTCTTGGTGATTATTAAGTGAATTGATTAGAGGATTTAAGCACATTAAGGGTTTAACACTTAGGATTAAAGTTATACACTCCATCCTAATAGAAGGATGCAGGCATAAGCTTAATCACAAAGCCTTAAAGCCTTTAGGGTTTAGTCCCTGATTATGAGATGAGAAGAGAAGACTCAAAAGAGACACAAAGGTAAAACTAAGAGGGGAGACTAAGCAAAACCCTAATCATTGTCATGCTTGGTTTTTCCTATGGTTTGTGAGGTTTACAAGAGAAGTCTTCAATGGAACCACCAGGAAGCAGATGAAAGGATCAGGAGAAACAAAGTAACTTGCTTCATTTAAGAAGACAAGTCACTTGAGGAAAGAAAGTGAGAAGAAGAAGAATGAGCAAGCTCAATCTCAAACACATAACAAAATGCAGCAAGGATGCATGAAAGAGATGAAAAGAAATTGTGAGAAGTGAAGGAAAATTCACTTCTCAAAGTTACTTACCACCTGAAAAAGTTAGTGAGAAAAATGCAATGCAATACAAAATGAGATGAAGTGGCATGATATAAACCAAAACCAGAAGCACATACATGATGTTAATGATGCTATGGGATGATGTGAACATGAAACAAGGCATGGGGATGATCATGTTAATCAATGGATGCAGATGAAGCAAATTAAGAACCAAAAACATACATGAAAAGTTATGATATGCAAATGGCATACAACATGGCAAATACATGATGCAATGCTCAAACATGCTTTCAATATGTCTTAAGATGTCTAATGAATCAAAAGAATGCATAAAATGATATGGCAAGTCAAGGTATGAATGCAAATGCAAGATGGATGCATATGGAAGCCCAAATTAGGGTTTATGATCAATACATCAAACACAAACCAAAATCAGAAGCAAACATCAATACAAAAAATTGAAAATGCACTCAAAGGATCCCTAAACCTATACTAACTCACTGCCCAAAGGAAAAGTTCCAACTCTTAACCTAACTCAAGTTATGATTTTCCTAAAATTTCTAGGGTTTTAGGGTTCCTTAACAAGAAAAAAATGCCAAACAAATGAAAAATGCAAGATCAATTCATGCCAATTTAATCTCACAAACTACATGATATGCTAAACACAATGCAAAAAGAATCAAAGTCTAACTCTCAATGGTTAGGCATAAATGATTTTTGGAAGTTTGGATTAAAATAATGCTTTGAGAATGAATTAATTCCATGAAAAATTCTCAAAATGCATCAAGATCAAAAAAGAAATTTGGTTTGAGGGTTGGACAATGTTTCTAAATGTTTTTAAATGTTTCATGAATTTTTTGGTGATTTTTAAATACCTAAAAGTATTTTTAATTAATTAATTCTCATTAATTAATTAAAAATAAACTTTTAAATATTTAAAAATATTTTTATAATGCAAAAAATAAAAATAAAAATGTTTTTGGTTTCTGAAAATTAATAAAAGTTTATACAAAAAATTTCAGAATTTTTAAAATGGTTTTACTATTTTTAATAAAATGGAGAAAACAATGTAATTAAATGAAAAATAAAATGAAATAAAACTGAAAAATGAGAAAGTAATCAAATCCAATGGCCCACGTTTGAACTGGCTGCGCGCGCGTTTGACCTGGCGCCATATCCAATGGCAGACATTCAAACTTGGCTAATTATGATTAGCCCTAATTAATTGTGCCCTAATCACTTTCAGGCGACCGGAACACTGTTCCGGTCGTCTTCTCCGGCCATCCCATTTCTCAAACTCTCTCAACACGCACCTAAAACAAAATCCAACTGCCCAGAACTCTTCCCCACTCAAACACGAATCAAACCCCTCATTCAAACAACATTTATCATTCCTAAATCAGCCAAATCGAATCAAAATAGTTTTAGGGCAAAAAGTTTCAGAGACTGCATACATACTCATTTTTCACTCATTTTCGAAAACAATCACATATTCATGATCAGGGAAGCATGTAGAAGCTATTAAGAACTTAAAATCATGCTTCTGGAAAAAAAGTTCATGAAGCTACCTGAGTTTGAAGCTCTTCAGTCTGGAACTTTCTGACCCTTTCTCTTGTGCAAAACCACTCCTATGGCTTCCCTTATGCTTCTGAAAGGCTTGGAACAAATTTATTTGGGCTGGTTTGAGAGTTTACAGAAGTTCTGTTCAAGCTCAGGTGAGGATCGTATTTCTGATTCTTTGAGTTTCAGGCTGCTTTGAAGGTTGGTTTGGGTTCAATGAAGCATGGTGAGAAGGTTTGTGAAGTTTGTTTATGAGTTTGTGGCTTGAGGAGAGTGTTTCGAAGAGTTTTGCAAAATGGGGTGAAAATGAGAGAGCTGTGTTCTGGCTGGTTTCAGGCTTGCTTGTTGTTGTGTTTGGCTTGCCTTTTCTTTGTATAAACAAATGCTATTGGTCAGATGACATGACATGTCCTTTTGTGATAGGTATGGGTGCTTTTGCAAAATGTCAACTTTTGTGTAAGAAGGGCATGGGAAACTTGCTAGCCTAGTACAACAAGGGTGTGCTGCGCAGCATGATGAGGGAAAAGGGCTAGGGTGGTTCAGCAAACTAGGCAGCAAGTGGATGAGAAGTTATCATGACTTTTGCAACTTGGCTTGCCTTTGGTTCTTATGAGAGAAACTTGATCCATAAGCCATGAAACATGTGATTCCTTGGGTGCATTCTGAATTTTAGATGTTGTGTGATCATGTTGTGTGGATTAGAAGCCCATTTGATGACTTAATTGGCCTTGAGAAATGAATTTGCAACTTTGCCTCTTTGGTGCATGACTTGAAATTTAGTGATTTTTGCCAACTTTGACAAGCCATAACTTTTGATCAAAAATGAATTAGGTCATGTTCTTGTACTTTTTGAAAAGGGAAAGATCTATTCTACAACTTTCATGACCAAAGTTTTTCCATTTGAAGCATTTTTGGATCAAAAAGTAAGGGTTGAAAAAGTTGCCTAAAATGGCATTTTCATTAAAAGTCAAACTTGCCCCAAAAGTCAACTTTGCAAAAGACTTGAAATTTCTCAATTTTGTGAACTCCCAACTTCTTCCATGATCAAATAAAGATCATATACAATCAAAATGATGAAGAATGCCCTTTGGTTGGGTCATTGGGGGCCTCAGATGCCCTGATTTTGCACTGACTTGTTCAGAAAGTCAACCTTTGATCAGATGACTTCCCCAAGGAATTTCTTAATGAAATTGATATGCATACTCCCTATACCATATAGAGACCAATAGAAACAAGAATGACCAAAAAATTTGGAGTTATGGCCTCTGAAACCAAAACCCTAATTTTAGGTCATCTGTGCAGTCAAACCTGGCTCTGCATCCATGCCATTTTCAATTCTTGTGATTCTTTGACATTCTTGACTTTGAGGAGATATAATATGATGTTTGAACATGCATGGACCTCTTTGAAGTGATTGATGGCCTTTGGAGTGGCTCAAGAAGCTCTTGGATTGCTCAGATCACAAACCCTAGATGCAGATGACTTAGAACCAATGCAGTGAATCAACAATGGGATATGAGATGTTATGGTTGAGTTTATGCATATGAAATGATCACAAGCCATGGTGAATGGGTGAGGGCAAATTTGGGGTGTTTACAAGTGATGATAACTTTCAGGAGGATAAAGCAGTCCTGATGTAGTAGTATGCTTTCAGGAGGATAAAGCAGTCCTGATGGATGATATGCTTTCAGGAGAATAAAGAAATCCTGAGGGATGATAACCTTCAGGAGGATAAAGCAGTCCTGATGTAGTAGTATGCTTTCAGGAGGATAAAGCAGTCCTGATGGATGATATGCTTTCAGGAGGATAAAGCAATCCTGAGGTGCAATAAGCTGTCAGGAGGATAAAGCAGTCCTGAGGTAATAATAATCTTTCAGGAGGATGGAGCAATCCTGAGGTAGTGATGAGCTATCAGGAGGATGAAGCAATCCTGAGGTGCAATAAGCTGTCAGGAGGATAAAGCAATCCTGAGGTAATGATAAGCTGTCAGGAGGATAAAGCAATCCTGAGGTAATGATAAGCTGTCAGGAGGATAAAGCAATCCTGATGGATGATATGCTTTCAGGAGGATAAAGCAGTCCTGATGAGATAATAAGCTTTCAGGAGGATAAAGCAGTCCTGATGTAGTGATGCTTTCAGGAGGATAACAACGTCCTGAGGTATGAAGAAGCTTTCAGGAGGATAACAACGTCCTGAGGTATGAAGAAGATTTTAGGAGGATAAAGCAGTCCTGAGGTGTTGATATGCTTCAGGAGGATAAAGCAATCCTGAGGTAGTGATATGTTTTCAGGAGGATAAAGCAGTCCTGAGATATAAACTTTCAGGAGGATAAAGCAGTCCTGAGGAGATAATATGCTTTCAGGAGGATAAAGCGGTCCTGAGGTATAAGAAGCTTTCAGGAGGATAAAGCAATCCTGATGTACTAGAAGCTTTCAGGAAGATAAAGCAATCCTGAGGGATGATATGCTTTCAGGAGGATGAAGCAATCCTGAGGGATGATAACTTTCAGGAGGATGAAGCAATCCTGAGGTAATGATGATAGCTATCAGGAGGATGAAGTAGTCCTGAGGTAATAATGATTTCAGGAGGATAAAGCAATCCTGAGGTACAAGAAGTTGTCAGGAGGATAAAGCAGTCCTGAGGTAATAATAATCTTTCAGGAGGATGAAGCAATCCTGAGGTAGTGATGAGCTATCAGGAGGATAAAGCAATCCTGATGGATGATATGCTTTCAGGAGGATAAAGCAATCCTGAGGTAATGATGCTTTCAGGAGGATAAAGCAATCCTGATGTACTAGAAGTTTTCAGGAGGATAAAGCAGTCCTGATGGATGATATGCTTTCAGGAGGATGAAGCAATCCTGAGGGACAAGAAGCTTTCAGGAGGATAAAGCAATCCTGAGGGATGATAACTTTCAGGAGGATAAAGCAGTCCTGATAATCACAAGTCTGTTTGCTGGAGAATTAACCTGAAAACAAGGTAGCATTCTGTATGATAGTATTAGCTTATGTATTATGTATGCATGTATGATATGATGCACTTAAATAATGTATTATGTATCTATGGATATGTATGTTATGATATGATGTAAATGATGTATGTATGATATGACACTGCCGGAAGCGCTTGGATATCTTCGTATAACCACTGCTGGCCAGGGAAAATAAATCCCAGTTTGTTGCTGAAGAATATGAGGAACTCGTTCCCGTCTTGTTTGATAATAAGGCATATATAACCTCCCGTATGCTGGGGATAGCAAGGTATATATAACTTCCCGTCTGCTGGGGATAGCAAGGTATATATAACCTTCCGTCTGCTGGGGATAGTAAGGTATACATAACCTTCCGTCTGCTGGGGATAGTAAGGTATACATAACCTTCGTCTTCGTTCGTCGTACCCTTATTGGAAAGTAAATTCCCGAATATCCGTATGAGGATAAAAGAGATGGATATAAATTCCAGGGGAGATGTGACTTTATGAAGATGGACTTGCCCTTAAATCTCACTCCATCTTCTTCAAGTCTTCACTAATGTCAATGAGAGCAACTGGAATAAGAACCTTAAGGGGTTCTTCATCTCAATCATCACTACCGATAACTACTTTATCTCTTCTTCCATATGATCTTGCTGAAACATATGATAGAAAATTCAAAAATAGAAAAATTATTCCTCAATATGTATACTCTAAGGGAACTGCAAATCAGATGCACATTCCTCACATTGTTGAACTGATTGATTTTCAAGAAATCAATCCTTTCTTATCTTGTCAATTAGAATACAATGAGGATATGATTAGGATGTTTTATGCTATACTTTTTGGAAAATTCAAAAGTTTTGAGTTTAATTTTCGAATGGGTGAAAAGATGTATGCAATAACTGCACAGGTTTGGAAAGATATATTCAAGATTGATCCTGAGGCTGCTAGTATATTGATGACTGATTCTGCTCATGTTGATAACTATGAATTTCGTAAGGAATTAAATGGTATGTTAAAAGAGCCTTTCATTGAGGCTATAGTTAATTGTAAGTTGTTCCCGTCGTCCACTATCACCAGAAAGATTAAGCCTACCGACCGTATTCTCCATTGGATTGTTTCACACAATCTTCGTCCTAAGAAAGGCGGTTTCTCTCGCATTGACATGTCTGAAGTTCATCTCATATACATACTCCAAAATAAGGTAAAAGTAAATTGGCCACACTAGTTTGCGAGTCGTGTTTTTGCTCTTAAGGAAAAGAAGGGTGTTGCTCTTTCTTATCCTTCAATTATTCTGGCAATCATCAACAAAGCACAACTCGTTGTTGAGGGTATTCCTTTCGTTCCTATTTCTGACAACAACTGTTTCCAACAAAAGATGCTTAGCTTGATGGGTCATATGTGGGATCCTAAAGAAAAGAGATATAGGTACATTGTTAGGGCTAGTTATGGTAATGATAATGAGGATGAGGCTGAAGCTGAAGATGATGAAGATCAAAATGTTGAGGCAATGCACATTGATGAAGTTCATGGATAATGAAGATTGGTATCGTGCTCCTTCTGATGCTTCTGGATTTTATGAGAACGAAGGTTGGGGTGAATGGAAACACACAGGGTGGACTCACACGACAACTTCATTTTCTCCTCCGTCTCCACCACCTCCACCTCCGCAAGATAATACTTCTAGAATAATGAATTTGCTTCAGAATATGAAATTGCAATAACAAAGCTACTATGAAACTCAATTCGAGCGATACAATGAGTTGGAACAAAGACTTAATGCACAAGACAAGGTGTTTTCTGATTATGTGTCGCTTCAAGATATCTGATATACTGAGTTGCAAGACCACTTGCAAACTCAAGATACAAATTTGGAACCATTTGCATCTAACTCTTTGGCTCGAATTAATGTAGTACATGGTTCCAATGTGTCTCTTTCAAATTCCTTCAACACTCTCAACGCAAATTTGACCCACTACACTGGTGGAGATACAGATGATCGTTCACCGGCTGTTTATCAATGTTGTTATCCATCGCATCGGGGTCTAGGTCCAAGACCATGAGAGCATGATTGCATTGCATCTTATTTTCATTTGCATTCTCTTTGTTTTTGTATTATCTACATGACAATCGTTACTGTTTTAGTACGCTGACTTTCTTTTTATTTTATCGTGTTATGGATAATGTTTACTCACTTTTGTTTGTTTCACTATCTTGTCTTGGTTATTTATCGTTTTTTCATTCATCTCTTATTGTGTATTTGTGGATGTTTGTCTATTATTTCAATTGTTCTTCTCATTATATTATTCTTGCTATTTGAATGTTGGTTAATATGCTTTCTCTCTTTTTGATGTTGTCAAAGGGGGAGATGTGTTAAGATTGTAAATTGTATCATGTTGGTGGCACATATTCAGGGGGAGCATGGTATGTTGATATTTGCTCGTTACATTTCAACAAGTTTTTGCCATCATAAAAAAGGGGGAGTTTGTGAGACATGAAAGATGTTTTGAATAATTCCAAAAACCCGCTGTATTTGAAATGGTGTTTGGTAATACAAGGAAAAAGGTTTGATCTCATGAATAAAAGTTTCCTTGAGAATTTTGACTGCATGAGTCGACTCAAGCTTCCAAATAGGTTGTAATACCTCAAAATTTGCCCTCTTATTTATCCCCTCTATTGGCTCATCGTTTCGCATTCATCTGCATTTTCCATTAGGTCATAACATTCAATCATGCATTGCATTGGCTCCTAAGGCATGTGATCAAGGCCATATTAAATTAGGGTTTCATACCTTATCCGTATCTATCAGGGATTTAACTTGTGGAGAATATTCACTGGTGCATCTAACCCACTATTGAGGTGTTCGATTAGATTTGCTTTGAATAAGAGTTTTGGATCTTCTTAACGTCTCGAGTTGTATTCTTCTTCATTGAACATCTCAGGGAGAATTTGGAATTCTTGTTCATGATTTGGTTTGAAGGCACTCTACCGATTAAGGTCTGGTGTACTAAAGATTGGTTTGGATCCATTTGGTTTATGGAACAATAATTTGGGATCGCGTGGAATTTATTATGGTGTTATGATCCATATTCGAGTGTCCATTTCATTATCAATAACCATTTTAAATCACATTTCATTCACGATTCAAATGAATTCAAGGTCCATCATCAGTATCCCAAGTTCCCATTTTTATTCAATCGTCCAATTCCATTTCTCAAATTAAAGGAATTCAACGTCATTCAAAGGTTACCATAAGCTCATTTGAGTATTCGCTTCAAATCCAAGTCTTTACCATTGGCTATATTCATTTTTAAACCATCTCTTAAGAACCACATTCATTGTTCATGTTATTCTCCTTAAATTCCATTTTAGTAAGCCAACCCATCTCACTATACCAATGGGATTTCGAATTCAATCATGTCTATTTAAGCCATCATGCCATAATCCTTTTTTGCCAATAAATCCACATAGTCATTTATTGCCATTTCTAAAGCCCATTTGATTGTTATTATTATTTTATTTTATTTTTTTACCTATTTTGAATTTCTATCCAAACTCATTCAATAAACCTTAATTTGTGTCCATAAACCATTTTTTTCTTTTATGTGTTGTCCAAGTTACTTTCCTTAAGCCAACCTATCAATTTGATTTTAATTCTTCCTTTAATTACAACCAAAAGACTACTCATTTTCTTTTATTTCTTTTTAGACCAATTTCTCGTGTGGGCTCATTTCCATTCTTGATTACCTTAGCCCCTTAACAAATTGAGTTGCTTATGTTATGACAGCAAAAATTTACAAAAAAAAGTGAACTTATCAGAATTATAATAAAAGAGGAAATAAAAAAAATATATTCAGTTGATTATAGGAACAAATCCCTCTCAATTCTATTATCATATCAGAAAAGTTATGTTACAAAAATGATAGAAAATTGACAAGGAAAAAGGAACTTAGCCGAAAAAACAGTTACAAACTCAACAGAAATTGAGAAATCAGTGCCAATGAAAAGAAAATGAGAAGAGGAATAACCAAAAATTCATCAAAACTCAGAAGAATAAGCTACAGTGAAAAGTTTGCGGGAAAAGTCGGAACTTCTTCAATATTCAACTATAACCAATCAAGCTTTAATCTTTAGTTCAGTTCACACAAAATCTCTCTTCATTCGACACAATCAATCTTCATTGCGATTAATCCTCAACCTTCAAAAAAATCTTCTACGAAATTCACCAATAATGATCGTCGTGTCATAGACGACATCGGTTCCTCAATCATCATCAACACAGATCCTGCACACAAGAAAGAATCAAGTAGCATAGTGAAGTTAGGAGAAATTCGGGAGAGGTTGATGACACATGAAATTCAGTTACAATTCAATAGAGGAGATCAATACAAAATCAGTCCATAACATAATTGAAACAGAAAAAATCAGAAGTGCATAACAGAAATAGCAAATACCTAACCTATTTTTCTTCTGGAAGTTTCATCTAGGATCGTCTATAAATCAGAACCAACTTCATTCCATGAGGCTTCTTCTTCGATTCACCATTCTCACAAACTTCACAATCTGAATCTTCATCTCTTATTCAATCTTCTCACCATTTCCTCACAACATTTCACCAAGACCTGCAACAAGTATCTTTATCATCAATCTCACAAGAAAACAACACAGAAAAAATTCAGAAATTCTTTCATCTCAATTCAGATTATAATCCACCTTTTTCAACCGTCGAAACTTTCTACAACCTCTCTTAAATTACTCTTGATTGATCCCTCCAATCTCAATCTGAATCCATCACTCACAAACTTCACATCTTCATTAATCTTAAACCCAGCACTCTGTATCATCTTCTTCAAGAATCTTACACCATATCTCTTCAATATTCATCACCATTCTACTAAAAACCGCATCTTCAACCTTCTTCCATCACAAATCTCAGCTCTCTTCAACATTTCCAATCTCTTCTTCACTGCACAATCATCATTTTAGGATCAACCCTATACATCTTCAATCACCACACTTCTGCTATTCAAGATTCAATAACATTCACGATCGTATCGAATCGCTATCTGCACATCAAGAACACAAGTTAACATCATCATTCAACAACATAGATTCAGAAAAAAAGATCGAAGAAGCCTATGAATCAGAGAATTGTAATTCATATCCTCGTCATCAACAAATTCGATGCGAGATCGATTCAATCGACAAATCACAAAACTGAGGCAATAAATGAGTACGTACATACCTGAGTATCGTCTACCGCAACCGGTAATGTATTTTCTTCAACATTGATTTCGTCGGCGTCATCGTGGGAGGAGGAATTCTGATCGGCGTTGTTTTCAAAATGGAGGGATGAGACGGAATCGCGGAGCAGCTTTGTACATATCTTGTTTGTTTTCTGATCTGAAGATAAGTGTTGATTCACGCCGCGTTTCTTTGAGAGGGATACATTTTCGAGACTGTGATGAAGCCGGAGGCAGAAGACAACCGGAAATGAGGCGGCGAAGAGCGGGGTAGCCGTTCAGTTTCTCCGCGAGGTTGATGATGAAGGACAAGGGCGGTCACGGAAAAGCAGAGAAGGTGATCGACACTGGTTTTTGGCGGTGATTGCTGAAATGAGTTTCGCCGGCACATGAAGAATAAGAGCAAGCCGTGGCATAGTTCCTATTCCCTTGCGACATCGTGCTGTTTGAACGGTGAAGGGGACGTCGGAGAAAGACGCACGACGTAGTGGCTTCATTCGATTGTCGGCAAGTTGGATAACAGGGAAGGGAATGGCGGAGTGCAAGATTGACGGCGGGGGAAACGGGGTTATAGCGGCGCCGTTTAGGGAAGAAGATGAAGAGTGATTAGGTCAGGTAAGGATGTTTGTAAAGATGCATTTGGATCGGGCTCCTTGTGTTCAGCCCATGGGATTGCTTTTCTCACCTTTGTTGTCGGACTCACACCCTCTCCATGCGTTAAGCATCACGTGATTGGGCTTCAGCCCAAAGAAGCGCTATTGGAACCTCCCTCATTACTCTCGCACACTCCCTGCGGATACTGGTAGACAGATTGGGCCCTGGGCCATCTTACTATTGACACATTGGATCTATTTCAACACTCCTTTTTTTTTCTTCATTTTGTAGAGTTTCTAATTAATTTTCTTGACAAAAATCATGATTTAATAGTCTTGTTGAATTGTTTTTATGGAATAATATCTTGATTTATATCTTATTAATTTCAATTAGAATTTTCACTAATTTTAATTATGATTGTCTTGGATTAATTTGTTCATGAGTTTTTTTTGATCGATATGAATCGATTTCGAGTATGGAAAAGCTTCACAAAGAGAATATGGATGATAAGCATTTATTTTTCTTATGAAGATTGCAAGACCTTGCTTAAGGTTTTTTTTTTCGGATTTCTTTTTGTGAGGATCGGCACTTCGGCCAAGTAAGTGATTTCGAGCTTTTTTCCGCTTTTACGCATCATTTTAGTCGTATGCGGCTTAGGATCATATAACTTAAGGTGCATACTGAGCCCTCCCACCTGAGGCATTGGATATATTTGTGATTTATGATGTTATATGTCGATTTCGGAGCTTAGGGATTAGGTTACGGATTGTAGAATTTGGTTCCTTTCACGTTCCCTTAAAACACCCTTTTTTGCCCGTTTCGTCGCAATTATTAAAAATAGTTTTAGGTGGGATAAAATTCTGGAAAATTTCATGAGTGATCCTCATCCTCTTAATTAATTTTTTATATTTTTTATTTCCAGATTTGGGTGGTTTTAATATTTTATTTGGATTTTAGGTCATAAGCTGTCCCAAAAGGGAGTGTTTTGGCATAAGGGACCGAAATCGATTTTTCCCCATAGGTGTGAAACCTATTTTTTGTGTGTGATTAATCACTGTAATTTGTGACATTTTGATGCTCCTTAGGCATATTTTTCATAATTTTATATGCCCTTTTTGATCCACTTTGTGGAGTTGTTTTTCGATGATCGTGATTTGTTACCTTGCTAGTCAAGGAATTGTTTTGGCACTTTGGTGCATAATTTTATGAAATCCTTTTGGACCATGTAACATAATCACTATATCATTCCAGGTATTTAAGTTCATAATTTTTAAAGGCTTTTTGCTATTTTTCCATGTCACCTAGATCATAGGTTGATTCATGTGTGTATTTGCTCCATATCCTAGATGTTAGGAAGACATTCATGCCATTTGCTTGAGGAAACTTTTTGGTAGCTTTTAGGAGTTGATTATAGGTCATTTTTATGTCTTTAATTCCAGTCATAGGTCATTTTTTGAACCATACTCATTTGGTTTGTTTTAGTGTTTCAAAATGCATAATTATTTGAACATGTTTAACTTAAAATAGATTCTCTTCTCCTTTAAATAATAACTTCAATTATGTGGAAATCATTAATTCCTATTCTCACATTATAATTTCATCTCATGCCTTGTATGATACTTACCCATAATCATTCCATGCATATTCATATGCCATTCATCTTTAATTTACATCATTTGCGATTTTATGCGATTTTTTGTTCATTTCTTCTCATGTATTCTTCTCATTGCTCCATATGCCTAATCCATTGCATCCATGATTGTATATTCATTCATCCATCTTCATAAGCATTCACTACTGACTTTGATGTTCATTTCATGTATTAATTCATGCTTGTAAGCCATATGCATTCATACTTCATCCATAAACCCTAATTAGCATTTATGTGAACTTAGGTGAACTTTTTGTACATAGTTTGACATAGTTTGATCTTGTGAGGTATCCTAGCATACTTAGGGATCTATAACATGTAGCTACTGAATTTAGAAGTCATGTAACTTTTAGGTACCTTCACCTTTAGACTTAGGTCTTATTTTGAACCCTAGCTCCATTCTAGGACGTTTATGGTACTTAATCGCTTTCATGCTTTGATTTTACTTTCAATATGCATTATCATGCTAACTTTTGTTTTGTAGGGGGGAATATTGAGGTAAGAATTACTTCATTCCCATCTCTTATGCATTCTAATTGTGTTTGCCTTAGCACCTTGTGCTTTGCTTTTAGGCTTTCCCTTTTCTTAGAGACAACTTAACTTCCTTAGGAAGTAAGTTAGTTTCTAAGCTCTCTTTTCTTCTTTTCTTTTTCTTTCTTAGGATTAGAATACCTCATTAACCATAGGACCTCTCTTGTACATAATAACTAACTTAGGGTTGTGTCTTAGTTCCCATTAGATTTTCCCTTTTCCAACTTGAGTCATTCTTTCTCATATAAAAAAGAAAAGCAATAAAACACTTAATAAAAACCGAACAATCTTGTACGACACGAGACTTTGTTGCGGAGTGTTTATACGCGTCCTGTTTCGGGGCGAGGTGTAAATACTCACCGCGATGGATAGGTCTTAGTATGAGAATGTTCACAAACAAATTCAAAATACTTCTCTTAAAAGACAAAAACAAATAACAAGCAACTATCCTGCGGGAACTTCTCTTCTCATCTCATTCACTCACAACGCGAACTTGCGACGACTTGTCACACATGCAAGACGGTAAACGCACTCGTACCAGACGAGCCTGCAACACCTGAGCATAGACATACGCAGTTCCAGCATAAAAAACACAAACAAATAGTTCCCGCCTTAGTTAGGCGAACTACGTCGACTCTGATCCTCATTATCCCGATGAGGTACGTAGGCAGCGGGGTAGGGCCCGTTCGAGCGCATTCTTTATTTTCCCTACATTTTCCCCATTCTTTATTTTTGTTCTCTTTCAGTTCCTTTCTTATTTCAGTTCTTTCCTCATTTCCATTCCAGTTAGCGGTTTTATTCAGCAGCATCTTTGTTTTCTCACCCTTTGAAACAAGCAAGCAAGCGTGGATCCCGTCGGGTACGACGGACGATCTGGGGTGCTAATACCTTCCCAGGTCGTAACTGACTCCCGAACTCAGATCTTTGGTTCGCAAGGCCTTTTCCTTTCCTTCTTCCTCAGGTTTGTGCAACATTACCTTTCCCATTCATTCGGGATAAAAATGTCTGGCTGGCGACTCTACCTTTCCGCGCCACTTTCGCGTTTGTACTAGGATGAAAATCCCGGGAGCGACAGTTGGCGACTCTGCTGGGGATTTAACCTGATTCTTCCGGTTTCTCTTGTAGAGTCAATCCTAGCGCCTGTTTGGTTTTGTTTCTTTGGGTGTTTATATGTTTGTTGCTGTGTGCTTTAGTTTAGCTTTACTGTTTTCATTTACAGCTTTTATTTACAGCTTTACTTTCGCATTTATTTACCACTTTCAGTATTTTATTTTCCATGCATCATATTATACTGGACTGTCTGGCTGTGCTGGTTTTCATTTTTTCTACGGGATGGGAGTTACTGTGAGATAAGCCAACTACCCGGCTTGAGTGCACTATAGGATTAGCGTGGACATGTTGTGCTCGCATGGTTACATGATGAGTGGTGATGTGTTCCACACCCAGATTGCGACTGTCTCGGGACTATTCTGTGTGGGGGTTCTTCTCCACTTCAGGGTACAACCTTGATAGTTATGTGCATCTGGTGACCGATCATTGAGAACCTTAGTGGAAACAACCCTCTCCAGTGATGACAGTGGCAGACCACATTCGTTGGCAAATCCACTCGCATCCGAGGGTCCACTGGGAACTCGCATAGGATGGCCTGGTTCTCTCATAGGAATCCAGTAAGGGCAAATTGTTCGTATGACGATAGTATTGTACCCTTCAGGATGAATGTACTATTGTTTCTCGATTCAGTGCTTGAAGCTGAGGACTTATGAGGGATGCTTGTTTCCTTGGACTCAGCTGAGGCCTCCCTGAGTAGTACATAATGCCAAACCGATTCCCTGATTTGGTCATGAGCCATTTCTCCGAAATGGTGAACGTATTATTGCTATTCGGCTTTGAGAGTCCGTGATGTTGACCCGAGTAGCACACCCGTGAGATTGGGAGGGGTTTACAGGTTTGCAGGAACCCTAAACTTCAACATACCCGCTTTGCCAGTGTTGTTTTATGATATTATCTGGTGCTATATGGTTCTTTGATTCTGAGATCCGGGATTTCTATTCAGAGAAATTGTTACTGTGATTACCATTATGACCTTGATATTGTGACTCTCCACAGACACTTGGCTCGTTGTTCAACTTCAACACCATCAGTGATTGTTATATTATGTGATCCAGTTCTACAATTATTGGGTTCTCAGTTATGGGGTTCTGTACAGAGATAGTGCTGCTATTATGGTTCTATTCAGACACCTGACTCGTTGCTCAACATCGGCACCAATATCAGACCTTTGATCACATGCCTGTTGCATACATGACATCATAGCATTTCTTCACACATGTTCAGTTATTTCCGAGGATCACATATCTGAACCGTCCTGCTGGTTTTTTTTTCTGTATCAAAATTTGAATCAAAGCAGGTAGATTCCACAGAAATAACTGAACATGGCATTTGCATACATCCTTGCATTCTTGACAGGTGTTCAGATATAGATTCTTTTCCTGACTTGATTTCTCATCAGAATGGACAACTTAGACCACAATCATCAAGGTATATATTTGAAGCAACTCCGAACGAAGGTAACTGAAAGGAAGACCCATCTGAGGCCATTTAGGGCAGAGGTATAAGCTTTATTTCAGAACCAGAAACTGCTGAAACAGGAAGTCAACCAGATGAAGACTCAGATTAGCTTGGTTATGGAAATTCTGAACGAAGATTATTTTCATCCCTATTGAGGGGAACTATGCTTCTTATTCTCCATTGGTCAATGGAGATACGTAGGCAGGAGATCGTGCAAGATCTTTCCGAGCAACCTTATATATTAACTTTATCAACCTCTTCCCTCAAGACTTCACTTGTCGGCATCCAATTTCAGCTTCCCAAGAGAGTCCTAAGGGTCATAGCATAAGGGTAAAGGCCAAAACCACTTGAGAAGAAGTTTGATCATATTCTGATGACGTACGTGCAATAAGTTTCCTCATTTACGCAAATTTGGAGTGGTTGAGATAACTGCATCAGGATCGTCTCCGACAAAGCTTCCTTTGGGGTTTCAATGCCAAGTATGATTACCATTCTGGGGCACCTGGCCTTTTAATTGAAGATTGCAAGTCTTTCAGAGGCAAAGGTAAAAACAAGGTCGCGAATTTGATTGAGTAAACATCCAGACTACTGACTGCTGAAAGTCTCCGAGAGCAATAAGTCCAGACGGAGTCAAACCTCCTCAATAATGACCACCATGATGTGAAGGCTAGATGCAAGTATCACTCAGGGACATTTAGGCATACAATTGACAACTATGATGTGTTCAAGTACAAGATGCAAAATTTGGCCGACTCAAAGGTCATCATGCCAGAAGGTCTGCTCACATATTGAAATCTCCTTATCAAATTGGAATCCTAGTTTGCAAGGGCATCTTCAGAAGCAATAAGTCCAGATGGAGTCAAGTCTCCTCAATGATGGCAATGTTCAGCTTCTTTACTGCATTTTCATTTGTAGTTTATATTGTTTGTTTAAACATTTGTATGCATGCATGAAACTTATTTGTTTTTGAATGTTAACCATAATAAAATGCACATGTTTTTCTTGAAGTAATCCATTCGTATTCACTCATGATTTTGTGTATGTGCATTGCAATACCAACTGTTGTGCTTAAACTCTATCAGGGAGGATGACGAAATGAAAACACAAAAATCTATAATTGTGTGCTTTTGAGAAAGACCCAGTTGACGATGTACAAGCATTGTTTCAAATCCTAAACACCGGAGATATAAGGGAGATAGACCCTCGCCAACCCATTTGAGCCTTGAAGTAGGAGTTTCTTTTCGCATGAAAAAACCCTTGCATTTAACCCAGGGGCAGGGTAGGCGTCAGTTAGTTTGACCGAGCGTTCAAATTTCAAAAGGAATGCGAATCTGAGGATCCATTACCTTTCGTTGTACCAAATCAAGAGGTTCAAAGACCAGAAACCACAATGGTTATCCCAATCAAGAGTCCAGAGACTGGAAACCACAAGGGTTATCCTTCGTCAACCAAGAAGTGAGACAGTCACGATCCTTTCAAAGAAATCAAGATAAACAGTGTCACACGATTTGTTCAAAAAAAAAAGAATTGAAAAAAAGAAATGAAAAAGCCCGCTAAGTCGAAACTTGAAAACAAGCGACTTAGGCAAAAATTAGGGCATCCCGCTGGACTTCACAATCAAAGATTCACAAGAATCAGTCCATGCAAAAGTTAGGGATAAGAAAAATAATGCAAAAGCGAAAGACGAAAAGGATTACACCAGAAAGATCCTTGAACAAGAACAAAGTCGTGTGATACAGACACGAAAGACGAAAGGATGACTGACTCCAAACAACAACCTGAGTGGTGCTTAAACCGTTAGTGTAATTGGTTCCTCAACCATCGCAAAACCCTTTTTGGAAAGTGAACGCTTGTGAAAGCTAGCTGAAAATAGGAATGGAGAACATCACGAAGATGGGTGGGCACAAATAAACTTCGAGCCTATATCCTTTGTTTTTATAACCGTGAACCAGGCCACGATACAACCCTCAAAAGTCCTAACTGAAATAGGGTTATTTCAAGAGTGTACTACCACAAGATCGCGTTCCTGACTCCTATGAGTTGTGCTAAAAGATCTGGGTTGGTGTTGCATATGCATGTTTTCTTTTTTAATGTCGTATCTTAACCAGTGATCCGCTCACAAAGGTTTGCGACATCTTTTTCAGTAAAACTTCAAAATTAACATGTGTGTTGCATTAGAATTTTCATTCTCAAAAATAAACATTTTCTGCTTGCATACATTTGTTTGGCATCATAAAAGTCCATGTATGGAACCTCAGTCCAGAAGCTTAATCTTGCCAAGTTGAGAAGTTTGAAACTTTCGAAGGACTATCTGTCGAGGTGCACTTTTCAAGAAAACTCCATTGAGTAAGGACTTTCCCAACAGCCGTGGTAAGAGCCAACTAATCTGGGGAAATCATGTCGAGCAATCTCTTCAAAGTTCAGCCAAACTGGGACAATCACTTCAAGATTCAAATCTCTCAAAGAGCCATTAGTCGGAGGCATTCATTCAAATTTTAGCCAATCTGGGGCAATCACTTTGAGATTCAAATCTCTCCAGGAGTATGTAGTATGGATATTTTCTTCAAAGCACAAGTCAGTCATAGATGATCACTTCAAGGGCATGAGAAGTCACTCTCTCCCGAAGACCGTCAATTCAAAGCGCCTATCCGAAGTTCAAAATACTGGGGCAGAATATCTCACAGTGATATGAGGCTTTTCATGAATCCTTGCGAGGCAAATTCTTGCACAGACCATGCAGTCTGGGGCAGTTATTTCGAGATCCGACGAATCTCTCCAAGAGTTTGAAGACACTGAGGCATTTCATATGCCATGTTTTCTGTAAAATCCTCTTGAGACATTTACTTCTGATGGACCTTAATTTGAGGCGAGTCGAAAATTGCAAAGAACCATTATTCACTCATGATTAGTCGGTAACCTATCAACCCAAGGCTAGGGGCAAAGCCATTGTCAGCACAGCACTGCAAGAGTTGTTTCATCTGCGGACTTCATCGATCAAGGTTCCTTAGCAAGTCTCATGGAAGGTTACTTATTGAGAATAAGGTTCATCGTCTCTCATCACCAGCATGAGACGCCTTACATCTCTCATTCCCAACATGAGAGGATTTATCTCTTATCCCCAGTAAGTGGCAGCTTGAGCTTTTATCTTCAGCATGAAGCTTTATCATTGACACCACCCGTCATCCCCGGTAATGTGGAAGTTGAAATTTCTCCCAGCAAGGTAGTAGAAGGTGGGTGTCATCCCCAAGCAGGAGTTTCCCTTCAGACAGGGGCAATTCTCAGCGGTATAAGGAGTGTTTTGCCTCCCCAGCAGTTGCTTCCTCAGCAGTGTCATGCCTTTGGTTCCCAACCAAGTCAGGAGGTCCTCGCTTCCCCACCAGAATTCAAGAAGAGTCCATCTCCAGCAGGGTCTTGGCACTCCAATCTCAAAGTCCAATTTATTTTTGGCAGTGGCGGCTGTTCCGAGCCGGTGAATTATTAACAGTTTTCCCCGCAGAGTTGTTTCCTCCTCATCAGGATGAACCAGATCAATGCAGTGGTCATCGTTTCTCCCCAGTCAAGCTATCTGGAATGCTTGTAGTCTCATTATCAGGAGATCTCTTTGCATTTGCATCTAGTAATCATCATTACATTTGCATCCTCCAAAGCGTAGCATTTCCATCGTCATGGAGCATTACGCCATAAATCCAAACATATGCATACCAGCATGGGCCAGTTTTGAGGTATATTACATAAGACCCGTTACATCTCCAATCAGATTGAAGTATTCCCCACATAATGCAACTCTGTTTCCCAGGGTGGTTACTTCTACTGAGTCTTGTTGATATCCCCAGTTGAGTCTTGTTTCAGTACAACAGTCTCACCTTTTCGTGTCTCCATTTCAGTACAACGGTCGCGTCTTGGGCTCTCGTTTAAGTACAACGATCCCGTTCCTTTCGAGTCTCCATTTAAGTACAATGGTCTCGTAGTTGAGTCTTGTTTCAGTACAACAGTCTCACTTTTTCGCGTCTCTGTTTCAGTACAACGGTCGCGTCTTGGGCTCTCGTTTAAGTACAACGATCCCGTTTCTTTCGAGTCACCATTTAAGTACAATGGTCTCGTCTTTGAGTCTTGTTTCAGTACAACAGTCTCATTTTTTCGCGTCTCCGTTTCAGTACAACGGTCGCGTCTTGGGCTCTCGTTTAAGTACAACGATCCCGTTCCTTTCGAGTCTCCATTTAAGTACAATGGTCTCGTCTTTGAGTCTTGTTTTAGTACAACAGTCTCATTTTTTCGCGTCTCCGTTTCAGTACAACGGTCGCGTCTTGGGCTCTCGTTTAAGTACAACGATCCCGTTCCTTTCGAGTCTCCATTTAAGTACAATGGTCTCGTAGTTGAGTCTTGTTTCAGTACAACAGTCTCACTTTTTCGCGTCTCCGTTTCAGTACAACGGTCGCGTCTTGGGCTCTCGTTTAAGTACAACGATCCCGTTCCTTCCGAGTCTCCATTTAAGTACAATGGTCTCGTCTTTGAGTCTTGTTTCAGTACAACAGTCTCATTTTTTCGCGTCTCCGTTTAAGTACAACGGTCGCATCTCGGGTTATCATTTAAGTACAATGATCCTGTTCCTCTTGGTCTCGTCTCGGTGCGAGGATAATGGATCGGTTGATACCATTTCCTAGTTAGATCGGTTGATCATATTTGAGTTATGAATCGGTTGATATCATTTCTCTTCGAGCTGTAAATCGGATGATATTACATTCTCGCTTTCCAGGGTGGATCGGTTGATACCATTTCCGTGTTAGATCGGTTGATCATATTTGAGTTATGAATCGGTTGATATCATTTCTCTTTGAGTTGTAAATCGGATGATATTACATTCTCGCTTTCCAGGGTGGATCGGTTGATACCATCTCCGTGTTAGATCGGTTGATCTTATTTGAGTCGCAAATCGGTTGATGTTGCGTTAAGTCCTGTTTCGATAACAGGCATCTTCCGTGGCTTGGTCCTGCCCAGTAGTCGCATGTGTTTTCTTTATGGCTTGGTCCTGCCCAGCAGTCATATTGATTGGAGTTCCATTCCGCTAATGGTTTTGTTGAGCCCTGTTACGCCAACAGGCATCCTCGATGTGGCTTTGATTCGCTCAGCAGTCGCAGTGATTGCATTGATTCTATTCCACCTGGTTCTATTCCCGTTACCTATTCAGAGGTCAAAACAAAAATCATAAATAAATAAATGGGCAGATGGCATTTCTGTTGCCCTCAGTGTGCAAATTTTTCAGGTTTTATTCGAGTATTCAATCACTCCATACCTTGAACGTCTAAAAGCTGTTGCAATATCCATTCAAGTCTGCAGTTGATTGAATGGGGGCAGCTGTAATACCTCAAAATTTGCCCTCTTATTTATCCCCTCTATTGGCTCATCGTTTCGCATTCATCTGCATTTTCCATTAGGTCATAACATTCAATCATGCATTGCATTGGTTCCTAAGGCATGTGATCAAGGCCATATTAAATTAGGGTTTCATACCTTATCCGTATCTATCAGGGATTTAACTTGTGGAGAATATTCACTGGTGCATCTAACCCACTATTGAGGTGTTCGATTAGATTTGCTTTGAATAAGAGTTTTGGATCTTCTTAACGTCTCGAGTTGTATTCTTCTTCATTGAACATCTCAGGGAGAATTTGGAATTCTTGTTCATGATTTGGTTTGAAGGCACTCTACCGATTAAGGTCTGGTGTACTAAAGATTGGTTTGGATCCATTTGGTTTATGGAACAATAATTTGGGATCGCGTGGAATTTATTATGGTGTTATGATCCATATTCGAGTGTCCATTTCATTATCAATAACCATTTTAAATCACATTTCATTCACGATTCAAATGAATTCAAGGTCCATCATCAGTATCCCAAGTTCCCATTTTTATTCAATCGTCCAATTCCATTTCTCAAATTAAAGGAATTCAACGTCATTCAAAGGTTACCATAAGCTCATTTGAGTATTCGCTTCAAATCCAAGTCTTTACCATTGGCTATATTCATTTTTAAACCATCTCTTAAAAACCACATTCATTGTTCATGTTATTCTCCTTAAATTCCATTTTAGTAAGCCAACCCATCTCACTATACCAATGGGATTTCAAATTCAATCATGTCTATTTAAGCCATCATGCCATAATCCTTTTTTGCCAATAAATCCACATAGTCATTTATTGCCATTTCTAAAGCCCATTTGATTGTTATTATTATTTTATTTTATTTTTTTACCTATTTTGAATTTCTATCCAAACTCATTCAATAAACCTTAATTTGTGTCCATAAACCATTTTTTTTCTTTTATGTGTTGTCCAAGTTACTTTCCTTAAGCCAACCTATCAATTTGATTTTAATTCTTCCTTTAATTACAACCAAAAGACTACTCATTTTCTTTTATTTCTTTTTAGACCAATTTCTCGTGTGGGCTCATTTCCATTCTTGATTACCTTAGCCCCTTAACAAATTGAGTTGCTTATGTTATGACAGCAAAAATTTACAAAAAAAAGTGAACTTATCAGAATTATAATAAAAGAGGAAATAAAAAAAATATATTCAGTTGATTATAGGAACAAATCCCTCTCAATTCTATTATCATATCAGAAAAGTTATGTTACAAAAATGATAGAAAATTGACAAGGAAAAAGGAACTTAGCCGAAAAAACAGTTACAAACTCAACAGAAATTGAGAAATCAGTGCCAATGAAAAGAAACTGAGAAGAGGAATAACCAAAAATTCATCAAAACTCAGAAGAATAAGCTACAGTGAAAAGTTCGCGGGAAAAGTCGGAACTTCTTCAATATTCAACTATAACCAATCAAGCTTTAATCTCTGGTTCAGTTCACACAAAATCTCTCTTCATTTGACACAATCAATCTTCATTGCGATTAATCCTCAACCTTCAAAAAAATCTTCTACGAAATTCACCAATAATGATCGTCGTGTCATCGACGACATCAGTTCCTCAATCATCATCAACACAGATCCTGCACACAAGAAAGAATCAAGTAGCATAGTGAATTTAGGAGAAATTCGGGAGAGGTTGATGACACATGAAATTCAGTTACAATTCAATAGAGGAGATCAATACAAAATCAGTCCATAACATAATTGAAACAGAAAAAATCAGAAGTGCATAACAGAAATAGCAAATACCTAACCGATTTTTCTTCTGGAAGTTTCATCTGGGATCGTCTATAAATCAGAACTAGCTTCATTCCATGAGGCTTCTTCTTCGATTCACCATTCTCACAAACTTCACAATCTGAATCTTCATCTCTTCTTCAATCTTCTCACCATTTCCTCACAACATTTCACCAAGACCTGCAACAAGTATCTTTATCATCAATCTCACAAGAAAACAACACAGAAAAAATTCAGAAATTCTTTCATCTCAATTCAGATTATAATCCACCTTTTTCAACCGTCGAAACTTTCTACAACCTCTCTTAAATTACTCTTGATTGATCCCTCCAATCTCAATCTGAATCCATCACTCACAAACTTCACATCTTCATTAATCTTAAACCCAGCACTCTGTATCATCTTCTTCAAGAATCTTACACCATATCTTTTCAATATTCATCACCATTCTACTAAAAACCGCATCTTCAACCTTCTTCCATCACAAATCTTAGCTCTCT
Source organism: Lathyrus aphaca (assembly GCA_963966055.1). NCBI lineage: Eukaryota > Viridiplantae > Streptophyta > Magnoliopsida > Fabales > Fabaceae > Lathyrus > Lathyrus aphaca. Next base: position 491,759,259 of record OZ014525.1, on the reverse strand, counting down.
GCAACATTTCCAATCTCTTCTTCACTGCACAATCATCATTTTCGGATCAACCCTATACATCTTTAATCACCACACTTCTGCTATTCAAGATTCAATAACATTCACGATCGTATCGAATCGCTATATGCACATCAAGAACACAAGTTAACATCATCATTCAACAACATAGATTCAGAAAAAAAGATCGAAGAAGCCTATGAATCAGAGAACTGTAATTCATATCCTCGTCATCAACAAATTCGATGCGAGATCGATTCAATCGACAAATCACAAAACTGAGGCAATAAATGAGTACGTACATACCTGAGTATCGTCTACCGCAACCGGTAATGTATTTTCTTCAACATTGATTTCGTCGGCGTCATCGTGGGAGGAGGAATTCCGATCGGCGTTGTTTTCAAAATGGAGGGATGAGACGGAATCGCGGAGCAGCTTTGTACATATCTTGTTTGTTTTCTGATCTGAAGATAAGTGTTGATTCACGCCGCGTTTCTTTGAGAGGGATACGTTTTCGAGACTGTGATGAAGCCGGAGGCAGAAGACAACCGGAAATGAGGCGGCGGAGAGCGGGGTAGCCGTTCAGTTTCTCCGCGAGGTTGATGACGAAGGACAAGGGCGGTCACGGCAAAGCAGAGAAGGTGATCGGCACTGGTTTTCGGCGGTGATTGCTAAAATGAGTTTCGCCGGCACATGAAGAAGAAGAGCAAGCTGTGGCATAGTTCCTATTCCCTTGCGACATCGTGTTGTTTGAACGGTGAAGGGGACGTCGGAGAAAGATGCACGACGTAGTGGCTTCATTCGATTGTCGGCAAGTTGGATAACAGGGAAGGGAATGGAGGAGTGCAAGATTGACGGCGGTGGAAACAGGGTTATAGAGGCGCCGTTTAGGGAAGAAGATGAAGAGTGATTAGGTCAGGTAAGGATGTTTGTAAAGATGCATTTGGATCGGGCTCCTTGTGTTCAGCCCATGGTGTAACACGGTGGGAGAACTGACTTTAGTTATGTTGCGGATAGCAAGAGTCGCCACCGACTTTTATTTTATCCAAAGGAAAGGCATAAAAGAACAGGAAAGACCTTTTTAAAAGATTTTTGGGTCCGGGGGGTAGGTTATGTAAAGGGAAGGTATTAGCACCCTTTACATCCATGGTTATCCATGGGCTCTTAGTTGCTTAGCTCACTTTGAATTGTTTTTGAAAATGTGAAGTGTGTGAATAGAAATTTTCATAAGAGTTTGATAATGATCCATGTACGGATGCGTAACAAACTTGTGTTTTGAAAATTGTTTGAAATTTGTGAAGTATTTGAAAAGTTTGAATAGTGAGCAAGTAACTTATGAGGAACCTACCCTAAAGTTTAAGTCTTTCTGTTCTTTATCCTTTAAATGGTAAGACTATCCCTATTATTAAGGAATAGGTAGTCATTACCTTGGATGTAAGGGACATATGAGGGACATCTGTTTATGAAGGCAACTGTAGGGTGTATTAAGCATTTTAGGAGGGACTGTCATCATTATTCGAAAGGGACTTGATTTTTATGAAAGGCAACCATTAGGGACTTGATGACTTTTCTTTTAGGGGACTTGCTTTATACACCCCACTTGACCTTATGATTAGGCAACATTAAGGGATAGCCCTAGAAAGTGAGATGGCGATTAAAAATCGACTTACGTGTGTGAGTGTTTAATTTATATTTATCTTATAATTAAAGTGATCTAAATTCAATTTTAAAATAGAATACATGTTTACACTCCCTATTTTACTAACCATAACAAGCAAATTAAATAATTTAAATATTTACAAAAATTTACACCAAGGAGCAATTACATAATAATTATAATAAACAATTAAAATAAATGGCAAATAAATAAATATAAATAATAGCAAAAATAAATAAATAGGCAATAATAAATATAATAGGGGTTAGTAAGAATAATAATTAAAATCAAAAATAAATAAGGTTAGTGAAATAATAATAATAATAAGCATAATAAAAAAATAAATGTATTAGTAATAATATGATTAGTAATAGAATAAGCAAAATAAATAATGAATAAGGATTAGAAATTATTAAGGAAATAAGAGCAATTTAATTATAAAACATAAAAAATTAAAATTACCATATTAGCATAAATTTAATTATTTTTAAACATATATATATTTTAAAAGAATAAAATTTGGATTATGAACAAAATTATAGAAATAATTATAAACAATTTGATTATAAGCATATTTATAAGATTCAATTATATTAAATATTATATTTACAAAAATTAATTATATTAAATATATTTATAAATTTTAATTGTATTAAAGATTACATTTACAAAAAATTAATTATATATATGCATAATAATTATATTTACAAAATTTTACATTAAATATTATATTTACAAAAATTATATTAAATAAATCTGTATATAATAATTATATTAAAAATTAGAAAATAAAAATTAGGTTTTTAATAATTATTTAGAAAAGATAAACTAGGGTTTCTAAAATTAGGGTTTTGTTTAGAAAATATTTTTTAGAGTTTATAATTTAATATACAAAAATTAATATACATATATTATAATTACATAATAAAAGAAATAATTTTTGAATTAATAAAATATGATTTTTAAATATTAGAAACTATTGAATATGTATTTATAAAATTATTTAATTATATATGTATTTCTAAATCAATTAAACAAAATAAAAATAAAAATATAACCAAAACATACCTGGCTGGGATTTGAACCCAGGTCACCAGGTTCACCAGCAGCAAGACATACCACCAGGCCAACCCACACGCAGGCAGTAAGAAGGGGAGTTTAATTAGTTTTGTTCTTTGTTTGGAAAAAATCAAGAAAAAATCAAGAAGCAAAAGGCCTGGGGGGAATTGACCCCAGGACCTCTCAATCGCACGCATATGCACCTTACCAACCAAGCTAGATGAGCGAACCTGTTAATGAATCAACTACAAATCATAATATATTATGCTTGCAATTAAAATGGATAAATAACAAAAAATTGGTTGGAGTGAGGATTCGAACACCACCCCTCCAGCAATACACGCATCTGTCTTACCACCAGGACAAGCATTGGCTTGTGAAACATAATCAGAAAGAATTCATAAAATATTTAAACTACAATTTGAATTTCTAAAACGCGCGCCAACAGCCTTCTTCTTCCTTGAGACTTGCCAAATTTCCTGCGATTTCACATGCGAATTTACCTGCGATTTTCAAATTGCAGCAATTCCTACGAAATACAAACATGGACAAAACAGCAAGATTTTATGAAATTGGTTATGCCATTAAATTCCTAACAAGATTTCCAATCATTCTATGTCCTTGTAATCCATTTATCTTGGCTGGATAATAAAACCCTAATTGAAGCCGCAAACCCTAAACATGGTGAATCACGATTCAGGCTATGGAACTTCACCAAACGATCCAGAATCCATCTATAGCTATCAACAAACATCAATATGTCATCAAAATTCATTATCAATTAGCAAATATAGTGATTCGAAAAAAAATTTATGAAGCATATGAATGATGCGGTTTATGCATTATGAAGTGCTTTGGCTGCAAATAAAGGTTGGTTTCCACTCAAAGAGGTCCAAGGATCATGACTGTGATCTCAAATTACCTTCAAATGTCCTGGAGATTGAAAACCGAATTTGACTTTTGGCTTGAATTTTTGAAATATGAACTTACCTTTGAGGCTGATCAAATTCGTGCCAATGCTTGTGATGTGCTTATGTACTTATAGAGAAGAGAATTAGGTCAAAATATATGATCATTCTTTGGACTTTTTGATCATTGGATATTGAAAAAGATAATGCCTTAAAATTCAAATATTTTTTGATATAACATTGCTATTTTAAGACAATCATCATAATTTTCATATCAATCTAATTTAATCAAGGTTTATGACTTTCTAGAATCTTAATCCAAACCAAATCTTATATTTTCATATTTTATATTTATTTAAAATGATTTTTAATGAATTAAATCAAAATAAATAAAAATAAAATAATAAAAATTCTGATTTTTAATGGTTTGGGTCGTGCATGAAGTCATAGTGTGGATTGGGTCATCATTTGGCAAGCCCATTTGGAAGAAATTGATTTTAGACCTCCATTTTCATCCTAAACCAACCCAAAATTTCCCAACTTTGCAAGGGAACAAATCCTTCAATTTTAATGGTATGAGGGTGTTCTTTGACATTTTGGAAAGCTTGAAGAGTCCTCTAAACAACCCCACTGGTTTCATGTCCATATCATTTACCAATCTCAAGTTATGCCCTTTTGAAGTTGTTGACTTTTTGTTGACTTTTGAAATGACCTATAATGTCTTAGCTCATACCTTCCAAATGAAGCATTTTTGGGCTTGGCTTGTGAGACACAAAGTTGTAGAGAATACAATTTCCTTCAAAATGAGCTTTGGATGGAGACTTGGTGATGAAGTATGTGAAAGTTATGGCTGGTCAAAGTTCAGTTGACTTTTACTAAGGAAACCCTAATTTAGAAACTCCTGATTCTTGATGATCTGGAACTTCCTTGATGAATCATGATCAAACCTTGATCAAATGATGAATTTTACTTCATATACTTGATGTTGGCAAAAAATCATGAAGTTTGACTTTGGTTTGACCACAGTTGACCTCAGTTTGACTTTTTAACTGCATTGACTGATTTTGACTTATCTGATCATCTGACTGAGCAAACTTTTGAGAAAAGTCTTGAAACTTGTCATGGGGGTTCTTATACACATATAAGATGTTATGAATCTCACTTGAAGTCTTGGAAGTCCATTTAGCCTGATTAAAGTCAAAACCCTAGTTTTGGATGCACTGCTTAGGAGGTGCACTGTCTGAGGGAATTGCCAACTCTTTTGACCAATTGTGAACTTTGTGAACCTTGTGAACCATCATAAAATGTCTTGTGATACTCATGGGAGGTATTTTGAAGCTTGTGAACCTTGTGAACCTCATAAAGTGACTTTTTAGACCTCATGAACCTCAGGAAGGCTTTGAAAACATTGTGAATCTTGTGAACCTTGTGAACCTTCATGAAGTGACTTGTAGACTTCATGAGCCTCATGAAAGGTATTGAAAGCATTGGGAAGCTTGTGAACCTTGTGAACCTTCATAAAGTAACTTGTAGACTTCATGAACCTCATGAAAGGTCTTGAAAGCATTGTGAATCTTGTGAACCTTCATGAAGTGACTTGTAGACTTCATGAGCCTCATGAAAGGTATTGAAAGCATTGGGAAGCTTGTGAACCTTGTGAACCTTCATAAAGTAACTTGTAGACTTCATGAACCTCATGAAAGGTCTTGAAAGCATTGTGAATCTTGTGAACCTTGTGAACCTTCTTAGCACACAAAGTCTTGTATTGTGAGGGCAAATTTTGGGGTGCAACAGCTGCCCCTGTTCAATTTTCTGAAACCTGAGGGGTTAGATTGGTATATTTGCCAGTCGTGACCTGGAAGGTTGAAGGGGATTGAACACAAAAGCCCAAAAATTTGCACTCACCAGTGCATAGAATGATATTGATGTTTTGTTGTATATGCTTGAGTGGGCTTAAAGATGCCACTTGGAAGAATTGGAGATGGGCTTAGAGATGCCATCTAAAGAACTGGATGTGATGATAGCTTTGTGTTGATACTGGATCTCAGTACTAGGTCTTCGTATAGGCCGTCTCTGAATCGTTTATAACTTGAATTTGTTGAATAGACCAGTAGAAATAAATCTTCGTGATGATTATCTCTTCTGGAAATATCTTGGATTAGGGAATAGATCTTTTTACAGACCGTTTGCCTACTCTCCAAGGTCAAAAGAACGTCAGGATTTGTTCTTTTGAAAAATATCTTGAATCAGGGAATGGATCTTTGTACAGACCGTTTGCCTTCTATTCAAGGGCCAATAGATTAAATCTTCTGAAGATATCTTGAACCAGGGAATGGATCTTTGTACAGACCGTTTGCCTGCTATTCAAGACCAGATAGATGAAATCTTCTGGAAATATCCTGGATTAGGGAATGGATCTTCTTACAGACCGTTTGCCTACTCTCCGAGGACAAAAAAGTATCAGGATCAAGTCTCCTGAAAATATCCTGGATTAGGGAATGGATCTCTGTACAGACCGTTTGCCTACTCTCCGAGGAAATAGATTAAATCTTCTGAAAATATCTTGAACCAGGGAATGGATCTTTGTACAGACCGTTTGCCTGCTATTCAAGACCAGATAGATGCCATCTTCTGGAAATATCCTGGATTAGGGAATGGATCTTCTTACAGACCGTTTGCCTACTCTCCGAGGACATCTTGAGTAATGTATGGATCATCTCTGACCTGTTGTGAATTGTTGATATTGTTTTATCTGCATATAACTATCCTGCAAGGAAACTGTTAGTTTATGCAATATGTATGCATGCATAGTATGATGCACCTAAGTAAATGTATTATGTATTTATGGATATGTATGCTATGGTATGATGTAAATGATGTATGTATGATATGATACTGCCGGAAGCGTCTGGATGTCTTCGTATAACAACTGCTGGCCAGGGAAAATAAATCCCGATTCGTTATTGAAGAATATATTATACATAACCTTCCATATGCTGGGGATGGCAAGGTATAGATAACCTCCCGGATGCTGGCCAGGGAAAATAAATCCCGATTCGTTGTTGAAGAATATATTATACATAACCTTCCATATGCTGGGGATGGCAAGGTATAGATAACCTCCCGGATGCTGGGGATAATAAGGTATATATCACCTCCCGTATGCTGGGGATAGTAAGGTATACATAACCTTCGTCTTCGTTTGATGGTAGGGCAGATATAACCTCCCGTCTTCGTTCGTCGTACCCTTATTGGAAAGTAAATTCCCGAATATCCGTATGAGGATAAAAGAGATGGATATAAATTCCAGGGGAGATAAGACTTTATGAAGATGGATTCGTCCTACTGAGGGTTTTGTAGTTTTCTTGTAAAGATGAACCGACGAAGCTTCGTTGAAATCCTTCCCTCGTTCGTCCTTAGTAAATACTATTACTGCATTTTCATGCATTTCTGGTAAACATCAATCATATTAAGCATACATGCATTTCTTGTAAACATCAATCATATTCAAAAGCATACATACATTCAAACACAACCAATGGACGTTTCGCTTATGTAAATAGGGTAAAAGTAAATCTGGATTCAAAAGATGGAATTTATTTATATCAAAAAGTGACCCATACACGGGTAAGTTTGTACAAGGAGACATAAACCCTAGTAAGAGGATTTTTTCATAAAGTTTTTACAAAACAAAGAGAATCAGCTATGTGGGAAATAATCCTATTGAGTTTCAATTCTACTATTGCCATTATCTTCAAGTATCTCATCTTCTGCTGTTGAGACGTAAACGATTGGATTGAGCTTTATCTGTTCGAGCTTGAGTAAGTAGTACAACTGGTTGCAGTTTCATGGGTGATCCAAATGAGACATAGTCATACGCTTTAATCCCTAACTTTTGCCTGGATGGCCCTTTCAGGTTTTCAATCCACCGGGATACCCTTTTTTGCCCAAGCCGCCTTTTCAGGTTTTCGACTTGCCGGGTGTACATCTTTTTATATATATCCCTGATTTTTGCCCAAACCCTTTTGGTTTGCCGGGATGCCCTTATTTTTGCCTAGGCCTGTCAACCTAGCGGGTCTCTTTTTATGCGTAGTATTTTTTAACTATGTCTGCGTTTACAGGCTGTGGGAAGTCTTCACCATCCATAGTAGTGAGTATCATGGCACCTCCTGAGAACACTGTCTTGACTACAAATGGTCCTTCATATGTAGGAGTCCACTTGCCCCTAGGATCACCCTGTGGTAATATGTTACGTTTGATTACCAAGTCACCAGCCTGATATACCTTTGGCTTAACTTTCTTGTTAAAAGCTTTGATCATTCGTTTCTGGTACATCTGGCCATGACAAACTGCTGCTAGTCTCTTCTCATCAATCAAATTTATCTGGTCAAGTCGAGTCTGAATCCACTCATCTTCATCCAAGTCTGCATCCTTCATAATTCTTAAGGAGGGAATCTGAACTTCAATGGGAAGAACTGCTTCCATACCATAGAATAAGGAGAATGGGGTTGCCCCTGTTGAAGTACGTATTGTGGTACGATAACCATGAAGAGCAAATGGTAACATCTCATGCCAATCCTTGTAAGTAACAGTCATCTTTTGTACAATCTTCTTAATGTTCTTATTAGCAGATTCAACTGCCCCATTCATCTTCGGACGATACGGAGAAGAGTTGTGATGCTTAATCTTGAACTGCGTGCAGAGATCAGTAATCATAGTGTTGTTCAGATTAGAGCCATTGTCAGTGATAATCCTTTCAGGGATGCCATACCTACATATGAGATTATTCTTAATGAATCGGGCCACAACATTCTTGGTAACAGATGCAAATGAAGCTGCCTCCACCCACTTCGTGAAGTAATCAATAGCAACCAGTATGAAACGATGCCCATTAGAAGCAGTAGGTTTGATTTCATTAATCATATCAATGCCCCACATGGCGAAGGGCCAAGGAGCAGTCAACACATTCAATGGTGATGGAGGTACATGAACTTTATCAGCATAGATTTGACACTTATGACAAGTTCTGGAGTGTTGATAGCAATCAGCTTCCATGGTAGACCAATAGTAACCTGCTCTCAATATCTTCTTTGCCATAGTATGACCACTAGAGTGAGTGCCAAAGATCCCATCATGCGTATCTTCCATAATCTCAGTTGCTTCTTTCTTATCCACACAACGAAGCAAAGTTGAATCATGATTGCGCTTGTACAAAATGCCATTACTCAAAAAGAATTTAGCAGAGAACCTTCTCAGAAATTTCCTATCTTTGACAGATGCCCCTTCAGGGAACTCCTGAGCTTCAAGATATCTTTTCACTTCATAGAACCAAGGCTTCTCCTCTGCCCCTTCAGTGTCAATCTCATTGCAGTATGCAGGCTTTTCAAATCTATCAATAGTAATCTTGGGAGCTTCATCATCCCAACTGATCTCAAACATGGATGCCATGGTGGCTAAAGCATCTGCCAACTGATTCTCTCTTCGTGGAATGTATCCAAAGGTAATCTCTTTGAAATGTGGGATCAAAGACAACACATGCTCTCTGTAAGGAATGAGGTTATCATGCTTGGTATCCCAATCCCCTTTGATCTGACTGACTACCAGGGCTGAATCTCCATACACATCAAGGAACTGAATCTTCATATCAATAGCAGCTTTAATACCCAGGATACATGCCTCATACTCAGCCATGTTATTGGTACAATAGAAACAAAGTCTGGCAGTAATCGGGGTATGACAACCTTCAGGGGAACTAATCACAACACCAACACCATTACCAAGTGCATTAGAGGCACCATCAAAAACCATAGTCCATCGGGATCCTTGTTCAGGTCCGTCATATTGTCCAGGTTCTTTGGTAATAATCATAATATCTTCATCAGGGAACTCAAAACTCATTGACTGGTAATCATCCACTGCTTGATGAGCCAAATGATCAGCAACAACACTTCCCTTGATGGCCTTCTGAGTAGTATACTATATGTCATATTCTGTCAAGATCATTTGCCATCTTGCAATTCTTCCAGAGAGAACAGGTTTCTCAAATATGTACTTGATTGGATCCATTTTTGAAATCAATAAGGTAGTATGGGTCAACATATACTGTCTTAGTCGGCGAGCAGCCCATGCCAAAGCGCAACAAGTTTTCTCGAGCAATGAGTATCTTGTTTCACAGTCGGTAAACTTTTTGCTAAGGTAGTATATTGCCTGCTCTTTTCGACCAGACTCGTCATGTTGCCCCAATACACACCCCATTGAGTTGTCTAACACTGTTAAGTACATAATCAAGGGTCTTCCATCAACTGGTGGCATCAAAATTGGTGGTTCCAGCAGATATCTCTTGATTTCATCAAAGGCAGTCTGGCACTCATCATTCCATTCCATCACCTGATCTTTCTTCAACAACTTGAAGATTGGCTCACAGATGGCAGTTAATTAGGAAATAAATCTTGCAATGTAATTCAATCGTCCCAAGAAACCTCTAACTTCCTTCTCGGTACGGGGAGCTGGCATCTCTCGTATAGCTTTCACTTTTGCAGGATCCACTTCAATACCTTTTCCACTGACAATAAAACCCAGGAGCTTTCCAGATCTAACTCCAAAAGTACACTTGTTTGGATTCAATCTCAACTTGTATTTCTTCAACCTCTCAAACAATTTATGCAAATGATCAAGATGTTGTTCTTCATTCTGAGACCTGGCTATCATATCATCTACATACACCTCTATCTCATGATGAATCATATCATGAAACAAAGCCACCATAGCACGCTGATATGTTGCCCCTGCATTCTTCAAACCAAATGGCATCACCTTATAGCAAAAGGTGCCCCACTGTGTCACAAAGGTTGTCTTCTCCATATCTTCAGGTGCCATCTTGATTTGATTGTAACCAGAGAAACCATCCATAAAAGAGAATACCTTATGCTGAGCAGTGTTGTCTACCAGAACATCAATATGAGGAAGTGGAAAGTCATCTTTGGGGCTAGCCTTGTTCAAATCTCTGTAGTCTACACACATACGTACCTTACCATCTTTCTTAGGAACTGGTACCACATTTGCAACCCACTGAGGATAGGAAGTCACTGCTAAGAACCCTGCATCAAACTGTTTCATTACCTCTGCTTTGATCTTTTCTGACATCTCAGGACGCATACGACGAACCTTCTGCTTCTTTGGACGACAATCTTCTTTTACTGGTAAACGATGAACCACAATGTTTGTATCTAACCCTGGCATATCTTCATAAGACCAAGCAAAGATCTCCACATAGTCACGTAACATCTGAATCAACCTGCTCTTGACACTGTCCTCTAAATCAGCCCCTATCTTGACCTCTTTCCTGTTTTCTTCAGTTCCCAGATTCACAACTTCGACTGGCTCTTCATGTGGCTGTATAGCTTTCTCTTCTTGTTGTAACAACCTAGCAAGCTCTACAGGTACTTCACAATCGTCCTCATTTCCGTCTTCAGTTTGATAGATCGGATTCTCGAAATTATAATTGGCAATAGTAGAACTGTTATCAACAGGATCCAGAGTGGATGAGGATCTGCATTTTAGTGACGTGGGTGTGTGTAAGAACACATAGCTGATAAAGCAAAAATAAAAGAAAAGAAAGACAAGGAACACAATATTTATGAAAACGAAATGTCCACTGATTTTATTGAATGAAGTATGCAAATGAAATGACAACCCGTAACAAGCACACCATTGTGCCCCGGGTAAGGCACAAGGCTTAAGAGTTCAATTGTTCAATAAATTACAAACTTAAAAAAGCAACAACACAGTAATAGTATTTACTCCTGACTAAAGGAGATAGGGATAACATCTTCAGCTTTCCAATTATTGAGTCCAGCACCCACAGTAGGAAAAATCCAAGCATCCAAGTTGTAGTCTTCATCATAGTCTCCCACAGCATTGATCTGATCTTTCATAACCCCTTGATTGGTGATACGAACAGCACGAGCACGACGAACAGCCTTCTGGGACTCTGCAGTGAAACCCAAACTAAACTTGTCAGACTTGTACGGAATATCAGGAAGCTGACCCCAAATAGTACAACCACCTTCATCCACCACAGCTCTAGCATCATTGAGGGAGGCCATTGCCATTGTTGGAGGTTTTCTGGTGACCACAGGAACTTTCTTCATAACAGGAGGAGCTACATAGTCATTAACAACCCAATGAACCACTTCAAATGTCTGACACGGAGTCTCAATGTATTCACCTTCCATTTCTAGATACTTGAAGGTATTCACATGACTGACAAAGTATTCTTCCTCTCCATAGACAGTAACAACCCTTCCTTCTACCGGATATCTCAACTTCTGATGTAATGTGGAGGTTACAGCACCTGCCCCATGGATCCAGGGACGACCAAGCAGACAAGAGTATGAAGGACGAATATCCATCACATAAAATGTAGCAGTAAACACCTGAGAGCCAACTTTGATTGGAAGATCAATTTCCCCATGCACTACTCTTCTAGAACCATCAAAAGCCTTCACCACAATGTTGCTGGGCTTCAGCACAGCATCTTCAGGACTCAGCTTGTTCAGGACTTCCTTGGGCAACACATTCAAAGAGGAACCATTGTCTATCAGTACATGTGACAGGGTAGTGCCCCTGCATTCAATTGAGATATGCAAGGCCCTGTTATGATCCCTCTTGGCAGGGGTCAAATCAGCATCAAAAAATCCTAACCCATTGTCATAGGTCAGGTGAGCAACACAGTTCTCAAACTGATCCACAGAAATTGCACTGGGTACATGAGCAGTCTTCAGAAACTTGATCAAAGCTTTTGCATGAGCTTCAGAACATAACAATAAGGACAATATAGAAATTTTTGAGGGAGTATGCCCCAACTGATAAACAATGTCATAATCACTCTTGCGAATGATTTTCAATACTTCTTCCATCTGCTTAGAGAGATCATCAGCAGCTGGCACATCAGTAGATACAGGTTCAATAACAGGACCCTTGCCCCGAGCATCAGTAGTGGAAGTAGCAGCAGGAGTAACTGCATTCTTGGAAGTAACTGGAGGAGAGAAGACTCTTCCACTACGTGTGACCTTACTAGATCCGGAAATATTGTCAACATCAACAGGCACATCAGCTAAGGGCTCTTGCTTAACACCATGGATGTAAACATCAGATCCATAATGCCAAGGCACAGCTTTGTCAGACGTATACGGAATAGGACCAGGAGTAGTAATGACCACAGGAGCAACTCTGGCTTCAGCAACAACTCTCACGGGACCTTCAGCAGTAATTTTGATTAGACCCTGATGAGTGATTTTAATGGGACCCTTTGAAGTGATTCTTATTGGTACTTTGTCAACCATGTCAACCTCTTCAGTCTTTTTACCCTGCGTAATATGATCTACCATACTTTCCACGGAAGATGGTCTTCTTTCAAACACTATGGTGTAATTATTCATGAGACGTTGAATTCCGTCCTTCAACCTCCAACATTTTTCTGGATTATACTCACAATAAACACAATCTTCACGACAACCCGGAAAGAACCCAGCTTGCACTAACTTCTTTCTGATGACAGACAATTGTGTGGTCAATTCATCAACTGAATGGATATGCAGATCTTCCTCAATGGCATTGACAGTCTTCTCGTGATTTGGCATTGGAGCAGTAATCACATTTGGAGTACCCGGAGGGTCAAACTCAATCTCTCCAGCATCAATCATATCTTGAATTTTGTTCTTCAAGACCCAGCAGTTATTAGTATCATGTCCCTGACAATTTGAATGGTATGCACACCGTGCATTGGGATTGTACCTGGGAGAGGTAACATTGGGATTCTGAGGAGCCTCTTTCAAGGTAATGAGTTCAGCCTTCAACAAGTGTTGCAATGCCTGAGCCATTGACATGTTGATCTTCGTGAACTGCCTTCTAGCCCTCTGTTGGTTGCCCTGTGGCTGCTCTGTTGTGGCAGGAGTTGGATTTGAAATATGAACTGCACTAACAGACTGATGTCTTCTGTTACGATCAGGTTGACCATAAACAGCATTGGATTCTTTCTTCCCAGTGGGAGGCTTCTTTGCAGCACCTGATGAAGAAGTGCCCACATGGATCTTACCATTCTTTATACCATTTTCTACTTGCTCTCCTGTCATTATCAACTCAGTGAAGCCAGATGATGAGCTTCCAATGAGATGACTGTAAAATGGACCATTCAGCGTACACATGAACATATCAACCAGTTTCCTGTCAGTTAAAGGGGGTTGAACTCTTCCAGCTAAATCTCTCCACTTCTGAGCATACTCCTTAAAACTTTCTTTGGCACCCATAGACATGCTCTGAAGCTGCATGCGAGTGGGGGCTAGGTCAGCATTGTATTGATACTGCTTATAGAAAGCTTCAGCAAGATCATTCCAGTCTCTGATGTTGACACTCTCCAACTGATAATACCACTCCAGCTGAGCTCCAGATAAGCTCTCTTGAAAGAAATGGGTCCACAACTTTTTATCAGCAGTGTGGGGTTGAATTCTTCTGACATAAGACCTCAAATGCAGCTTGGGACAAGAGACCCCATCATAAACAACAAATGTAGGAACCTTGAAACCAATGGGTATGACTACCCCAGATATCAGACTCAAATCTTCAAAATCCAGCCCAGATGACTTCTGCAACTCCATGGCATCCATCCTATCCACCAGCATCTTGAATTTGTCTTCATTAGGCTCATGGTAGTTGTTAATTCTATTATTTTATGATTGGCATTATGTTTGGTAAAACTAATATGGCTGGAAAATGTTGAATAAGAAGTTCCATATTAACATAGTATAGACTCTGGAAGAACATGTCAAACATGATGTCCTGACATGGTGGCACAGATAAATGTGGAAGTTGTCAAAGAAGATGTTGAAGTCAGTTCAGAATGTCCTATCAGATGTTGGAACATTATCAAACAGAGTAGAAGAACTTAATTCAGGATGTCCCAACAGATGTTGACATCTGACATAAATGTGGAAGTTGTCAAAGAAGATGTTGAATTCAGTTCAGAATGTCCTATCAGATGTTGGGACATTATCAAACAGAGTAGAAGAACTTAATTCAGGATGTCCCAACAGATGTTGTCATATGTTACAGTCAGATGTCAAAGAAGATGTTGAAACATCTGCAAATGTCATGACAGAATTACTGTCATATGTTACAGACAGATGTCAAAGAAGATGTTGAAACATCTGCAAATGTCAAAGAGAATGTTGAAACATCTGCAAATGTCATGACAGATGTCAAAGAGAATGTTGAAACATCTGCAACTGTCATGACAACATTACTGTCATATGTTACATATAGATATCAAACAAGAAGTGTTGAACTTAGTTCAGGATGTCACACCAAATGTTGTGACACTGTCAAACAGAGTAACAGTAATGAACTTAAGTCAAGATATCAGGATGTCACACCAGATGTTAGGACATTGTATCAGTTGATGGAATAAGTTCAGTTTACAGGATGTCACATCAGATGTTGTGACATTGTATCAGTAAATGAAGTAAGTTCAGTTTTTCAGGATGTCCCAATAGATGTTGAGACATCTCAGACCTGTTACCAGAATTAATTAATAACTAACTGATCTGAGATATTTAAGGAGAGTTATCTGGAATTAATTATGGATGGATAAAAACAGAACAAGGCGCATCTGTAGGGAGTTTTGTTATGAAGATTCAGATTAATCAGAAGAACAAAATCACCTAGAATCTAGGAAGTAACAAACCCTAATTCAAGGTGATGACATTGGATTTATCAGATCTGAATTATGCAGAATATTCTGGAGATATTATGCAATCATATGTGGTGCTGATCTAGAAGATCTTAAAGACTCAATTTAAATTGAAGACAAATATTGAAAAATATAGGTTTCTATATTTAGAGATATTTTAGGAGTTGAAGATCTTTTGGAATATTTGTAGCAGATATTTCTGCATATTTGTAGCAGATATTTCTGCATATTTGTAGCAGCTATTGTTGTGATTGTTTAGGCCCAAATCCAGTTGGGAATAGGTTATAAAAGAAACCCTGTAACCTAGTTTAGAATCAACCCAATCAACCGAAAATGTAAACATTATTAGGGTTGTGTCCTTGTGTCAGTCGTGCATAACAAGTAACACTATTGTGGCTGTTTCACTTGTGATTCTCGAAGCTTGTAAGCAAGAGAAGTATTGTGTCTTGATTGAAACTTCTAAGTAAGATCAAGCTGTTGTGTTTGAAGTGTGACTTCAATTTTATTAATCATTGTAAAAGATCACTGTGTGATTGAGGGGGAGTGAGTAGGGTACTCATATCTAAGTTGTGTCTTAGGTAGAAATTGCATTGGGTAGTTATTAAGTGATAGATTAAACAGGGTGGTTTAAGTCTAGAATTAATATTACTTATAGTGGATTTCCTCCTGGCTTGGTAGCCTCCAGATGTAAGTGTGGTTATACACTGAACTGGGTTAACAAACTTCTGCTGTGTTCTTTTTATCTTTTATGATTTATGCAGTACCTGAACTGAATGTCCTATCAGATGTCCCAACATCCTGAAGCATGTTTGACTCTGATATAACAGAATTATTTAAGTACTGATATGTATACCTTACCATGTTTATAAGTAACAGATAAGATGTCTCAACATCATATTAGACATCTGAGTCTGTCATACCAGAATTTCAATTGGTATCAGAGCAGGCATCCTGGTCTGTTTCTGGATGAGATCTAAGGGGGATACTTTCTGGTTCATGGTAAAGGAAGAAGGATGATATAATGAAAAGCTATTGGAACTTGAGAGGTTCATATTGGTGTTTGAATGGTCCCTAGAAGTGGAGGATGGACTATTCATCATATGGTGTATATTGGACCAGTTTGGTGTTATCAGGGCTGGAAATTTGCTGGTGAATTGCTGTGTAGCTATGATGTCAAACAGAATGTCCTGACATCTTGGTTCAGAGTATTCTATAATTGAAGGAGGCTTGTATTTTGTTTTCTGTGAGAACTGGAGAACACTTAGTTCAGAATGTTGTGGTTCTTGATGAAAGAAGAGGTTGGAGCCAAAACAAAAGAGTATAATTATCAAATCTTTCATGCGGGAGTGAAAATCTTGATAAGTTATCTCTTAAGCTTATTTATGGTGACCTAATGAGGATATCCTTCCTGGTTATGGTGTCCTATGTTGTTTAGGTATAGCTGGAGAAAATCTCTCTTGTGAAGATACATGTTTATGATTGTCTAAATCATGAACTGAAGGAAGTTTCATCAAGAAAGAAGCTGAATTGATATGTCAATCCTAATGGCTTGACACCACACTACACATCAACAGTTTATGAACCAAGCTTAGTTTTGTGTTCCAGAAGAAGGAAACTGGTGTGATGATGGATGCTTTGGGTGCTAGACAAATGTGTGATGATCACATATGTTTAGAACCTACTCCTAACCTGGAAGAGGAGGCATCTATGCTACATGTTGAAGACTTATATAATGACTCTGTCACAGAGATCATTGCTTCTGTGGACCCTAGCATAGCCAAAAGGCTTAGGGCTAGAAAGGAAAAGAAGACTGCAGGACATTCAACTCCTGAAAAGAAGCAGCCTACTCCAAAGAAAGACAAGGTAAAAATGATACTTGGTCCTACTAAACAATGGAGCAAGGTGAATACCCAATAGAGGATAGCTGTAACTCCATCAGATTCAAATGTTGAAGAGGATGTCCCAACATCCCAACCAAAGAAGAAACCAGCACCCTCAAGGTCCACCTCTGCTGTCCCAGAAGCTCCTCTGGACAATGTTTCATTCCATCATGTGTCAAGTGTGAGCAGATGGAAATTTGTATACCAAAGAAGGGTAGCACTTGAAATAGAGCTGGGCAGCAATGCACTTGAGTGCACTGAGGTAATTGACCTAATTTCTTCTGCTGGTTTATTCAAAACAGTATCAAACTTTTCACCTTGCTATGAGCTGCTAGTCAAGGAATTCATTGTCAACCTACAAGAGGACTGTGCTGATGGTAAATCAGATGACTTCAGAAAGGTGTATGTAAGAGAGAGATGTGTGGAATTCTATTCTAGGGTTATCAACCACTGTATAGAAAGAGAATCTGATGGACCTAATGAGCTGGGAAAGCAAATAACCATGTGTGCAAGGTCATCACTGCTAATTAATTCAAAGCTTGGCCAGTCAAAGGGAAATTTTCTGTTAGCTTGCTGACAAGGAAGTATGCAATGCTGCATAGGATTGGCACTTCAAATTGGGTCCCTACCAACCATACCTCCTCAATAGCAACTGAATTGAGCAGGTTCATATATGCTGTGGGCACCCAAGCAAAGCTGGACTTTGGGGCTTATATTTTTGATCAGACATTGAAGCATGTTGGAACATCTGCAACAAAGCTTCCCATTACTTTTCCCTCTCTGCTATGTGGAATCATACTAAGCCAGTATCTAGGTATCCTCACTGAGAAGGATTCAGTATGCAAAAGAAAAAGCCCTCTGGCCTTCCATTACAAACTTTTCTTGAGCCATCATGCTGCTGATGTTGAAGCTTCCACTAGGACATCTGCTGGACCTTCAAAAGCAAAGACTCCCATATCCAAAGCTGCCTTGATTGCAGATCTGAAGAAACCTTGCAAAAATCTGGATTCCAGGAAGAAAAAGCTTGAGGAAGTATTTCAAAGGCTGGAGCTGGAAGAGGTTGCTCAGAATACTGATGAATCTGATGGTGAATCTGAAGATGAAGAAGCTTCTAAATGTATTTACAAATGTGGGTGATAAATGCATGACTTTGGTCATGATTAAAGCTAGCAATGTGACCAAAAATTGCTAGAAGCAAGGGAAGAATGTCAGATTGGGAAGTCTGATCAGAATGGTTGTTGAACTGGTAGTCTCTTCCACTACTAGTCATGGATAGTGGCAGTATAAACTCTTTGTAGCAAGCAAACTAAGAGCATCTGTTTTGGAATATAAAATCAAGTGTGGATATTTATCAGTTGTGCTCTTTATATGTTGATCAGGAGTGTGAAATTGAGAATTAGTGGAGTACATGCTCAGCTGGAGTATTGTTTATCCATGACATGAGGAGATCTTGCTAATCTTATCTGGAGCTAACCTTAAAATCCTTCAAAAGTAAAAGATCAGATTGTGTAGAACTATCTGATAAGGTATTATACAAGGATTTAAGATCAATTGTTGTTTGTGGAATTCACAAATATTTGATTGATTATCCTTGTGATTCAAGATTGGTGATGTTCAAAAAGATGTTGGAACATCTTATCATCAGAGTTTGTGCAGAATCATGGGAGAGGGATTGCATAAGCTGTAGCATTGGCTTCAGTCTTGTGTGACAGGAGTTATGTATCTCTGGAAAGTTTCTTGGCAAGAACTTGTCTGGATATTGTTGATTCTGAAGATGGAGATGAAAGACCATGAACATATCATAATCTTGGTGACTACTTGGATTGGTTTATTTCTGATCTAGGTGTAGTCCAGAATGCTCATCATGGAGTTAAGATAGGTGGAGATATCATAAATTTGTTTAGACTGCCTTACTCAAGGAAAGGTGGCATCCTTGGTATAGTTTTGAGGTGTAGTTCTTAACTATTCCTTCTGAATAATCAGACAGTGGCAGGTTTGAAGACTTTGGAGAAACATTGGAAGTTTCTCATCAATATGTGTTATTGGTAAGAACTTCTGCAAAACCAATAGAATGGAGGTTGTCTACTCAAACTTGATGGATAAATCAAGTCTATGAGAGCATGTAACTCTTGTTCTATAAAGGAAGGAGGTTCTTTCAAGTGGCAGAAGAAGGAACTGAATTTAACAGTTGGATGTGGGCTAATAATGTTTAAACATCTAGTTCAACATCAGAGTCTAATTGGTGAAGATCAACTTTTTTGATCAGGATATCTTTGGAAGATTTATTATAAAAGTGAAGAAGACACAAGTGGCAATTGGCTTTTTCATATGAGGATTCATAAAGAAGACACAAGTGACATTCTCCATAGATCTGGAGCACCAATGGATATCTGAATGAGAGAGTGACATAATCCTCTTGGACCACTTGAACCCTTGCTCATTCTTCATTACTGATCGAGGAAGGTGAGAAATAAACCACCTAGAAAGCAAAGGTATGCAACACATCAATGTTCCTCTTGCCCTTGTAGTACGGGTGTGAAGAGAATGTAGGATGTCTCCAAGTAAAGTAGGCACTGGGTTGTGACTCAGGAATATGTTGATGGCATGAACGTCTATGAACTGATCTGGATTGGCGAACAATACTAAGCCATAAATCAGCAAGGCTAAGATCTCCTCAAAAGCATCATAGCTCATGGCCTTCAAGAACATTTGAGCTTTATCCATTAATACTTTAGCAAGAATACCCTTGACTCCGCTTCTCGTTTCTAGAACAATGTCAGACTTCTTCAGATGTAGAGCTGCAGCAATAACTTCTGGTTTAAGCTCCTTCTCCAAGCCTGTGAAGGGTCTTTGATCAAGAACAGGTATGCCCAGAAGTTTAGAGAACTCCTCCATGGTAGGAACCAGCTGATAGTCAGGGAATGTGAAGCAATGGTGCTTAGGGTCAAAGAACTGAAACAGGACACTCATCATGTCTTCATTGAACCCTGAAGTGACTAGATCCAATAGGTGACCATGTCTCTTGATGAACTGGGAATGATCAGACACTTGAGAAACCAACTCTTTAAGCTTAGCAGGTATGCCTACAAAGTTGATCCTGATAGTGTTTCTACGAGCAGAAGCCATGACCTGCAACAAAGAACAAAGATAAATCCTTTGGTCCTTGAAATGATTAGTGAAAATGATATGCTTATGATGCATGATGATGCTATGATGTTATGCTCAATCACAAACATGTGGCACACACAAACAAGTCACACCATAGCCTTAGGTTTAGAGGCTTGCATGAGGTTTAAAGGTAAATACCCTCCCCTGAAGTTAGTTGGTTCATCCTGTCCTATAAAGTAACCAGGTTCTAAGGGATCTCAATATCATTGATCCTTCACAAGGGTGATTGTTCAGTAGGCAACTTACTTGCCAACCAAAACCCTCCAAGTTTAGAATCTCAATGAGCGTAGTATCGAGTGTCAACCAACTTCAGTCTGCACCAAAGCCGGTTACCTCACTACTTTCTAAAGGCCAAGATGGGATAACTAGGGTTCTAAATGTTAGTTAGTGCATTGACAACATATGGCAGCCTCATATTATCCTCAACTTGACTTAAGGAACATAAGCACCAACCAAGAAGTCACACTAACTATGGCCACCAGATCAACCATATCGGTATACGCCGTACAATTTCCTTGGTCTATTGCCATTTACCTAAGGTACACTAGATCCGGGTTAGGACCTTTCACACATAAGAGCATCCCAACAAGATAATATAAAGCAAACAAGGCAAACAATTTAAAGTGATCTAATTCCTAAGGGTACCCCTTTTTTATTAAATCCCCAGCAGAGTCGCCAGTTCTGTAACACGGTGGGAGAACTGACTTTAGTTATGTTGCGGATAGCAAGAGTCGCCACCGACTTTTATTTTATCCAAAGGAAAGGCATAAAAGAACAGGAAAGACCTTTTTAAAAGATTTTTGGGTCCGGGGGGTAGGTTATGTAAAGGGAAGGTATTAGCACCCTTTACATCCATGGTTATCCATGGGCTCTTAGTTGCTTAGCTCACTTTGAATTGTTTTTGAAAATGTGAAGTGTGTGAATAGAAATTTTCATAAGAGTTTGATAATGATCCATGTACGGATGCGTAACAAACTTGTGTTTTGAAAATTGTTTGAAATTTGTGAAGTATTTGAAAAGTTTGAATAGTGAGCAAGTAACTTATGAGGAACCTACCCTAAAGTTTAAGTCTTTCTGTTCTTTATCCTTTAAATGGTAAGACTATCCCTATTATTAAGGAATAGGTAGTCATTACCTTGGATGTAAGGGACATATGAGGGACATCTGTTTATGAAGGCAACTGTAGGGTGTATTAAGCATTTTAGGAGGGACTGTCATCATTATTCGAAAGGGACTTGATTTTTATGAAAGGCAACCATTAGGGACTTGATGGCTTTTCTTTTAGGGGACTTGCTTTATACACCCCACTTGACCTTATGATTAGGCAACATTAAGGGATAGCCCTAGAAAGTGAGATGGCGATTAAAAATCGACTTACGTGTGTGAGTGTTTAATTTATATTTATCTTATAATTAAAGTGATCTAAATTCAATTTTAAAATAGAATACATGTTTACACTCCCTATTTTACTAACCATAGCAAGCAAATTAAATAATTTAAATATTTACAAAAATTTACACCAAGGAGCAATTACATAATAATTATAATAAACAATTAAAATAAATGGCAAATAAATAAATATAAATAATAGCAAAAATAAATAAATAGGCAATAATAAATATAATAGGGGTTAGTAAGAATAATAATTAAAATCAAAAATAAATAAAGTTAGTGAAATAATAATAATAAGCATAATAAAAAAATAAATGTATTAGTAATAATATGATTAGTAATAGAATAAGCAAAATAAATAATGAATAAGGATTAGAAATTATTAAGGAAATAAGAGCAATTTAATTATAAAACATAAAAAATTACAATTACCATATTAGCATAAATTTAATTATTTTTAAACATATATATATTTTAAAAGAATAAAATTTGGATTATGAACAAAATTATAGAAATAATTATAAACAATTTGATTATAAGCATATTTATAAGATTCAATTATATTAAATATTATATTTACAAAAATTAATTATATTAAATATATTTATAAATTTTAATTGTATTAAAGATTACATTTACAAAAAATTAATTATATATATGCATAATAATTATATTTACAAAATTTTACATTAAATATTATATTTACAAAAATTATATTAAATAAATATGTATATAATAATTATATTAAAAATTAGAAAATAAAAATTAGGTTTTTAATAATTATTTAGAAAAGATAAACTAGGGTTTCTAAAATTAGGGTTTTGTATAGAAAATATTTTTTAGAGTTTATAATTTAATATACAAAAATTAATATACATATATTATAACTACATAATAAAAGAAATAATTTTTGAATTAATAAAATATGATTTTTAAATATTAGAAACTATTGAATATGTATTTATAAAATTATTTAATTATATATGTATTTCTAAATCAATTAAACAAAATAAAAATAAAAATATAACCAAAACATACCTGGCTGGGATTTGAACCCAGGTCACCAGGTTCACCAGCAGCAAGACATACCACCAGGCCAGCCCACACGCAGGCAGTAAGAAGGGGAGTTTAATTAGTTTTGTTCTTTGTCTGGAAAAAATCAAGAAAAAATCAAGAAGCAAAAGGCCTGGGGGAGAATCGACCCCAGGACCTCTCAATCGCACGCATATGCACCTTACCAACCAAGCTAGATGAGCGAACCTGTTAATGAATCAACTACAAATCATAATATATTATGCTTGCAATTAAAATGGATAAATAACAAAAAATTGGTTGGAGTGAGGATTCGAACACCACCCCTCCAGCAATACACGCATCTGTCTTACCACCAGGACAAGCATTGGCTTGTGAAACATAATCAGAAAGAATTCATAAAATATTTAAACTACAATTTGAATTTCTAAAATGCGCGCCAACAACCTTCTTCTTCCTTGAGACTTGCCAAATTTCCTGCGATTTCACATGCGAATTTACCTGCGATTTTCAAATTGCAGCAATTCCTACGAAATACAAACATGGACAAAACAACAAGATTTTATGAAATTGGTTATGCCATTAAGTTCCTAACAAGATTTCCAATCATTCTATGTCCTTGTAATCCATTTATCTTGGCTGGATAATAAAACCCTAATTGAAGCCGCAAACCCTAAACATGGTGAATCACGATTCAGGCTATGGAACTTCACCAAACGATCCAGAATCCATCTATAGCTATCAACAAACATCAATATGTCATCAAAATTCATTATCAATTAGCAAATATAGTGATTCGAAAAAAAATTTATGAAGCATATGAATGATGCGGTTTATGCATTATGAAGTGCTTTGGCTGCAAATAAAGGTTGGTTTCCACTCAAAGAGGTCCAAGGATCATGACTGTGATCTCAAATTACCTTCAAATGTCCTGGAGATTGAAAACCGAATTTGACTTTTGGCTTGAATTTTTGAAATATGAACTTACCTTTGAGGCTGATCAAATTCGTGCCAATGCTTGTGATGTGCTTATGTACTTATAGAGAAGAGAATTAGGTCAAAATATATGATCATTCTTTGGACTTTTTGATCATTGGATATTGAAAAAGATAATGCCTTAAAATTCAAATATTTTTTGATATAACATTGCTATTTTAAGACAATCATCATAATTTTCATATCAATCTAATTTAATCAAGGTTTATGACTTTCTAGAATCTTAATCCAAACCAAATCTTATATTTTCATATTTTATATTTATTTAAAATGATTTTTAATGAATTAAATCAAAATAAATAAAAATAAAATAATAAAAATTCTGATTTTTAATGGTTTGGGTCGTGCATGAAGTCATAGTGTGGATTGGGTCATCATTTGGCAAGCCCATTTGGAAGAAATTGATTTTAGACCTCCATTTTCATCCTAAACCAACCCAAAATTTCCCAACTTTGCAAGGGCACAAATCCTTCAATTTTAATGGTATGATGGTGTTCTTGGACATTTTGGAAAGATTGAAGAGTCCTCTAAACAACCCCACTGGTTTCATGTCCATATCATTTACCAATCTCAAGTTATGCCCTTTTGAAGTTGTTGACTTTTTGTTGACTTTTGAAATGACCTATAATGTCTTAGCTCATACCTTCCAAATGAAGCATTTTTGGGATTGGCTTGTGAGACACAAAGTTGTAGAGAATCCAATTTCCTTCAAAATGAGCTTTGGATGGAGACTTGGTGATGAAGTATGTGAAAGTTATGGCTGGTCAAAGTTCAGTTGACTTTTACTAAGGAAACCCTAATTTAGAAACTCCTGATTCTTGATGATCTGGAACTTCCTTGATGAATCATGATCAACCCTTGATCAAATTATGAATTTTACTTCATATACTTGATGTTGGCAAAAAATCATGAAGTTTGACTTTGGTTTGACCACAGTTGACCTCAGTTTGACTTTTTAACTACATTGACTGATTTTGACTTATCTGATCATCTGACTGAGCAAACTTTTGAGAAAAGTCTTGAAACTTGTCATGGGGGTTCTTATACACATATAATATGTTATGAAGCTCACTTGAAGTCTTGGAAGTCCATTTAGCCTGATTAAAGTCAAAACCCTAGTTTTGGATGCACTGCTTAGGAGGTGCACTGTCTGAGGGAATTGCCAACTCTTTTGACCAATTGTGAACTTTGTGAACCTTGTGAACCATCATAAAATATCTTGTGATACTCATGGGAGGTATTGTGAAGCTTGTGAACCTTGTGAACCTCATAAAGTGACTTTGTAGACCTCATGAACCTCAGGAAGGCTTTGAAAACATTGTGAATCTTGTGAACCTTGTGAACCTTCATGAAGTGACTTGTAGACTTCATGAGCCTCATGAAAGGTATTGAAAGCATTGGGAAGCTTGTGAACCTTGTGAACCTTCATAAAGTAACTTGTAGACTTCATGAACCTCATGAAAGGTCTTGAAAGCATTGTGAATCTTGTGAACCTTGTGAACCTTCATGAAGTGACTTGTAGACTTCATGAGCCTCATGAAAGGTATTGAAAGCATTGGGAAGCTTGTGAACCTTGTGAACCTTCATAAAGTAACTTGTAGACTTCATGAACCTCATGAAAGGTCTTGAAAGCATTGTGAATCTTGTGAACCTTGTGAACCTTCTTAGCACACAAAGTCTTGTATTGTGAGGGCAAATTTTGGGGTGCAACACATGGGATTGCTTTTCTCACCTTTGTTGTCGGACTCACACCCTCTCCATGCGTTAAGCATCACGTGATTGGGCTTCAGCCCAAAGAAGCGCTATTGGAACCTCCCTCATTACTCTCGCACACTCCCTGCGGATACTGGTAGACAGATTGGGCCCTGGGCCATCTTACTATTGACACCTTGGATCTATTTCAACACTCCTTTTTTTCCCTTCATTTTGTAGAGTTTCTAATTAATTTTCTTGACAAAAATCATGATTTAATAGTCTTGTTGAATTGTTTTTATGGAATAATATCTTGATTTATATCTTATTAATTTCAATTAGAATTTTCACTAATTTTAATTATGATTGTCTTGGATTAATTTTAGATTAATTTGTTCATGAGTTTTTTTTTTATCGATATGAATCGATTTCGAGTATGGATAAGCTTCACAAAGCGAATATGGATGATAAGCATTTATTTTGCTTATGGAGATTGCAAGACCTTGCTTAAGGTTTTTTTTTTCGGATTTCTTTTTGTGAGGATCGGCACTTCGGCCAAGTAAGTGATTTCGAGCTTTTTTCCGCTTTTACGCATCATTTTAGTCGTATGCGGCTTAGGATCATATAACTTAAGGTGCATACTGAGCCCTCCCACCTGAGGCATTGGATATATTTGTGATTTATGATGTTATATGTCGATTTCGGAGCTTAGGGATTAGGTTACGGATTGTAGAATTTGGTTCCTTTCACGTTCCCTTAAAACACCCTTTTTTGCCCGTTTCGTCGCAATTATTAAAAATAGTTTTAGGTGGGATAAAATTCTGGAAAAATTCATGAGTGATCCTCATCCTCTTAATTAATTTTTAATATTTTTTGTTTCCAGATTTGGGTGGTTTTAATATTTTATTTGGATTTTAGATCATAAGCTGTCCCAAAAGGGAGTGTTTTGGCATAAGGGACCGAAATCGATTTTTCCCCATAGGTGTGAAACCTATTTTTTGTGTGTGATTAATCACTGTAATTTGTGACATTTTGATGCTCCTTAGGCATATTTTTCATAATTTTAGATGCCCTTTTTGATCCACTTTGTGGAGTTGTTTTTCGATGATCGTGATTTGTTACCTTGCTAGTCAAGGAATTGTTTTGGCACTTTGGTGCATAATTTTATGAAATCCTTTTGGACCATGTAACATAATCACTATATCATTCCAGGTATTTAATTTCATAATTTTTAAAGGCTTTTTGCTATTTTTCCATGTCACCTAGATCATAGGTTGATTCATGTGTGTATTTGCTCCATATCCTAGATGTTAGGAAGACATTCATGCCATTTGCTTGAGGAAACTTTTCGGTAGCTTTTAGGAGTTGATTATAGGTCATTTGTATGTCTTTAATTCCAGTCATAGGTCATTTTTTGAAGCATACTCATTTGGTTTGTTTTAGTGTTTCAAAATGCATAATTATTTGAACATGTTTAACTTAAAATAGATTCTCTTCTCCTTTAAATAATAACTTCAATTATGTGGAAATAATTAATTCCTATTCTCACATTACAATTTCATCTCATGCCTTGTATGATACTGAACCATAATCATTCCATGCATATTCATATGCCATTCATCTTTAATTTGCATCATTTGCGATTTTATGCGATTTTTTGTTCATTTCTTCTCATGTATTCTTCTCATTGCTCCATATGCCTAATCCATTGCATCCATGATTGTATATTCATTCATCCATCTTCATAAGCATTCACTACTGACTTTGATGTTCATTTCATGTATTAATTCATGCTTGTAAGCCATATGCATTCATACTTCATCCATAAACCCTAATTAGCATTTATGTGAACTTAGGTGAACTTT
The DNA here is from genome assembly GCA_963966055.1 of Lathyrus aphaca. Taxonomy (NCBI): domain Eukaryota; kingdom Viridiplantae; phylum Streptophyta; class Magnoliopsida; order Fabales; family Fabaceae; genus Lathyrus; species Lathyrus aphaca. The sequence continues at coordinate 491,731,867 of OZ014525.1, read as the reverse complement.
TTGTACATAGTTTGACATAGTTTGATCTTGTGAGGTATCCTAGCATACTTAGGGATCTATAACATGTAGCTACTGACTTTAGAAGTCATGTAACTTTTAGGTACCTTCACCTTTAGACTTAGGTCTTATTTTGAACCCTAGCTCCATTCTAGGACGTTTATGGTACTTAATCGCTTTCATGCTTTGATTTTACTTTCAATATGCATTGTCATGCTAACTTTTGTTTTGTAGGGGGGAAGATTGAGGTAAGCATTACTTCATTCCCATCTCTTATGCATTCTAATTGTGTTTGCCTTAGCACCTTGTGCTTTGCTTTTAGGCTTTCCCTTTTCTTAGAGACAACTTAACTTCCTTAGGAAGTAAGTTAGTTTCTAAGCTCTCTTTTCTTATTTTCTTTTTCTTTCTTAGGATTAGAATACCTCATTAACCATAGGACCTCTCTTGTACATAATAACTAACTTAGGGTTGTGTCTTAGTTCCCATTAGATTTTCCCTTTTCCAACTTGAGTCATTCTTTCTCATATAAAAAAAGAAAAGCAATAAAACACTTAATAAAAACCGAACAATCTTGTACGACACGAGACTTTGTTACGGAGTGTTTATACGCGTCCTGTTTCGGGGCGAGGTGTAAATACTCACCGCGATGGATAGGTCTTAGTATGAGAATGTTCACAAACAAATTCAAAATACTTCTCTTAAAAGACAAAAACAAATAACAAGCGACTATCCTGCGGGAACTTCTCTTCTCATCTCATTCACTCACAACGCGAACTTGCGACGACTTGTCACACATGCAAGACGGTAAACGCACTCGTACCAGACGAGCCTGCAACACCTGAGCATAGACATACGCAGTTCCAGCATAAAAAACACAAACAAATAGTTCCCGCCTTAGTTAGGCGAACTACGTCGACTCTGATCCTCATTATCCCGATGAGGTACGTAGGCAGTGGGGTAGGGCCCGTTCGAGCGCATTCTTTATTTTCCCTACATTTTCCCCATTCTTTCTTTTTGTTCTCTTTCAGTTCCTTTCTTATTTCAGTTCTTTCCTCATTTCCATTCCAGTTAGCGGTTTTATTCAGCAGCATCTTTGTTTTCTCACCCTTTGAAACAAGCAAGCAAGCGTGGATCCCGTCGGGTACGACGGACGATCTGGGGTGCTAATACCTTCCTAGGTCGTAACCGAATCCCGAACTCAGATCTTTGGTTCGCAAGGCCTTGTCCTTTCCTTCTTCCTCAGGTTTGTGCAACATTACCTTTCCCATTCATTCGGGATAAAAATGTCTGGCTGGCGACTCTACCTTTCCGCGCCACTTTCGCATTTGTACTAGGATGAAAATCCCGGGAGTGACAGTTGGCGACTCTGCTGGGGATTTAACCTGATTCTTCCGGTTTCTCTTGTAGAGTCAATCCTAGCGCCTGTTTGGTTTTGTTTCTTTGGGTGTTTATATGTTTGTTGTTGTGTACTTTAGTTTAGCTTTACTGTTTTCATTTACATCTTTTATTTATAGCTTTACTTTCGCATTTATTTACCACTTTCAGTATTTTATTTTCCATGCATCATATTATACTGGACTGTCTGGCTGTGCTGGTTTTCATTTTTTCTGCGGGATGGGAGTTACTGTGAAATAAGCCAACTACCCGGCTTGAGTGCACTATAGGATTAGCGTGGACACGTTGTGCTCGCATGGTTACATGATGAGTGGTGATGTGTTCCACACCCAGATTGCGACTGTCTCGGGACTATTCTGTGTGGGGGTTCTTCTCCACTTCAGGGTACAACCTTGATAGTTATGTGCATCTGGTGACCGATCATTGAGAACCTTAGTGGAAACAACCCTCTCCAGTGATGACAGTGGCAGACCACATTCGTTGGCAAACCCACTCGCATCCGAGGGTCCACTGGGAACTCGCATAGGATGGCCTGGTTCTCTCATAGGAATCCAGTCAAGGCAAACTGTTCGTATGACGATAGTATTGTACCCTTCAGGATGAATGTACTATTGTTTCTCGATTCAGTGCTTGAAGCTGAGGACTTATGAGGGATGCTTGTTTCCTTGGACTCAGCTGAGGCCTCCCTGAGTAGTACATAATGCCAAACCGATTCCCTGATTTGGTCATGAGCCATTTCTCGGAAATGGTGAACGTATTATTGCTATTCGGCTTTGAGAGTCCGTGATGTTGACCCGAGTAGCACACCCGTGAGATTGAGAGGGGTTTACAGGTTTGCAGGAACCCTAAACTTCAACATACCCGCTTTGCCAGTGTTGTTTTATGATATTATCTGGTGCTATATGGTTCTTTGATTCTGAGATCCGGGATTTCTATTCAGAGAAATTGTTACTGTGATTACCATTATGACCTTGATATTGTGACTCTCCACAGACACTTGGCTCGTTGTTCAACTTCAACACCATCAGTGATTGTTATATTATGTGATCCAGTTCTACAATTATTGGGTTCTCAGTTATGGGGTTCTGTACAGAGATAGTGCTGCTATTATGGTTCTATTCAGACACCTGATCGTTGCTCAACATCGGCACCAATATCAAACCTTTGATCACATGCATATTGCATACATGACATCATAGCATTTCTTCACACATGTTCAGTTATTTCCGAGGATCACATATCTGAACCGTCCTGCTGGTTTTTTTTCTGTATCAAAATTTGAATCAAAGCAGGTAGATTCCTCAGAAATAACTGAACATGGCATTTGCATACATCCTTGCATTCTTGACAGGTGTTCAGAGACAGATTCTTTTCCTGACTTGATTTCTCATCAGAATGGACAACTTAGACCACAATCATCAAGGTATATATTTGAAGCAACTCCGGACGGAGGTAACTGAAAGGAAGACCCATCTGAGGCCATTTAGGGCAGAGGTATAAGCTTTATTTCAGAACCAGAAACTGCTGAAACAGGAAGTCAACCAGATGAAGACTCAGATTAGCTTGGTTATGGAAATTCTGAACGAAGATTATTTTCATCCCTATTGAGGGGAACTATGCTGCTCTGATTCTCCATTGGTCAATGGAGATACGTAGGCAGGAGATCGTGCAAGATCTTTCCGAGCAACCTTATATATTAACTTTATCAACCTCTTCCCTCAAGACTTCACTTATCGGCATCCAATTTCAGCTTCCCAAGAGAGTCCTAAGGGTCAGAGCATAAGGGTAAAGGCCAAAACCACTTGAGAAGAAGTTTGATCATATTCTGATGACGTACGTGCAATAAGTTTCCTCATTTACGCAAATTTGAAGTGGTTGAGATAACTGCATCAGGATCGTCTCCGACAAAGCTTCCTTTAGGGTTTCAATGCCAAGTATGATTACCATTCTGGGGCACCTGGCCTTTTAATTGAAGATTGCAAGTCTTTCAGAGGCAAAGGTAAAAACAAGGTCGCGAATTTGATTGAGTAAACATCCAGACTACTGACTGCTGAAAGTCTCCGAGAGCAATAAGTCCAGACGGAGTCAAACCTCCTCAATAATGACCACCATGATGTGAAGGCTAGATGCAAGTATCACTCAGGGACATTTAGGCATACAATTGACAACTGTGATGTGTTCAAGTACAAGATGCAAAATTTGGCCGACTCAAAGGTCATCATGCATGAAGGTCTGCTCGCATATTGAAATCTCCTTATCAAATTGGCATCCTAGTTTGCAAGGGCATCTTCAGAAGCAATAAGTCCAGATGGAGTCAAGTCTCCTCAATGATGGCAATGTTCAGCTTCTTTACTGCATTTTCATTTTTAGTTTATATTGTTTGTTTAAACATTTGTATGCATGCATGAAACTTATTTGTTTTTGAATGTTAACCATAATAAAATGCACATGTTTTTCTTGAAGTAATCCATTCGTATTCACTCATGATTTTGTGTATGTGCATTGCAATACCAACTGTTGTGCTTAAACTCTATCAGGGAGGATGACGAAATGAAAACACAAAAATCTCTAATTGTGTGCTTTTGAGAAAGACCCAGTTGACGATGTACAGGCATTGTTTCAAATCCTAAACACCGGAGATATAAGGGAGATAGACCCTCGCCAACCCATTTGAGCCTTGAAGTAGGAGTTTCTTTTCGCATGAAAAAACCCTTGCATTTAACCCAGGGGCAGGGTAGGCGTCAGTTAGTTTGACCGAGCGTTCAAATTTCAAAAGGAGTGCGAATCTGAGGATCCATTACCTTTCGTTGTACCAAATCAAGAGGTCCAAAGACCAGAAACCACAATGGTTATCCCAATCAAGAGTCCAGAGACTGGAAACCACAAGGGTTATCCTTCGTCAACCAAGAAGTGAGACAGTCACGATCCTTTCAAAGAAATCAAGATAAACAGTGTCACACGATTTGTTCAAAAAAAAGAATTGAAAAAAAGAAATGAAAAAGCCCGCTAAGTCGAAACTTGAAAACAAGCGACTTAGGCAAAAATTAGGGCATCCCGCTGGACTTCACAATCAAAGATTCACAAGAATCAGTCCAGGCAAAAGTTAGGGATAAGAAAAATAATGCAAAAGCGAAAGACGAAAAGGATTACACCAGAAAGATCCTTGAACAAGAACAAAGTCGTGTGATACAGACACGAAAGACGAAAGGATGACTGACTCCAAACAACAACCTGAGTGGTGCTTAAACCGTTAGTGTAATTGGTTCCTCAACCATCGCAAAACCCTTTTTGGAAAGTGAACGCTTGTGAAAGCTAGCTGAAAATAGGAATGGAGAACATCACGAAGATGGGTGGGCACAAATAAACTTCGAGCCTATATCCTTTGTTTTTATAACCGTGAACCAGGCCACGATACAACCCTCAAAAGTCCTAACTGAAATAGGGTTATTTCAAGAGTGTACTACCACAAGATCGCGTTCCTGACTCCTATGAGTTGTGCTAAAAGATCTGGGTTGGTGTTGCATATGCATGTTTTCTTTTTTAATGTCGTATCTTAACCAGTGATCCGCTCACAAAGGTTTGCGACATCTTTTTCAGTAAAACTTCAAAATTAACATGTGTGTTGCATTAGAATTTTCATTCTCAAAAATAAACATTTTCTGCTTGCATACATTTGTTTGGCATCATAAAAGTCCATGTATGGAACCTCAGTCCAGAAGCTTAATCTTACCAAGTTGAGAAGTTTGAAACTTTCGAAGGACTATCTGTCGAGGTGCACTTTTCAAGAAAACTCCATTGAGTAAGGACTTTCCCAACAGCCGTGGTAAGAGCCAACTAATCTGGGGAAATCATGTCGAGCAATCTCTTCAAAGTTCAGCCAAACTGGGGCAATCACTTCAAGATTCAAATCTCTCAAAGAGCCATTAGTCGGAGGCATTCATTCAAATTTTAGCCAATCTGGGGCAATCACTTTGAGATTCAAATCTCTCCAGGAGTATGTAGTATGGATATTTGCTTCAAAGCACAAGTCAGTCATAGATGATCACTTCAAGGGCATGAGAAGTCACTCTCTCCCGAAGACCGTCAATTCAAAGCGCCTATCCGAAGTTCAAAATACTGGGGCAGAATATCTCACAGTGATATGAGGCTTTTCATGAATCCTTGCGAGGCAAATTCTTGCACAGACCATGCAGTCTGGGGCAGTTATTTCGAGATCCGACGAATCTCTCCAAGAGTTTGAAGACACTGAGGCATTTCATATGCCATGTTTTCTGTAAAATCCTCTTGAGACATTTACTTCTGATGGACCTTAATTTGAGGCGAGTCGAAAATTGCAAAGAACCATTGTTCACTCATGATTAGTCGGTAACCTATCAACCCAAGGCTAGGGGCAAAGCCATTGTCAGCACATCACTGCAAGAGTTGTTTCATCTGCGGACTTCATCGATCAAGGTTCCTTAGCAAGTCTCATGGAAGGTTACTTCTTGAGAAGAAGGGTCATCGTCTCTCATCACCAGCATGAGACGCCTTACATCTCTCATTCCCAACATGAGAGGATTTATCTCTTATCCCCAGTAAGTGGCAGCTTGAGCTTTTATCTTCAGCATGAAGCTTTATCATTGACACCACCCATCATCCCCGGTAATGTGGAAGTTGAAATTTCTCCCAGCAAGGTAGCAGAAGGTGGGTGTCATCCCCAAGCAGGAGTTTCCCTTCAGACAGGGGCAATTCTCAGCGGTATAAGGAGTGTTTTGCCTCCCCAGCAGTTGCTTCCTCAGCAGTGTCATGCCTTTGGTTCCCAACCAAGTCAGGAGGTCCTCGCTTCCCCACCAGAATTCAAGAAGAGTCCATCTCCAGCAGGGTCTTGGCACTCCAATCTCAAAGTCCAATTTATTTTTGGCAGTGGCGGCTGTTCCGAGCCGGTGAATTATTAACAGTTTTCCCCGCAGAGTTGTTTCCTCCTCATCAGGATGAACCAGATCAATGCAGTGGTCATCGTTTCTCCCCAGTCAAGCTATCTGGAATGCTTGTAGTCTCCTTATAAGGAGATCTCTTTGCATTTGCATCTAGTAATCATCATTACATTTGCATCCTCCAAAGCGTAGCATTTCCATCGTCATGGAGCATTACGCCATAAATCCAAACATATGCATACCAGCATGGGCCAGTTTTGAGGTATATTACATAAGACCCGTTACATCTCCAATCAGATTGAAGTATTCCCCACAGAATGCAACTCTGTTTCCCAGGGTGGTTACTTCTACCGAGTCTTGTTGATATCCCCAGTTGAGTCTTGTTTCAGTACAACAGTCTCACCATTTCGCGTCTCCGTTTCAGTACAACGGTCGCGTCTTGGGCTCTCGTTTAAGTACAATGATCCCGTTCCTTTCGAGTCTCCATTTAAGTACAATGGTCTCGTAGTTGAGTCTTGTTTCAGTACAACAGTCTCACTTTTTCGCGTCTCTGTTTTAGTACAACGGTCGCGTCTTGGGCTCTCGTTTAAGTACAACGATCCCGTTTCTTTCGAGTCTCCATTTAAGTACAATGGTCTCGTCTTTGAGTCTTGTTTCAGTACAACAGTCTCATTTTTTCGCGTCTCCGTTTCAGTACAACGATCGCGTCTTGGGCTCTCGTTTAAGTACAACGATCCCGTTCCTTTCGAGTCTCCATTTAAGTACAATGGTCTCGTCTTTGAGTCTTGTTTCAGTACAACAGTCTCATTTTTTCGCGTCTCCGTTTCAGTACAACGGTCGCGTCTTGGGCTCTCGTTTAAGTACAACGATCACGTTCCTTTCGAGTCTCCATTTAAGTACAATGGTCTCGTAGTTGAGTCTTGTTTCAGTACAACAATCTCACTTTTTCGCGTCTCCGTTTCAGTACAACGGTCGCGTCTTGGGCTCTCGTTTAAGTACAACGATCCCGTTCCTTCCGAGTCTCCATTTAAGTACAATGGTCTCGTCTTTGAGTCTTGTTTCAGTACAATAGTCTCATTTTTTCGCGTCTCCGTTTAAGTACAACGGTCGCATCTCGGGTTATCATTTAAGTACAATGATCCTGTTCCTCTTGGTCTCGTCTCAGTGCGAGGATAATGGATCGGTTGATACCATTTCCTAGTTAGATCGGTTGATCATATTTGAGTTATGAATCGGTTGATATCATTTCTCTTCGAGCTGTAAATCGAATGATATTATATTCTCGCTTTCCAGGGTGGATCGGTTGATACCATTTCCGTGTTAGATCGGTTGATCATATTTGAGTTATGAATCGGTTGATATCATTTCTCTTTGAGTTGTAAATCGGATGATATTACATTCTCACTTTCCGGGGTGGATCGGTTGATACCATCTCCGTGTTAGATCGGTTGATCTTATTTGAGTCGCAAATCGGTTGATGTTGCGTTAAGTCCTGTTTCGATAACAGGCATCTTCCGTGGCTTGGTCCTGCCCAGTAGTCGCATGTGTTTTCTTTATGGCTTGGTCCTGCCCAGCAGTCATATTGATTGGAGTTCCATTCCGCTAATGGTTTTGTTGAGCCCTGTTACGCCAACAGGCATCCTCGATGTGGCTTTGATTCGCTCAGCAGTCGCAGTGATTGCATTGATTCTATTCCACCTGGTTCTATTCCCGTTACCTATTCAGAGGTCAAAACAAAAATCATAAATAAATAAATGGGCAGATGGCATTTCTGTTGCCCTCAGTGTGCAAATTTTTCAGGTTTTATTCGAGTATTCAATCACTCCATACCTTGAACGTCTAAAAGCTGTTGCAATATCCATTCAAGTCTGCAGTTGATTGAATGGGGGCAGCTGTAATACCTCAAAATTTGCCCTCTTATTTATCCCCTCTATTGGCTCATCGTTTCGCATTCATCTGCATTTTCCATTAGGTCATAACATTCAATCATGCATTGCATTGGCTCCTAAGGCATGTGATCAAGGCCATATTAAATTAGGGTTTCATACCTTATCTGTATTTATCAGGGATTTAACTTGTGGAGAATATTCACTGGTGCATCTAACCCCCTATTGAGGTGTTCGATTAGATTTGCTTTGAATAAGAGTTTTGGATCTTCTTAACGTCTCGAGTTGTATTCTTCTTCATTGAACATCTTAGGGAGAATTTGGAATTCTTGTTCATGATTTGGTTTGAAGGCACTCTACCGATTAAGGTCTGGTGTACTAAAGATTGGTTTGGATCCATTTGGTTTATGGAACAATAATTTGGGATCGCGTGGAATTTATTATGGTGTTATGATCCATATTCGAGTGTCCATTTCATTATCAATAACCATTTTAAATCACATTTCATTCACGATTCAAATGAATTCAAGGTCCATCATCAGTATCCCAAGTTCCCATTTTTATTCAATCGTCCAATTCCATTTCTCAAATTAAAGGAATTCAACGTCATTCAAAGGTTACCATAAGCTCATTTGAGTATTCGCTTCAAATCCAAGTCTTTACCATTGGCTATATTCATTTTTAAACCATCTCTTAAAAACCACATTCATTGTTCATGTTATTCTCCTTAAATTCCATTTTAGTAAGCCAACCCATCTCACTATACCAATGGGATTTCGAATTCAATCATGTCTATTTAAGCCATCATGCCATAATCCTTTTTTGCCAATAAATCCACATAGTCATTTATTGCCATTTCTAAAGCCCATTTGATTGTTATTATTATTTTATTTTATTTTTTTACCTATTTTGAATTTCTATCCAAACTCATTCAATAAACCTTAATTTGTGTCCATAAACCATTTTTTTCTTTTATGTGTTGTCCAAGTTACTTTCCTTAAGCCAACCTATCAATTTGATTTTAATTCTTCCTTTAATTACAACCAAAAGACTACTCATTTTCTTTTATTTCTTTTTAGACCAATTTCTCGTGTGGGCTCATTTCCATTCTTGATTACCTTAGCCCCTTAACAAATTGAGTTGCTTATGTTATGACAGCAAAAATTTACAAAAAAAAGTGAACTTATCAGAATTATAATAAAAGAGGAAATAAAAAAAAATATTCAGTTGATTATAGGAACAAATCCCTCTCAATTCTATTATCATATCAGAAAAGTTATGTTACAAAAATGATAGAAAATTGACAAGGAAAAAGGAACTTAGCCGAAAAACAGTTACAAACTCAACAGAAATTGAGAAATCAGTGCCAATGAAAAGAAAATGAGAAGAGGAATAACCAAAAATTCATCAAAACTCAGAAGAATAAGCTACAGTGAAAAGTTCGCGGGAAAAGTCGGAACTTCTTCAATATTCAACTATAACCAATCAAGCTTTAATCTCTGGTTCAGTTCACACAAAATCTCTCTTCATTCGACACAATCAATCTTCATTGCGATTAATCCTCAACCTTCAAAAAAATCTTCTATGAAATTCACCAATAATGATCGTCGTGTCATCGACGACATCGGTTCCTCAATCATCATCAACACAGATCCTGCACACAAGAAAGAATCAAGTAGCATAGTGAAGTTAGGAGAAATTCGGGAGAGGTTGATGACACATGAAATTCTGTTACAATTCAATAGAGGAGATCAATACAAAATCAGTCCATAACATAATTGAAACAGAAAAAATCAGAAGTGCATAACAGAAATAGCAAATACCTAACCGATTTTTCTTCTGGAAGTTTCATCTGGGATCGTCTATAAATCAGAACCAGCTTCATTCCATGAGGCTTCTTCTTTGATTCACCATTCTCACAAACTTCACAATCTGAATCTTCATCTCTTCTTCAATCTTCTCACCATTTCCTCACAACATTTCACCAAGACCTGCAACAAGTATCTTTATCATCAATCTCACAAGAAAACAACACAGAAAAAATTCAGAAATTCTTTCATCTCAATTCAGATTATAATCCACCTTTTTCAACCGTCGAAACTTTCTACAACCTCTCTTAAATTACTCTTGATTGATCCCTCCAATCTCAATCTGAATCCATCACTCACAAACTTCACATCTTCATTAATCTTAAACCCAGCACTCTGTATCATCTTCTTCAAGAATCTTACACCATATCTCTTCAATATTCATCACCATTCTACTAAAAACCGCATCTTCAACCTTCTTCCATCACAAATCTCAGCTCTCTGCAACATTTCCAATCTCTTCTTCACTGCACAATCATCATTTTCGGATCAACCCTCTACATCTTCAATCACCACACTTCTGCTATTCAAGATTCAATAACATTCACAATCGTATCGAATCGCTATCTGCACATCAAGAACACAAGTTAACATCATCATTCAACAACATAGATTCAGAAAAAAAGATCGAAGAAGCTTATGAATCAGAGAACTGTAATTCATATCCTCGTCATCAACAAATTCGATGCGAGATCGATTCAATCGACAAATCACAAAACTGAGGCAATAAATAAGTACGTACATACCTGAGTATCGTCTACCGTAACCGGTAATTTATTTTCTTCAACATTGATTTCGTCGGCGTCATCGTGGGAGGAGGAATTCCGATCGGCGTTGTTTTCAAAATGGAGGGATGAGACGCAATCGCGGAGCAGCTTTGTACATATCTTGTTTTTTTCTGATCTGAAGATAAGTGTTGATTCACGCCGCGTTTCTTTGAGAGGGATACATTTTCGAGACTGTGATGAAGCCGGAGGCAGAAGACAACCGGAAATGAGGCGGCGGAGAGCGGGGTAGCCGTTCAGTTTCTCCGCGAGGTTGATGACGAAGGACAAGGGCGGTCACGGCAAAGCAGAGAAGGTGATCGGCACTGGTTTTCGGCGGTGATTGCTGAAATGAGTTTCGCCGGCACATGAAGAAGAAGAGCAAGCCGTGGCATAGTTCCTATTCCCTTGCGACATCGTGCTGTTTGAACGGTGAAGGGGACGTCGGAGAAAGACGCACGACGTAGTGGCTTGATTCGATTGTCGGCAAGTTGGATAACAGGGAAGGGAATGGCGGAGTGCAAGATTGACGGCGGTGGAAACGGGGTTATAGCGGCGCCGTTTAGGGAAGAAGATGAAAAGTGATTAGGTCAGGTAAGGATGTTTGTAAAGATGCATTAGGATCGGGCTCCTTGTGTTCAGCCCATGGGATTGCTTTTATCACCTTTGTTGTCGGACTCACACCCTCTCCATGCGTTAAGCATCACGTGATTGGGCTTCAGCCCAAAGAAGCGCTATTGGAACCTCCCTCATTACTCTCGCACACTCCCTGCGGATACTGGTAGACAGATTGGGCCCTGGGCCATCTTACTATTGACACCTTGGATCTATTTCAACACTCCTTTTTTTTCTTCATTTTGTAGAGTTTCTAATTAATTTTCTTGACAAAAATCATGATTTAATAGTCTTGTTGAATTGTTTTTATGGAATAATATCTTGATTTATATCTTATTAATTTCAATTAGAATTTTCACTACTTTTAATTATGATTGTCTTGGATTAATTTTAGATTAATTTGTTCATGAGTTTTTTTTTATCGATATGAATCGATTTCGAGTATGGAAAAGCTTCACAAAGCGAATATGGATGATAAGCATTTATTTTGCTTATGGAGATTGCAAGACCTTGCTTAAGGTTTTTTTTTCCGGATTTCTTTTTGTGAGGATCGGCACTTCGGCCAAGTAAGTGATTTCTGTCATACCCCAAATTTGTCCTACCTACATCATTTTATTTTCTGTTTATTAATCGTCATTCAAAAATCCAAAAAATATGCACCATTTTATTCTTCTGTCTGCTATTTGAAAATCTTAATTTAAATCATTTCCTTCTGTGCGAAAAGTCGGTGTGTTGTGCGAAGATCTATAGTTCGATTGTGTAATTCATTCCATTGTTTTCTTTTATTTTTAAAATCACTCTTATACATAATTTACATTTTTTTTACATTCTATTTAAGCCCATTGGTTCATATTCTTTTTTCTAAGCCCATTACTAAAAATCAAAAAATATTGTTATTATTATTGTTTCATTTATTTTTCAATTTGTAAAATTATCATTGTCACAACTATTATTTCTATTATTTATTATATCATTATTGTTAGTATTATTATAATTATTTAATTCATTTTTTTGTTCTTTTCTTTTTAAAATAAATCATTCTTGTCCTTATTTTATTTATTATCATAGACATTATTCTTATTATTATTTTCGTCATAACTGTTATTCTTCTTATTGTAATCATACATGTTATTATTAGTGTTATTATAATTATTATTATTATTAATTATTGATTTTATAATATAAATTTTTCCTCAATTTATTCAGTCAAATAGCAAAGAACACAGAGCGTTTTTTCTCACAACCAAGTGCCTACAGCTCTCACCAGCCTGTCACATGGTCCCCACACAGGATGTGCAATAAGAAATTACAAATCACAATCTACAATATGGAAATGCTGCATACGCACAATAACAATAACAAACTTTTCACAACAGCCTGGCATTGTACCATCCGTGTCCTGCATAACGGATTTGAGAGAATCTTCTTGACAACCTCACCATTTTTCTCTTTCAATTTTTCCCTTCAAATAAACAATAATCATCCTTCATACAACAAAAATACATAAGCCGAATCACCACCATTCTCTCTGAACATACCACTAAAAACAGAAGAAAAAAAAATCTGTCATATGCTAAACCAGAACCCCTTTCCAAACCTCAACATCACAAACAATAAACTGCATAATACACCCTTCAATGCACAAACCTTCATTCATCCATCACTCTCTCCTCCTGCAAACAAACCTTCTGCATTCTTAACAAACCTCCATTAAACCAAATAAAACCTTCTATTCACCACCATAATCCAACACAGAAACTCCATCTAACACAAACACCATATTCTTCTTCATCCATACAAACTGGAAAATGAGAATAAAAAACAAAGATTAAGCAAGAACTGCACATATAACCTTCGTTCAACCCAAGCACATCCTTCACCACAAACCCAGACCAGAAAAAACAACAAATTCGAACCACTACCTCCATTAAACAGAAACCTTCACCTCTGTTCTTCACTCTCAACAAACACAAACAAAAATCTGCAACTACCTTCGAAATCGCAAACAAAAAAACCTTTGAGCTGTGAGCCAAATCCGTCACCCCCATAGACCGAAGCAAATCCGCAAAACCAACCTTTCACGGCGAAGCCGGAAAACTCCAACCGTAAACCAACAGATCCGAGAAGCGCCACCACCACTCAGACGTAAACCATCCACCCAAAAGCCGCCGCAAATCAAACAAGAACCAGCGCCGCGGATCGTTGAGAGAGAAATGGAGAAACCGAGAAGAGAAACGTCGGAGAGAGACGGAGACGCAACGAACCAGCCGCGGCTTCCACCGTGAACACCAGACCATCACAACCATCGCCGCTGCCATTTGAAACCAGAGAAAACCGAGTTGAGACGACGAGAGAGAGAAGCGGAAATCGCGAACTGAGGGGTGCCGCGAGAGGTACCTTTGTTTCTTTGCTTTGCTCTGTGGTATGTAAATACTGATAGTTACTTTCTAAAACCTAGTTTTCTTATTTTTTTTTTATATATATATTTTATTTATTTATTTAATAAACTAATCAAATTTTGTTGTTTTGGAACCATGGGTTTTGATAAGCCCATCCGGCATTACATGTGAACCACCACCTTACTAATTCACAGAATATGACCCTCTCTCATTTGGATTTCTGGTTTTATTTATTTATTTATTATTTAATTTTAAGTTCTGTTAGATCTAAGCTCGTTTTTTGTTATTTATTATTTACACCACTGATTGTATATGATGCACACCATTCATTTTCATATAGACTTTCTTTGTTTTCTATTATTTTTTATTAGGATTTTGGGTCTTGTTGCGAAATTTAAATTTGGTTCATAACCATGTTTTATCTGCTATTGGCATACCAGCCCCAAGGCGTGACCCCCTTTTGTTCTCTATTTTTTGTTTAATTAAACTTTTTTCTATTTTTCTTTTATATATATATATATATATATATATATATATATATATATATATATATATATATATATATATATATATATATATGTATATATATTAGTTTAAGATTTGATTCTGTTTAGTTTCACTTAATACCATTGTTAATTTTTTAATTCTATTTTATCTTGATCGATAAAGTTTATTTAAAATAAATAAATAAATATTTTAGAGGAATTTGTTTTAAGGTTTGTTTCGTATTTGTCCTCATTCGCTTGTTTTTTCCGATTTACCCTTTTTTGGGCCAATGATATAACTAACGGCCAATTTATCGCCCGATTCTAATCGGTGATTTTTGGTCAATATGAGGCCCCCCTTTGTAATTATTTTTATTATTATTTCGACAATACAAACATGTATTTTAATTTAATTCATTTTATTATCCTTGATATTATTTAATTCATTTATTATTTATATTCATTATTTTATTTTTCTCACAATTCAATTCATTTAATTCATTTATTTTTTCGCATTTTAAAAAAAATTACGTTTCGACTCCTTATAGAGTGGTTCCCATTTTGAACCGATTCTAAGGCAGTTCACGAACAAAATTTTGTCGCGTCCCAAAAAGGTCCAACGCCTTCGAATAGTTGCGCTCGAAAAAGGTCCAACGCCTTCAAATAGTTGCGTCCCGATTAAACAGGCTGAGCGCCTTCGAATAGTTCAAACACACTGCACACACGCTTTCTCTTGGGCTAATTACAACGAGACCATTTATTTCTCGCAATCCCCTGTATTTATTTTGTATCCCTCTCCCATTAATTTGTACGCACTTTTATTTCTCGCATTTTATTTCTGAATCCTTGGTCCAACGCCAAGCGATTGCACTTGCACACTTGCACTTGCACACTTACACTTTATTTTCTAGTTATCTTTATCGTTTATTAGGATCCACTCCTCCTTGCGAGCCGAGCGCTTCGTGCCTCGCTAAACAAGCCACAAAATAAATCTCCAATTGCATTTACCCTTTAACCTCAAAAAAACCGAAACGTTTCGATTAGATCCAAACCCTTGATCCAACGTCAAGCGGCTTTAGGAAATAAAAACACTTTAATAATACGAGAAGATCTGTACGCCACGAGCCTTAAGCGATAGAAAGGAGGATAACGAGCTCTCGTTACTCGCTCCGATTATTTCGACGCAGGACACTCGTCTTGTTAGGCGAGATAAACTATCCATAGTCTTTAGTGCATTTCAACTTTCAAACCCTTTCATCGACGAAAGGTAATAAAATCAACATCCATTACCAGTAGTAGGCCGAACTACGAGGCTCTGACTTTCCCATTGCACACGGGAGTACGTAGGCACGAGGATCTCAATCCTTGCCGAGCACCTAGGTTCAATCTAACTTATAATTCAACTCATTTCCCTCTAGCAAGCAATTAGTTTAAGCATAGACATCCTTTCACGCGCGTTAACTTAGATGGTTCCCATCGAGTACGATGGATGTAGAGGGTGCTAATACCTTCCCCCTGCATAACCGACTCCCGAACCCAGGCAATGGTTCCGTTGACCTTTGTCCTCATCCTTTTCCTCCCGGGTTGTATCTATATCTTCCCTTTCCCTCTTCGGGAATAAATAGAATTAGGTGGCGACTCTTCAGTCCGTCCGGCGCGCGGCTCCGTCCATTCGGATCGCGTGAGGTCGTATTTTTCGGGGTACGACAGCTGGCAACTCTGCTGGGGACTGGTTCACCCCTATGCGAGTCAAGCCTAGTCTAGGTTTTCGTGTTTGTTTGGATGTTTGCTTTTATGCCTTGCTTGTTTATTTTTATCGCTTTCTTTATCGCATTCCATTTTATATATCTTGTGGCTCCTTGGTACTATAATTTGGATCGATACTTTGCAAAAGAACTTGAGGGAAAAGCTCTATACCCGGGATTTCGAGTACAAACTTAAGTTAGCGAGGTTGTGTAGTATGGGCTCCCGAGAGAACCTCTATCGTGGGTTGTCGATACGAAAACCTCACTCGGAGTAGATTTTAATTGAAATACTGACAACCGTCAAGCTCTTGGCGTGTGTGCTCAGTTGTTTTCATTAAAGTCGTCGACTCTGAGGACCTTTAGAACCTTTTGGTTAAAACATCGGTTGATGGTTGCGTAGTATTGGGCACCAGGGTTCGCCCTCGCGTGGCTCGATACGAAAACCTCGCTTGGAATAGACTTACTCAATGGAGTTGATTGACTGTCAAGAATGTATGAAATTGACACGTGCATCAAACAGTTGAGAAAGTTCCATAACTCCAGGACTTTGTTTTAAACCTTGTGTCGATGATCACGTAGTATGGACTCCCGAGAAAATTTTCTCTCGTGGGTTGTCGATACGAAGATCTCACCCAAATAGATTCATATGGCGGAGTCAATCAACCGGCATGCTTATGGCGCGTGTGATGAACAACCATATGAGTTGATAACGTTGGGATCCCTAAAACTTTAGAGTCTACCCAGTGAGTTCTTGATTAGAGTATCCTCCATCTGTACCTTGGACTCATGAGACCTTGATCTTGTGATCCTGGATTCTGACATTGCATATCATCTCATTTGTATTATTTGTTCATATTGCATTTCATTCCGAAATCCAAGAACTCATTTCATTGTTCCTCCATCTTCAATAAATCAAGCTGGTTTCCCGACGCCCGTATCGAGCTAGACGACCGTATCTAACTAGAGCCAACACTAGAAGACTAATGGACGTGATTCAAGAAGAACAAGCTGCCATGAGGGAGGAGATTGACTCGGTCAAGGGCAAGATTGACCAGATTTATGAGACTTTGCAATCTTTGGAAAGAATGGAAGAACGTCGCGAAGCTGCTGCCGCAATGAACAATGCTCAAGTGCAAGGATCTACCTCACGAGCAATGCCTTCAGTTCCCGTTCCAAATCCTTTGGTCTATGGCTTACCTCCAGGCTTCACTCCTGCTGTTGAAGAGGTCACTTCCCAACCAATGCCTACTTCTGGTGTTACGGTTGGTGTTATTCCTCAAGCTCAACCTATTCCAATTCAAGTCCAGTTTCCTCAAACTGAAGGGAATCATCAAGTTGAGTATGAGATGCATACTGTTGTTCCAATCACCAACCCTCAGGCTGCTCAAGAGTCTGAAGCTATGAAAATGTGTCGCGAGTTAGCTGAGAAACTCCGAATCATGGAAGGACACAACTCGACTTCTCTGAGTGCCGCAGACATGTGCTTAGTTCCAGATGTTGTGATCCCCACTAAGTTCAAACTGCCCGAATTCGAGAAATACAAAGGCCTCAGCTGTCCTGAGCTTCATTTGAGGATGTACTGCAGAAAAATGGCCGCTCATGCTAAAGACGATAAACTCATGATCCATTGCTTCCAAGACAGCCTGTCTGGAGCGTCTCTAGAATGGTACATGCAGCTTGAGCGCAATAATGTTCGTACTTGGCTTGATCTATCTGATGCATTCAAAAAGCAGTACAAGTACAACACTGACTTAGCTCCTAACCGTACTCAACTTCAGAGTATGTCTCAAAAGGAGAGCGAATCCTTTAAAGAGTACGCCCAACGCTGGAGGGAGTTAGCCGCCAGAGTTCATCCTCCTTTGGATGACCGTGAACTAATCGATATCTTCATGGGTAACCTACAGGGGCAATACTACGAGAAGCTGATCAGCAGCGTATCTTCTGGATTTTCGGACATGGTAATGGTCGGAGAAAGAATCGAAGAAGGTTTGAAGAGTGGAAAGATCCAAGGAGGTTCTAACAGCCAGAATAATGCCAAGAAACCTTTCAATGGGCACAAAAAGGGTGAAACAAATGCCGTTTATGCTGCAAATGGGAATTTTCAACAGAATGCACCTGCACTAGTTCCCTACTACCAGTATCCCTATGTTGCTGCTGCACAATATGCTCCTATGCCATATCAGCCAGCTCCTCCAATGCCTTATCAACAGGCCTTTCAAGCTCTATTTCCGCCTCAGATGGCTCATCAACCACGTCCACCTCCAATGGTTGCGAATGCGCAATATGCGCCCAATCCATACCAGCAACCGGCTTATCCACCACGGCCTGGTCAACAGCAACAATGCGCTTCTCAACAGCGTCCACCATATCAGCGAAGAGGATATGATAGGCACATTGATCCCCTGCCTATGACGTATACCGAAATCTTTAAGGGGCTAATGGCAAAAGGAACTCTTGTGTTGAAAGATATGGCACCTCAGACTGGCAATGCCCGAAACTATGATACCAATGCTCGCTGTGAGTATCACAAAGGCGCTCCAGGTCACACCATCGAGAATTGCCATGCTTTCAAACACCTGATTCAGGATATGATCAATTCTAAGGACCTCACTCTCACTCCGAGAAATCCAAACGTCCAGAACTATCCAATGCCGTCACACGGTGCCAACAAGTGAAGACATGTGAAGGGTTTGTTGAAGACCAAGCTGAGTAGTCTGAAACTTTGAAGTATTCAATCAAGAGAAGTTCAATTCCTCAAATCAAGGCAGCCAGTGCCATTTCTTATTTCCGCATCCTTGTTGTTTTGTAATGTTTGTTTTTGTACTATTTTCTCTGAACATTGTTATCATTTGCACTTGGTTATGTTAATGTTATGTTTATGCATGTTTTGAATCAATCTATTCGCATTCGCTCATCATTTATCATTTATCACAAAATCACAAAAAATATTCTCTCACTTCACTTTAGCAAATATTTGAGGGAGGATGATGAAAACGAAATACCCATAACTGTTGCGGTATGCTTTCGGATAAAACCTCGTCAATGATGTACAGGCATTCTTTCAAATCCCCAAACACTAGAGATATAAGGAGTTAATCCCTAGTCAACCACTTCGAGCCTAGAAGTAGGAGTTTCTTTCGGATACAACCCTTACATTTAACCCGGGGCAGGGTAGTTGTTCAGTTAACATGACTACATTTTCAAATCGCAAGATGAGACATCCCGTCGGAGGACCATCAGCAAATGACTTGGCAGTCACAATATTCAAGCAAAAAAAGAGCAAAACGAAAAGAAGGAAAAATCACTAAGTTGAGCACCCAAAGGGAGACTTAGTCGAAAATGAATCAAAAAGAGGAACTCAAATCCTCAGCAAAAAAAAAACAAAAAAAAAATCCGTGACCACCAAATCAAAAATCCAAGGGTCACCAGCAAAATAAGATGACTGCCACTTCAAGCAAACTTTGAAGCTTCATCTTCACTCTTGCAAAGTCAAAAACAAAACAAATGCAAAGTTAACTGAACGTAGGACTGGAGAACATCACGAAGAAAGGGTGGGTACAAATCATTTGAGCCTTATATCCTTTGTTTCTCGAACCATTAACCAGACCACGTTATAACCCTCAAAAGTCCTAATTGAGGCAGGGTTTATTCTGAAAGCATGCTACCAACAAGGTTGCATAATATGACTCCCATATATTTGTTAATCTTAAATCTTGATTGCACATTATTCTTGCTGCATCTTTCACGAACTTTCTAAATCAGCACTTCGTTTGGATTAACGGTTCATTCGTCACACTTTTACAGCATTCAAATAAAAACGACTTTTTTCAAAACTTACATGAACTTTACATTAACACTGCCATTTGCGTATGAATAATTTAATTGCAATCTAGTGCTTGACATCAATACAATCCCAACAAGAGGCAATCAAAAGAGAAACTTGAACTTCATTAATGAGTCAAGACTACTTCAACAGTCCAATCAGGGGCAAAATCATCTTCAATGGCCCAATCAGGGGCAAATTATCTTCCAACAGCTCAATCAGGGGCAAATCACCTTCAAAGGCTCAATCAGGGGCAGGTCATGCCATGGCCATTGTCAAAACTTCCCCGTCAAATTTATTTCAGATACCTTACAGGCAGGGGCAAGCGAACAAGGAGCAAATCTTCCTATCTCTTCTCCCCAGCTGAACAAACAGACCTTGCTAGACGTTGGCAATTATTCAAAGCAAATCAGTCTTCATGTGTCAATTAAGTCGCTCCGCTCATCAGCAGATAACCAAACTTGGAGCTTTCAAATCCATCTTCTGATCATACATCGTTGAAGATCGAGTGTCGGGGAATCAAGCCCTCCACCCACCCAAAGTCCAATCATTATTGGCAACTACCAAACCAAAAGTCCACCAAGCTGACACCTTTCAATCGCTCATATGCATCATTATACATCATCAATGTCATAAGCATCATTTACATCAATCATTTACAGCATATGCATCATTTGCATGTTCTCAATAAATTAGACCTTTTTTATTTTCCCAAACATTTTCAACTTACATCTCAATACATAAACATTCGCATCGTATCTCCATTGCTATGGGATACCATTTCAAAACAATCAAGCATAGTTGCATAATTCAGGATCCAGGATCCATACAAGTTTCCGGTCCTTTCCCCAGCGGAAGATCATATCAATCAAAGATTCCAGGCATCCTCTTGGCGGATTCAATGGTCGTGTTTAAATTTCATTTGCCTTATCATCCTCTGGTGATAAGTTGATTTTATTTTCAGTCTGTTGCCTTATCTTCCTCTGGTGATAAGTGAGTTTATTTTTCTGTCTGTTGCCTTATCTTCCTCTGGTGATAAGTGAGTTTATTTTTCTGTCTATTGCCTTATCTTCCTCTGTTGATAAGTGAGTTTATTTTTCTGTTTATTGCCTTATCTTCCTCTGTTGATAAGTGAGTTTATTTTTCTGTCTATTGCCTTATCTTCCTCTGTTGATAAGTGAGTTTATTTTTCTGTCTATTGCCTTATCTTCCTCTGTTGATAAGTGAGTTTATTTTTCTGTCTATTGCCTTATCTTCCTCTGTTGATAAGTGAGTTTATTTTTCTGTCTATTGCCTTATCTTCCTCTGTTGATAAGTGAGTTTATTTTTCTGTCTATTGCCTTATCTTCCTCTGTTGATAAGTGAGTTTATTTTTCTGTCTATTGCCTTATCTTCCTCTGTTGATAAGTGAGTTTATTTTTCTGTCTATTGCCTTATCTTCCTTTGTTGATAAGTGATTTTATTTTTCATTTATTTGCCTTATCATCCTCTGGTGATAAGTGATTTATTTTGTCAATAATTTCTTGATGTGTCGCTCATCCTTTCTAGTTTATTTCATTTGCTGTTTTCGCAATTTCTTTTCGGACAAATTTGGAGTCTGTTAATATCTAATTATCTTATACCTTGAAAGATTGAACGCGAGCCAGTTCATCTTACTCGGTCTAAGCCAATTCGATAGGGGCATCTGTCATACCCCAAATTTGTCCTACCTACATCATTTTATTTTCTGTTTATTAATCGTCATTCAAAAATCCAAAAAATATGCACCATTTTATTCTTCTGTCTGCTATTTGAAAATCTTAATTTAAATCATTTCCTTCTGTGCGAAAAGTCGGTGTGTTGTGCGAAGATCTATAGTTCGATTGTGTAATTCATTCCATTGTTTTCTTTTATTTTTAAAATCACTCTTATACATAATTTACATTTTTTTTACATTCTATTTAAGCCCATTGGTTCATATTCTTTTTTCTAAGCCCATTACTAAAAATCAAAAAATATTGTTATTATTATTGTTTCATTTATTTTTCAATTTGTAAAATTATCATTGTCACAATTATTATTTCTATTATTTATTATATCATTATTGTTAGTATTATTATTATTTAATTCATTTTTTTTGTTCTTTTCTTTTTAAAATAAATCATTCTTGTCCTTATTTTATTTATTATCATAGACATTATTCTTATTATTATTTTCGTCATAACTGTTATTCTTCTTATTGTAATCATACATGTTATTATTAGTGTTATTATAATAATAATTATTATTATTAATTATTGATTTTATAATATAAATTTTTCCTCAATTTATTCAGTCAAATAGCAAAGAACACATAGCGTTTTTTCTCACAACCAAGTGCCTACAGCTCTCACTAGCCTGTCACATGGTCCCCACACAGGATGTGCAATAAGAAATTACAAATCACAATCTACAATATGGAAATGCTGCATACGCACAATAACAATAACAAACTTTTCACAACAGCCTGGCATTGTACCATCCGTGTCCTGCATAACGGATTTGAGAGAATCTTCTTGACAACCTCACCATTTTTCTCTTTCAATTTTTCCCTTCAAATAAACAATAATCATCCTTCATACAACAAAAATACATAAGCCGAATCACCACCATTCTCTCTGAACATACCACTAAAAACAGAAGAAAAAAAAATCTGTCATATGCTAAACCAGAACCCCTTTCCAAACCTCAACATCACAAACAATAAACTGCATAATACACCCTTCAATGCACAAACCTTCATTCATCCATCACTCTCTCCTCCTGCAAACAAACCTTCTGCATTCTTAACAAACCTCCATTAAACCAAATAAAACCTTCTATTCACCACCATAATCCAACACAAAAACTCCATCTAACACAAACACCATATTCTTCTTCATCCATACAAACCGGAAAATGAGAATAAAAAACAAAGATTAAGCAAGAACTGCACATATAACCTTCGTTCAACCCAAGCACATCCTTCACCACAAACCCCGACCAGAAAAAACAACAAAGTCGAACCACTACCTCCATTAAACAGAAACCTTCACCTCTGTTCTTCACTCTCAACAAACACAAACAAAAATCCGCAACTACCTTCGAAATCGCAAACAAAAAAACCTTTGAGCTGTGAGCCAAATCCGTCACCCCCATAGACCGAAGCAAATCCGCAAAACCAACCTTTCACGGCGAAGCCGGAAAACGCCAACCGTAAACCAACAGATCCGAGAAGCGCCACCACCACTCAGACGTAAACCATCCACCCAAAAGCCGCCGCGAATCAAACAAGAACCAGCGCCGCGGATCGTTGAGAGAGAAACGAAGAAACCGGGAAGAGAAACGTCGGAGAGAGACGGAGACGCAACGAACCAGCCGCGGCTTCCACCGTGAACACCAGACCATCACAACCATCGCCGCTGCCATTTGAAGCCAGAGAAAACCGAGTTGAGACGACGAGAGAGAGAAGCGGAAATCGCGAACTGAGGGGTGCCGCGAGAGGTACCTTTGTTTCTTTGCTTTGCTCTGTGGTATGTAAATACTGATAGTTACTTTCTAAAACCTAGTTTTCTTATTTGTTTTTTTATATATATATTTTATTTATTTATTTAATAAACTAATCAAATTTTGTTGTTTTGGAACCATGGGTTTTGATAAGCCCATCCGGCATTACATGTGAACCACCACCTTACTAATTCACAGAATATGACCCTCTCTCATTTGGATTTCTGGTTTTATTTATTTATTTATTATTTAATTTTAAGTTCTGTTAGATCTAAGCTCGTTTTTTGTTGTTTATTATTTACACCACTGATTGTATATGATGCACACCATTCATTTTCGTATAGACTTTCTTTGTTTTCTATTATTTTTTATTAGGATTTTGGGTCTTGTTGCGAAATTTAAATTTGGTTCATAACCATGTTTTATCTGCTATTGGCATACCAGCCCCAAGGCGTGACCCCCTTTTGTTCTCTATTTTTTGTTTAATTAAACTTTTTTCTATTTTATATATATATATATATATATATATATATATATATATATATATATATATATATATATATATATATATATATATATATATATATGTATATATATTAGTTTAAGATTTGATTCTGTTTAGTTTCACTTAATACCATTGTTAATTTTTTAATTCTATTTTATCTTGATCGATAAAGTTTATTTAAAAAAAATAAATAAATATTTTAGAGGAATTTGTTTTAAGGTTTGTTTCGTATTTGTCCTCATTCGCTTGTTTTTTCCGATTTACCCTTTTTTTGGGCCAATGATATAACTAACGGCCAATTTATCGCCCGATTCTAATCGGTGATTTTTGGTCAATATGAGGCCCCCCTTTGTAATTATTTTTATTATTATTTCGACAATACAAACATGTATTTTAATTTAATTCATTTTATTATCCTTGATATTATTTAATTCATTTATTATTTATATTCATTATTTTATTTTTCTCACAATTCAATTCATTTAATTCATTTATTTTTTCGCATTTTAAAAAAAATTACGTTTCGACTCCTTATAGAATGGTTCCCATTTTGAACCGATTCTAAGGCAGTTCACGAACAAAATTTTGTCGCGTCCCAAAAAGGTCCAACGCCTTCGAATAGTTGCGCTCGAAAAAGGTCCAACGCCTTCAAATAGTTGCGTCCCGATTAAACAGGCTGAACGCCTTCGAATAGTTCAAACACACTGCACACACGCTTTCTCTTGGGCTAATTACAACGAGACCATTTATTTCTCGCAATCCCCTGTATTTATTTTGTATCCCTCTCCCATTAATTTGTACGCACTTTTATTTCTCGCATTTTATTTCTGAATCCTTGGTCCAACGCCAAGCGATTGCACTTGCACACTTACACTTTATTTTCTAGTTATCTTTATCGTTTATTAGGATCCACTCCTCCTTGCGAGCCGAGCGCTTCGTGCCTCGCTAAACAAGCCACAAAATAAACCTCCAATTGCATTTACCCTTTAACCTCAAAAAAACCAAAACGTTTCGATTAGATCCAAACCCTTGATCCAACGTCAAGCGGCTTTAGGAAATAAAAACACTTTAATAATACGAGAAGATCTGTACGCCACGAGCCTTAAGCGATAGAAAGGAGGATAACGAGCTCTCGTTACTCGCTCCGATTATTTCGACGCAGGACACTCGTCTTGTTGGGCGAGATAAACTATCCATAGTCTTTAGTGCATTTCAACTTTCAAACCCTTTCATCGACGAAAGGTAATAAAATCAACATCCATTACCAGTAGTAGGCCGAACTACGAGGCTCTGACTTTCCCATTGCACACGGGAGTACGTAGGCACGAGGATCTCAATCCTTGCCGAGCACCTAGGTTCAATCTAACTTATAATTCAACTCATTTCCCTCTAGCAAGCAATTAGTTTAAGCATAGACATCCTTTCACGCGCGTTAACTTAGATGGTTCCCATCGAGTACGATGGATGTAGAGGGTGCTAATACCTTCCCCCTGCATAACCGACTCCCGAACCCAGGCAATGGTTCCGTTGACCTTTGTCCTCATCCTTTTCCTCCCGGGTTGTATCTATATTTTCCCTTTCCCTCTTCGGGAATAAATATAATTAGGTGGCGACTCTTCAGTCCGTCCGGCGCGCGGCTCCGTCCATTCGGATCGCGTGAGGTCGTATTTTTCGGGGTACGACAATTTCGAGCTTTTTTCCGCTTTTACACATCATTTTAGTCGTATGCGACTTAGGATCATATAACTTAAGGTGCATACTGAGCCCTCCCACCTGAGGCATTGGATATATTTGTGATTTATGATGTTATATGTCGATTTCAGAGCTTAGGGATTAGGTTACGGATTGTAGAATTTGGTTCCTTTCACGTTCCCTTAAAACACCCTTTTTTGCCCGTTTCGTCGCAATTATTAAAAATAGTTTTATGTGGGATAAAATTCTGGAAAAATTCATGAGTTATCCTCATCCTCTTAATTAATTTTTCATATTTTTTGTTTCCAGATTTGGGTGGTTTTAATATTTTATTTGGATTTTAGATCATAAGCTGTCCCAAAAGGGAGTGTTTTGGCATAAAGGACCGAAATCGATTTTTCCCCATAGGTGTGAAACCTATTTTTTGTGTGTGATTAATCACTGTAATTTGTGACATTTTTATGCTCCTTAGGCATATTTTTCATAATTTTAGATGCCCTTTTTGATCCACTTTGTGGAGTTGTTTTTCGATGATCGTGATTTGTTACCTTGCTAGTCAAGGAATTGTTTTGGCACTTTGGGGAATAATTTTATGAAATCCTTTTGGACCATGTAACATAATCACTATATCATTCCAGGGATTTAATTTCATAATTTTTAAAGGCTTTTTGCTATTTTTCCATGTCACCTAGATCATAGGTTGATTCATGTGTGTATTTGCTCCATATCCTAGATGTTAGGAAGACATTCATGCCATTTGCTTGAGGCAAATTTTTGGTAGCTTTTAGGAGTTGATTATAGGTCATTTGTATGTCTTTAATTCCATTCATAGGTCATTTTTTGAACCATACTCATTTGGTTTGTTTTAGTGTTTCAAAATGCATAATTATTTGAACATGTTTAACTTAAAATAGATTCTCTTCTCCTTTAAATAATAACTTCAATTATGTGGAAATCATTAATTCCTATTCTCACATTATAATTTCATCTCATGCCTTGTATGATACTGACCCATAATCATTCCATGCATATTCATATGCAATTCATCTTTAATTTGCATCATTTGCGATTTTATGCGATTTTTTGTTCATTTCTTCTCATGTATTCTTCTCATTGCTCCATATGCCTAATCCATTGCATCCATGATTGTATATTCATTCATCCATCTTCATAAGCATTCGATACTGACTTTTATGTTCATTTCATGTATTAATTCATGCTTGTAAGCCATATGCATTCATACTTCATCCATAAACCCTAATTAGCATTTATGTGAACTTAGGTGAACTTTTTGTACATAGTTTGACATAGTTTGATCTTGTGAGGTATCCTAGCATACTTAGGGATCTATAACATGTAGCTACTGACTTTAGAAGTCATGTAACTTTTAGGTACCTTCACCTTTAGACTTAGGTCTTATTTTGAACCCTAGCTCCATTCTAGGACGTTTATGGTACTTAATCGCTTTCATGCTTTGATTTTACTTTCAATATGCATTGTCATGCTAAATTTTGTTTTGTAGGGGGGAAGATTGAGGTAAGCATTACTTCATTCCCATCTCTTATGCATTCTAATTGTGTTTGCCTTAGCACCTTGTGCTTTGCTTTTAGGCTTTCCCTTTTCTTAGAGACAACTTAACTTCCTTAGGAAGTAAGTTAGTTTCTAAGCTCTCTTTTCTTCTTTTCTTTTTCTTTCTTAGGATTAGAATACCTCATTAACCATATGACCTCTCTTGTACATAATAACTAACTTAGGGTTGTGTCTTAGTTCCCATTAGATTTTCCCTTTTCCAACTTGAGTCATTCTTTCTCATATCAAAAAGAAAAGCAATAAAACACTTAATAAAAACCGAACAATCTTGTACGACACGAGACTTTGTTGCGGAGTGTTTATACGCGTCCTGTTTCGGGGCGAGGTGTAAATACTCACCGCGATGGATAGGTCTTAGTATGAGAATGTTCACAAACAAATTCAAAATACTTCTCTTAAAAGACAAAAACAAATAACAAGCGACTATCCTGCGGGAACTTCTCTTCTCATCTCATTCACTCACAACGCGAACTTGCGATGACTTGTCACACATGCAAGAAGGTAAACGCACTCGTACCAGACGAGCCTGCAACACCTGAGCATAGACATACGCAGTTCCATCATAAAAAACACAAACAAATAGTTCCCGCCTTAGTTAGGCGAACTACGTCGACTCTGATCCTCATTATCCCGATGAGGTACGTAGGCAGCGGGGTAGGGCCCGTTCGAGCGCATTCTTTATTTTCCCTACATTTTCCCCATTCTTTCTTTTTGTTCTCTTTCAGTTCCTTTCTTATTTCAGTTCTTTCCTCATTTCCATTCCAGTTAGCGGTTTTATTCAGCAGCATCTTTATTTTCTCACCCTTTGAAACAAGCAAGCAAGCGTGGATCCCGTCGGGTACGACGGACGATCTGGGATGCTAATACCTTCCCAGGTCGTAACCGACTCCCGAACTCAGATCTTTGGTTCGCAAGGCCTTGTCATTTCCTTCTTCCTCGGGTTTGTGCAACATTACCTTTCCCATTCATTCGGGATAAAAATGTCTGGCTGGCGACTCTACCTTTCCGCGCCACTTTCGCGTTTGTACTAGGATGAAAATCCCGGGAGCGACAGCTAGAGACTCATCCTATTAATTAGATTTGATTCGACTCATGGCTTGAAACAGGTCGATGCATTTGAAGTGAATTTTCCTCAACTCTCGGGTCCTAACGGGATGACAAAGGTTTTTTGGTCGACTCACAAACATGATACAGGTTGACTCAGAGTATTCCATAGGTCGACGCATTCCTAGAATGAATACAGGTCAACTCATTTCAACAGGGAGGTCGACACATTACTATTTTTGTGAGCCCTTTAGATTATTACTCTCTCACTTACTTTTACTTTCTATTCTTATTTTTTCTAACCAATATAAATAGTTGATAATTGTTTTGTGTGAAATTAACAAAAAGTGAAATAGATACACATTGCTCTCTTCATCTTCTCTTTCTTTTCATTTATTAACAATCACAAACAATAATCTTTGTTGATGAAATTCTGGTATGACAGACTCAGATGTCAAATATGATGTTGAGACATCTTATCAGTTACTTATAAAAACGGTAAGGCATATACAACAACACATTTAAAATTCCGATATATCAGATTCAAACATTCTTCAGGATGTTGTGACATCTGATATGACATTAAGTTCAGGTACTGCATAATAACAGAAACCATAAAAGCTATAAAGAACACAACAAAATTGTTAACTAATTCGATCAAACCAATCTAGTATGGGGGCTACTAAGCCAGGAAGGAAATCCACTATGTAGTATCAATTCAAAGACTTCTCAGCAAACACCTACAGTTTACAGTCTTCTCACTTAATCACTACTTGTGCAACTTCTACTTAGGAACTCCTAAATATGAGAAACTCATCCTCACTTCCAATCACCTCAGTGATGTCTCACAATTCTCAACAGTCAGTTGCTGATATTGATGGCTTCAAACCTATACAAAAATTCACAAACAGAAGCAACACTTCCATTACAAACAACTTAACATTGCTTAGCAACTTCAGTTAAGTACAACACTTCTCTTGCTTACAAGCTTCGAGAATCACAAGTGAAACAACCACAACAGGGTTCCTTGTTGCGCACGGCTGCCACAAGAACATAACCCTAATGATATTACATTTTCAGTTTGGTTGGATGTTTCTAAAATAGGTTACATGGTTTCTTTTATAACCTATTCCCAACTAGATTTAGGCCTAAACAATCACATCAATAGCTGCTACAAATATGCAGAAAACATCTGCTTACAAATTGTCGCTCCCACCAAATGACACATCAGGTCAGAAGGGGTACAGACGCGAACGGTCGGCGAACAGGGATGAGAACACACAGGGGTGAACTCAGAAAGACAAGATTCGCCAGCTAGGCATTTTTATCCCGAAGGCAAGGTAATGCTGCATAAACTTAGAAAGATACGGATAAGACGGTTGCGAACCAGAGAGACTGAGAAAGGGGGTTGGTTACAACCTGGGAAGGTATTAGCACCTAGATTGTCCGCTGTACTCGACGGGATCCACGCTTAAAAGATTTGTGTTTTAAAGTGTCAGTGCAATTTGTGTATCAAAGCTGGAAAGAATATAAGTGTCAGTGTCAAAGAAAAGTGAAGTGAATAAAAGAAGTGTCTGTGCAAGGAAAGAGTGTGAAGCTCAAGACTATGAGGCTTAAAGAGTAAGGTTAGAAAGAGGGGGAATATACAGAGACTTTTG
The DNA here is from genome assembly GCA_963966055.1 of Lathyrus aphaca. Lineage (NCBI taxonomy): Eukaryota > Viridiplantae > Streptophyta > Magnoliopsida > Fabales > Fabaceae > Lathyrus > Lathyrus aphaca. The sequence continues at coordinate 491,701,984 of OZ014525.1, read as the reverse complement.
TTCGATAACTGTTAAGTTATGCCTACGTATCCTCTCGTGCAATGAGGAAGTCAGAACACCGTAGTTCGACCCAAAGAGACTTAAAGGTAAATTAACCTGTGAACTGCTTGCTTGTCTATGCTCAAGTGTATGACCTGTCTGGCTCAGGTGCAAACTGTCTTGCATTAGACGGAAGAAGCAAGTTCTCGTTTGTGAGTGAATGAGATGAGAAAAGAATCCCGGAGGAGACGGTTATTGTTTTTTTTTTGAGTTTTCAGTCTTTTATTGCTTTTTGAAGTTTGTCATAGGAAAATGAGCTTAAGCCTAAACCAAGGGTTAGTAAACTCATCACATCCTCCCTCTGATTAGGGGTAATGAGAATTCCTTAAGTGTGAAGTCAGCATCTCACACTTAATCACCATGATGTAGGATTAAGATCATTAACCTACTTGTGATTATTTAGATGTTTTTGTTGTTTTTGTTTAGTGTTGATTAATGAGTTTAAGCCATAATTAGGGATTTAACGGACTCATTACACCATCCTAATAGAAGGATAATAGATGAGAGCATTTAAGCTGAGGAAGACTCCTCAACTTAATCCATGATTAGGGATTAATCTCATGACAAAACAAAGCCTTTATTAAATGGATTTTAATTAATGGTATGATTAAGAAGTGGATTTTATGATTTGTAAGACAACTTGAGGGGGACTTGTCCATTAACACTAGGGTTAGTCCTTCTTAACCAATTAAGGAAGAATTAGAACCCTAATGCAAGGCCCAAGTTACAAGCTTGATGTCTTGATGATTATTAAGTGGATTGATTAAAGGATTTAAACAAATTAAGGGTTTAACACTTAGGATTAAAGTTATACACTCCATCCTAATAGAAGGATGCAGGCATAATCTTAATCACAAAGCCTTAAAGCCTTTAGGGTTTAGTCCCTGATTATGAGATGAGAAGAGAAGACTCAAAGATGACACAAAGGTAAAAGCTAAATGGGGGACTAATCAAAACCCTAATTGTTATCATTCTTGGAGATCCTAGGGTTTGTGAGGCTTAAGAGAGAAAGAATCTTCAAAGAACCACCAGGAGTGAAGCAGATGAAAGGAGCAAGAAGCTAAGAGAAGCAAAACAACTTGCTTCACTTAAGAAGACAAGTTGCTTGAAGAAAGAAAATAAGATGGACAAGAATGAGCAAGCTCAATCCAACACACATACAAAAATGCAGCAAAGTAAGTATGAAAGAGATGAAAGAAGGATGTGAGAAGTGAAGGCAAATTCACTTCTCAAACAACTTACCACCTGAAATGTTAACAAAAGAAATGAAATGCAATGCAAATGAGATGAAATGTGATGGTGCAAACCAAAACCATAAGCATAAGTATGATGTCAATGATGCTAAGAGATGATACAAACATGAGGCAAGGCATGGGAATGATCAAACAAGCATAAGGATGCAAATGTGGCATGCATTGAACCATGAATGTACATGAAAAGTTATGAAATGCAATGGACACACAAAATGGCAAATGAAAGATGCAATGATCAAACATGATTCTAATATGTCCTAAGATGTGTTATGAATCAAATGAATGCACAAAATGTCATGGCAAGTCAATGGATGCAAGCAAATGAGAGATGGATGCAAGGGAAAGCACAAATTAGGGTTTATGAACAACATGCAAAACAAAAACTCAAAATCAGAAGCAAATCATGAGATAAAAATTTGAAAATGGGATCAAAGGAACCCTAAACCTACACAAGTTCACTGCCCAAAGGAGGAGACCTAAATCTAAACCTAATGGAAGTCATGAATTTCCTAAGATTGCTAGGGTTTTAAGGTACCTCATCAAGAAAAATGCCAAACAAATTGAAAATGCAAGATCAATCCAAACCAATTTTATCCTATAAACTACATGCTATAAAAGGTGCAATGCAAAAAGAATCATCATCCAACTCTCAATGGTTAGGCAGAAAGGAATGTTTGAAGTTTGAAGCAAAATATTGCCTAAAAATGAAATTAAATCCAATGAAAATGATCAAAAGGCATCAAGAACAAAAAAGAAATTTGGTTTGAGAGTTGGACAATGTTTCTAAATGTTTTTAAATGCTATGTGAATTTTTTTGTGATTTTTAAATACCTAAATGTATTTTTAATTAATTAATTTTCATTAACTAATTAAAAATAAACATTTAAATGATTAAAAATAATTTTTAGTGCAAAAAATAAAAATAAAAATATTTTTGGGTTTTAAAAATTAATGAAACTCTTGACAAAAAATTTCATAATTTTTAAAGGTGTTTTGCTATTTTAAATAAAATGTGAAAGATAAATCAAATTAAATGAAATAAAAAATAAAATAAATGGAAGTATGCAGATCTGAAGGCTGAGATTCAAAGCTGAGAGTCCAGGGTTGACTGCGCGCGCTATCCTACGGCTGGCATTTAAACTGACCCAATTAACTTAAACTGAATTAATTAATCTAATTAAATATGATTAGGGTTTTAATGATGGATCCAGGCCATTCGTTCACGCGGGAGTCAACCAAAGTCAAACGCATCTACGGTCCATGTTTAAACTCTCATTAATGACGCAATTAGGGCTAAGCACATTCAGACGACCGGAACAGTGCTCCGGTCGTCTTCTCCAGCGAAACCAAATACCTAGATTTCACTACAGGCCACCCCAACCCAAATTAATTGCCCAGAAACAATCTCCTATCAAATTTAAACTCAAATCCATCATCAAACAACATTTATCAAGCATGAGCAAGGAGAATCGAAGCAAAACATTTTTACGGGCAAATATTCAGACACTCAATACATGCTTATTTCTGGCTCATTTTCAAAAATAATTAGATCCCCATGATCATGGCAACATATAGAACAACATTCTAACAAGAAATCAAAGTTCTGGAAAATTTGTTCATCATGTTACCTGAGATTGAGCTTTCAGTCCAGGAGCTTTCTGCTTGCCTCTTTGCCTCAAAATAGTCCCAATGGTCCTCTTGATGAAGTTATCAAGCTTGGTTGGAGTTTAGAATGGTTGGTTTGGGAGTTTGATGAAGTTCTGTTCAGTGAAGGAGAGAAATCGTGTTTTGATTTCAGGGAGTTTTAGGGCAAGGTGAAGGGTCAGGGATGATCAGTGAGACATGCTGAGATGTTCTATGGAGTTTGTTTTTGTGTTTGATGCTTGTGTGATGTGTTTCGAATGAAAATGCATAAGAGGCATAAACTTGGAACTATGGCTTGGAGAGTGTTTCAGGCTTGTGTATCTGGTGTGTTATGATGCATTTGGTCCACTTATCACAACTAGAGAGGTCAGAGAAGTTGGTGTGGCACAGGCTGATTGGTATGGGGTTTTTGCAAAAAAGTCCAAGTTAGGTGTACTTGAGGTATGGGCAAGTGTGAGGCTGTGATAGGGGTATGGCTTGGCTCAGCTGAGTTTGGAGAACCATGGAATTTGATTAGAAGCAATGCAGCAAGTGAATTAGGGTTTACCATAGGTTTTGCAACTTTGTGACCTTTGGGCCCTTTTGAAGTTTCTTGATCCACAAGTCATGAAAATGGCCAAACCTTTGATGCAATCTGACTTTTAGGAATTGGTTTATGTTTGTGTAATGCATAGAAGTCACTTTGAGGTATCATTTTGCCTTGGCAAGGGATTTTGCAACTTTGCCTCTTTGGTGCATAACTTGAAATTATGTGATTTTTCCCAACTTTGACAAGCCATAATTTTTGATCCAAAATGAATTAGCATGAGTTCTTGTACTTTTTGAAAAGGGAATGATCCATTCTACAACTTTCATGACCAAAGTTTTCTCATTTGAAGCATTTTTGAATCAAAAAGCAAGGGTTGAAAAAGTTTCCCAAAATGGCAAGTTTCCATTACAAGTCATTTTCCCAAAAAGGCAACTTTGCAAATGGCTTGAAATCCTTCAATTTTGTGAAATTCTAACATCTTCTATGATCAAATAAAGACCATACACATTCAAAATGATGAATAACACCCCTTGGTTGGGTCATTGGGGGCCTCAGATGCCCTGATTTTACACTGACTTGCTCAAGAAGTCATCTCTTGATTAGATGCCTTCCCCATGGAATTTCTTCATGAAAATTGATATGCATGATCCTTATGACATATAGAGACCAATAGAAACAAGAATGACCAAAAAATTTGGATTTATGGCCTTTGAAACCAAAACCCTAATTCTAGGTCATCTGTGCAGTTAAACCTGGCTCTGCTTCCATGCCTTTCTCAGTTCTTGTGATTTTTTGACTTCCTTGACCTTTTGAGGATATAATATGATGCTTGAACATTCATGGACCCCTTTGAAGTGATTGATGACCTTTGGAGTGGCTCAAATGGCTCTTGGATTGCTCAGATCACAAACCCTAGATGCAGATGACTTGGGAACAATACAGTGAATCAAAAATGCAATATGAGATGCTATGATTGAATTTATGCATATGAAGAGAACACAAGCCATGGTGTGAATGGGTGAGGGAAAATTTGGGGTGTTTACAGCTGCCCCTATTCAAACATAAGTTAGCTGTGCAGGATGTAAGCAACGGCTTAGCAGGCAAACAAGATAACTTGTGGTTGAATACCAAAGACAGTCCAAAATTTGCACTCACAGAATGAAGAAGAAAAGGGATATAGATTGTAAAAGAAAATAAAGTATATTATAAAGCGCGGGTGACGGAGGACGACCGTCGAGCAGAGGACGACTGCTGGGGAAAGAGCAATGACGGGACGGCCGACATGCTGGGGATATAAGAGATTATGATGGGGACGACCATCAAGTAAAGCTATAAGACTCTCTGGGGATCAGAGGTAAAATAAGTGATGAGGTACGGTCATCAAAGGTGAAGGACGATCACCTAGCAGGGGACGACTGCTCTGATGGGGATAAGATGAGGGACGGTCATCTAAGGTGAAGGACGATCACCTAACAGGGTATACGACTGCCAAAAGTATCGCGACATAGGACGAATGTCGGATAGAAAGATCGACGATGGGTACGGCCATCGGATAAGCATGATGAAGGACGATCATCAAGAGGTGAAGGACGATCTCCTAGCAGGGTACGGCTGCTCTCAGGGTTTATCATGACATATGACGAATGCCAGATAACAAGATCAACGCCGGGGACGACCATCGGATAAAATGATGAAGGACGATCATCAAAGGGTGAAGGACGATCACCTAGCAGGGGACGGCTGCTCGGTATCACGACATAGGACGAATGCCGGATAGAAAAGGGTTCCAAAAAGGGAGACTCCACTGGGGATAGGATGAGGGACGGTCATCCAAAGGTGAAGGACGATCACCTGGCAGGGTACGACTGTCGAAAGTATCATGACATAGGACGAATGTCAGATAGAAAAGAAATAGTTCACTGGGATTTGCTGGGACAAGTAAACACGGACGAGTGTCTATATCCAAGGAATGAGAAGTATAAGTGTTTGGGTATTGTGTATAGACTAAAGACGCGGACGAGCATTCTTAGGACTATGATACGGACGGGTATCAGGTAGAAACGAATGCTGACACATGTTCAGAGATGATGATACGGACGAGTACCAACTGGTTAACAAAGAACACATACGAGTATTGATTCTGCGGGGACTCTTCTAGGGAATAGTAGACACAGACGAGTGTCTAAATTCAAGAAGACATAAGTGTTTGACACGGTGTATAGATTAAAGATACGGACGAGACCCCTTAAGACTACGATATGGACGAGTATTAGGTAGAAACAAACGCTTGACGCATGTTCTGAGATGATGATACGGACGAGTACCAACTGGTTAACAAAGAACACGGACGAGCGTCGGATCTGAAGGGATTTGAGTGGTATATACAAGATACGGACGAGCACCTGTATGAGTGAAACAGGAGTAATATGTATGAGTGGTGTACAGGTGAGTGTTTAACTTGCTGGGGAGAGTATGACACGGACGAGTGTCGGCAAAAGGCATTTTATAAACAAGTATATGATTTACAAAGTGTTTAGGTAGCTATGTTGGGGAAAGTTACACGGACGGGTGTCAGGGAATCGTATATATATATGTATCTGTGAGTGCAAAGAGGACGCTTTGGCTTTCTACTGGGGATATGACACGGACGGGTGTCAGGAAGTATCTGTTTCTTTAGGGAAAGTGCTTTGGTTCTCTGCCGGGGAATCCGAGGAGTTTTCTGTATATTGCTGATGTATTGTCAATATTCACAAGTGTTTGATTCAAAACATGGCTTATGATTATGCAATATGTTTGATTTTTGCCGTAATGCTCCGTATTAAACGGAATGCTACGCTCTGCGGGGAGAATATGATGCGAATGCTATGATTATGCGAAAGATACTGATCCGGGATTCGGATCCCGTTGCTGCAAAGGTCTCTGGTTGATCTGCTTGTAGTGGATATCCCAGCCGGGGATGAGATCATCGGTAGATCTGTCATATGGGACTCTGCTTGGGGATATAGGTCACTGATAGACCTATTTGGTAATGAGGGACCCAGCTGGGGTTTGTAGAAGCTTTCTTCACCCTGTTGTGAGATCTCCAGGAGTTGCTCTTCTGGATAGAGGTTGAGACTCTGTGGGGAGGTGGTTCCCTGGCTTTTGCACTTGGCTGAGGAGGAAATAAATGGCAACTCAGCTGAGGAGAAGGCACCTTCGGTGTTAAGACTGAGTGGATAATGATTTGCCAGCTTGCTGGGATGAAAACTTTCATGCCCCATGCTGCGTTTTGAATACCTGCAATCCTGAAAAGTCAGAGAAACGCACAAGTAATCCCGAGGTATCCTTTACCAGATTCCATCATAAGGGTTTAGGCACTCCTGGGAGTAAGTATACTTCCTGCAAGCACGTATTTTTAGAAGAGAAGCATCTGTATTTATGCAATCAGTATCTTAGAGACATCAGACATTTTTGCAAATGAAGATAAAATGTACGAAACGAAACATGACTGAAAATCTGATTTTATTAATTCATGTGCCCTGGATTGGCAAGATACAGTAAAAAAAAACAAATCCCCTAAAATGAGGAGATTGTTACAAATTGAGAAATAAAAGGTATGTTGGCAATGTTGATGACGCTTCAAGGAGCTTCCCTTTGCTATGACTCGTATGACATTTGACGTTCTTCTCATCTTGCTTTCTGAAGAAGGCTGATTCTGAAAGAAGCTTGATCCTTTTGAAGCTTACCAAGTTGTAAGTGATACAGACGAATTCAGAATGCAATTGTTCGCTTATTCCCTTATTTTGCGTGGATCTCCCTTTCAGGTTTTCAATCCACCGGGATACCCATTTTTTCCTGAGTCGTCCAATGCGGCTTTTCAACTCAGCGGGTGTACATTTTTATTTATTTATTTTCCCTTATTTTTGCCCGAGTCTTTTATTCTGTTTTTGACTCGCCGGGATGCCCTATTTTTGCCTGGACTTACATTCTGTTTTTATGTCCAGCGGGTCATTTTTATGCGAAGTATTTTTTAACTGCATCTGAATTTACAGGGGATGGGAAGTCTTCACCATCCATAGTACTGAGCATGAGTGCTCCACCAGAGAAAACTTTCGTTACTACGAATGGCCCTTCATAATTCGGAGTCCACTTACCCCTGTGGTCTGTATGAGGAGGGAGGAGTCTTTTCAGCACAAGATCTCCTACTTGGTATTCTCGGAGCCTGACTTTCTGATCGAAGGCCTTCTTCATTCTTTTCTGATACAGCTGCCCATGGCAGATTGCAGCTAATCTCTTCTCTTCAATAATACTTAGTTGTTCGTATCGGGACCGGACCCATTCTACTTCATTCAGCTTAACATCCATCAATACCCGCAGGGAGGGTAACTCAACTTCAACAGGTAGGACCGCTTCCATACCATACACAAGCTGATACGGTGTTACCCCAGTAGATGTTTTGATTGACGTACGGTATCCATGCAAGGCAAACGGTAGCATTTCATGCCAGTCTTTGTAGGTTACTACCATCTTCTGCACAATCTTCTTGATATTCTTGTTAGCCGCCTCACCAGCGCCATTCATCTTTGGCCTGTAAGGAGAAGAATTGTGGTGTTGGATTTTGAAGTCCCGGCACAGTTCTGCCATAATTTTGTTGTTTAAGTTAGAACCATTATCAGTAATGATTCGCTCGGGAACTCCATACCGACAAATGATGTCTCTCTTCAGGAATCGGGCTACCACTTGCCTTGTAACATTTGCATAGGAAGCTGCTTCAACCCACTTGGTAAAATAGTCAATGGCTACCAGGATGAATCTGTGGCCATTTGAAGCGGTCGGTTCAATCTTGCCAATCATATCAATGCCCCACATGGCAAAGGGTCAGGGTGAAGACATCACATTCAAAGGATTGGGAGGCACATGCACTTTATCTGCGTAAATCTGGCATTTATGGCATTTTCTGGCATAAGTACAACAATCTGCATCCATTGTAATCCAGTAATAGCTTGATCTTAACAACTTTTTAGCCATGGCATGCCCTCCTGCATGGGTACCGAAGGATCCTTCGTGCACTTTGTGCATCAACAAGTCTGCTTTTGTTCTATCAACGCATCTGAGGAGCACCATATCAAAGTTTCTCTTGTACAGGAAACCGTCAGTATTCAGGAAGAAACTACCAGCTAGCCTTCTTAATGTCTTCTTATCATTGGAAGAGGCCCCAGGTGGGAATGTTTGATCCTCCAAGAAGCATTTGATATCATGGAACCAAGGCTTATCATCTTTGATAACATCTGCTGAGAACACATATGCTGGTCTGTCAAGTCTGGACACTGAAATCCGAGGTACAAAGTTGGTAGCTTGAACTTTGATCATGGATGAAATGGTAGCCAGAGCATCTGCAAATTGATTCTCGTCCCGAGGGATATACTCAAGCTTGACCGTTGTAAAGAAAGTCAATAACCTTCTTGTATAATCCATGTAAGGTATCAGATGATCCTGGTGTGTGTACCATTTGCCGTTGGTTTGATTGATTACCAAAGCTGAATCTCCGAACACAGTTAAAGTCTTGATCCTGAGGTCAATGGCTTCCTCAAGACCCATAATACAAGCTTCGTATTCAGCTTCGTTGTTAGTGCAGTTAAAGGTGAGTTTTGCCGAGAAAGGCATGTGAACTCTGAAATTCTGTGATCAGGTATGAGATGTCCTATGAGATGTCCCAACACTTGACAGATTTAACCAAATCTTAAAATGCAAGAAAATTAAACAACACAGAAGTTTGTTAACCCAGTTCAGTGTATAACCACACTTACATCTGGAGGCTACCAAGCCAGGAGGAAATTCACTATAAGTAATATTAATTCTAGACTTAAACAACCCAGTTTAATCTTTCACTTAATATCTACCCAATGCAATTTCTACCTAAGACACAACTTAGATATGAGTACCAACTCACTTCCCCTCAATCACACAGTGATCAAGTTTACAAGTTTAATAAAATTGAAGACATTCTTCAAACAATACAGCTTGATCTTACTTCACAGTTTCAATCAAGTCCCAAATGCACTTTTGCTTAAAAGCTCATAAAGTAGTACAATGAAAACACCTGCTATTAAAAACACTAGACACCCTATTTGGTCTTCTGAAATTCGTACTCAATTCTGTGAGTTTTTGTTGATTAAATAGGTGTCTGTAATTTGGGCTTTCTGTAGGATGATCCAGCCCTAATGCGCATGCAGCTTCCACCTTGAATTAGGGTTTGTTACTTCCTAGATTCTAGGTGATTTAGGTCTTCTGTTTTAATCTGAATCCTCAATATAAAACTCCCTACAGATGCGCCTTGTTCTGTTTTTATCCATCATTAATTAATTTCAGATAACTCTCCTTAAATATCCCTGATCAGTTAGTCAATAATTAATTTTGGTAGCAGGTTTGAGATGTCTCAACATCTGTTGGGACATCCTGAAAAACTGAACTTAAGTCATTTACACAATGTCCCAACATCTGGTGAGACATCCTGAAATAAGTTCTTATACTCTGTTTGATAATGTCCCAACATCTGATAGGACATTTTGAACTGAATTCAATATTTCTTGTTGGTCAAAAATTCTGCCAATTCTGGACATCTACAAACTCCCCCTTTGGCTAATTTTTGGCTAACATTCTTTTCTGATTTTTCAGAGTGCAGCAGAAGATCTTTTATCAGAGTATAGCATTACTTTTCTGTTGATTCATATTTGAGATTACTCCCCCTCAAACATATATGTATTCAGTCTTGTTGCAACAAAAATATTTAGCAAAACACACTGATTCAGTTCAGAAACAAACAAACAGATTTTTCATTTATAATTAAACATCATACACATTGTTGTTGTTGTTCTCCCCCTTGTTAGACACAAATTTTGGGGCCAAAGTCATTGATTCTAAATTACAATGCGGCTGTCATACATTTTTCCTCACATACAATGATCACTCAGATTCATCACTTTCAGTTTCTTCATCTTCCTCAGTTTCTTCATCAGAAGTAGCTTTCTGATCACCTTCACTTTCCAGCCTTTGAATGATTTCTTCAAGCTTCAGCTTCCTTGCTGCAAGTTCTTTGCAAGTGGTCTTCAGTTCAGCAATCAATGCAGCCTTGGAGATTGGAGTCTTGGTAGTTGAAGGACCTGCAGATGTCCCAGAGGGTGCTTCAACATCTGCTGCATGATGACTCAGGAACAGTTTGTAGTGAAAGGCCAGAGGACTTTCTCTCTTGCAGACTGTGTCCTTCTCAGTGAGGATTCCAGGGTATTGACTTAGCACTATACCACACAGCAATGAAGGAAAAGCTATTGGCAGCTTTGTTGCAGATGAGCTAGCATGCTTCAAGGTCTGATCAGAGATGTAGGCACCATAATCCAGCTTAGTCTGAGTGCCCACAGCATAAATAAACCTGCCCAAACCAGTGGATATTGAAGATGTGTGATTGGTAGGCACCCAGTTTGCTGTACCAATCCTGTTCAGCATGGCATATTTTCTTGTAAGCATGCTCACTGAGAGCTTTCCTTTCACTGGCCAAGCCTTGACCTGATTTGCAGTGATAACCTTGCATACTTGGTTATCAGTCTTCCCTAGCTCATTTGGTCCATCAGACTCTCTTCCAAGATATTGGTTGATGATCTGAGGAGAGAACTCTACACACCTACCTCTAACAAAGACTTTTCTAAATTCAGAAGACTTACCATTGGCACAATCTTCCTGAAGATTGACAATGAATTCTTTGACAAGAAGTTCATAGCAGGGAGAGAGATTTGAGACTGTTTTGAAGAGGCCTGCAGCAGAGATGAGATCAATCAGTTCAGTGCACTCAAGTGCATTACTGCTCAGCTCTCTTTCAAGGGCTACCCTTCTTTGGTACACAAACTTCCATCTGTTTACACTTGAAACATGATGAAATGAGATGTTGTCCAAGGGAGCTTCTGGAACAGCAGTTGAAGCCCTAGAGGGTGCTGGTTTCTTCTTTGGAGGAGATGTTGGGACATCTGTTTCAACATCTGAGTCTGGAGGAGTGACAACTTTCCTCTTCTGGGTTTGGACTTTACTCCATTGTTTTGTTGGACCAAAGGCAGCTTTAGCTTTATCTTTCTTTGGGGTAGCTTTCTTCTTCTCAGGAAGTTCAAGTTCTGCTTGCATCTTTCCTTTCCTAGACCTGAGCCTTTTGGCTATGCTAGGTCTGACAGAGGCTATGATCTCTGTATCAGAATCCTGCTCCAGGTTCACCACAGGAGGAGATTGAGCAGTCTCCTCTTCAGCTGGTTGATCAGCAGAGATATGATCTTCAGATGAGGCTTTGGTCTGATCCTCAGAGTCTTCTTCATCACTTTCATTTGAGGCCTTTTTCTGGTCCTCAGTTTGTCCAATATCAGCATCAGATGAGGTCTTTTTCTCATCTTCAGATGTTCCAACATCTATTGGGACATCCTGTTGAGCAGGAGTGTCCTTTGCAGCTTGAGCTTGTTCTTCTTGAGGGGCAGGCATGGTGTTCAGAGGAATAGAAATCCCACTAACCACTCTCTGTTCAAAAATAATCTTGTTAACTATCTCCTTGATGGAAGCATCCACATATTCAGAAGATTTTGGGGGCATGTTAGCTGGTGAAGGAATGCCTTTGGATTTGCTGCAGACTTGATCTTTTGCTCTTTTTGGAGTTCTTGGCTTTTTAGCATGAGAAGCACTTCCTCTGATTTCGTCCAATTGGGTTGATTTCATTGGTACCACAGAGATGGGGGTTGCATGAACTACATCTTCTTTGTTGAGAACTTCTTCAGGAGTGTTAGGGTTTTGAGACATTGTCAAGGAAGATGGATGAAGAGTTTTAGGGTTGATGATTTCTGAAGAACAGCTAGATAATATGATTCGCTTTTGATAGAGAGATGAGAATATTGATAGCTGATTATAAGTTGTTACTAAATAAGTAGCCGTTACATTGCAAATTATTAGGAATGGAATACCCAAGGTTCTTGACCAGACTGGTGTTGCCATCTGGAAATTATGCCATACAATGTCATATGACATGTTGGCACATCTCATTAACTGCTAAATCTCACATAAACAGATTCCCAGTTTGCCCCTTAAGTTCTCAAATTGTGTAGCATCCAATGCTTTGGTAAAGATATCAGCCAACTGCAGATTTGTAGCTACATGTTCCAATGAAATCACCTTTTCTTCTACAAGATCTCTGATGAAATGATGTCTGATATCAATATGCTTGGTCCTGCTATGTTGGATAGGATTCTTTGATATGTTGATTGCACTTAAGTTGTCACAGTACAATGTCATGACATCCTGTGGGACATTGTACTCAGTGAGCATTTGCTTCATCCAAACCAACTGAGAACAACTGCTTCCAGCTGCTATATATTCAGCTTCAGCTATAGATAGAGATACACAATTTTGCTTCTTACTGAACCAAGAAATCAAATTGTTTCCTAGAAAGAAACATCCTCCTGAAGTGCTTTTTCTGTCATCAGCACTTCCAGCCCAATCAGCATCACAGAAGCCAGTGAGAATTGGTTTGCATCCATGAAAGTACATTATGCCATAGTCACAAGTACCATTAACATATTTGAGAATTCTCTTGACTTGATTGAGATGACTGACTTTTGGATCAGCTTGATATCTTGCACATACACCTACTGCAAATGCTATGTCTGGTCTGCTAGCAATCAAGTATAACAAGCTTCCAATCATGCTTCTCTATAAGCTTTGATCTACATTCTCACCCTTTTCATCTTTAGTCAGCTTTAAATGTGTGGGGGCAGGAGTTCTCTTATGAGTAGCATTTTCCATTCCAAATTTCTTGACTATGTTCTTGGTATACTTGCTTTGGGAAATGAACATGGAGTCTTCCATTTGCTTTATTTGTAGACCAAGAAAGTAGGTTAACTCTCCTACTAGGCTCATTTCAAATTCAGATTCCATCTGATTGACAAAATGTTTGACCATCCTATCAGACATCCCACCAAAGACAATGTCATCTACATATATTTGTGCAATCATGACATTTCCTTCTTCATCTTTAACAAACAAGGTTTTGTCAATTCCACCTTTCCTGTACCCTTGCTTGATAAGAAAAGTAGTCAGTCTTTCATACCAAGCCCTTGGAGCTTGCTTCAGACCATAAAGAGCTTTCTTTAGTTTGTATACATGATTTGGACAGCTTGGATCAACAAATCCTTTAGGTTGTTCTACATATACCTCTTCATTAAGATAACCATTTAAAAAAAGCACTTTTCACATCCATTTGAAATAGCTTGAACTTTAAGATACAAGCAATTCCCAAAAGTAGTCTGATTGATTCAAGCCTTGCTACTGCTGCAAAGGTTTCATCAAAGTCTACTCCTTCAATTTGTGTGTATCCTTGAGCTACAAGTCTAGCTTTGTTCTTTGTAACAACTCCTTGTTCATTTGACTTGTTCTTATACACCCATTTTGTTCCAATCACATTTATGTCATCAGGTCTAGGAACAAGATTCCACACTTCATTCCTTGTGAATTGACCTAATTCCTCTTGCATAGCACAAATCCAGTATTCATCAGTGAGATCTTCCTTGATGTTTTTAGGTTCTATTTTAGAAACAAAACAAGAACCTGAAATCACTTCTCTTGATCTAGTGCTCACACCTCTGTTGGGATCACCAATTATCAAATCTTTGGGATGATCCTTCTGTATTCTGATGGGGGGAGGTTTGCTGGATTGTTCTGTCCTTGCATCAGTTTGAGTGAAGTCATAATGACCACTCTTTTCTTCAGCTTCAATCTTGATATCAGCAGATGTTCCAACATCTTCTGGGACATCTGTAGGAGCATCATCAATTATCACATTTATAACCTTGGTTCTAGAATTAAATACTCTATATGCTCTGCTGTTTATAGAGTATCCAAGAAAAATCCCTTCATCACTTTTAGGATCCATTTTTCTCCTTTGCTCCCTATCTGCCAGAATATAACAGTTACTTCCAAACACATGGAAGTACTTAACTGTGGGTTTTCTGCCCTTCCATACTTCATAGATTGTGGACAAAGTTCCTTTTCTTAGAGTAACTCTGTTGTGGATGTAACAAGCTGTGTTCATAGCTTCAGCCCAGAAGTACAAAGGTAACTTTTTAGCATGGATCATAGCTTTTGCTGATTCTTGAATAGTTCTATTCTTCCTCTCAACAATCCCATTCTGTTGAGGAGTGATTGGTGAAGAATATTCATGATTGATTCCTTCTGAAGAGCAGAAATCTAAGAACTTTTGGTTCTCAAATTCTTTTCCATGATCACTTCTTATTCTGATCACACAGCTGGATTTTTCCCTTTGTATTCTTTGGCATAAGTCTTTGAATACATCAAATACATCAGACTTTTCTTTGATAAAATTTATCCATGTATACCTTGAAAAGTCATCAACTACTACATAGGCATACCTCTTACCACCAAGGCTTTCAACCTGCATAGGTCCCATAAGATCCATATGCAATAGTTCCAAAACTTTGGAAGTTGTCAGATGTTGGAGCTTTGGATGGGACATCTTGGTTTGCTTGCCTATTTGACATTCACCACATATTTTTCCATCATCAATCTTCAGTTTAGGAATACCTCTTATAGCATCCATAGATATTATCTTCTTTATGCCTCTGAAATGAAGATGACCTAGCCTTTGGTGCCATAGTTTTACTTCTTCTTCTTTAGCTAAGGAGCAAGTTGAAGTAAGACTGAAGTCTTGAGATTCCCACATGTAACAGTTGTCTTTAGATCTGGCTCCTTTCATGACAACCTCTTTTTCTTTGTTAGTCACTATGCATTCAGTTTTAGTAATGTTTACACTGTACCCTTGATCACATAATTGACTTATGCTGATCAGGTTAGCAGTTAAACCTTTAACCAGCAACACATCATCTAGTCTTGGAACATCTTGACAGTCCAAGGTCCCAACTCCCTTGATTTCTCCTTTAGCTCCATCTCCAAAGGTTACATACCTGGATGAATGTGACTTTAAGTTTACTAGCAGATTCTTCAATCCAGTCATGTGTCTTGAACATCCACTGTCAAAGTACCAGTCTTCTTTAGCTGATACTCTTAGTGATGTATGTGCTATATATGCAGCATTTTTCTTTGACCATTTGAGTTGAGATTTCTTTTGATGCCTCTGCCCTGTGTGTTGTTCATTAGTAGATCTCCAAGATTGATTGTTGATCTTGTTCTTGTGTATGTAGCTTTGATCAGCCTGAATGCTGGTTTTTGGTCTCCATACCTTCTTGATGACTTCTGTCTTCTGCTTAGGAGGTTGCTAATTTCTTTGATGTTTATGCAGCACTTTCTTGGTAACTTCCATTTTCTGCTTAGAAGGTTGTTGATACATCTGACTTGGATATCCATGCAGCTTATAACAATGAGGTTTGATATGTCCAAATCTTCCACAATGATGACATCTCCATCTTTGATACTTCTTCTTCATTTTGTTCTTTTCAGAATGTTGAGACATCTGTTGGAACATTATGTTTGACTTTGTGTTCTTTTCTTGATGTTGAAGCATCTGTTGGGACATCATGTTTGACTTTGTGTTCTTTTCTTGATGTTGAAGCATCTGTTGGGACATCTTGTTTGACTGTATGGATTTTGAAGTAGTTTTGCTAGAGCTAGCTTCATCTTTATGTACTCTGTTAAATCCCAGTCCACTTTTATCCCCTGAATGCTTATTGTTGTTGAGAATAACATCCAGTGTATTTGAGCTGCTGTTCAACATCCTAACAGATTTGGACATGTGTTCCAATTTGGAGTTGAGAAGACTTACTTCACTTTTCAAGGTGTCAATGATTTCTTGATCACTTGCTTTTTCATCTTCTAGTGCCTCCTTCTGCTTCTTTAGCTTTATAACCTCACTGCATATTTCAGTACTTCTTTTGTATAGATCTTTGTAGGCTTGCTCAAGTTCTTCAACAGTAAGCTCCCCATCACTGGAATCACTTTCAGATTCACATAGTCCAGCTAAAGCAGTGATATGCTTAGCTGATTCTTCTTCTGAATCACCTCCTGAGTCTTCATCAGACCAAGTTACAGATAGTCCTTTCTTTTGCCTTTTTAAGTAGGCAGGACATTCATTCTTGATGTGTCCATATCCTTCACATTCATGGCATTTGATTCCTTTTTCTTGACTGGTCTTTTCAGCATAATTTGACCTTCTGTTAGCATCATAAGGTCTCTTGTTATCAGAAGAGTTTGTGTATCTTCCACTGGGTTTGGATTTGCCTTCCATCCCTCTGAGAATCTTTTTGAATTGTCTTCCAAGCATAGCAATGTTGTCTGATAAGCTTTTACCAGTTTCTGATTCATCATCTTCTTCTTCATCAGTATTTGTTACCAAGGCTATGCTTTTGTTCTTCTTAACATTTGTGTCATTCATTCCCATCTCAAATGTTTGAAGGGAACCAATGAGCTCTTCAACTTTCATACTGCATATGTCTTGAGCTTCTTCTATTGCTGTGACTTTCATGTCAAATCTTTTTGGCAAAGATCTGAGGATCTTTCTTACAAGTTTTTCATCAGTCATCTTTTCTCCCAAAGCTCCAGAAGTATTAGCTACTTCTAAGATGTTCATGTAAAATTCATGAACTGTCTCATCTTCCTTCATTCTCAAGTTTTCAAACTTGGTGGTGAGAAGTTGAAGTCTTGACATCTTTACTTTTGATGTTCCTTCATGAGTTGTTTTGAGAGTATCCCACACATCTTTGGCTAGTTCACAATGATGCACAAGTCTAAAGATGTTCCTATCAATGCCATTGAATAGAGCATTTAAGGCCTTGGAGTTGCCTAGTGCTGAATCTTCTTCCTCCTTACTCCATTCTTCTTCAGGTTTCAACACTTTTGATCCATCTTTGGTGTCTTGGATAGGATGATCCCATCCAATGTTGACTGCTCTCCATGCCCTGTTGTCAAGTGATTTTAAGAATGCAATCATTCTTGGCTTCCAGTAGTCATAATTAGAGCCATCCAGTATAGGTGGTCTATTTACTGATCCTATATCTCTGTCCATGTTTCCAGAATTTGTATTCCCTAGATCTCACCCAGTATAAACAGGCAGGGTGCCTGCTCTGATGCCAATTGAAATTCTGTGATCAGGTATGAGATGTCCTATGAGATGTCCCAACACTTGACAGATTTAACCAAATCTTAAAATGCAAGAAAATTAAACAACACAGAAGTTTTTTAACCCAGTTCAGTGTATAACCACACTTACATCTGGAGGCTACCAAGCCAGGAGGAAATCCACTATAAGTAATATTAATTCTAGACTTAAACAACCCAGTTTAATCTTTCACTTAATATCTACCCAATGCAATTTCTACCTAAGACACAACTTAGATATGAGTACCAACTCACTCCCCCTCAATCACACAGTGATCAAGTTTACAAGTTTAATAAAATTGAAGACATTCTTCAAACAATACAGCTTGATCTTACTTCACAGTTTCAATCAAGTCCCAAATGCACTTTTCCTTAAAAGCTCATAAAGTGGTACAATGAAAACACCTGCTATTAAAAACACTAGACACCCTATTTGGTCTTCTGAAATTCGTACTCAATTCTGTGAGTTTTTTTTGATTAAATAGGTGTCTGTAATTTGGGCTTTCTGTAGGATGATCCAGCCCTAATGCGCATGCAGCTTCCACCTTGAATTAGGGTTTGTTACTTCCTAGATTCTAGGTGATTTAGGTCTTCTGTTTTAATCTGAATCCTCAATATAAAACTCCCTACAGATGCGCCTTGTTCTGTTTTTATCCATCATTAATTAATTTCAGATAACTCTCCTTAAATATCTCTGATCAGTTAGTCAATAATTAATTCTGGTAGCAGGTTTGAGATGTCTCAACATCTGTTGGGACATCCTGAAAAACTGAACTTAAGTCATTTACACAATGTCCCAACATCTGGTGAGACATCCTGAAATAAGTTCTTATACTCTGTTTGATAATGTCCCAACATCTGATAGGACATTTTGAACTGAATTCAATATTTCTTGTTGGTCAAAAATTCTGCCAATTCTGGACATCTACAAACTCCTCTAGGTGTAATGAGTACTGCACCAACACCACGACCATTCATATTAACAGCCCCGTCGAACATCATAGTCCATTCTTCTTCTGGGTCAGGCCCTTCAGTGTGAACAGGCTCTTCATGATCTTTTGCTTTTATGAACATGATGTCTTCGTCAGGGAAGTCAAATCTCATAGGCTGGTAATCATCAATGGGTTGCTCAGCAAGATAATCAGATAATACACTGCCCTTGATGGCTTTCTGAGATGTGTACTGAATGTCATACTCCGTGAGAATCATTTTCCATCTTGCAACCCGTCCGGTAAGTGCTGGCTTCTCAAAAATGTACTTAACTGGGTCCATCTTTGATATCAACAAGGTAGTGTGGGTCAACATATATTGTCTCAGTCGGCGAGCAGCCCACGCTAAAGCACAACAAGTTTTCTCGAGCAGTGAATAACGTTGTTCACAGTCGGTAAACTTTTTGCTTAGGTAGTATATTGCATACTCTTTTCGACCAGACTCGTCATGATGGCCCAACACACACCCCATTGACTCTTCTAATACTGTCAAGTACATGATTAGAGGTCTTCCTTCAACTGGAGGCATAAGGATATGAGGCTCTTGTAAGTATTCCTTGATCTTGTCAAAAGCCTTTTGGCAGCCTTAATTCCACCTGACCGTTTGTTCTTTTCTTAACAGCTTGAACAAAGGCTCACAAGTTGCTGTAAGGTGAGATATGAACCGTGAAATGTAGTTCAATCTACCTAGAAAACCCCGAACTTCTTTTTCAGTTTTAGGTGCAGGCATTTCTTGAATGGCTTTAACTTTATCAGGGTCAACTTCAATCCCTTTCTCACTTACAATAAATCCCAGCAGCTTACCGGATCGCACCCCGAATGTGCATTTGTTGGGGTTTAACTTCAGTTGGTATTTCCTCAGACGCTTGAATAACTTCAGCAGATTCACCAGGTGGTCTTCTTCTCTGAGGGACTTGGCAATCATGTCATCCACATAACATTCAATTTCTTTGTGGATCATGTCATGGAATAATGTTACCATAGCCCGTTGATACGTAGCACCAGCATTTTTCAGTCCGAATGGCATCACCTTGTAACAAAACGTGCCCCAGGGTGTGATAAAAGTTGTCTTCTCCATGTCTTCAGGCGACATTTTGATCTGATTGTATCCTGAAAATCCATCCATGAAGGAGAACACTGAGAACTGAGCCGTATTATCCACCAATACATCAATGTGAGGTAAAGGGAAATCATCTTTCGGACTGGCTCTGTTCAGATCCTGGTAGTCCACACACATCCTCACCTTGCCATCCTTCTTAGGCACAGGTACAATATTAGCAACCCACGGCGGATAGCTAGTCACAACAAGGAACCCGGCGTCCCACTGTTTCTGTACCTCTTCTTTTATCTTCATTGCCATATCTGGGCGAGTACGGTGCAGCTTCTGTTTTACAGGTGGGCAATCTTCTTTCAAAGGTAGCTTGTGCATGACAATATCGGTGTCCAACCCTGGCATATCCTGATAAGACCAAGCAAAGACATCTACATACTCCCGAAGCATATCAATCAGTTGTTCCTTTACCGAATCTTGCAGGCAGGCCCCGATCCTAACCTCTTTCACATCTTCTTCCGTACCAAGATTAACTGTTTCAACCTCCTCATGGTGAGGAGTAATAACCTTCTCCTCTTGTCTTAACAACCTGGCTAGCTCTTCAGGAAGCTCATAATCTTCTTCAACCCCTTCATCAGCTTGATTGATTGGATTGTCAAAGTCATATGAAGTCATAGCTGTGTTGTTGTCGGTGCAGTCTGAAAGGCACTCTCTGCAAGGGTTTAGATTGTTCATTTTAGTGATCGATTTTAATCTTGTTTAGAAAAAAGTGAAATGAAGTTATCATTTTGGAAAACATTGCCATTTTATTTTTGTACAAAAAGAAAAATGAAAAACAGTGAGCGGAAAAGAAAAAAGATTCATTTGCAAAAGATGTCTGATATTCATTGATTGATCTGTTTGCACAAAATTACAAGATGGCCCGATTACAAAATGAGTCTTGTCATCTTGGGCAAGATGCAAGACTTGATGCATGCTTAAAATACAGGAAATAATAATTACTCTGCGGGAGTAACCCTTATAATTTCCTGGGAAGACCAGTTTGAGATACGGCTCCCCGGGATCCTTGGACGTATCCAGCTCTCCAGGTTGCGCTCATCTTCCGACTCATCTTCCAAGTTGTTCACTGCATCCGGGGTGAGCATCCCCCCGCTGACAAAATTGGGCTTCTCAGCAGCCTCTGATTGATCTTGTTGAGTTGGTTTGTAACCCAACCCAAATATGTCCTCCTTCTTCTCAACGGGCAACAGCTTGCCCCAGCCTTGGGCAGTACCCTCTTCAACAACCTTCCTGGCTTGCTGATAAGACGTCATGGAGGTTCCCAGTACAGCAGATGCTTCATTAATGTTCAGGGCCTCAAATCCCTGGCTCATGGTTTCATGGATCTCTCCATCCATCTCAATGTACTTGTACGTAGCCAGATGGCTAAC
Organism: Lathyrus aphaca; assembly: GCA_963966055.1. NCBI lineage: Eukaryota > Viridiplantae > Streptophyta > Magnoliopsida > Fabales > Fabaceae > Lathyrus > Lathyrus aphaca. The sequence goes on along the minus strand of OZ014525.1, from coordinate 491,680,928 downwards.
AAAGATGTCCTCTTCCCCACAGATGGTGATGATCTGGCCTTCCCACTCGAATTTCAGCTTCTGGTGAAGGGTAGACGTAACAGTGCCAGCGGCATGGATCCAAGGTCTACCCAACAAACAGCTGTAGGATGGCTGAATGTCCATCACATAGAAGGTAATTTTGAAGGTCTGCGGGCCAATCATCACAGGCAGATCAATCTCCCCTAGCACTGATCTTTTAGAGCCATCGAAAGCTCTCACCACCAAATTACTTGGACGCAGTGCCAAGCCATCATATTCCAGCTTCACCAAGGCTTTCTTTGGTAGGACATTGAGCGATGACCCAGTGTCCACCAGTACATGAGACAGAACAACACCTTTACATTCTAGAGTGATGTGTAAAGCCTTGTTGTGGTTACGTCCCTCAGTTGTTAAATCAGCATTGGTAAAGCCCAGTCCATGACTGGTGTTGACATTTGCCACCACAGTTTCTAGCTGATTAACAGTGATCTCTTCTGGCACGTATGCTGCGTGTAAGACTTTCAATAATGCATTCCTATGAGCTTCAGAACACATCAACAGGGATAATATGGAGATCTTTGAGGGAGTTTGGTGAAGCTGATCCACCACCTTGTAATCACTTCTCTTTATAATTCTCATAAACTCGTCTACATCTTGCTCAAAAGATGTCTTCTGAGTTTCCTTGACAGTTGGCTCTTCAAATACCACACTCTTTCCCTTTGCTTTGGCAGCAGCTTCTGCTTCGACATTAGGTCTTTGAGTTTGTGAGGCAAAAAGGCGTCCGCTTCTGGTGAAGCCTCCGCCTCCCCCAACATTATCAATTTGTGGAGAAGAGGTTGAAGAATCCAAAGTGATTTTCTCCCCATTGCAGTAGAGGTCAGAGCCATAATGCCAAGGTATGGCATTACTGCTTTCATATGGAATTGGTCCAGGCACCGTGATGGTAACTGGACTGACTGCTGCAGAGGAAGGTACTGAAATGGTGTGCGGATCGTAGTAAATGGTGACTGGTGATCTGGCAGGAGGTGCCACTATTTGTTGTTGAAAGTTGTTGTTTGGAGGAACATTTGATGGATCATAGTAGATGGTGACTGCTGAGATATCTTCATTAATTTCTGTTGATGTTGTAGAAGATTCTGCTGAATAAATGGGTGCTGATGTTGTAGAAGAAATGGTTGTTGACATCTGGTTTGCTGAAGCGATGGACGGAGCCATTGTTGATGATATTGATGAATTGGTCGGAATGATTGTTGTTGCAGTTGTAGAAGAGTCAGGAATTGTTGTCAAAGGGATTGCTGGATTTGTAGGCACCGTTGTTGTGATCTGAAGTATACCACTTCTGATAAGACCATTTATGCCGCTTCTCAAGTTATCACACCCGTTGACCGAAATGTTGCAATAACCATAACCGAGCTCACACCCGGGGAACATCTGGCATTCTAGGAGCTGAGCCTTAATTTCGACCAGAGGTGTCCGAATCTGTCCAACACTGGTGATTAAGAAAGATGGCTTGTCTTCCTCAATGGCATTAATTCTTGGCCCTCCATGATTGGGCATGGGATTCTTGGTGACACTTGGAGGGGGTGCAAAGTTGAGGGCTTTAGAATCCACCAAATATTTTACCTTCATTTGTAAAGCCCTGCATTTCTCAGTATTGTGGCCAGGTGCATTGAATGGAAAGCACATCTGGCGTTGACATGATAATTTCTTGGAAGATTGGAGGGATCTGGTGGTGCCAATGTCCTTAATTCAACCAAGTTGAGTTTCAGGAGTTGTGGCAATAAAGCGGCATAAGGCATAGGGATAGGGTCAATCACCCTATTTGCCTGTGATGGTCTTTGCTGAAAAGGTCTTTGTTGTTGATTGTTGTTGTTGTTGTTGTAGGTCCTTTGTGGCGGATACTGAACTTGCTGTTGATAATGTGGTTGTGACTGTGGTTGATATGCTGGTTGCTGAGGAATCGGAGCTGGAATAGTGACAGCTGCCACTGATCTATGGACATACTGAGGTCTGCCCCTGCCAGCATGAATGGCATTTGTTTCACCGGTTCTTATAGGTCCCACAAAAGGCTTCCTGGGATTACTTGACGAACTTGCACCATTATCAGAAATCTTACCCATCTTCAGAAGGCTTTCAATTCTTTCTCCATCTATTACTACGTCAGCGAAGCTGGTGGAAGAAAAGGCAGCTAGCCTATCAATATATGTTCCTTGTAGAGTGTTCATAAACATGTCAGCCATTTCTCTTTCCGACATGGGTGGCTGGACAGCAGCAGCAAGCTGTCTCCACCTCTGGGCATATTCCCTGAAGCTTTCGCTGGAGGATTGAGACATTCCCATCAGAAGGGTTCTGTTAGGAGCCATGTCCAGATTGTATTGGTACTGTCTGATGAAAGCTTCAGCTAGGTCCTTCCAGCACCTGATAGTAGCTCTGGTCAAGTGAGAGTACCACTCCCTTGAAGCCCCAGTCAAACTGTCTTCAAAGTAAAACATCCATAGTTTCTCATCCATAGTATATGCTTTAAGTCTTCCCAGGAAGGACTGCAAGTGAGTTCGTGGACAGGAAGTTCCATTGTACTTCTCGAAGCACGGGGGTTTAAACTTGTGGGGAATCCTTACCCCATCCACTAACCCCATATCCATCACATCAAAGCCTAGGGAATTTTGAGACTCCAGAGATCTCAACTTCTCAGCAATTTCATCAAACCTCCTATCATAAACTTCATCCCCAGCTCCCATTACAGTAAACTGCTCTTCCTGGGGGTCTTCCTGTAAGATCCTTCCTCCAGTAGTATTTCCTTACACATTACCCGGGATGTTGACTTCCGGATGCAGATGAGGCCCATATACTGGTGGATTAACATGAGGCTGACCCCTTTCATTGTTACTTGTTCCTCCAGTTCCCAGAGGAGGTTCTTCCGGGGTTTGTCTTTCTACCAATGCCCTCAACCTTTCTTGACTTTGGCCCAAGCCATTCATTACTTCCATGAATTGGGTCATTTGGTTTCTCATCTCCAGCCTTTCATTAGCCATCTGATTTCTGACCTCTATCAAATCTTGCTGTACTTGATCCATTTGGATACCAGGAAGGTTGTTGCGAGTAGGATACCGGTGCGGACGGTTGAGAGGGAACACCTGACGGCGAGCAATAATTCCTGAAGCACAACAGAGTTAGAAACAAATTAAACAAAAACCTACAAAACAAAACAAAAGTTAGCATGCAATGCAGTATGCTTATTTGCTTTCCAAGGTATCCAGCTTGGCTCTTGGTTTTGACCTTTCCAGACCCTAAGGAAGATGTTTTGATGTTGCTTGAGAGAAGGAAAAACTCAGTGAAACAAACTGACAAATACATTACAAGATGGTGAATAATACATAGTCTGTTTTTTACAACATATGCCCCTGAAGGGTCAAAATACAACATAAAAGAAAAGTACATTAAATGGAAATAACAACAAGCAAAGTAGTCAAACATCTAAGCCAAACTCATCCTCCTTAACCTCCTTCAAAAGTGCTTCAGTTACAGGACCAGCCAGATGCTCTGTGATGTTCCTGATGAGAAGGTTTCTGGTGGAAATAGCAGTGGTCAGCTTCTTGTGTCTGTCTTGGTCCTTTGACCTCTTTACACCAGCCCTAAGCTTCAATTCTGAAATTTCCTTCTGGGCTGCCAGCAAAGCTTCCTGTTGCTTCTTGTCATTGGCCTCCAACTGCTCAATTATGGCCTGAGTTCTCTTATCTTCTTGAGTGCGAGCTTCAGTGATCCTGACCCACCTAGCTTGACTTTCCTCTAGATAGAGATCAGTCCTAGCCTTCTGAAACTGGGCCTCTTTACAGGCATTCTTCAATATTTTCTCTCCAGCTCTTGATTTCTTGATGTAGTCCTCTGCTTTCTCAATCTTGGCCAGATGCTCCACTTTAAGCTTTTCCAACCTTTCAATGTCTAGACGACCATCACTCCTCTCCCAGAGGGTCTTCTTCAGAGCTTGAGACAGATTCTCATTCCTCTCCTTTAGCTTCTCAAATTCTTCCAGGCTGACAGTGGCTGGAGGTGGTACTGTGGATGGTCCAGGTGCATCCTCAATGGTGAAGGGCATCCCAGCAATCTGAGCCCTAGCATGAGACCATTCATAATACTGAGCTGAAGCCACATTATTGCATCTCCCAAGAATGGCCATCCCTTTGGTCTGGATGTTGTCCCAAGCCCAGGATGCTTGTCTGACAACAACTAGATTAGGTTTTATCTCACAATACAGGGTTTCAGCCAAGTCTTGCACTCTAGGAGGGTGAACCAAAGCATAGCCCAATTGTCTCTTAAACAACAAAGGATTGTAGTTGATGAAACCCTTCACTCCCACTAGAGGTACATTGGGGTACTGCCCACAGCTAGTGATTATGTCTCTGCCCTTGGTGCTCTGGGTGCACCATCTGATGTCATCTGAAGTCAAAGCAATAAGTCTCTTAGCCCAATTTTTCTGTTGGTGAGGGTTCAGGAAGGCATCAGTCCTGGGTAAGTGTTTAAGCAGCCAAGTGTGAAATAGAGGAGCACAGCATCTCACCAACTTCCCTCTCGGCTTCTCATTCCTCTGATGAATGGAATAATAGAAATCTCCCAGCAAGGTGGGTACTGGGTTCCTCAGAAGGAAAAGATGAATGGCATTCTTGCTGATAAACTTGGGCTCATCTGCAAATAATATAACCCCATATATACTGAGGGCTAACAATGCACAAACTGCCCTCCATTCTCCCAAGGAGGCCTTCAGGATGGCCTGAGAAGTCAGAAAGTCTAAGTGCAAACCAAGGATCCCTGCCTTTGTTGTCATGTTCTGCTCAATCAAAATAGGCTCTAGGTACAGTGCTTTTTCCACTTCTTCATTGTTGGGAGAAGTCATCTCTGGGTTGAAGGGGATATCACCCCTGACAGGTACTCCAATCAATGATGAGAACTCCTCCAGCAAAGGTCCCAGCTGAAAGTTCTGGAAAGTGAAGCATCTCAAAGGAGGGTCATAAAACTGTAGGCAAGTGTGGATTAAACTCCTCTGAGAAGGGTCTAAGTCCATAACCATATCAAGGATGCCTCCATAATGCTCTCTGAATAATGGGATGTGATCTGGAGTGATAAGTGCCTGGACCTGCCAGATGCCAGTCAGCATAGGCTCAAAGAAATGGTATGAAATGTTGCTCTTCTTGGGTGCCATGACTGCTGATGAAGAGCTGAAAACATATGCTGATGATGAAGACTGATACTGGAGATGAGCCACTGATAGGCTGAGGATGGTGATGGGGGTAGCTGAAGCAGGCAACTAATGAAGATAGCTGAAGCAGATAACTGATGAAACAGAGGTCTATGCAGATGAAGGGGTCAAAACCAAGCCAGATGTAATGTGGATACCCTAAAAAACAAATAAACAAATGTTAAATGATGCAAATGATGAGTATGCAAATGATATGCAAGGGTTTGTGATCAAGCTGGATCTGATTATCTGTCTTGATATAAAAAGCCCATGTATGTTTAAGAAGTCCAGATGGAGGTTCAGAAATCCAGTAACCAAGGTGGGGGACTCAAATAAAGAGTCACATGTCCAGGGTTTAAATCACAAGAACTTTCCCAAGATGGCGTACTCTTAATCAAAACAAAGTATCAGGGTATGATGTGGCCAATGGTACCTGCAAACCTGTAAACAGCCCAATCCCCTCACAGGTGGTGTTCTAAAACAAGGACCCTCAGACTTGGATCAGTTATGAGAAGTGTAAACACTTCTAACCCGGAGGTACAATGCTTACAATAACCATAAAAGATCCTCCTCTAATTCACCTCAGTTTCTGAAGGTCAATAATAAAGGTCATCCAGACTTAGCAGGCTTCCCAGATAGCCCTAGCACTACAGGAAATCTGTAGCACAGAGTTCTCAAGAAGAAACCCACATCTGAACCGTGTTTCATATTCCCGCACCAGACCGAAATGGAATGGGAAAGAACATGAACCACTCTAGCCTAGGTGTCACTCAGGTCCCAGGTATAGGACCTTAAACTCTCAATGAACCCCACCCATTAAGACAAAAAACCAGATCCAGCCAGATGACAGTATGACAGTATGATATATAAAGCGGTAAAGAAAGCAATAAATAACTGTACATAAAGCAATAAATAAAGCAACTATATAAACACAATTAGCACATAACACCCCAGTAAACACAAATCAAACGAGCGCTAGGAGGAACCCGCAAAAAGAACCAGAAGCCCTGGTTACAGTATAAGGATTCCCCAGCAGAGTCGCCAAGCTGTCGCTCCCACCAAATGACACATCAGGTCAGAAGGGGTACAAACGCGAACGGTCGGCGAAAAGGGATGAGAACACACAGGGGTGAACTCAGAAAGACAAGAGTCGCCAGCTAGGCATTTTTATCCCGAAGGAAAGGTAATGCTGCATAAACATAGAAAGATACGGATAAGACGGTTGCGAACCAGAGAGACTGAGAAAGGGGGTTGGTTACAACCTGGGAAGGTATTAGCACCCAGATTGTTCTCCGTACTCGAAGGGATCCACGCTTAAAAGATTTGTGTTTTAAAGGGGTAGTGTCAGTGCAATTTGTGTATCAAAGCTGGAAAGAATACAAGTGTCAGTATCAAAGAAAAGTGAAGTGAATAAAAGAAGTGTCAGTGCAAGGAAAGAGTGTGAAGCTCAAGACTATGAGGCTTAAAGAGTAAGGTTAGAAAGAGGGGGAATATACAGAGACTTTTGTTCGATAACTGTTAAGTTATGCCTACGTATCCTCTCGTGCAATGAGGAAGTCAGAACACCGTAGTTCGACCCAAAGAGACTGAAAGGTAAATTGACCTGTGAACTGCTTGCTTGTCTATGCTCAAGTGTATGACCTTTCTGGCTCAGGTGCAAACTGTCTTGCATTAGACGGAAGAAGCAAGTTCTCGTTTGTGAGTGAATGAGATGAGAAAAGAATCCCGGAGGAGACGGTTATTGTTTGTTTTTTTGAGTTTTCAGTCTTTTATTGATTTTTGAAGTTTGTCATAGGAAAATGAGCTTAAGCCTAAACCAAGGGTTAGTAAACTCATCACATCCTCCCTCTGATTAGGGGTAATGAGAATACCTTAAGTGTGAAGTCAGCATCTCACATTTAATCACCATGATGTAGGATTAAGATCATTAACCTACTTGTGATTATTTAGATGTTTTTGTTGTTTTTGTTTAGTGTTGAGTAATGAGTTTAAGCCATAATCAGGGATTTAACGGACTCATTACACCATCCTAATAGAAGGATAATAGATGAGAGCATTTAAGCTGAGGAAGACTCCTCAACTTAATCCATGATTAGGGATTAATCTCATGACAAAACAAAGCCTTTATTAAATGGATTTTAATTAATGGTATGATTAAGAAGTGGATTTTATGATTTGTAAGACAACTTGAGGGGGACTTGTCCATTAACACTAAGGTTAGTCCTTCTTAACCAATTAAGGAAGAATTAGAACCCTAATGCAAGGCCCAAGTTACAAGCTTGATGTCTTGATGATTATTAAGTGGATTGATTAAAGGATTTAAACAAATTAAGGGTTTAACACTTAGGATTAAAGTTATACACTCCATCCTAATAGAAGGATGCAGGCATAATCTTAATCACAAAGCCTTAAAGCCTTTAGGGTTTAGTCCCTGATTATGAGATGAGAAGAGAAGACTCAAAGATGACACAAAGGTAAAAGCTAAATGGGGGACTAATCAAAACCCTAATTGTTATCATGCTTGGAGATCCTAGGGTTTGTGAGGCTTAAGAGAGAAAGAATCTTCAAAGAACCACCAGGAGTGAAGCAGATGAAAGGAGCAAGAAGCTAAGAGAAGCAAAACAACTTGCTTCACTTAAGAAGACAAGTTGCTTGAAGAAAGAAAATAAGATGGAAAAGAATGAGCAAGCTCAATCCAACACACATACAAAAATGCAGCAAAGTAAGTATGAAAGAGATGAAAGAAGGATGTGAGAAGTGAAGGCAAATTCACTTCTCAAACAACTTACCACCTGAAATGTTAACAAAAGAAATGAAATGCAATGCAAATGAGATGAAATGTGATGGTGCAAACCAAAACCATAAGCATAAGTATGATGTCAATGATGCTAAGAGATGATACAAACATGAGGCAAGGCATGGGAATGATCAAACAAGCATAAGGATGCAAATGTGGCATGCATTGAACCATGAATGTACATGAAAAGTTATGAAATGCAATGGACACACAAAATGGCAAATGAAAGATGCAATGATCAAACATGATTCTAATATGTCCTAAGATGTATTATGAATCAAATGAATGCACAAAATGTCATGGCAAGTGTCGCTCCCGATAAATGAAGCTAGGTCCAGATAAAGGTACAGACGCGAACGGTCGGCGAGAGGGACAATGAGAACACACAGCAGTGAACTCACTGGAGAAGAAAAGAGTCGCCAGCTGGGCATTTTTATCCCGGAGGAAAGGCAATGCTGCATAGACCTAGAAAGATATGGATAAGACGGTTGCGAACCAGAGAGACTGAGAAAGGGGGTTGGTTACAACCTGGGAAGGTATTAGCACCCAGATTGTCCGCCGTACTCGACGGGATCCACGCTTAAAAGATTTGTGTTTAAAAGGGGTAGTGTCAGTGTAATTTGTGTGTAAAGAGAGCTGGAAAAGGATGTACATGTGTCTGTGTAAAAGAAGTGTAAAGTGTGATATATACAGTGTCAGTGTAAGGATAAGAGTGAAATGCTCATGACTATGAGGCTTAAAAGAATGAAACTGGAAGGAGGGGGAATATACAGAGACTTTGTTCGATAACTGTTAAGTTATGCCTACGTATCCTCTCGTGCAATGAGGAAGTCAGAACACCGTAGTTCGACCCAAAGAGACTGAAAGGTGAATTGACTGGTGAACTGCTTGCTTGCCTATGCTCAAGTGTATGATCTGTCTGGCACAGATGCTAACTGTCTTGCATTAGACGAAAGAAGCAAGTTCTCGTTTGTGAGTGAATGAGGTGAGAAAAGAATCCCGGAGGAGACGATTATTGTTTGTTTTTGAGTTTTCAGTCTTTTATTGCTTTTGAAAGTTTGTCATAAGTTAATGAGCTTAAGCCTAAACCAATGGATTTAGTAAACTCATCACATCTTCCCTCTGATTAGGGGTAATGAGAATATCTTAAGTGTGAAGTCAGATTCTCACACTTAATCACCTTTGGTGTAGGATTTAAGATCATTAACCTACTTGTGATTATTTAAATGTTTTTGGTGTTTTTGTTTAGTGTTAAGTAATGAGGTTAAGCCATAATCAAGGATTAAACAGACCCATTACACCATCCTAATAGAAGGATAATAGATGAGAATGTCTAAGCTGAGGAAAGCTCCTCAACTTAATCCATGATTAGGGATTAAACTCATGACAAAACAAGCCTTTGATTAAGTGGATTTTATTTACTGATATGATGATGAAGTGAGTTTTATGATTTGTAAGACAACTTGAGGGGGACTTGTCCATTAACATTAGGGTTAGTCCTTCTTAACCACTTAAGGAAGAATTAGAACCCTAATGCAAGGCCCAAGTTACAAGTGTGATGTCTTGATGATTATTAAGTGAATTTATTGAGAGATTTAAACACATTAAGGGTTTAACACTTAGGATTAAAGTTATACACTCCATCCTAATAGAAGGATGCAGGCACAAGTTTAATCACAAAGCCTTAAAACCTTTAGGGTTTAGTCCCTGATTATGAGGTGAGAAGAGAAGACTCAAGGAGACACAAAGGTAAAACTAAGAGGGGATACTAATCAAAACCCTAATCATTGTCATGCTTGGTTGTTCCTAAGGTTCGTGAGGTTTTCAAGAGAAGTCTTCAATGGAACCACCAGGAAGCAGATGAAAGGATCAAGAGGAGCAAAGCAACTTGCTTCATTCCAGAAGTCAAGTCACTTGGAGAAAGAAAGTGGGAAGAGGAAGAATGAGCAAGCTCAAACTCAAACACATGTAAAAATGCAGCATGGATGCAAGAGAGAGATGAGAAGGAAGTATGAGAAGTGAAGGCAAATCCACTTCTCAGAATCACTTACCACCTGAAAGGTTAGAAAGGAAACGCAATGCAATGCAAAATGGGATGGGATGACATGATGCAAACCAAAACCAGAAGCACATATGTGATGTTAATGATGCTATGAGATGCTACAAACCAGAAACAAAACATGTGGATGATCATACAAGCTTATGAATGCAAGTGGAGCAAGTTAAGGAGCATGGACATATATGAAAAGTTATGAAGTACATATGGCATACAATATGGCAAATACATGATGCAATGATAAAACATGCTTTCAATATGTCTTATGATGTCAAATGAATCACATGGATGCTTGAAATGTCATGGCAAGTCATGTTATGCAAGAGAATGCAAGATGGATGCATATGGAAGCCCAAATTAGGGTTTATGAACAATATATCAAACAAAAACCAAAATCAGAAGCAAACCCTAAGATAAAAAATTGAAAATGCCACTCAAAGGACCCCCAACCCTATACTAAACCAATGCCCAAAGGAGAGGTTTCAACTCTTAACCAAATTCAAGTTATGGTTTTCTTAAGATTTCTAGGGTTTTAGGGTTCCTAAACAAGAAAATTATCAAACAAAAGGAAAATGAAAGATCAAATCATGGCCATTTAATCTCACAAACTACATGCTAAACACAATGCAATGCAAAAAGAATCAATGTCCAACTCTTCATGGATAGGCAGAAATGATTTTTGGAACTTTGGATCAAATTAATGTATAAAAATGATTTTAATTCAATGAAAAATTCTCAAAATGCATCAAGATCAAAAAATAATTTGGTTTGAAGGTTGGACAATGTTTCTAAATGTCTTAGAACATTTCATGAATTTTTTGGTGATTTTTAAATACCTAAAAGTATTTTTAATAAATTAATTTCCATTAATCAATTAAAAATAAACTTTTAAATATTTAAAAATATTTTTTAAATGCTAAAAATGAAAATAAAAATATTTTTGTGTTTTAAAAATTAATGAAACTCTTGACAAAAAGTTTCATAATTTTTAAACAATTTTTACTATTTTAAATAAATTATGGAAATTAAATACAAAGAAAATGAAAATAAAAGTAAATAAATGGAAAGTATTCAGATCTGATGGTGGAGATTTGAACTGGGTTTGAATAGGTTGACTAGCGTGCTATCCAAGGGCTGTGGTTGGTCCTGATTAAATTAAATTAATTATGATTAATTAAAACTTAACTAAAGGGATTAGGGCTAACCGAGTGAATCTGGGCCAGTCATTCACGCGGCAAGTCAATGGGGTCAACTAATCCTACGCTCCAGATTCAAATGGAAGTTAATGACTGGGATTAGGGCAAATGACATTCAGGTGACCGGAGGGAAGCTCCGGTCATCTTCTCCGGCAGCATCAAAACCCTAAATCATGATTCAGGCCTCTAAACATCAAATTAAACACAGCCAAGTGATCCTCTAACATCCTAGGACACGAATCCACTCTCAAACATCATTTAAACATCAAGAATCAGGCAAATCGAAGGAAATAAAATTCACGGGTGAAATTTCAGAGTAACAATACAAACTCATTTCTCATCTATTTTCGATTCTAAAGGCATCCCCATGACCAGCAAGACATAAGCAACCAATTTATAACTCAAAATGCAAGTTCTGAGAAAAAGAATCCATGGTCATACCTGAGCTGGAGACTCCTGTTTCTGGGCTTTCAGAGCTATTCTTTGGTGCAAGCTTGCTCCACTGACTCCCCTGGTGCTAATGGAAGACTTGGAATGAGCTTAAACAAGCTAGTTTGAGGAGTCCAGTTCTGGTGTATCAGAAAATGGAGTTTGTGTATGAGTGGTTTCAAGCTCTGTTAATGGCTGATTCTGGTTCTTCTTTATGTGTTTGATTTGTTAGTGAAGAAAGTTTTGATGTTTTATGGCTGTGGAAGGTGATTCGAAGAAGGAAAGCTTGGTGACAGTTTTTTGGTATGCTGAGTTCTGGCCAGCTTCAAGGCTCAATGCTTTGCTATAACATCTCCAACTTGTGTGGATAGCCTGTGGGGCAGGTCAGTAGAGTGGCTGTTTACTGTGCCAAGAGTATGGGAGCTTTTTGCAAAAAGGTCAAATTTGTGTCCTTTAGAGTATGGGCCATGGCAGCAGCAGGTTCAAGTCATGTCTTGCTCCAGCTTGAGTTGAGGAGGGCCCTTGGATTGTTTGTAGCTGACTGCAACATGTGGATGACAAGCTATGCTAGCTTTTGCAACTTGCCCACTTGATGTTTCCTCATGAATTTGTGCTATGTACATGAAAAACTTTTGCTGAATTTTGTTGCACAATGCTACATTTAGTCATGGCAATGCATAGAAAGTGATTAGTGATCACATAACTTCCTAGAAGATGGTTTTGCCAAAAAAAACCCTTTTTGCACTCTTATGAAAAATGCTTTATGGAACTTTGAAAATCAAGGCAAGCAATGCAAAATTCCTTGGGCCAAATCTGTTTTTGGGGTCATATATGATCATGTGATGAAGCTTTGAAGTCAATTTGAAGTCACTAGAATACTTGGTTCATGAAATTGCAAGTTTTCCTTTTAGTGCATAACTTGAAAATTAGTGATTTTTGCCAACTTTAACACACCATAACTTTTGATCCAAAATGAATTAGATCATGTTCTTGTACTTTTTGAAAAGGGAAAGGTCTAATCTACAACTTTCATGACCAAAGTTTTCCCATTTGAAGCATTTTTGGATCAAAAAGCAAGGCTTGAAAAGTGGCATAAAATGACATATTCTTTAAAAGTCAACCATGCCCTAAAAAGTCAACTTTGCAAAAACTTGTAATTCTTGAATTTTGTGAACTTCATCCTTCTTCTATGATCAAATAAAGATCATATACACTCAAAATGATGAAGATCACCCCTTGGTTGGGTCATTGGGGGCCTCAGATGCCCTGATTTTGCACTGACTTGTCCAAAAAGTCAACCTTTGATCAGATGACTTCCCCATGGAATTTCTTCATGAAAATTGATATGCATACTCCCTATACCATATAGAGACCAATGGAAACAAGAATGACCAAAAAATTTGGAGTTATGGCCTCTGAAACCAAAACCCTAATTTTAGGTCAACTGTGCAGTCAAACTTGGCTCTGCTTCCATACCAATCCCAGTTCTTGTGATTCTTTGGCATTCTTGACTTTGAAAGGATGTAATATGATATAAGAACACACATGGATCCCTTTGAAGTGATTGGTAGCCTTTGGAGTGGCTCAAGAGGCTCTTGGATTGCTCAGATCACAAACCCTAGGTGCAGATGACTTTGAATCTATGCAGTGAATCAAAAATGAGATATGAGATGATATGATTGTGTTTATGCATATGAAATGATCACAAGCCATGGTGTGAATGGGTGAGGGCAAATTTGGGGTGTTTACAGCAAGTCAATGGATGCAAGCAAATGAGAGATGGATGCAAGGGAAAGCACAAATTAGGGTTTATGAACAACATGCAAAACAAAAACTCAAAATCAGAAGCAAAGCATGAGATAAAAATTTGAAAATGGGATCAAAGGAACCCTAAACCTACACAAGTTCACTGCCAAAAGGAGGAGACCTAAATCTAAACCTAATGGAAGTCATGAATTTCCTAAGATTGCTAGGGTTTTAAGGTACCTCATCAAGAAAAATGCCAAACAAATTGAAAATACAAGATCAATGCAAACCAATTTTATCCTATAAACTACATGCTATACAAGGTGCAATGCAAAAAGAATCATCATCCAACTCTCAATGGTTAGGCAGAAAGGAATTTTTGAAGTTTGAAGCAAAATATTGCCTAAAAATGAAATTAAATCCAATGAAAATGATCAAAAGGCATCAAGAACAAAAAAGAAATTTGGTTTGAGAGTTGGACAATGTTTCTAAATGTTTTTAAATGCTATGTGAAATTTTTTGTGATTTTTAAATACCTAAATGTATTTTTAATTAATTAATTTTCATTAACTAATTAAAAATAAACATTTAAATGATTAAAAATAATTTTTAGTGCAAAAAATAAAAATACAAATATTTTTGGGTTTTAAAAATTAATGAAACTCTTGACAAAAAATTTCATAATTTTTAAAGGTGTTTTGATATTTTAAATAAAATGTGAAAGATAAATCAAATTAAATGAAATAAAAAATAAAATAAATGGAAGTATGCAGATCTGAAGGCTGAGATTCAAAGCTGAGAGTCCAGGGTTGACTGCGCGCGCTATCCTACGGCTGGCATTTAAACTGACCCAATTAACTTAAACTGAATTAATTAATCTAATTAAATATGATTAGGGTTTTAATGATGGATCCAGGCCATTCGTTCACGCGGGAGTCAACCAAAGTCAAACGCATCTACGGTCCATGTTTAAACTCTCATTAATGACGTAATTAGGGCTAAGCACATTCAGACGACCGGAACAGTGCTCCGGTCGTCTTCTCCGGCGAAACCAAATACCTAGTTTCACTACAAGCCACCCCAACCCAAATTAATTGCCCAGAAACAATCTCCTATCAAATCTAAACTCAAATCCATCATCAAACAACATTTATCAAGCATGAGCAAGGAGAATCGAAGCAAAACATTTTTACGGGCAAATATTCAGACACTCAATACATGCTTGTTTCTGGCTCATTTTCAAAAATAATTAGATCCCCATGATCAGGGCAACATATAGAACAACATTCTAACAAGAAATCAAATTTCTGGAAAATTTGTTCATCATGTTACCTGAGATTGAGCTTTCAGTCCAGGAGCTTTCTGCTTGTCTCTTTGCCTCAAAATGGTCCCAATGGTCCTCTTGATGAAGTTATGAATCTTGGTTGGAGTTTAGAATGGTTGGTTTGGGAGTTTGATGAAGTTCTGTTCAGTGAAGGAGAGAAATCGTGTTTTGATTTCAGGGAGTTTTAGGGCAAGGTGAAGGGTCAGGGATGATCAGTGAGACATGCTGAGATGTTCTATGGAGTTTGTTTTTGTGTTTGATGCTTGTGTGATGTGTTTCGAATGAAAATGCATAAAAGGCATAAACTTGGAACTATGGCTTGGAGAGTGTTTCAGGCTTGTGTATCTGGTGTGTTATGATGCATTTGGTCCACTTATCACAACTAGAGAGGTCAGAGAAGTTGGTGTGGCACAGGCTGATTGGTATGGGGTTTTTGCAAAAAAGTCCAAGTTAGGTGTACTTGAGGTATGGACAAGTGTGAGGCTGTGATAGGGGCATGGCTTGGCTCAACTGAGTTTAAGGAGAACCATGGAATTTGATTAGAAGCAATGCAGCAAGTGAATTAGGGTTTACCATAGGTTTTGCAACTTTGTGACCTTTGGGCCCTTTTGAAGTTTCTTGATCCAAAAGTCATGAAAATGGCCAAAACTTTGATGCAATCTGACTTTTAGGCATTGGTTTATGTTTGTGTAATGCATAGAAGTCACTTTGAGGTATCATTTTTCCTTGGCAAGGGATTTTGCAACTTTGCCTCTTTGGTGCATAACTTGAAATTATGTGATTTTTCCCAACTTTGACAAGCCATAATTTTTGATCCAAAATGAATTAGCATGAGTTCTTGTACTTTTTGAAAAGGGAATGATCCATTCTACAACTTTCATGACCAAATTTTTCTCATTTGAAGCATTTTTGAATCAAAAAGCAAGGGTTGAAAAAGTTTCCCAAAATGGCAAGTTTCACAAGTCATTTTCCCAAAAAGGCAACTTTGCAAATGGCTTGAAATCCTTCAATTTTGTGAACTTCTAACATCTTTTATGATCAAATAAAGACCATACACATTCAAAATGATGAATAACACCCCTTGGTTGGGTCATTGGGGGCCTCAGATGCCCTGATTTTACACTGACTTGCTCAAGAAGTCATCTCTTGATTAGATGCCTTCCCCATGGAATTTCTTCATGAAAATTGATATGCATGATCCTTATGACATATAGAGACCAATAGAAACAAGAATGACCAAAAAATTTGGAGTTATGGACTTTGAAACCAAAACCCTAATTCTAGGTCATCTGTGCAGTTAAACCTGGCTCTACTTCCATGCCTTTCTTAGTTCTTGTGATTTTTTGACTTCCTTGACCTTTTGAGGATATAATATGATGCTTGAACATTCATGGACCCCTTTGAAGTGATTGATGACCTTTGGAGTGGCTCAAATGGCACTTGGATTGCTCAGATCACAAACCCTAGATGCAGATGACTTGGGAACAATACAGTGAATCAAAAATGCAATATGAGATGCTATGATTGAATTTATGCATATGAAGAGATCACAAGCCATGGTGTGAATGGGTGAGGGAAAATTTGGGGTGTTTACACAAATATACAAAAAGATCTTTAAATCTAAGAACTCCTAAAATATCTCTAAATATAGAAACTCTATATTTTTCAATATTTGTCTTAAATTTAAATCGAGTCTTCAAGATCTTCTACAATCAGCGCCATTGGATTGATTTAAATCTTCAACGAACTGATTCTACTGAAACCAAAATAGAAACTTCAATCCATCTTCAGCAGTTCATGATGTCGAATGAACTGTCTTGACATCTTCTTTGACATGTTGTTCCAGATGTTGAAACATTTCAACATAACATGTTTAGGTGTATACAAAGGATTCTTTGCTTCATATTTTATGTGTTTTACAAAGATCCAGTACATATACATTGCTGCTATATTTATTTTACAAAATTCATGCCAATTTTACATAACTTACAATCTCCCCCTTTGGAAAATTTTTGCTAAAACAAATAATAAAAATAATACATTAACCTTCAACAGCAAAAACAAAAGTGGAAACAACAACCTTTTCTTGATCATGTTAGGACATGTTTCTTGACATCTTTCACATTGGCCTAGCTCTTCTTTCAGTGAAAATAGAAATTGACAAGCAGTAGAAAGTCCTCCTGAATTCTGAGAAATACCTCCTGAACTCTGAGCAGAAAAAGTCTAGAACTCTTGAAAGAACAGACTCAGTACTACCCTTATCCATTCAGGTCCCCAGAAACATCCCTCTTCAGAGAGACCAATGGTTTCATAAGAGAACAAGGTATTCATTCTCTTATGGAACTCAGAACACAAGTCACAATTGTGTTCACAACTCATGACACAAGTCACAAAGACAAACTACAACATCCATCTTGACATCTCTAGTTATTCCGCAGGCCACACATATAGAACACATCCAATACAGACATTGGAACACACACTTCATCCTCATCACAACACTAGACATAACACTAGGCTTTTTCTCCCCCTTTTTAGCCAAAAATTGGCAAAAACAACCATCAGAAACACAGTGCCAAACCCATGAATTACTCTCCCAGAAACACACGAACCCCATATGAAGGAAGAGGAATGAAAACTACACACTGGCTGAAGAAGAGGGGATGCTCTCTTTAAATAGGATAATGATGGGGCGAAGACGTGATGTGTCTAGCGGCATCTGAACTGCAAGTGCACAACCTATCTCAATAGTAATAAAACGATGTCGAACCCACAGGGACTTTGTAATCACTCTAGTGCTAGAAGGTCTGCTAGTTTAGCTAAGGCGAAAATTTTGTCACGGTTATGGTTTTAAGGATTAAACGAGAATTAAACTTAGTTAAGGAAATAATGATAAGGCGGTCGGTATGTAATTATATTAACCTATGCGGGTCAATCTAGCCTAAGCTTATAAAGATGTTTCACTTAAATAATTCTGTAGAGATTACCAGTTTAAAAACCCTCGACTCACACTCTCGTGGTCTTATCTCAGATCTTACTCCTAAAGCCCTATGTCTGCTCTCGCTAGCCCATAAGTGTTTAGAAAATAATTTTTGAAAACTTAATAAGTCTAATTCGTTTTAAAGCGCTCTCGCTGTATTTAAATCGAATGCCTAACTTTAGCTATCCGGTTAAAATCTCACACTCTCGTGGTCTCGACCTAACCTATTTCATTTTTCTTACTCTCGTAACAAAAAGCTTGATTTTAATTATAAAAAGTCACAGCCAGAATATAAGTTCGTAATTGTTTTTAGCTTAGATTCGATTTATCCGTTTTGGTTGCTTTATTACATACCGACTCAATTAATTTAGCTACTCATATTTATTAAAACAACAGACAGATACAAAATGAAATTAATAAATATTGAAACATGCATTATATAATGATAATAGAAACTTAACATAAATAAATAAATAAACTTAATATAAATTGTTAAAATAAAAATCTGAACAAATGAATTCTTAGGCTCATTCTTCCACAAATTGGCAAGCTTGGAGTGTCGGAATCAAGAAAAAATAAAATACTAAACTCTGAGGCTAAAAGAAATTCTATTAAGATAACAGTTTCCTAATGTTGGAAATTGTTATTAAAGGGTTTGGAAATTAAAAGGAAAAAAACAGCAAGAACAAAAGATGGAAATAAATGGGTTGTAAAAACGGCAGAGCTTCCGCATAAAATTTCAATAATAAAACTCTGTACTTTCTTCATATACTTCTTTGATATTTATAGCAGATAAATTTGGCAGTTGAAGAGTAGGAGTGTGGGCTTCGGTTGTTCTGTTTTGAGAAAATCCAGGAGACATGGTTTACTGGGCGTTGCTGAAGTTGAGTGAAAGTAGGAGTCTCTGAAGACTCTTTCTATTCGTTGCACGTTCTCAATTATATTCAAACAAATTAAATAACTTTTGCTTGTCACGTTCGTGACATGGTGTAACGGGCAGATTTCCTCAAATTAGCACGTCACGGTCGTTAGAACATGGTGACGATCGTGAGACCTCAAATTGGCATGTCACGGTCGTGAGGCAATTGTGACGACCGTGAGAGCAACAAAATATGCAGCTTTTAGCAGAATTGATTTCTTCCTTTTCTTTTCATGCTGAATTTTGTTCTTTTGGTCTTTTTCTCATAAATTTGGCTCTAGACATGTTGTACCTGCAATGTGGCATAAAAAAATCGAAACAATCGGGAGTTAAAAGGACTAATGTATGATAAAACAGACTAAAAACATAGTAATAATGCGATACGATTTCTCGTTATCAAACTCCCCCATACTTAAACCTTTGCTTGTCCTCAAGCAAATAGTCAATTGAAAAATGATCGGACAATTTTCATCAGATGCATACACATAACATACCATACGAGAAGTCATTTAGTTAGATAAACCGATACTAGAGTAGAACACTAATGATACACTAATGACACAAGCAACAAGCTAAGTCGTCGACTTCCTTTTAAACGAAACATTCAGTAATTCCGTTATGATTTTACCTAGAGTCTTTCGTTCTTATTTCACCCGGTTTCGTTCTAGCGCAATCACATTAAGCCCTTTGTCTTAGCACGCACGTAGTGGAGTAGCCGGTTAGTGACTTTGATCCTTTATTAGCACGGGGTCTGGTACACGAATGTGGAAACCCTTTACATGTTATCCAAATTGGAGGTCATGGGGGATCGAGTCGTAGAACGCCCTACCAAGTTCAGAACCAGGTACCTCTGAACCAACCAGCAATGGACTCCCTCTTTTATTACTCGTCTCTTATATGCGACCGTGTACTTTGGTGCAATTTCTCTTTTTATGGCAGCGAGATATGAAGGATCGTTTATAGATTAGGCATCAAACACTTATCTTCATCGGCTCCCTACGTGGTTTGTGTATAGACGGTGCTGACTGCTAGTATAAACTACTAGGGATTACTTTAGAACTAAGACTTAAGGTGTAGTCATAACAATTATCGAAATGGAATGCTTAAGTAGGAAGTCAAAGGTGTCAAGACTGTATTGATCTTGTTGGATCTTTCTCAGCTTCCTAACTACGATTTCATAGGTATGTCGAGTAATGCGAAGATAAAGCAAAAAAATTTCGGTATGGCTAAATAAAGCGGGGAAAAATTGAAACTTAAGAAATATCATAAATATTACTTGTTCAATTGAAAATGCGGAAAGAGAAAATACAATGAATGGAAAACGGGAAAGGTACCTCTCCCACATTATATCAGACATTGTCCTCAATGTTGTGATATAATAGCGGGGAAATACGTTACATAGACAGAATGCAAAAACAAAAAGAAAATCTAATGCTGTTGACGACCACGGCCTCGGCTTCTGGTGCGGGAGCGTCTGGTAGGAGTGGCTTCCTCATCAGAACCAGTGACAGTGAGAGCGGTGACGTCCATCCGTAAAGCTTCCAACTCGCTTAAGATCTCATCCAACTTCGCATATGTTGCTTCCTGGTTTCTAACAACAGTGGCAAGGAGTGCATCATACTGCTCCCGCTGCTTACGCTCAAGTGCGACATTCATCTGATTTTGCTGGTGAATGGCACGGAGGATTTCTTCAAGGGTGATCTCAGCTGAAGGTGGCTGCCTGGTAGAAGACTCAGGTATGTCCTGAACTGGCTCAGTAGCATCCATCGCATCCTCCATCTCATCCACATGTGCATCAAGCTGGTCGTCAACAATCGGAACATGGCCTGTGGCAGCCGGCAAATCAAATAGCCAGTTGGCTCTGTTTGATGGATCAATCCGGTTCCTGCAAGGCAAAACGATATTATGATAGATGGTGTCTTGTATCACAGGGTTGAACCTGCCATCCTCACGCTGAGAGATCATGTGAGCGGACTTGCAGTAGTTCATTGTAAGCAGCTCCGGTGCTCTATGAGGCAAATGAGAGAGGTGGTCACCAAGATTCAACTGTATAGCAAGGGAGGTGACAATCCCGCCAATGTAGAAGGGTGTGGCGCCTCTTTGTGCTACTGATTGAATGTGGGCCAGAAGGAACGGAGCGGCGTTGATGCGTTCTTCATTCAAAGCACAATGCAAGAATATGAGCTCTTTGGAATTGAGCTTATGGTTGCTCTCTCTTGCAAAGATGGTGTTGCAGATGATACAATGAAAGTACCGTATCGCTGGATTATGGATGTGAGTGGCGTTGAGACTTTGGTAGGCTGAAGCACGGCTGTTTGTGATGTTGTGCCACAAAGTGAAAGCTGCTTCATTGAAGTTGTCGGGCACACGAAGGTGGGCACCGTCACCGTGACTGAAGCCTAAAAGTTCAGCGACTCTGGTTTGAGTGAGTTCGAACTCTCTGCCAGGCATTCGGAATTTTGCGATGCTTGTGAGTTGGTTCGTTGATCCAGAAGGTGTGATGTATTGAAAAGAACTTAGGAACTCCAGAGTGAGGTTTGCAAATGTTGGTTGCGGTTGGCTGCATAAGTCCCATAAGCCAACTTTTTCAAGAAGTAGCTTCACTCCGTCGAACAATCCTAACTCTCTCAGACAGTCGAGGTCGACGTACTGAGTAGTTTGGATGCCACGGGTTTGAAACTTTTCAAACTTCGCCCTCTGTGCTGCTCCTTGTTCTCCCTCTCTAAACTGAATGTTTGCCATTGCATGCAAATGAGGTTTATCGTGAGATAGGTGTTTGAGGTTTTGTGATGAAAATGTGAAGAAATTGATTGATTTATAGTGGAGTGAAGGGAATATGTGGAGTTGGGGTTAAATGAGGAAGTGGAACGGAGTGGAGGGATTGATTGGTGATTAATGGGTGGTTACGGGAGAAGAATAGGTAATGGGAGGTTAGAAGATTTTGGGAAAAAGAAGTGGAGTTGCGAAGAAGAACGGCCTCTGTAACTTAGAGGTCGTGTATTAGGATTGTCACGGTTGTGAGGGGGTAGTTACGGTCGTGACACGCTTAATTGCCCGTTACGATCGTGAGGGGATGGTTACGACCGTGATGTTCACAAAATTTAAAATTTCACAGAATGTTTACCTCAGTTCAATCCAATTATAATTCTTATCACATTCAATAATTAATTCCAACATAACACATAGCAATGGATCAATATAATAATAGCATTAGATTTCATCACACACATTCATCAAAATATCCAGCAATTAAAAGTATCAGTATATGTTATTACTGATAGTAAAAAATTGTATACAACATTGATCAAACATGCAGTGGAATTTTTGGTAAATGCACTAAATTATGAAACATGTAAATAGACTGAATGAAAAATTGCATAAATGGAAATACTTAGTTTTTGACAGAACAGAAAGAAATTACAGTGATAAAAATAAACTATGAAATGTTGCAAAAATTCAAAACTAACTAGAAACAAAAAGCGAAAAGTAAAATTAATCAAATTACTACAGCTCATCAAAGTCGTTTCTTCAGGTCTTCAAGTGCGGAATTTATATGATAAAACTGTTCACATGTTAAATCAGTTAAGCCTATAATGTCCAATCTCATGCTTTTAACTTCATCCTTAACAACATTAATGTCATCTTGGTATACTTCAAGAGTCGTCAAAATTTTGTTCAAGCTGTCAGCATATCCTACTTTGTTGATTTCAGGGGTCTCAATATCTTCATCTATGTGGTTGATGTCATGGTAACCAGGAGGGGTCTCAGGGTCACTCTCTACATCAGTCATCATATCATCCCTAATTTGGTAGGATTATGGTGTTTCAGGTGTTGTTGGATGGTCAGGAGGAGTAAGCTCATAAAGCCAATTATCTCTATTGTGAACGCTGACTTTAGCATGGTTCGGCAAGGTGAACAAGGTTACGATTTCATTCCTAATCAGGTACTCGAATGGTGTTTGTCCTATGTTTCCTATTATTCGGCGGTTAAAGCAGAAATCCAAATTCATAGGGCGAATGGTACCTGAACGGGTGCACTTGTGTAACTGATATCTAAGTCCGAGGGCATTAGCGATCATGGTTGTAATACCTCAAAATTTGCCCTCTCATTTTCATGTCATTTAGCATATCCTTTCATACATTGCATTGCATTTAGATCACAATTGCATCATAAACATACATGAACATACATCTCCATTTGAGCTTTCACAGGTTGCGACTGGCCTTTATTTCTTCATGCGGCACGTGCACAATAATCTCAGAAGAAGCCAAAAGTTCTCGGTTGATTCAGAGGAGTTTAAGCTGAATATCAGTTTTATGGTGCAGTTTGCAAAAGTTGTAACTTATGCTCGGAAACTGATTTTGGCTTGAAACTCAATAGTTTAGACCGTTTCATTATTCTCTACAACTTTTGTGTTCGGCTCGGAGGCCAATTCATCAAGGAAAATGGCGGGATTTATTTGTTTCTGAAATTTCGGTTTCGCCGATTAACTGTGCTAGCGGTATTCAAGAGTTTATAACTTCTTATTGGGTCAACATGTCTGAGAGATTCATATGCCAAAAGTTCCTTCTTGATATCCTTTCCAACTTTTGGGTTTTGGCCGAGAACTAATTCTTTGAAGAAGATCTCAGAATGTGCGAGTCTTTAGAGTCGACATAGTGAAAAACAGTGCTGAACCGGTGAGTTTTGAACACTAAAAAATTCATAACTCTTGGCTCGTTCATCGAATTGATGTCTTTTCGGTGCCTAAAATTCCGTTTAGATGTTATATTCATTATGTGAATTCAGTTTGGGTTAGGTCCGAGCGGAAGGATCTCGAAAATGCGAATTACCAGTAAGGTTCTTTGATGCAGTGCACTGTCTGTCAGATTTTGTAAAATTCATAACTCGGTCAATTTTCATCGGATTTCACCCGTTCTTGAAGCGTTGGTTCACAAATTTTATCCTCTTTAAGTTCAAATACAAACGCGAGTTCGAACGGTACTCCAAAGATTGCCGTTTTGGTTTATTTCACAAAACTGAAGTGCTGAACCGAAGAAAAATGCTGAAAGTGGTTTCACGAGAAAATTCATATCTCCTTCGTCGTTTGTCCGGTTGAGCTTACATTTTAACACCAGGTCACTGACTCATAGATCTACAACTTTGCTGACAAAGTCGAGTCGAGATTATGCTCCGAAGAGGTTGACCTCGTCACATTTTTGAGTAGCGGACACCAAATAAGCCGAAAAAACAACTTATTCAATGACGTCTTGCAGCTTAAACGTATCGATCGCACTCGATTTTGATCGTATGATGTTTGTTCTTTTTGCGTTGCAACCGTGATTCAGAGGCGGACGGTATTGTGAAAGGCTCAGAGTCAAAATTTCTTGCCGAAGATATTATTATTTTCACTTAAGCCGAAATTCTACCTTTTGCCTTTCATTTTACACTCCACTATATATTCTCTTGACCCACAATTTGTCATAACTTCAATCATAATTTACAAACACCAAAAAAACTCTCACAAACTCTCTCTAAAGGATCAAAGTTCATTCTCTCAATTCTTTCTCAAGAACACAACAACAACTTCATCAAGAACTCAAGAACACAACAATTCCGATCAAGCTTCCGATAGCCGAGCCGCCACGAACCACCACCTTCGGTCAACTTCACCACCGTGCGACCACCATCTTCCGCCGCCGGCAGCCACGCGGCCTCTCCTCCTCTCCTCCGTTCATGATCGCGTCTCACTTCCTCCGGATTCACAATTTCTTCGTCGATTCTTCATTCGGTAAGCTTCTTAAACTTTAATTCATGAATAATTGTTGCATTGTTTCTTGAATTGAATTTTGAAGTTGAATTCATATTATGGAGATTATGTGCATTGATTCTTGATGTGGTTGTTGATTGATGCTTGATTAATTGATCCTAATAATTGTTGTTGTGCATAATTGGAAATGATTGTTAAAATTGACATAGACTAATCGATGCATGTTAGATGTTTGATAAAATTCTTAAGAGAGTTAATTATTGTGACTTGATATTGATTGAAGTGCTTGACTTTTGAATTCATGTTTGTTTCATTGTGTAAATTCGGAATAGGATAGGTTGAAGCTTAATTGTTGATGTTGTTCATATGTCGCGTGTCGATAAGTGCGTTTTGGTCATAACTTCCTAACCGTAGCGCGTTTTCGCGAATGTGAATAGTGTAAATTGACTTTGTTGATTATTCCGGAGCCATTGGTAAACTTTTTAGTCGATTTCGGACAATTTTTTTCGGCTATTTCGCTACTGCCAGCCGATAAAATCGGCCAAAAAGTACCACTTCCGAGCGGAATTTTCAAAATCCGATTGCATATTTGAATCCGTTGGTACGTTTGCAAGTTACCATGCGATTTTCGTTCAATTCCGAGTCGGTGATTTTTGACGCGTTTTTTCGTTTTAAGGCTTTTTAAGTTCGGTTTGGTGCAATTTTGATGCATTGATCTTGTTTTGACTTGTACTTATGTTTGTTGATCATTTTCCATTCATTGCATGTAAATTTATTTGATTTTGGTTTGAATTTGCATGTTGTTTATGTTAGAGCATAAGTGCTGCCCCGTTTTGAAACGTAAATTTCAATGCATGTCCATGACTCGTACATTCATCTTTCTATTTGATTTTGAGTTGTGAGACATAGGTGCAACTTCCGGTTGCACCTCTTTTTTGTTTCTAATGTGTTTGTTGAGTTCATGCAAGGTTCTCGCAAAGATCTTAACGACGGTCGTTTGGTTGGTATTCCACTTTATTTGTGGGATACCTTTGGATTCAAATGATATTTTGTGTCGTTGTTTTTGTTTCGATTATGGGGGATCTTCACAAAGAAATTATGGAAGATGAGCATTTATTTTGCTCATGGGAGATTACAAGGCTTGGCTTGAAGTTTTTTTGGATTTCTTTTATGTGAAAGAATCGACACTTCGACCAAGTAAGTAATCTCGATTCTCTACTTTAATGCATCATTCTAGTTGTATGCGACTTAGGATCATGTAACTTAAGGTGCATATTGAGCCCTCCCACCTGAGGCATTGGATTTATTTGTGATATATATTGATATGTGTCGATTTCGGAGTTTAGGGATTAGGTTACGGATTAGAGAATTCGATTCCTTTCACTTTCCCTTAAAATATCGTTTTTGCCCGTTTCGTCGCAATTATTAAAAATAGTTTTAGGTGTGATAAAATTCTGGAAAAATTCATGAGTGATCTTCTTCCTCTTAATTAATTTGTCATATTTTTTGTTTCCAGATTTGGGTGGTTTCAATATTTTATTTGGATTTTAGATCACAAGCTGTCCCAAAAAGGAAGGTTTTGGCATAAGGGACCGAAATCGATTTTTCCCCATAGGTGTGAGACCTATTTTTTGTATATGATTAATCACTGTAATTGGTGATATTTTGATGCTCATTAGGCATTTTTTTCATAATTTTTAGTGCCCTTTTTGATCCACTTTGTGGAGTTGTTTTTGGGTGATCATTCATTGCTACCTTGCTAGTCAAGTAATTGTTTTGGCACTTTGGTGCATAATTTTGTGGAATCCTTTTGGACAATGTGAGATAATGATTTTATTATTCCAGGGATTTAATTTCATAATTTTTAAAGGCTTTTTGCTATTTTTCCATGTCACCTAGATCCTAGGTTGATTCATGTGTCTATTTGCTCCATAACTTAAATGATAAGAAGGCATTCATGCCATTTTCTTGAAGGGATTTTTGGTAGATTTTAGGAGTTGATTATAGGTCATTTGTATGCCTTTAATTCCAGTCATAGGTCATTTTTTTGAACCATACTCATTTGGTTTGTTTTGGTGCTTTAAAGTGCATACTTATGTGAATTAACTTTAACCTAAACTAGATTCTCTTCTCCTCTAAATAATAACTTGAATTATGTGGAAATCATTAATGCCTATTCATGCATTCTAATTGCATCTCATACCTTGTATGCTACTGAACCATAATCATTTCATGCATATTCACATGCCATTTTTCCTTAACTTTCATCATGTGCGATCTTATGCGATTTTTGCTCGTTTCTTCTCATATCTTCTTCTCATTGCTCCATATGCCTAATCCATTGCATCCATGATTGTATATTCATTCATCCATCTTCATAAGCATTCATTACTGACTTTGATGTTCATTTTATGCATTAATCCATTTTTGTAAGCCATATGCATTCATATTTCATCCATGAGTCCTAATTTGCATTTATGTGAACTTAGGTGGACTTTTTGTACATAGTTTGACATAGTTTGATCTTGTGAGATATCCTAGCATACTTAGGGACCTATATCATGTAGCTACTGACTTTAGAAGTCATGTAACCTTTAGGTACATTCACCTTTAGACTTAGGTCTTATTTTGAACCCTAGTTCCATTCTAGGACGTTTATGGTACTTAATCGCTTTTATGTTTTGATTTTACTTTCAATATGCATTGTCATGCTAACTTTTGTTTTGTAGGGGGGAAGATTGAGGTAAGCATTACTTCATTCCTATCTCTTATGCATTTTAATTGTGTTTGTCTTAGCACTTTGTGCTTTGCTTTTAGGCTTTCCCTTTCTTTAGAAACAACTTAACTTCCTTAGGAAGTAAGTTAGTTTCTAAGCTCTCTTTTCTTCCTTTCCTTTTCTTTCTTAGGATTAGAATACCTCATTAACCATAGGATCTCCCTTGTAAATAAATCAATAAAAATTAGGGTTGTGTCTTAGTCCCCCTTAGTTTGTCCTTTTCTAACTTGAGTCATTCTTTCTCATCTCATAAAGAAAAGCAATAAAACACTTAATAAAAATCGAACAATCTTGTACGACATGAGACTTTGTTGCGGAGTGTTTATACGCGTCCTGTTTCGGGGCGAGGTGTAAATACTCACCGCGATGGATAGGTCTTAGTACAAGACAGTTCACAAACAAATTCAAAAAAACACTTCTCATAAAAGACAAAAACAAATAACAAGCGACTAATTCTGCGGGAACTTCTCTTCTCATCTCATTCACTCACAACGCGAACTTGCGACGACTTGTCTTTCATGCAAGACGGTAAACGCACTCGTACCAGACGAGCCTGCAACACCTGAGCATAGACATACGCAGTTCCAGCATAAAAAACACAAACAAATAGTTCCCGCCTAGGTTAGGCGAACTACGTCGACTCTGATCCTCATTATCCCGATGAGGTACGTAGGCAGCGGGGTAGGGCCCGTCCGAGCACATTCTTTATTTTCCCTACATTTCCCCCTTTCTTTCCATTTTCTTATTTCAATTCCTTTTTCATTCCTCATTTCCATTCCAGTTAGCGGTTTTGTTCAGCATCATATTTCACACCCTTTGAAACAAACAAGCAAGCGTGGATCCCGTCGGGTACGACGGACGGATTGGGGTGCTAATACCTTCTCAATTCGTAACCGACTCCCGAACTCAGATCTTTGGTTCGCAGGACCTTGTCCTTTCCTTCTTCCTCAGGTTTGTGCAACATTACCTTTCCCATTCATTCGGGATAAAAATGTCTGGCTGGCGACTCTAACCTTTCCGCGCCACTTTCGCGTTTGTACTAGGATGAAAATCCCGGGAGCGACAACTGGCGACTCTGCTGGGGACTAACCTGATTCTTCCGGTTTCCCTTGTAGAGTCAATCCTAGCGCTTGTTTGGTTTTGTTCCTTTGGGTGTTTATATGTTTGTTGCTGTGTGCTTTAGTTTAGCTTTACTGTTTTCATTTACAGCTTTTATTTACAGCTTTACTTTATTGCATTTATTTACCGCTTTCAGTATTTTATTTTCCATACATCATATTATACTGGACTGTCTGGCTGTGCTGGTTTTCATTTTTTCTGTGGAGTGGGAGTTACTGTGAGATAAGCCAACTACCCGGCTTGAGTGCACTATAGGATTAGCGTGGACACGTTGTGCTCGCATGGTTACATGATGAGTGGTGATGTGTTCCACACCCAGATTGCGACTGTCTCGGGACTATTCTGTGTGGGGGTTCTTCTCCACTTCAGGGTACAACCTTGATAGTTATGTGCATCTGGTGACCGATCTTCGAGGACCTTAATGGAAACACCCCTCTCCAGTGATGACAGTGGCAGACCACATTTGTTGGCAAACCCACTCGCATCCGAGGGTCCATTGGGAACTCGCATAGGATGGCCTGGTTCTTTCATAGGAATTCAGTTAAAGCAAACTAATCGTATGACGATAGTATTGTACCCTTCGGGATGAATGTACTATTGTTTCTCGACTCAGTGCTTGAAGCTGGAAACTTGTGAGGGATGCTTGTTTTTCCGGACTCAACTGAGACCTCCCTGAGTAGTACATAATGCCAAACCGATTCCCTGATTTGGTCATGAGCCATTTCTCGGAAATGGTAAACGTATTATTGCTATTCGGCTTTGAGAGTCCGTGATGTTGACCCGAGTAGCACACCCGTGAGATTGGGAGGGGTTTACAGGTTTGCAGGAACCCTAAACTTCAACATACCCGCTTTGCCAGTGTTGTTTTATGATATTATCTGGTGCTATATGGTTCTTTGATTCTGAGATCCGGGATTTCTATTCAGAGAGATTGTTACTGTGATTACCATGGTGACCCTGATATTGTGATTGTTATTATGACTCTCCACAGACACTTGGCTCGTTGTTCAACTTCAACACCATCAGTGACTATTCTATTATGTGATCCAGTTCTACAGTTATTGGGTTCTCAGTTATGGGGTTCTGTACAGAGATGGTGCTGCTATTTTGGTTCTATTCAGACACTTGACTCATTGCTCAACACCGGCACCAACATCAAACCATTGATCACACGTCTGTTGCATACATGACATCATAGAATTTCTGCATACATGTTCAGTTATTTCCGAGGATCACATATCTGAATCATATTGTTGGATTTTTCTGTGTCAAAACTTGAATCAAAGCAGATAGATTCCTTATAAATAACTGAACATGGCATTTGCATACATCCTTGCATTCTTGACAGGTGTTTAGAGACAGATTATTTTCCTGACTTGATTTCTCATCAGAATGGACAACTTGAATCACAGTCATCAAGGTATATATTTGAAACAACTCCGGGCGGAGGTAATCAAAGGAAGACCCAGCTGAGGCCATTCAGGGCAGAGGTATAAGCTTTATTTCAAAACCAGAAACTGCTGAAACAGGAAGTCAACCAGATGAAGACTCAGATTAGCTTGGTTATGGAAATTCTGAAGGAAACTATTTTCATCCCTAGTGAGGGGAACTACGCTGCTCTGATTCTCCATTGGTCAATGGAGATACGTAGGCAGGAGATCACATGAGATCTTTCCGAGCAACCTTATTTATTAACCTTATCAACCTCTGCCCGCCAGATGTCGTTTGTCAGCATTCAACCTCAGCTTCCCAAGAGATTCCTAGGGCCAGAGCATATGGGTAAAGTCCAGAACAACTTGAGAAGAAGTTTGATCATACTTTGAGGTCGTACGTGCAACGAGTTTCCTCATTTACTCAAGTTCAAACCAGTTGGGCTAATCACATCAGGATCATCTCCGACAAAGCTTCCTTTGAGGTTTCAATGCCAAGTATGACTACCGTTCTGGGGCACCTGGCCTTTTAATTGAAGATTGCAAATCTTTCCGAGACAAGGGTAAAAACAAGGTCGCGAATGTGATTGACTTCAAGACTATTGTGTTCGCACCAGGTAAAGGTGGGAATATGGTGCCGAATCAGTAATAGAATGAACATCCAGACTGCTGACTGCTGAAAGTCTCCGAGAGCAACAAACCCAGACGGAGTCGGACCTCCTCAATAATGGCGACCACGACGTAAAGGCTAGATGCAAGTACCACTCAGGGGCATTTAGACATGCCATTTGACAACTGTGATGCGTTCAGGCACAAGATGCAAAATTTGGCCGACTCAAAGGTCATCATGCCAGAAGGTCTGCTCACATATTGAAATCTCCTTATCAAATTGGCATCCTAGTTTGCAAGGGCATCTTCAGAAGCAATAAGTCCAGACGGAGTCAAGTCTCCTCAATGATGGCAATGTTCAGCTTCTTTACTGCATTTTCATTTGTAGTTTATATTGTTTGTTTAAACATTTGTATGCATGCATGAAACTTATTTGTTTTTGAATGATAACCATAATAAAATGCACATGTTTCTCTTGAAGTAATCCATTCGTATTCACTCATGATTTTGTGTATGTGCATTGCAGTACCAACTATTGTGCTTAAACTCTATTAAGGAGGATGACGAAATGAAAATGCATGAATCTCTAATTGTGTGCTTTTGAGAAAGACCTTGTTGACGATGTACAGGCATTGTTTCAAATCCTAAACACCAGAGATATAAGGGAGATAGACCCTCACCAACCCATTTGAGCCTTGAAGTAGGAGTTTCTTTTTGCATGAAAAAACCCTCGCACTTAACCCAGGGGCAGGGTAGGCGTCAGTTAGTTTGACCGAGCATTCAAATTTCAAAAAGGAGTGCAAATCTGAGGATCCATTACCTTTCGTTGTACCAAATCAAGAGGTCCAATGACCAGAAACCACAATGGTTATCCCAATCAAGAGGTCCAAAGACCGAAGACCACAATGGTTATTCCTCAACAACAAAAGAGTGAGACAGTCACGACCCTCGCAAAGCATTCAAGACAAACAGTGTCACACAATTTGTTCAAAAAAAAAGAATTGAAAAAAAAAATGAATGAGAAAGCCCGCTAAGTCAAAACTTGAAAACAAGCGACTTAGGCAAAAATTAGGGCATCCCGCTGGACTTCACAATCAAAGATTCACAAGAATCAGTCCAGGCAAAAGTTAGGGATAAGAAAAATAATGCAAAAGCGAAAGACGAAAAGGATTTCACAAGAAAGATCCTTAAAAAAGAACAAATTCATGTGGCACAGACACCAAGGATAAGAGGGGTGGCTGGCTCCCAATGACAACCTAATTGGTGCTTAAACCGTTAGTGTAATTGGTTCCTCAACCATCACAAAACCCTTTTTGAGAGGTGAGTGCTTGTGAAAGCTAGCTGAACATAGGAATGGAGAACATCACGAAGATGGGTGGGCACAAATAAACTTCGAGCCTATATCCTTTGTTTTTATAACCGTGAACCAGGCCACGATACAACCCTCAAAAGTCCTAACTGAAACAAGGTTATTTTTGAGAGCGTACTACCACGAGACCGCGTTCCTGACTCCTATGAGTGGTGTTGAAAGATCTTTGTTGGTGTTGCATGTGCATGCTTTCTATTATTCAAAAAAAAAAATTTTAATGTCGTATCTTAACCAATGACTCGCTCGCGAAGGTTTGCGACATCTTTTTCAGTAAAACTTCAAGATTAACATGTGTGTTGCATTAGAATTTTCATTCTTAGAATAAACATTTTCTGCTTGCATACATCTGTTTGGCATCATAAAAAGTCCATGTATGGAATCTCAGTCCAGAAGCTTAATCTTGCCAAGTTGAGAAGTCTGAAACTTCCGAAGGACAATCTGTCGAGGTGCACTTTTTAAGAAAACTCCATCGAGTAGGGACTTTCCCAACATTCCTGGTAAGAGCCAAGTAATCCGGGGCAATCATGTCGAGCAATCTCTTCGAAATTCAGCCAAGCTGGGGCAATCACTTCGAGATTCAAATCTCTCAAAGAGCCATCAGGCGGAAGCATTTTTCAAATTTCAGCCAAACTGGGGCAATCACTTCGAGATCTAATCTCCCGAAGAATAGTTGATCTGGGTGTTTTCTTCAAATCAGTCATTCAGAGGTGATCACTTCAAGACTTGTACTGGGGCAGGCCACCCCAAGAGCACTGGAAGTTACTTTTTCCCGAAGACAGTAAATCCAAAGCACCTATCCAAAGTCCAGAATACTGGGGCAGAATATCTCACAGTGATATGAGGTTTTTCATGAATCCTCGCGAGGCAAATTCTTTCACAGGCTATGCAATCTGGGGCAGTTATTTCGAGATCCGATGAATCTCTCCAAGAGTTTGAAGACATTGAGACATTTCGTATGTCATGTTTTCTGTAAAATCCTCTTGAGACATTTTCTTCTGACGGACCTTAATATGAGGCGAGTTGAAAATTGCAAAGAACCATTGTTCACTCATGATTAGTTGACAACCTATCAACCCGGGGATAGGGGCAAAGCCATTGTCAGCACAATACTTCAAGAGTTATTTCATCAGCAAGCTTCATTGATCAAAATTCCTTAGCAAGTCTCATTAGACAATCCCTTCTCCAGTAGTGCGGCAAATGGAAGATTACTTCTTGAGCAGAAGGATATCATCGTCTCTCATCCCCGGCATGAGACGCCTTACGTCTCTCATTCCCAACATGAGAGGATTTATCTTTTATCCCTAGCAAGTGGCAACTTGAGCTCTTATCTTCAGCGGGAAGCTATATCATTGACATTATCTGTCATCCCCAGTAAAGTGGAAGTTGAAATCTCTCCCAGCAAGGCAGCAGAATGTGGGTGTCATCCCCAAGTAGAAGTTTCCCTTCAGACAGGGGCAATCCTCAACAGTACAGGGAGTTCTTTCCTCCCCAGCAAGGTCTTTCCTCAGCAATATCATGCCTTTGGTTTCCCACCAGAGTTCGAGAAGAGTTCATCTCCAGCAGGGTCTTGGCACTCCAATCTCAAAGTCCAATTTATTTTTGGCAATGGTGGCAGTTCAGAGCCGGTATATCATTGACAGCCTTCCCCGCAAACTTGTCTTCTCCTCACAAGGATCAATCAGATCAATGCAGTGATCATCCGCCCCTCCCCAGTCAAGCCATCTGGGATATCTGTTTTCTCCTTATCAGGAGACCCCTTTGCATTTGCATTTGCATCTAGTAATCATCATTACATTTGCATCCTCCAAAGCGTAACATTTCCATCGTCATGGAGCATTACGCCATAAATCCAAACATATGCATACCAGCATGGGCCAGTTTTGAGGTATTACATAAGGCCCGTTACATCTCCAATCAGATTGAAGTGTTCCCCACAGAATACAACTTCATTTCCCAGGATGGATGCTTCTACCAAGTCTTGTTGTTATCCCCAGTTGAGTCTTGTTTTAGTACAACAGTCTCATTTTTTCGCGTCTCCGTTTCAGTACAACGGTCGCGTCTTGGGCTCTCGTTTAAGTACAACGATCCCGTTCCTTTCGAGTCTCCATTTAAGTACAATGGTTTGTCTTTGAGTCTTGTTTCAGTACAACAGTCTCATTTTTTTCGCGTCTCCGTTTCAGTACAATGGTCGCGTCTTGGGCTCTCGTTTAAGTACAACGATCTCGTTCCTTTCGAGTCTCCATTTAAGTACAATGGTCTCGTTTTTTAGTCTTGTTTCAGTACAACAGTCTCATTTTTTCGCGTCTCCGTTTCAGTACAACGGTCGCGTCATGGGCTCTCGTTTAAGTACAATGATCCCATTCCTTTCGAGTCTCCATTTAAGTACAATGGCCTCGTCTTTGAGTCTTGTTTCAGTACAACAGTCTCATTTTTTTTGCGTCTCCGTTTCAGTACAACAGTCGCGTCTTGGGCTCTCGTTTAAGTACAATGATCCCATTCCTTTCGAGTCTCCATTTAAGTACAATGGCCTCGTCTTTGAGTCTTGTTTCAGTACAACAGTCTCATTTTTTTTGCGTCTCCGTTTCAGTACAACGGTCGCGTCTTGGGCTCTCGTTTAAGTACAATGATCCCGTTCCTTTTGAGCCTCCATTTAAGTACAATGGCCTCGTCTTTGAGCCTTGTTTTAGTACAACAGTCTCATTTTTTCGCGTCTCCGTTTCAGTACAATGGTCACGTCTCGGGTTATCATTTAAGTACAATGATCTCATTCCTTTCGAGTCTCCATTTAAGTACAATGGCCTCGTCTTTGAGCCTTGTTTTAGTACAACAATCTCATTTTTCGCGTCTCCGTTTAAGTACAACGATCGCGTCTCAGGTTATCATTTAAGTACAATGATCCTGTTTGCTTGGGCCCTCGTTTAAGTACAACGATCCCGTTACATCTTGTCCTATTTTCTTTGTTTCTGGTTACCGCCTGCGGCCGGTATACCTTTGCGTCTCCATTCGAGGATGGTTTTGTGTTAGATCTGAGGATCCCGTATGAGTTGTCATTCGAGGATGGCATTCTTCTCAGCATATTTCCTTCTGGTTTTATTTTTGCTACCTATTCAGAGGTCAAAATAAAAAATATATATACATAAATAAATAAATGGGCAGATGGCATTTCCATTACCCTCGGTGTGCAAATTTTCAGGTTTTGTTCGAGTATTCAATCACTTCATACCTTGAATGTCTAAAAGCTGTTGCAATTATTCATTCAGGTCTGCAGATGATTGAATAGGGGCAGCTGTAATACCTCAAAATTTGCCCTCTCATTTTCATGTCATTTAGCATATCCTTTCATACATTGCATTGCATTTAGATCACAATTGCATC
This sequence comes from Lathyrus aphaca, assembly GCA_963966055.1. NCBI lineage: Eukaryota > Viridiplantae > Streptophyta > Magnoliopsida > Fabales > Fabaceae > Lathyrus > Lathyrus aphaca. The sequence continues at coordinate 491,645,824 of OZ014525.1, read as the reverse complement.
ATAAACATACATGAACATACATCTCCATTTGAGCTTTCACAGGTTGCGACTGGCCTTTATTTCTTCATGCGGCACGTGCACAATAATCTCAGAAGAAGCCAAAAGTTCTCGGTTGATTCAGAGGAGTTTAAGCTGAATATCAGTTTTATGGTGCAGTTTGCAAAAGTTGTAACTTATGCTCGGAAACTGATTTTGGCTTGAAACTCAATAGTTTAGACCGTTTCATTATTCTCTACAACTTTTGTGTTCGGCTCGGAGGCCAATTCATCAAGGAAAATGGCGGGATTTATTTGTTTCTGAAATTTCGGTTTCGCCGATTAACTGTGCTAGCGGTATTCAAGAGTTTATAACTTCTTATTGGGTCAACATGTCTGAGAGATTCATATGCCAAAAGTTCCTTCTTGATATCCTTTCCAACTTTTGGGTTTTGGCCGAGAACTAATTCTTTGAAGAAGATCTCAGAATGTGCGAGTCTTTAGAGTCGACATAGTGAAAAACAGTGCTGAACCGGTGAGTTTTGAACACTAAAAAATTCATAACTCTTGGCTCGTTCATCGAATTGATGTCTTTTCGGTGCCTAAAATTCCGTTTAGATGTTATATTCATTATGTGAATTCAGTTTGGGTTAGGTCCGAGCGGAAGGATCTCGAAAATGCGAATTACCAGTAAGGTTCTTTGATGCAGTGCACTGTCTGTCAGATTTTGTAAAATTCATAACTCGGTCAATTTTCATCGGATTTCACCCGTTCTTGAAGCGTTGGTTCACAAATTTTATCCTCTTTAAGTTCAAATACAAACGCGAGTTCGAACGGTACTCCAAAGATTGCCGTTTTGGTTTATTTCACAAAACTGAAGTGCTGAACCGAAGAAAAATGCTGAAAGTGGTTTCACGAGAAAATTCATATCTCCTTCGTCGTTTGTCCGGTTGAGCTTACATTTTAACACCAGGTCACTGACTCATAGATCTACAACTTTGCTGACAAAGTCGAGTCGAGATTATGCTCCGAAGAGGTTGACCTCGTCACATTTTTGAGTAGCGGACACCAAATAAGCCGAAAAAACAACTTATTCAATGACGTCTTGCAGCTTAAACGTATCGATCGCACTCGATTTTGATCGTATGATGTTTGTTCTTTTTGCGTTGCAACCGTGATTCAGAGGCGGACGGTATTGTGAAAGGCTCAGAGTCAAAATTTCTTGCCGAAGATATTATTATTTTCACTTAAGCCGAAATTCTACCTTTTGCCTTTCATTTTACACTCCACTATATATTCTCTTGACCCACAATTTGTCATAACTTCAATCATAATTTACAAACACCAAAAAAACTCTCACAAACTCTCTCTAAAGGATCAAAGTTCATTCTCTCAATTCTTTCTCAAGAACACAACAACAACTTCATCAAGAACTCAAGAACACAACAATTCCGATCAAGCTTCCGATAGCCGAGCCGCCACGAACCACCACCTTCGGTCAACTTCACCACCGTGCGACCACCATCTTCCGCCGCCGGCAGCCACGCGGCCTCTCCTCCTCTCCTCCGTTCATGATCGCGTCTCACTTCCTCCGGATTCACAATTTCTTCGTCGATTCTTCATTCGGTAAGCTTCTTAAACTTTAATTCATGAATAATTGTTGCATTGTTTCTTGAATTGAATTTTGAAGTTGAATTCATATTATGGAGATTATGTGCATTGATTCTTGATGTGGTTGTTGATTGATGCTTGATTAATTGATCCTAATAATTGTTGTTGTGCATAATTGGAAATGATTGTTAAAATTGACATAGACTAATCGATGCATGTTAGATGTTTGATAAAATTCTTAAGAGAGTTAATTATTGTGACTTGATATTGATTGAAGTGCTTGACTTTTGAATTCATGTTTGTTTCATTGTGTAAATTCGGAATAGGATAGGTTGAAGCTTAATTGTTGATGTTGTTCATATGTCGCGTGTCGATAAGTGCGTTTTGGTCATAACTTCCTAACCGTAGCGCGTTTTCGCGAATGTGAATAGTGTAAATTGACTTTGTTGATTATTCCGGAGCCATTGGTAAACATTTTAGTCGATTTCGGACAATTTTTTTCGGCTATTTCGCTACTGCCAGCCGATAAAATCGGCCAAAAAGTACCACTTCCGAGCGGAATTTTCAAAATCCGATTGCATATTTGAATCCGTTGGTACGTTTGCAAGTTACCATGCGATTTTCGTTCAATTCCGAGTCGGTGATTTTTGACGCGTTTTTTCGTTTTAAGGCTTTTTAAGTTCGGTTTGGTGCAATTTTGATGCATTGATCTTGTTTTGACTTGTACTTATGTTTGTTGATCATTTTCCATTCATTGCATGTAAATTTATTTGATTTTGGTTTGAATTTGCATGTTGTTTATGTTAGAGCATAAGTGCTGCCCCGTTTTGAAACGTAAATTTCAATGCATGTCCATGACTCGTACATTCATCTTTCTATTTGATTTTGAGTTGTGAGACATAGGTGCAACTTCCGGTTGCACCTCTTTTTTGTTTCTAATGTGTTTGTTGAGTTCATGCAAGGTTCTCGCAAAGATCTTAACGACGGTCGTTTGGTTGGTATTCCACTTTATTTGTGGGATACCTTTGGATTCAAATGATATTTTGTGTCGTTGTTTTTGTTTCGATTATGGGGGATCTTCACAAAGAAATTATGGAAGATGAGCATTTATTTTGCTCATGGGAGATTACAAGGCTTGGCTTGAAGTTTTTTTGGATTTCTTTTATGTGAAAGAATCGACACTTCGACCAAGTAAGTAATCTCGATTCTCTACTTTAATGCATCATTCTAGTTGTATGCGACTTAGGATCATGTAACTTAAGGTGCATATTGAGCCCTCCCACCTGAGGCATTGGATTTATTTGTGATATATATTGATATGTGTCGATTTCGGAGTTTAGGGATTAGGTTACGGATTAGAGAATTCGATTCCTTTCACTTTCCCTTAAAATATCGTTTTTGCCCGTTTCGTCGCAATTATTAAAAATAGTTTTAGGTGTGATAAAATTCTGGAAAAATTCATGAGTGATCTTCTTCCTCTTAATTAATTTGTCATATTTTTTGTTTCCAGATTTGGGTGGTTTCAATATTTTATTTGGATTTTAGATCACAAGCTGTCCCAAAAAGGAAGGTTTTGGCATAAGGGACCGAAATCGATTTTTCCCCATAGGTGTGAGACCTATTTTTTGTATATGATTAATCACTGTAATTGGTGATATTTTGATGCTCATTAGGCATTTTTTTCATAATTTTTAGTGCCCTTTTTGATCCACTTTGTGGAGTTGTTTTTGGGTGATCATTCATTGCTACCTTGCTAGTCAAGTAATTGTTTTGGCACTTTGGTGCATAATTTTGTGGAATCCTTTTGGACAATGTGAGATAATGATTTTATTATTCCAGGGATTTAATTTCATAATTTTTAAAGGCTTTTTGCTATTTTTCCATGTCACCTAGATCCTAGGTTGATTCATGTGTCTATTTGCTCCATAACTTAAATGATAAGAAGGCATTCATGCCATTTTCTTGAAGGGATTTTTGGTAGATTTTAGGAGTTGATTATAGGTCATTTGTATGCCTTTAATTCCAGTCATAGGTCATTTTTTTGAACCATACTCATTTGGTTTGTTTTGGTGCTTTAAAGTGCATACTTATGTGAATTAACTTTAACCTAAACTAGATTCTCTTCTCCTCTAAATAATAACTTGAATTATGTGGAAATCATTAATGCCTATTCATGCATTCTAATTGCATCTCATACCTTGTATGCTACTGAACCATAATCATTTCATGCATATTCACATGCCATTTTTCCTTAACTTTCATCATGTGCGATCTTATGCGATTTTTGCTCGTTTCTTCTCATATCTTCTTCTCATTGCTCCATATGCCTAATCCATTGCATCCATGATTGTATATTCATTCATCCATCTTCATAAGCATTCATTACTGACTTTGATGTTCATTTTATGCATTAATCCATTTTTGTAAGCCATATGCATTCATATTTCATCCATGAGTCCTAATTTGCATTTATGTGAACTTAGGTGGACTTTTTGTACATAGTTTGACATAGTTTGATCTTGTGAGATATCCTAGCATACTTAGGGACCTATATCATGTAGCTACTGACTTTAGAAGTCATGTAACCTTTAGGTACATTCACCTTTAGACTTAGGTCTTATTTTGAACCCTAGTTCCATTCTAGGACGTTTATGGTACTTAATCGCTTTTATGTTTTGATTTTACTTTCAATATGCATTGTCATGCTAACTTTTGTTTTGTAGGGGGGAAGATTGAGGTAAGCATTACTTCATTCCTATCTCTTATGCATTTTAATTGTGTTTGTCTTAGCACTTTGTGCTTTGCTTTTAGGCTTTCCCTTTCTTTAGAAACAACTTAACTTCCTTAGGAAGTAAGTTAGTTTCTAAGCTCTCTTTTCTTCCTTTCCTTTTCTTTCTTAGGATTAGAATACCTCATTAACCATAGGATCTCCCTTGTAAATAAATCAATAAAAATTAGGGTTGTGTCTTAGTCCCCCTTAGTTTGTCCTTTTCTAACTTGAGTCATTCTTTCTCATCTCATAAAGAAAAGCAATAAAACACTTAATAAAAATCGAACAATCTTGTACGACATGAGACTTTGTTGCGGAGTGTTTATACGCGTCCTGTTTCGGGGCGAGGTGTAAATACTCACCGCGATGGATAGGTCTTAGTACAAGACAGTTCACAAACAAATTCAAAAAAACACTTCTCATAAAAGACAAAAACAAATAACAAGCGACTAATTCTGCGGGAACTTCTCTTCTCATCTCATTCACTCACAACGCGAACTTGCGACGACTTGTCTTTCATGCAAGACGGTAAACGCACTCGTACCAGACGAGCCTGCAACACCTGAGCATAGACATACGCAGTTCCAGCATAAAAAACACAAACAAATAGTTCCCGCCTAGGTTAGGCGAACTACGTCGACTCTGATCCTCATTATCCCGATGAGGTACGTAGGCAGCGGGGTAGGGCCCGTCCGAGCACATTCTTTATTTTCCCTACATTTCCCCCTTTCTTTCCATTTTCTTATTTCAATTCCTTTTTCATTCCTCATTTCCATTCCAGTTAGCGGTTTTGTTCAGCATCATATTTCACACCCTTTGAAACAAACAAGCAAGCGTGGATCCCGTCGGGTACGACGGACGGATTGGGGTGCTAATACCTTCTCAATTCGTAACCGACTCCCGAACTCAGATCTTTGGTTCGCAGGACCTTGTCCTTTCCTTCTTCCTCAGGTTTGTGCAACATTACCTTTCCCATTCATTCGGGATAAAAATGTCTGGCTGGCGACTCTAACCTTTCCGCGCCACTTTCGCGTTTGTACTAGGATGAAAATCCCGGGAGCGACAATGGTGACTAGGCCTCCTACCATTATTGGTAGATTAGGTTCCTCCTGGATGCGGGTAAAGGTCTGCATCATGAAGGGTACAACATTTACGGGTTTGCCATCGGTCAAACATGACATAATGAATATCTCGTCCTTAGATACTTTAGTAAGGTTCTCTTCCTTTCCAAAGAAGGTGTGGGCAAGGATTTTATGAAAATAGCGGATAGCGGGGTTGTGTATTTCATCATTTTCCATGTTATCCGGCTCAGGGTGGTAGTTTCCGGTTAAAGTTCCCCAAAAGAAATCTAGCTCAATATCCATTAATTCTACCTGGGTGGTAGTAAAAGCAAAAGGTCCGCTAGGAAATCCTAGTAGGTCAGCTAGTTCCTTGTGGTTATAGACATATTCGATACCAAATAGTCGGAAACTAATAAATCCTTTCCTTAATCCAAATCCGCGCTCAGGTAGGTAAACTAGGGAGCTTAAAAATTCAAGGGTGAGCTCGCGGTAAGTTACAAACTTATGTTTTATGAGAGCTTTCTCCCATCCAAGCTGGTTAAACATGTATAGGATGCTATCATTGATACCTAAGGTTTCCATAGTTTGTTCATCATAATACAGAGTCAAGTCCATGTGTCTCTGTGATAATTCCTCAAATTTCCTTCTTTGGTTCCTACCTCTAAATATGGTTTCCATGAAGTTTCTTGGTTGGTTAGCCATAGTTAGTGTTAAAACGGGAGAAACAAATCAGGGGAGAAAGAGGTAAGGTAGAAAAGACTTTAGAAAATCTGTAGCAAGGTAAATTTAAAAGTGATTTAGAAAATGAAAGTTAAAATAAAGAAAATAAGGAATAGAAAATAGATAAATAAAGTCAATAATAATAAAAATGAAATAAAACAATAAAATGGATTGCCTCCCACTAAGTGCTGTTTTTATCGTCATAAGCCTGACGTAGTGCTTAGTGTTAGATTAATCAGGGAAGTTAGTGGACAACTCTAAAAGTTTTAAATTATTCGCATAATCTCTGTTTTCAATATTATGGTAATGTTTTAATCGTTGTCTGTTTACTGTGAACGGTTCACTATTCCTACCCTTAATTTCTATTGCTCCGCTCGGGAATACTTTAGTAATTTCAAAGGGTCCTGACCATCTAGATTTTAGTTTTCCAGGAAAGAGCCTAAGTCTTGAATTGAAGAGGAGCACAACGTCTCCCACACTAAATTCTTTCCTAGATAGGCGCTTATCGTGCCAACGCTTGGTTCTTTCTTTGTATATCTTAGCATTCTCGTATGCGTCCAACCTTAATTCTTCTAATTCATTAATGTCGAGGATTCGCTTTTCTCCAGCGACAGTGTAGTTTATATTGAGTGTTTTAATAGCCCAATATGCTTTGTGTTCTAGTTCTACCGGGAGATGACAAGCCTTCCCATACACTAGTTTGAAGGGTGTAGTTCCTATAGGTGTCTTGTAGGCTGTCCTATAAGCCCATAAAGCTTCATTAAGTTTAGATGACCAATCCTTCCTAGATATGGCGACAGTCTTTTCAAGAATTTGTTTTATTTCTCTGTTCGAGACTTCGACCTGTCCACTTGTTTGCGGATGATATGGTGTTGCTACACGATGTCTGACTCCATACTTAGATAGTAATTTGTCGAATATTTTCGAAATGAAATGCGATCCACCGTCACTAATGAAAAGTATAGGCACACCAAATCTTGGAAAGATTATATTCTTGAAAAGCTTAATTACTACTCGTGTGTCATTTGTAGGAGAAGTTATAGCCTCGATCCATTTTGAAACATAATCGACAGCTACGAGTATGTACTTGTTACCGAAAGATGATGGGAATGGTCCCATAAAATATATTCCCCAGACATCAAAGACTTCTACTTCTAATATTCCTCTTTGAGGCATTTCATCTCGTCTTGAAATGTTACCGGTGCGTTGACACCGATTGCAATTTATAACAGCGATGTGGACATCTTTCCATAGATTAGGCCAGAATAGGCCGACTTGTAAGATTGTTGCACAAGTCTTGGAAGTTCTTGCATGTCCACCATAAGGAGATGAATGACAATGAGCAATGACATCTTCTATTTCTTCTTCGGGAATGCACCGATGGAAGATTCCGTCAGGTCCTCTTTTAAACAATAATGGTTCGTCCCAATAGTAATACTTGAGATTGTGGAAGAATTTATTTTTCTGCTGATAGGTTAAGTCCGGTGGAAGTGCTCATGCAGCTAAGTAGTTGACAATGTCAGCGTACCATGGCAGTCCTATGGTTGTTTGGATTGTTTCCACGGCTTTTGGTTCATTTATGTCTAACTGAGCTGGGTCGCTTCTTATTTGTGCTATCAGCTGTTCATACGGAAAATCGTCGTTAATTGGCACTTGTTCGGGTTTAATACCTTCTATTCTAGATAAATGGTCCGCTACGACGTTTTCAGTACCTTTCTTATCTTTGATTTCGAGATCAAACTCTTGTAAGAGTAAGATCCATCTCAAGAGTCTTGGTTTAGCATCTTTCTTGGTTAGTAAATATCTGATAGCAGCGTGGTCTGTGTAGATGATTATTTTTGCTCCTACTAGGTAGGAACAAAATTTATCAAGCGCGAAGACAACTGCTAACAACTCTTTTTCAGTAGTGGCGTAGTTCAATTGAGCAGAATCTAAAGTTCTACTGGAATAGTAAATTGCGTGAAGTTTCTTGCCCTTCCTTTGTCCTAGAACTGCGCCTACAACATAGTCACTCGCATCGCACATGATTTCGAAAGGTAATCTCCAGTCAGGTGGTTGCATGATTGGTGCAGTGATGAGGGCTGTTTTTAGAGTTTCGAATGCTTTAAGACAATCTTTATCGAATATGAACTCAGCGTCTTTCATTAATAAACCAGTAAGAGGTTTAGTGATTTTCGAGAAATCTTTGATGAATCGTCGGTAGAAACCGGCGTGTCCTAAAAAACATCGTATTTCTCGAACGATCTTAGGGGTTTGAAGATCTTTTATGACTTCTATCTTAGCTTTATCAACTTCAATTCCCTTGTCAGATATAATGTGTCCTAGTACGATTCCTTCTCTGACCATAAAATGGCATTTTTCCCAGTTAAGTACGAGGTTTACTTTTACACATCTTTCTAACACCATTTCTAAATTTGATAGACATCCTTCAAAACTTTGCCCGCATACAGAGAAGTCGTCCATGAACACTTCCATGATGTTATCTATGAAATCTGCGAAGATTGACATCATACATCTTTGAAAGGTTGCAGGAGCGTTACATAATCCAAAGGGCATTCGTCTATAAGCGAATGTTCCATAAGGGCATGTGAATGTTGTCTTCTCTTGATCATCTGGGTGAATAGGGATTTGGAAAAATCCTGAGTAACCATCGAGATAACAGAAATACGAGTGTTTGGCTAATCATTCTAACATTTGATCTATAAAAGGTAGTGGGAAATGATCTTTTCGAGTGGCTTTGTTTAGTTTTCGATAATCGATGCACACTCTATGTCCGGTCACTACTCTTTGTGATATCGATTCGCCTTTAGCATTTTTCACAACAGTGATACCTCCTTTCTTTGGTACTACATGTAATGGACTAACCCATTGACTATCAGAGATTGGATATATTATTCCAGCGTCTAGTAGTTTCTTAACTTCTTCTTTTACTACAGTGCTAAGGATTGGGTTAATTCTTCTTTGAGATTCTCTAGAGGTTTTGCAATCTTCTTCTAGCATAATATGATGCATACAGATTGAAGGACATATTCCTTTGAGATCAGATATGTTATATCCTAATGCAGTTGGGTATTTCTTTAAGACATCTAAAAGTGTCTTCGTTTCGATTGTTCCTAAACCGGAATTGATTATAACTGGTCGCGTACATTCAGTGTCTAGGAATTCGTATCTTAGGTTCTTAGGTAAGGTTTTTAACTCTAATTTAGGTTTCTTCTTACTTGGCATGGGATCCGGTGTAAGTGCTAAACTTTCGCTTAGACTATCATCTTGATACGGTTCACGCCAATTGTCATCTTCGAAAATCGGAGGGATTTGAATTTTCATAATTTCAGAATAAGTAGTTTCTTTCATTTCCATCTCTCTTACACACTCGTCAATGACATCTAATAAATAGCACGTGTCCTCTATAGCTGGTGATTGTAAGAGTTGTGTTAAAATAAATTCAACTTTCTCTTCACCTACTTCAAAGGTTAGCTTTCCTTTCTTTACGTCTATAATAGCTCCGGCGGTAGCTAAGAATGGTCTTCCTAGTATGATAGGTGTAGTGGAGTCTTCAGTGATGTCCATGATTATAAAATCAGTAGGAATGTAGAATTGACCTATCCGTACTGGGACATTTTCTAGTATGCCTACAGGATATTTTATAGAGCGGTCGGCTAGTTGAACAAACATTTTAGTAGGTCTTAGGTCTCCCATGTCTAGCCTTTTGCAAATTGTTAAGGGCATAACATTGATACTGGCTCCTAAATTGCATAGAGCTTTGTCAATGACGAATTTTCCAATTACATAGGGTATAGAGAAACTACCTGGATCTTTTAACTTAGGAGGCATATTATTTTGAATTATTGCGCTACACTCAGTAGTAAGTGTAACGGTTCCGTTATCCTCTATCTTCTTCTTATTGGATAAGATTTCCTTTAGAAATTTAGCATACAAGGGCATTTGAGTGATAGCTTCTGTAAACGAAATAGTAATATTCAACTGTTTCAGAAGTTCAACAAATTTCTTAAACTGGCCCATCGTCTTGGAATTGGTTAATCTCTGAGGGTACGGAATTGGTGGTTTATAAGGTGGTGGAGGCACATAAGGCTTCTCTTTCTCCACTGCCTCTTGATTATTATCTTCCTTTTTTTCTAGTTCATTCTCCTTTTCAGTCGGCTTATCCTGCTTTTGGCACATGGCTGGATTGTCAAGTCTTGGATCGGCAGGTCCGTCAAGTTCTTTGCCACTTCTTAGTATCACAGCATTGGCTTGTCCTTTTGGGTTAGGTTGGGGTTGTCCAGGAAATACTCCAGCTGGGGCAGCGGTAGGTGCTTGTTGTTGAGCTACTTGTGAAATCTGAGTTTCAAGCATTTTGTTATGTGTAGCTAACGCATCTACCTGTCTCACTAATTGCTTAATCTGCTCGCTAGTGTGTATGTTTTGGTTTAAGAATTCCTTGTTTGTTTGAGATTGGGTAGCTATGAAGTTCTCCATCATTAATTCAAGGTTTTATTTTCTAGGAACATTAGGAGCAGTCTTTTGATATCCTGGTGGTGTAGCTGGAGCTTGTCCTGGTGCGTATAAAGCATTGTTATTCTTATAAGAGAAGTTCAGATGATTCTTCCAACCTGGGTTGTATGTGTTCGAGTACGGGTTTCCTTGAGCATAATTCACTTGATCTGTGGGAATTCCTGCTAATAATTTACAATTAGGGACAACATGTCCTGGAACTCCACATAACTCACAGTTAGGTGTTATCGCAGCCACGGTGGTTGTTGGTGTTATGGCCAAGTTGTCGATCTTTTGGTTAAGTTGGTCAAACTTTGCATTGACTTGGTCCATACTACTCACTTCATACATACCTCCTTTTATTGGTTTCTCAGTTGCGACTCTCTCGCTTCCCCATTGGTAATGATTCTGAGCCATACTCTCGATAAGTGCATAAGCATCACTATATTCTTTGTCCATTAGTGCGCCGCCTGCGGCAGCGTCAATCGTCATTCTTGTGTTGTACAAGAGTCCATTGTAGAAAGTATGGATGACCATCCATTCTACTAATTCGTGATGTGGACAAAGTCTCAGCATATCTTTGTAGCGTTCCCAAGCTTCGAAAAGTGATTCGTTTTCCTTTTGCTTAAATCCGTTGATTTGAGCTCTTAGCATAGCTGTCTTACTAGGTGGGAAATATCTTGTCAAGAAGACTCTCTTTAGTTCCTCCCACGTAGTTACTGAATTCGAGGGTAGATATTGAAGCCAGGCTCTCGCTCTGTCTCGAAGTGAGAAAGGAAAAAGACGTAATCTGATTGCTTCTTGGGTAACTCCATTAGCTTTTACTGTATCTGCGTACTGCACAATCATCGAAAGATGAAGGTTCGGATCCTCGGTAGGATTTCCAGCGAAGTGGTTTTGTTGCACGGCTGATATCAGCGAAGGTTTCAATTCGAAATCGTTTCGGTTGATAGTTGGTGCGGCAATGCTGGAATGCGGCTCAGCTTGTGAAGGACTAGCGTAATACTTTAGTGGATGATTTGGTTCTTCAGCCATCTCTGTGTCCTTCGATGTTCCAACTGGTTTAGGTGGATCAACTTGAAGATCTGGAATGTTGTATTTTCGTTGGTATTCGAATATTCGTCTTCTTAAATGTAAGAAGCGTTCTAATTCAAGGACTGGAGGTTGCAAGTCTTCGCCTTGAGAGCGAGTACTTGGCATACACTCGGTAAATTAGATTAGGGAAAATAAATTGTTACCTTAGTCTAGACAGTGCTACTCTAATAGTGCACTAGTGACTAAATCAAGGTCCCCGGCAACGGCGCCAAAAACTTGGTGGGGAGAAGACGTGATGTGTCTAGCGGTATCTGAACTGCAAGTGCACAGCCTATCACAATAGTAATAAAAAGATGTCGAACCCACAGGGACTTTGTAATCACTCTAGTGCTAGAAGGTCTGCTAGTTTAGCTAAGGCGTAAATTTTGTCACGGTTATGGTTTTAAGGATTAAACGGGAATTAAACTTAGTTAAGGAAATAATGATAAGGCGGTCGGTATGTAATTATATTAACCTATGCGGGTCAATCTAGCCTAAGCTTATAAAGATGTTTCACTTAAATAATTCTATAGAGATTACCAGTTTAAAAACCCTCGACTCACACTCTCGTGGTCTTATCTCAGATCTTACTCCTAAAGCCCTATGTCTGCTCTCGCTAGCCCATAAGTGTTTAGAAAATAATTTTTGAAAACTTAATAAGTCTAATTCGTTTTAAAGCGCTCTCGCTGTATTTAAATCTAATGCCTAACTTTAGCTATCCGGTTAAAATCTCACACTCTCGTGGTCTCGACCTAACCTATTTCACTTTTCTTACTCTCGTAACAAAAAGCTTGATTTTAATTATAAAAAGTCACAGCCAAAATATAAGTTCGTAATTGTTTTTAGCTTAGATTCGATTTATCCGTTTTGGTTGCTTTATTACATACCGACTCAATTAATTTAGCTACTCATATTTATTAAAACAACAGACAGATACAAAATGAAATTAATAAATATTGAAACATGCATTATATAATGATAATAGAAACTTAACATAAATAAATAAATAAACTTAATATAAATTGTTAAAATAAAAACCTGAACAAATGAATTCTTAGGCTCCTTCTTCCACAAATTGGCAAGCTTGGAGTGTCAGAATCGAGAAAAAATAAAATACTAAACTCTGAGGCTAAAAGAAATTCTATTAAGATAACAATTTCCTAATGTTGGAAATTGTTATTAAAGGGTTTGGAAATTAAAAGGAAAAAGCAGCAAGAACAAAAGTTGGAAATAAATGGGTTGTAAAAACGGCAGAGCTTCCGCATAAAATTTCAATAATAAAACTCTGTACTTTCTTCATCTACTTCTTTGATATTTATAGCAGAGAAATTTGGCAGTTGAAGAGTAGGAGCGTGGGCTTCGGTTGTTCTGTTTTGAGAAAATCCAGGAGACATGGTTTACTGGGCGTTGCTGAAGTTGAGAGAAAGTAGGAGTCTCTGAAGACTCTTTCTATTCGTTGCACGTTCTCAATTATATTCAAACAAATTAAATAACTTTTGCTTGTCACATTCGTGACTTGGTGTAACGGGCAGATTTCCTCAAATTAGCGCGTCATGGTCGTTAGAACATGGTGACGATCGTGAGACCTCAAATTGGCGTGTCACGGTCGTGAGGCAACTGTGACGACCGTGAGAGCAACAAAATATGCAGCTTTTAGCAGAATTGATTCCTTCCTTTTCTTTTCATGCTGAATTTTGTTCTTTTGGTCTTTTTCTCATAAATTTGGCTCTAGACATGTTGTACCTGCAATGTGGCATAAAAAACTCGAAACAATCGGGAGTTAAAAGGACTAATGTATGATAAAACGGACTAAAAACATAGTAATAATGCGATACGATTTCTCGTTATCAGATAAATCTAGCCATGAAAATGACGAAGTTTCCTTGAAAAGAAGATGCGTTCTTAGTCAATACTCATTATTTTAGGCGCAAAAGCTTCTCCATCCAATAAAGTGAACCGACTAAAACAAGCTTTACAAGCACGTGTTTGACACCTGTACCATCCACACACCAAACCTGGTCATCCTCTATTCACATGTTCTGAAACATGTTCTAACAACCCACTACAACATTGTCCACACCCCCTGAAGAATCCAAAACAACCTAAACATCAACTTTATTCCAAATAGACTTTACAGAATCTTCTGGACACCCTTGGACACTTCTCATCTGGATCACATAGACATACATACCACAACCACTAAGTAATAAAAATAATCAGGAAAACATACTTAGTAGCACATGTCACAACATGTTGTGTAACATCACAAAACCTGGTTAAGGTATTACTCCCCCTTAACTCCATAAAATCAGCTGCACAGACTTGTAACAAACTCCCCCTATTAAGGATACTTCATGCTTCTCTATACTATGATGAAAGGAAAACATAATACACATCTTCATGTCTTCAAAAGCTCACCCTCTGTTCAATTCCCAATTGAATACATTCACTTCTTGTACCAAAGCATACATGATCCCTTCATGGTTTGTAGTTACCACAGACTATACAAGCTGAACATCTTCTGCACACATGTTCTTGAAACTGGCCCAACATAATATCTTTACAGTCCTTTGGCCATATGTTCCAGAAAAAAACACATTCACACTAATTCTGACATTGGAATGAATGTCTATAAACAGACTACCAAGCAATCAATACCTGATCTACTTCAGTCTCCTATACATGTTTCTTCCAGTACAGATCAACTACTTCATCATTCTCCCTTATGATTAGGTAGGCTAAGAATAGAAACCATGTAGACAAACCCAGAATATAATGTACTAACACATAGTTAAAACATTTTCCACACACCAAGACCTTATCACCATGATCCTAGATGTGTTCCACCAACTGGACTTACTATATCATAGTAATCAAAGAACTGAAATTTTTTAACTTCATTGTGCCACCAGCTAGAATCAGAAATCCAGAAAGAGAGTTAAACTCTTACCCACCTTCAAGAACAACAAATCTTCTTGAGTCTTCAACTCATCACTCTTCTGCCCAAGAGAAATTTGTTCCAAGACAATCCTCAAGAACAACTAGCTGCCACACTCTGATTATCTTGATTTTTCGAATCCACTGTAGAGATCAACCAATTGCCACATTTTTATCACCTCCTTTATGAATCCTCATATGAAAAATCCAATTGCCACACTTGTCTTCTTCACATTTATCAGAAATCTTCCAAAGATATCCTGATAAATGAAGTTGATCTTCACCAAGCTGTCAAGATAACATGCCTTATGAAGTATTCAATCCCTGTAGATCATTCTATCTTAAATTGATGTGACACTTCACCAATTAGATTC
Source organism: Lathyrus aphaca (assembly GCA_963966055.1). NCBI lineage: Eukaryota > Viridiplantae > Streptophyta > Magnoliopsida > Fabales > Fabaceae > Lathyrus > Lathyrus aphaca. The sequence continues at coordinate 491,630,811 of OZ014525.1, read as the reverse complement.
TGATATTGAACTAGATGTTTGAACATTGTTAGTCCATATCCAGCATTTAAATCCAGCTTATTCTTCTGCCACTTGAAAGAACCTCTATCCTTTATAGAACAAGAGTTCCATGCTCTCATAGACTTGACTTATTTACCAAGTTTGAGTAGACAACCTCCATCCTATTGAATTTGCAGAAATTCCTACCAATAACACATATTGATGAGAAAATTCCAATGTTTCTCCAAAGTCTTCAAACCTACCACTGTGTGAATCTTCAGAAGGAATAGTTCAGAACTACACCTTGCAGCAATACCAAGGATGACATTTTTCCCTGAGTAAAGCAGTCTTCACAAAGTCCTGATGATTTATCAATAATAACTTCATGATTATAAACACCTTCCTTATCAAGGGAAGAACAAAATACCAGCTGCATCCACCAAACTAATATGCACTCTTGCACCAAAATACCACAGATGGCACTACTTAACCCCCCCTTTCATGAACAACCAAAGCTCCTTTTTGAAGATGAGCATTAGTTACTCAGAATACTTTCTGAACCATAAGATTCAGAATGCAAATATGCATACTTCTTAGATAAAACACTAAGTCTCCCGTCTAAGTATCCATCTATATGCATCATAAAAACACTAGACAAATACCAAGTCTCCCGTCAAGGTATTTACTAATGGTCAGATAAGATTACCTTTTCACACAAGGTTGGACATGTAATCTGATTTCTTCTTCTACTGTAGACAACTGAAACTTTCTGAGATGATGTTCTAACATTTGTTCAGACATCATTATCAATCACACAAACCTCCATAACAAACATATTCAGGGGCACGGGGGAATCAACCATTAGCACTTGATTAGGCTTCCAAAACACAGACATAAGTAGTAGCTGGGACACTCCAACAGACTTCTCCTTCAGACCCAGAATCAGACTAAATTGAGATGTCTTCACACACAATATAGCTACTGATCAGCTATATCCATAATAGTCAACTCCACCAGTTGACACAACTTGACCTTCATGTACAAGGAGTCTCTCTGAAATAATCCTCCTTGAAGCTCAGGTACTTCACTCATGCAGCAAGGACCATAAATAAATTGTCCTTAGGAGAAAAACACATGTTGATCATTCCTTGATCAACACCCATAGCTAAGAAACGTTCCAGGGCTAGAACTTTCTTAGACACACCATACATATGCCTCCTCTTTTAGATCAGGATAGGTTCCAAACACTTTTGAAATAAACACGGTAGTTTAACACCCAATCATCTATATAGCCATTCCTTGGATAACAAAATCATGCCTAATTCTGATGTGATGTTCTATCATGGGATAAGACATCATTCCAAGGATCACAAAGAGATCTACAGACAGAAGATAGGTCTATTGATAGCAGTCTTCATATCTCCAAACAACCACTTCTCTTCAAAGTGCCTTGAGTGGACTTGAAAAAGAGTCTTCAAGTATCATTAGCACAGTTGACAGAAGAAGATAGACATATATCCCCAACACCATAAGATATATCTCCATAGAAGAGAAATCTTCTCACACAAAGGAGTTATCAGATAGATAAGAAGTGGATGACAAACTCCTTAGTAGCTTCAAGTGTGACAAATTTTCCCTAACAATTATCTCCAGGTGATAGCAGCAACCATAGGTTTGAAAATAAATCAAACCTATCACAATATCAGCATGAACCCCAAGTTACAACAACAGAACAGTCCATCCTCCACTTCTAGGGACCATTCACACATCTAAACAGCTTTTCAGTAGAACCCTTCTACCTTGACCATGAACCAGAAAGTATCCCCATTGGATCTCATCCAGAACAGACTAAGATGTATGCTATGATACCAATCGAAATTATGGTATGACAGACTCAAATGTCAAATATGATGTTGAGACATCTTATCTGTTACTTATAAACATGGTAAGGCATATACAACAGCACATTTAAAATTTTGATATATTAGATTCAAACATTCTTCAGGATGTTGTGACATCTGATATGACATTAAGTTCAGGTACTGCATAATAACAGAAAACAGAAAAGCTATAAAGAACACAACAAAATAGGTAACCCATATTTATCAAACCAATCTAGTCCAGGGGCTACCAAACCAGGAAGGAAATCCACTATGTAGTATCAATTCAAAGACTTCTTAGCAAACACCTATAATTTACAGTCTTCTCACTTAATCACTACTTGTGCAACTTCTACTTAGGAACTCCTAAATATGAGAAACTCATCATCACTTCCAATCACCTCAGTGATGTCTCACAGTCCTCAATAGTCAGTTGTTTATATTGATGACTTCATACCTATACAATAATTCACAAACAGAAGCAACAATTCCATTACAAACAACTTAACGTTGCTTAACAGCTTCAGTTAAGTACAACACTTCTCTTGCTTACAAGCTTCGAGAATCACAAGTAAAACAGCCACAACAGGGTTCCTTGTTACGCACGGCTGCCACAAGAACACAACCCTAATGATATTACATTTTCGGTTTGGTTGGTTATTTCTAATCTAGGTTACAAGGTTTCTTTTATAACCTATTCCCAACTGGATTTGGGCCTAAACAGCTGTCGCTCCCGGGATTTTTATCCTAGTACAAATGCGAAAGTGGCGCGGAAAAGGTAGAGTCGCCAGCCAGGCATTTTTATCCCAAAAGAATAGGAAAGGTAATGTTGCACAAACCTGAGGAAGAAGGAAAAGACGAGGTCCTGCGAACCAAAGATCTAGGTTCGGGAGTCAGTTACGACCTGGGAAGGTATTAGCACCCCAGATCGTCCTCCGTACCCGATGGGATCCACGCTTGTTCGCTTGTTTCAAAGGGTGAGAAAATAAAGTGCTTCTGAATAAAAATGCTACTGGAACTGGAATGAGAAATGGAACTGGAATGGAAAGAAAGAATGGGGAAAATGTAGGGAAAATAAAGAATGCGCTCGAACGGGCCCTACCCCACTGCCTACGTACCTCATCGGGAAAATGAGGATCAGAGTCGACGTAGTTCGCCTAACTAAGAAGGGAACTATTTGTTTGTGTTTTTTATGGCTGGAACTGCGTATGTCTATGCTCAGGTGTTGCAGGCTCGTCTGGTACGAGTGCGTTTATCGTCTTGCATGCGAGACAAGTCATTGCAAGTTCGCGTTATGAGTGAATGAGATGAGAAGAGAAGTTCCCGCAGGAAAGTCGCTTATTGTTTATTTTTGCCTTTTAAGAGTTTTGTATCAATTTGGCACAAGGAAGTGAATTCAAACTCTTTTCCATGGAATGTGTACTTGCTACTACATTCCAAGATGGAATAATAGAACAAGCACACCAAGCAAGGATAATTTATCCAAGACTTGTTTCCAAGGATTAGGGTCTAAGTTCACTAGCTTGTTGAACTTTATTAAGTATTTTTGTAGCTTTTGTGAAGAAGTGTCTTTTAGATTTTCTTTGTGAAACAACCCCTTGATAAGACTTGTACATCATGCTAGACAAGCTTACAATATTCCAAGATGGAATGAATGTAAGTTCCCCATGGAATAAGGCTATACACAAGGGATCCTTTCATGCATTTATTAAGTCTTTTGGATTTTGTTTGAAGATGAGAAAGAAAGACTCAAATCGGAAAAGGACAAAAATTAAGGGGGACTAAGACACAACCCTAAGTCATTTATTAAAATGGTGGTCCTAATGGTGAGTGGGGCTTTTCTAATCCTAAAGAGAAAAAGGAAAATAGAGAATAAAAAGGATGCAACTTACTTCCTAAGGAAGATAAGTTAGTCCTAACAAAAGGGAAACCTAACAACAACAAATATGGAAGGAAAAACGTGAATTAAATGCATAAAGAAAATGCATAAAAATAAAATAAAAGGATAAGGTGTAAGGAAACATACCTTTCCCTTCCTACAAAACAAAGATTAGTGTTCATTTTATTAAAAATAATAAAGAAAACATACACCAATTAAATCCTAATAACTCTAGGACTCTATCTAAACTCTATCTTAATTCTAGAGGACTAAAAAACTGCTAAAACAAAAATTCAGCACCTAGTGCAGCCTCTAAACTAAAAGCAGCTATGGAAACACAAGCAAAGCACAAACAACTTTTTACAGCCAGCATGCAACATGAAAAAGTAGGTGTAAAAAGTCAAATACAACATTCAAACATAACAAACAACATGTATTCTACAACACCTATATGCAAAGTCAGCTATAAAATGTAAAATGCAGATTTGATTATTTTCATTTTTTAATGCACAAACTTAATGAAAAATGTACCAATTAATCATGAATATGCATTTGAACATAGATCAACATACACAAATGAGTGACATAATTATTTTGGGAGGATTATGTAAGGATGCACCACATGATTGATTATGCAACAAGTATGCAAATTATGGCACATGAACATGGCATATGAACATAATGAGCATTAATCATGAATATGCAACATGATAGATCAACAAGAATGCCAAGCTCAATGAAAAATTCAGAATTGAATTGATGTGAATGATATGATCAAACATGTAACCAAATGCAACCAAATGCACATACATACATGGTTATGTGAAATGCAACATATATATTGATACAATGAAATACAAATGATTTAAGAAATTGTGCAAAAGATGCAAAAATAGAATGCAACATGATTATTTACATGCCAAATGATGCATAAACACAATAACAAAATGCAATGAGTCAAATTATACACAAATGAAAACATACACGCATAATATGCAACATGAATGGAAACACGTCGAAACAACTCGAAATGGGGGAATGAGATGTCGAAACCAACCTAGAAAATTCCCTAAAATTAGTACCTAAACATGCATGAACATTAGAGGCACAAAGAGGCAAGAAAAAGCAAGCAAATAAGCTAAAAACCCAAAATCCAACAGCGTTAACCGGTTAACCAAATGGTTAACCGGTTAATGGACCCCAGACAACACTGATTTGTGGCAAAAACGCATGCGTTAACCAGTTAACCAAACCGTTAACCGGTTAACGCTGAACAAAAAAGTGAAAAAAGCTTTTGAAATAAGTGCTTTTGGCCACAAACTTACTTCTAAACATCCCTAACACACATCTAATCATGGTAACACTAATTTATACTCAATTAGGGCTTATTAACACATGCTAGAATCTATAACAAGCTACAAACTAACTTCTAATCCATCAAAAAACCACAAATCGCAAGCAAAACGTAATGAAAACATAATCAAACACAAGTGATACGAAAAGCACTTAAAAAATGCCAAGATGGCGAGATGGAGAGAATAACTTAAAGGAGAAGTGATTTAGATCACCAACCTACGAAGCGGAGAAGTGCTTTGGTGGATGTTGCAAGAATCGGAGCTTGATCGAAGAGAAAACAAAGAAAACCGCGAATCCGCAAAATAAATGCGTTCTTGATGCCTTAGCCTTCTTGCACTTCCGATAAGTCGAAATCTTCACAAAAATCAGTAGCTTCTTCTTCTACAATCCACAATTCAATGGAGGTTGGAGGTTAAGCTTTAAGATCTTCAAGTTTCAATGTGAAACTTGAAGAGCTTCTTCAAAAAAGCTTTGGTGAAAAGGGAAATGGAGGAAAAAGTGAGAGAGAAATTGTGAGAGAGTGAAAAAATTGGGAACAAAATTTTTGGGAACCTTTTGCATTGAATAATGATTATATAGGGGCTAGGCTTGGAGCTAGGTTTGGGAATGGAGTTAGGTTTAGGATTGGAGTTAGGTTTGTAGTTAATTAGGGTTAGGGTTGGAGAAGGAATATATTCCTTGGAATATTCCATGGAATACTCTAGAAGGTTGTGGAACATGGTAGAAGCATCCAAGGGAAATGGAGTGGAATTGAAGTGGAAAAACAAGAGGGAAAGAATGAAAGGAAATGTGGAAGGAAAGTGGAAAGAAAAGTGGAGGGAAAGGTGAAATTAACCATTTTTCAAATGATTTTTCCCCTTGATTGTTTTATGATTCCTCCATCATTTCTTGACCAAATTTGAACCATAGGATAATTGTAACCCTAATTTCATGATTTTGATCTTAAAAGTCAGGAGTCGACCTTTTTTACCTAGCTCAGTTGCCTTTTCCCCGATTCCTCGATTATCAGTCATCTGGCCAGTCAAACCTCTTCAAAAATGAATTTGTGGACGAAATTTGAACCCTAGGCACTTGACCTCATATGTAATACAAAGGAATCCACTTTGAATCAAAACTTCATGGAGAAGCCCAGTATAGGAGAAACCCTAATTTGGCCTTTTTCATCAGGAAATGTTGCACTGCTTGCCTCCTTTGATCAAATCAAATTTTTTCATGGCTTGTGGCTTCAAGTGAAGACTTGTAGGATGTTGTGAACCCTTTACACAAGGTTGAGAAGCTTTGTGGCCCTTTGATTGCCTTTGTAATGCCTTCAGTTGCTCCAATCATTGATCACATACCTATGCCTCAGCCATGCTACACATGATGCAATGTTTTTGATTATTTTATGAATCTATGTATGCAAAATGCTATGCAAAATGTTGGGGAAATGAGAGGGAAAATTTTGAGGTATTACAACAATCACAACAATAATTGCTACAAATATGCGGAAAAAATCTGCTTACAAATATACAAAAAATATCTTTAAATCTAAAAACTCGTAAAATATATCTAAATATAGAAACTCTATATTTTTCAATATTTGTCTTCAATTGAAATTGAGTCTTAAAGATATTCTATAATCAGCACCATTGGATTGATTTAAATCTTCAACGAACTGTTTCTGTTGAAACCAAAATAGAGACTTTAATCCATCTTCAGCAGTTCATGATGTCGAATGAACTGTCTGACATCTTCTTCGACATGTTATTCCAGATGTTGAAACATTTCAACACAACATGTTTAGATGCACAAAAAGGTTTATTTGCTTCATATTTTCTGTGTCTTGCAAAGATCCTATACATATACATTGCTGCTATATTTGTTTTACAAAATTCATGCCCATTTTACAGAACTTACAGTTGATCAAGGTGAAAATTAAGGTGATAACGTCCAATCGTGAGATCGAGATTTCAGATTGGGTAGAGAGGTTATGGGTTTTTCTTGTAAAAATCTAGAAGGTTTTCTCCTCCAACATCGTAGAATATTTGGGGGTTTTACACGCAACTTTCGTTCTTAGATTCAGCCGAGTAAGGTAGTTTAAAGATCAAGGGAATCGTTCATTCATATCACGTTAACCAGAGGATTACGAAGAAAGTTGTGGGTTCACAAGCATTGAAGAAAATCAGTCGTGCTCAAAGTTTGGATAATTTTATATTCTTGCAAGAAGGGAGCAGTTAATCAAAGGTTTTCTCAACGCGCGTGAAGGACTTGGTTCTTCTCAAATCAAGGGGCAAGAAGAGTTATTGCAACAATCGCAATTTGGATTGGTTTGTTGTTCCAATTTTCTTCTTGTATTAACAATTGCAATATTAATGAAATATCCCAATTCGATTTGTGAATTGGGGGGAGAGTACTTCTAGCGAGGAAGGTGAAGGAACTGCCTAAACAAATCTCATGTGCTCTTTGTTGTTTGAAAATTTTTGTTTTGGTTTAGTGTGTGCACACCAACTATTTGTTAAATTGTTGCTATCAATTTTGGATAACAAATTAGTAAAATTTTGCACTACATTGATATACAAATAACACTTTGTGTGGGTGCACACCAAGTGTTTGATAAAAAGTCAAAACACAAAACTTCATATTTTTAGTGCTTATTTTTCTTCCATAATTCATTGTTGAGAGTGGGTAATCAAGTGTGCTAAATTTAAGTGATCAACTTAGCATTGTTTTAATTCTTTTTATCATCTCTTATTTACCATTTGGTTTCAAACGCATATCCGATCACCAGTGACTTAATTTTGTTTTTAGACGTGTTTTCCGGAGAACTTCCGCAAGATATTTTTCAAAGTATTTTTGAAAAGTTAAATTTTAAAAAGGGATCTATTCAACCCCCTTCTAGATCCGTGCCATCGTCTAACAAGAGGTTCTAGACCAGTTGACACTAAGAATGGCGATAAATAAAATATTCGAAGTGAATGCGTAGCGGCTCAATGCGACAGCTGACACTAAGAATAAAGACAAATGAAAACATTCAAAGTGAATGCACAACAGGTTCTAGACCAGTTGACACTAAGAAAGAAAAAGACACAATATTCGAAGCGAATGAGTAGCGGCCTGATGCAACCAGCTGGCACTAAGAATAACAACAAAATAAACATTCAAAGTGAATGTGCAGCGGCTCTATGTGACCAACTAACGCTAAGAATGGAAACGACAAATTATTCAAAGTGATTGTGCAGCGGCTCTATGCGTCAAACTGACACTATGAATAATAACAAGGAAAACATTCAAAGTGAATGCGTAACGGGTTCATGACTGGTTGACACTGAGAATAACAACAAAGAAAACATTCAGAGTGTGTAACACCCCAAAATTTGCCCTCTTATTTATCACCGATTCCAAGTAGCTTATGTTTCGTTCCCGTGTTATTCAGCATATTCGTCCATACATTGCATAAAGTAAATAAAAATAGATCATGCATCATCGGTCGAGGCATGGGGCATATGATCAAGGGTTATTTGGAAATTATCAGGTCTCAGAAGAAAAATAATATCAGAATGAATGACCAAGACCGAATATCCAAGATTTCCCACCAAAAAGAAGAAAAAAAATCAAATTTTGGTTGAAGTAACCGGTTACCTCATAGGTAGTAACCGGTTACCTGTTAAAATTTGGGAAAAGCCTGTTTTTTGAACTGGTAACCAATTACCACATAGGTGTAACCGGTTACCACGTGCAAAAATGTGAAAAATTCAAAAATCAGTTAGCTTGCTTGTTCCGTCACATTTTCACTTCCCTTTACTTTGCAATTTCTACCCAATTCTATAATCTTCTACCACCTTCCAAAGGAATATTCCAAGAATATGCCAAAGGAATATTCTAAGAATATGCCATTAGAATATTCTAAGAATATTCCCAACTAACTTTAACAAACCTTTAGCTTAGGTTCCAAACCAAAGGCCCAAGCCTCACACCTAACCCAAACCTATTTCCAAACCTAACACCTATATAAGTCTTGTTCACTCCAAGCCTCAAGGGAGGACACAACTAGACTTCATTTTCACCATTTTTCACAACTTCTCTCAATTATCTCATTTTTCTCCATTTCCCAAACTCATAGCAAAGTTTCATCAGCATCAAGATTCTTCAAGTTTTGCATTGAAACTTAAAGAATCGGAAACTAAGCCTCCACCATTTATATTAATTCCATTGATCATCGAAGAAGTTGCTACAGTTTCGGTGTTTATTTCACCTTTTGGGAAGTTCTTTTCGAAGATTGTGATCAACCACATTTATTTTGCTCATTCGTAGGAAGAAGCTTCGGATATCCGGTTTTCTCTTCTTTCATGTATCGTTTCGACATTGCAACAATTGCCAAAGCAAGCCTCCGCTTTGTAGGTTGGTAAATTCGTAATCACTTCTCATTTCAGGAGCTGTTTAGGTGCAGGTGTGTGTAGTTTAGACAAATTTCAACGCGCATTTCATTCGGTTCTGATTTTTAACATAATTGTTGAATTTGTGTTCATAAAATGTTGTGAATGTTACTACCATGATTGAGCATCAATATTAGCATGTTAATGAGTGTTTACAATTCTGTTTTGCATTGTATTTACGATCCATGCATATTTCGATGTTTGTGCGCATAATCAGAAGTGTTGCATATTGTTTGAAATTACACAATTCACTTATTTGCATTCACTTTTGATTGTTTGTTTGTTGCATTCAATTGTTGATGTTCATTTCAGATTATGATGCATTAAAATGTATGTTCATTTCATAATTGTTTGAATTAAAGTTTCATTTTGCATAAATTTGCTTTTGTATGGAAAATGCATTAAAAAAGGTTAATTGTTTTCATATTCACATGATTATAATCATACTAACCATGTTGCATCCATCAATGATTATAGTATGTTGCATATCCATGCATTATGATTCATGCATTTGCATTGAAAAAATGATTAAATTCTGTTGTGGTTTTCACTGCTCTGTTTTGAAGCAGAAGCTATAAAATTTATGTTGTATTATGGAGTTTTGACACTTTTTACACCTATTTTCATGTTCTTTTGACACTTATTAGTTGTATTTGGTATCATATTATGTAAGGGCGCTGTAATATCTGCTGACTTTAGGCTTTGCTTAGTTTTTAGGCATACTTTGGCTTAGGATTGAGTCTAGTTTAGGTCGTTTTATGTTAGGACATGTTTGGTACTTGATTACCTCTTTCCTTTCATCCATTTTGGTTTAATTTTACTAACCTATGTTTTGTAGGGGGTTATGGTAAGCCATGTGTGTGGGAGGGTATCCCACATACACCTTCTTCCTTATCCTTTTATCACTTTCAATATGTGTTTGCGATAAGCATTTTATGCTTCTTCAACATTTCACTTTTTTCATTCCCTTGGAGGTCTAACTCATCTTCAATCCTTGAAGTGAGTTAGAACTTGCTTTCTTTTTCTCTTTATGATTAGAAAACCAAATTAACCCTATGATCTCTATTGAATAAACAACCTAGGGTGAGTCTTAGTTTCCCCTAGTTTCGTCCTTTTCTCGATTTAAGTCTTCTTTATCATCTCAAAATAATTCAAAACTCCTAATCAAGATTGAGATTTCTCGTGCGCCAGGAGACTTTGCCATGGGGTATTTGCACGCATTCCATATCGGGATGAGGTGTAGGGTATCTATCATGATGAATAAGTCTTAGCATGAGAATGTTTCACAAACAAAATCAAAACACTTTTTTCTAAAAGACAGTAAATAAATAACACACGTCTTTCCTATGAGAACTATCTTCTCATCTCATTCACTCTAAATGCGAACTTGCTACAACTTGTCTCTTTGCAAGATGGTAACGCACTCATCGAGGCGAGCCCACAACACCTGAGCATAAACATAAGCAGTTCAATTCATAATAAAATAAACAACTTTTATGCCTTAGTTAGGCGAACTATGTCGACTCTAATTCTCATATCCCATGAGATACGTAGGCAGTGGGGTAGGGCCCATTCGAGCACATTCTTTATTCTCCCTATATTTTTCCTATACCTTTTAGTTCTCTTTTTCCAGTTCCCTTTCTTATTCCCATTCCAATAGTAGTTTTTATTCAGCAGCAGTTTTATTCCTCACCTTTTGAAACAGACTAACAAGCATGAATCCTGCCGGGTACGGCAGACGATCTGGGGTGCTAATACCTTCCCAGTTCGTAAACGACTCCCGAACCCATAATCTTTGGTTCATAAGACCTTGTTCTTTCCTTTTCCTTCGGTAAGTGCAGCATTGCCTTTCCCATTCATTCGGGATAAAAATGCCTAGCTGGTGACTCTACCTTTTCTGCGCCACTTTCACGTTTGTACTAGGATGAAAATCCTGGGAGCAACAGCTGGCGACGCTGCTGGGTGTAAACACCCCAAATTTGTCCTCACTTTTTCTCACACCATGGCTTATGATCTTTCAGTTTTGCATTAGTATAAGCATTACATCTCATATTGCATATTTGTCTCAGTGCATAGTTCCATCTTCATCTACATCTAGGGTTTGTGATATGAGCAATCCAAGAATCAATCTGAGCCATCCCAATGGTTTTGAAGCTTGCCAAGAGGGTCCATGTGTGTTCTATGATCATAATATGCTCCCCAAAGTTCATAAAAGTCAAGAGATCACAAAGAATGGCAAAGTCATAGAGGCAGAGCTAGGGTTTTCCTGCACAAATGACCAAAATTAGGGTTTTGGTTTCAGAGGCCTTAATCCCAATTTTTTTGTCATTCTTGTTTCTAATGCTTTTAATATGTTATAAGGATCATGTCTACCAAGTTTGATGAATAAATTCATTGTGGAAGTCATCTGATCTTTGGGTAACTTCTTGAGCAAGTAAAGTTAAAATCAGGGCATCTGAGGCCCCCAACAAGGGTACCAAAGGGTCATCATCATCATTTTGAGTCTCTATGATCTTTATTTGATCTTAGAAGTGGTTGTAAGTTCACAAAGTTGAAGAATTTTGAGCCAAATGCAAACTTGCTATTTTTGGAAATGACTTGTAATGGAAGCTTTCCATTTTTGGGAAAGATTTTCAACCTATTCTTTCATGACCAAAAAAGCTTCAAATGAAAAATTCTTGGACATGAAAGTTGTAGATTAGGTCTTTCCCTTTTCAAAAATTACTAGAACATGTCTTGATTCATCCTAGAACTCAAGATATGGCCTTTCAAAGTTGGCAAAAATCCTATAATTTTCAAGTTCATGCCAAAGAGGATTTTTTACAAATTCAAGTTCCAAGCCATTTCATGACCTCTAATTGATTTCTAGGTATCATACAAACATAGTGAAATGCATTTGAACCAAAATTGTGCCTTAAATTGCAAGTTTCCACAAGACTTTTTCATGAAATTTTCAAAGAGGGAAAAGTTGCAAAACCTCTTGAAACCTTCCCTCCACTTGTCCCAGCTGCATAAAACCAATTCTATGGATCTCCTTGATGTAATCTGAGGCCAAACACCCCTTGAAGCCAGCTCTGCCATGGCCCATACCTCCAAGTACAAAAAATTTACTTTTTTGCAACTTGCCCACACCAATCACACTAGGCCACACCAACTCTTCTGATCACTCCTATTGGTTTATACAAACCCTAAGGAACACAAAACACATAACACACAAGCCTGCAAGCTCCCATAACTCAGAATCCCAACAATCACGATTGAACTTCATCTCTTCGAATTGCACAACACAGCCATCAAAACTCAAAGATTCTTTCACCATTCATCTCACCATCACTCAAGGATCATTTCCCACCCTTTGCCATGGCCTAAAATCACCTCAATTAGAAACACGATTCCTGGTGCAGAGGAACTGAAATTCATAAACCAAGCCATACAAACTTGTTCCAAGCATTTCAACATCATCAGGGAGCTCATTAGAGTTGGTTTAAACAAAGAAAGGGGTCCAAAAGCCCAGATTGAGAAAGCTTCTTCTCAGGTAACCATGAAGAACATTTTTTCCAGAACTCCCATTTAAATTTCTTAAATGATTCTATATGTCTCTATGATCATGGTGATATGTTTAGTTTTCAAAATGGTTAAGAATCAAGCATGTATTGAACTTCTGAAAGTTTTGTGTATTTTTTTGTTTTGCTTCGATTCATGCTTTTCTTGAAACATAAATGTTATTTGATGTTGGATTCATGCTTAGGGATGTTAGAGGATCATTTCTGGAGCTTTAGAGGGTCTGGGTTAGCCTAAGGAAGAAGTTAGGTTGAGAGGGTGACCGGAGAAGATGATCGGAGCTAGCTCCGGTCACCTGAAAGTGCTTAGGGTTCTTAATTAGGGTTTAGGGATCAGTTTGAATGTGGGCTGTAGGATGTGAGTTTCGCACGTGGATGAAGGGCCCAGATGCCTCATTAAAACCATAATCAGTTTAATTAGGTTAATTAATTAGGATTAATTTAAAATATGCCAGATCAAATCCTGACCACCCAAAAACGCGCCAGTCAACTCCCTCCATTTTTATTTGAATCATGGCCTTTGGATACGTTTACTTTCCATTTATTTTATTTTTTATTTCATTTTTGTTCATTTCTTTTGCACATTTTATTAAAAATAGTAAAACTCATCACAAAAATATAATCTTTTGCATTTCTGATCCAAATATTTTTCTCAACCCAAAAATGATTTTTATTTTATTTTTTGCATTAAAAAAGTAATTTTAAAATATTTAAATGTTATTTTTAATTAATTAATGGATTTTAATTAATTACAAATACATTTAGGTTTCTAAAAATCACCAAACAATTCATGAACCATTCCAATACATTTAGAAACATTTTCAAACTCATCATACAAATTTATTTTTAGGTTTGGTCATAATTTCACAATTTTCTTTGAATTAGGGTTCTTAAAAAATCACATTTTCTAACCCTAACTTGAAAAATTCATTTTTGCCTAACCATGATGAGTTTGAACTTGATTCTATTTGCATTGTTTCACATATTGCATGTAGTTTCTAGGTAATTTTTCCCATGAATTTATCTTGCATTTTAAATTTGATTTGCATTTTCCCTTGAGAATCACCCAAAAACCCTTGCAAACTTAGAAAATTCATAACTTTCAATAGGATTAGCTTCTGACCTTCTCCTTTGGGGTTTGACCTTGTATGGGTTTAGGGTTTGATTGAGCTTGATTTCAATTTTTTATCATGTTGTATGCTTCTGTTTTGGTCATTTGCATCTCATATAGTCATAAAACCCTAATTTCTCATGTTCATTTGCATTCTCCTTTGCATATCATCATCACATGAACTTGCCATAACATTTCAAGCATTTGTATGACATCTTAGACATCTTAAGACATGCTTGAACTTTTCTTGATCATTTCTTCATTCATTTGCCATGTCTTGCATTCATAAACATCCATGTGTTTTCATGCTTTTAAACATGCTTTCATTGCATCTCATCTATGTATGATCTTTCATATGCATATTGTATGACTTTGCATCATCTCATATGTCATTTGCATTGCATAATCACTTCTGACTTTGGTCTTTGAATCTCTTTTCATTTCCTTTTACTTTATGTCTTATGCATTCATACTAACACTTTCAGGAACCTTGGGTAAGTTATTTGGGAGGTGGATTTGCCTTCACTTCCCATCTCTTCTCATCATTCATATGCATATTTACTTGTCTTTGAAGTGAACTTGTTTCACTTGTGTTCCATCCTTCTTACTTTCTTTCTTTCAAGTTACTTATCTTCTTCAGGAAGTAAGTAACTTGTTCTTCTTTCTCCTTCTCTTTTCATCTGCTTCTTCCATTGGTGGCCTTGAAGATCTTTTCTCTTAAGCCTAGAAAACCATAGGATACCCAAGCATGATAACTTTTTAGGGTTGTGTATAGTCCCCCTTAGTCTTTTAGCTTTAAGTCTCCTTGAGTCTCTCTTCTCATCTCAATAATCAGAGACTAAACTCTTAAAGTTTTAGGATTTTGGAATTAGGGTTATGCCTGCATCCTTCTCTTAGGATGGAGTGTATAAATTTAATCCTAAGTGTTAAGCCTTTAATTTGTTTACACCTCTTAATCAAATCACACTAATAATCACCAAGACTTTATCTTGTAACTTGGGCCTTACATTAAGGTTCTATCTCTTCCTTATGGTTAAGAGGGACTAACCCTAGTGTTTAATGGACAAGTCCCCCTCAAGTTGTCTTACAAACTTAAAATCCACTTCTTAATATCACCCCTTAATTAAAATCCACTTAATAAAGGTTTGTTATATAATGAATTTAATCCCTAACCATGGATTAAGTTGAGGTATCTTCCTCAGCTTAAGTGTTCTCATCTATTATCCTTCTATTAGGATGGTGTAATGAGTTCATTAATCTGTGATTAAAGATTAAACTCATTACTTAACACTAAACAAAAACCCAAAAACACCTAAATAATCACAAGTAGGTTAATGATCTTAATCCTACATCATCATGGTAATTAACTTGAGGTGTTTATCTCATACTTAAAGTAGACTCATTATCCCTAATCAGGAAGGATATAATGAGTTTACAAGCCCCTTGATTTAGGCTTAAGCTCATTAACTTATGCAAAACACCAAAAACAATAACAAGACTGAAAACACTAAAACAAAAAATAATCGTCTCCTTCGGGATTCTTTTCTCATCATACTCATTCACAAATGAGAACTTGCTTCTCCCGTCTAGTGCAAGACAGTTAGCACTCAAGCCAGACGAGTCATACACTTGAGCATAGACAAGTAAGCAGTTCATAATCAATTCATTTTCAGTCTCTTTGAGTCGAACTACGGTGTTCTGACTTCCTCATTGCACGAGAGGATACGTAGGCATAACTTAACAGTTATCGAACAAAAGTCTCTTTATCATCCCCCTCTTTCAACATTCCTTTTCTGAGCCTCAGTTCTTGAGCAATTCACACCTTTTGCACTGACACCTGTATTTTCTTCCCTTAGCTTTTGCACACAGGTAGCATATACACCTACCCCTTTTTAAACACAATCTTGTAAGCGTGGATCCCGTCAAGTACGACGGACAATCTGGGTGCTAATACCTTCATTTTCTATTTATCATTTTTCATCACAAAAAAATGAATTACCAAAAGTCCAAAAAATGCATTTATTATTTCCAAACTAAAAAAAATTCAAATTTTCTTTTAATATTATCATAAGTTTTATTTTATTTTTATTATTTAGTCATTATAAAAAAAAAGAATACAAAAAATCTATTATTATTATTATTATTATTATTATTATTATTATTATTATTATTTCTATTTAAATCATTTCACATAAGCCCATTATCTCTCTTCTTAAGTCCATTTACTATTATCACAAAAAATTGCCATTTCTTATTATTTCTCTTTATTATTATTACTATTATCATTTTTATTACTATTATTATCATCACCATTTTTTTTCTTCTTAAACTCACAAAATTAAAAAAAAAATCATTATCCTATTATTATTATTTTATCACTATTATTTTTCCTTTTTATTATTATTATTTTTTATTTTCCACATCTTTTATTACTATTATTATTATTATTATTATTATTATTATTATTATTATTATTATTATAAGTGTTATTGTTACTATAAATTAGTTTTTTTTTCTTCAGTTTTTCTACAAAATCCCCATTTGAGTACTGCGCTTTTTTTTTTCAATTCTTTATTTTTCAATTTCTTTATGCAACTCCCAAATTTTATACACATATTGTTAACCCACAAAACTTTTGACCTCACCTTCATATCACTGCATCGCATTCATCCCACATCACACAACCAAGTTTATGCTTTCCACTCACATACATAACAACTCAGCAAATATTTTCAGAGATTCTTAATATCAAATTCCTCACTCTTTACCAATTCACCCTTCACAATCTCTATTTAATCATCACTCCATTCACTCATAAATAAGCTTGGAGAGCTAACAAACCTCTGCAAAAATTAATCCAAACAAAGGTTCAACTATCAATTTTTTCTTTCAAAAAACAGAATAAAACTTTTTCCATTCTCACAATAAAAATCAACGTGCAAATCCCTTTACTCAAACCAAATCATCTCCATTCACCACCCTCATATCAAACAGAACCATAAATCTTCAACACATCGCCAAACACTAACCGGAAAAAAAAACAAGAAGAATCCCAAACTTATACGATCCACCATTTTCACCCTTCGTCACGAAAATCGAAACATAACTCACGCTCAAAACCACCCACTGACAACCCAAACGAACTAAGAACAAGACCACAAACAAATGAAAACCACACTTATTGTGAAACACCATGAACCACCCCGCAAAACCGTGAGATGCTTCAATCCATCATCACTGCCGCCACACAAAGCCAAACACCGCTAACCTCACCAAAATAAACCTGAATTCGCGGATGAGAGAGATTGAAATCAGAATCCGTGAGAGAGCCGCCGTTTGAATCGACCCACAAACCAATCGCCATGAACCGCCGCCGTGAGCTGAGAAGTGAAACGAAAACCGCGAGGGATTGAAATGGACGAGAAAGGAACGAAACCGAATCGGAAAAGAAACATACGAGAGCCACCGTCATGAATTTGGTTTCACGTTTTTGAGGTTTCTGATGTGCATTTGGGAACCAAAAGGTCACGTTTCATTTTCTGGAAAAAAATGTGATTACTGATTTGTTTGCTATGAATATTTCATTTTCAACCTTGTTTTGTTTTATTTTTTTATCTGGTGATATTCCATGGACCAAAGGGTTCTAGGCCCATTGTGTTTTTGGATTCACTTTTATTCACACACTACACACAATCAGTCCACACTCCCTCTCTCATACTTTACATTTTTTAAACTTAGTTTAATCGTTTCGTTTTTTTTATGTTTATATTTATAGATTATGTTTTACATTAGAAGTATTTAGTTTTTTTTAGCTTTTACTTTTCATTTATTGTTTTTGGGCCGATGATATAACAAAAGGTTGATTTTAGCCCGATTTCATTAAATCGGCAAAAATCGATCAATATGAGGCCATATAGTTTAGTTTATTTTTATTTATTGTATTATTTCAATTATTTGTCATGTTATCGAATTTGATTCAATTTAATTTATTTATTTTCATTTGTTATTCTATTCCGATTTACTTTCCGCAATTTAATTTCACCAATTTAGTTTATTTATTTTATCGCATTCCAACAAAAAAGCGCTCGACTCCTCATAGAACGATTTTAACTTTAAATCGGTTCTAAGGAAGTTAACGAACGATATTTCGGCGCGTCCAAATAAAAAGGTCCAACGCCTCTGAATAGTTGCCTCCGATTTTCAAAAGGTCCAACGCCTCCAAATAGTTCAAAACACTGCACACACGATTTCTCTTGGTCAAATTACAACGAGCCTTCTTTATTTCTCGTAATCGCATGTAATTTATTTTTCCACATTTTATCGCTTTAATTTAGTCACAAACCTTTAAGTCGAGTGTATCGTGCCTCTCCATCAAACCAATCAAACTTTTTCCAACTCGAATATTCAAATATTTTCATAATTAAATAACGGAAGAATTGAATTCTGGAGTCCAGCATTTCTCGAATTCTTGAATGAACGCTCCTGAGGGTCGCCCCACGGGACGTGGTTTATTCGAACTTCCGTAATTAAAACGTTTAATCTACATATCAAATAACGAAATAAATGATTTCTGGAATCTAGCATTCCTCGAATTCTTGAATGAACGCTCCGGAGGCTCGCCCCACGGGACATGGTTCATTTTCCCTATCGTTCCTAAAACACTAATCGAATCAAACATTTTTTCAAACGAACATTGTTTAAATCCTTTCTATCTCGCAAACAAGCTAGCGCTTTCGCCTCCTATCGCGAGCAAACAAGCCAACACTTAGTAGTCAGAATGTGGTCTAAATAATCGTTCATTAAAACAACCCAACCAACCAAACTTAGTACCGCGAACTACGGAGCTCTGAATTTCCCATTGCATGAGGGAATACGTAGGAACACAGATCTTACTCCTTGCCGAGCACCCTAGGAATAAAACAACCCATTTCCCCTATTAACCCTAGCTTAGAATCGTTCGTATTTACTTTTTATTATTCGAAGAAAACATAAAGCATAAGTCAACATTAAATCACAAGTTAAACTAAGAGGTTCCCGTTGGGTACAACGGACGTAAGGGGTGCTAATACCTTCCCCTTACTGAATCGACTCCCGAACCTAGAATCTGGTTTCAAAGACCTTGTTCTATCCGTTTTTCAAAAGGTTTCTCAATATTTTCCTTTTCCTTAATTGGAATAAAATAAGTTCTGTGGCGACTCTGTTGTTTAATTTTTATCCGCGGTACTTTTATTGCGAGGTCGTATTTTTTCGAGGTGCGACACATATATACTGGATTGTCTGGATTGTGCCGGTTTTCTTTAGCGGGATGGGGTTACTGTGAGATAAGCCCAATACCAAGGCTCGAGTGCACCCTAGACTTTAGCATGGACATACATTGTACTTCCATGGTATCTCACCATGATGAGTTGCAATGTGTTCCACACCCAAAGTGAGACCGTCTTGGAAATATTCTGTGTGTGGATTTCCTCCACTTCAGGATATGACCTCGACAATTATGTGCATCAAGGTACCGATCATTGAAGATCTTAGTGGAAACAACCCTCTCCAGTGATGATAGTGGCAGACCATATTTGTGGGCAAATCCACTCGCATCCGAGGGCCCATTGGGAACTCATATAGGATGGCTTGGTTCTCTCATAGGAACTCAGTTAAAGCAATTATTCGTATGACGATAGTACTGTATCCCAAGGGATGAATGTACTATTGTTTCTCGATTTAGTGCTTGAAGCTAGGAAGTTATGAGGGATGCTTGTTTATCCTAGACTCAGCTGAGACCTTCCTAAGTAGTATATAATGCTAAACCAATTCTCTGAGATGGTATTACACCATTCCTCGAAGATGGTGAACGTATTATTGTTATTCGGCTTTGAGAGTCCGTGATGTTGACTTGAGGTAGGACACCTGTGAGATTGGGAAGGTTGTTTATAGGAACCCTAACTTTCAACATACCCGTTTCGTCAGTGTTACTTTGTGATATGATCCGATTCTGTGTGGTTCTTTGGTTCTTAATTCTAGGTTTCTACAAAGAGATAGTAGTACTATTATGACTTTCCACAGTTGGTTCACTACTCAACACCAACATCATACCATTGATCATATGCCTGTTGCATACATGACATCATAACATTCCAGCACACATGTTCAGTTATTTATGAGGATCGCATATCTAAATTAGGTCGTTGGATTTTTCTATATTAAAACTTGTATCTAAGCAGATGGATTCTTGAGAAATAACCGAACATGGCATTTGCATACATCCTTGCATTTATAACAGGTGTTCAAAGATAGATTCTTATCCTGATTTGGTTTCTCATCAAAATGGCCAACTTGAATCACGATTATCAGGGTGTGGACATGGAACAACTCCGAGCAAAAGTCACTGAGATGAAGGCCCAACTGGGGCATTTAATGGTGGACATTCGAGCGTTGTCCCAGGATCAAAAACTGCTGAGAGAAGAGGTCAACTGGATGAAGACTTAAATGGGTTGGATTACATAAATGTTGGATGCTATATTGAAGAAGGAAAAAACTCAGTTGTCTGCTTCTACAACCGAAGTTTTGACTCCTCCCACTTCTTTAGGACCTTTGGTGGAACATGGATTGCCATCCGAATTTCTTTTGTTGTCAGAGTTTTCTCATCAGCCACTATCTCATGAGGACTGCAAGACACAAAAGTTTGATAGGAAGTTTGATCAGATCCCGATGCCATATGCATAACGACTTCAATTTCTGCTTGAATTGAAGCTGATTAAGTTGATTGATATGGGACCTCAGTACACCAAGTACCATATGGGTTCTAATCTCAATGCTAGGTGCGAATTCAATTCAGGAGCATTCGGCCATAATGTGGAAAATTTTAAGATGCTCAAGCATAAGGTCCAAGAGCTCATTGATTCAGGGGCAATCGGGTTTGCACCTATCCAAGAGGCCAAGCAAAGGGATGTTCCTCCACCTGCTGCAAAAGAGAAGGGTGTTCCTCCCCTCGTTCAGGGATCTTCCTCTTGTCGTAAGCCTTGGGTGAAACTGCCACATCAGTAGATTATAACTGGGACTCCCAGGTTGTACCACCTCATCATCAGAAGCGAGAAAGGTTTTTTTTATCCTTTACCAATGTCCCCCGCCAATCTAATTTAGTACTTGCTTCATATGAGATTGATTGAGCTTTGCAAGTTATCTTCACCACCTGCTACACTTCCAAATGGATGGGATACCAACGCCCGCTGTGGTTTTCATTATAGGGCACCCAGTCATGAAATTGAAGGGTGTAAAGCCTTCCATCACCATGTGCAAGACTTAATTGATTCAAGAGTAATCAAGTTTGGACTGGCTGGTGTGAAGGTAGTTGGTAATCCTGCTTTAACGACCGCCAAAGAAGTGAATATTCCTTCCCTTTCTCCGGGACTTACTCCAGGTCATGGAAATGCACCTCAACCTTGGTTTTCAAAGTCATCACATCAACAGTCTTTGCCGAATACGGGAAGAAAGGTACAATGGCAGTTTGGGTGCCCCAGGTAACATTGTCAGCCGAATCATCAACAACAGAGACAGGGGCCTAGGAAACCCGAAAGAGTGCTTTCTCAAGTTTCAGTTACTCGAAGCTAACTTCATGCTCGCCTTCTTCAGAGCTCGTTAATTAAGTTGATTCATGTCATGCCAATGCCATATCCTTTTCCTCCAGACTATGACATGACTGCTATGTGCAAGTTCCAACCAGGAACGTTTGGACATCCAATCAACAATTGTAGAAAGTTCAAACATAAGGTGCAAGGTTTGATTGATGGAAAGGTAGTTACACCAGAGGGCCTCCCTTAAAGTTGAAGTCTTCAAATTAATCACCTAGTGTGCAAGGGTATCCGTTGAAGCAATAAAGCCAGAAGTATTCCAATACTCTCAGTAATGGCAATTGTTTGTTTCCTTCAGTGTATTATTCTTCATTGGTCTTGGGTCAATGGAGATATGTAGGAAGAAGATCGCCAGGTCTTTGCGAGCAACCTTATGGTGCAACTTTATTTCTCAGCTCTATTCTTTACTTCAGACGTCTCGTGTCAGTATCCAACGTCGGAGCTTGAAGGTCAGAATAACTGGAAGAGGATGTATGATTGCCATGTTAGTCGTTTCGTTAAAGATTGCATAATCCATGAAGAAGCTACTGGTCACTAAAAATATCCTAGACTGATAAGTCCAGACGGAGTCAAGTCTCCTCAACTATGGAAATATTTATTTTCTTTACTGCATTTTCATTTGTAGCTTTTATCTGTTTGTTTAAACATTTATATGCATGCATGAAACTTGTTTATTTTTTAATGTTAGCAATAATAAAACGCACATGTTTTTCTTGAAATAATTCATCTGTATTCACTTATAATTCTGTGTGTGCATTGCAATGCCAACTATCATGCTTAAACTCTTAAGGGAGAATGACGAAATGAAAACGCAAAAATCTCTGATTGTGTGCTTTTGGATAAAAGACCCTGTTGACGATGTACAGGCATTGTTCCAAATCTTAAACACTAGATATATAAGGGAGATAGACCCTCACTAACCCCTTTGGCCTTGAAGTAGGAGTTTCTTTTCGCACGAAAAAAACCCTTACATTTATCCCAGGGGCAGGGTAGGTGTCAACCAGTTGGACCGAGCGTTCAGACATTCATAAAAGAGTTTATCTTGTACCCATTACCTTTCATTGTCCCAATCAGGAGGTCCAAGGACCGGAAAACACCATGGTTATACTAATCAAGAGCTCCAAAGACTGGAAGCCACAATGGTTATCCTTCATCGACCAAAGAACGAGGCAGTCACAACCCTTCGCAAAGCAATCAAGACAAACAGTGTCACACGATTTGTTCAAAAAAAGAATAGAAATAAAAAATAAATGAAAAAGCCCTCTAAGTCGAAACTTGAAAACAAGTGACTTAGGCAAAAATTAGGGCATCCCGCTGGACTTCACAATCATAAATTCACAAGAATCAGTCTAGGCAAAAGTTAGGGATAAGCAAAAGAACGCAAAAGCGAAAGACGAAAAGGATTACACAAGAAAGATTCTTAAACCAAAACAAAGTCGTGTGCCACAGACACGAAAAACAAGGGAGTAATTGACTCCAAATAACAACCTCAGTGGTGGTTAAACCATTAGAGCAGTGGTTCCTCAACCAACACGAAACCCTTGTGAAAGGTGAGCGCTTGTGAAAGTTAGCTGAACATAGGAATGTAGTACATTACAAAGAAGGATGGGCACAAATAAACTTCAAGCCTATATCCTTTGTTTCTATAACCATGAACCAGGCCACAATACAACCTTACAAAGTCCTAACATAAACATGGTTATTTTGAGAGCGTACTACCACAAGACCGCGTTACTGACTCCTATGAGTTGTGCTGAAAGATTTTTGTTGGTGTTGCATGTGCATGCTTTCTTTTATTCAAAATATTAATGTTGTATTTTAACCAGTGATTCGCTCACAAAGGTTTGCGATATCTTTTTCAGTAAAACTTCAAGATTAACATGTGTGTCACATTAGAATTTTCATTCTCAGAATAAAACATTTTCTGCTTGCATACATTTGTTTGGCATCATAGAAGTTCACATACGGAACTGCAGTCTAGAAGCTTGACCTTGCCAAGTTGAGAAGTCTGAAAATTCTGAAGGACAATCATGACGAGGTGCACTTTTCCAAGAAACTTCATTGATTAGAGACTTTCCCAACCAATTGTGGTAAGATTCATCCAATCTGGGGAAGTTACATCGAGCCATCTCTTTAAGGTGCAGCCAACCTGAGGCAGTTACGTCGAGTAATCTCTTCAAATTTCAGCCAACTAGGGAAATAACTTCGAGATCAAATCTCTCAAAGAACCATGAGTTTGAGGCATTTCTTCATAATTCAGCCAACTGGGGTAATCACTTTGAGATTCAAATCTATTCTAGAGCATTTAGTTTGGGTATTCACTCAAAGACCATTTAATCATGGGCAATTACTCAAAGGCTCGTACTGGGGCAGGCCACCCTAAGAGCACTAGAAGTTACTCTCTCCCAAAGACGGACAATCAGAAGCAACCTATCCAGGGTTTAAATACTGGGGCAGAATATCTCACATTGATATGAGGTTTTTCAGGAATCCTTGCGAGGCAAATTCTTAAAGACACTGAGGCATCTCGGATGCCAGATTTTCGGTAAAATCCTCTTGAGACAATTTCTTCCGATAGACCCAGGTCTGAGGCGAGTTGAAATCGCAAGAAACCATTGTTCACTCATGATCAGTAGGTAGTCGATCAGCCTAAAGGCTGGAAGCAAAGCCATTACCAACACGAAACATCAAGGAGTTGTTTCTTCAGCGGGCTTCATTGATCAGGATTCCTCAGCAAGTCTCATCATACTATCTTTTCTCCAATACGACAAAAAGAAAAGGGTTGGTATTCCTTTGGAAGAAGGTATCATTGTTAAAATAGGCTCTATATATCATCTCCAATATGAGATATTTTACATCTCTTGTCCTCAGCAAGAGACAATCTAAAATTCTTATCTTCAGCATCCCCAGTGAAGTCGAAGATTAAAACCATCCCCAGCTAAGTCAGAGCAAGATGATTGAACAGACGATAGTCCCCAAGAGGATTTATTCTCCATTTAGTGAAGTATTCCCAACATGCAACTGAATGCCTTATTTCCCCACAGAGTCATAGTTAGGAGAACTCTCTCCCCAGTAGAGTCGAAGGTTGGAATTTTCCCCAGCGGAATGAAAGAAGGTTGATGACATTCTCCCGAAGTAGAGTGTTTTCCTTCAACGAAGGAGTATTTCCCACCAGAGTCTTCTTATCCCCTAACAGTAGTGAATATAGTGAGAAGTCTAATGGTTTTCCTTCTTACACATCAGTGTTTACGACCTTCCCCAGTGAATTCACCAAGCAAATTCCAATCCTCATTGGCGTCTCTTCCCTAGACATAAGTGTAACACCCCAAAATTTGCCCTCATATTTATAACCTAGCTGGCTTATGCTTCACATTTTGTCCGCATTTCCCATTAGGTCATAACGTCAATCATGCAGTGCAGCAGTTCCCAAGGCATGCGATCAGTGTCATATGAAATTAGGGTTTCATACCCTATCTATGTCTATAAGGAAACTCGCTCGTAAAGGCTTTTCATCGGCACATCAGACTCATTATCAAGGTGGATTAGGGTTTTATTCATGATTGAGTTTGAGAGCATTTCACCAACTGAGGTCTCTTATGATAGAGACCAATTTGAGATTATTTGATGGAGATATTCATTCGCGTATAGCATTTTAAGTGAAGCAAGAAGCATGGTTCAAGCTATCGATTTTGGGGATTTATTATGACATCAAAATCTGGGTCCAGGAATTCGATTCTCATATCGGGGATTTGAAAAGAAAAAAAAAAGGGGCACGGTTACGATTTATTTGGAAGTCGTCATTCACTTTCGAATTCAAGTCCTTGACATCCATTTCGAATACAAGTCCTTATTGTTTGCCATATCCATCTTTCGATCCAAACTTAATCCATTAAACAAATAACCACTTTCAAGTTTGGTTTGCCAAAATCCTCTCAAGCCCACTTTTGTTTTAGCCCATTTCAAATCCAAATTCTTGTGTGTCCATAAAATTCGTTTTTTACTTGTTTTAAACCAACTTCTTAAGTTTTGATTTATTCATTAATCCATATTTTATCCAAGTTGAGCCCACTTCTCTGTTAAACCATGATTAAACCAATCAATTGCTGTTTATTATTCTTAATACCACTCGCAAATCCTTTTATCAAAAGCATGAACCAAATTTTTTAAGTCATTCAAATTCTAGATTGACAAGTTAATGAGCCCAAGTTTAAAAGCCCATATAGTTTGTCTAGGCTATGGCCCTTACACCAAAAAAAAAATATAAAGAAATCTAATTCCATTTTTCTAGAGGTTTTAAGGAAAATATAGCAAAATAAATTCATTTTAATTTTCTACTATCAAGAATTATAATATAGAGAAAAACCAGAAAAATTAATGCACTTAGTATTTAGTTACAGAGAGGTTTGAGTTGAGAATTTAACAAAAAAAAGCTTATGGTGATAACTGATAACAAGAAATCAGTTTACAGCAAAAACTGATATAATAGATACTAGAAAGTGAAAAAAAAGGGAAAAAAGAATAACAGTTACAAAATTCAGAGAGGAGGGATCAATAACCAGTAAGAAATATCAACACCAAAATCCAGTTACAAACAGAATCATAACAGAAATTCTAACTACTCCTAACTAACTTAACAGAAATTGGAGGGAAGTATGAGTGACTATTCTACTGATAAAAAGGGAGTTTGAGGCAGATTTGCTGACTCTGGAATCTTCCCTCTTCACTCACCCAAAACCTTCGCCTTCTTCCTCATCTTCATCTCCCTCTCAATCTCCTTCTTCATCCTCCTTCATCAACCCTCAACCTCTGTCTCCAATTGGCTTCATGATTCCACCATTTCATCACCTCCTTCAATCCTATTCATCACCAAAACACATTCTGCAATTTCAACAAGAGTTTCTCACTGCAATCAATAAAAACTTCATCAATATCACACCTGCAAGATCCACAAATATACGGCGGAAAACGTGAGCAATTCAAGAAGAAGAGAGGGAGATTTCAGAATTGAAAAAATGAGAGAAAGCGTCATCGACGCCATTACCGCAAAACAATGCATCTTCTTAATCAATCTTCATCATCACAACGTTTCAACCGAGTCTGCATAGTAAAACTCCAATAGTTCAGAACCATCGAGAAAAAACCAGAATTGAAAGAAGAAGAATGAAATCGGAAGTTCAACACTTACCGAATGAAACGTCAAGCTGACAAGTGAGTCCACAATCTCCAACAATCTTCGATCACCCTTTAATCAGCAACCGGGCATCATTATTGTCTTCAATCCAAAGTTTCAATCATCATCTTCGACATCTTCAGATCTTTGATCACTCCACAACACATCAATAAACCTGCAAAAGTCAAGAAAAGCGCAAGGTCATGAGCATATCAATTAAAGAACTTTGTAAGCTCAGCATCAAGACTACACTCTGAATCGACAAAGAAACTCAGAATTGCAGAATCAGTATCCACAAATCAACACGGAACTCACCGCAATTCAGTTAACAGTTACAGGGATGGTTCAACATCGTCATCATCAACGTTTCATCATGTTCGATTGGTCCATCACAATAGCTCTTAATCTCCTTCACCAAGTCTTCTGCAATGGAAAGATTCATGAGGAGTGATGATCCACCACCGAACCATTAACCTGTGAAATAAAAAAAACTCAACATCAGAAGGCAACTGAGAACATCACAGAAGGAGAAATACCGAAAAGAAATCTATTGGGGATCACCTCACGGTTTCGGTAAATTCTTTATCACCACCAACCTTCAATCTTCCACAAACACCTCCAACAGTCTCCAATCCGAACCTCTTCCATCATCTGGAACTTCATCATTCATCAACCTCAAATCGTCATCAACCTTTTCAAACTCCCTGCATCGGTTGCTTCAACCTTAAAATCGTGCTTCAACCGTCATCAACGACAAGCTGCAAGCACAGGACCCTGCACGAGAACAAATCTCAGAACCGCAAGAGAAGAAGAAGCTGAGATTATAAATTTCATAGACACGCTACGAGAACAACACCGAAACAGAAGGAGATCGAAGCATAATGATTTTCATACCTGAGTATTTCGTTTGATCCACCTCTTGCGTGCATCTTCACAACGTCAAACGTTATCGCCGCAGTCTCAATTTCGAAGCATTCGTCATCTTCACGGCGGAGACCTTCATCTTCAACATTCAACGTCAGTTCGTCATCCCATTCATCGCGAGCAGGTAACTTCGATTTTCCTCCTCCTATTTCGTTCTGATTTGTGGTGGCGTAGAGAAGTAGGTTGGATTAGGGCAAGCTGTTAGCAAATTTGAATGGATGAGGGAAAATAAGAGGGTGTTTATGTTGCGAAGTTGAGACCAGAGAGAAGTTATGGGTGGTGATGGACCACCGGCGGTGGAACTTAGGGTTCGGATGAGAGAGAGACTAGGTGAGTGAGAAGGAATCGCGGCGGAACTAGGGTTAGCAAGTGAGAAGAAGAGAAAGGGGGCAAGAGGATGATGGTGTGCGGCGTGAGGGAGACGAAGAATGAGAGGGTGGCGGCGAGAAGAAGAGGGTCTAGGGTTTTGAAGACTCTCATTTTTTGTTCATCTGTTTTTTGTGTTAATTAGTGTATAAAGGTTATGTTAAGTTTATTGTAAATTAATAATAATTAATAGAATTAATCCCCCCTTTAAGAGTCTTAATCTGCCATAAGGTGACATAATGAGGATTAATTATATCGTTAAAAGATTTAGGAGGATTAATCATTATAAAACATAATTAAATCCACCATTTGATTTCTGTTTTTGGAAAAGGATAAACTCCTATGCGAATTGGGCCCTTAAGAATTGCTATTCACACCCCCATCCTCAAGCCCAATTCATTTTAACCTAAAAAACGTTTCTATTTGCACCCCAGCCTCACTCCCTGTGCGTTGGGCCCTGCAAAACGCTATTGAGACCCCCTTTTTTCAAGCCCAATTGTCTTTTAACTTAACAGCATTTCTATTTCCCCCCCCCCCTCTCTCTTTCTATTCTTCTATTTTTCTATTTCTTTGCCTCTTTAGATTAATTCCAAAATAAATATTAAAATACATATTAAAATTCCAAGAAAATTAGGATAGAATATTAACTCAATTTTGAACTTGTCCCAATTTTTGTTTTCTGAAATTATTCATTTTTCAATTTAATTTCGAATTTTCATTTAATTGATTCATATTAAATTCCTTTATAAACACATAAATTTGTACAATTTATTTCTGTCACTTCCCATAACATTTTTTGCCCATTCTTTTTGCTATGATTAGAAGACAAGTTAAAGTACCTAGGATATTTTTTGTGTATTTTTAGGGCATTTTTTCTACTGTTTTAATAGTGTAATTTGTGTAAATTTGTGATGGAGCTTTACATAGAATTAGGTGACCATTTGCCTTAGTTAGAATTAGAATTTTTAAGAGATTTTTTAATATAGTATTATAATCAGGTTAAGACCTTAGGAAATTAATTTCACATTTTTTCCATGACTTTTAATATTTTTGGCATTTTAATTCATTCCATCATATTATGCATATTCATGATTCATGTCATTCACTAACTATTCTCTTTTTGTGCAAGGTATGTTTTCAAGGATTGGCTTATGGACTTGGATATTGTTTGTGCCTCAATTATGTTTGTATGCTTTGTGATGTAATAGCGTAATACTTGTATGCTTGTATAATTTCCATAATTAGGATTAGAAAAGATAAAATGAATCGATAGAAAACCAAAATTTCAAAAAACAAATAAAGTATTCGATCCAACGTCGAGTATATTTTCAAATAAATAAATAAAGTTCATATTATTTTAGGGTTCCTCGATTACCATCGTGCCACTCCATTCAACCAAAGGCAAGCCTTGTATGTTTCACACCATAAGTCGTGCGTCTTAGCACCACGCAACCGACCCACCTGATCCATTGTTTCATCCCATTTACATTTCAAACCGTGTTTACCCACCATGACTTAGGAGGACCCTATTGTTCAATATTAACTCTTGTATTCTCATTTCTAGTTTAATATCTCTTAGGTAGATTAAATCTCAAACCTCACTAACCATAGGTTATCTTCAAATTCAAACTGATTTAGGGTAAGTCTAGTTTCCCTTAGAATTTTTCCTTTGACAACTTGAGTTTCTCTTCTCATCTTGAAATAAAATCAAAAACACTTAATAAAGGAAAGGTGTACAATGCGTCACGAGCCTTAAGCTATACGGGAAATGATTAGTGGAGGTCTCCTCCACTCTTCTAGGATGCTTTACAAACGTTCCATTGGGGGCGATCTTGGAAAGTATTCGCTCCTGTGTCATAGTCTTTAGTGTTGTACATTCAATAAACACAAATTCAAAACATTTCTTATAAAAGACAACAAACTAAGAAGGCACGTCTTCTCATTTCATCTCATTCTCTTTGCGAACGAACATGACTTGTCTCGACAGTTCAAACAGCGACACGGTAAACACCCTCGAGTCAGAGCCGGTAACACCTGAGCTAGAGCTATGGCAATGTCATCCTAAAAATCACAAACAAGTGTAAGCCTTAGTTAGACGAACTACGGCGTCTCTGATCCTCATTTATCCCGATGAGGTACGTAGGCAGTGGGGTAGGGCCCATTCGAGCACAATCTTTCTTTTTCCCTACATTTTCCCATTTTATTCCCATTTTCCAATTTCATTTCTTTTCTCATTTCCATTTCATTCCAGATAGCTATTCCTTAATTCAAACAGCATATTATTTTTCACCCTTTGAAAACAGACTTATAAGCGTGGATCCCGTCGAGTACGGCGGACGGATTGGGGTGCTAATACCTTCTCAATTCGTAACCGACTTCCGTATCCAGATCTTTGGATCGCAAGGCCTCGTCCTTTTCCTTCTTCCTCAGGTTTGTGCAACATTACCTTTCCCATTCCTTTGGGATAAAAATGTCTGGCTGGCGACTCTACCTTTTCCGCGCCACTTTCGCGTTTTGTACTAGGATGAAAATCCCGGGAGCGACAATAAGAATGTGTATCCGAGTGACTCCCCAGCAGATTGCTTCCTCAATAGAGGATCAACAAGCCCGTTCCTCAGTCAAGTCAGAAGGTTATTACTTCCCCAACGGAATTCGATGGGTAGCGTACCTCCCAATCAAGTTCAGGCCAATTCAAAATACTCCCCAGCAGGGACTTCATTCCTCAACTATCTCAAAGTCCAATTTATTTTTGGAAAAGGTGGAAGTTCAGAGCCAATATATCATTAACAATATCCCAGGTAGAGTGGCTCTTCCTCACAGGGAATCATTGAATCAATGCAGTGATTATTTCTTCCCCAACAAAGTGGCTGGAGGGACTTGTTGCCTCCTCATCAGGAGATCTCCTTGCATTTTCATTTAGTAATCATCATTACATTTGAATTCTTTAAAGCGTAGACTTTCCATCATTATGGAACATTACACCATGGAAAAATTCAAACATGTGCATATGAAGCATAAGCTAGCTTTGTTACCTAGCACAAAAGCCCGAAACATTGTTTCTTTGATCAGACTGAAGGTGTCCCCGTAGAGAATGTTTGTCCTCCCTAGCCGATTCCGTCTAAGTACGATGGTCTTGTGTCGTTTGATATCATCTCAGTATGATGATCTCATTTTTTGATTCCGTCTAAGTACGATGGTTTCATTTCTTCGATTTCGTCTAAGTCTGATGGTCTCATGTCGTTTAATATCATCTCAGTATGATGATCTCATTTTGTCGATTCCGTCTAAGTACGATGGTCTCGTGTCGTTTGATATCATCTCAGTACAATGATCTCATTTTGTTGATTCCGTCTAAGTACGATGGTCTCATTTCTTCGATTCCGTCTAAGTACAATGGTCTCGTGTCGTTTGATATCATCTAAGTATGATGGTCTTATTTCTTTGATTCTGTCTAAGTACGATGGTCTTGTGTCGTTTGATATCGTCTCAGTACAATAGTCTCATTTCTTTGATTCCGTCTAAGTATGATGGTCCCATTTCTTCGATTCCATCCAAGTATGATGGTCTCGTGTTGTTTGATTTCGTCTAAGTCTCATGGTCTCGTGTCATTTGATTTCATCTTAGTACGATGATCTCATTTTGTTGATTCCGTCTAAGTACGATGGTTTCATTTCTTTGATTCTGTCTAAGTACGATGGTCTCGTTTCGTTTGATATCGTCTAAGTACTATGGTCTCAATTCTTCGATTCCGTCTAAATACAATGGTCTCATTTCGTTTGATATCATCTCAGTACGATAATCTCATTTTGTTGATTTCGTCTAAGTACGATGGTCTCGTGTCGTTTGATTTCATCTCAGTATGATGATATCATTTTGTTGATTCCATCTAAGTACAATGGTTTCATTTCCTCGACTCTGTCTAAGTACGATGGTCTCATGTCTTGTTAATTTAGGCTAAGTACGATAGTCGCATTTCTTTCAATTCCATCTAAGTACGATGGTTTCTTTCTTCGAATCATCATCCAGGAATGGCATTATACCATATTTTTCTCACCCACAAAGTACAAAATTTCCAATTTATTCGGGTATTCAATCTCTCCATACCTTGAATGTCTGAGTGCAATTGCTATCACTTATTCAGGTCTACAATGATTGAATATGAGCAGCTATAACACCCCAAAATTTTCCCTCTTATTTAACACCGATTCCGAGTAGCTTATGCTTCGTTCTATTTAGCATATTTGTCCATACATTGCATAAAGTAAATAAAAATAGAGCATGCATCATCGGTCGAGGTGTGGGGCTTGTGATCAAGGGTTATTTGGAAATTATCAGGTCTCAGAAGAAAATAATATCAGAATGAATGTCCAAGACTGAATATCCAAGATTTCCCACCAAAAAGAAGAAAATTTCAAATTTTGGTTGAATTAACCGGTTACCTCATAGGTAGTAACCAGTTACCTGTTGAAATTTAGGAAAAAGCCAGTTTTTTGAACTGGTAACCCATTACCACATAGGTAGTAACCGGTTACCACGTGCAAAAATGTGAAAAATTCAAAAATCAGTTAGCTTGCTTGTTCCATCACATTTTCACTTCCCTTTGCTTTGCAATTTCTACCCAATTCTAGAATCTTCTACCACCTTCCAAAGGAATATTCCAAGAATATGCCAAAGTAATATTCTAAGAATATGCCATTGGAATATTCTAAGAATATTCCCAACTAACTTTAACTAACCCTTAGCTTAGGTTCCAAACCAAAGGCCCAAGCCTCACACCTAACCCTAACCTATCTCCAAACCTAACACCTATATAAGTCTTGTTCACTCCAAGCCTCAAGGGGGACACAACTAGACTTCATTTTCACCATTTTTTCACAACTTCTCTCAATTCTCTCATTTTTCTCCATTTCCCAAACTCACACCAAAGCTTCATCATCATCAATATTCTTCAAGTTTTGCATTGAAACATGAAGAATCGGAAGCTAAGCCTCCACCATTTGTATCAATTCCGTGGATCATCGAAGAAGTTTCTATAGTTTCAGTGTTTATTTCACCTTTTGGGAGGTGCTTTTCGAAGATTGTGATCAACTGCATTTATTTTGAGCATTTGCTGGAAGAAGCTTTGGATCTCTGGTTTTCTCTTCTTTGGCGTATCATTTCGACATTGCAACAATTTCCAAAGCAAGCCTCCGCTTTGTATGTTGGTGAATTTGTAATCACTTCTTGTTTTAACTTATTCCTCTTCATATCGCTTCGCGTATTCGTGTTTTCTCGATTTTTGATACTTTGATTGATTGGATCATTAGAGGTTAGAATTGTAATGTAATTGTGGTTTTAATTGGTGTTAGATTGTTGCATTTAGGTGTAATTTTCGTGCTTAATTGATAGGCTTTAGGTTAAAGCTTATTTGAATAAGTTACTATTTATTTTTACATGAAAATGCAGAAATTTTTGGTTCTGGTCTCAAAGTAACCGGTTACCATATAGGTAGTAATCAGTTACCTGTGTTAAATTTTGCAGAAATCCCAGTTTTTGAATTGGTAACGGATTACTGCATAGGTAGTGTCGCTCCCGGGATTTTCATCCTAGTACAAACGCGAAAGTGGCGCGGAAAAGGTAGAGTCGCCAGCCAGACATTTTTATCCCGAAGGAACGGGAAAGGTAATGTTGCACAAACCTGAGGAAGAAGGAAAAGGACGAGGCTTTGCGAACCAAAGATCTGGGTCCGAAAGTCGGTTACGAATTGAGAAGGTATTAGCACCCCAGTCCGTCCGCCATACCCGACGGGATCCACACTTGCTTGTTTGTTTCAAATGGTGAGAATAAGAATGCTGCTGAATAAAACAGCTAACAAGAATATGACTGAAATGAGAGAGGGAACTAGAAAAGAAAAGGAAGGGGAAAATGTAGGGAAAATAAAGAATGTGCTCGAACGGGCGCTACCCCGCTGCCTACGTACCTCATTGGGAAAATGAGGACAGATTCGACGTAGTTCGCCTAACTAAGGCGGGAACTATTTGTGTTTTTTAGGATGACGTTGCCATAGCTCTAGCTCAGGTGTTACCGGCTCTGACTCGAGGGTGTTTACCGTATCGCTGTTTGAACTATCGAGGCAAGTCGCATTCGTCCACAAAGATTAGGAGATGAGAAGAGGAGACGCGATGTCTTGTTGGTTTATTGTCTTTTAGAAGAAGTGTTTTTGGTGTTTTTGCTTGTGAAGATAGTCTCATGATTAGACTTGTACATCATGCTAGACAAGCCCACACTATTCCAAGATGGAATGAATATGAGTGCCCCATGGAATAAGGCTATGCGCAAGAGACTATTTCAATCTTTTATTAAGTGTCTTTTAGATTTTGTTTGAAGATGAGAGAAGAAGACTCAAATCGGAAAAGGACAAAAACTAAGGGGGACTAAGACCAACCCTACGTTATTTATTATGCACAAAAGGGAGATCCTAATGGTTAGTGAGGTTTTTCTAATCCTAAGGAAGAAAAGGAAAAGAAAGAAGAAAAAGGATGCAACTTACTTCCTAAGGAAGATAAGTTGATCCTAACAAAGGGGAAATCCTACCACTCACAAATATGGAAGGAAAAAGTGAATTAAATGCATAAAGAAAATGCATAAAAAATAAAAGGATAAGGTGTAAAGAAACATACCTTTCCCTCCCTACAAAACAAAGATTAGTGTTGCATTTTATTAAAAATAATAAGGCAAACATACACTAATTAACTCCTAATGACTCTAGGAACTAACTTCTAGACTCTATCTTGATTCTAGAAGAACTAAAAGAATGATAAAACAAAGATTCAACACCTATTACAACCCCTAAACTAAAAGACAACTATGAAAATAATGCACAACACAAATCATCTTTTTACAGCCAGCATGCAGCATGAAAAGGTAGGTGTAAAAGGTCAAATACAACATGCAAACATAACAAACAACATGTATTCTACAACACCTATATGCAAAGTCAGCTATGAAATGCAAAATCCAGATTTGATTATTTTCATTTTTTAATGCACAAAATCAATGAAACATGTACTAATTCATCATGAACATGCATTTGAACATAAATTAACATACACAAATGAAAGAACATGAGCATTTTTGGGAGGATTATGCAAGAATGCATCACATGGTTGATTATGCAACAAGTAATGCAAAAATGTGGCACATGAATATGGCATATGAACATGATTATCATTGATTATGAGCATGCAATATGATATCTCAACAAGAATGCCAAACTCAATGCAAAATTCAGAATTGAATTGATGTAAATG
This sequence comes from Lathyrus aphaca, assembly GCA_963966055.1. Classification (NCBI taxonomy): domain Eukaryota; kingdom Viridiplantae; phylum Streptophyta; class Magnoliopsida; order Fabales; family Fabaceae; genus Lathyrus; species Lathyrus aphaca. The sequence goes on along the minus strand of OZ014525.1, from coordinate 491,595,263 downwards.
ATATGATCAAACATGCAACCAAATGCACATACATACATGATTATGTGAAATGCAACATATCTTGATACAATGAAATGCAAAATGACTTAGTGCAATGCAAAAGATGTAAAAACAGAATGCAACATGATTATTCACATACCAAATGATGCATAAACATGGCAACGAAATGCAAGAAACCAAGCTATACACAAAAGAACACATAAATGCATAATATGCAACATGAACGGAAACGCGTCGAAACGACTCGACGTGGGGGAATGAGCTACTTGAAATGGACCAAAAAATTCCCTAAAATCAGTACCTAAATATGTATGAACATTAAAGGCACTAGAAAGCAAGACTAAGCTATCAAATAAGCCAAGATTCCAAAAATCAACAGCGTTAACCAGTTAACCAAATGGTTAACCGGTTAATGTACCTAAAACAACAACAATTTGTGGCTAAAACGCACACGTTAACTGGTTAACCAAATGGTTAACCGGTTAACACAGATCCAGAATGTGAAAAAAGTTTAGGAATAAGTGCTTTTGACCACAAACTCACTTCTAATGATCCCTAACATACATAGGAACATGTTAACGCTAATTTCTACTTAATTGGGGCTTATTTACACATACTAAAACCTATGACTATCTACAACTTAACTTCTAATCCGTTAAAAATCACAAATCGCAAGCTACACATAACGAAAACGTAATTGATCGCAAGCAAAATGAAAAGCAATTAAAGAATGCCGAAATGGCGAGATGAAGAGAATAACTTAAGGGGAAGTGATTTAGATCACCAACCTACGAAGCAGAGAAGTGCTTCGGTGGATGTTGCAAGAATCGGAGCTTGATCGAAGAGAAAACCAAGAAAACCGTGAATCCGCAAAATAAACGCGTTCTCGATGCTTGAACCTTCGTGCGCTTCCGATAAGTCGAAACCTTCACCAAAATCAGTAGCTTCTTCTTCTAGAATCCACAAATCAATGGAGGTTGGAGGCTAAGCTTCAAGATCTTCAAGTTTCAATGTGAAACTTGAAGAGCTTCTTCAAAAAGCTTTAGTGTAAAGGGAAAATGGAGGAAAAGTGAGAGAGAAAAAGTGATTGTGAGAGAGTGAAAAATTTGGAAATTTTTGGAAACTCTTTGCATTGAAGTGATTAGTGATTATATTGAGGCTAGGCTTGGAGCTAGGTTTGGGAATGGAATTAGGTTTAGGAATGGAGTTAGGTTAGTAGTTAGTTAGGGTTAGGGTTGGAGAGGGAATATTCCTTGGAATACTCTTGAATGTTGTAGAATATGGTAGAAGCATCCAAGGGAAATGGAGTGGAATTGAAGTGAAAAAAAACAAGAGGGAAAGAATGAAAGGAAACGTGGAAAGAGAGTGGAAGGAAAAGGGAAAGAAAAGGGAGGGAAAGGTGAATTTTTCATTTTTTGCTTGATTAGCTTGGAAATGGTTTGGATTATTTTTGGGATACTATTTTTCTCTTGAACTCCCATGTTTGGCAAGCCTCGATCGACCACACACCTCATGCGTATGCAAAGGATGATGATTTATTTATTTAATTTTTCAAATTTGATGCAATGATATGCAGAATGATGCAAGAATGAAGCGTACACTGCTCGAGGTTGATAATAAATAAGAGGGAAAATTTTGGGGTGTTACAGCTGCCCCTATTCAATCAGTGTAGACTTGAATGGATAATAACAGTCGCTTTCAAACGTTTGAAGTATGCAAGGATGAAATACTAAAAACAACCAGAAAATTTGCACTCGGTGGAAGAGAAAAGGGAAATAAACCTAACCATCTGAACTCTGCTTGGGGAGAATTTGGATGTGAAGAGTAGTAATCAGATGAATGCTTTGGAATAACGATGGGAGATTTCTAATTTGTCACTCTACGGGTGGACTTTTGCTGGGATATTAATGACATGCCACACAACGGGTGGTTTTCCGAATGCTTCGTCATACTGCGGGGAATTTCAATACTTTGCCACTCTACAGGATACGTTGCTCAGCTACTGGAGACTTTGGAAATCTTACCACTCTACGGGGCTACATTGCTCAGTTATGGGAGACTTTGAAAATTTGCCACACTACGGGGGAACATTGCTCAGCTACGGGAGACTTTTATTTTGGCCACACTACGGGGCGCTCTTCTCGCTACGGGAGACTTTCGATACCTTGCCACCCTGAGAATGGACTTTTTGCTCACTCTACGGGGATATTCTGCCACACTACGGGGATACTCTGGAAATCTTGCCACACTACGGGGGCACATTGCTCAGCTACAAGAGACTTTGGAAATTTGCCACACTACGGGGGCACATTGCTCAGCTATGGGAGACTTCTGCTCACTACGGGAGACTTAAATGTTTTGCCACACTACGGGGGTTGCTGCTCGCTACGGGAGACTTTGGAATTTTCCGCACTATGGGGGCTGCTGCTCGCTACGGGAGACTTTGGAAATTTGCCACACTACAGGGGCAGATTGCTCAACTACGGGAGACTTTGAAAATTCGCCACACTACGGGGGCACATTGCTCAGCTACGGGAGACTTTGAAAATTCGCCACACTACAGGGGACATTGCTCAGCTACGGGAGACTTTGAAAATTCGCCACACTATGGGGGCACATTGCTCAACTACGGGAGACTTTGAAAATTTGCCACACTACGGGGGTTGTTGCTCACTACGGGAGATTTAAGAATTCGCCACCCGGAGGATGGACTTTGGCCAGTCTGCGGCTGGACTTTAAGAATTTTCCACCCAGAGGATGGACTTTGGATAAATTGCCACGCTGCGGGTGGACTTTGGATATCAACCTTGGATTTAATACACACATGCTGAATTGTATGACACGATGCCCCATGACACTAGGGGATAGGTACAAAGAGAATTCCTGACGCGGAAATAACAAATCCTTGCTGACTCTGTGGGGGATACAAATGGTTGTCGATATTTCTGCTGGAGAAGGGTTTGACTAGCCTGTCTCGACTTATTACCTTTGCCAAAAATAAATTGAGCTTTAGATTTGAAGTCCCTGTTAGGGAATGGCTCAACTGCTGGGGATTGAATCTCACCCCAAAGATTATGCTGGGGAATCGACTACTTAGCTGGGGGAAGACCTATCAAGGCTATGCTGAGGAGAACTCTCTTGTCTACCTGAATTTTCCAAACCTCTGTGGGGAAGGGAACCGTTCAGCTAACTGCAGGGAATTTCTGGATTCTTGTGAGAAGTGCTTCACTACGGGAAGACGACTCTTGCTTGGGATGATCCTTATCGCTTTGTTGGGGAAGAAAAGGATTTGGTTTGAGATCTGCTGGGAAATAAGATCAAGGAAACCTGCTGAAGAAAAGTTTGACGACTTTACTAGGGATAACTTCCATGTGTCTGTTGGGGATAACGAAACTGCATCCTGCTGAGGAGGAAAGATTTCAAGTAGTCTCGTGCTAGGGATCATTTTCTTTGATTCGGGCTTTACCTTAAGAGGATTTACAAAAGACTTGGTGTCTTTAAACTCTTCAGGAGTATAATGGCCCAGGTATTCTGAACTTCTAATTATCTATCTTTGGGAAAGAATGAATCCTCGTGCAATTGGGGTGGCTTGCCCCAGTATGAGTCTTTGAAGAGATTGATTTAGGAGAGATCTGAATCTCGAGGTAATTGCCCCAGTTTGGCTGACTCTTGAGGATATTGCTTGACATAACTGCCCCAAATTGGTTAGCTCTTACCATGACTAGATGGGAAAGTCCTCACTCAATGGAGCTTTCTCGGAAAAGTGCACCTCAACATAACTGTCTTTCAAGAGTTTTAGACTTCTCAACTTGGCAAGCTTAAGCTTCTGGACTGAATTTCCACATGTGAGCTTTTTATGATGTCAAACAAATGTATGCAGGCATAAAATTTTTATTTTGAGAATGGAAATTCTAATGCAACACACATGTTAATCTTGAAGTTTTGAAAAGGGATCACAAACCTTTGTGAGAAAATCACTGGTTGAGATACGACATTATTTTTTATTGAGTAAATGAAAGTATGTACATGCAATACCAAAAAGTATCTTTTAGCACAACTCATAGGAGTCAGGAACGCGGCCTCGTGGTAGTACGCTCTCAAATTAACCCTGTTTCAGTTAGGACTTTTGAGGGTTATATCGTGGCCTGGTTCACAGTTATAGAAACAAAGGATATAGGCTCGAGGTTTATTTGTGCCCACCCCTCTTCATGATGTCCTCCATTCCTACGTTCAGCTAATTTTCACAAGGGTTTCGTATTGGTCGAGGAACCATTGCTGCTATCGGTTTAGGCACCAATCAAGTTGTTATTTGGAGTCAGTCACCCCTTTGTCTTTCGTGTTTGTGCCACAAGACTTTGTTCTTGCTTAAGGATCTTTCTTGTGTAATCCTTTTTGTCTTTTGCTTTTGCATTATTTTGCTTATCCCTAACTTTTTCCTGGACTGATTCTTGTGAATCTTTGATTGTGAAGTCCAGCGGGATGCCCTGACTTTTGCCTAAGTCGCTTGTTTTCAAGTCTCGACTTAAAGGGGCTTTTTCATTTTTTTAACAAATCGTGTGACACTGTTTGTCTTGATTGCTTTGCGAGGGCTGTGACTGCATCATTCTTTGGTCGATGAAGGATAACCATTGTGGCTTCCAATCTTTGGACCTCTTGATTTGGATAACCATTGGGGTTTCTGGTCTTTGGACCTCTTGATTAGCATAGTGGAATGTAATGGATGCTCAAATACACTCCTTTATGAAAGCCGAAATGCTTGGTCCGATTAGCTGACATCTACCCTGCCCCTGGGTTAAACGTAAGGGTTTTTTCATGCAAAAAGAAACTCCTACTTCAAGGCTCAAAGGGGTTAGCGAGGGTTTATCTCCCATATATCTCCAGTGTTTAAGGATTTGAAACAGAGACTGTACATCATCAACAAGTTCTTATTTAAGAGCACACGATTAGAGATTCTTGCGTTTTTGTTTCATCATCCTCCTTCATAGAATTTAAGCACGACAATTGGTATTGAGATGTATACATGCAAAATTATAAATGAATGCGAAGAAAAACATGTGAGTTTATTTATTGCTAACATTCAAAAGTAAACAAATTTCATACATGTAGACAAATGTTTAGCATATAAAAGAAACTATAAATGGAAATGCAGTAAAGAAACTGAATATTGTCGTTGTTGAGGAGGCTTGACTGCGTCTGGACTTGTCAGTCTTGGATACTTTCAGTGATCAATAGTTCTTTGTAATCTTCAATTTGCAGCCGTATACCCAACCATGGAAATCATACACCTTCTTCTAGTTATTCTGACTCTGACACGAGACTTCTGAAGGAAAGAGTGAAACTGGAGAGTAAAGTTGTCTTATAAGGTTGCTCGGAAAGACCTGACGATCTTCTGCCTACGTATCTCCATTGACCCATGACCAATGAAGAATTAGAGCGACGTAGTTCCCCTCAATAGGGAATACAATGCATTAGAGAAGAACAAACAAACAGTTGCCATTACTGAGAGTATCTGAATATTAATGGCTTTATTTGCTTCCTGAAGATTCCAGCTTAACGTGGACTATCTGGTAAAACAACTGTGACACCGGCTCCGTTGTGATTAGGCATTGGATTCTGGAGTACATTTGGGTGAGGCGCAAAATTGATCGCTTTGGAGTCAATTAGGTCTTGTACCTTGTTTTAAAAAGCCCAACATTTCTTAATATTGTGCCCCTGGGCACCCGAATGGAATTCGCATCTGGCATTGGCATCAAAGTTTGGAGGTAGATTATCAGGAGAATGAGTTCTCATGTTACGAAGCTCGGCCATGTTCAACTTTAGCAGCTCTGGAAGCAATACAACATATGGGCATGGGATAGGATCAAGTATGCGGTTTCTCGCTCTTGTTCCTTCCTGATTTGGTCTCTGTGCCTGATATTGATGACCTTGAGGTTGTAGTTGAACCTGTGGCGTAATAGTCACTGCAGCTATTTGGTAGTAACCTTGAGAACAACCTCTGTCTCAGCCCCTATACACGGCATTGGTCTCGCCTTCTCTTCGTCTTTGGCCATTGCCAAAAGGTTTCTTCACACCAGAAGAACTAGCACTGCTTGCATCCTGAATCTTTCCCAATTTCAGAAAGTTTTCTATCCTTTCTCCAGCGACGACAATATCAGAAAAACCAATGGACGGGCAGGCGGCCACACGATCCAAGTAAACACCTTGCAAGGTGCCCATAAACATATCGGCCATTTCCCGATCGAGCAATGGAGGTTGAACCTGTGCGGCCAGCTCACGCCACCTCTGAGCATACTGCTTAAAACTTTCCTTAGGTCCTTGAGAAAAGTTCTACAACTGAGTGCGGTTCGGAGCCATATCAATGTTGTATTGATACTGCTTGAGAAAAGCTTCAGCTAAGTTTTTCCCGCATCGGATAGAGACCCTGCTTAGCTTCATGTACCAGCTCAATGAAGCTCCAGATAGAGTATCTTGGAAGAAATGCATCCAAAGTTTCTCGTCATCAGTGTGAGCCAAGATTCTTCCAAAGTATGCCTGAATGTGAGTTCTAGGGCACGTGTTGCCGTTGTACTTGTCAAATGATGGCACCTTGAACTTAGGAGGGATTCTGACTCCTGGCACTAACCCAAGATTGGTTATATCGATGCCCAGGGAATTCTGACATTCCATGGCCTTAATTTTCTCCGCCAGCTCTTCATACCTTCGATTGTTGACCTCATTCATATTACCTATATCAACATCTAGTATAGTGAACTGGTCTTCCTGAGTGTCTTCATTACGGGCCGCAGTCCCATTTAGATTTGGCCCTCCATTATGGGCAGTGTTAGGATCCATATTCTCAGTCGGGGTTCCAGCATTAGCATTCCCATGGGGTTGCTCAACCATCAACCTGAGACGCTCTTGATTCTGAGCAATGTCGGTTATCATTTCCATGAACTGATCCATCCTCTGTCGGAGCTCATTGAGATCAGTATGCATCCGTTCAACCATTCTCACTCGGTTTCTTTTTGTTGGATACCGATGAACATGTTGACCAGCTATATTGCCTGAAGTTGAATAAGTTAGGAAGTCCGAATAACTTGTAAAAATGCAAAATATGTAAATCATGCAGTAAATGTGTATGATATGTTAATGAGGATGCGACATGCGACCCTGCAAATGAGTAAGCATGTGTTAATGATGCACGCATGCAGAGGATGTTATGCAATGCACTGTGTAACACGGTGGGAGAACTGACTTTAGTTATGTTGCAGATAGCAAGAGTCGCCACCGACTTTTATTTTATCCAAAGGAAAGGCATAAAAGAACAGGAAAGACCTTTTAAAAGATTTTTGGGTCCGGGGGGTAGGTTATGTAAAGGGAAGGTGTTAGCACCCTTTACATCCATGGTTATCCATGGGCTCTTAGTTACTTAGCTCACTTTGAATCGTTTTTTGAAAAGGTGAAGTGTGTGAATAGAAATTTTCATAAGAGTTAATAATGATCCATGTACGGATGCGTAAAAACTTGTGTTTGAAAATTGTTTGAAATTGTGAAAAGTTTTGAATGAAGTGAGCAAGCAACTATGAGGAACCTACCCTAAAGTTTTAAGTCTTCCTGTTCTTTATCCTTTAAGTGGTAAGACTATCCCTATTATTAAGGAATAGGTAGTCATTACCTTGGATGTAAGGGACATATGAGGGACATCTGTTTAATGAAGGCAACTGTAGGGTGTATTAAGCAATTTGGAGGGACTGTCATCATTATTCGAAAGGGACAAGATCTTTTATGAAGGCAACCATTTAAGGGACTTGATGACTTTTCTTTTAAGGGACTTTGCTTTATACACCCCACTTGACCTTTTCGAATAGGCAACATTGAGAGGTAACCCTAGAAAATGAGATGGCGATTAAAAATCGACTTACGTGTGTGAGTGTTTAATTTAATTTATCTTTTAATTAAAATGATCTAAATTCAATTTTAAATATAATACATGTTTACACTCCCTATTTTACTAACCATGGCATGAAAATTAAATAAATTAAATATTTACAAAAATTTACACCAAGGAGCAATTACAATAATAATTAATAAGCAATTAAAAATAAATAGCAAAAATAAATAAATAAATAAAACATAAATAATAAATAAAATAAATAGACAATAAATAAATATAATAGGGGTTAGTAATAATAAAAAAGATAAGGTTAGTGAAATAATAATAATAAACATAATTTAAAAATAAATGGATTAGTGATAATATGATTAGTAATAATAACAATAATTAAAATAAATGGAATTAGCAAAAATATTATAAAATCATAATTAAAATAATAAACAAAAGATTAGTTTTTTTAATATAGACAATTATTTATAAATAAAAGGAAATATGAATAATAAAACAATTATTATAACATTTTAATTTATGTACAAATTATTAAATTATTTTTAAACATATAAAATTATCATAGGTTCAATTATTTCTAAACACCTATTTATATATAATTTAGATTATAAACAATTTTTAAAAAAAATATTTACATAAGTTATAATTATATTTACAAGACTTAATTATATTAAATAAATATGTACATAGTAATTATATTTACAAAATTTAATTATACTAAATATTATATTTACAAAAATTATAAATTTTAATCATAAGATAAAATTAGTTTTTTATTATTTAGAAAATAAATTAGGGTTTACAAAATTAGGGTTTAATTTATAATAACAATTCAATTAGTTAAATAGTACATATATACATTTTATAATTTAAATAAATATATAATAATAAAAATTAATTTTTTGGAATTTAGAAAATAAATTTTCAGAAACTAGAAAACATAATATATATATATATATATATATATATATATATATATATATATATATATATATATATATATATATATATATATTATAATATTAGAACAATATAATTTATTATTTGAATTTATTTTATATGGAATATTAATTGAAAGAAATAAAGAAAAAGAAAAAGAATAAGAAAACAAAAAAAACCTGATGGGGCTGGGGTTTGAACCCAGTCCCCTATGCTTGCCAACAACAGCATACACCACTGGGCCATCAGCGCGCGTGTGACATTATAGGGAGAAGAGTTGGTTTTGTGCTTTGAATCTGGAAAAATCAAGAAAAAATAAATAGAAGCAAAAGGCCTGGGGGAGGATTGAACCCAGGACCTTTCAAGTTTCACACAAATGCATTGCCAATCCAGCTAGGTGAGCGCGTCTGCTAACGGAATGGCAAGAGAACATAATATATAATGCTTCATAGTTAACCTGAAAAATAGAAAAAATAATTGTACAAGACCAGGATTCGAACACAGGTCTCATAGCCAAATACACGCTAGCCTTTCCACTGGGACAAGCCACACGCTTGTGATAGCAAACAACCAATAAAACATAAAATATTTTAAACAAAATTCAAATTTCCAGGACGCGCCAACAGCCTTCGTCTTCTCCATATTACCTGCGAAATTTCATGCAATTTTACCTGCGAAATCTCCTGTGTGTTCTTCAGCATTCAGAACCTACGAAAATCAAACGTTGATGAAACAATACAAATTCATGGAATTGAAGATATCATTGAGTTCCTTATGGTTCACCCAATCAATCTATGTCATTAGAATTCATTTATATTACTTAAATCGCAAAACCCCAAATTTGAAGCTTAAACCCTAGCTATGGCAACTTGCGGGTTAGGGCTGTTTTCTTTGATTCTTGTATCCAGAAACAATCTAGGCATCACAACAAACACATACCAATCATCAAAAACAGTTTATAACACATATATTAGTGAATTCGAAAATTTGAATTTCAAGAGAAAAGTGGATTCGGTATGAACAATATGGCATAGTTTTGATGCATATGAGTGATGATTTTGCTTCAAGAAGGTCCAAGGAACATTGCTATGTTCTTATTTTAACTTCAAATGCCCTGCAAATTGAAAACCGAATGTGAGTTTTGGCTTGAATTTTTGAAATATGGAACTTACTCTTAAGGCTGTGGAATCCGTGTATTTGTGATGGCAATGAGTTTAGTACTTATAGGTGATTGATTTTAGGTCAAAAAATTGATTGGTTATGTGAAGAATTTGATATGAAAAGATCCACAATGATCATGCCTTAAAAATCAAATATTCATGTGTGAATGCTTGCTATTTTTGGCCAAACCTCATGATTTCTTTCCTCTTTAATTCAAATCAATATTTAAGAATTTCTAGAAGCTTAATCTCAATCAAATCTTACATTTTCATATTTTATTTTTATTTAAAATGATTTTTAATGAATTAAATAAAAATAAATAAAAATAAAATAATAAAAAATCTGATTTTTAATGGTTTGGGTCGTGCATGAAGTCATTGTATGGGTTGGGTCATTATTTGGCAGGCCCATTTGGAAGAAATTGGTTTTAGACCTCCTTTTTCATCATAAACCAACTCAAAATTTCCCAACTTTGCAAAGGCACATATCCTTCAATTTTAATGCTATGAGGGTGTTCTTGGACATTTTGGAAAGCTTAAAGAGTCCTCTAACCAACCCCACTGGTTTCATGTCCATATCATTTACCAATCTCAAGTTATGCCCTTTTGAAGTTGTTGACTTTTTGTTGACTTTCAAAAGGACCTATAATGTCTTAGCTCATACCTTCCAAATGAAGCATTTTTGGGCTTGGCTTGTGAGACACAAAGTTGTAGAGAATTCAATTTCCTTAAAAATGAGCTTTTTATGGAGACTTGGTGATGAAGTATGTGAAAGTTATGGCTGGTCAAAGTTCAGTTGACTTTTACTGAGGAAACCCTAATTTAGAAACTCCTGATTCTTGATGATATGGAATCTCCTTGATGAATCATGATCAACCCTTGATCAAATGATGAATTTTACTTCATATACTTGATGTTGGCAAAAAATCATGAAGTTTGACTTTGGTTTGACCACAGTTGACCTCAGTTTGACTTTTTAACTGCATTGACTGATTTTGACTTATCTGATCATCTGACTGAGCAAACTTTTGAGAAAAGTCTTGAAACTTGTCATGGGGGTTCTTACACACATATAAGATGTTATGAAGCTCACTTGAAGTCTTGGAAGTCCATTTAGCCTGATTAAAGTCAAAACCCCAGTTTTGGATGCACTGCTTAGGAGATGCACTGTCTGAGGGAATTGTCAACTCTTTTGACCAATTGTGAACTTTGTGAACCATCATAAAATGTCTTGTGATACTCATGGGAGGTATTGTGAAGCTTGTGAACCTTGTGAACCTTGTGAACCTTCATGAAGTGACTTGTAGACCTCATGAACCTCATGAAAGGTATTGAAAGCATTGTGAATCTTGTGAACCTTGTGAACCTTCATAAAGTGGCTTGTAGACTTCATGAACCTCATGAAAGGTCTTGAAAGCATTGTGAATCTTGTGAACCTTGTGAACCTTCATGAAGTGACTTGTATACTTCATGAGCCTCATGGAAGGTATTGAGAGCATTGGGAAGCTTGTGAACCTTGTGAACCTTCATGAAGTAACTTGTAGACTTCATGAGCCTCATGGAAGGTCTTGAAAGCATTGGGAAGCTTGTGAACCTTGTGAACCTTCATGAAGTGACTTGTAGACTTCATGAGCCTCATGGAAGGTCTTTAAAGCATTGTGAATCTTGTGAACCTTGTGAACCTTCTTAGCACACAAAGTCTTGTATTGTGAGGGCAAATTTTGGGGTGCAACAGCTGCCCCTGTTCAATTTTCTGAAACCTGAGGGGTTAGATTGGTATATTTTCCAGTCGTGACCTGGAAGGTTGAAGGGGATTGAACACAAAAGCCCAAAAATTTGCACTCATCAGTGCATAAAATGATACAGACGGCTAGTTGAATATGATTGAGTGGGCTTAAAGATGCCACTTGGAGAAACTGGAGATGGGCTTAGAGATTCCATATAAAGAACTGGAGATGGGCTTAGAGATGCCATCTAAAGAACTGGATGTGATGATAGCTTTGTGTTGATACTGGATCTCAGTACTAGGTCTTCGTATAGGTCGTCTCTGAATCGTTTATAATTTGAATTTGTTGAATAGACCAGTAGAAATAAATCTTCGTGACGATTATCTCTTCTGGAAATATCTTGGATTAGGGAATAGATCTTTTTACAGACCGTTTGCCTACTCTCCAAGGTCAAAAGAACGTCAGGATTTGTTCTTTTGAAAAATATCTTGAACCAGGGAATGGATCTTTGTACAGACCGTTTGCCTGCTATTCAAGGGCCAATAGATTAAATCTTCTGAAAATATCTTGAACCAGGGAATGGATCTTTGTATAGACCATTTGCCTGCTATTCAAGACCAGATGAAATCTTCTGGAAATATCCTGGATTAGGGAATGGATCTTCTTACAGACCGTTTGCCTACTCTCCGAGGACAAAAAAGTGTCAGGATCAAGTCTCCTGAAAATATCCTGGATTAGGGAATGGATCTTCTTACAGACCGTTTGCCTACTCTCCGAGGACAAAAAAGTGTCAGGATCAAGTCTCCTGAAAATATCCTGGATTAGGGAATGGATCTTTGTACAGACCGTTTGCCTACTCTCCGAGGAAATAGATTAAATCTTCTGAAAATATCTTGAACCAGGGAATGGATCTTTGTACAGATCGTTTGCCTGCTATTCAAGACCAGATAGATGAAATCTTCTGGAAATATCCTGGATTAGGGAATGGATCTTCTTACAGACCGTTTGCCTACTCTCTGAGTACATCTTGAGTAATGTATGGATCATTTCTGACCCATTGTGAATTGTTGATATTGTTTTATCTACATATAACTATCCTGCAAGGAGAATGTTAGTTTATGCAATATGTATGCATGCATAGTGTGATGCACCTAAGTAAATGTATTATGTATCTATGGATATGCATGTTATGGTATGATGTAAATGATGTATGATGTATGATATATGATATGACACTGCCGGAAACGCCTGGATATCTTCGTATAACAACTGCTGGCCTGGGAAAATAAATCCCGATTCGTTGTTGAAGAATATATTATACATAACCTTCCATATGCTGGGGATGGCAAGATATAGATAACCTCCCGTCTGCTGGGGATGGCAAGATATAGATAACATCCCGTCTGCTGGGGATAATAGGTATATATAACTTTACGTACACTGGGGATAGCAAGGTATATATAACCTCCCGTCTGCTGGGGGATAGTAAGGTATATATAACCTCCCATCTGCTGGGGGATAGTAAGGTATACATAACCTTTGTCTTCGTTTGATAGTAGGGCAGATATAACCTTTCGTCTTCGTCCGTCGTACCCTTATTGGAAAGTAGATTCCCGTATATCCGTATGAGGATAAAAGAGATGGATATAAATTCCAGGGGAGATGAGACTTTATGAAGATGGATTCGTCCTACTGAGGGTTTGTAACTGTCTTGTAAAGGTGAATCCGCGAAGCTTCGTTGAAATCCTTCCCTCGTTCGTCCTTAGTAAATACTATTACTCCATTTTCATGCATTTCTGGTAAACATCAATCATATTAAGCATACATGCATTTCTGGTAAACATCAATCATATTCAAAAGCATACATGCATTCAAACACAACCAATGGACGTTTCGCTTATGTAAATAGGGTAAAAGTAAATCTGGATTCAAAAGATGGAATCAAAAAGTGACCCATACACGGGTAAATTTGTACAAGGAGACATAAACCCTAATAAGAGGATTTTGTCATAAAGTTTTTACAAAACAAAGAGAATCAGCTATGTGGGAAATAATCCTATTGAGTTTCAATTCTACTATTGCCATTATCTTCAAGTATCTCATCTTCTGCTGTTGAGACGAAAACGATTGGATTGAGTTTTATCTGTTCGAGCTTGAGTAAATAGTACAACTGGTTGCAGTTTCATGGGTGATCCAAACGAGACATAGTCATACGCTTTAATCCCTAACTTTTGCCTGGATTGCCCTTTCAGGTTTTCAATCCACCGGGATACCCTTTTTCGCCCAAGCCGCCTTTTCAGGTTTTCGACTTGCCGGGTGTACATCTTTTTATATATATCCCTAATTTTTGCCCAAACCCTTTTGGTTTGCCGGGATGCCCTTATTTTTGCCTAGGCCTGTCAACCTAGCGGGTCTCTTTTCATGCGTAGTATTTTTTAACTATGTCTGCGTTTACAGGCTGTGGGAAGTCTTCACCATCCATAGTAGTGAGTATCATGGCACCTCCTGAGAACACTGTCTTGACTACAAATGGTCCTTCATATGTAGGAGTCCATTTGCCCCTAGGATCACCCTGTGGTAATATGATACGTTGATTACCAAGTCACCAACCTGATATACCTTTGGCTTAACCTTCTTATTAAAAGCCTTGATCATCCGTTTCTGGTACATCTGGCCATGACAAACTGCTGCTAACCTCTTCTCATCAATCAAATTTATCTGGTCAAGTCGAGTCTGAATCCACTCGTCTTCATCCAAGCCTGCATCCTTCATAATTCTTAAGGAGGGAATCTGAACTTCAATGGGCAGAACTGCTTCCATACCATAGACCAAGGAGAATGGGGTTGCCCTTGTTGAAGTACGTACTGTGGTACGATAACCATGAAGAGCAAATGGTAACATCTCATGCCAATCCTTGTAAGTAACAGTCATCTTCTGTACAATCTTCTTGATGTTCTTATTAGCAGCTTCAACTGCCCCATTCATCTTCGGACGATACGGAGAAGAGTTATGATGCTTAATCTTGAACTGTGTGCAGAGATCAGTAATCATAGTGTTGTTCAGATTAGAGCCATTGTCAGTAATAATCCTTTCAGGGATTCCATACCTACATATGAGATTATTCTTAATGAATCGAGCCACAACATTCTTGGTAACAGATGCAAATGAAGCTGCCTCCACCCACTTCGTGAAGTAATCAATAGCAACCAGGATGAAACGATGCCCGTTAGAAGCAGTAGGTTTGATCTCACCAATCATATCAATACCCCACATGGCAAAGGGCCAAGGAGCAGTCAACACATTCAATGGTGATGGAGGTATATGTACTTTATCAGCATATATTTGACACTTGTGACATGTTCTGGAGTGTTGATAGCAATCAGCTTCCATGGTGGACCAATAGTAACCTGCTCTTAATATCTTCTTTGCCATAGTATGACCACTAGAATGAGTGCCAAAGATTCCGTCACGCATATCTTCCATAATCTCAGTTGCTTCCTTCTTGTCCACACAACGAAGCAAAGTTGAATCATGATTGCGCTTGTACAAAATGCCATTACTCAAAAAGAACTTAGCAGAAAACCTTCTCAGAAACTTCCTATCTTTGACAGATGCCTCTTCAGGGAACTCCTGAGCTTCAAGATATTTTTTTACTTCATAGAACCAAGGCTTTTCCTCTGCCCCTTCTGTGTCAATCTCATTGCAATATGCAGGCTTCTCAAATCTATCAATGGTAATCTTAGGAGCTTTATCATCCCAACTGATCTCAAACATGGATGCCATGGTGGCTAATGCATCTGCCAACTGATTCTCTCTTCGTGGAATATGTCCAAAGGTAATCTCTTTGAAATGTGGGATCAAAGACAACACATGCTCTCTGTAAGGAATGAGGTTATCATGCTTGGTATCCCAATCTCCTTTGATCTGACTAACTACCAGGGCTGAATCTCCATACACATCAAGGAACTGAATCTTCATATCAATAGCAGCTTTAATACCCAGGATACATGCCTCATACTCAGCCATGTTATTGGTACAATAGAAACAAAGTCTGGCAGTAATCGGGGTATGAAAACCTTCAGGGGAACTAATCATTACACCAACACCATTACCAAGTGCATTGGAGGCACCATCAAAAACCATAGTCCATCGGGATCCTTGTTCAGGTCCGTCATATTGTCCAGGTTCTTTGGTAATGATCATAATGTCTTCATCAGGGAACTCAAAACTCATTGACTGATAATCATCTACTGCTTGATGAGCCAAATGATCAGCAACAACACTTCCCTTGATGGCCTTCTGAGTAGTATACTGTATATCATATTCTGTCAAGATCATTTGCCATCTTGCAATTCTTCCAGAGAGAGCAGGTTTCTCAAATATGTACTTAATTGGATCCATCTTTGAAATCAACAAGGTAGTATGGGTCAACATATACTGTCTTAGTCGGCGAGCAGCCCATGCCAAAGCGCAGCAAGTTTTCTCGAGCAGTGAGTATCTTGTTTCACAATCGGTAAACTTTTTGCTAAGGTAGTATATTGCCTGCTCTTTTCGACCAGACTCGTCATGTTGCCCCAATACACACCCCATCGAGTTGTCTAACACTGTTAAGTACATAATCAAGGGTCTTCCATCAACTGGTGGCATCAAAATTGGAGGTTCTAGCAGGTATCTCTTGATTTCATCAAAGGCAATCTGGCACTCATCATTCCATTCCATCACCTGATCTTTCTTCAACAATTTGAAGATTGGCTCACAGATGGCAGTTAATTGGGAAATAAATCTTGCAATGTAATTCAATCGTCCCAAGAAACCTCTAACTTCCTTCTCAGTACGGGGAGCTGGCATCTCTCGTATAGCTTTCACTTTTGCAGGATCCACTTCAATACCTTTTCCACTGACAATAAAACCCAGGAGCTTTCCAGATCTAACTCCAAAAGTACACTTGTTTGGATTCAATCTCAACTTGTATTTCCTCAACCTCTCAAACAATTTATGCAAATGATCAAGATGTTGTTCTTCATTCTGAGACCTGGCTATCATATCATCTACATACACCTCTATCTCATGATGAATCATATCATGAAACAAAGCCACCATAGCACGCTGATATGTTGCCCTTGCATTCTTCAAACCAAATGGCATCACCTTATAACAAAAAGTGCCCCACTGTGTAACAAATGTTGTCTTCTACACATCTTCAGGAGCCATCTTGATTTGATTGTAACCAGAGAAACCATCCATAAAAGAGAATACCTTATGCTGAGCAGTGTTGTCTACCAGAACATCAATATGAGGAAGTGGGAAGTCATCTTTGGGGCTGGCCTTGTTCAAATCCCTATAGTCTACACACATACGTACCTTACCATCTTTCTTAGGAACTGGTACCACATTTGCAACCCACTGAGGATAAGAAGTTACTGCTAAGAACCCTGCATCAAACTGTTTCATTACCTCTGCTTTGATCTTTTCTGACATCTCAGGACGCATACGACGAACCTTCTGCTTCTTTGGACGACAATCTTCTTTTACTGGTAAACGATGAACCACAATGTTTGTATCTAACCCTGGCATATCTTCATAAGACCAAGCAAAGATCTCCACATAGTCACGTAACATCTGAATCAACCTGCTCTTGACACTGTCCTCTAAATCAGCCCCTATCTTGACCTCTTTCCTGTTTTCTTCAGTTCCCAGATTCACAACTTCGACTGGCTCTTCATGTGGCTGTATAGCTTTCTCTTCTTGTTGTAACAACCTAGCAAGCTCTACAGGTACCTCACAATCGTCCTCATTTCCGTCTTCAGTTTGATAGATCGGATTCTCGAAATTATAATTGGCAATAGTAGAACTGTTATCAACAGGATCCAGAGTGGATGAGGATCTGCATTTTAGTGATGTGGGTGTGTGTAAGAACACATAGCTGATAAAAAATAAAAGAAAAGAAAGATAAGGAACACAATATTTACGAAAACGAAACGTCCACTGATTTTATTGAATGAAGTATGCAAATGAAATGACAACCCGTAACAAGCACACCATTGTTCCCCAGGTAAGGCACAAGGCTTAAGAGTTCAATTGTTCAATAAATTACAAACTTAAAAAAGCAACAACACAGTAATAGTATTTACTCCTGACTAAAGGAGATAGGGATAACATCTTCAACTTTCCAATTATTGAGTCCAGCACCCACAGTAGGAAAAATCCAAGCATCCAAGTTGTAGTCTTCATCATAGTCTCCCACAGCATTGATCTGATCTTTCATAACCCCTTGATTGGTGATACGAACAGCACGAGCACGACGAACAGCCTTCTGGGACTCTGCAGTGAAACCCAAACCAAACTTGTCAGACTTGTATGGAATATCAGGAAGCTGACCCCAAATAGTACAACCACCTTCATCCACCACAGCTCTAACATCATTGAGGGAGGCCATTGCCATTGTTGGAGGTTTTCTGGTGACCACGGGAACTTTCTTCGTAACAGGAGGAGCTACATAGTTATTAACAGCCCAAGGAACCACTTCAAATGTCTGACACGGAGTCTCAATGTATTCACCTTCCATTTCTAGATACTTGAAGGTATTCACATGGCTGACAAAGTATTCTTCCTCTCCATAGACAGTAACAACCCTTCCTTCTACCGGATATCTCAACTTCTGATGTAATGTGGAGGTTACAGCACCTGCCCCATGGATCCAGGGATGGCCAAGCAGACAAGAGTATGAAGGACGAATATCCATCACATAAAATGTAGCAGTAAAAACCTGGGAGCCAACTTTGATTGGAAGATCAATCTCCCCATGCACTACTCTTCTAGAACCATCAAAAGCCTTCACCACAATATTGCTGGGCTTTAGCACAGCATCTTCAGGACTCAGCTTATTCAGGACTTCCTTGGGCAACACATTCAAAGAGGAACCATTGTCTATCAGTACATGTGACAGGGTAGTGCCCCTGCATTCAATTGAGATATGCAAGGCCCTGTTATGATCCCTCTTGGCTGGGGTCAAATCAGCATCAGAAAATCCTAACCCATTGTCATAGGTCAGGTGGGCAACACAATTCTCAAACTGATCCACAGAAATTGCACTGGGTACATGAGCAGTCTTCAGAAACTTGATCAAAGCCTTGGCATGAGCCTCAGAACATAACAACAAGGACAGCATAGAAATCTTAGAGGGAGTATGCCCCAATTGATCAACAATGTCATAATCACTCTTGCGAATGATTTTCAATACTTCCTCCATCTGCTTAGAGAGATCATCAGCAGCTGGCACATCAGTAGATACAGGTTCAATAACAGGGCCTTTGCCCCTAGCATCAGTGGTGGAAGTAGCAGCAGGAGTAACTGCATTCTTGGAAGCAACTGGAGGAGAGAAGACTCTTCCACTACGTGTGATCTTACTAGATCCAGCAATATTGTCAACATCAACAGGCACATCAGCTAAGGGCTCTTGCTTAACACCATGGATGTAGACATCAGATCCATAATGCCAAGGCACAGCTTTATCAGATGTATACGGGATAGGACCAGGAGTAGTAATAACCACAGAAGCCACTCTGGCTTCAGCAACAACTTTCACAGGACCTTCAGCAGTAATTTTGATTGGGCCCTGATGAGTGGTTTTAATAGGACCTTTGGAAGTGATTCTTACTGGTACTCTGTCAACCATGTCAACCTCTTCAGTCTTCTTACCTCTAGTAATATGATCTACCATACTTTCCACGGAAGGTGGTCTTCTTTCAAACACTATGGTGTAATTATTCATGAGACGTTGAATTCCGTCCTTCAACCTCCAACACTTATCTGGATTATACTCACAGTAAACACAATCTTCACGACAACCTAGAAAGAACCCAGCTTGTACTAACTTCTCTCTGATGACAGACAATGGTGTGGTCAACTCCGCAACTGAATGGATATGCAGATCTTCCTCAATGGCATTGACAGTCTTCTCGTGATTTGGCATTGGAGCAGTAATCACATTTGGAGTACCCGAAGGGTCAAACTCAATCTCTCCAACATCAATCATATCTTGAATTTTGTTCTTCAAGACCCAGCAATTATTAGTATCATGTCCCTGACAGTTTGAATGGTATGCACACCGTGCATTGGGATTGTACCTGGGAGAGGTAACATTGGGATTCTGAGGAGCCTCTTTCAAAGTAATGAGTCCAGCCTTCAACAAGTGTTGCAATGCCTGAGCCATTGACATGTTGATCTTCGTGAACTGCCTTCTAGCCCTCTGTTGGTTGCCTTGTGGCTGCTCTGTTGTTGCAGGAGTTAGATTTGAAATATGAACTGCACTAACAGACTGATGCCTCCTGTTACGATCAGGCTGACCATAAACAGCATTGGATTCTTTCTTCCTAGTGGGAGGCTTCTTTGCAACACCTGATGAAGAAGTACCCACTTGGATATTACCATTCTTTATACCATTTTCTACTTGCTCTCCTGTCATTATCAACTCAGTAAAGCCAGATGATGAGCTTCCAATGAGATGACTGTAAAACGGACCATTCAGCGTACACATGAACATATCAACCAGTTCCCTGTCAGTTAAAGGGGGTTGAACTCTTCCAGCTAAATCTCTCCACTTCTGAGCATACTCTTTAAAACTTTCTTTGGCACCCATTGACATGCTCTGAAGCTGCATGCGAGTGGGGGCTAAGTCAGCATTGTATTGATACTGCTTATAGAAAGCTTCAGCAAGATCATTCCAGTCCCTGATGTTGGCACTCTCCAATTGATAATACCACTCCAACTGAGCTCCAGATAAGCTTTCTTGAAAGAAATGGATCCACGACTTTTTATCAGCAGTGTGGGGTTGAATTCTTCTGACATAGGACCTCAGATGCAGCTTGGGACAAGAGACCCCATCATAAACAACAAAGGTAGGAACCTTGAAACCAATGGGTATGACTACCCCAGATATCAGACTCAAATCTTCAAAATCCAGCCCAGATGACTTCTGCAACTCCATGGCATCCATCCTATCCACCAGCATTTTGAATTTGTCTTCATTAGGCTCATGGTAGTAATTAGCCTCAGAATCAGAGTCCCCCATAGTGTTGTGGAGACTGCCTTCCTCTTTTTCAGATTCCTCAGATTCATAGTCTTCAGCTGGTTCTTTGGTCTTGGCAAGACCTTTGAACCTTCTTCCCATGTTAATCAAACCAGCTGACCTTCTAGTCTTCTTAGTCTTCTTGGCCAGCAGTGCCTTCAATTCATCCTGCCCCTTGGACAGGTTCAAGATCAGCTCTTGGAACTGTGCATTTTGTTCCTGGAGATCCTTAACTGATTGTTCAAGAGCCATTGCTGAAATAAACAGCGAGAAGATGAGAAACCTGTGCACAATTATAAACCTGTGATGTAATGAAATGATATGTGAATGCATATGCAATGTTTTCAAGGACCGCAGGATTTAAATTTGCTTAAACAAACAAGAAGGTAAACTTTTATTAGTAATAACTTTGTTTTGCCTTTTAGGCTTACAAATAATGAAGTGAAATAAGTACAAAAGATGGGGTTTTAAGTCTCCCATGGACGTTTCCTCTTTGTGTTGAGGTATGAGTTGAGATTCCGTTCCTCGTGAAGTTGCTTTGTTAGTTCCAGGATTCTTTCTTGGCTTGCTTTGTAATGAGCCTCGAAAGTATCCCTTTGCTCCTTCAACTGGATCCAGGATCTCTGTAAGTCTTCCATGTCAGTAGGCATGTCTGGGTGAAGGATGGTATAAGCAGTGTCTCCTTCAGCAACAGGTTCCATGGTAACTGGCAGGATAACAGGATATGGCATCATGAGAGTCTGAGCACGAGATCGCACCCATCTGAGATAAGCTTCCATAGGAATAGTGTACTTAGGCTCCAGTGTCTTGCTGTCAACCCTGTTTACTTTTCCCCAGGCTTGTATGAATCTCTGACGGTAACCTTGAAGATCGTTGTCGTAGTCAAACACAATGCCCTGAATCAACATGTCATGTGGGCCATCACTCCGAGCGTAACCAAACTGTCGTAAAGCTAGAGAGGGGTTGTAGGTGATGCCTCCTCTTATGCCTAGAAGTGGCACATTAGGAAACTCCCCACAACGGTCAATGATAGTGATATTCTCCATAGATCTGGAGCACCAATGGATGTCTGAGTGAGAAAGTGACATGATCCTCTTGGACCATCTGAACCCTTGCTCATTCTTCATTACTGAGCGAGGAAGGTGAGAAATAAACCACCTAGAAAGCAAAGGTATACAGCACATCAAAGTTCCTCTTGCCCTTGTGGTACGGGTGTGAAGAGAATGCAGGATGTCTCCAAGTAACGTATGCACTGGATTGTGACTCAGGAATATATTGATGGCATGAACGTTTATGAACTGATCTGGATTGGGAAACAATACTAAGCCATATATCAGCAAGGCTAAGATCTCCTCAAAAGCATCATAGCTCATGGCCTTCAAGAACACCTGAGCTTTCTCTATCAACACCTTGGCAAGAATACCCTTGACTCCACTTCTCGTCTCTAGAACTATATCAGACTTCTTCAGATGTAGAGCTGCAGCAATAACCTCTGGTTTAAGCTCCTTCTCCAAGCCTGTGAAGGGTCTTTGATCAAGAACAGGTATACCCAGAAGTTTAGAGAACTCCTCCATTGTTGGAACCAGCTGGTAGTCAGGGAATGTAAAGCAGTGGTGCTTAGGGTCAAAGAACTGGAACAGAACACTCATCATGTCTTCATTGAACCCTGAAGTGACTAGATCCAATAGGTGACCATGTCTCTTGATAAACTGGGAATGATCAGACACTTGAGAAACCAACTCTTTAAGCTTGGGAGGTATCCCCACAAAGTTGATCCTGATGGTGTTTCTACGAGCAGAAGCCATGACCTGCAACAAAGAACAAAGATAAATCCTTTGGTCCTTGAAATGGTTAGTGAAAATGCTATGCTCATGATGCATGATGATGTCATGATGTTATGCTCAATCACAAACATGTGGCACACACAAACAAGTCACACCATATCCCTAGGTTTAAAGGCTTGCATGAGGTTCAAAGGTAAATACCCTCCCCTGAAATTAGTTGGTTCATCCTGTCCTACAAAAGTAACCAGGTTCTAAGGGATCTCAATATCATTGATCCTTCACAAGGGTGGTTGTTCAGTAGGCAACTTACTTGCCAACCAAAACCCTCCAAGTTTAGAATCTCAATGAGCGTAGTATCGAGTATCAACCAACTTCAGTCTTCACCAAAGCCGGTTATCTCACCACTTTCTAAAGGCCAAGATGGGATAACTAGGGTTCTAAAAGTTAGTTAGTGTATTGACAACATATGGCAGCCTCATATTATCCTCAACTTGACTTAAGGAACATAAGCACCAACCAAGAAGTCACACTAACTATGGCCACCAGATCAACCATATCGGTATACGCCATACAGTTTCCTTGGTCTATTGCCATTTACCTAAGGTACACTAGATCCGGGTTAGGATCTTTCACACATAAGAGCATCCAACAAGATAAGTATAAAGCAAACAAGGCAAACCATTTAAAGTGATCTAATTCCTAAGGGTACCCCTCTTTTATTAAATCCCCAGCAGAGTCGCCAGTTCTGTAACACGGTAGGAGAACTGACTTTAGTTATGTTGCGGATAGCAAGAGTCGCCACCGACTTTTATTTTATCCAAAGGAAAGGCATAAAAGAACAGGAAAGACCTTTTAAAAGATTTTTGGGTCCGGGGGGTAGGTTATGTAAAGGGAAGGTGTTAGCACCCTTTACATCCATGGTTATCCATGGGCTCTTAGTTACTTAGCTCACTTTGAATCGTTTTTTGAAAAGGTGAAGTGTGTGAATAGAAATTTTCATAAGAGTTAATAATGATCCATGTACGGATGCGTAAAAACTTGTGTTTGAAAATTGTTTGAAATTGTGAAAAGTTTTGAATGAAGTGAGCAAGCAACTATGAGGAACCTACCCTAAAGTTTTAAGTCTTCCTGTTCTTTATCCTTTAAGTGGTAAGACTATCCCTATTATTAAGGAATAGGTAGTCATTACCTTGGATGTAAGGGACATATGAGGGACATCTGTTTAATGAAGGCAACTGTAGGGTGTATTAAGCAATTTGGAGGGACTGTCATCATTATTCGAAAGGGACAAGATCTTTTATGAAGGCAACCATTTAAGGGACTTGATGACTTTTCTTTTAAGGGACTTTGCTTTATACACCCCACTTGACCTTTTCGAATAGGCAACATTGAGAGGTAACCCTAGAAAATGAGATGGCGATTAAAAATCGACTTATGTGTGTGAGTGTTTAATTTAATTTATCTTTTAATTAAAATGATCTAAATTCAATTTTAAATATAATACATGTTTACACTCCCTATTTTACTAACCATGGCATGAAAATTAAATAAATTAAATATTTACAAAAATTTACACCAAGGAGCAATTACAATAATAATTAATAAGCAATTAAAAATAAATAGCAAAAATAAATAAATAAATAAAACATAAATAATAAATAAAATAAATAGACAATAAATAAATATAATAGGGGTTAGTAATAATAAAAATAAATAAATAAGGTTAGTGAAATAATAATAATAAACATAATTTAAAAATAAATGGATTAGTGATAATATGATTAGTAATAATAACAATAATTAAAATAAATGGAATTAGCAAAAATATTATAAAATCATAATTAAAATAATAAACAAAAGATTAGTTTTTTTAATATAGACAATTATTTATAAATAAAAGGAAATATGAATAATAAAACAATTATTATAACATTTTAATTTATGTACAAATTATTAAATTATTTTTAAACATATAAAATTATCATAGGTTCAATTATTTCTAAACACCTATTTATATATAATTTAGATTATAAACAATTTTTAAAAAAAATATTTACATAAGTTATAATTATATTTACAAGACTTAATTATATTAAATAAATATGTACATAGTAATTATATTTACAAAATTTAATTATACTAAATATTATATTTACAAAAATTATAAATTTTAATCATAAGATAAAATTAGTTTTTTATTATTTAGAAAATAAATTAGGGTTTACAAAATTAGGGTTTAATTTATAATAACAATTCAATTAGTTAAATAGTACATATATACATTTTATAATTTAAATAAATATATAATAATAAAAATTAATTTTTTGGAATTTAGAAAATAAATTTTCAGAAACTAGAAAACATAATATATATATATATATATATATATATATATATATATATATATATATATATATATATATTTTATAATATTAGAACAATATAATTTATTATTTGAATTTATTTTATATGGAATATTAATTGAAAGAAATAAAGAAAAAGAAAAAGAATAAGAAAACAAAAAAAAACCTGATGGGGCTGGGGTTTGAACCCAGTCCCCTATGCTTGCCAACAACAACATACACCACTGGGCCATCAGCGCGCGTGTGACATTATAGGGAGAAGAGTTGGTTTTGTGCTTTGAATCTGGAAAAATCAAGAAAAAATAAATAGAAGCAAAAGGCCTGGGGGAGGATTGAACCCAGGACCTTTCAAGTTTCACACAAATGCATTGCCAATCCAGCTAGGTGAGCGCTTCTGCTAACGGAATGGCAAGAGAACATAATATATAATGCTTCATAGTTAACCTGAAAATAGAAAAAATAATTGTACAAGACCAGGATTCGAACACAGGTCTCATAGCCAAATACACGCTAGCCTTTCCACTGGGACAAGCCACACGCTTGTGATAGCAAACAACCAATAAAACATAAAATATTTTAAACAAAATTCAAATTTCCAGGACGCGCCAACAGCCTTCGTCTTCTCCATATTACCTGCGAAATTTCATGCAATTTTACCTGCGAAATCTCCTGCGTGTTCTTCAGCATTCAGAACCTACGAAAATCAAACGTTGATGAAACAATACAAATTCATGGAATTGAAGATATCATTGAGTTCCTTATGGTTCACCCAATCAATCTATGTCATTAGAATTCATTTATATTACTTAAATCGCAAAACCCCAAATTTGAAGCTTAAACCCTAGCTATGGCAACTTGCGGGTTAGGGCTGTTTTCTTTGATTCTTGTATCCAGAAACAATCTAGGCATCACAACAAACACATACCAATCATCAAAAACAGTTTATAACACATATATTAGTGAATTCGAAAATTTGAATTTCAAGAGAAAAGTGGATTCGGTATGAACAATATGGCATAGTTTTGATGCATATGAGTGATGATTTTGCTTCAAGAAGGTCCAAGGAACATTGCTATGTTCTTATTTTACCTTCAAATGCCCTGCAAATTGAAAACCGAATGTGAGTTTTGGCTTGAATTTTTGAAATATGGAACTTACTCTTGAGGCTGTGGAATCCGTGTATTTGTGATGGCAATGAGTTTAGTACTTATAGGTGATTGATTTTAGGTCAAAAAATTGATTGGTTATGTGAAGAATTTGATATGAAAAGATCCACAATGATCATGCCTTAAAAATCAAATATTCATGTGTGAATGCTTGCTATTTTTGGCCAAACCTCATGATTTCTTTCCTCTTCAATTCAAATCAATATTTAAGACTTTCTAGAAGCTTAATCTCAATCAAATCTTACATTTTCATATTTTATTTTTATTTAAAATGATTTTTAATGAATTAAATCAAAATAAATAAAAATAAAATAATAAAAAATCTGATTTTTAATGGTTTGGGTCGTGCATGAAGTCATTGTATGGGTTGGGTCATTATTTGGCAGGCCCATTTGGAAGAAATTGGTTTTAGACCTCCTTTTTCATCATAAACCAACTCAAAATTTCCCAACTTTGCAAAGGCACATATCCTTCAATTTTAATGCTATGAGGGTGTTCTTGGACATTTTGGAAAGCTTAAAGAGTCCTCTAACCAACCCCACTGGTTTCATGTCCATATCATTTACCAATCTCAAGTTATGCCCTTTTGAAGTTGTTGACTTTTTGTTGACTTTCAAAAGGACCTATAATGTCTTAGCTCATACCTTCCAAATGAAGCATTTTTGGGCTTGCCTTGTGAGACACAAAGTTGTAGAGAATTCAATTTCCTTAAAAATGAGCTTTGGATGGAGACTTGTTGATGAAGTATGTGAAAGTTATGGCTGGTCAAAGTTCAGTTGACTTTTACTGAGGAAACCCTAATTTAGAAACTCCTGATTCTTGATGATCTGGAATCTCCTTGATGAATCATGATCAACCCTTGATCAAATGATGAATTTTACTTCATATACTTGATGTTGGCAAAAAATCATGAATTTTGACTTTGGTTTGACCACAGTTGACCTCAGTTTGACTTTTTAACTACATTGACTGATTTTGACTTATCTGATCATCTGACTAAGCAAACTTTTGAGAAAAGTCTTGAAACTTGTCATGGGGGTTCTTACACACATATAAGATGTTATGAAGCTCACTTGAAGTCTTGGAAGTCCATTTAGCCTGATTAAAGTCAAAACCCTAGTTTTGGATGCACTGCTTAGGAGATGCACTGTCTGAGGGAATTGTCAACTCTTTTGACCAATTGTGAACTTTGTGAACCTTGTGAACCATCATAAAATGTCTTGTGATACTCATGGGAGGTATTGTGAAGCTTGTGAACCTTGTGAACCTTGTGAACCTTCATGAAGTGACTTGTAGACCTCATGAACCTCATGAAAGGTATTGAAAGCATTGTGAATCTTGTGAACCTTGTGAACCTTCAAAAAGTGGCTTGTAGACTTCATGAACCTCATGAAAGGTCTTGAAAGCATTGTGAATCTTGTGAACCTTGTGAACCTTCATGAAGTGACTTGTAGACTTCATGAGCCTCATGGAAGGTATTGAGAGCATTGGGAAGCTTGTGAACCTTGTGAACCTTCATGAAGTGACTTGTAGACTTCATGAGCCTCATGGAAGGTCT
This sequence comes from Lathyrus aphaca, assembly GCA_963966055.1. NCBI lineage: Eukaryota > Viridiplantae > Streptophyta > Magnoliopsida > Fabales > Fabaceae > Lathyrus > Lathyrus aphaca. Next base: position 491,567,617 of record OZ014525.1, on the reverse strand, counting down.
TGAAAGCATTGGGAAGCTTGTGAACCTTTTGAACCTTCATGAAGTGACTTGTAGACTTCATGAGCCTCATGGAAGGTCTTGAAAGCATTGTGAATCTTGTGAACCTTGTGAACCTTCTTAGCACACAAAGTCTTGTATTGTGAGGGCAAATTTTGGGGTGCAACACACTGGCATGTGATCAAAGGTCTGGCGATCACTGGTCTGATGTTGGTGTTGAGGAGATAGCCAATTGCTGGTGAAGAGTCGTAATAACAATACCACTGAAATCACGGGTTTCAAAACCAAAGGACCATGTAGAACCTGATCATAATACTAAACAATGCTGGCAAAGTGGGTATGTTGGAAGTTTCAGGGTTCCTGCAAACCTATAAACCCATCCCATCTCATGGGTATGCTACACCGAGTCAACATCACGGACTCTCAAAGCCGGATAGCAATAATACATTCACCATTTCCGAGAAATGGCTCATGACCAAATCAGGGAATTAGTTTGGCATTATGTACTAATCAGGGAGGTCTCAACTGAGTATGGGGAAAACAAGCATCCCTCATAAGTCCTCAGCTTCCAGCACTGAATCGAGAAACAATAGTACATTCATCCCGAAGGGTACAATACTATCATCATACGAACAGTTTGCCGTAACTGGATTCCTATGAGAGAACCAGGTCATCCTATGCGAGTTCCCGGTGGGCCCCCGGATGCGAGTGGGTTTGCCAACAAATGTGGTCTGCCACTGTCATCACTGGAGAGGGATGTTTCCACAAAGGTTCTCAATGATCGGTCCCCTGACTGCACATAACTATCAAGGTTGTGTATTGCCCCAGAAAGATTCCGACATCAATACATTTCCGAGAAGGTCGCAAGTCAAGGTGTCGAACTTACTACTACCAACATAGCAAGATGCCATGAAGCCAAAGTGACTGTCCACTCTAAGTCCTAGGGTGCACTCGAGCTCCGGTTATGAGCTCATCTCACAGTAACCCCATCCCACAGAAAAAATGAAACCAGCACAGTCCAGCATATGATGCATGATAAATACTGAAAGCAGTAAATAAATGCCGTAAAGTAAAGCTATAAAGTAAAACTGTAAATGAAAACAGTAAAGCTAAACTAAAGCACACAGCAGCAAACAGATAAACACCGAAAGAAATATAACAAACAAGCGCTAGGATTGACTCTACAAGGGAAACCAGAGATTCTGTAATCCCCAGCAGAGTCGCCAGCTGCAGCTCCCGGGATTTTCATCCTAGTACAAACGCGAAAGTGGCACGGAAAAGGTAGAGTCGCCAGCCAGACATTTTTATCCCGAAGGAACATAAAAGGTAATGTTGCACAAACCTGAGGAATAATGAAAAGGACGAGGCCTTGCGAACCAAAGATCTGGGTCCGGAAGTCGGTTACGAATTGAGAAGGTATTAGCACCCCAGTCCATCCGCCGTACCCGACGGGATCCGCGCTTGCTTGTTTGTTTCAAAGGGTGAGAAATAAGAATGCTGCTGAATAAAACTGCTGACTAGAATAGGACTTAAATGAGAGAGGGAACAGGAAAAGAAAAGGAAGGGGAAAATGTAGGGAAAATAAAGAATGTGCTTGAACGGGCCCTACCCCGCTGCCTACGTACCTCATTGGGAAAATGAGGATCAGAGTCGACGTAGTTCGCCTAACTAAGGCGGGAACTATTTGTGTTTTTTAGGATGACGATGCCATAGCTCTAGCTCAGGTGTTACCGGCTCTGACTCGAGGGTGTTTACCGTATCGCTGTTTGAACTGTCGAGGCAAGTTGCATTCGTCTGCAAATATTAGGAGATGAGAAAAGGAGACGCGATGTCTTGTTGGTTTATTGTCTTTTAGAAGAAGTGTTTTTGCTTGTGAAGATAGTCTCATGATTAGACTTGTACATCATGCTAGACAAACCCACACTATTCCAAGATGGAATGAATATGAGTGCCCCATGGAATAAGGCTATGCGCAAGAGGCTATTTCAATCTTTTATTAAGTGTCTTTTAGATTTTGTTTGAAGATGAGAGAAGAAGACTCAAATCGGAAAAGGACAAAAACTAAGGGGGACTAAGACCAACCCTAAGTTATTTATTATGCACAAAAGGGAGATCCTAATGGTTAGTGAGGTTTTTCTAATCCTAAGGAAGAAAAGGAAAAGAAAGAAGAAAAAGGATGCAACTTACTTCCTAAGGAAGATAAGTTGATCCTAACAAAGGGGAAATCCTACCACTCACAAATATGGAAGGAAAAAGTGAATTAAATGCATAAAGAAAATGCATAAAAAATAAAAGGATAAGGTGTAAAGAAACATACCTTTCCCTCCCTACAAAACAAAGCTTAGTGTTGCATTTTATTAAAAATAATAAGGCAAACATACACTAATTAACTCCTAATGACTCTAGGACCTAACTTCTAGACTCTATCTTAATTCTAGAAGAACTAAAAGAATGCTAAAACAAAGATTCATCACCTATTACAACCCCTAAACTAAAAGACAACTATGAAAATAATGCACAATACAAATCAGCTTTTTACAGCAAGCATGCAACATGAAAAGGTAGGTGTAAAAGGTCAAATGCAGCATGCAAACATAACAAACAACATGTATTCTACAACACCTATATGCAAAGTCAACTATGAAATGCAAAATCCAGATTTGATTATTTTTATTTTTTAATGCACAAACTCAATGAAACATGTACTAATTCATCATGAACATGCATTTGAACATAAATTAACATACACAAATGAAAGAACATGAGCATTTTGGGGAGGATTATGCAAGAATGCATCACATGGTTGATTATGCAACAAGTAATGCAAAAATGTGGCACATGAATATGGCATATGAACATGATGATCATTGATTATGAACATGCAATATGATAGCTCAACAAGAATGCCAAACTCAATGCAAAATTCAAAATTGAATTGATGTAAATGATATGATCAAACATGCAACCAAATGCAACCAAATGTACATACATACATGATTATATGAAATGCAACATATCTTGATACAATAAAATGCAAAATGACTTAGTGCAATGCAAAAGATGTAAAAACAGAATGCAACATGATTATTCACATACCAAATGATGCATAAACATGGCAACAAAATGCAAGAAACCAAGCTATACACAAAAGAACACATAAATGCATAATACGCAACTTGAATGGAAACGCTTCGAAACGACTCGACATGGGGGAATGAGCTACTAGAAATGGACCCAAAAATTCCCTAAAATCAGTAACTAAACATGTATGAACATTAAAGGCACTAGAAAGCAAGACTAAGCTATCAAATAAGCCAAGATTCCAAAAATCAACAGCGTTAACCGGTTAACCAAATGGTTAACCGGTTAACGGACCTAAAACAACAACAATTTGTGGCTAAAATGTACACGTTAACCGGTTAACCAAATGGTTAACCGGTTAACACTGATCCAGAATGTGAAAAAAGTTTAGGAATAAGTGCTTTTGGCCACAAACTCACTTCTAATGATCCCTAACATACCTAAGAACATGTTAACGCTATTTTCTACTTAATTGGGCTTATTTACACATACTAAAACCTATGACTATCTAATACTTAACTTCTAATCCGTTAAAAATCACAAATCGCAAGCTACACATAACGAAAATGTAATCGATCGCAAGAAAAACAAAAAGCAATTAAAGAATGCCGAAATGGCGAGATGAAGAGAATAACTTAAAGGGGAAGTGATTTAGATCACCAACATACGAAGCAGAGAAGTGCTTCGGTGGATGTTGCAAGAATCGGAGCTTGATCGAAGAGAAAACCAAGAAAAACCGCGAATCTGCAAAATAAATGTGTTCTCGATGCTTGAACCTTTGTGCGCTTCCAATAAGTCGAAACCTTCACCAAAATCAATAGCTTCTTCTTCTATAATCCACAAATCAATGGAGGTTGGAGGCTAAGCTTCAAGATCTTCAAGTTTCAATGTGAAACTTGAAGAGCTTCTTCAAAAGGCTTTGGTGAAAAGGGAAAATGGAGGAAAAGTGAGAGAGAGAAAAAGTGATTGTGAGAGAGTGAAAAATTTGGAAATTTTTGGAAACTCTTTGCATTGAAGTGATTAGTGATTATATAGAGGCTAGGCTTAGAGCTAGGTTTGGGAATGGAATTAGGTTTAGGAATGGAGCTAGGTTAGTAGTTAGTTAGGGTTAGGGTTTGAGAGGGAATATTCCTTGGAATATTCCTTGGAATATGAATATTCCTTGGAATATGAATATTCCTTGGAATACTCTAGAATGTTATAGAACATGGTAGAAGCATCCAAGGGAAATGGAGTGGAATTGAAGTGAAAAAAAACAAGAGGGGAAAAATAAAAGGAAATGTGGAAAGAAAGTGGAAGGAAAAGAGAAAGAAAAGGGAGGGAGAGGTGAATTTTTCCTTTTTTGCTTGGTTAGCTTGGAAATGGTTTGGATTATTTTTGGGATAATATTTTTCTCTTGAACTCCCATGTTTGGCAAGCCTCGATCGATCACACACCTCATGTGTATGAAAAGGATGATGATTTATTTATTTAATTTTTCAAATGCGATGCAATGATATGGGGAATGATGCAAGAATGAAGCGTACACTGCTCGAGGTTGATAATAAATAAGAGGGCAAATTTTGGAGCGTTACAGGTAGTAACTAGTTACCACTGAACCAAAATGAAAAATTCTTGTTTTTTCTTGCGATTTTGTAATTCGTTCCCCCTCCAATCACCATGGATCTTTAGGATATGATTTTAGGGAATTTTTAGGAGCTGTTTAGGTGCAGGTATGTGTAGTTTCGACAACTTTCGACGCACATTTCATTCGGTTCCGATTTTTGACCTAATTGTTGAATTTGTATTCATAACATCTTGTGAATGTTTCTACCATGATTGAGCATCATTGTTAGCATGTTAATGAGTGTTTATAATTCTGTTTTGTATTGTATTTGCGATCCATGTATGTTTAATATATTTGTGCGCATAATCGAAAGTGTTGCATATTGTTTGAAATTGCACAATTCACTTATTTGCATTCACTTTTGATTGTTTGTTTGTTGCATTCCATTATTGATGTTCATTTCAGATTGTGATGCATTAAAATGTATGTTCATTTTATAATTGTTTGCATTCAAGTTTCATTTTGCATATATTTGCTTTTGTATGGAAAATACATTAAAAAGGTTAAGTGTTTTCATATTCACATGATCATAATCATACTAACTATGTTGCATCCATTAATGATTATAGTATATTGCATATCCATGCATTATGATTTATGCATTTGCATTGCAAAAATGATTAAATTCTGTTGTGGTTTTCACTGTTGTGTTTTGAAGCATGAGCTGTAAAATGTATGTTGTATTATGGAGTTTTGACACTTTTTACACCTATTTTCATGTTGTTTGGTAGCTGTAATAGGTTGTTTGCATTATTAGTTGTATTTGGTAGTTGATTGTGTGAGGGTGCTGTAATAGCTGCTGACTTTAGGCTTTGCTTAGCTTTTAGGCATACTTAGGCTTATGATTGAGTCTAGTTTAGGTCGTTTTATGTTAGGACATGTTTGGTACTTGATTACCTCGTTCCTTTTATTCATTTTGGCTTAATTTTACTAACCTATGTTTTGTAGGGGGTTATGGTAAGCCATGTGTGTGGGAGGGTATCCCATATACACCTTCTTCCTTATCCTTTTAACACTTTTAATATGTGTTTACGATAAGCATTTTATACTTCTTCGGAATTTCACTTTCTTCATTCCCTTGGAGGTCTAACTCATCTTCAATCCTTGAAGTGAGTTAGAACTTGCTTTCTTTTTCTCTTTAGGATTAGAAAACCACACTAACCCTATGATCTCTATTGAATAAACAACCTAGGGTGATTCTTAGTTTCCCCCAATTTTGTCCTTTTGTCGATTTGAGTCTTCTTTCTCATCTCAAAATAATTCAAAACATCTAATAAAGTTTGAGATTTCTCGTGCGCCAAGAGACTTTTCCATGGGGTATTTTCACGCATTCGATATCGGGATGAGGTGTAGGGTATCTATCATGATGAATAAGTCTTAGCATGAGAATGTTTCACAAACAAAATCAAAACAATTCTTCTAAAAGACAGTAAACAAATAACACACGTCTTTCCTGCGGGAACTCTCTTCTCATCTCATTCACTTTAAATGCAAACTTGCTACGACTTGTCTCTTTCCAAGATGGTAATGCACTCGTCGAGGCGAGCCTGCAATTCAATTCATAAAAAAACACATACAAAGTTTCCGCCTTAGTTAGGCGAACTACGTCGACTCTGAATCTCATATCCCATGAGATACATAGGTAGTGAATGAATGCACAATGGGTTCTAGACCGGTTGACACTAAGAATGGCGATAAAAATATTCGAAGTGAATGCGCAATAAGTTCGACACCTATTGACACTATGAATAGAAACTAAGATACACTCGAAGTGAATGCGAACACGTTCCAAATGGGTTGACACTAAGAGTAACAAAGACAAAGTATTCAAAGTATCCAAAGCAATAAATTGGCAGGTTCAAGTGTAATTGCTGACACTGAGGATAAGGAGGGCAATCACAGTGATTAAGCAGCGGCTCTAGATCAACGACTCTAAACGACCGGCTAACGCAAAGAAATAAAAACGAAATATGTTGGAGTTTTCAAATAAGATAAAACATCCAACCTCTGGAAATTCCTTCAGGAACCATCAGGAGAAAAATACAAGTATGTGCCAAATCAAATGGACTTAGATTGTAAGCAAAGGGTTTTACGACCAGCTTAACGTATTCGCACCAATGACAATTGGACTACAAAGAGATATTAATGGTAATAAAGGAAAATACCAACCACAGTCAGATTTCCACAGGGGACACCAACAATTACTGGGGGAAATACATTGGTTGACCACACTGTGGGGTACCAACAACAATGGATTTTCAAGGTGAACACCAATGATATCTGGACCCTTGGAGTTAGGAGGGCGGCAACTAGTAAAGCGACAAAATCTAATTTCAAATATGCATGATTGAGCAAGATGTGAATGATCATAACATGCCAATGCAGACTGGAAGTTATGCAATAACTTGATGGTTTCCAAAGATGCCCCTGTATGGGTATTTGATGGAAGAGGTATTTTTTTGCAGATGACTTTCTTTAGGAGAAGGTAAAAATGACAACCTGGTTCCCAACACTCATCTTGAACGCAAAAGTTGCGGAGGTATGGTCTGCCTGAAGGAAGCGGTCTGGGTCGACCCATAACCCAATTTAGTTATGCAACACCAAAGAAAAAAACGGTTCCCTCATGGAACCCTATAAACAAACAAACGAACGTAAGAAAAAGAGCTCACTTTCAAAATAAACTTCTCTCTGTCCAGAAACTCTCTCTCGACTCTATTATCGTTTCACTCTCTATTCTCAACGATCTCTCTTATCTCAATTTCTATTTGCTCAAAACATCAATAACACATAAAACACACACATTCGACATCAAATGAAATTAATGAGAAATAAAGGAAGATTCATGGAGAGGGATACCGATTGGAGTACGATGAAGTTGGTGGTTGTGACATATTCGGCGGTGAGTCTCTTCCTTGCGTTCTCTTGCGATTTTTGGCTTTCTCCAACGTCTCTTCAGCGTCACTCTCTCTTAATCATCCTCACACGTTCGTTATCTCTCGCTAATCACGACATGACTTCCTCCGTCTGTTTTCTGTGATTGTTCGGATTTGTTTTCGGTTGTTTGTTGATTTCAATGGTTGTGATTATGTTGTTGAAACTATGGTAGTGATGACGTTTAGGAGGTAATGACGGAGAATTTTGGTGGTTTGAAGGTAAAGGGATTGTTGAATATGAAGAGTGGTTTCTAACAGGTTTAATTGAGGATTGTTTTTTATTTGGATGTGAGGACCAGAAGATAAGGAAGCTGGTGACAATTTATGGATTTGCAATTTCTACTTTTTGTGAGTTTTTTGAGGTGAGGAATTTTGTTTGATGGAAAAGTTTTTATTGAAAGAATTTTGTGTGTTTGTAGAGAGTTTTGAAATGTGTTTTTCAAATCCCCCCCCCCCCTCTTTTCTTTCTATGCATATCGAATATATCATAAAAGAAGATACATGTGACCCTTGAAATCTTTGTTTAAGTTCCTCATCCCTACTACTTTCTCTTTTCACTACAGGTTTTGTGTTATGCTGTTTTGGTGAATGATTTGGAGTTTTCTTGGTCTTGTTGTTTTCACGTGTAGCAGGGTAAGGCTTGTGTTGCTGCAAATTAAACTCAAGTTATTGTCTAGTGGTTATTGTCTGAAAATTTTGGTCTGTAGTGAAATAGGTGGTCCCTCTGCTCTTTATTTTCTGTTGTGAAAACCTGAATTTACACCATGCCCCATTATGTTATCCATAATTTATTGATGAATTATCTCTTTGCTGTAGATGCAGGAAGGTACAATTGTTGTATAGTGATGCACAAGTTGTGACCTTGGTGAACCGATGAGAGTGGCCATCATTAACTACTGTTATGTTGGTGAGAAAAAGGAACTCAGGTCACGCACATGAAAAGCAGAAGGAACAAAAAAATTGTTGAATCTCAGTCGTCCCTCTTTGGACTCATTCCCTCTTTTTTGTTGTAATTAATTTTTTGGTTTAATTAATATACAAAAGTACTTTGTTATGTAAATATGATATACAAACTTTAAATAAATATATGACTTGGTGTTTTGTTATTAGGTTTTAAAAATTAAACTAAACTAAACAAATAAACTAATCACACCAAATTAATTAAACTATAAAAATTGATTAAAATATTTAATTAATTGAACTATAAAAATAATTAAAACTAAATTATGAAATAATAAATCAAAACTAAATATTATAGGAAAAAGAAAATAACCAGTTAAATATTAACTAATTAAAAGAGGGAACTAACTTAAAAATAATAAGTTAATTAAATATAAACTAAATCAAAACTAGGATTAAACTAAATTAAATATACTAAATCGAAATTAACTAATCTAATTAGAAATAAACTAATTAAAAACCTAACAGTAAACTAGTTAAACTAAAAAAAATATATTCTAATTAAATTAAAAATTGAAATGAATTTAACTAAATAAAAATATAATTCTAAGTAATCTAATATAATATTTAACCAAGAATGAAAATAAGAATAAATAACTTATAAAAATGAGATAAAATCCTAAATAAATTCTAAAATTAAAATTAAAATGGCATGGGATGGGATGATGAAAATGACTGATTATTGATACTACGATAAAATGCGTCAGATGAAAAACGATTCAAGGTCAAAATTGGGATATGACAGGTCCAGTTGTGAGTTGAGAGGAAATCGTGGCAGAGGTTCTATTGGGTCAGTGAATGTTATATCTTGTTGGATCCTTGGATGGTTTATTGAGTGAGTCAGAGTGTTGCCGTGCGATTGTAATCGTAATGATTTGGTTATAGTGGATTAAGTCCTTGTTTAAGTCGAAAGCACCTTGGTGGGTGGACTGGATTATCTTGAGAAGTTCTCAAGTGAACCAGGATATATCGTGTGTTTTTACTCTTGCTTTATGCTTTACATTCTTTTGTACTTGTGCAATGCATTCATAACATAGCTTGATGCAACTCATCAAAGTGCAAAAAGTAGCTAAGAGTGAAAACCTCAATTCAATCCCCCATTTCTTGTGTTTTTCTCACACCTTCAATTGGTATTTGAGCTCCGGTTCTGTTATTGATGGATATTAAACACTTAATAGTGTCAGATAAAGATCCATTGTTGTGTGTTGAAATGAGTATAGGATGTTTTCAAGAAACAAATTAATCCAACCTTGACTTTCTCATATTAAGATCCTTGGAAGTTTTTCTAAAGTGAAAAGGATGATTTTTAACTTATAATTTTGATTCACAAGTTCTTCGGAATGAGTTTGCAAAAGAAATGTCAGAAATCATAATCAGAAGGACAAACTGTCTAAGTGGTTATTCTCTGACAGAACTAATGTAGATGCTCAGACACCTAGCAGAAGGAATAGAGGATGTTCTGAAGAAGTATGGAAGTTCAAAATGTATCTCATCATAACCTTCTGTAAACACCCCAAATTTGCCCTCACCCATTCACACCATGGCTTGTGATCATCTCATATGCATAAACACAAACCTGTCATCTCACATCTCATTTTTTGATCCACTGCATAGCTTTCAAGGCATCTGCACCTAGGGTTTGTGATCTGAGCAATCCCAAAGCATCTTGAGCCATTCCAAAGGCAACCAATCAATTCAAGGGGTCCATGTGTGTTCTTATATCATGTTTCATCTCCTCAAAGTCAAAATTGCAGAGGAATCACAAGAACTAGGGTTTGAGTGGATGCAGAGCCAGGATGAACTGCACAGTTGACTGAAAATTAGGGTTTTGGTTTCAGAGGCCATAACTCCAAATTTTTTGGTCATTCTTGTTTCCATTGATCTCTATATGGTATAGGGAGTATGCATATCAATTTTCATGAAGAAATTCCATGGGGAAGTCATCTGATCAAGAGTTGACTTTTCAGACAAGTCAGTGCAAAATCAGGGCACCTGAGGCCCCCAGTGACCCAACCAATGGGTGATCTTCATCATTTTGAGTGTATATGATCTTTATTTTATCATGGAAGAAGGTTGAAGTTCATAGAAATCAAGAATTTAGGGTTTTTGCAAATGTTGACTTTTTGGGCATAGTTGACTTTTCAAGAATGCATCATTTTAGGTCATTTTTCAAGCCATGATTCATGATCCAAAAATGCTTCAAATGGAAAAACTTTGGTCATGAAAGTTGTAGATCTCATTTTTCCCTTTTCAAAAAGTACAAGAACATGATCAAACTCTTCTTGGATCAAAAGTTATGGCAAGGCAAAGTTGGCAAAAATCATTGTTTTTCAAGGCATGCTTCAAATGGAAATTTTGCAAAGTCATGAACAAATGCATTATGTGACCTCTAATCCATTCCAAACCAGCACACAAACATTCTATGAGCCTTAAAAATCAGAATTGGACCAAGTTTCCCCATGGTTTGGTTTGTGTAACAAGAATTTCTCACATGTGAACCAAAGTACAACAACTTGCAAAACCACTCATCATGCTTCCTACAACTTGTGACCTTGGATGCTGACCTTGCTAGCTCATTCACCATCCCATGCTGCGCAGCCCCTAGGCTTTGTACCAAGCTAGCACTTCACCATACCTCTCTTACACAATTTTTGACTTTTTGCAAAAGGCAACTTACCAATCAATAAAGCACATGTCCAATCAACTGACCAATGAGAGAGAGTTATGTGGACAATTTGCAAGCCATTTCATGTATGAGGCAAGGCTGAAACCAACTCATTCTACACATTCACACAAACACTCCCAATTGCAACTTGCTTCGAATTTCTCTATACAGCCTGCAAACACTCAAACCTTTTCCTCCATTCAACTCACCATGTATCACTGAGTAGAAACCACCCAAAGCACAAGCCTAAAACATCCAGAACACCTCATTGCCATCTCTCACTCCATTCTGCAGATTCATTCGAATCTCCCTCCCTAGCCCACAAACAGCCAAACAAACCTTGCAAAGCTTCTCCATACATCATCTGGACCACAAGCAATCACTCACCATGGCCTGAATCAGTCAGAATCACCATAGCCATTGTTGACTGAGCTTGAAGCAGTTCCTTTCGAAACTCATTATCCAGCCAGCACAAACTCATTTTGAGCATTCAAACATCATCAAGGGGTTCTAAGGAGTAGATTGCACATAAAGAGAAGGCCAGGAAGTCCTCAAGTGGAAAGCTTCAAATCTCAGGTAGCCTGAAATTTATTTTTCCAGAAATGATTTTGTTTGTTACAAACTTGTTCTTCATGTCTTGCTGATCATCCTGGTACCATTAGTTTTGAAAATGGTTGTGATTTGAGCATTTAATTTGTTTCTGAAGCTTGCGTGACCTAGAACTTTTTCTCTTCGATTCAGTTGATTTAGGAAACATAAATTTGTTTTGAGAGAGGGGTTTGGTTCGTGAGAGGGTGAGGATCATTTCCATGTTCTTGGTTTTCATTTTTGGTACGTTTTGAGAGGTTTGGAGATTTTTCAGGTGAGAGCTGGCCGGAGAAGACGACCGGAAGTCTTCTCCGGCCACCTGAGAGTCATTTGTGCCCTAATCACATAATTAATGAAGTTTGAATTTGGTCCCTTGGATGTGTTGACTCGCGCGTGTTTGGACGCCCAGGATCCTCCCATTATGCCCTAATCCCAGTTGACTTTCTTTAATCTGGATTAATTAATTCATAAATCAAAAATTAGCTGAAGTGAAATCTAGGCCATTCATTAGCGCGCCAGTTAACCTTTTCATTTCAACTTTGAATCTGGATCATTGAATCAGATTACTTTCTCTTTTATTTTGTTTTATTTCATTTTCTTTCTATTAAATTTGTATAATTATTTTAAAATAGCAAAAAATTCATAAAAATTATGAAACTTTTTCCTTAAGGTTTTATTAATTTTTATGACCCAAAAATATTTTTATTTTATTTTTTATCATTAAAAAAGTATTTTTAAATATTTAAAAGATTATTTTTAATTGATTAATGAGAATTAATTAATTAAAAATACTTTTAGGTATTTAAAAATTACAAAAAAATTCATGAAATGTTCTAAGACATTTAGAAACATTTTCCAACCTTCAAACCAAATTTATTTTTTGATCTTGATGCATTTTAGGAATTTTTCATTGAATTAAATCATTTTTTATGCATTATTTTGATCATGGATTCAAAAATTCATTTCTGCCAATTGGTGAAGGTTGAGACATTGATTCTTCTTGCATTGTCTTTTGTTTTGCATGTAGTTCCTAGGATAAAAAGGCCATGAATTGTTCTTGCATTTTCAAATTGTTTGGCATTTGTTTTGTTAAGAACCCTAAAAAACCCTAATATCTTGTAAAATTCATATCTTGAGATTGGTTGAGAGTTGAGAGCTCCCCTTTGGGCAGTGGTTCATTATAGGTTTAGGGTTTTCTTTGGATGGCATTTTCCATTTTTTATCTTAGGGTTTGCTTCTGTTTTGGGTTTTTGTTTGATGTTTGGTCCATGAACCCTAATTTGGGCTTTCTCTTGCATCCTTCTTGCATTTCCTTGCATAACATGACTTGCCATGACATTCCATGCCTCCATGTGATTCATTTGACATCATAAGACATTTTGAAAGCATGTTTGATCATTGCATCATGTATTTGCCTTGTTGTATGCCATGTGCACTTCATAACTTTTCATGTATGTCCATGTGTCTTAACATGCTTCATCTGCATCCATAAGCTTGTATGATCATCTCCATGCCTTGTTTCATGTTTGTATCACTTCATAGCATCATTATCATCATCAACATGCTTCTGTTTTTGTTCCTCATTATGTCATCTCATCCCATTTTGCATTGCATTGCTTTTCTTTTCTAACATTTCAGGTGGTAAGTGAATTTGAGAAGTGAATTTGCCTTCACTACTCATAACTTTTCTTTTCATCTCTCTTGCATCCATGCTGCATTTTTGTATGTGTTTGAGTTTGAGCTTGCTCATTCCTCTTCTTCCCACTTTCTTTCCTCAAGTGACTTGACTTCTTGAATGAAGTAAGTCACTTTGCTTCTCTTGATCCTTTCATCTGCTTCCTGGTGGTTCCATTGAAGATTGTTCTTGTAAAACTCACAAACCTTAGGAATAACCAAGCATGATAATGATTAGGGTTTTGATTAGTCTCCCCTTTTAGTTTGAACCTTTGTGTCTCTCTTGAGTCTTCTCTTCTCATCTCATAATTAGGGACTAAACCCTAAAGGCTTTAAGACTTTGTGCTTAGGGTTATGCCTGCATCCTTCTCTTAGGATGGAGTGTATAACTTTAATCCTAAGTCTTGAACCCTTAAGGTGTTTAAATCTCTTAATCAATTCATCTAATAAATATCAAGACATCACACTTGTAACTTGGGCCTTGCATTAGGGTTCTAATTCTTCCTTAAGTGGTTAAGAAGGACTAACCCTAGTGTTAATGGACAAGTCCCCCTCAAGTTGTCTTACAAACCATAAAATTCACTTCATCATCATATCATTAAATAAAATCCACTTAATAAAGGCTTGTTTTGTCATGGGTTTAATCCCTAATCATGGATTAAGTTGAGGAGTCTTCCTCAGCTTAAACATTCTCATCTATTATCCTTCTTTTAGGATGGTGTAATGGGTCTGTTTAATCTTTGATTATGGCTTAACCTCATTACTCAACACTAAACAAAAACCACAAAAACATCTAAATAATCACAAGTAGGTTAATGATCTTAATCCTACACCGAAGGTGATTAAGTGTGAGAATCTGACTTCACACTTAAGGTATTCTCATTACCCCTAATCAGAGGGAAGATGTGATGAGTTTACTAAGTCCATTGGTTTAGGCTTCAGCTCATTAACTTATGACAAATCCTCAAAAGCAATAAAAGACTGAAAACACAAGAACAAACAATAACCGTCTCCTCCGGGATTCTTTTCTCATCTCATTCACTCACAAACGAGAGCTCGCTTCTTCCGTCTAATGCAAGACAGTTAGCACCTGAGCCAGACAGGTCATACACTTGAGCATAGACAAGCAAGCAGTTCATCAAGTCAATTCATCTTTCAGTCTCTTTGGGTCGAACTACGGTGTTCTGACTTCCTCATTGCACGAGAGGATACGTAGGCATAACTTAACAGTTATCGAACAAAAGTCTCTGTATATTCCCCCTCCTTCCAGCATTATTCTTTAAGCCTCACGATCTTGAGCATCTTACTCTTGTCCTTACACTGACACTGTACATTTTTACACTTCACTTCTTTTACACTGACACCTGTACATCCTTTTCCAGCTCTTTATACACAGATTGCACTGACACTACCCCTTTAAAACACAAATTTTTTAAGCGTGGATCCCGTCGAGTACGACGGACAATCTGGGTGCTAATACCTTCCCAGGTTGTAACCAACCCCCTTTCTCAGTCTCTCTGGTTCGCAACCGTCTTATCCATGTCTTTCTAGGTCTATGCAGCATTGCCTTTCCTCCGGGATAAAAATGCCTAGCTGGCGACTCTATTCATCTCCAGTGAGTTCACGGCTGTGTGTTCTCATTGTCCCTCTCGCCGACCGTTCGCGTCTGTACCTTCATCTGATCTATTTCATTTGTCGGGAGCGACAGCTTGGCGACTTTGCTGGGGATACTTATACTGCAACCAGGGCTTCTGGTTCTTTTTGTGGGTTCCTCCTAGCGCTTGATTGATTTGTGTTTACTGGGGTGTTATGTGCTTGTTTGTGCTTGTATTTATTTTTGTTTATTGCTTTATGTACAGTTACTTTACTGCTTTCTTTATTGCATTTATATATATCATACTGTCATTGTTGCTGGCTGGATCTGGTTTTTTTTTGTTTTGGTGGGTGGGTGTTTCATTGAGAGTTAAGGTCCTACACCTGGGACCTGAGTGACACCTAGGCTAGAGTGAATCATATTCTTTCCCATTCCATTTCGGTCTGGTGCGGGAATATGAAACACGGTTCAGATATGGGTTTCTTCTTGAGAACTCTGTGTTGCAGATTTCCTGCAATGCTAGAGCTATCTGGGAAGCCTGCTAAGTCTGGATGACCTTTTAGTATTGACCTTCAGAAACTGAGGTGAATTAGAGGAGGAACTTTTATGGTTATTGTAAACACTGTACCTCCGGGTTAGAAGTGTTTACACTTCTCATAACTGATCCAAGTCTGAGGATCCTTGTTCTAGATCACCACCTGTGAGGGGGTTGGGCTGTTTACAGGTTTGCAGGTACCTTGACCTCAGAATACCCTGTTACTTTGACTTTGTTAAGAATGCTCCATGTTGGATAGTTCTTGTGATTCTAAACCCTGGACATGTGGCTCTTTATTTGAGTCCCCCCACCCTGGTTACTGGATTTATAGACCTCCATCTGGAATTCTTGAACACACATGGATCTATACCAAGGCAGTTAATCAGATCCAGCACAGTCACAGACCCTTGCATATCATTTGCATACATACTCATTGCATCATATTAACATTTGCTTATTTGTGTTTCAGGGTATCCACCTTCATCTGGTTTTGGTTTTGACCCCATCTGCATCATTGACCTATCTCCACCAGCACTTGCTTCAGTTTGTCAGCCATATACTTCAGTTACTTGCACTAGCCAGCCAGTGGCCCACTTCTCAACCTCTTCATCAACACTTATCCTACTCAGTCCTCAGCATCATGGCTCCAAAGAAAAGCAACATCACCTATCATTTCTTCCAACCAGACTTATCAGACATCAGGAGGATCCAAACCCTGATCACTCCAGATCACATGCCTTTGTTCAGGGAGCATTATGGAGATATACTGGACATGGTTATGGATCTGGACCCTTCGCAGAGGAGCCTCATCCACACCTGCATTCAGTTTTATGATCCTCCACTGAGATGTTTTACTTTTCAAGACTTTCAGTTGGGCCCCTTATTGGAAGAGTACTCCTCATTAGTTGGTTTGCCTATCAAGAGAGAAATCCCTTTCAACCCTGAGATGGTCTTTCCTGCTAATGGAGAAGTAGCAAAAGCTTTGCACCTGGAACCTGTATTGATTGAACAGCATATGACCTCTAAAGCTGGGATCCCTGGATTTCATCTGGACTTCCTGATTTCTCAAGCTAGTCTGAAGGCCTCCTCGGGGGAGTGGAAAGCTGTTTGTGCTCTGTTGGCCTTAAGTGTATATGGAATTATGTTGTTTGCAGATGAGCCTCGATTCATTAGCAAGAATGCAATCCACCTGTTCATCCTGAAGAACCCTGTGCCAACTTTACTGGGTGATCTCTATTACTCAGTACATCAGAGAAATGAGAAGCAGAGGGGAAGATTAGTGAGGATTTGTGCTCCATTATTCCATGCTTGGCTTCTCAGGCATCTACCCAGGACAGATGCATTTCTAAATCCTCATCAGCAAAGCAACTGGGCTAAGAGGCTCACTACTCTCACTTCAGCAGACATCAGATGGTGTACTCAAAGCACCAAGGGCAGAGATATAATCACCAGCTGTGGGCACTTTCCCAATGTGCCCTTAATAGGAGTTAAGGGAAGTATCAATTACAACCCTCTGCTGTTCAAGAGGCAATTAGGCTATGCACTGGTTCATACTCCTAGGGAACAAGACTTGGTTGAGACCCTCTACTGTGAGAACAAGATTAGTCTGACAACTGTCAGGCAGGCTGCCTGGGCCTGGGATCATGTTCAAACCAAGGGAATCACCATTTTGGGGAAGTGCAATAATGTGGCATCAGTCCAATATTATGAGTGGTCCCATGCTAGGGCCCAATTCTCTGGAATGCCCTTTACCATAGAAGACATGCCTGAATCATCTTCAGCACCCCCCCTGCCACCATCAGTTTGGAAGAGTTTGAGAGCTTGAAGGAAAGAAATGAGAAATTAACCCAGGCTTTGCAGAAGACCCTCCGGGAGAGGAGTGAAGGTGTAAGGGAGATTGAGAGATTGGAGAAACTAAGAATGGAACACTTGACTAAGATTGAGAAGTCCGGAGATTATATCAACAAGTCTAAAGCTGGTGAGCAAATTCTGAAGAACGCTTGTAAGGAAGCCCAGTTTCAGAGAGCAAGGACAGACTTGTATTTGAAAGAGAGTCAGGCCAGGTGGGTCCGGATCACTGAGGCCCGTACTCTAGAAGACAAGAGAGTTCAGGACAAGATGGAGCAGATGGAAAAAGCCCTGGCAGCAGCCCAGGAGGAAATATCAGAGCTGAAAATCAAAGCAGGATTGAAGAGGTCTAAGGACCAAAGTCAGAGCAGGAAGTTGACTGCAGCTGTTGCAACAAGAAACCTTCTCATCAGAAATCTCACGGAGCATCCGGCTGATCCTGTGACCGAAGCACTTCTCAAGGAAGTTCGTGAGGATGAGTTTGGCCTTGGAATTTGATCATTTGCTTGTTGTTGTTCCTTTTCATGTACTTTTGCTTTTTGTGATGTATTTTGACCCCTTTGAGGGCTTGTGTTGTAAAAAAGGAACAAGTTGTATTATTTCACCCTTTGTAATATATTTGTGTTGGTTTCTATCTGGGTTCACATCAAAAGCAACTTCAACAGCATCATCTTCAAGGGTCTGGAAGGGTCAAAACTGAAGGCCAAACCGGGTACCTTGAGAACAAATAAGCATAACTGCATTGCATGCTAACCCTTTTGTTTGTTTTGTAGGTTTTTGTTTTGTTGTTGCTAACCCCTGTTGTGAATCTCAGGAATTATTGCTCGCCGCCGGGTGTTTCCTCTCAACAGGCCTCACAGGTACCCAACTAGAAACAACCTTCCGGGAATTCAGATGGATCAGATGCAGCAGGACCTTACGGAGGTCAGAAACCAGATGGCCAACGAAAGGCTGGAGATGAGAACTCAGATAACACAGTTCATGGAAGTAATGAACAATTTAGCTCAAAGCCAGGAGAGGCTCAGAGCCTTGGTAGAAGGGAGGAATCAAGAGGAGCCCCATGTGGGGACTGCAGGCACAAGTAACAATGAACGGGTGCAACCACATGTTAACCCCCCTGTGTTTGGTCCACATCTACATCCTGAGGTTAATGTTCCCGCAAACATTCAAGGAACAGCCACTGCAGCCAGAGTACTTCAAGAAGATCCTCAGGAGGACCAGTATACAGTAATGGGTGCTGGAGAGGAAACTTATGATAGACGATTGGAAGAGATAGCTGAGAAGTTGAGGTCCTTAGAATCTCAAAATTCTTTGGGTTTCGACGTCATGGACATGGGTTTGGTAGACGGGGTCAGGATCCCCCATAAGTTCAAGCCTCCTTGTTTCGAAAAGTATAATGGGACTTCATGCCCCCGGACTCATTTGCAATCATTTCTGGGAAGGCTGAAGGCCTATACAATGGATGAGAAACTTTGGATGTTCTACTTCGAAGATAGCTTGACTGGAGCATCAAGGGAATGGTATTCCCATTTGACAAGGGCAACTGTGAGATGCTGGAAGGACCTGGCAGAAGCCTTCATCAGACAGTATCAGTATAATCTAGACATGGCACCCAATAGGACTCTCCTTATGGGAATGTCACAGTCGTCAAGGGAAAGTTTCCGAGAATATGCCCAGAGATGGAGGCAATTGGCTGCTGCCGTTCAACCACCAATGTCTGAGAGAGAAATGGCAGACATGTTTATGAACACTCTCCAGGGAACGTATATTGACAGGTTGGCTGCTTTCTCTTCCACTAGCTTCGCAGATGTTGTTATAGCTGGGGAGAGAATTGAAAGCCTGTTAAAAATGGGTAAGATCTCTGATAACGGTGCAAGCTCGTCCAGTAGTACAAGAAAGCCTTTTGCAGGCCCGAGAAGAACTGGCGAGACCAATGCCATTCACACCAACAGGGGTAGGCCCCAATATGTTCAAAGGACAATAGCAGCAGTCACCATTCCTGCTCCAACTCATCCACAGCCAGCCTATCAACCTCCTCAACAAAACTTCCAACAACAACCTCAGTATCATCAGAATCAATACCCTCCAAGAAACTACAACAACAACAACTCCAACAGCAACAATCAACAGAGGCCATTCCAACAGAGGCCATCCCAAGCTAACAGAGTGATCGACCCGATCCCAATGCCGTATGCTGCTTTGCTGCCACAACTTCTGAAACTCAACCTAGTTGAGCTAAGAACGTTGGCACCTCCGGATCCCAACAGTCTACCAAGAAACTATGACTCCAATGCTAGGTGTGCTTTTCATTCAAACGCACCTGGTCACAGTACAGAAAAATGCAGAGCTCTGCATATGAAGGTACAAGATTTGGTAGACTCCAAGGCCCTGAATTTTGCACCTCCGCCCAATGTCAATAAAAACCCAATGCCAAACCATGGTGGTCCCCGAATTAATGCTATTGAAGAAGACCAACCGTCTTATTTGATAACTAGTGTGGATCAGATCAGGACACCATTGGTGGAAATCAAAGCTCAGCTCCGCGAAAGCAATATATTTCCGGGGTGTGAACTAGGATGTCCCTATTGCAATATTTCATGGAATGGGTGTGAGGACCTGAGGAATGGCATTGACAGCCTTATTCAGAGTGGCCTGCTACAGATCACTACATCATTTCCGACAAATCCGTCAACTTCGTCAACAACGGTTTCAGACCCTCCTACAAATACAGCAACTATTGTTCCCGATAATTCATCAGCAACATCAACAAGTATTTCACCTGTCCTTCCGAATGATCAGTTTTCAACAGTTTCTCCTGCTACAACTTCAGCTTCATTCCATTTCGAATCTCCATCAACAACAACAACAACAGTCCTTCCAACAGAACCTCCTACAACACCAACAATCAATCATGAAGATGTCTCTACTGTTACCATATTCTACGATCCTGAAAATAATTCCGCCTACCATTCCGAAGGTGCTGCTCCCGCCAGAGCACCAGTTACAATCTTCTATGATCCACAAACAATAACAGTCCCTTCAGCAGCAGCAATCAGTCCGGTCACTGTCACGGTGCCTGGACCAGTACCATATGAAAGCAATAGGGCCATCCCCTGGCACTATGGCTCTGACGTGTACTGCGAAGGAAAAAGAATCACTCTTGAAACATCCACACCTGCACCACAAGTAGATAATGTGGGGGGAGGCGGAGGCTTCACTCGAAGCGGACGTCTCTTTGCTTCACAAGTTCAAAGACCTACTGCCGAAGCAGAAGCTGCTGCCAAGGCAAAAGGAAAAGGCCCGGTGCAGGAAGATCCAGCTGCCAAAGAAGCCCTGAAAACTCCATTTGATCAGGAAGTTGATGAGTTTATGCGGATCATCAAAAAGAGCGATTATAAAGTTGTGGATCAGCTTCACCAGACGCCATCCAAAATCTCCATCCTCTCACTGCTTATGTGCTCCGAAGCCCATCGGAATGCACTACTTAAAGTCTTGCACGCAGCTTACATGCCTGAGGAGATTACTGTCAACCAATTGGAAACCGTGGTTGGTAATGTTACTGCTAGCAATGGGCTAGGGTTTACCAATTCTGACTTGACAGCGGATGGCCGCAACCACAACAAAGCCTTGCACATAACCGTGGAATGCAAAGGAGATGTCCTTTCTCATGTGCTGGTGGACACAGGTTCTTCCCTGAATGTCTTACCGAAGAAGGCTCTGGTGAAGCTTGAATATGATGGACTGGCATTGAGACCCAGCAACCTGGTGGTGAGAGCCTTTGATGGTTCGAAGAGATCGGTTCTGGGAGAGATTGAGCTGCCCGTGACAATTGGCCCGCAGACCTTTAAAACTATCTTTTATGTGATGGACATTCAGCCCGCCTACAGCTGTTTGTTGGGTAGACCCTGGATTCACGCCGCCGGCGCAATAACGTCTACCCTTCACCAAAAGTTAAAATTTGAGTGGGAAGGCCAAGTTGTCACAATCTGTGGAGAAGAGGATATTTTCGTTAGCCATCTGGCTACCTACAAATACATTGAGATGGATGGAGAGATCCATGAAACAATGAGCCAAGGTTTTGAGGCCTTGAATGTCAATGAAGCATCTGCTGTATCTGGTACTCCAATGTCATCTTACCAACAAGCCCGGAAGGTTGTTGAAGAAGGAACTGCCCTAGGCTGGGGCAAGGTCTTAGCTGTGGAGGAGAAGAAGGACAAATTTGGGTTGGGTTACAGACCAACTCAACATCAAGCAAAGGCTGCTGCAGAGCCTGGTTTTGTCAGTGGGGGGATGCTTACCCCTGATGCTATCAACTGTCTGGAAGACGAGCTGGAAGAGGAGCGCGATCTGGAGAATTGGATTCGTCCAAAGATCCCGGGGAGCAGTGTCTCGAACTGGTCTTCCCAGGAAATTATAAGAGTTACTCATGCAGAGTAATTATTATTTCCTGTATTTTTTATAGCATGCATCCAAGTCTTGCATCTTGCCCAAGATGACAAGACTCATTTTGTAACCAGGGCCATCTGTACTTTTGTGCAAACAAGATTAAATTAATGAAATATCAGACATCTTTTTTGCAAACGAGTCTTTTTCTTTTCTGCTCACTGTTTTTCCATTTTTCTTTTTGTACAAAAATAAATGGCGGTGTTTTCAAAATGATAACTTCATTTCACTTTTTTCTAAAGCAAGATTAAAATCAATCACTAAAATGAACAAACTTAACCCTTGCAGAGAGTGCCTTCCTGACAGCACCGACAACAGCACGGCTATGACATCGTATGACTTTGACAATCCAATCAATCAAGCCGATGAAGGGGTTGATGAAGAATATGAGCTTCCTGAAGAGCTAGCCAGGTTGTTGAGACAAGAGGAAAAGGTTATTACCCCTCACCAGGAGGAGGTTGAAGTGATCAATCTTGGTACGGAGGAAGACGTGAAAGAGGTTAAAATCGGGGCCTGCCTGCAAGACTCAGTGAAGAGACAACTGATAGATCTGCTTCAAGAGTATGTTGATGTGTTTGCTTGGTCGTATCAAGATATGTCAGGGTTGGACACCGACATTGTTGTGCACAAGCTGCCTTTGAGAGAAGAATGCCCTCCAGTCAAACAGAAGCTGCGCCGAACTCGCCCAGACATGGCTATGAAAATCAAGGAAGAGGTACAAAAGCAATGGGACGCCGGGTTCCTTGCTGTGACTAGCTATCCGCCGTGGGTTGCTAACATAGTACCTGTGCCTAAGAAGGACGGCAAAGTAAGAATGTGTGTTGATTACCGGGATCTGAACAGAGCCAGCCCGAAGGATGACTTCCCATTACCTCACATTGATGTATTGGTGGATAACACGGCTCAGTTCTCGGTATTCTCCTTCATGGATGGATTTTCAGGATATAATCAGATCAAGATGTCACCTGAAGACATGGAGAAGACAACATTCATCACACCTTGGGGCACGTTCTGCTACAAAGTGATGCCATTCGGACTGAAGAATGCTGGTGCCACATACCAACGGGCTATGGTAACATTATTCCATGATATGATCCACAAAGAAATAGAATGTTACGTGGATGATATGATCGCCAAGTCCCTTACAGAGGAAGATCACCTGGTAAATCTGCTCAAGTTATTCAAGCGTCTGAGGAAATACCAATTGAAGCTGAACCCCAACAAATGCACATTCGGGGTGCGATCTGGTAAGTTGCTGGGTTTTATCGTAAGCGAGAAAGGGATTGAAGTTGACCCTGATAAAGTCAAGGCTATTCAAGAGATGCCTGCACCGAGGACTGAGAAAGAAGTTCGAGGGTTCTTAGGTCGATTGAACTACATTTCAAGGTTCATATCTCACCTTACAGCAACCTGTGAACCCTTGTTTAAGCTATTAAGAAAAGAACAAACGGTCAGGTGGAACGAAGATTGCCAGAAAGCTTTTGACAAGATCAAGGAGTATTTGCAAGAACCTCCAATCCTTATGCCGCCAGTTGAAGGAAGACCTCTGATAATGTACTTGACAGTATTAGAAGAGTCGATGGGGTGTGTGCTGGGCCAGCATGACGAGTCTGGTCGAAAAGAGTATGCAATATACTACCTAAGCAAAAAGTTTACCGACTGTGAACAACGTTATTCACTGCTCGAGAAAACTTGCTGTGCTTTAGCGTGGGCTGCTCGCCGACTGAGACAGTATATGTTGACCCACACTACCTTATTAATCTCAAAAATGGATCCAGTTAAGTACATTTTCGAGAAGCCAGCTCTTACCGGACGGGTTGCAAGATGGCAGATGATTCTCACAGAATACGACATACAGTACACATCTCAGAAAGCCATCAAGGGCAGTGTACTATCTGAATATCTTGCTGAGCAACCCATTGATGACTACCAGCCTATGAGATTTGACTTCCCTGATGAAGACATCATGTTCATTAAAGCAAAAGATCACGAGGAGCCTATTCACACTGAAGGGCCTGACCCGGAGGAAGAATGGACTATGATGTTTGATGGGGCTGTTAACATGAATGGTCGTGGTGTTGGTGCAATACTCATTACACCCAAAGGAGTTCACATGCCTTTCTCGGCAAAACTCACTTTCAATTGCACTAACAACGAAGCTGAATACGAAGCTTGCATTATGGGTCTTGAGGAAGCCATTGACCTCAGGATCAAGACATTGACCGTATTCGGAGATTCAGCTTTGGTAGTCAATCAAACCAACGGGAAATGGTACACCCACCAGGATCATCTGATACCTTATAGGGATTACACAAGGAGGTTATTGACTTTCTTCACAACAGTCAAGCTTGAGTATATCCCTCGGGACGAGAATCAGTTTGCAGATGCTCTTGCTACCATTTCATCCATGATCAAAGTTCAAGCTGCTAACTTTGTACCCCAGATTTCAGTGTCTAGACTCGATAGACCAGCATATGTATTTGCAGCGGATGTTGTAAAAGATGATAAGCCTTGGTTCCATGATATTAAGTGCTTCTTGGAGGATCAAACATACCCACCTGGGGCATCTTCCAATGATAAGAAGACCTTGAGAAGGCTTGCTGGAGGTTTCTTTCTGAACACTGATGGGTCTTTATACAAGAGGAACTTTGATATGGTACTCCTCAGATGTGTTGATAAGACAGAAGCAGATTTGTTGATGCATGAAGTGCACGAAGGATCTTTTGGTACCCATGCTGGAGGACATGCAATGGCTAAAAAGTTGTTAAGATCAGGCTATTATTGGATCACAATGGATGCAGACTGTTGTGCTTACGCCAGAAAATGCCACAAATGCCAGATCTATGCAGATAAGGTGCATGTGCCTCCCAATCCTCTGAACATAATGTCTTCACCGTGGCCCTTTGCCATGTGGGGCATTGATATGATTGGCAAGATTGAGCCAACGGCTTCAAATGGTCACAGATTTATCCTGGTCGCCATCGACTATTTCACCAAGTGGGTTGAAGCAGCCTCATATGCAAATGTTACAAGACAAGTGGTAGCCCGATTTCTGAAGAGAGATATCATCTGTCGGTATGGAGTGCCCGAGCGAATCATTACTGATAATGGTTCCAATCTAAACAACAAAATGATGGCAGAGCTGTGCCGGGACTTCAAGATCCAACATCACAATTCTTCTCCTTACAGGCCAAAGATGAACGGTGCTGTTGAGGCAGCAAATAAGAATATCAAGAAGATTTTGCAGAAGATGGTAATCACCTACAAAGACTGGCATGAAATGCTACCATTTGCCTTACATGGATACCGCACGTCAATCAGGACGTCCACTGGGGCAACGCCTTATCAGCTTGTATACGGTATGGAAGCAGTCCTACCTGTTGAAGTTGAACTACCCTCGCTACGGGTATTGATGGATGTTAAACTAAGTGAAGCAGAATGGGTACGGTCCCGATACGAACAACTGAGTCTGATCGAAGAGAAAAGATTGGCTGCAATCTGCCATGGGCAGTTATATCAGAGGAGAATGAAGAAAGCCTTCGATCAGAAAGTCAGGCACCGAGAGTACCAAGTGGGAGATCTTGTGCTGAAAAGAATCCTCCCTCCTCATACAGACCACAGGGGCAAATGGACTCCAAATTATGAAGGACCATTCGTCGTAAAGAAAGTTTTCTCTGGTGGAGCGCTGATGCTCAGCACCATGGATGGTGAAGATTTCCCGTCCCCTGTGAATTCAGATGCAGTTAAAAAATACTTCGCATAAAATGACCCGCTGGACATAAAAATAGAATGTAAGTCCAGGCAAAAATAGGGCATCCCGGCGAGTCAAAAAAACAGAATAAAAGACTCGGGCAAAAGTAAGGGAAATAATGAAAAATGTACACCCGCTGAGTTGAAAAGCCACATTGGACAGCTCAGGCAAAAATGGGTATCCCGATGGATTGAAAACCCGAGAGGGCGATCCATGCAAAATAAGGGAATAAGCGAACAACTGCATTCTGAATTCGTCTGTATTATATACAACTTGGTAAGCTTCAAAGGATCAAGCTTCAATCAGAATCAACTCTCTCCAGAAAGCAAGACGAGAAGAACGTCATTGTCATACGAGTCATAGCAGAAGAGGAAGCTCCTTGAAAGCGTCGTCAGCATCGCCAGCACTTTATTTCTCAATTTGTAACAGTCTCTTCATTTCAGGAGATATGTTTCTTTGACTGTATCTTGCCAATTCAGGGCACATGAATTAATAAAATCAGATTTTCAGTCATGTTTCGTTTTACATTTATGTTTTGCAAAGAGTCGTCTGATATCTCTAAAAATACAATTGCATAAGTACAGATGCCTTTCTCTAAAAATGAAAACACATGCTTACAGGGAATCTGATTATTCTCGAAAGTACTTAACTCCTATGATGGAATCCGGTAAGGGATACCTCGGGACCTTGTGTACGTTTCCTTACCTTTGCAGGATTGCAGGTACCCAGAACGCAACTTGGGGCATGCAAGGTACATCCCAGCAAGCTGGAAAATCAACAAAAAATATCAGCATCCGAGATGCTCTATCCCCAGCTGGGTTGCTCCCCTTTGCCTTCCCCAGCAAAGTTGCCAAATCAACAAACAGGCTTAACACTCAGAATGCTTTATCCCCAGCTGAGTTGCCTCTTGTTGCTCTCCCCAGCTGAGTTGCCTCTCACACTTCCCCAGCCGAGTTGCCATTCTTCCTCAACAGAATACAGAAGTCAAGGGAATCATCCCCCCACAGAATTCCCAGCCTCTATTCAGAAGAGCAACGCACGAAGAAGTCACAACAGAGTACAGGAAGCTTCTGCAAACCCCAGCTGGGTCCCGTATCATAAGGATATGTCAACCAGTGACCTATATCCCCAAACAGATGCATCATTAGATCTACCAATGATCTCATCCCCAGCTGGGAGGTCCGTTTCAAGCAGATCATCTAGAGATCTTCGCAGCAATGGGATTCGAGTCCCGAATCTGCGCCTCTTTGCATAATCATGGCATCCGCATCATATTCACCCCTCAGAGCGTAGCATTCCGTCTAATACGGAGCATTACGGCAAAAATCAAATGCATAGCATAATCATAAGTCATGTTGTGAATTGAACGCTTGTGATTAGTAACCATTCATCAGAATACAGATTACTTTCCCCCAGAGTCCCCACCAGAGTCCCAGCAAAAGCAGCTGCCCTTTCAAATCACAAACACCAGTATATACACCTTTTGGCACCCGTCCGTGTCATCTTTCCCCAGTAAAGTCGCCTGAACACTCTTTACGAACAAATCACCCGTATTACAGATACTTCCTGGCACCCGTCCGTGTCAAATCACCAGCAAAAAGCCAAAGACATCCTCTTTGCACTCACATATACTCATATACACTTTCTTGACACCCGTCCGTGTCATATCCCCAGCGCAGTCGCTTACACCTTTATCACTCATATACTTGTTAATATTATACTTTTCTCTCTTGACACTCGTCCGTGTCACTCTCCCCAGCAGATAAACACTCATCTATACAATACAATACTCACTACCCATGGTACGCTTATACAGATACTCGTCCGTATCTTGTATACATCATCACTCATAACCCCACAGATTCGACAGTAGTCCTTGTTCTTTGTTAACCAGTTGGTACTCGTCCGTACCGTCATCTCAGAACATTACGTCTAGTGTTTGTTTCTACATGATACTCGTCCGTATCATAGTCTTAGGGATGCTCGTCCGCATCTTTA
This sequence comes from Lathyrus aphaca, assembly GCA_963966055.1. Lineage (NCBI taxonomy): Eukaryota > Viridiplantae > Streptophyta > Magnoliopsida > Fabales > Fabaceae > Lathyrus > Lathyrus aphaca. Next base: position 491,539,944 of record OZ014525.1, on the reverse strand, counting down.
ATCCATACACTGTGTCAACACTTATGTCTTCTTGAATATAGATACTCGTCCGTGTCTACTATTCCCCAGAAGAATTCTTTCAGATGCAACACTCGTCCGTGTTCCTTGTTAACCAGTGGATACTCGTCTGTATCATCATCTCTGAACATGTGTCAGTTTGTTTCTACATGATACTCGTCCGTATCATAAGTCTTAAGGATGCTCGTCCGCATCTTTAATCTATACACAATACCAAACACTTATACCTTTTGTTTCTTGGGTGTAAACGCTCGTCCGTGTTTACATTATCCCCAGTAGATCGCCGACAAATTTTCTTTTTATCTAACACTCGTCCTGTGTTATGATACCCTTGAGAGCAGCCGTACCCTGCTGAGTGGTCGTCCTCCACTTCTTGATGGTCGTCCTCCATCATGCTCATCCGATGGCCGTCCCCATCATTGATTTTAGCAGCCGTCCCCTGCTAGGTGGTCGTCCTCCACCTCTTGATGATCGTCCTTCATCACTTTATCCAATGGCCGTCCCCATTGTTGATTTTGGTTATCTGGCATTCGTCCTGTGTCATGATAAACCCTGAGAGCAGCCGTACCCTGCTGAGTGGTCGTCCTCCACTTCTTGATGGTCGTCCTCCATCTTGCTCGTCCGATGGCCGTCCCCATCGTTGACCTTTTCTATCCGATGGCCGTCCCCATCGTTGATATTTTCGGCAGCCGTACCCTGCCAGGTGGTCGTCCTCCACCTTTGATGGCCGTCCCCATCATTTTTTCTTTTTACCCAACAGAGCAGCCGTACCCTGCTAGGTGATCGTCCTTCACCTTTGATGGCCGTACCCCATCATCTGTTTATTTCATTCATTCTTTAACCCGATGGCCGTCCCCGTCGTGGTCCCTTTTCCTTTTTAGCCCGATGGCCGTCCCCATCGTTGGTTACTTTACCTTTATGAACTTGATGGCCGTCCCCGTCGTGTTTCATTAATCCCCAGAGAATTTTATAACTTTATCTTGATGGCCGTCCCCATCATAATATCCTATTTTCCCCAGCTAGTCGGCCGTCCCCGTCTTAGCTTTACTTGTTTTTCCCCAGCTAGTCGGCCGTCCCCGTCTTAGCTTTATTTTTTATCCCCAGCATGTCGGTCGTCCCCGTCATCGCTTTATTTCCTGCACTTTACCAGCATGTCGGCCGTCCCCGTCATCGCTTTGCTTCACATACCACTTCACCCAGCAGTCATCCTCTGCTCGACGGTCGTCCTCCGTCGCCCACACTTTACAATATACTTTATTTTGCTTCTACAATCTATATCCCTTTTCTTCTTCATTCTGTGAGTGCAAATTTTGGACTGTCTTTGGTATTCAACCACAAGTTATCTCGTTGGCCTGCTAAGCCGTTGCTTACATCCTGCACAGCTGACTCATGTTTGAATAGGGGCAGCTGTAAACACCCCAAATTTGCCCTCACCCATTCACACCATGGCTTGTGATCATCTCATATGCATAAACACAAACCTGTCATCTCACATCTCATTTTTTGATCCACTGCATAGCTTTCAAGGCATCTGCACCTAGGGTTTGTGATCTGAGCAATCCCAAAGCATCTTGAGCCATTCCAAAGGCAACCAATCAATTCAAGGGGTCCATGTGTGTTCTTATATCATGTTTCATCTCCTCAAAGTCAAAATTGCAGAGGAATCACAAGAACTAGGGTTTGAGTGGATGCAGAGCCAGGATGAACTGCACAGTTGACTGAAAATTAGGGTTTTGGTTTCAGAGGCCATAACTCCAAATTTTTTGGTCATTCTTGTTTCCATTGATCTCTATATGGTATAGGGAGTATGCATATCAATTTTCATGAAGAAATTCCATGGGGAAGTCATCTGATCAAGAGTTGACTTTTCAGACAAGTCAGTGCAAAATCAGGGCACCTGAGGCCCCCAGTGACCCAACCAATGGGTGATCTTCATCATTTTGAGTGTATATGATCTTTATTTGATCATGGAAGAAGGTTGAAGTTCATAGAAATCAAGAATTTAGGGTTTTTGCAAATGTTGACTTTTTGGGCATAGTTGACTTTTCAAGAATGCATCATTTTAGGTCATTTTTCAAGCCATGATTCATGATCCAAAAATGCTTCAAATGGAAAAACTTTGGTCATGAAAGTTGTAGATCTCATTTTTCCCTTTTCAAAAAGTACAAGAACATGATCAAACTCTTCTTGGATCAAAAGTTATGGCAAGGCAAAGTTGGCAAAAATCATTGTTTTTCAAGGCATGCTTCAAATGGAAATTTTGCAAAGTCATGAACAAATGCATTATGTGACCTCTAATCCATTCCAAACCAGCACACAAACATTCTATGAGCCTTAAAAATCAGAATTGGACCAAGTTTCCCCATGGTTTGGTTTGTGTAACAAGAATTTCTCACATGTGAACCAAAGTACAACAACTTGCAAAACCACTCATCATGCTTCCTACAACTTGTGACCTTGGATGCTGACCTTGCTAGCTCATTCACCATCCCATGCTGCGCAGCCCCTAGGCTTTGTACCAAGCTAGCACTTCACCATACCTCTCTTACACAATTTTTGACTTTTTGCAAAAGGCAACTTACCAATCAATAAAGCACATGTCCAATCAACTGACCAATGAGAGAGAGTTATGTGGACAATTTGCAAGCCATTTCATGTATGAGGCAAGGCTGAAACCAACTCATTCTACACATTCACACAAACACTCCCAATTGCAACTTGCTTCGAATTTCTCTATACAGCCTGCAAACACTCAAACCTTTTCCTCCATTCAACTCACCATGTATCACTGAGTAGAAACCACCCAAAGCACAAGCCTAAAACATCCAGAACACCTCATTGCCATCTCTCACTCCATTCTGCAGATTCATTCGAATCTCCCTCCCTAGCCCACAAACAGCCAAACAAACCTTGCAAAGCTTCTCCATACATCATCTGGACCACAAGCAATCACTCACCATGGCCTGAATCAGTCAGAATCACCATAGCCATTGTTGACTGAGCTTGAAGCAGTTCCTTTCGAAACTCATTATCCAGCCAGCACAAACTCATTTTGAGCATTCAAACATCATCAAGGGGTTCTAAGGAGTAGATTGCACATAAAGAGAAGGCCAGGAAGTCCTCAAGTGGAAAGCTTCAAATCTCAGGTAGCCTGAAATTTATTTTTCCAGAAATGATTTTGTTTGTTACAAACTTGTTCTTCATGTCTTGCTGATCATCCTGGTACCATTAGTTTTGAAAATGGTTGTGATTTGAGCATTTAATTTGTTTCTGAAGCTTGCGTGACCTAGAACTTTTTCTCTTCGATTCAGTTGATTTAGGAAACATAAATTTGTTTTGAGAGAGGGGTTTGGTTCGTGAGAGGGTGAGGATCATTTCCATGTTCTTGGTTTTCATTTTTGGTACGTTTTGAGAGGTTTGGAGATTTTTCAGGTGAGAGCTGGCCGGAGAAGACGACCGGAAGTCTTCTCCGGCCACCTGAGAGTCATTTGTGCCCTAATCACATAATTAATGAAGTTTGAATTTGGTCCCTTGGATGTGTTGACTCGCGCGTGTTTGGACGCCCAGGATCCTCCCATTATGCCCTAATCCCAGTTGACTTTCTTTAATCTGGATTAATTAATTCATAAATCAAAAATTAGCTGAAGTGAAATCTAGGCCATTCATTAGCGCGCCAGTCAACCTTTTCATTTCAACTTTGAATCTGGATCATTGGATCAGATTACTTTCTCTTTTATTTTGTTTTATTTCATTTTCTTTCTATTAAATTTGTATAATTATTTTAAAATAGCAAAAAATTCATAAAAATTATGAAACTTTTTCCTTAAGGTTTTATTAATTTTTATGACCCAAAAATATTTTTATTTTATTTTTTATCATTAAAAAAGTATTTTTAAATATTTAAAAGATTATTTTTAATTGATTAATGAGAATTAATTAATTAAAAATACTTTTAGGTATTTAAAAATTACAAAAAAATTCATGAAATGTTCTAAGACATTTAGAAACATTGTCCAACCTTCAAACCAAATTTCTTTTTTGATCTTGATGCATTTTAGGAATTTTTCATTGAATTAAATCATTTTTTATGCATTATTTTGATCATGGATTCAAAAATTCATTTCTGCCAATTGGTGAAGGTTGAGACATTGATTCTTCTTGCATTGTCTTTTGTTTTGCATGTAGTTCCTAGGATAAAAAGGCCATGAATTGTTCTTGCATTTTCAAATTGTTTGGCATTTGTTTTGTTAAGAACCCTAAAAAACCCTAATATCTTGTAAAATTCATATCTTGAGATTGGTTGAGAGTTGAGAGCTCCCCTTTGGGCAGTGGTTCATTATAGGTTTAGGGTTTTCTTTGGATGGCATTTTCCATTTTTTATCTTAGGGTTTGCTTCTGTTTTGGGTTTTTGTTTGATGTTTGGTCCATGAACCCTAATTTGGGCTTTCTCTTGCATCCTTCTTGCATTTCCTTGCATAACATGACTTGCCATGACATTCCATGCCTCCATGTGATTCATTTGACATCATAAGACATTTTGAAAGCATGTTTGATCATTGCATCATGTATTTGCCTTGTTGTATGCCATGTGCACTTCATAACTTTTCATGTATGTTCATGTGTCTTAACATGCTTCATCTGCATCCATAAGCTTGTATGATCATCTCCATGCCTTGTTTCATGTTTGTATCACTTCATAGCATCATTATCATCATCAACATGCTTCTGGTTTTGTTCCTCATTATGTCATCTCATCCCATTTTGCATTGCATTGCTTTTCTTTTCTAACATTTCAGGTGGTAAGTGAATTTGAGAAGTGAATTTGCCTTCACTACTCATAACTTTTCTTTTCATCTCTCTTGCATCCATGCTGCATTTTTGTATGTGTTTGAGTTTGAGCTTGCTCATTCCTCTTCTTCCCACTTTCTTTCCTCAAGTGACTTGACTTCTTGAATGAAGTAAGTCACTTTGCTTCTCTTGATCCTTTCATCTGCTTCCTGGTGGTTCCATTGAAGATTGTTCTTGTAAAACTCACAAACCTTAGGAATAACCAAGCATGATAATGATTAGGGTTTTGATTAGTCTCCCCTTTTAGTTTGAACCTTTGTGTCTCTCTTGAGTCTTCTCTTCTCATCTCATAATCAGGGACTAAACCCTAAAGGCTTTAAGACTTTGTGCTTAGGGTTATGCCTGCATCCTTCTCTTAGGATGGAGTGTATAACTTTAATCCTAAGTCTTGAACCCTTAAGGTGTTTAAATCTCTTAATCAATTCATCTAATAAATATCAAGACATCACACTTGTAACTTGGGCCTTGCATTAGGGTTCTAATTCTTCCTTAAGTGGTTAAGAAGGACTAACCCTAGTGTTAATGGACAAGTCCCCCTCAAGTTGTCTTACAAACCATAAAATTCACTTCATCATCATATCATTAAATAAAATCCACTTAATAAAGGCTTGTTTTGTCATGGGTTTAATCCCTAATCATGGATTAAGTTGAGGAGTCTTCCTCAGCTTAAACATTCTCATCTATTATCCTTCTTTTAGGATGGTGTAATGGGTCTGTTTAATCTTTGATTATGGCTTAACCTCATTACTCAACACTAAACAAAAACCACAAAAACATCTAAATAATCACAAGTAGGTTAATGATCTTAATCCTACACCGAAGGTGATTAAGTGTGAGAATCTGACTTCACACTTAAGGTATTCTCATTACCCCTAATCAGAGGGAAGATGTGATGAGTTTACTAAGTCCATTGGTTTAGGCTTCAGCTCATTAACTTATGACAAATCCTCAAAAGCAATAAAAGACTGAAAACACAAGAACAAACAATAACCGTCTCCTCCGGGATTCTTTTCTCATCTCATTCACTCACAAACGAGAGCTCGCTTCTTCCGTCTAATGCAAGACAGTTAGCACCTGAGCCAGACAGGTCATACACTTGAGCATAGACAAGCAAGCAGTTCATCAAGTCAATTCATCTTTCAGTCTCTTTGGGTCGAACTACGGTGTTCTGACTTCCTCATTGCACGAGAGGATACGTAGGCATAACTTAACAGTTATCGAACAAAAGTCTCTGTATATTCCCCCTCCTTCCAGCATTATTCTTTAAGCCTCACGATCTTGAGCATCTTACTCTTGTCCTTACACTGACACTGTACATTTTTACACTTCACTTCTTTTACACTGACACCTGTACATCCTTTTCCAGCTCTTTATACACAGATTGCACTGACACTACCCCTTTAAAACACAAATTTTTTAAGCGTGGATCCCGTCGAGTACGACGGACAATCTGGGTGCTAATACCTTCCCAGGTTGTAACCAACCCCCTTTCTCAGTCTCTCTGGTTCGCAACCGTCTTATCCATGTCTTTCTAGGTCTATGCAGCATTGCCTTTCCTCCGGGATAAAAATGCCTAGCTGGCGACTCTATTCATCTCCAGTGAGTTCACGGCTGTGTGTTCTCATTGTCCCTCTCGCCGACCGTTCGCGTCTGTACCTTCATCTGATCTATTTCATTTGTCGGGAGCGACACCTTCAAGTTGCCAAGTCTTAAGAAAAGAAGAAGAATGGTCAGAAGACAAGATCAAGTCAGAAGCAGAACAAGAGCAGATCAGAATCAACAAGGAAGAAGTTATAAAATGCTAAGGTATGTTCTCCTTTTATCTTTGAAACATTCTTTAGGATATTATGATAAAAATGTTTCTACCAGTTAGAAGTTGTTTTTAGTCAAAACAATAGTTGTCTTAATGTTGTGAAACATTTAAGTCAGAACTTTTTGATTGAATGAAAGTGTCATGATTAAAACGGTTCCTATTCACTAAGTAAATGTCTTGAGTAAAATCTTTTGATTTATTTTCCAAGTAATGAACAATCACTACATTAAATGTGGTCATTTAATCTGAGATCATGTGAACATGATTGTGACACCTGTCCCACTCACTAGACATGCGTAATTGGAAAAGACACATTTAAGTTTTAATTGAGTTCTTTGGTAAATGTTAAAATTGTACATCTTCTAATTGTATTTTGTACCTTTTATATTAGTGATGCGTTGGAAAATTTATATATATATATATATATATGTACACATTCTATCTCACTTCACACACTACATTTCCTTACGACCTCACTCATCTCTTACAAAGATCAAAACCCTAGAAACCCTTCCCATTCTCTTAAGCAATCAGTGTCTCCGTTTTTTGTCAATGACTTTCTTTTCTCTTCAAAGAAATGAGTTCCCTGTCTCTACTAAAACTCATGTAAGCAAGCTTATTATTAAGAAAGAAACAATGGTGAACCTCATCTTTCTTAAAGAAAATGGTTGTGATCTGAAACAATCCATGGAAACTCAAAGATGGAACAAATACTTTAAAATACTGGAAGGACCAATCTATCCAGATCTAGTCAAGGAGATTTGGACTCGTGTTGTGATAAGCAACAACATTATTATGTCCTATGTATTTGGTAGGAGGATAATAAATATCAGAGAAGACCATCTCAGATTTATTGAGGCATGATGGTTCAGGAGTAAGGGTCACTTGAGCTAAACTCAATGAACAAAGAAGAGCCAAGGTGATGGCATCTATTCTTAAAGAGGAAATGGTGATTGATGTTGAGAACTAAATATGTTATAGTCTCAAGGATTCTCTGCAAGTCTGGTTTAAAATCTTGCAAGGAAATGTTTTCATCATCTTCCGACATATCAACTTTCAGAGATTCATGAATGTGTTATCTATTTTATTCTGAATGGTATAAGAGCTTAACTTCCATCAAATATGTTCAAATTGTTGAAGGAATCAGTCGAAAAATCCAGGATGAGTTATGATAAGGATTTTGTAGAAATCCCTTATGGAAAAATCATTTATGACATCCTGATTGAATCTGGAGTAGTTGAAAACATTATGATGGATGAAGGAGATTCAATCTGATTACTCAAACAGGAAGGAATGGTGTTCAGATGGGAAGGATTGAAGTTAAAGGAGGAAAATATTGATTTTTCCTTTCTATTCAAAAAGGAAGTAATGACTGTAAGAACACCTGTTGATGGGTTCCCCAAGTTCAACAAAACACATGATCAAGATGAAGTAACGAACTATCTGAGGGATTTTAAGGATGAATCTCTGGATGTATGGATTGACCTGGAAAATACTCCATATACACTTCAAGTGATATTTGATAAGAAGAGGAAAGGGAAGAAGCAGAAAAGTGGTGATGGTGAAGGAACTTCAACAAAAAGAGGAAAAGTGGTTATTGATGTATTGGAAACACCAGCTATCACTCTTCCCACACTCAATGAAGCACTCTCTACCTTCAAAGATGAAGTCGTCAAAAGATTCCAGAGCCTACTAGTTGAGTCAAACACTATTAAGGATCCTATTGCCTTAGGAATTATCTGGACTGACTTCAATGGATGGATAAATGAAGAAATGGCTTTCAGGAAACGAGCTATACATAAGGCTGAAGAAAGAAAAGCTATTGAGATAAGGATGGTTGAACATGGAAGACCATAGAATCTAGGTCAAATTCTACAATCTGTGCAAAATCAGCAATCAAACCTCTCATCAAGAATGGAGAAACAAGATGGACTCATTGACAACATCTGAGACATTGTGGAACAGATCCTTGAGAGATTTCCACCACCTCTTTGTAGACACCCTAAATTTGCCCTCTGGTTTTTCTATCTATGTCTGCCTTTCGTTTTCATCTCATCTGCATTTCCATTAGATCATTAACATTTAGGATTCACATCATGTGCATAAGACATGGGATCAATGTCATCTGAGGATTAGGTTTTCACGTCCTATTTATGGTTATAAGAAGAATTCAGGTTTTTTTTTGCTATGCAACAATCAATGACACCATCTTCTGGTGCTCCTATCACTAGATTAGGGTTTATTTCCCTTATTTAGTGGTCTTCAGGGATTTCACGTCTGCGAGGACTATTCACCGATTCATTTGGCTCGTCATCATGGATTTCTACTTCATCAGGACTATTTCTCAGGCAGTGAGAGCTCAAAGTCAAGTCGTGGTGTGATGAGTTTGTTAGGTCGTCAAGTTGTGGTTTACAAGAAGTTTTGGGCCAATTTGTCTTTTCGTTTGGTCATTAGTGGTCCATCTATGGATTTATTTTCCAGAAGGTTGTTTCTGACATATTTAAGGTGATTCAAGGCTTATTTGGCCACGGATTCAGAGGATGTTTAACTCAGATGGTTATTTGCTTCGGTTACGAACCATTCAGTTGTTAGTGAGCATCATTGCTTTTATCAGAAGTGTGTGGAGTAGTGCAGGTTGTTTCGTGGTTGCATGCATGTTGGTGGTTGTCGGTCCATTCCATAAGATCAATCAATACCCACTTCTCATTAGTCATTTTTCATCCGATTAATCCGTTTCTTTTATATAAAACCATTCTTTTCTTTCCTTTTCCAATTTAAGCCTAATTAAATATTATATATCCATTTTTTTACAATATTCGATATTCGTACTTAATATCCATTTCCATTTTTCCGCATATTTCAAAACCATTTTCTAAACTTATTCCCATTCAAATATCCATTTTCCATTATTTTTCTCCTAATCCACTTTTTAACCATTTATTCATTTTCACAATTTCTATTCAATTTATCATTTTTCTAAACCATGTTTCATTTCTCATAATCCACTTTTATTATTATCCTTTTCTCCATAAAAATCAACTTGTACAAGAAATATTGTCCTTACAAAGTCACACATTTCCACAAGCCCATGTCACTTTTTGCTAAAGCCCATCATTTTATTTAATTTACAATGAAATAAAGCAAGTTGTAGGATGTAAGTGTTAGGGGAGAAAAATGCAAGACAAGAAATGGCAGTCACGTGGATTCCATACACCATTTTTCCGTTTGCAACACTCGCACATCACACACTCGGTGGCCCCACTCCAGCTGCAAAAATTCTGCTCCACTTATACACCAAATCACACACAAAACGCAGAAAAAGAAAAAATACATACAACAACGCACACCACCTGCCAATTCCCTACGCAAAACTCCCTCAAACCCCAACACTATCACCCATTTTTCGTCACCATCTTCATGACCTCAACAATAACATTTGAACAATAATCAAAACACAACACTCACTCTCCTTCCTCATCTCATCAACAACATCACCATCCACCACCAAACAACAACAACACTTCAAAAACACTCCAAACCAATCAATCAACTTTTCAAATCTCACCATCACCAAACCATTTGCATCGCGAGATCCTCACTGTTTTTGTTCTTCGCCACCAAATCAAACCATCAGCGCATCATCTTCTCAAATCTCTTCATATCCTTTTCACAACAACCTCTTTCCAACATCTACAACCACAGCAAGGCAAAAACACAGAATCAGAAGAAACACATAAACGAAGCAAAGAGAAGAAGAGATTTCGGTTTTTGAACTCAAAATAAGAAAGCACGAGCAAGACCTGAGAAAGACGCGGAGATTATCAAGGGATGGGGTTTCAAACTGCGACTCCGAGAAGCGTTTGAGTGGGAGCAGGTGAGTCCTTTTGCGCACGACGGTGTTGGGGGAGTGAGCGGCGGCGCGGCGCCGCGATTGCGAGTGTGGAAAAAAAAAAAGATCGGCGGCAGAGTAGGCAACAGCGGCTGAAGGAGGGCGATGAGGGTTTTACCGCGCCGCACAGTGTTGAGAAGAGGGAATCGCGTTTGATTTTTTAGAATCACGTTTGAAGAGTGTTGTTTTGTGATACCGTTGTTTTCTCGCAATTCCATTATTAATGTATCTCAATTTTATTTTCTTTTTCTTTTAAATTGTATCTGGTTATTTGTATTACTTTTTTTTCCTTTTCTTTTTGAAGACAGGTCTTTCCCTTGGTTATTATTGATAGACATGGGCCAAGCCCATTGGAACTCCTAAGAGCACCCTCATAAGCGGACATCCCTCCCTTGTTTCTTCATTGTTGCTTTTGGGCTTCCAGGACCATTAAGGCTTGCTGCTTGCACCACTTATACTGCGGCCCAACCCCTCATATCCCTTTTTTTTTCTTTTTGTTCCTTTTATATTTTATTTCTTTTAATTAAGTTGTTCCCTTTAATTTTGTTAAGGTTAATTGTTAACATTAGTTTATTATAGTTTAGAATTTTATTAGGATATAATTTAGTTTGGCTTTGTTCATATTAATATAATTTTGTTAATATAACTTTAGATTTAATTTATTCAATTAATTTAGTACAATTAAATATTTGTATTTGATTTTGGGTCTAGAAATTGATCGATATTTTGTAGGCTTATGGCTTTATTTCGAGGAGGGCGGATTTGACTTGGGGATGGCTTTGCGATTGATTGTTTTGTTGACTTGTTATTGTTCGTGAAACTCTTGGTGCAATTTGTGACAATTAGTGGATTATTCCCTGGACGCGATTGCCTATCTTGACGGACTTTCTGGTTGATTGGTTTCTGACGAGTTTTTCCTGATTTCATTTGCACATTGAAGATTTTGAATTAATTCTAAGGGTTCGTGATGTGGAACACTTGAAGACTTATTGGACTTAATTGTGTGAATCTTCTTCATACTTATTCTGGATTTCGTTTGCGCATATTGAAGAGGCAACGAACCTTCTCCGTTAGGTACAACTGTGGCCCAATATTACTTACTGCATGCTGTTGCATCTGGAAGTCCTACTGGTGTAGGCTATGTTTGTGCATTGTTCGATTTCTCCATTCTGCATTCTCTTCTCCTTATCCTCATTCTTATTCATCTTAATTCTTCTTCCTCACTTCTTTCACTCCCATTTGGTGATTATTTGGTCTTGTGTATCCTTTCTCTTCATCTTGTTGGCTTCTTAAGCCCTTCTTCATCTTGTTTTGGTTCTGATTGTGTACATTGAGTCCATGTTTATGCATTGTTGCTTTGCATCCTCCTTAAGTGTGCATTTGTTTTCATATATGTTCATGTTGCATCATTTTGACTTATAAGCTTCATCTCTCATTCTTTTGAGTTGTATTTGCATTGTGCGTTTGTTCATATCATTTCGTTTCTGGTTGTATGATGATGGCATGTGATTTGTTTTCATTTTGCTTCATTCGTATGCATGTTACTAACCTTGCAGGGGCTATGGTAAGTGTGAGGTGTGGGAGTTGAGTTCCACATCTCCAAATTTCATCTCTTCTTCTTATGTTCATTTGCACTAACTCTTTTGTTGTTGGGCTTAGGCCTTGCTCATCTCTTCTTCTATCTTCTTCTTCTCTTCTTCTTCCTTCTTCATTAGGATAAAAACCTCACTAACCCTTAGGACATCCATGCATGTTAACACTTAGGATTATTTAGTCCCCTTTAGAATTTTGCCTTTGTGATCCTTTTGGTTCTTCTTCTTTTCTCATCTCATAACTCTTAAAAAGCATCTTAATAAGTTTAAAGTGATGTCTTGATCCATAGCCTTATCCCATGAGGTATGCTTGTAGTCTTCCCATCTTGGGATAGTACAAGTTTACTTTGTGATGCACAAGTCTGATCAAGGTATCTTCTTCACCAAGAAAAAATCATAAAAAACACTTCTTCACTGTAAATACCAAAAACACTTAATAAGTTAATACGTTAGTGAGCTTAGGCCCTAATCTTTGGGTTCAAGTTTTGGGGATCTTCTCCTTACTTGAGTGTGCTTGTTCTATTATTCCATCTTGGAATGTAGTGACAAGTGCACACTCCATGGAAAAGAGCTTGAGTTCACTTCCTTGTGATACACTCATAAAAGCTTCTAAAAAAACACAAACAAACAATAAGCGTCTTTCCTTCGGGAATTCTTTTCTCATCTCATTCACTCCTTACGTGAACTTGCTCCTACTTGTCACTTTGCAAGACGGTTACGCACTCGTCGTCCGAGTCTGCAACACCTGAGCAATGGCATAGGCAGTTCAAGCCTTAATTCACAAGCAATTTCCTTGTTACCCCTAGTTAGGGGAACTACGGCGTCTCTGATCCTCATTATCCTGATGAGGTACGTAGGCAGCGGGGTAGGGCCCGTTCGAGCACAATCTTTATTTTCCCTACATTTGGTCCTTTGTTTTCTTATTCAGTTCTTTTCCTGTTCCATTTTCATTTCATTATTATTTCTTTTGCTGCAGCTTTCATCCCCTCACCCTTTGAAACAGTTTTCTTTGCAAGCGTGGATCCCGTCGGGTACGGCGGACCATCTGGGTGCTAATACCTTCCCAGGTCGTAACCGACTCCCGAACTTAGTCTCTTTGGTTCGTAGGACCTGTGTCCTTCCTCTTTCTTTCTCCTGGTTTGTGCATCATTACCATTCCCTTTCTTCGGGATAAAAATGCCTGGCTGGCGACTCTTTTCTTTTTCCGCGCCACTTTCGCGTTTGCACCAGGATGGAAATCCGGGGAGCGACACTCTTCCAAACCAATAAGCACTACTAGGATAAAACTTAGGATTTATTCTGTTTAATTTGTTTTTAGATTAATGTTTTGCAATTCTGTTTTGATGATCTTTTATGAATAAATTTACTTTCTGTGAAATATTATTGCTTTATATGTGTGTGTGATTTGCATAACTTATATGTCATAACATATGCATTAATCAGAATCATTATCATATTAACAAGCTTATTTACTAAGATGCTCTAACTTTTTGATGATGTCAAAAAGGGGGAGAAATTGAAATATGATTTTGATATAACCTTAAGAATGCAAACTCAAACAAATCAAATGATATAAACAGTTTATCACTAACATTCGTTGTTTGATGTTTATCCAAGGAACTTAACGAGATCACTAGGCATTCTTAGAAATAAGTTAGTTGCAAGAACTATGTTTAAGTTCTTAAGAACTGTTTGTTCATATAATTGAAGTTGTGCACTTTGTGAACATATGTTCAGAATCAGATAGACCCAGTACTGTTCAGAAGTTGAGAACTTACTGAAAGTCAAAGTTATCATGATTTTGGTATCATAATGTTCAGAAAATGTAAACTGTTTGAAAAATATGATATTCATAACATAAGAATCTGAAGCATAAGTCTTCCTAAAAGCGATAAAGACAAAGTCTACATTCAATGACGCTTTTCAGAACAACGAGCTAATCAGAAGTCTTAAGACTGTCTGGATATCTGGATATGAAGATCCAAGAAAGAAGTTATGTCAAGACAAACTCTGATACTCTAGAAGTATAGTGTTTTGTACTTGAAGAACTATGATGAAGTTCTGATAGACCAATTAGTGATATTGCATTTGGTATCAAAATAAGAATAATTATAGAGTTATGATAGTAAAAACGTTCTGAGATGAAGGCATGTGTTCTAGTCAGACTTTGATGAGTATAAGGAAGTAATTCTTCTCTATCATATGTTCTGAACAACTCAAAATTTGTATTTTGTGAGTCTTGGGATCATGGGGAGACAATGAACAAGCATTATAATTTTTTTGGGGATAACACATTTAGGGGGAGTTGTTCCTTGGAAACTCTGAATATGTTGTCATTGGTGATTACCCGGTTATTACCATGTTACATTTGGTGATTTCATGTATAAAATGTTCTAACAAAATACATAGTTTTTTTATCATCAAAACGAGGGAGATTGTAAGGACAAGAGTTGTCTCTGCATTCCATCCTATGTTTTAATGATAACAATGGAGTATTTATGAAAAAACCATTTTATGTTCAAATGTTTGTTAAAGTGCAGATCATGAATATTATATATATTAAGATCAAACAAACATTATGAATGAGTATGTAAATGCTAATATGTGAAGTTACTATGTGTAACATTAGTCGCAAGCATGTTGAAGAAGAAAGTGTGCTCTCAATCTGAACACAATCAGAAAGACCTAAGGATGCAGATGTTGCATTGGAAATGCTCTTGTGGATGTTGTTCTGAACATGGTTCTGATCAGATAGCGAAGCGAAGCTTCTGAATTATTCTTCTGAAGAACTAAGTTCTGAAGACTTTGTTAACTTGAAGTTCTGACGACTTAACGTCTGAAGACCAAGTTCCTGAAAGATTCTGAAGACTTACGAGTTCTGAAGATTAAGGTTCTGAAAAACCAAGTGTTGAAGACTCTGCAGACACTGTTCTATGTGAACAAAGTTCTGAATACTCTAAGACTTGAAGTTCTGAAGATCATGTCCTGAAGAAAATAGCTATATGTGAACAAGTTCTGAAGACTAAATACTTAGGTTCTCTGAAAACCCAAGTATCATCGTCTCTAGCTCATGCTTCATTCGTTGATTTATAATCAGAAGCCTCTGAAGTACAGATGACAATGTTACCATTGGCAAGGATAGTACACAGTACAATAATGCTTTATTCCACTACCTCTCCACTATATTTGAATTGTAGAAAAGGAAAATACGTGGTTGTACTATTTTAATTCCTTGTGTAACAGATTCCTCAGTAGCCGATTTGGGCTGCAAAGACTCTTTTATGTTTGGCTATAAAATGAAAACATCACATGCTTTGTGATGTTGTTGGTGCTGGAAAACCAAATTGTTGATGGTCACTATAGGATCTCAACTATTGTTGGTTTTGCTGAACACAACCATTGTTGGACCTTAACAAACTTCAACCAGTGTTGATATCTCAGTTGTTGCTCAACCATGATCATATCATAAATCAACAATACAACATTTGAGAGTCTGAGTTTGTGTTGCTATATCTAGATCATCATCTATAATAACAACCAGACATTGATGAATTGAAGCGGAAAAAGAAGAAATCAACAAGTCATCAATCAACACCAACTACATCATCTTGAAGCTCATTGAAGATCGAAAGAAAGTAGTTGTTGCTCGTAGCTTTCTCACCAATGAAGATGAAGAATTCTGAAGATGCAATCTAAATTATAATATTATGAACATCTTAGAATCATGTAGTTTGAAGGAGTTGTTTCTCATCTTGCTGTAATTCTGAAGAGTTACTTTGTACTTAAATAGAGGAGTATATGCTTGAAAATAAGCACCTCAATTATCTCCAGTATACCAATTCTACTTAATGAATTGAAGCTCCTCAAGTGGACGTTATATCCAGAATGGATCCCTGAACGGTCCAATTGTGAGTTGAGAGGAAATCCTGGAAGAGGTTCTGTTGGATTTTTGAATGTTATATCCGGTTGAATCCTTGGACTATTCATTGAGTGGGTCACAGTGTTGTTGTGTGATTGTAATCATAATGATTTGGCTATAATGGATTAATTCCTTGTTTAAGGCTAAAGTACCTTGGCAGGTGGACTGGATTAGCTTGAGAAGTTCTCAAGTGAACCATGATATATCGTGTGTTCTTTACTCTTGCTTTATGCTTTACATTATTTTATGGTTCTGCAACACATTCATAGGATAGCTTGACGCAACTCATCAAAGTGCGAAAAGTAGCCAAGAGTGAAAACCTCAATTCAATCCCCCTTTTTCTTGTGTTTTTCTCACACGTTCACCGAGGGCTTTAATTAGTGATGAAGGTACTCATTTTATGAATAACTTGATGGAGAATTTGTTGAGGAAATATAATGTGAAACACAAGATTTCTACTTTGTATCACCCTCAGACGAGTGGGCAGGTGGATGTATCTAATAGGCAAATAAAACAAATTTTAAAAAAGATTGTTAGTGCGTCTCGAAAGGATTGTTCTGTGAAGCTGGATGATGCACTATGGGCATACAAGACATCATTCAAAACACCAATAGGTATGTCTCTTTCTCAAGTTGTTTATGGTAAAGCATGTCATTTGCCGCTCGAACTCGAGCACAAAGCTTTTTGGGCTTCCAAATTCCTAAATTGTGATCTTTTGAAAGCTGGTGAATCCCGAACTCTTCAACTTCATGAGTTGGAGGAGTTTAGGAATCAAGCTTATGAGAGTGCCAAAATTTGTAAAGAAAACACACAAAAATGGTACAATCAGAAGATCCAAAGAAATGAATTTTGGGAAGGACAATTGGTGTTGTTGTTTAATTCTAGGTTGAAGTTGTTCCCTGGAAAATTGAAGTCCCAATTGTCTGGGTAGTTCACCTTTAATAAATTGTTCCCTCCTGGAGAAATTGAACTAAAGAATGAAAAAAATGGTGATACCTTTAATGTTAATGGCCAAATACTAAATTCATACTACAAGGGTCAAAGAGGTGGCCTAGTAGAAGAAGTTAAACTCATATGAATATGAGGTAACTCGTCGAGCCATGTGACATTAAACACAACGTTTCTTGGGAGGCAACCCAAGAGAGTTAAGCTTTAATTTATTTTCATTATTACTATTTTTTATTATTACTTTGAGTATTGTTATTTATTATTTTTAGTTCATATTCTGCTGGTTTTTGAGTTTGGTGCAGCAGAGGAACCCCAAGAGACAATTTTTAACTTAGAAAAATAATGGAAAAGTCAATTTTTTGAGAAAAATGCATCTCTCTGCCATTATGCGTAATAGGGGCTACGTTATGCGTAATGCCCAATGAATTTGGGGGTCCTCTGCTCATTCACGTATGATACACGTAGTTGGTCTTGCTATAATATCTGAATTACATATAACGCACCTGATACACGTATGATACGCGTAAAAAGCTCTATTATGTGATCTATTACCTAAAACACATTTTTACACTACAAACCGTTGTGTAACGTACGCGTACTAGACCCTATTACACGTAAGGAATGCGTATTATATGTGTATCAGTTTTAACTAAGTGCTTAAATATTTTTTATCCGTACAGGTGAGTCATTTTTCTGGTTTTTCTCTTACGCGACTTAGTCGTATCACCATGCTCTCTCTGTTTTCGTGGTTTTATTCTTTGTTTATTAAAGATCCCCCATCATCATGTCCAAATCTTCTGAAGAAGTGCAAATTTTCTCATCAATAGATCATGTCGAACGCTTCGAAATATTGAAATCTCGACAGTGGGACAAGGAAAATAAGTGGGAGGTAACAATAGAGGAATTTCCAGAGGTAGTTGCGATTTTGAAGAAGCAAAAGCTGACTTATCTGATCAGAAAAATTCAACAGGTACCTATGAACTTTGTTAGAGAATTATACACAAATGCGTATCAGGTACCCGAGAGAGCGATTGCGAACTAGATTCCAGACTATACTTCCTACGTAAGAGGCAAGGAAGTCAAATATGATTGGAGAATAATTAATCGAGTGTTGAAGTGTAGGTTTGAGGAATCTCGTTGTTCGTTTGACAACATGAAAAACTCTGCGAAGAGATTCTGGCTATATGCTGAGATGAAGGATCTGCTTGCACAAGAGGGTAAGAACTGACAACCGACCTCGAAACTACATCCGACGAAGTTTAGTGTGGTGGATCTGAAGCCACTTCCGAAAGAATGGGCATATTTTCTAAATCACACATTGGACACGAACCGAGGTGGATCCGACTTGATCACTAATAGAGCACGGATACTCTATTTCATTTTCCAGCAGCAACAACTGAACATAAGAAGGATCATATCTGCTGATATAGACTTGATTTATCTGTTGTGTTAGAAATTGGGTGTTGATGATCTTAGTGGGGATGTAGTATTTAGACCAGCACGCTCACTAGATGCAGCCTGAATAAAGGAGCATACATTTTATCAGAGGGTGTCTCAATCCCCTCCTAGATATCATGACCATGAGGCAGGTGTGAGTACTCAATGTCAGAATTCTCAGTCGGCAATACCAAAGACATCTCACTCACAACCGCCTGCGGATGAGGATTCACTCCAGTACCGACTTCAGATGTCTCAGTTCTGCATGATGCAGGACTTCTATTTCCAGTATGGGTTTTCTAGATGATATTTGACACATTAGACAGATCTATGGGGAATGCTCAGTGCTTCCGAGATAGATACTCTACAGACCCGTCGACAACTCACTTTGGGCAGTTCACATTTCCTTGGTAGACTCAGCCAATTTAGATCGGAAGGAAGATTCCTCAACAACCTCCACATCCTCCTCAGCAGCCTCCACCGAGTCCTCACATCCCTCAATAGCAGTAGCCACCTACATGAAACTCTGAGGACATGATTCCGGTTACGGATTTTGCGTGTGAGGGTGTTAAGATTTATCTGACCGTCGACATCAATTTTGATGTTGATATGCAAGACAGAGTTCAGGGCGATGACAACTTATTTTGACCTTATTTTTAGTATTTATTTTCTTTATGATATACTTTTTGATTTCTAGATGTATTTTCTTTCCTTGTTAGTTTTATTTATTTATTTATTGTATTTTGTTTTATTTTTCCATGTGATTGTAATTACCCGTTCCGGGTTTTGCAAAGTAATGAAGTTTGTTCTTTTCGTACAGTTTCTTGATTTATTTAATTAGATATGTGATGTTTACTGGCTATAGTGGGTGATCCTGATTACTTTCACATCCTACTTGATTGTCTTCTGCTTCAATCACCCTGACTGTTGATACTTATGGATATGACTTGATGCACTGGTTCCAATAAGTTATAAGAACTGGAAGCATATAAGCATTGATCGAAGAGACATTATGAAAGTTTACAGTTTTACCCGTCCTGGTGATATTACAAAAAATCCAAACACTTATATCACTAAGAGAGAGATATCAGGTATGACTTTATTTATAAGAGTTTGCATCCTTTCTTTTTGAACATTAATTATATGAGTACACACACTGAGGCACGTTTTTTATCACATAGAGCCTTTGTAGTCATCCCTATTATTACCGTAATATGTATCCTTCATGTACCCCATTGAGCGTATATCCCTTTGTTTTTCTTTAACCGTTATTACTAACCAATAACCCCATTATTCTCCTACCTTGTTCAAAGTATGTTTTATTATTTTTGGATCTGTGTTCTCATTTAAAGTTTCAGGTTGCTGTTGAAATATCAACCTTTAAGTTGGGGTATCTATGCAAGTAAATGAAGTTGGTGAGTGTATAAAAAAGGAAGGTGAATAAAAATTCAACCTTGAAAAAAGAGAGAGAAAAACAAAGAAATCATAGTGATAAAAGAAAAAAAAGGAAGGTGAATAAAAATTCAACCTTAGAAATAGAGAGAAAAAGAAAGTTTGCACTCACCAACTAGAAATAAAAAGCAACCAACAAAATATGATGAAATGAACATAGTGAATAGAATGATTTCACGCACTCTGAACCAAAAACCCTTTGTTTTCCTTTTTTATATCCCACTTTAACTTAAGCCCTGTTACAACCCAAAGACCTCAAAAAAGTGTGTGTATTATGCATGTTGATAGGATTCGAGAATTTATTCAAACTATTGATCTGATATTCCTTACCGTGATTTGAGCATTATAAGACTTTAACCTCGAGAGATTTGGTAAGAGTGTAATATAGGCTGATAGGTTAAGTAGTGTCTCAGAGTGAAAGTGTTTCTAGCTTGCTGGTGATGAAAGACAAAGAGAAAACCCTAGGCAACATCAAAGGGTCCAGTGCGAAAAGTTCAAAAGTATTGTGGTAAGAACAATTTTTATAGTAAGTTTGGGGTGATATGATCTATTTTTATAGATTTTTACTTGAGGAAAAGCAACAACCTAAGTTTGGGCTTGTGATCAGTCACCATGTGTGATATGTATTTCATTGTTTAATCGTAAATAAGCCAGGTAAACTGTGTGAATTTGAGTATGTTTTAGTAGGAATTAGATGTGTATTGATTATATTAAGTGTGTCATTAATTATGAGTTTCTCGAGGATATTTTATGCTTTTTGTATGTCAGCAGGTTGATTACAAGTTTAGAAGCTTAAAGGATCGAACATTGGACGTAAAACCGAGCCGAAACTGTCAGACCCTAATTTTTTACCCTAAGATTTTTCGCATCTCATCTGCATTTCGCATACAAACAAGATCACGCACTGGTTCATTTATCCTTTTCAGGTGCAGGTCTATGCTTTGCGGAGGATCACCATGTTTAATTTCTGTTATCTGTTCATATTTTACTGACTACTAACCCAAAATACAAAAAAAAAGTATGTTGCAGTTGTCTCTTCTTCTTCTGTGTTACAGGATTTCAGAGACGGGGCTGTGATTCCAATTCAGATGCGATTGCTCAGTTACAATTCGATTCAGATGGACGTTTGACCTAATCTTGGTCAAACTATCAAAAGATTGTTTCGATTGCAAGTTGCTTGTGCCAGTGGTTCATTATTCAGACAGTGCGTTTTCAAAGTTCAAGTTGTGTTGAGAGCGAAGTTCATCAGTTTATCGGACAATATTCTATGTGAAGTTTGGCTTGAATCTTCAAGTTTATCAGTTCATAGTTGTTTATCTGAGGATTTATTTTCCTCAGCATGAATTCGAATTATCAGGACAATGTTCAGACAGATTTCAAGTGTTTGTGGCTTAAGTGGCAAGTTGTGCAATGGTTCGTGTTTGACTGTATTCGTTATTATCAGTGGCTTGTGAAGGAAAATCGGGAGTTGGTTGTAGGCTTAAAAATCATCACCTCATATCCGTTTACCTGTTCCATCCATATATCCGATCCATAAACCATTTATTTCATTTCATTTTTTTATTCATTTTCTATTCATTTCATAATTCTTATCGATTATTCACTCTCCGTTTCCATATTGAATTCATCTTTTCAAAAAAAGTCCTATTCTTTTCGATTTCTATTCATTTCACAAAAATATTCATCATCTCATCCTTTTTTTTTGTTTTACCAATTTCCAATTTCCTATTTTATATTCATTCCCATTTTTTATTTTTTATCCATTCCCAATATTTTTCTAATCAAATATTTCTTTTGTCCATCACAAAATTTATTTTTTCCTCTTAGTGCATATTCACCATTTCTTTTCTTTAAGTTTGTCTTCCTTAAGCCTACTTTTTAACACACACAAAAAAAAACAATTTGGCATACAAAAAAAATAATAATAATAAACATTTTTTCAGCATCAATTCACAAGCAGGCCCATTTTCCAAGTTGTATCACCCAAAGTAAAAACCAACACAATCCTCACGTGCACACTTCAAGCCATCAAGTCACAGCTTGCTTTCCCATATCTCTTCAGCTTTTTTTTTCACAAGCCGTACATTCCCCAGCCAAAGCAATAACATAGCTTTGCCATATCGGCTTTCCGTACGCGGCAACCCCTCAGCTTCATACCAAACAATACTCCCAGCCATCTATCAAGCTCCCCACACCAAGCTTACAAGCTACTTTAGCTCACAAAATTTCACACAAACACATTGCCAAGCCGTAAAAACAAATCCACAGCAGACTCACGCCCATCACTTCTCATAAACCGTATGCCATCACAAGCCAACAGCATCATATCAGTTCTCCACAATTCCGCACGCCAAGCTGAAGCTTAAACACAACTCCCAGCTTACAAAAACACAAAGCCAATACAACCGCATATCAAACACACAAATATCACTTCCCAAATCCATTTTCACAACAACACACGAAGCCTTACAACAAACTTGTCGTATGCCGCGCCAAGCCATCAACACCACCAAACTTCAAGTCACACTTTTCCCACCTGTATAACATCAGCCAAATAGCCTAAGCCGCAACAACTTCACAAATTTTCAACTTTTCCCGCGCCGTACGCCCACGTGACTTCGTATCCTGCACACGCAATAACAACAAGCTTCACACTTCACACGCCTCTTGCACACCTGCATAAAACGCAGAAGAATATAAGTCAAAACGCAAAAATTCAAAAGCTGAAGCGGAAGCATGCTTTTCCTCGTGACTCTTCAAAATGGCAGCGAAACCCTTACCTCTTCCCGCTATAAAACTAACCCTCTTCCTCTCATTTTCACAAGCTTACATAGCCCCTAAAATTGCTGTCAAATTCAAAAAACCAATCAATCTCAAAATCCCCCAAAACTTCAGAATCACAAAACACATCTTCATTCCCAAATCAGTTGAAAACCTAAATTGAAAAAAGCAGAAGAAGGAGAAGTCGTAATCGGCGAAGAGGAGAAGAGAGAAAACATTTTCAGTTTCGGTTGATTCTTAAGGGTGAGGTTTTCGCCGTGATTGAAGCCATTCGTGCTCTGTTTTTGTTGTTCATTTTGTGCGCAAGAGGAAGAAGAAGAGGACCTGTTTTCCATTTCTTTCTTTTCCTTTTTTTTAATTTAATTGTGTTTATTTATTTTTTTGTGTTTAAAAAAGGAGAGTTATGAATTGTGCTTGGGCCTTTTGGACATGATCCGTTTCTACCATATAACCCGCGGGTTACTCCATCATACCTCCTCTCTTCATTTTTTTCCTTTTTTCCATTTAACATTTTTTGTGTAATTTGTTTTCTATTTGAGTTTTTGTTATTTCTTTTTTGAGTAAAGTTTCTTCTTGAAGAAAATTTTAGAAAATTGTTTTAGTAAAGTAATTTGGAAAAATATTTTAGAATTTATTTTAGAGAAGCAATTTGAGAAAAAGAACTTTTAGAAAAAGAATTTAAAAATATATTTTCTATCTCTTTTATTGGATCTATTTTGGATCCATTTTCTTCATCTCTTTTTAATTTTGGTCGATGACAATCTTCCGATTCGGGATTGTTGATTTCCGATTAAGTTTAATCTTCATTATTTCAAATCTATGGATGAATGATCATTTGGATCATTCTCCATACTTTGAGATTGTGATAGGTTGCTTTTTCGAGAAATTCAACGATAATCACGATTAAGATTAGACCATTCTCTTTCTTTTAGTGTGGCATGTTTTCGGAGAACGATCCATTATATCGTTTCTCTAACATGTATTAACACGAATATTTTCCACTATAATTAGTGGTGGCCGGCCTCATTTGTAGGGTAATTACTCCGTAAATTACTCGGCGATTGCTTAACATAGACCTAAAGTTGTCCCGATTCGGAATGCGATCCACTTGGATCCGGTTTCCTCGACTTTATTTTTTCTTTTCGTGGTTGTGCTTGATTAAGTTCATCATACCACCTTATATTGTAAATATAATAATAATGTGAATATACTATCATTTAATTTTAATCTCTCGCACCTTATCCTTTTATTTTAATTCCTTGCTCCTTTATCTCTTTATTATGCTTTATTATACTATATCATTCATCATTTTGCTTATTGTTTATATTGTGATACTTGTTATTTCTCCTTTGTCCATTTGGACACAAAAATATTAATAAAGGATTAAACATCTAAAAAATTGGACTTTAATTTCGGACTATGGTTACTATCCTTAGCTTGGGAGTTTTGGACTTAGATTCTAGGACCATTCCTTTGCTCATTTGTTATGGATTGAAGACTTTGGCTCCGGTTGAGTTACTTGTTTATGAAGATGGAAATCCAATTGTTTCAAGAGTGCTTGCCATATGGTTTGATCATTTTTCCTTTAGCTTTTATTTTCAAGTTTTAGGATAGTCCCTTCATCTCTTCCCATCTTCTTCAATTTTCAAATCTCCTTCCTATTTTCAAAACTTTCTTTGTTTTCTAACTTCAAACATTTTTCTCAATCAAACCTTGACTTCGGTCATGTGCTTTTACCTTTTCATTTCATTTCTTAATAAATGCTAAACCACATAAGCATATCGAAACTTTTCTTCTCAAAAACTTTAAAACTTTCACAACTCATTCAATTGTTTTTGTGCCCTCGTGCACGTTTCTTTTAACCTTTTTTATGTTTAGATATGATTCATCCTTTCTAGCGGAATTATTCGCTAAAGGATGACAACTTATCTTTACATTTTAAAATCAATTCAACTCATTCGCCTTTTCACAATTTGTACCACGAACTACGGGGTTTTGATCTCGCATTGCACTTTGTGGGTACGTAGGCATGAGACGTTCGTCTCTTCAAACACTAAAATCTTAAAAAACATTCTTCTTCTCATCTCTTCAATCCTTTTTTCAAGCAAACCAATTTCAGACCAAAATGCAGTAAACATTTCAAAGGGTTCCCGTAGAGTACTACGGACAAGTCGGGTGCTTAAAACCTTCCCGATTTGTAACCAATCCCCGTACCCAATCTCTGTTTTGATTCTTTTAGCTTTTTAGCTTTTGAGATTCATTAAGGCTTTCTTCGTTCTTTTTGCCTTTTTCCTTTTGGAAATAAATAAAACCGCGGTGACGACTCTGTGTATATTGAGTGAAGTTAATCAATAACTTACACTCATGATTTTACCGCTACAGAAAAGTGGCGACTCTGCTGGGGAGTCAATCTCTAAGTGGATTCGGCCTACTTTGATTTGTTTACTGTTTTAGTTTGATTTGCTTGTTACTTGTTTGTTCTGTTCTGGTTTTGGTGATCCTCTGTGAGATAGATTCTAACCCAGATCTGAGTGACACTTATGATAGGACGGCGATATTCGAAGCGATATGCGATGGAGTAGTCCAAAGCAATATCAATTTGATAATCTCTACTCGGTTAGGCTCTCTTGGACTATCAATGTCATGACGAGTAATCGTACGTGGCATTATTTTCCAACCTTGAGCTGATCATACTGAGAACCGTAGAACCCTTAACCAATCTAAGCCAATTTAGGAACGTAGTGCGGAAACTATCTGAGTGTAAACTTAAGGTGGTTGTTACGTGATACTACACTCGGACGAGGTCTATTTTAAGAATGTTATCGGTTGGGGAGTAATCCAACGTACCGATGATATTTTAAAGATGGCTGTTAACTCCGGGAACCTCTGTTAGCACCCTTCTGGTTTTTTGCAGGTATAATGAAGACAAACCTTAGTACATGCCTGTTTGGGTTGGTGTTCTGTTACCATGACTCCATGCTCGTGATTCGAACCTTTGAATCTGTGTGCTTTGCGTGATCTTGTTTGTGTTTGTTGCATCTACATACCCATCATGATCATTATCACAACCATTTTTCAAGGAAGACAATTCCGATTATTGCAAATGTTTGAAAAAAATAAATATTCCTTTTTGTCAAGATTTTTCATGACCATATTCTCGATGTTGACCATGTTTGCAATAATCGAGTTATTTTTCTAAAAATGGGAGTGAACATTGCATATCATTGCATCCTCGCATATTCTTGCATTCATTCGAGTTGTGTGGGAACTCATCCCAGTTGTTTCTTTCCTCAGTTGTCTGTTGACCCGTCAAGCTGACTCCTCACCACAGATACGGTACTAGAGCTGTTATCAGACGAAGAGCTATTAGATTGAGAATGGAACGCCAAGAACAGCATAACATGGAAGTTCGAATGGAAATTGATGAGTTGAAGGTCGGTATGACCAAGCTCACTGAAATGATGCAAGTTCTGATTGCTCGAGGTGAACCACCTCAAAGGACTGTTATCTCTGAAGTTTTTACTGCCGTTGTTGATCCTCCTGTTGTTCAACAACCAGCTTCTACTTGGCCAGAATTTGGGTTACCTCCGGATTATGTGCCAGTTTCTGCTACTGCTCAGATTGGTGGTCCGTCTATTGTGCCAGGCTTTTCAGTTCCGACTTTTGCTGAACCTCAACCTGTTTTGCACGCTACTGCTCAGACTACTTATCAGAATTCTCCTTTCTTGTACCAAGCTTCTGGTCAACAAGATGAAAGTCAGGGTGAACCTGGATATATGGATGAAGTCAGAGAGCAATGCTTGACTCTTGAGAAGAGGGTAAGAGGTCTAGAAGGAAAAGATGTCTTTGGTTCTGCTGCAATTGACATGTGTTTGGTTTCCGACTTGGTTCTTCCTGATAAGTTCAAGGTTCCTATATTTGAGAAGTACAATGGTCATACTTGTCCAAAGATTCATCTGCTGATGTATTGTCGCAAAATGGCTGCGCATGCTAAAGATGATAAGTTGCTTATTCACTGTTTTCAAGATAGTTTGAGTGGTGCTTCCATGAAGTGGTATGTTGGACTTGAGAAGAGTCACATTCGAAGCTGGAAAGATTTATCTGATGCTTTTGTAAGGTAGTATAAGTACAATCTGGACATGGCGCCTGACCGTCGTCAACTTCAAAATATGTCACAGAAAGAGAAAGAATCATTCAAAGAGTATGCTCAGCATTGGAGAGAGCTAGCTGCTCAAGTTGAGCCACCTTTGCCTGAAAAAGAATTAACTGGTTTGTTCATGGACACTCTTCAACCGTTCTTTTGGGAGAAAATGGTAGGAAGTGTTTCATCTGGTTTTTCCGACCTAGTCACTATTGGAGAAAGACTAGAGGAAGGTATCAAGAAGGGTAAGATTACCAATTCTGAAGCTCCTAATGCTGCAAGAAAGTCTTTTGGGAATCCTCACAAGAGAAGAGACGGTGATGCTTATGCTGTTTCAACTGAGAGGAGGCCTTATCATCCGCAACAACGATATGTTCAACCATACGTAGCTGCAGTTGCTCCTGTTGTTAAAAATCAACCTGCTCAAACTCAAGTTCAAGGTCAAGCTCGACCAGCTCAAGCTCAAGTTCAGATTCGAGCTCAAGCTCAGGTTCCTCCTCATCCTGCTGCTGGACAAAATCAGTATCGCAATAGGCCAAACTTTGATCCTATTCCGGTGTCTTATACTGAATTGTTTCCTTCTTTGATTGAGAAAGGTTTAATTACTACTAGGCCTCCGCCTCCTGTTCCAAATCCTCTTCCAGTTGGTTATAGATCGGATCTTCGCTGTGAGTTTCATCAAGGTGGAACTGGTCATGACTTAGAGCATTGCTTTGCGCTGAAGGCTAAAGTGCAAGAACTTATCAGGAACAACATCCTTTACTTTAATGACCTTAATCCCAATGTTATCAATAATCCTTTGCCAAAGCTTGGGAAGTGAATCTTCTAGAAGACTTCAACTGTCAATTTTTCTTCAAGGCCAGAATATCAGACGAGATAGCTCATCCTTGTTGTTGATGGATCACTAGGCCATTGTTTCTTTATGTTTGCAATTTTCTTCAATCATATTAAGTTGTTTGCTTTTAAACTTTGTTTGTACTTTCATGTTGATTTTAATGAAATGAAAATTGCTTTGTTTTGATTCAATTTCATTTGCTATTTGCATCTTTATGCTTTTCATTTCAAGTTCATTTATCTTTTCTCAAAGTTTTTACAATGATTGGAGGGAGGATGATGAAAACAAAATACCCATAACTGTTGTTGGTATGCTTTCAATTGAGACTTGGTTGATGATATACAGGCATTGTTCCAAATCCTAAACACTGGAGAAATAAGGAAGTTAATCCTTTGTTAACCCCTTTGAACCTTGAAGTTGGAGTTTCTTTCTATTCGGAAAAAAACCTCAATTTTAACCTGGGGATGGGTAGTTCTCAATTAATTCGAATGTGCATTCAAGTACAAGAGAATCATTCAAGACACCTTTTCAATAAAGGTTGTAATCTCAAGTTTTCCTTCACACATGTCAAGAAGTGTTGAAGATTTTTCTCAATTCAAAAGCCAATGATGGTTCATCGTAATCATTAAGCCATGCAGTCATTATCTTTCAAGAAAAAATGATATTGAAAAAAAATTTATTGAAAAAAAAATCAAAGCCCGCTAAGTCAAAACCTATGAAGGAGACTTAGGTAAAAACTGGGGCATCCCGCTGGCTGTAAGTTGAAATGACACAGTTCAGGCAAAAGTTAGGGATAATAAAAAGAAATATTTGTCAAGAGGTCATCAAAATTCCTCAGCAAAATAAGATGAGTCGACCAAAGTCCTCACTGGAAATAACAAAAGGAAGATGTGACTGCTATCTCAAAATCCTTTGGCTTGTGAACCATCTTCATCTGTGCAATCCTAAATTTCTGGGAACTTGAATGCATAGGCCGAATTAATTGAGTGTAGGACTGGAGTTCATCACGAAGTTGGGTTGGGTACAAATAAACTTTGAACCTATATCCTTTGTTTCATAAACCGTGAACCAGACCAAGTTACAACCTTTAAAAGTCCTAATTGATTCCAGGTTTCTTTTGAAAAAGCATACTACAACGAGGTTGCGTAAACTGACTCCCAAGTTCTTTACCAATCATTTGTTTTCTTGCTGTTGCTTTATCTTTAATGTTGTCTCAACCGCCGTGTTGTGACAAGTTTTCATTTACTTTACATCAATAAATTTCATTCAAAAGATGATTCTTGATTTCAAACTTTGCATTGAACTTTGCATTAAAATTACCAAGTTTGTACAAACATTTTTATTTGCAAATAAACTTTCTTCATCAAAGAATTTTCAAACAGTTAAGAAACTTGGTTGGTGATATTATCAGGGGCAAGTTTTTCTCATTTCCTATGGTTCAAGAGTTGTTGCTCAGTGCAAGTTGTTCTCAAGTTTGGTTAGTCAAAAGATTCTCTGCAAGTTACATGTTGGGTTATTTTCTCAAGGGCTGAGGCTATGATCAGTTTACTTTCTCAACATTTTCTCAAGGGCTGAAACCATGATCAGTTTATTCTCTCAACATTCATTTCAGGAACTGAATCCATGATCAGTTTATTTCTTCTCAACAGTTATCTCAAAAACGTGATTATTTTCTCAGCAGTCATTTCAAGAACTGAAGCCATGAACAGTTCATCTTCTCAGCAGTTATTTCAAAGATTTGATTATTTTCTCCAGCAGTAATCATGAACTGAATCCATTATCAGTTTACCTTCATCAGTCATTGAACTTGGGGCAATTTTTCTTCAAGAATCCCCAAGTAGCTTTGCATGACTTCTCTCAAAAGATTTGCAACTTGGAACAGTTTACTGGTGTGACAGAGATTTGTGCAGCAGTAGCATGTCTAATATTCGAGCAGAATGGCAATGACTTCTGTGATGAGGAATCAGTCTTTCATCTTTTCACTCCTCTAAGAGTATAAACTGGTTGTCATCTTTTGCACTCCTCTAAGAGTCTAAACTGGTTGTCAGCTTTTCCACTCCTTTAAGAGTCTAAACTGGTTGTCAGCATTTTCTCTCGTATTATGTCCTCGGGTGTGTTATTCCCCATTTTTTGAAAAGTTTACATATTTGAGTGTTTTAGTCCTCATTGTGCGTTTTCTCGGGTGTGTTATTCCCCAATCTTGTTCACCTTTGCATATTTGAGTGTTTTAGTCCTCATTATGCGTGTGCTTGGGTGGTTTAGTCCCCATTCTCATAAAAGTCTGCATATTGAGTGTTTTAGTCCTCATGTGTGTTTCTCAAAGTCTTGTTGTTGTCAACTTCTTACTTTTTGTTCAAGGTCTAATTTACTTGGCATTTGTCTGTCTCTTCAGAATTTCTTCATATACTTGTTGTGTCTTCTCAAATATTACACCATTTATCCGATTGCCATTCTCGGATGTCCATAGTGAAGTCATCATCGATTTGATGTACTGTCCCGGACCTTTTTCCATCTCATTCAGTTCTGTTCCTGAATGTTGTGATTCACATTTTTATATGATTGCCATTCTCAGATGTTGTCATCACTTCCTATCCGATTGCTATTCTCGGATGTCCATAGTGAAGTCATCATTGATTTGATGTACTGTCCGGGACCTTTTTCCATTTCATTCAGTTCTGTCCCTGAATGTTGTGATTCATGTTATCTGATTGCCATTCTCAGATGTTGTAATCACTTGCTTTCCGATTGCCGTTCTCGGATTTTCATGTTGGAATCATCATTGAGTTGATGTGTTTTCCCGAAATTCTCCCATTTCATTCAGTGCTGTTCTTGAATTTTGAATTCCACATTTTCATTTGATTGCTATTCTCAGATGTTGTGATTACCTTTTATCCGATGCCATTCTCGGATATTTCTATTAAAGTCAGTTATGTCATTCTTGGATGCTTCTGGTGTACTGTTTCGAGACTTTTCTCACTTCATCCAGTGCCATTCCTGAATGTTGTGATGTTTTCTGTCAAATTGTCATTCTTGAACATTTCCACCTCGGCTGAGCCATGTGTTGGTCTCCAGCATGTTGTTTTTCCCGTCGGAGTCTCATGCTCCTTATCCCCGGCGTTTATTCTTTGTCATGTGTTGTCTTGTCCCTCACGGACTTCTCTACATTTCATTTGGTTACAGATACATTTCATATCATCGCATAAATTTTCTCATATTATTCCATATTGTTGTCACATATTTTCTCTGCATTTCATATCATCTCATATTTTTCTCATAACATCTTATGTGCCTTCATATATTTTCATATGCTTTCATAAACAGTTTCATATGCTTCATATCATTTCCATGTTACCTTCATATCATTTCACATCGTTTATCTCATTTCATTCCAGTTTTTGGCATCTTAGGATCAAAAATTGGGTTTTTTGATATTTAAGTATCTTCCATCTTGTCGAAACGAAGATTTCAATCTTCATCTTCTCTAGATTGAAGAAACTTAAATAGGGGCATCTGTCAGACCCTAATTTTTTATCCTAAGATTTTTCGCATCTCATCTGCATTTCGCATACAAACAAGATCACGCTCTGGTTCATTTATCCTTTTCAGGTGCAAGTCTATGCTTTGCGGAGGATCACCATGTTTAATTTCTGTTATCTGTTCATATTTTACTGACTACTAACCCAAAATACAAAAAAAAAGTATGTTGCAGTTGTCTCTTCTTCTTCTGTGTTACAGGATTTCAGAGACGGGGCTGTGATTCCAATTCAGATGCGATTGCTCAGTTACAATTCGATTCAGATGGACGTTTGACCTAATCTTGGTCAAACTATCAAAAGATTATTTCGATTGCAAGTTGCTTGTGCCAGTGGTTCATTATTCAGACAGTGCGTTTTCAAAGTTCAAGTTGTGTTGAGAGCGAAGTTCATCAGTTTATCGGACAGTATTCTGTGTGAAGTTTGGCTTGAATCTTCAAGTTTATCAGTTCATCAGTTGTTTATCTGAGGATTTATTTTCCTCAGCATGAATTCGAATTATCATGACAATGTTCAGACAGATTTCAAGTGTTTGTGGCTTAAGTGGCAAGTTGTGTAATGGTTCGTGTTTGACTGTATTCGTTATTATCAGTGGCTTGTGAAGGAAAATCGGGAGTTGGTTGTAGGCTTAAAAATCATCACCTCATATCCGTTTACCCGTTCCATCCATATATCCGATCCATAAACCATTTATTTCATTTCATTTTTTTATTCATTTTCTATTCATTTCATAATTCTTATCGATTATTCACTCTCCGTTTCCATATTGAATTCATCTTTTCAAAAAAAGTCCTATTCTTTTCGATTTCTATTCATTTCACAAAAATATTCATCATCTCATCCTTTTTTTTTTGTTTTACCAATTTCCAATTTCCTATTTTATATTCATTCCCATTTTTTATTTTTTATCCATTCCCAATATTTTTCTAATCAAATATTTCTTTTGTCCATCACAAAATTTATTTTTTCCTCTTAGTGCATATTCACCATTTCTTTTCTTTAAGTTTGTCTTCCTTAAGCCTACTTTTTAACACACAAAAAAAACAATTTGGCATACAAAAAAAAAATAATAATAAACATTTTTCCAGCATCAATTCACAAGCAGGCCCATTTTCCAAGTTGTATCACCCAAAGTAAAAACCAACACAATCCTCACGTGCAAACTTCAAGCCATCAAGTCACAGCTTGCTTTCCCATATCTCTTCAGCTTTTTTTTTTCACAAGTCGTACATTCCCCAGCCAAAGCAACAAAATAGCTTTGCCACATCGGCTTTTCGTACGCGGCAACCCCTCAGCTTCATACCAAACAATACTCCCAGCCATCTATCAAGCTCCCCACACCAAGCTTACAAGCTACTTTAGCTCACAAAATTTCACACAAACACATTGCCAAGCCGTAAAAACAAATCCACAGCAGCCTCACGCCCATCACTTCTCATAAACCGTATGCCATCACAAGCCAACAGCATCATATCAGTTCTCCATAATTCCGCACGCCAAGCTGAAGCTTAAACACAACTCCCAGCTTACAAAAACACAAAGCCAATACAGCCGCATATCAAACACACAAATATCACTTCCCAAAGCCATTTTCACAACAACACATGAAGCCTCACAATAAACTTGCCATATTCTGCGCCAAGCCATCAACACCACCAAACTTCAAGTCACACTTTTCCCACCTGTATAACATCAGCCAAATAGCCTAAGCCACAACAACTTCACAAATTTTCAACTTTGCCCGCGCCGTACGCCCACGTGACTTCGTATCCTGCACACGCAATAACAACAAGCTTCACACTTCACACGCCTCTTGCACACCTGCATAAAACGCAGAAGAATATAAGTCAAAACGCAAAAATTCAAAAGCTGAAGCGGAAGCATGCTTTTCCTCGTGACTCTTCAAAACGGCAGCGAAACCCTTACCTCTTCCCGCTATAAAACTAACCCTCTTCCTCTCATTTTCACAAGCTTACATAGCCCCTAAAATTGCTGTCAAATTCAAAAAACCAATCAATCTCAAAATCCCCCAAAACTTCAGAATCACAAAACACATCTCCATTCCCAAATCAGTTGAAAACCTAAATTGAAAACAACAGAAGAAGAAGAAGTCGTAATCGGCGAAGAGGAGAAGAGAGGAAATATTTTCGGTTTCGGTTGATTCTTAAGGGTGAGGTTTTCACCGTGATTGAAGCCATTCGTGCTCTGTTTTTGTTGTTCATTTTGTGCGCAAGAGGAAGAAGAAGAGGACTTGTTTTCCATTTCTTTCTTTTCCTTTTTTTTTAATTTAATTGTGTTTCTTTATTTTTTTGTGTTTAAAAAAGGAGAGTTATGAATTGTGCTTGGGCCTTTTGGCCATGATCCGTTTCTACCATATAACCCGCGGGTTACTCCATCATCCCTGCTCTCTTCATTTTTTTCCTTTTTTCCATTTAACATTTTTTGTGTAATTTGTTTTCTATTTGAGTTTTTGTTATTTCTTTTTTGAGTAAAGTTTCTTCTTGAAGAAAATTTTAGAAAATTGTTTTAGTAAAGTAATTTGGAAAAATATTTTAGAATTTATTTTAGAGAAGCAATTTGAGAAAAAGAACTTTTAGAAAAAGAATTTAAAAATATATTTTCTATCTCTTTTATTGGATCTATTTTGGATCCATTTTCTTCATCTCTTTTTAATTTTGGTCGATGACAATCTTCCGATTTGGGATTGTTGATTTTCGATTAAGTTTAATCTTCATTATTTCAAATCTATGGATGAATGATCATTTGGATCATTCTCCATACTTTGAGATTGTGATAGGTTGCTTTTTCGAGAAATTCAACGATAATCACGATTAAGATTAGACCATTCTCTTTCTTTTAGTGTGGCATGTTTTCGGAGAACGATCCATTATATCGTTTCTCTAACATGTATTAACACGAATATTTTCCATTATAATTAGTGGTGGCTGGCCTCATTTGTAGGGTAATTACTCCGTAAATTACTCGGCGATTGCTTAACATAGACCTAAAGTTGTCCCGATTCGGAATGCGATCCACTTGGATCCAGTTGCTTCGACTTTATTTTTACTTTTCGTGGTTGTGCTTGATTAAGTTCATCATACCACCTTATATTGTAAATATAATAATAATGTGAATATACTAACATTTAATTTTAATCTCTCGCACCTTATCCTTTTATTTTAATTCCTTGCTCCTTTATCTCTTTATTATGCTTTATTATACTATATCATTCATCATTTTGCATATTGTTTATATTGTGATACTTGTTATTTCTCCTTTGTCCATTTGGACACAAAAATATTAATAAAGGATTAAACATCTAAAAAATTGGACTTTAATTTCAGACTATGGTTACTATCCTTAGCTTGGGAGTTTTGGACTTAGATTCTAGGACCATTCCTTTGCTCATTTGTTATGGATTGAAGACTTTGGCTCCGGTTGAGTTACTTGTTTATGAAGATGGAAATCCAATTGTTTCAAGAGTGCTTGCCATATGGTTTGATCATTTTTCCTTTAGCTTTTATTTTCAAGTTTTAGGATAGTCCCTTCATCTCTTCCCATCTTCTTCAATTTTCAAATCTCCTTCCTATTTTCAAAACTTTCTTTGTTTTCTAACTTCAAACATTTTTCTCAATCAAACCTTGACTTCGGTCATGTGCTTTTACCTTTTCATTTCATTTCTTAATAAATGCTAAACCACATAAGCATATCGAAACTTTTCTTCTCAAAAACTTTAAAACTTTCACAACTCATTCAATTGTTTTTGTGCCCTCGTGCACGTTTCTTTTAACCTTTTTTATGTTTAGATATGATTCATCCTTTCTAGCGGAATTATTCGCTAAAGGATGACAACTTATCTTTACATTTTAAAATCAATTCAACTCATTCGCCTTTTCACAATTTGTACCACGAACTACGGGGTTTTGATCTCGCATTGCCCTTTGTGGGTACGTAGGCATGAGACGTTCGTCTCTTCAAACACTAAAATCTTAAAAACATTCTTCTTCTCATCTCTTCAATCCTTTTTTCAAGCAAATCAATTTCAGACCAAAATGCAGTAAACATTTCAAAGGGTTCCCGTAGAGTACTACGGACAAGTCGGGTGCTTAAAACCTTCCCGATTTGTAACCAATCCCCGTACCCAATCTCTGTTTTGATTCTTTTAGCTTTTTAGCTTTTGAGATTCATTAAGGCTTTCTTCGTTCTTTTTGCCTTTTTCCTTTTGGAAATAAATAAAAGCGCGGTGGCGACTCTGTGTATATTGAGTGAAGTTAATCAATAACTTACACTCATGATTTTACCGCTACAGAAACGAGAAAAATTAATAAAAAGCTAAAAATTGCAAGGCCTGATGTTGTTATGCGTAAGGCCTGATTGTTACGCGTAACGACAAGTGGAGTACGTGTAGGTTACCTGTTTTGGCAAAAGGATGATTAAAATGAAGAAAAACATAGCTTATGTTCATACGCTTAATAGGTTGGTCATTACGTGTAATGACTTGCGTGTTGGCTAGCCCAAACGATGTTATGCATAGATGAGTGTGTGTTACTTGGGCATTGCATGTAATAGACTGGGCATTACGCGTAATGAAGCCCAAAAATCTAGAAATCACAATGTTAGACTATTTATTCCCAAAACGTAAAATAAGAAAGGTTGGACGATTTGATTTTTCAGAGCACATACGCATTTTCAAGAATGACGATTTCAGAATTCTGCAAGGATTTCATATTTTCAAAAGTTTTTAACAATTAGAGATTGTCACCTTAAGAAATTCTATAATGACAACACTTCCTATTTTCGTTTTTATTTTGATTATGAGTTGCTAAACCCCCCATTTCTAGGGGATAACCCTGAATCTGAATGTAATGATTTCAAATTTATTAATGCAATGACTCTTGTTATTCAGTAATTATTGATTCGTTCTTATCTTTGTGTGTAATGCTTTAACATTCAAAAAATGGATTTTGATTCTTTACATATAAATTAAGTGTGACAGTTGTTGTGTGTTGATCTGAATAAGAACTTTTGATAATGAATATCACCTAGGACTAGGGATACTTTATCCCAACCAGATATTCTTGATAAATTAATGCTTGATTATGAACATAATTATCTATGGACATAGTAATTAGGTTATATGATCAAATATATTTTATCTAAGGACTTAGGATTAGACACCCTAAAGAATCGGTAATCAATAATTTGGATTATGTTATTGCATTGATCTATTGAAATTGTTACAAGAAGATTCATTCACCGAACCCTAGCAATCTACTTTTCTCCATAAATTGTTTAACTATTTTAATTGCTTTATTTCATTGATTTTTAGATATAATCATATCAAAACCTTAAACTCCCGAGTTTTTCTTTAATTGAAATTTTCTCTGTACTCTATATCGTTAAGCAGTCCTCGAGATTCGATACTCGAGATTTTTTCCCATTTAGTACTATAATAGGAAAAATAGTACACTTGTTATTTTTCCTATAAACATGCATAAAAAATGACATTATCCTCAAATCCAGTCGAGGACACTTGCTTCCTTGATCGTAAGTCAGTAATGCCTTCTTTATCCATTATGATTTGCTTATGGTTGGTGACGTCAGGATCAAAATCTATGGTGGAAGACATTGAAACTTCTGGAAAACCTGGGGAAGAGGAGCCAAAAATAAAATTACTGTCAGGTATAGGAATGTCACCATAGACTTCGTTTATAACATGCCCAAATTCCACTGAGCCTAGAGCGTTCTCGATTTCCCACATGCATTCATCCCACAACTTTTTTCTCTCCAACGCGTTCATAAGTATGGTATTAAACTACCCTAACCGCCTAAAGATCTGTAACCTAATGATACTCCTAAGGAATGTGATTACGTTATAAAGTAAATTCAAGAATGGAAAAAATGTTACTTGAGATTGAGAGGAGTTGGGGAAGAGGATGAAGCTTTTTCTTCTAAACGCTGAAGGAAAATAAGAACTGGAATTGGAAACTAAGTAAGAAAAAGGGTTTTAAGAGGGATGATATTTAAGAGAATCTAAGAGAGCATAACCTATAAAGCATCATTATGCTAGAAGAAATGAAGAGACACAACCTTTCTGCCACGTAATAACCGAGTTGTAAGACCAACAAAATACATGTGGGTTTTAGATATGACCGAGCCCTATACCCGCGAAAACAAGAACATAGCCCGGGGGTTTATGTTTATACCCAAATATATTCTGATCCGTCCTATGAAGTTGGATTCATGAAACATGAACTAAGTTACTAAAAAGGAAGGAAGTTGAATTGGTTACCACAATGCGGATTGAGTACTTGCTCGAATATAACATTCTGCTAAGCTTGTTACCAATAGGGCCAGGTATTGTCATACAACCTGTCACCTGGGCACAACCACACAAATCAACCAAAGGTTATAACGGTTCTGACGCATCAATGCAAGTCGTTACAAAACCTTTATGACAAGAAATGATGGAGAAGAGTTACGAATTGAAGACATTGTAACATCGAATATCTGGGGACTTCTCTTAATAACTCCCCTTAGAGAAGAAAGCTATATAATGGAGCTCCTGCCAGAAGGATAAGAAAGAAACAATTATCTTGAGACTTCCTACCTTAGCACTGCTCTCAAATCCCCTAAAGTGTTACACAACACAAACGACATAGCTCTCCCTGATTAGAAAAGGGAGGGCTAATGATGCGTGTTTTTCGCAAGTGTACGAACACGTCAGAGTAATATAAAATATTGTCGAATCCACAGAGACCAAGTGTCAATCTATCGTACCTGTTGTTATGGTGTTTATCTAAGGCAACTAAATATAAGGGTTTTAATAAGGGTGCAATGGTAAATAAAATATTAATTTTAAACAATAATTAAAAGACAGGCTCGAATGTAATTCACGTAATCAATGATAATCCAGTACTTGTTAATGGAACTACTTATGGGCAATGTTTTCTTCTTTGAAAAGAACTAATTTAACAGGAACTGTCGCTTTCGCGTATTCAGAACCGAGTTGTACTCTCTAATCAACCCCTCCTATTGTCACGGATAAAAAGGTGCGTACTGCGTTAGAGTAGTAAACCTATTTTTAAGAAATATAGTATCTTAACTAAGTTGAAAAGTATTTTAACCTGGACTTCTTAGCAAAAAGAGGTTCTTATGAACCAGACTCTAAATCTCATAACGCGTCCGAAAATCGTTTTAAAATCTCTTTTCTTTTTAATCTAAAAACTCCTAATAAACTAGACAAAACGCTTTTGGCTGTTTTTGAAATAGTTAAAAACAATTACTTGAATTGAAAGATAAAATAGCCCTTAGGTGTTTCCACGAACAATTATACTGATTACTGGTTTAATTACGATCCTTACATTCTAACCTTTATGGAATTAGTTAGACATGATAAAGTAAAGATTCTTTTTTATTATTTTTCATAAAAGTAATTTAGTGCGAGTGCGGAAAGTAAATGAATTTAAAGCGAGTGCGAGAAATAAAGGAATTTAAAGCGAGTGCGAGAAATAAAGTAATTTAAAGCGAGTGCGGGAAATAAATAAAGTAAAGTGCGAGTGCGGATAATAAATAAAGTAAAGCAGTGCGAGAAATAAATAAAAGTAAAGCAATGCAGAAATAAATAAAGTAAATTACGAACTTGAATTAAAATGGCGGCAGGATTAACTTCCTCCAGAGTGCTCCAAAACTTCGATCACACAGACAGATTACAGACTCGATCACTCGATTGCAGATGCACCCCGATGTGGAATGGCAACTGCTTTGAAACTGATATATGCCTAAAGAAATCTAAGTTTGGATCAAGAAAAACGAAAATCTAAGGTCCTATTTATAGGAAAAACTGAAAGCATGAAAAGACTGGGATGCCCCTCCACTAAAAAGTGGAGGTTACTGAAATTGGCCTTGTGGCGCCCGCCACAGGCCTATGGCGCCCGCCATGGTCCCTACAGGGGATTGGAGAGTGGGGATCGTGGGTCTAGGAGGTTGAGGAGTGGTCTTGAGTCGTGGCCACGTCATGGCTAACCCCATGGCGCCCGCCACGGTGGGTGCCGTAAGTGCAAAACGCTGAATTTCTAGGTTTTCGTCCGTTTTCACTCCTTTTTCGCTCCCTTTCTCGATTCAAGCCCCGATTATTATAAAAACCTGAAAACATAAGAAAACAAAGTAATAACATAACAAAACAACAATAAAAGCTAAGAATGCATGCGAAATCGGAGTCAGAAACACGGTGAATTTTAGTGTGATCAGCTAACACCTTTGGTGTTCTAACCAAATTTGGCTAGAATAAGACCCATCACTGGTTTTCAAATTATCAAAATCTTTGGGCCTCTGTTAGAGTGTAAGATTTATCACTGCTTTTCAAATTATAAAAATCTCCGAGTCTCTTTGTATAGTGTAAGACCCTTCCCTTTTTATTTTTACTTTGAATTTTAGGCTTCATCTATTGTATAAGTCCCAATTCAATTTTCTCAATCTATGCACAATCGCTTTTTCAAAATATTCATCTGACATCTTTTGAGCTATAAGCCCCATCCATTCTCAATCTTCATATCAAATTCAAAGATAATCAAAACATTATCAATCTTAAAACACATCAATCATATTATAATACACTGGGCCTCTCCCCGAGCTGTAAGATCCAACACGTCTTTCTTTTCAATTCAATATATATATATATATATATATATATATATATATATATATATATATATATATGTTTTCATATAATTGTATATACGTGTGCATATATGTTTAGATATACATCCTAAGTTTAGTTAGTTAAACATTAGGATAC
The DNA here is from genome assembly GCA_963966055.1 of Lathyrus aphaca. Lineage (NCBI taxonomy): Eukaryota > Viridiplantae > Streptophyta > Magnoliopsida > Fabales > Fabaceae > Lathyrus > Lathyrus aphaca. Next base: position 491,499,941 of record OZ014525.1, on the reverse strand, counting down.
CTTCACCTATTGCAACCCTAGTTAGGTCAAACTAGTACCCTATAGGAGCAACCATATAGTCTAGCCTCCTCTTGGGCATAAACATGGACATAAGAATGTCAGTACTCTATGTGAACTTCTTCTTAGACTGTTATAGGATTTTCTTTTATAATTTTTTTAGATCCTATAACTTTATCTACAAAAGAAATTTAACTCCCAAAAAATACGATGTTTCCCGGTGAAAAGTTTCTCTTAAATTTCTTTTTCCCCCATGAACTATTCAAATACAAAAAGGATTTATCCTCTATTGAACTTTACCCAACCTCCTCTTGGGCTTCATACAAGGACCAACATGCCTCTTAAAGGTTCCCCACCACCTCCTCTTGGGCTTTATACAAGGACACATCAGGCTTCTTAAAAGTATTCATCCTCCTCTTGGGCTTTGTACAAGGACCCCCGGGCTTTCTATAAGCATATGATAGATCCTTAGTCAATCATCACCATAGAAGAATCAAAACATGTAAGACTTTCCTACCAGTCATTCCCATAGACATGACCTAAATCCAGCCTCCTCTTGGACTTTTTACAAGGATCCACAGGCTTCTTAAAAGTATAGGATAAACCTTACTCCACCTCTCCACCACAAATGGAATTTTCCCAGCAGATAAAAAAATCTCAGGGTAACCTCTTACACCTCAATGGATAAGATAGCCTCCTCTTGGGCTTTATACAATTAATCCTTTCCCACATAAAGATAACCTCATCTTGGGTTTTGTACAATAGATTTCCTATAATAAGATAGCCTCCTCTTGGGCTTTATACCATTGACCTCCCCATAATGATCAACCTCCTCTTGAGATTTGTACAAAGACATTTTCCCACAAGGGCTTCATACAAGCATACTTGGAAAGTCTCACCACCCACAGAGATTCTTTAAAAATAAGGAACTCCCCTTTGAATCAGCCTCCTTTTGGGCTTTATACAATTTAGTTTTCACCAATAAACATCCAATCACAATAATTCAAGTATATAAATCAACAATCAACCTCCTCTTAGGCTTTGTATAATGACCTTCCCCCAGACAACCTACTCTCATGCCTTGTCTAATAATTTTCCAGCAGACAGCTTCAATCTTGGGCTTATACAAGACATATAAAACTCCCCTCATTAGTCAGTCTCTCACAAAAATTTCAGCCTCAATCTTGGGCTTTGTACAAGACAGATAAAATTTTCTCAGTAGAGTCAAATTTTTCTTTGTTTAGCTTCAACCTTGGGCTTCAATAGAGGAACATAAAAATCAACTTCCCTCTATTTAGAGATGACAAATTCTCTCTATTAAACACTTTTAAGTCTTCTATTGGACTCTAACTAAGTCATTCCCTCAATATACAATCATCTCTAAGGACTCAAACTAAGACACAACCAATATACAATCATCTCTTAGGACTCAAACTAAGACACTCAACCGAACAATTTTCTCTTGGAATCAAATCAAGACAGCTACTCACAAACAATCTTCTGTTGGACTCAAATCAAGACAGCTATATCTCAACCTTTCAGCTTCAATCTTGGGATTTGAACAAGACAGTCAAATAAACCTTTCAGCCTCACTCTTGGGCTTTGAACAAGACATAAATAAAAATTTCAGCTTCACTCTTGGGCTTTGAACAAGACAAAAACAAACATCCTCCTACCCTTAAGAATTTAAACATAGGTATTATTCATACTATATATATATATATATATATATATATATATGTATATTTATTGTTTATATTTTCTTATATATTTACTGTGAATATCATATCATATTCCTCCTCCCTAAGTGCATACTTGTTACCGTTTTGATCTGGGAATATGATAGATACGCAAGTGGTGAGGCATACAACTAGCAATGCGTTGGAGAGAACATTAAGATAGGGTGGCTTAATTTAGGAGGCTTACAGGGAGTCGAATCTCGAACAAGCTAACTTAAAAGTCCACAAATTAGTGTAGGTATCCTAAGGAATTATCGCTTTTGCGCGGGTCTCTTGCAAAAATTCTGACTTTTCCAATTGGATGCCCATGACATTGAGGATTTTGAAACACAATTTAACCAATTGACCTTATTTAGGGTAATGCGATAACTATTGTAAATATTTGACAAATGAGACTACACTCGAATGAGACTCATACTTTCAAGATATTATGACTCGTATGAGTTATTCGATTGATTAATAATATTTGAAAATGGTCGATGATTTTGAGAACTTATGTTAGAACCCGTTCTACAAGTGCACAGTCTATCGCGTAATAATAAAAGATATCGATCCTGCAGAGACCAATGTCAACCTATTGTACTTTTATTGTTACTTTGTAAAGCTAAGGTGAAGTGTATTTGGTTATAAAGAAACAAAAACTAGAACTTAGAATAAAACTAAGAAAATAAGATAATAAAGAGAGACCAGAATATGGATTCTGAAATTATGGTATGACAGACTCATATGTCGAATACAGTGTTGAGACATCTGATCTGTTACATATAAACATGGCAAGGCACAAATATCAGTATTCTAATATTCTGATATACCTGATTCAAACATTCTCCAGGATGTTTAGACATCTGATATGACATACAATACAAATAATGCATAAAGTATAAAACAGAAAAACTATAAAGAACACATTCAAATTGTTAACCCAGTTCGATGCAACTCATCTACTCTGGGGGCTACCAAGCCAAGAGGAAATCCACTATGTAGTATCAATTCAAATACTTCTCAGCAAACACCTACAGTTTACAGCCTTCTCACTTAATCACTACCAATGCAACTTCTACTTAGGAACTCCTAAATATGAGACACCCATCTCACTCTCTCACAATCACCTCAATGATAAACTTAAAAATTCAAATCAGAAGACACACTTCCATGACAACACCTTAACCTTGCTTCACAGCTTCAATCAAGAAAAAATATCTCTTGCTTAAAATCTTCGAGAATTACAAATAAACACAGCCACAAAGTCTGAAACTTGTTGCGCATGGCTGCTCCAAGAACTTAACCCTAATGATATGATTTTACATCTTTGGTTGGTTACTAAACCTAGGTTACAAGGTTTATTTTTATAACCGGGTCCCAACTGGATTTTGGGCCTATAAACAAAGCATAACAGCTGCAACAATAATGCAGAAAAATCTACTAAAAATAAAAAGATCTTCAAATCAACAACTCCCTAAAATATCTCTAAATATAGAAACTCTATATTTATTCAATATTTGATATTTGTCTTCAATGTAAATTTGAGTCTTCAAGATATTTTAAAACAACGCCAATTGGATTGATTCAAATCTTCTGATTATTCTGTTTTCTGTTAAATCATAACAGAATCTTCAATCCCCATCTGTCAATTCATGATGTTGAAACATTTCAACACAACATGTTTAGGCGCACAATATGACTCCTTGCTTAAAATGTTCTTTACTTTGCAAAGGTCATGTACATTTTATTGCTGCTATATTTGTTATACAAAATTAATGCCAATCCTAAAAATACAGAACTTACAGATTCCACGTTCCTAAAGGACTATGTAGAGTTTGGTTACTAATTACAATTATAACTTAGTTTCCTAGAATAAACAAACTTAAAGACTCGTCTCACGCTCTCGCGGTATTAACTTAAGTCACGTTCCCTAATCCCAAAATTTTGCTCTCGCTCGCCCGGTAACTAGGAAATATGTTTTGAAAGACAATAATATCCTAAACTTATTTAAAGCGCTCTCGCTGTATTTAGATTTTTTTTGTCTAATTTCCACTATCCAGTTTGATCCCCACGCTCTTGTAGTGTCGGTTCTAACCTTAATTAATTTCTCACTCTCGTGACAAAATCGTGTTAAGTAACCTCTCACTCTCGAGACAAAGCTATTTAAATTAAACTTGGAAATTTAAAACCAAAATAGAATTTTAATCATAAGTTCGCACCTATTATTTTCTACCAAGTCTTGTAGGTAACGAAGGTCCTCATACGCCGAACTCAAGACTATTTAGCTAGACATGGACAGGAAAACAAGACTAAAATTGAAAACATACTTTGAAAATTAAATAAGAAGACGATAAAATAAATAATACTAAATAAAACCTAGAATTAATAGATGCTTCGAATCATAGATGAGATCTTGAATTCTTGAATCAGTTGCAAAAAAATAAAATACGAAAAAAATAGAATCCTAAAACTAATGGTGTGGTAGTTCCTCGATGTGAGAAACTACCACTTTTACATGGTAGATTAAAACTGCTAAAAAATAAAAATAATAATCAAAAGAAAGTCCCATGTTGAAGTTCACTTTATTCCTATTTATAGGTCTTGAGTACGATTGTTGTTGGAGAAATTTTAGGAAATAATTTTGTTGGGCTTGAGAAATATTTGGTTGACTGTGACTTAGTTGGTTTTGAAGACTGAGCTGAGGGAGAGAAAAAAAGGAATGCAACGGCTCTTATGATTGACTGAGACGCATTTTATTTTTTTCTTTCTATTTTTGACATATGATGGTCGTTTTGCTTGCAGGATGGTCGTCTCACTTATGATGTGTGATAGTCATCATGTCCTTATGACATGCGTTTTGCTTCAAAATAGAGAAACCTTCTTTTTCTGCTATATGTCTCATTTCAACTGATATATACTTCATTTATTCCTCATTTCAGCTCATTTCTTCTGCAAGTCTTATAAATTAGGATACTCGCAAAAACACATGAATACCTTGTATAATATCATTTAAATTACGAAAAACAATGACTTAATTAATAAGAAATCAAGCTAATTAATCGATATAAAATCATGTTATCAAACTCCCCCACACTTAAACCTTTGCTTGTCCTCAAGCAAACGATGACTCGTAAGGAAAATAGTGCATACGGATACTCGTTCTAGGTTACCAACTCTACTTTAGTTAATTTTATGTCAATAGGTACTTGCTCACACACTAAGGAGATCGTAACAACACAATTCCACTTTTGTGCTCATCAACCTCCCTCCTATACAAACAAATATGAATCATGTCATTATACCCAAGTCTAACTTACTCATCCTTCTTGCATCCCCTTTCATTATGGTGTAATCACATTAAGCTTGTTATCCTTTCACACTCATGGTAGGACAACCTGTTAGTGACTATGATCTCATTGTCTTCATCTTTTCTCTTTTGCACATATTAATAAAGAAGTTTACACCGTTAGGCTAAGTGTTCGGGTGAGGATCACCTAACTTAGAAGGAGCATTTCTTTTCAATCATTCCTTTTTTTTTTCATTTTTCCTTTTCTTGATCGACCTTTTAACCATGGGATCATACAGTTATTTGCATCGACTTCCTACTTAGTGTATGCTTAGGATGGTATTGACTGCTAAATAAACTAATTAGGACTACTAAAGGGATGAGAGCTTAAGTCTCTGGTATAACAATTATTCAAATCAATTTCTATAATTGGGAGGCTCACAGTGTTAAGACGATACCGATCTTGTGGAATTTTCCCAAGTCTCACAATATAACATCAATTTCGTCTATAACCTAAGATTTTCAAAAGAAACACTTATTTTAACGCAAAATTTTTCATAATATTTGGTGTGGCTCAAGGGAGTGGGAAATCGATAAACACAAAATCGCATATAAAAACTTAACAGCACATGCAAAATTTTAAAATTATGCTAGAAAGTAATAAATCTAACTATGACTACCATTGTGCGCCACCACGACCAAATTTACTTTGATTCTTCCCTAGTCATCCCTGTCTTTCCTGACCACTACTACTATGGCATCTTGTACTACGAGATTTTTGGATTTGCAAAAACTTCACTTTTCAGGAAGCCGCTCGTCATACTACCTGTTTCCGAAGGAAGTACCTAAAAAAAATCATTATAAATATAGTGTGATGTGTGTAGGTGGAACTAGATAGCACAAAAAGACAACAACGAGGAGATGAGTTACGAACGGGAGAGACATGCCATCTCCTATTATACTCGTCGTTGGTGTCACCGCCAGCAGCGAAGTTCGTAGGAATGTCCGTGGGCACCAACTCATCTTTAGGGATTGTCATTTAGAGGTCTTTCGCCTAAATGTAGATGAAATGTGGCAAGCGATACATTTCTTTATTTTCCGCAGATAAAAAAAATGAAAGAAAAACATTAAAATAAAAGTTGGTGGGTTGCCACCCACACAGTGTTTTGTTTAACGTCGATAGCTCGACAGTTAGGAGTGTTAATTCATCGGTTTCCATGGCCATTTATCAAGGCATCTGGTCGCGAATTTCTGAGTCTAACGGTTACTAACTGCAAGTGCACAATCTATCACGTAGTAATAAAAGATATCGATCCCACAGAGACTTGATAATCAAACTAGTGTAGTCGGGTGTTGCTATGCTTAGCTAAGGCGAGCGATGTCTTAGGTTTTAAAGGATTAAGAATGAACTAAATTAAATTAATGATATAAATTATCGATACGTAATTGATTTCTCCTTCGCAAATTCAATAGAGGGTCGGCTTATTAAGGTTTATTAAGTTATCTCTCCGTAGAAACTCTCGGTTTAAAAGTCCTCGACTCACACTCTCGTGGTCTTGCCTAATACTATACTCCTAAGTTCAATTGAGCGCTCTTGTTGTGTCAATTCAAGTTAGAAATACTTTTTGGAAACCTAAAGGCTCTAATTAGTTTTAAAGCGTTCTCTTTGTGTTTAAAACTAATGCTCAATTTCAGCTATCTGACTAGAATCTCACACTCTCGTGGTCTTAATCCTAATCTTTTAGACTCCTTTACTCTCGTAACGAAAGTGAATTAAAACAAGAAATCGAAACCAGATTATAACTTAATTTAAGGTTTTAGCCTAAGTCTATCGAATTCATTCTGGTTTATATAATTACATACTGATTAACGGTTTAAGCTAACATAATAAATAAAGAAAGGTAGAAGAAGAAGAATTGCATAAAGTAAATAAATGCGATAATAAGTAAATAAAATAACATTAAAATCAGAAACTTGGTTGCAATATCCTTGATCAACCAAACTTCGAAACTTGAACGAAAACGAAAATGCAGTGGCTAGAAACAAAAAAAATGGTGATAGTTTCCTAATGGCGGAAACTATCACTAGGGTTCGGTAAAAGAAATAAAAATAAATGCAATACGAAAAATTAAAGGCGAACTTCGCGGAACAAAAACGACAGAAATTGGACGTCAAACGAAGCTCTCCCGGTGCAGTGGCGGAGAACTCAATTTATAGATGTTGAGATGGGGTTTGTTGAGAAATTCGTGGCTTGGACTTCGATTGGGCTTTTGACTGGGTTTGTAAGACTTTATGGACTAGGGTTGAGAAAACCCTCTGTGTTGAATGGAAGAATCTCACTAGTTTTGACTTTGTGTTGCTTCTGTTACGGAATTTGCATACTGGATCATTTAATTTGAAGCGAGCGTCATAGATTTGAAACGGGCCACTTAACAAGTGAAACGATCAACTCAGTGCCCAGTTGGGCGTCTGAGTGAGTGAGACGACCGTCTCAACAATGAGACGATCGTTTGGATGGTGAAATTCAGAAATGCATTTTTATGTCAATTTTTCTTCTGTTTTCTTGGTTTCTTGCCTTAAAATCTTCTTTTTCTCATTCTTTCCTCCAAACGACGTGTCCGATCGAATGTCTGCAAAACAAACACAATATATGCGTAAAATCGTCCAAAATAAATAAATAAATATGTAAATTAATCAGAAATCGTATTAAATAATCGATATGAGTTCGAGTTATCATACTCCCCCAGACTTGAATATTTGTTTCTCCTCAAGCAAATAATCAATCATGGTTTTAAATAAAATACATTTACAAGCAGACACGAAACATAACACCAATTCGTACGTGATCGTGTGGCTTCATGTTAAATCAACCGAAATTAACTCAAACAATAAAAATACATTAGTGACACTAAAATCTAGCAACGTTCTTAAACCCCCTTACAAATCAATCTGAATCATGCTATTATAACTCAGCCTGATGCTCTTATATCTATTTCACCCGGTTTCATTCTGGCGCAATCACATTAAGCCCTTTACCTTTTGCACGTGCATAGTGAAATAGCCTGTTAGTAAATTTGATCCTTCTTTTAAAATTGGGTCTGGTACATGAGTGCGGTAACCCTTTATCAAACTGAATGTTAGTCGTAGGGGATCGAACAGTAACTCGCCCTACCGAGTTCAGAACCAGATTCCTTTGAACCGACTGACATCAGTCTATTTGTCTTGCCTTTTGTGCAGCTTGATTGTTTTACCAATGGCTTGCATAATCTTGATCTTTTTCTTTCTTTTTCTTCTTTTTGACATTTTTGCGATCAATCACTTATTTGCATCAGCTTCCACGTAGCTTGTACTTTAGGCGGTGTTGAATGCTAAAATAAACTACTCCGGGGCTAATTTAGACTTAAAGCTTAGAGTTTGGTATAATAGGTATCCAAATCTTTATCGTTCTAAGGGTTAAAGGTGTCAAGACTGTATAAGTTTTGTTAAGTCTTTCTCAGTTTCTCTAACATTGCTTATTAACCTATATACTTGAAGGGTATGCTAAGTGAAAACATTATAAAGGAATAAAAAAAATTGGTAATGCTAAAAATACTGGAGAGAATTTTGAAACTGAATACTTTGATTAATTTAATTTGATTTCTTACAACTGAATAAGGAAATCTAATACCTTCTCCCACACTATCTCAGACATTGTCCTCAATGTTGTGAGATATAGGTACACTTCTAAGAAATACAATGAAAACAAAACTAAAAACTAATAAAAGAAATAACTAAAAAGTAACTACTCCTGCTGCGGTGGTCTTCGGCCTCTTCCTATTGCTCTACTTCTGACAGCTCTTTGTCCATAGATTGCTACATAATTCGATATACCTTCTTCGTGGATGTATTCGTGCAGCGCCTAAACTCGACTTGTTAGGCCTCTCAAAGCCTTGGTGTTGGAAGCTATCAGCCTTTTGTGCTCTGTTTGCGTCAACTCCATCCTCGTCATCCTTTATGCTAAATCTTCATACTGCTTCTGTTGCACTTCCTAGTTCTGCACTATGGCTGCCATAATGTCATCCATAGACGCGAGTTGTTGATTCCTAGTCCGGAGCCTAGTGGATGTGTTGGTAATTGCTAACTCAACGACTCTTTGTTGTTCTCTCTCCTCATCATCCAGAACCTGTTGGACTTCATCTACTCCGACATCTTGTTGAGCTTCCTGTGAAGTGGTACCTGGTGAAGGAGCTTGGAGATCGAAGTGCCAGTTGGCCCGGTTTCTCACATCCGTCCTGGTGTGGCAAGGTAGGACAATTCTTCTGATAACTTTTCCGTACACTATCAGGTTGTGCCTGCCATCTATCATTGATCTGATCAAGTGGCTTGCTTTGTAGAATTCCATGTCAAGGAATATGGCAAGTAATCCTTGCAACTGGTTCAGGTTTTCCTCTAAACCCAACTTAAACGCGATATTTGTGATCATGCCGCTAAAGCTGAAGGGAGATTTCTCTCTGTTACAGATATATTTGATGTTTTCGAAGATGAAGGCGACGAGATTGACTTGCATGTCGAAGAATGCACAGTAAATCAAAAATAACTCCTTCTTATTTACCTTGTGGTTGTTGGCTCTCCCGAAGATAAAACTTGACACATCCCTATGAAAATATCGGATGATGGGGTTATGAATGTGCATTGTGTACAGCTCCTCCCATTCATTCTCTCTTTCACCGGATAATTCCTCCCACAGATCAAAAGCTTTTATCTGACAGTCTCCACCCTTCGGAATGGTTAGGTGAACACCTTCACCATAAGGGAATCCGAACCAGTCACTGAACTGTTCTTGAGTTATGGAGAATTCCCTCGCAAACATTCAGAAGGTGATGTTTCCCGTGAGAAATTTGGTTTCTCCCTCAGGTGTGTTGTACTCAAACGAGCTAAGGAACTCCAGCACGAGTGAGGCGTAGGTTGACTGGTTGCTTCAGCAGAGTGTCGTGATATGAATCCTCTCCATAATATAGTTGACATTATCAAGGAGACCCAATTGAGTTAGGAAAACCTCGTTGGCGTAACTGGTAATGTTGACTCTCCTCCCGTGGAATTCCTGAAAGCGAGCCTGTTGGAGAACTCCAGCGTCTCCTGGTCTTGAAATAAGTGGTGATGGTCTATGCTCGGCCATTTTAATAAGGTGTTGAAGAAATTGGGGATGAAGAATGGTGGTGGGTTGATGAATTTGTGAGAAAGGGTGGTGGTTGGTGTCGGAAAAAAATTTATGCAGCAATTAGAATTAGAAATAGAAGTTGTAAAATCTGAGAAAAAATTCTATGAGAGTGGTATGGTAGTTGATTGTGTGAAAATGAAAATTGAGAGGGTGGTATTTATAGAAGGGGAATCATAGCCGTTGGAGACATAAGATGGTGGGCTTTCAACGGCTCTGACTACCGTTGGAAGAAATAGACGTTGGGCACTAAGACGATCGTCTGGACCTTGTAACGATCGTCTGAAGCTTGAGACAACCGTCTCATAGATCAGACGAGCATCTGGCTAGGAAATTCCAATTTCTAATGAACACATTACCTACTCCTCTGCATCATATGTATTGTACTTGTAACATATTTCATGCATGTAGGATATAAAGTAGCTAATAGAATAAGGTAAATGGTAGTCATGCTAGTAGTGCAATAACGAATGTCTAGTAGTAGGTAAAATTATACAGCATTATATCACTAGTAGTGCAATAACGAATGTCTAAACTAATATTAGTTTAACACACATGACACATTATCATTTCTTAATACTGGTTTATGGTATTTCTCAACTTCAATAACAATCAAAATTCAAAGCATAACAGATAAAAATTAAACCAAAGTGCTTTATTAGAATTTAGCAAAATGCAAGAGTACTAATTCAAAATAAGCTGGAAATTTAAAATTGACTTAAAATTTTTTTTGCTAAACTTAAAATGCTAAAATTGAATAAAAAAATGCGAGAAAATTCTGATTAAATTATCGATGAAAATCAGCCACGACTTTTGCAGATTGAATCAATTGCATCCCTCAAATACTCAAACTGATCCATTGCCACATCTCTTAGAGTAATAATATCGACGCGCAAACCGTGGATGTCAGATTTCATGATTTGAATTTCAATTTGAAGACTTTCTAAAGTGAGCTCGGGTTTTGTTGGAATTGGTGTAGGTGTCTTAGGTTTAAGTCCTTCTTCCAATTTCAGTTTCACTACATCTTCAATCATATCATCTAAATCATAATAATTTGATGGAGTCTTAGGATATATATTAGCTTCGGACCAAGCATCACCTGGTTCATAAATAGGTTCATCCAAATCATATAGCCAGTTATCCCTCTTATGCACACTAGTGCACTCATTATCAGGTAATATTAAATGTGGCACAATCAGCTTGGAAGTCATGATCAGAGTCAGTGAAAAATAGACAAAGATGAGTAGAAGGTAGAAAACTTTAAAAATCCTGGAATCACACAGTGAAACAAATCACACAAAAATCAGTGAATTTTAAACATTGAAAAATCAAAATTTTGAAAAACTAAATAAAATGAAAATTTTAAAGTAAAGATTAAAAATTAAAAATGCGGGTTGCCTCCCACTAAGCGCTTCATTTAATGTTGGGGCTCGAAAAACCTTAAGGGAAACTAATCTAAGGTTTCCGATGGCAATTCTGCCAATTTCAAACCCATTGAATATTCTGTCTTTTACGCAATTGTAATGTTTAAGGCGTTGTCCATTTACTATAAACGGTGCATTATACCTACCCTTAATTTCAATAGCACCACTACTTAAAACTTTAGTTATTTTGAAAGGTCCGGACCATCTAGATCGCAATTTTCCTGTGAACAACCTAATTCTAGAATTGAATAACAAAACGACATCTCCCACACTGAATTCTTTCCTAGAAATTCGCTTGTCATGCCATTTATTGGTTCTCTCCTTATAGATGTGGGTGTTCTCGTAAGCGTCTAGTCTTAGTTCCTCCAATTAATGTAAGTCTAGAATATGTTTCTTGTAACACCCCATTTCTACCCGACTTTATAAATTAAATCAGAGTTATAAAATTTCATCAACAAACATGTGATATCACATTTTCCAACTTTTAAAATCAAATAACAACTTCAATAATATAATAACTGCCAAAAACAACGCAGCGGATCAACATGTTTCAACTCTTAAACAACTTCAAATAAATCAATCGTCAAAATAATCTCAACTTGGTTCTTCAACATAAAACAACTTAAAACTAGTTCATAAACTTAAATAAAATCACAACGACAAAACATGCGTTCATCCCCCCGAAGTGCTACGTATCAGAGCTACAAACACCAACTCGAAGCTACTAAGTACTGGACTCTTTGTTACCTGCATGTTACCAACAGAGGGCAACATTCAAACAGTAGGGGTGAGATATCTAATAACATAAACAAAATACGTTAATCAATATGTAAACGAGATAGTCATATAATCACACCACTTCCTACAATTAACACACAATCTTGCAACCAACAACGAATAACAACATAAATAATGCATCATGAATGCGACTCAACTTAAATATGCATGTGGTACCATTTGGAGTAAACTCCCAACTTGAAACATTGTCAGGTTATCGAGGCATTATCAAGTTATTTGCCAATCCAGGCCAACTTGAATCGAGCATACGCTCCAACTTGAAATATGCACATGTATGCAACTATGAATGGCATACAAAAAAACAATATAATCATCAACTTATCAACATAAAGACTTGAACAACTCAGCAACATGAATCAACATTGGTCATAGGATCTACATCATATTAATCTTCCCAAAAATCGGGACAACACAACTTATAACAACTTTAACACCACTTCAACGTGAAAACGACAATTTACGACTTAATCGACTAAATTACTAAATTAATTATTTTAAACTCTCAAATCTACTATAAACAACTTATTTTATCTTTACTTTAAGTCTAAGATCAATCCAAATTGAAACGGATGCGAAAACAGGTCGAATCGCCAAAAACCGCATTTTTCCGCACCTGCCCTGCTCATACGCGTATGGCCTCCTTCATAGGCATATGGCCTTGACTGATACGTGTAAGGCATGTGTATGAGGTTCTTGTTACACGTACTTCCCTGCTTGATACGCATAACACCAGATTTGTTACGCAAATGGACAAAAAGCATACAATTTCAACTTTTCTGCGATTTCTCATATTTTCACCATTCTGTTCAATCTTAATTGTGTTTCTACATCGATTTTACTCTCAAAAACTTCTACAAATATTCATTTATCAATTCATATGGTTAATTTTACGAAACCTAACACCTTCTACACGAATTCTACAACAACAGTCCAACAACAACACAAACAACATATGCAACAACAAGTATATCAGCAATACAACAAGAACAACATGTCTTTCTTCAGATATCAACACTAAATTAACAGCAACCAATCATACCAGATCACAACAATGAATTTACACGAAAATCCCAACCTACATACAATCATCTAGTCACGGTTATGGAATTCGAACCCCACCCTTACCTTGGATTGAAGGCAGCTCGAATTCACCGCAAAAATTTCCGCGAAACTATTTGACCTAGCCTCTCTTTTATCTCTCTCTAAGATTGTTCTTCTTACAAAAATTCTGATTAGTCTAATTAGGTTTTAGCATTGTTTTTACTAAACTCTCACTAATCCACTTAATTACTATGGGCCTAATTAGCACCCCCAACATTACTATTCTCATACAAAAAAACCAAGCCCAACCTAATATTATCTCTATAATTACTATTATTCGACTTAATTAATTAAATCCGATTTAATCAACTTAAGCTACCCAAATACAACTTAACCCGCAACATAAAATAAACTTAAACGACTTAACGACAAGGACGACAAAACAATACGTAACAACTTATAATCAGGAAAATACACAATAATATTTAATTAAATTAAATTAATTAAATACTGGAGTTACAACTCCCCCCACTTAGAACATTTATGTCCTCGAAAATCTTACCTCCCTCATACAACTCAGGATATGATTCTTGCATCTTGCTTGCTAACTCCCAAGTTATACTTTCTCCAGCAGCGCCCAACCAATTAACTTTCACTAAAGCAATCTCTTTGCCTCTTAAAGTCTTCATTTAACGACCCTCAATTCATACTGGCATAGTCTCCACAGGGAGATTATCCTGTAATTTCACATCATCCATACTAATGACATGAGAAGGATCAGAAATATACTTCCGAAGTTGCAACACATGGAACACATCATGCAAATTCGACAAGTTCGGCGGTAAAGCCACTCTATAAGCAACATTTCCAACTCTATCTGAAATCTGATACGGACCAATAAAATGAGGAGTAAGTGTCATACCCTATATTTTGACCAGAAATTTTCCTTTTTTCTACGCATTTTTGCCGATGTATTGAAAATCAATCACTTTTGCTTGTTTCAAGTTAAGCACCTCATAAACATTAATCATTTTTTTTAGTTAATTTGTTTTTTATGTAAGTATTTATTTTCAATTTATTTAGAATTTAATTTAAATCTTGATTATTTGTTGTTATTAACTTTATTTAAACTTTACTTGTTGTGTGCTAATTTTTTTTTTAAATCAATTTTATTAATTCACTGTTATTAACCTTAGTTTTATTTTTATTTTTTTTGGTTTAATTCGTTTAACTAATTAATTTTTACTTTTAGCTAAATAACTGCTTCAATTTCTCTTATATTTATTAAAATGATTAAAAAATATTTTATTTTAGTAATTTAGGCTTAATGTTTTTTTTTTATTTTAAAATTTAATTTAGTTAGATTTAGAAATTATTTGTTTAAAGTTAGAAAACTCTTTTATAACTTATATTATTTATTTAGTTTTTAATTTTATTTATTTTTAAAAAAAAGTTAATTTTTTTTCAGTTCAGTTATTTTATTTAGTCATTTAATAGGTTTTGTTTTAGATTAGTAGTTTTCTCCTTTTAGTTAATATTAGTTTTAAAGAAAAAAAACACTAGCAAACAAGACAATCTTCAAAAGGCACTTTCTGCCACCTGCTACACCTACACTATACTCCAATTTCTGCAGCATGTGTACTTCCAAAAGCATTCACGAATTTAGCCAAAGGTGAACCTGTATCAAAAGGTTGAAAAAAAACAAGTCAATACAAAAGAAAAAGGACAACTAGAAACCCCTCTATGGTGCTAGAATCAAAGAGAAATTGGGAAAGAAAAATGGTCAAAGACACAGCAAGAAAAAGGCAGACTTTTGAAACAGAACGGACTCTTGATCTTCGAACCAAAGGTTTGAAACCTATCCTTGAAAAAACAAATCAGCCCTCACTTCTTAAAAAAAAGAGGATCTGCAGAATAAAGGGACCTCTTCAAAAAACAGGAGCCGAGAGAAAAAGGAATACAAAAAAAAGCATCTTCCTTTTCGCACAAAGATTCGCAGACCGCGAGTTAAAGAAAAACCTTCATCCAATGACCCCAACCGAAAACAACATCAAACCAACCACCTCCATCTTCGCCACTACTTCTCCCAAGAAAGTAACTGCTTCCATAACAACCTCACAACACCATAACCCTCTTCCATTAAACTGAAGAAAAAAAACAGAACCTCTCATCACAAGAAACTCCTCCCTCACCCTTTAACCTCTTCTTCAACATACTAACCTCATTCATCATCACCATTCCGTTAAACCGAGACAAATCCAACGAATCCAAACACCGAAACACAACCCAGAACCTCACTCCATCACACTCGCAAATCCAAAATCATAAAACCACCCTCGCCGCGGACCACCATCCCGCCTCCATCTTCAAACCCAGACCCCAACCATCACCACAAAAATGCAAAAAAAAACAAACCTCGTAGTCACCGGCGTCCACCTGCAAAACCATCCATTCACAACCTAAACCACTTGAAACCGCCGCCGACCCCTTTTCTCTTATGAAACCCCATCAGAGCCACAAAACTACATACAAAAACCAACAATATACCTTAAAAAAAGGCAGAAACCGCCCAAATCTCTTCACGAATTAGGACCTCACCAAAACGCGATCAAACCGTGAGTGTATAGAGATACCGCCGCGGTGAAATTTTTTTTCCCGATCTGAGATGAGATCCGTGAGAGAGAGAGAGAGAGGGTAAAAGTAGAGAAACACGAGCGACTGAGAGGGAGAGAGGCGGCGGAGAGTGAGGATGGTGATGAACAACAGGTCTTGAGGCGGCAAAGACTTTGTTTTTTTTTTCTTTTCGTTTTTATCAGCGGCCATTTTGAAGAAGAAGAGGAAAACACGGTGATTGGGGGTCATGTAACTGACCCTTCCTTTTTCTTCATTTATGCATTTTTTTTTACATATAACTTTTTTTTAATTAATTTTTAGGTTAGGTTTTACTGTATCCATTGGGCTTGGTTCTTTGTTCATGTTTTTAGCCCAAGTTTCTTTCTTTTTTCTCGATTACCTGATTATGGAAACCTACACACTTTTTTTTATATTTTTCCTCCAACTAACATTTGTTTAAGATTTTGGATTACTTAGAATTTAATTAGGGTGTTCGTTTAAAAATTTAATTAGAAATTCTTAATTATTGATTAATTTATTAATTATTTTGTTTTGGGGATTAATTGTTAGATAAGTGTTAATTATCTTAACTTTCCATTCTTGTAAACTATTTGTTACTTTTGATTTTAATTTTTTGACTCCAATTGAGTTTGAGTGTCGGGTAGCTGAGTCTGATGTGGAGTTGCGATAGCAACACTTGAAGATTGGTCGTGTGAGGTTTTTCCACGATGTTTATTCTTGAGATTATTTGTGCGGTTTGAAGAGGCAACGGACCTACTCCGTTAGGTATCACTAAAAGACTCGTTGCTATAGTCTTGGTGCCACACTTACGTTTGTCTGATTACTCGTGCCTCATCACCGATTTTAAATCCTAAGTCTCTTAGAACAAAAATGCGATTGTCGTTAAGCTTTCAAACTAATTAATTTGCGAAAGGACTGAACTCCGGAGTCTAGCACTCCGCACATTCTAGTACGAACTACAACTGGGCTAGCCCCACGCGTATTGTTTCGTTCACTCTTTCGTTTTAATTACATCGATTCTAAGACGACTAAAAAGCATTTATTCAACTTATTTAAATTTTTTAAAACACGGAAACAGGACTCCGGAGTCTAGCATTCCACATGTTCTGGATTGGACCGCTACTGGGCTAGCCCCACGCGATGTGTTCAATCACCATTCGTATATCAAAGTATTCAAATCATTTTTATAAATTTAAATACGAAAAACAGAACTCCGGAGTCTAGCACTCCGCACGTTTTAAAATGGACTATAGTTGGGCTAGCCCCACGCAACGTGGTCCATTCATATCTTAAAACAATTTAAAACTTACCAACCAATTTAAATTATTTTCATAATTAATCATCGAAAGACGGAACTCCGGAGTCTAGCACTCCGCACATTTTGGAATGAAACGCTCCTGGGCTAGCCCTACGCGACGTGGTTCATTCGCCCTTTCGTTTAAGACATCTTAACAAAAGTCAAATACTTTTCTCTAAAACGAACAATGTTTAAATCATTCTATCTCTCGAACAAGCTAGCGCTTCAACCTCCACCGCGAATATAAGCCAACGCTTAGCAGTAGAATGCGTTTTAAACAATCGTTCATTTAAAAATCACAAACCGTAGTCGCACGAACTACGGAGCTCTGACTTTCCCATTGCACAAGGGAATACGTAGGCATAGGGATTTTAATCCTTCGCGAGCACAATAATAAAAAATCTAATTATTTCTCCGTTTAAAGCACCCTAATAAAAAATTTATTATTTTCTCCGTTTAAATCACAATAATAAAAAATCTTAATCGTTTCTCCGTCATCTTCATAATAATAATAATTTAAAACTTTAATTTCACTTTTAACAAACATAATAACAATCATTTAGAAGACATAGACTTAAGATCAAACATTTAATCGCATAAGTAGCTAAGAGGTTCCCGTTGAGTACAACGGACGTGAGGGGTGCTAATACCTTCCCCTTGCGTAACCGACTCCCGAACTTAGAATTTGGTTTCGTAAACCATTTCTTATCCTTTATTAGGTTGTATCTATATCTCCCTTTTCTCTCGTAGAATAAATAGAATTAGGTGGCGACTCTGTTGTTTGTTATAGGATCGTATTTTTTCGAGGTACGACAGTTGGCGACTCTGCTGGGGATATTAGTTCCATGCTAGAGAGAGTCGAGCCTAACTTAGCTTTGTGTGATTATTTGTTTGATCTTATCTTTTCTTGTCTTCTCTATGTTTTTTATTTATGTTTGTTTATTCTTTTACCGCTTTCCCTTTATTGCTCATTATATTACTTGTCTGTGGGATCTCGGGGTCACTTTGCAAGTAAAATTTGAGTGGTGGAAAAAGCAGAGGGAACACCTAAGTTTAGAATTGGATGTTATTAGTGTTAGTCTCCAAGGATTCGCTCCTTGCACGCCTAGCATGAAAGCTCCCCTAGATAGTTAGACTTTTCGTAGATCTTGTCGCAACGCAGCTAGCCTGTCGCGTGACCTGATTCACGAAAGGGCTGTGATTCTGGGACCTCCTAGGACCTATTTCAATTTTGGTGGTTGTGTAATGTTAGGCTCCGAGGGCTCGCCTCTTTATCAGCCTAGCATGAGAACTCCACTCAAGGTGGACCTTATCGTTATTATCGTCACAATGCAGCTAGCCTGCGGCGAGGCGTTAGTACGATAAACGTCCGTGGCCTCGATTTTCCTTAAACCATCACCGTAGAAACCATCCTGCGAGTGGGACTTATGGGTAGTAAGATGTAGAACCAATCTCTTAACGCCTACCATTTAAGAAGTTTTGAGTTTTTTCAGCTTCCGAGTCTGTTTGTGCTTGTGATCTTAAGCATCCTTGCATTGCATCAATTTGCATACCATTACATTTGCATTGCATATCATTTTTTTTCCTCGGAGAAAGCTCATCCTCGTCCTGTGTCCATAACCCGCAGTTTATTTCCCGACACCTACATTGGACTTGAAGTAGTTCCTGATTGATCATGGACCCTGAAAGACAAAAGCAGACTGCGACAAGGGGAAACTTTGATTTGACAAAGGACCAAATGAACTAACTCATGGATGATGTGACAGCTTTGATCAGGAGAGGGGATAATGTTCAACAGGCTGACGTAACTGGAGATGTCTCCCCACCTCAAAGGAACAGTTTTGTTCAACCTCAGCCTGCCAGGACCCCAGTCGGGGCACCCGTTATTCAAGAGCATACCATTATTCGAGATGGAAACTCCTTACCTCACGATGCCGTCGAGTACCAAAGCTTTGGGTTCTCTGAGCCAAATTCCCAAGGGGCAATCCCAGTGAGAAGAACCAAGGGACCAGATATTGCTGAGATGAATGAGAAACACCGAATGTTGAATGAAAGACTCAAGGTTATGGAGGGGAAGGACGCTTTTGACCTGGATGCTTTAAACATGTGCTTAGTACCTGGTTTGGTTATACCTCCGAAGTTTGAAGCACCTTCTTTTCAGAAGTACAAAGGGGATAACTGTCCAAAACACCATTTGGTGATGTTCTGTCGAAAAATGACTGCATATGCTTTTGATGATAAGCTGATGATTCATTGCTTTCAAGACAGTTTGAGTGGGGCACCGTTGAATTGGTACATGGATTTGGAAAGAAGTCATATTCAGTCATGGTTGGACCTAGCCAATGCTTTTGTGAAACAATACCATTACAATTTGGAAGAAGCTCCCAGTCGCTTTCACTTGAAGGACATATCTCAAGGGAATGATGAGCCGTTCAAAAAGTATGTCCAGAGGTGGAGAAAGTTTGTTGATCGTGTTCAACCACCGCTATCAGAGAAGGAGTTGTTTAACCTGTTTATGGAAACTCTGCAGAGCCCGTACTTTGAGAAGATGATAGGCACCGCCTCAACGAGTTTCTCTGACCTAGTAAAAACGGGAGAACGTATTGAGATTGGTCTCAAAAGTGGAAAGATCCAAGGCGCCTCAAGCAACCATGCCAGTAAGAATGAATCCCTTAGCAGTTCCCTAGAGGGGGAAGAGGATGTAATCAATGCAGTCATGGCAGACGTCAAGTATTCTTGTGGTACATCAGCAAGACCCTATGACCCTCCATCTTTTCAGCAATCACTATTCCATATGCCTCATCATCCTTGTAGGAAACCAACAATGTTTAGGGTACCTTACCAGCAACCCTGGATCTCTCCTCATCAAAGTCAGCGAGCCAAAAGCCAAGGATATCTGAATCAGCATCAGAGTCCACATAAGCCTCGCAACAATTTGGAAAGGAGGAGTGCTCCTCTTCATCCAGTACCTTTATCGTACACTCAGCTTTTGCAACCTTTGGTTCAAAGCTCATTAGTGGTTCCCAAGTCTCTCAAGCCATTGCCAGAGCCATACCCTCCTGAGTATAATCCACATGAGCAATGTGGATATCATGCTGGATCAATGGGGCATTCAACTGAAGACTGCAGAGCTTTTCAAGCCAAGGTACAACAATTGATCGATAAAAAGTACATATCCTTTCCAGAAGGAAACCTGTTGGTGCATGTCAACCTCTCACCTGGGTGAGTACAAAGACTCTTCGGGGCATCTCTTGAAGACAGTAAATCAAGGCATTTTCAATTCCCTAAAGTTGGCAATCCCTTGTTTGTTTCAGCACTGTTGTATTTTATTTGCATGTTGATTTTGTATTTGCTTGATAGCATTGTTGTTTTTGAATTGGAAAAATTAAAGAAATGTTTATGCATATTTTGAATCAATCCAGTCGTATTCACTCGTTTTCTTTCATTGTTATAAATCAACATAATTTCTCTCCTTTTATTTATCAAACTTTTGTTTTAGCAAAGATTGGAGGGAGGATGATGAAAACCAGATACCTGAATTCTCCGTTTGTATGCTCTCAATTAAAACCCTGTCAATGATGTACAGACATTGTTTCAAATTCCCAAACACCGGTGAAATAAGGATGATAATCCCTTGCTAACCCCTTTGAGCCTAGAAGTAGGAGTGTTCTTTTTCAAAAATGCAAAAAAAAACCTTAATTTCAAACCTGGGGCAGGGTAGTCGGTTCAGTTAATCTGTTTACATTCAATCTTCAAGAGATTCAGTCCATCATTCAAGAAGGATCAGCTATATACTTTCTTCCGTGCACCAAAGAAGTCGCTAAGGGTCAAGAGTTCGTAGTACCTGTTTTCTTATTCTCCAATAAAATGGCAGTCACAACCGTTCAACAAAAGAATGAAGTGAGGAAAAAGAATACAAAGAAAAAGTCCGCTAAGTCAAAAAACAGAAAAAGACGACTTAGGCGAAAATTAATGAAGTCATCAAATCCAGCAAAGCAAGGATAAAGCAAGGTGGCTGCCATCACTTTCAAATCCTGATCCTTATCACGCATTGTCAAAAGAGTTTTGAGATATGAATGCGTAAATCAATTTAACTGAACGTAGGATTGGAGTTTATCACGAAGATGGGATGGGTACAAATAAATTTTGAGCCTTTTATCTTTTGTTTCATAAACCGTGAACCCAGCCACGTTACAACCCTTAAAAGACCTAATTGAGGCAGGGTTTATTTCAAGAGCATACTACAACAAGGTTGTGTTAACCTGACTCATAACAGTCTTTGCTAATCATTTGTATTGATCACTTCATCTGCCATTCCATAAATGGCTAGATCCACTTTTTATTTTATTTTAATCAACTCCACTGTATCACTATCATACCAATAAATTGTGATTTCAAAACTTGCATAAACGCTGCATTAAAATTGCCGATTTTTTTAAAAATATATAATGCTTATTTGTAAGTCAATTCAGCATCAGAGGAATCCCAACGATTTCAGCCAGTTAGGGAATTTAACTTGGTAAGAAAAGCCCAGCCAGGGGCAACCACTTTGAGGATAAGTCGATCCGAATCAATCTCCTCAAGAGCTAGCTACTCAGAGTCTGAACCTTTTTCAGACTAGAGTAAGCTATCACAAGGAATTCAAGGGCTCAATGACTAGTCAAGTCAGGAGTTTCCTATCCCAAGGATCAGATAACCAGGGGAAAATCTCTGATATTCAAGCTTTGGGGGAACCATTTCAAAGTCCATGTCATGGCAGGTTGTTTCCAAACCTTTTGAAAAGGATATGTTCAAGAAACCATTGATTCAGGGGCAAGATGAATCACACAGGGGCAAGTCCTCTCCATGCCTACAAGTTGTTCAAGCAGGCCCTATGCAACAACAAATTTTGAGTTCAAGACAGGTGTCGGGAATCTTGTCGCCATCCTTGCCTCCCTTTAGAGAGTCGTCTGCAAAGAACTATTCCATCCTTACCCACGCAGGGGCATATTTTGAAATCACTGAGTCAGTGCGTAATCACTTTCTTGCTTTAGTCATGTCGCTCCACTCATAGCGTTAACCTTGCATACCGTCTTACTCATCTAGCGTATGTCCAGGTCAAAATCCAAGTATTCCATTCCATGTCTGGTATTTTCATTTGAAATTTATTTCACAGTCAGTTCTCGTCTGACAATCAGTTTACGCTCTAGTTCTCGTCTGTTAGCCCATTTCAAACCAGTTCCTATCTGGTAGTCATTTTCTTTTCAAACCAGTTCCTATCTGGTAGTCTTTTTCTTTTCAAACCAGTTCCTGTCTGGTAGTCATTTTCTTTTCAAACCAGTTCCTGTCTGGTAGTCATTTTCTTTTCAAACCAGTTCCTGTTTGGTAGCCATTTTCTTTTCAAACCAGTTCCTGTCTGGTAGTCAATTTCTTTTTTAAACCAGTTCCTGTCTGGTAATCAATTTCTTTTCAAACCGGTTCCTGTCTGGTAATCAATTTCTTTTCTGAACCAGTTCCTATCTGGTAGTCTATTTCTTTTCAAACCAGTCCCTGTCTGGTAGTCAATTTCTTTTCAAACCAGTTCTTGTCTGGTAGTCAATTTCTTTTCTGAACCAGTTCCTGTCTGGTAGTCATTTTCTTTTCAAACCAGTTCCTGTCTGGTAGTCAATTTCTTTTCAAACCAGTTCATGGCTGGTAGTCAATTTCTTTCCAAACCAGTTCCTGTCTGGTAGTCAATTACTTTTCACAGTCAGTTCCTATCTGATATTCATTTTCTTTTCAAACCAGTTTTCGTCTGTTAGTCCATTCTGAACCAGTTCCCGCCTGGTATTTCATTTAAAAGTTATTTGACAGTCGGTTTTTGTTTGACAGTTAACTCTTTTCCAAATCCAGTTTAAAACCAATTCTTGTTTGGTAGACCATTTCTAAAGTCAATCCCCGCCTGACAATGAATAAAAAAAACCAGTTCCTGTCTGGCATGTCAAGAAAAAAATTGTTCGTCACTGGTAGCTTTGTCTGAAAATCCATTGTTGTTGATGCCCTTTAGTGTGGTTTATCAAAGTGTTTCCCAGTAACACGAATATCCCCTACAGAGGTCCTCCTTATTATTAATATCCCCCCTTCTACCACCAATATTTCTCTTAAGACCAATTGTCTCTGGCGCAAATCCTTGGAGCCCTTTCATTTAGGAAATTTCCAGAGGTTGGATGTTCATCTTGTCGAAAACTCCGACATTGTTTTTCTGGTCTGCCAGCCGGTCGCTTAGAGTCGTTGATTTATATCTAAATGCTTCACATGCTACTCCCAGTATCGGTTTGTTTGCATAGAGCCACTGCCTGATTACTGTTTTTGTTTCCCAATCCTCGGCGTCAACAGTTACACTTGAACCTGTAGATTTACCACTTTGGATTTTTGTCTGCCATTTTTATTTTCCGATCACCGTTGTCAACACCTGTCATTTTATTTTCCCGACCACCGTTGTTGATATCTGTTATTTATTTCCCGACCACTGTTGTCGGTGTCTGTTTAGTTTCCTGATCGTCGTTGCTTTATCATACCATTTTCAGCATATTCATTATTTAAAAAGAATCAGCATGTCAGGTTTCATTGCATCTCGCATATCATATCCCCAGCAAAAAGAGTCTCTTTTGATTTCATAGCATGGCATATCAACGCACTTCATCTGCATTCGGTCAAAATTTTAGGTATTTTAATATCTAATCCTCTTCTACCTCGAATGTCCAAGAACTTTGTTATTCATACATTCAGGTTCAAGATGATTAAATAGGGGCAACTGTCATACCCTATATTTTGACCAAAATTTTTCGTTTTTTCCTTTTTTCTACGCATTTCTCCCGATGTATTGAAAATCAATAACTTTTGCTTGTTTCAAGTTAAGCACCTCATAAACATTAATCATTTTTTTAGTTAATTTGTTTTTATATTTAAGTATTTATTTTCAATTTATTTAGAATTTAATTTAAATCTTGATTATTTGTTATTATTAACTTTATTTAAACTTTATTTGTTGTGTGCTATTTTATTTTATTTTAAATCAATTTTATTAATTCACTGTTATTAACCTTAGTTTTATTTTTATTTTTTTTGGTTTAATTCGTTTAACTAATTAATTTTTACTTTTAGCTAAATAACTGCTTCAATTTCTCTTATATTTATTAAAATGATTAAAAAATATTTTATTTTAGTAATTTAGGCTTAATGTTTTTATTTTATTTTAAAATTTAATTTAGTTAGATTTAGAAATTATTTGTTTAAAGTTAGAAAACTCTTTTACAACTTATATTATTTATTTAGTTTTTTATTTTAAAAAAAAAGTTAATTTTTTTTCAGTTCAGTTATTTTATTTAGTCATTTAATAGGTTTTGTTTTAGATCAGTAGTTTTCTCCTTTTAGTTAATATTAGTTTTAAAGAAAAAAACACTAGCAAACAAGACAATCTTCAAAAGGCACTTTCTGCCACCTGCTACACCTACACTATACTCCAATTTCTGCAGCTTGTGTACTTCCAAAAGCATTCACGAATTTAGCCAAAGGTGAACCTCTATCAAAAGGTTGAAAAAAAACAAGTCAATAGAAAAGAAAAAGGACAACTGGAAACCCCTCTATGGTGCTAGAATCAAAGAGAAATTGGGAAAGAAAAATGGTCAAAGACACAGCAAGAAAAGGGCAGACTTTTGAAACATAATGGACTCTTGATCTTCGAACCAAAGGTTTGAAACCTATCCTTGAAAAAAACAAATCAACCCTCACTTCTTAAAAAAAAGAGGATCTGCAGAATAAAGGGACCTCTTCAAAAAACAGGAGCCGAGAGAAAAAGGAATACAAAAAAAAGCATCTTCCTTTTCGCACAAAGATTCGCAGACCGCGAGTTAAAGAAAAACCTTCATCCAATGACCCCAACCGAAAACAACATCAAACCAACCACCTCCATCTTCGCCACTACTTCTCCCAAGAAAGTAACTGCTTCCTTAACAACCTCACAACACCATAACCCTCTTCCATTAAACTGGAAAAAAAAACAGAACCTCTCATCACAAAATACTCCTCCCTCACCCTTTAACCTCTTCTTCAACATACTAACCTCATTCACCATCACCATTCCGTTAAACCGAGACAAATCTGACGAATCCAAACACCGAAACACAACCCAAAACCTCACTCCATCACACTCGCAAATCCAAAATCATAAAACCACCCTCGCCGCGGACCACCATCCCGCCTCCATCTTCAAACCCAGACCCCAGCCATCACCACAAAAATGCAAAAAAAAACAAACCTCGCAATCACCGGCGTCCACCTGCAAAACCATCCATTCAAAACCTAAACCACTTGAAACTGCCGCCGACCCCTTTTCTCTTATGAAACCCCATCAGAGCCACAAAACTACATACAAAAACCAACAATATACCTTAAAAAAAAGGCAGAAACCGCCCAAATCTCTTCACGAATTAGGACCTCACCAAAACGTGATCAAACCGTGAGTGTATAGAGATACCTCCGCGGTGAATTTTATTTTCCGATATGAGATGAGATCCGTGAGAGAGAGGGTAGAAGTAGAGAAACATGAGCGACTGAGAGGGAGAGAGGCGGCGGAGAGTGAGGATGGTGATGAACAACAGGTCTTGAGGTGGCGAAGACTTTGTTTTTTTTTTCTTTTCGTTTTTATCAGCGGCCATTTTGAAGAAGAAGAGGAAAACACGGTGATTGGGGGTTGTGTAACTGACCCTTCCTTTTTTTTCATTTATGCATTTTTTGTTTTTACATATAACTTTTTTTTAATTAATTTTTTGGTTAGGTTTTACTGTACCCATTGGGCTTGGTTCTTTGCTCATGTTTTCAGCCCAAGTTTCTTTCTTTTTCTCGATTGCCTGATTATGGAAACCTACACACTTTTTTTATATTTTTCCTCCAACTAACATTTGTTTAAGATTTTGGATTACTTAGAATTTAATTAGGGTGTTCATTTAAAAATTTAATTAGAAATTGTTAATTATTGATTAATTTATTAATTATTTTGTTTTGGGATTAATTGTTAGATAAATGTTAATTATCTTAACTTTCCATTCTTGTAAACTATGTTACTTTTGATTTTAATTTTTTGACTCCAATTGAGTTTGAGTGTCGGGTAGCTGAGTCTGATGTGGAGTTGCGATAGCAACACTTGAAGATTGGTCGTGTGAGGTTTTTCCTCGTTGTTTATACTTGAGATTATTTGCGTGGTTTGAAGAGGCAACAAACCTACTCCGTTAGGTATCACTAAAAGACTCGTTGTTATAGTCTTGGTGCCACACTTACGTTTGTCTGATTACTCGTGCCTCATCACAGATTTTAAATCCTAAGTCTCTTAGAACAAAAATGCGATTGTCGTTAAGCTTTCAAACTAATTAATTTGCGAAAGGACTGAACTCCGGAGTCTAGCACTCCGCACGTTCTAGTACGAACTACAACTGGGCTAGCCCCACGCATATTGTTTCGTTCACTCCTTCGTTTTAATTACATCAATTCTAAGACGACTAAAAAGCATTTATTCAACTTATTTAAATTTTTTAAAACACGGAAACAGGACTCCGGAGTCTAGCATTCCGCATGTTCTGGATTGGACCGCTACTGGGCTAGCCCCACACGATGTGTTCAATCACCATTCGTATATCAAAGTATTCAAATCATTTTTATAAATTTAAATACGAAATACAGAACTCCGGAGTCTAGCACTCCGCACGTTCTAAAATGGACTACAGTTGGGCTAGCCCCACGCAACATGGTCCATTCATATCTTAAAACAATTTAAAACTTACCAACCAATTTAAATTATTTTCATAATTAATCATCGAAAGACGAAACTCCGGAGTCTAGCACTCCGCACGTTTTGGAATGAAACGCTCCTGGGCTAGCCCCACGCGACGTGGTTCATTCGCCCTTTCGTTTAAGACATCTTAACAAAAGTCAAATACTTTTTTCTAAAACGAACAATGTTTAAATCATTCTATCTCTCGAACAAGCTAGCGCTTCAACCTCCACCGTGAGTATAAGCTAACGCTTAGCAGTAAAATGCGTTTTAAACAATTGTTCATTTAAAAAAAATCACAAACTGTAGTCGCACGAACTACGGAGCTCTGACTTTCCCATTGCACAAGGGAATACGTAGGCACAGGGATTTTAATCCTTCGCGAGCACAATAATAAAAAATCTAATTATTTCTCCGTTTAAAGCACCCTAATAAAAAAATTTATTATTTTCTCCTTTTAAATCACAATAATAAAAAATCTTAATCTTTTCTCCGTCATCTTCATAATAATAATAATTTAAAACTTTAATTTCACTTTTAACAAACATAATAACAATCATTTAGAAGACATAGACTTAAGATCAAACATTTAATCGCATAAGTAGCTAAGAGGTTCCCGTTGAGTACAACGGACGTGAGGGGTGCTAATACCTTCCCCTTGCGTAACCGACTCCCGAACTTAGAATTTGGTTTCGTAAACCATTTCTTATCCTTTATTAGGTTGTATCTATATCTCCCTTTTCTCTCGTAGAATAAATAGAATTAGGTGGCGACTCTGTTGTTTGTTTTAGGATTGTATTTTTTCGAGGTACGACAGTAAGCTTCTTAGATTTCAATGCTCGCCCAACACCTGTCACTAGCGTAACTCTCAAGAATACATGATCACCAGCTTGAAATTCTAAATCTTTCCTTGGCTTATCATGATAACTTTTCTTCCGACTTTGAGAAGCCTTCATCTTCTCTCGAATCAACTTCACTTTCTTGGTAGTCTCTCAAACTATCTCTGGTCCAAGCACTACACTCTCTCCAGATTCATACCAACACATCAGAGTCCTACATCTCCGACCATACAATGCCTTGAAAGGCTCCATTCTGATACTAGAATGATAACTGTTATTATACATGAACTCGATCAATGGAAGATAAGTATCCCACAAACCTCCTTGCTCAAGTACACAAGCTCTCAACAAATCCTCCAACGACTGAATCGTCCTCTCCGTTTGACTATCTGTCTGAGGATGATACGCTAAACTTAGTCTCAACTTAGAACCCAACGCTTCTTGCAAACTCTTCCAAAATTATGACGTAAATCTCGGATCTCTATCTGACACAATACATAAAGGATCACCATGCAACTTTACAATCACTCTAACATAGTTCTCAACCAACTTTGATACTGGAAAATTGATGTTAATAGGAATAAAATGAGCTAACTTAGTAAGCCTATCAACAATCACCCAAATTGAATCATATCCTCTTGAAGTATTAGGTAATCCCGTTACAAAATCCATAGAAATGCTAATCCCATTTCCATTCTGGAATTTCCAATGGTTGCATCAGACCAGCAGGCTTTTGATGTTCAACTTTCGACTTCTGACAAATCAAACAAACATAAACAAAATGCGCTATGTCATTCTTCATCCCAGACCACCAAAACAACTTCTTCAAATCTTGATACATCTTAGTCGCTCCTGGATGAATACTCAAATTACTTTTATGACTTTCCTCAAGAATCATATTCTTAATATTTTCATTATCGGGAATACAAATCTGATCATGAAACCTCAAAACACCATGCACATCCAACTTAAAACCATTATTTTCCAATTCACCACAATCAACCATGATATCCACTAGTTTCACGTCCAACTTTCGAGCTTCTCTGATATTCTCTAGAAAATCATTATTAATCTTCAGCATACCCAACATAACACTCTTCAACGTCACTTTGCAAACTAAACTCATATCTCGAAATTGTTCAATCAACTCTAACTCCGTAACCATCATTGCTGACATATGCAACGTCTTCCGACTTAAAGCATCAACTACAACATTAGCTTTACCCGGATGGTAATTCAAACCAAAACCATAGTCTTTCAACAATTCCAACCATCTTCGTTGCCTCATATTCAAATCTTTCTGATCAAACAAATACTTCAAACTTTTATGATCACTAAACACTTCAAATATAGAACCATAAAGATAATGCCTCCAAATCTTTAATACAAATACAACTGCATCAAGTTCCAAATCATGCGTAGGATAGTTCTTCTCATAAACCCTCAACTGTCTCGACGCATAAGCAATCACTTTACCATTATGCATAAGGAAACCTCCTAAACCCATCAACGAAGCATCACAATACATAATAAACGGTTCTTCTGAATTCGATAGAGTTAACACTGGAGCCGATGTCAATCTCTTCTTCAACTCTGCAAAACTTTCTTCACACTGGACATCCCACACAAAAGCTTTACTCTTACAAGTCAACCGAGTCAACGGAAGTGCTAACTTAGAAAATCCTTCAATAAATCTTCGGTAATAACCGGCCAATCCCAAGAAACTTCTAATCTCAGTAGCCGACTTTGGAGTTTCCCACTATAACACCACATCTATCTTAGGAGGATTTATAGCAATATCACTACCTGAAATCACATGACCACGAAAACTGACTTCCTTTAACCAAAATTCACACTTAGACAACTTCGCATATATCTTATTCTCCTTCAAAACTTTCAATACCATTCTCAAATGTTCTACATGTTCTTCTTCTGTCTTGGAATAAACCAAAATATCATCTATGAACACAACCACAAAAAGATCCAGATACGTATGAAAAATACGACTCATGTACTCCATGAATACTCCCAGTACATTAGTTACACTGAAAGACATCACCGAATACTCATAATGTCCATACTGTGTTCTGCATGCCGTCTTCTGAATATCCTCATCTTTCACTTTAATCTGATGATAGCCTGATCTCAAATCGTTCTTGCTAAACACACGAGTACCTACCAACTGATCCATCAAATCATCTATTCGGGGTAACAGGTACTTGTTCTTAATCGTCACTTTATTTAACTGTCTATAGTCCACACAAAGCCTCATACGTCCATTTTTCTTCTTAACTAACAACACTGGAGCTCCCCACAGCAATACACTTGGTCTCACAAACTTTTTCTCAATCAACTCTTCCAACTGCTTCTTTAATTCAACTAACTCAGATGCAGACATCCTATATGGTACCATAGACACATGTCTAGTACCAGGTACAAGATCAATCGTAAACTCATCTTCTCTTTCGGGAGGCACATCAAGAATTTCATCAAGAAACACCTCAGCAAATTCACTCACTACTTGCAACTATTCAATCTTAGATTTACTTTCTATGGACAACGACGCCATCAACGTAAACATATGAGCTTCCTCGTTCATTAACTTCTGCAATTCTCTAAACGAAAATAATCCAACTTCTTCCTCTTCTAGAATAGAAAACCTCACTGACTTACGAAAACAATTAATATACTCTAACCAGTTCATACATATGATCACATCCATCCCAGTCAATGACAAACACACCAAATCAACATAGAAGTCTCTATCAAAGATAAAAAAAAACTAATAACTCAAACAAACTAGAGAAGTAGTCACCGACCCCTTTGCTGGAATCTCTACGACCATTTCCCCATCCATCTCAGACAACTTAAGACCCAACCTCTTAACACAATCAGCAACAATAAAACAATGGGTATCACCCGTGTCAATAATAGTAATTAAAGGGATACTATTAATGAAACACGTACCTCTAACGAGCTTGTCCTCATTAGTTGTCTGAGTCCCAGCTAAAGCGAACACTTTCCCTCCAGACTTTGCTTTCTTCAGCTTCTGGCATTGGCTACCAATATGCCCTTCTTCGTTACAATTAAAACAGATCATCTCTTTATGCGGGCAATCAGATATCGCATACCTAACTTTTCCACAACGGAAACAACGTTTCACCTCAATAATGCACACACTACTATTGTGTCCCGGTTGCCCACACTTAAAACAAACAATACCAGCAAGAACATATCCCCCACTAGTTCTCTGACCCGGAGCAACTTTCTACTTACCCTTACCGACTAGAGCATCATAAGGCTTGCCACAGTTCTGTTGATTCTTACCTCTCCGATCAGTAACAATCTTGTAATGAGCATTGTTATCTTCCTCGAAGATTCTGCAACTATCCACCAGATCAACAAAAACACGAATCTTCTAATACCCCACAACCTTCTTAATATCGGAGTGCAACCCATTCTCAAACTTGATGCACTTCAAAAACTCAGCAGTCGCTGCATCATGGTGAGTCTAAAACTTTGACAACTCCATGAACTTCACAGCATAATTCGTTACCAACATACTTCCCTGCTTCAGTGCAAGAAATTCAATCTCTTTCTTACCACACACATCTTCAAGGTAATACTTCCTCATAAAATCCCTACGAAAAACGACCAAAGTGATCTCTTCACCTGCAGCTTCCAATCTTTCTCTGGTCTCCAACCACCGGTCATCAGCTTCAACTACCAACATATGAGTCCCATAACGAACCTTCTATGCTGGAGTGCAATCCATCACGCGGAAAATCCTCTCAATTTCTTTGAACCAAACCAATGCAGCATCAGGGTCATACTTTCCCTTGAAGGTAGGCGGCTTCTCCCTCTGGAAAGTCACAAAGGTACGAGACTCATCATTCCCGCCAGCATTCAGCAAGTTCGGCACAGCTTGAGCCAATGCTTGCATTGCAGCAGCCATCGCAACATCATTTCTTCCAGCCATCTCAACTTAACACTACAACACAACAAAAGTTAGAACCACGTAACAATACTTGAATGCTAGACAACTACGACTCGACACTTGGTCAGACATACCAACCTGCTCTGAAACCACTAATGTAACACCCCATTTCTACCCGACTTTATAAATTAAATTAGAGTTATAAAATTTCATCAACAAACATGGGATATCACATTTTCCAACTTTTAAAATCAAATTACAACTTCAATAATATAACAACTTCGAAAAACAACGCAACGGATCAACATGTTTCAACTCTTAAACAAAAAATAAATCAATCGTCAAAATAATCCCAACTTGGTTCTTCAACATAAAACAACTTAAAACTAGTTCATAGACTTAAATAAAATCACAAAGATAAAACTTGCGTTCATTCCCCCGAAGTTCTACGTATCAGAGCGACAAACACCAACTCGAAGCTACTAAATACTAGACTCTTCGTTACCTGCACTGTACCAACAGAGGGCAACATTCAAACATAAGGGGTGAGAGATCGAATAACATAAACAGGATACGATAATCAATATGTAAACAAGATGGTCATATAATCACACCACTTCCTACAATCAACACACAATCTTGCAACCAACAACGGATAACAACGTAAATAATGCAACGTAAATGTGACTAAAATTAAATATGCATGTGGTACCATTTGGAGTAAACTCCTAACTTGAAACATTTCCAGGTTATCGAGGCATTATCAACTTATTTTCCAATCCAGGCCAACTTGAATCGAGCATACGCTCCAACTTGAAATATGCACATGTATGCAATTATGAATGGCATACAACAACAACAATATAATCATCAACTTATTAACATAACGACTTGAACAACTCAACAACATGAATCGACATTGGTCATAGGACCTACATCATATTAATCTTCCCAAAAATCGGGACAACATAACTTATAACAACTTTAACACCACTTCAACGTGAAAACGACAATTTACGAATTAATCGACTAAATTACTAAATTAATTATTTTAAACTCTCAAATCTACTATAAACAACTTATTTTATCTTTACTTTAAGTCTAAGATCAATACAACTTGAAACAGATGCGAAAACAGGTCGAATCGCCAAAAACTGCATTTTTCCGCACCTTCCCTGCTCATACGCGTATGGCCTCCTTCATACACGTATGTCCTTGACTGATACGCGTAAGGCCTACGTATGAGGGTCTTGTTACATTTACTACCCTGCTTCATACACGTAACACCAGACATGTTACACAAATGGACAAAAAGCCTACAATTTCAACTTTTCTGCGATTTCTAATATTTTCACCATTCTGTTCAATCTTAATTGGGTTTCTACATCAATTTTACTCTTAAAAACTTCTAGAAATATTCATCTATCAATTCCTATGGTTAATTTTACGAAACCTAACACGTTATACACGAAATCTGCAACAACAGTCCAAAAACAACACAGACAACAGATGTAACAACGAATATATCAGCAATACAACAAGAACAACATGTCTTTCATCAGATATCAACACGAAATCAATAGCAACCAATCATACCAAAACACAACAATGAATTTACACGAAAATCCCAACAAACATACAATCATCTAGTTTCGTTTATGGAATTCGAACCCCACCATTTCCTTGGATTGAAGGCAGCTCGAATTCACCGCAAAAATTCCCGCGAAAATCTTTGACCTAGCCTCTCCTTGATCTCTCTCTAAGATTGTCCTTCTTACAAAAACTTTTATTAGTCTAATTAGGTTTTAGCATTGTTTTTACTAAACTCTCACTAATCCACTTAATTACTATGGGCCTAATTAGCACCCCCAACATTACTATTCTCATACAACAAAACCAAACCCAACCTAATATTATCTTTAAAATTATTATTATTCGACTTAATTAATTAAATCCGACTTATTCAACTTAAGCGACCCAAACACAACTTAACCCGCAACATAAAATCAACTTAAACGGCTTAAACGAATTAACGACAAGGACGACAAAACAACACGTAACAACTTATAATCAGGAAAATACGCGATAATATTTAATTAAATTAATTAATTAAATACAGGAGTTACATTTATCACCTGCGTTAATGTAGTTAAAATTAAGGTTTTTAATCGCCCAATAGGCTTTATGCTCTAATTTTACCGGCAAGTGGCAAGATTTTCCGTAGACTAATTTGAATGGTGTGGTTCTGATGGGTGTATTAAAAGTTGTTCTATAGGCCCATAAAGCTTCTGGTAATTTAATAGACCAATCTTTCCTCGATGTAGCTACAGTCTTTTCTAAAATTTGTTTTATTTATCTATTGGAGACTTCTACTTATCCACTAGTTTCTGGATGGTAAGGTGTAGCTATTCGGTGTCTTACTCCATATTTTAATAAGAGTTTATCAAATATTCTAGATATGAAATGAGAGCCTCCGTTGCTTATGACGAGTCTTGGTACACCGA
Organism: Lathyrus aphaca; assembly: GCA_963966055.1. Lineage (NCBI taxonomy): Eukaryota > Viridiplantae > Streptophyta > Magnoliopsida > Fabales > Fabaceae > Lathyrus > Lathyrus aphaca. Next base: position 491,465,485 of record OZ014525.1, on the reverse strand, counting down.
ATCTTGGGAAGATAATTTTCTTAAAAAGTTTATGACTACTCGAGTGTCATTTGTTGGGGAGCTATAGCTTCTATCCATTTTGAAACGTAATCGACAACTACGAGTATGAATTTATTTCTAACAGAAGATGGGAATGGTCCCATAAAATCAATTCCTCAAACATCGAAAATTTCTACTTCAAGAATGCCTTTTTGGGGCATCTCATCGTGCCTCGAGATGTTACCAGTGTGTTGGCATCGATCACAATTCAGAATGGCGAGGTGAACATCTTTCCAAAGAGTGGGCCAAAATAGGCCTGATTGAAGGATCTTCGCACAAGTCTTAGAAGTACTTGCATGTCCACCGTAAGGAGAAGAATGACAATTGGAAATTATGTTTCCAATTTCTTCATCAGGGACACATCGACGATAAATATTATCGGATCCTCGCTTGAAAAGCAATGGTTCGTCCCAGTAATACCGTTTTAAATCATGGAAGAATTTCTTCTTTTGCTGATAAGTATGATCTGGCAGAAGTAATCCGGCAGCTAAATAGTTGACTTTGTCAACATACCATGGCAAGGTGTTTTGCGGATAGACTTCTTCCATTATTTATTCTTTGTCTTATTCATCTAGAGAAGATATATCTTGTTCTAATTTGGCTATAAGACATTCATCAGGTAAGTCTTTGTTTATTGGTATTGGGTCGGGTTTAGTTCCTTCCATACATGATAAGTGGTCTGCTACTACGTTGTCGGTTCCTTTCTTATCCTTGATTTCTAAATCAAACTCTTGTAGTAATAAGATCCATCTTAGTAATTTGGGTTTTCATCCTTTTTACTTAGAAGGTATCCGATGGTTGCGTGATCGGTATAAATAATGATTTTGGTTCCTACTAGGTAAGAACGAAATTTATCAAGCGTGAATATTATGGCTAAGTGTTCTTTTTTTGTTGTGGCGTAATTCATCTGAGCGGGGTCTAATGTTCTACTTGCGTAATATATTGCGTGAAGTTTCTTATCTTTTCTTTGGCCTAAGACTGCACCTACAACGTAATCACTTGCATCACACATAATCTCGAACGGTAGCGTCCAATATGGTGGTTGCATGATGGGTGCAGTAATAAGAGTTATTTTGAGAGTTTCAAAAGCTTTTAGACAGTCTTTGTCAAATATAAATTTAACGTCTTTCATTAATAAATTTGTCAACGACTTAGTAATTTTAGAGAAGTCCTTAATGAATCGTCGGTAGAAACTAGCGTGTCCTAGGAAACTTCTTATAATTTTCATGGTTTTAGGCGGTTGAAGGCCTTTTATCACTTCTATCTTTGCTTTGTCTACCTCGATGCCTCTATTGGCTATCACATGTTCTAAAACAATTCCTTGGCAGACCATAAAATGACACGTTTTCCAATTTAGTACAAGATTTACTTTTACGCATCTTTCTAGTACCATTTCCAGGGTAGATAAACATCCTTCAAAGCTTTGTCCGCATATGGATAAATAATCCATAAACACTTCCATGATGTCATATGAAATCTGCAAAGATTTCCATCATGCATATTTGAAATGTCGTTGGGGCGTTACATAAACCAAACGACATACATCGATAGGAAAATGTTCCGTATGGGCATGTGAATGTTGTCTTATCTTGGTCATCAGGGTGAATAGGTATCTGGAAAAATCCTGAGTAACCATCCAGGTAACAAAAATAGGAATGTTGAGCTAATCTTTCTAACATTTGATCGATGAAGGGTAAAGGAAAATGATCTTTCCGGGTAGCTTTGTTCAGTTTTCGGTAATCTATACGCATTTTGTAGCTGATTGCTACTCTCTATGTTATAGGCTCGTCTCTGGCGTTTTTAGTGACTGTAATTCCTCCATTTTTTGGTACGACGTGCACTGGGCTAACCCACTGACTTTCGGATATCAAATATATAATCCCTGCGTCTAACAACTTCTTTACTTCATCCTTGACTACAATACTTAGTATCAGATTAATCCTTCTCTAAGGCTCTCTAGAGGTTTTACAATCTTCCTCCAGCATAATGCGGTGCATACATATCGAAGGGCTTATTCCTTTTAGATCGGATATGTTATAACCTAACGCGGTTGGGTATTTCCTTAGGACGTCTAAAAGTTTTTCTGTTTCGAGTTGTCCTAAGTCTGTGTTTACTATAATAGGTCTTTTAAGTTCTGAATCGAGAAATTCGTATCTAAGATTGTTAGGCAATATATTGAGTTCAAGATCGGGTTTCTTTGGGCATGGCATATGGTCAGGTGTAAGAGCTAAGCTTTCATTTAAGCCTTCGTCTTTATAAGGTTCTTTCCAATTATCATCTTCGAATATCAAAGGAGATGGAATCTTCATTATGTAGGAATATGTATTCTCTTCTTTTTCCATTTCTCGTATGCATTCGGCAATGACGTCTATGAAATAATAGGTATCGTCTATGGATGGAGCTTGGAGAAATTGGGTTAGAATAAATTCTACTTTCTCTTCTCCTACCTCGAATGTCAGTCTTCCTTTCTTTACATCTATAATTGCTTCGGCCGTGGCTAAGAATTGTCTTCCTAGTATGATATGGGTCGTAGCATCTTCTTTGATGTCCATGATTATGAAATTCGTTGGGATGTAGAACTGGCCTATTCGTACAGGAATATTTTCTAAAATACCAATTTGAAATTTGACTGAGCGATCGGCTAGCTGAACTAACATCTTGGTCAGTCTAAGTTGTCCCATATCGAGTTTCTTACAAATAGATAACGGTATAACGCTTATACTGGATCCTAGGTCACATAGAGCTTTGTCTTTGACGAACTTTCCTATTACACAAGGAATAGAGAAACTTCCTGGATCCTTTAGTTTAGGTGGCATATTATTTTGAATAATAGCGTTACATTCAGTAGTAAGTGTAACTGTTTCATTTTCTTCGATTTCCTTCTGGTTAGATAAGATTTCCTTCAGAAATTTAGCATATAAAGGCATCTGAGTTATAGCTTCTGTAAAGGGTATGGTAATGTTTAATTGTTTTAGAAGCTCTATAAATTTCTTAAATTGTCCCATTGTTTTAGAATTTATTAACCGTTGGGGGTACGGAATTGGTGGTTTGTATGGTGGCGGAGGTACATAAGGTTTTTCTTTCTCCCCAGCCTCTTGTTTGTTGGTTTCCTTTTCCTGTGGATTTGGTTTATTGATTTTCTCAGTTGATTTCTCAGGTTGAGGTTGTTGATACATGGCTGGGTTTTCGTTTCTAGGATCAACATGTCCGTCTAATTCCTTTCCACTTCTTAGTATAACTGCATTTGCATGACCCTTAGGATTTGGTTGCGGTTGTCCAGGAAAAGTTCTAGCTGGAGAAGCAGTTGATGCTTGTTGTTGAGCTACTTGATAAATTTGGGTTTCTAGTATTTTGTTATGAGTAGCTAAAGCATCTACCTTGGTTACCAATTGCTTTATCTATTCAATAGTATGGATGTTCTGATTTAGGAAATCCTTGTTCGTTTGAGCTTGGGTAGCTACGAAATTTTCCATCATCAGTTCAAGGTTTTATTTTCTAGGAACATTAGGATTGGGTACATAAGCTTTCTGATATTCTGGTGGTGCATTTGGTGCTTGATTTGGCGCATACAAGGCATTATTATTCTTGTAAGAGAAATTCAGGTGATTCTTCCATCCTGGGTTGTATGTGTTAGACACGAGTTTCCTTAAGCATAGTTTACCTGATCTGTGGTTAATCCGACAAGAAGATGACATTCAGGCGATGTATGTCTTGGGATTCCACAAATCTCGCAATTTGGAGTTACGACAGCCATGGTGGATGGTGGTGTTATGGTCAAGTTATCGATCTTCTGAACTATGGCATCCATCTTCGCTTAATATGATCGAAACTGTTCACTTCGTACATTCCTCCTTTAGTATGGTTCTTCTCTATAAGCGTTCTTTCTCCTCCCCATTGGAAATGGTTCTAAGCCATGTTTTCAATGAGGTTATAGGCTTCTTCGCAATGTTTGTCCATAAGAGCGTCGCCCGCGGCATTGTCTATTATCATCCTGGTCTTGTATAGAAGTTCATTATAAAAGGTTATGATGGTTACCCAGTTTTCAAATCCATGGTGTGTACATAATCTTAACAGGTCCTTGTATCTTTCCCATGCTTCATAAAGTGATTCGGCATCTTTCTGTCGAAATCCGTTAATCTGAGCTCTCAGCATAGCTGTTTTGCTTGGCGTGAAATAACGAGATAAGAAAACTTTCTTCAGTTCTTCCCATGTTGTGACAGAGTTGGCTGGTAACGATTATAACCAGGCCCATGCTTTTCTCTTAAGGAGAACGAAAAGAGTCTTAGTCAGATTGCGTCTTGGGTTACACCATTTTCTTTCACAGTATCTGCGTATTGCACAAACTTCGTCAGGTGTTCATTTAGATCGTCTGTCGGACTTCCAAAAAACTTGTTCTATTGTACAGCTTGCAGCAGTGAAGGTTTGACCTCAAAATAGTTTCGGGCTATGGCTGGTGCGACAATAATGTTGTGTGGTTCTAGTTAGCTTGGAGTTGCATAAGACTTAAGTGAACGAGGTGGTCCTCCGTTTTCTTCGGCCATGATTGGCTCTTCAACTGGTTGTAAAGTAATTTCAAGAATAAGGGTTTTGTTGGGTTTGGTTCGGCATTTTGAACTTAAGAAACGTTCTACTTCGCCGATCAACAATTCTAAGTCTTCGCCTCGGGAGCGAGTACTGGGCATACAATCCAAAAAGAAAAAGAGTAAATTTGTTGCCCTAGTCTAGACGGCGCAACAACTTAATACACTATTGACTAAATCTAAGTCCCCGGCAGCGGCGCCAAAAACTTAGTCCCGACTTTCTGAGTTTAATGGTTACTAACTGCAAGTGCACAGTCTATCGCGTAGTAATAAATGATATTGATCCTATAACGACTTGATAATCAACCTAGTGTAGTCGGGTGTTTCTATGCTTAGCTAAGGCAAGCGATGTCTTAGGTTTTAAAGGATTAAGAATTAACTAAATTAAATTAATGATATAAATTATCGGTACACAATTTATTTCGCCTTCGCGAATTCAACAGAGGGTCGGCTTGTTAAGGTTTATTAAGTTATCTCTCCGTAGAAACTCTCGGTTTAAAAGTCCTCGACTCACACTCTCGTGGTTTGCCTAATACTATACTCTAAGTTCAATTGAGCAATCTCACTGTGTCAATTCAAGTTAGAAATACTTTTTGGAAACCTAAAGGTTCTAATTAGTTTTAAAGAGCTCTCGTTGTGTTTAAAACTAATGCTCAATTTCTGCTATCTGACTAGAATCTCACACTCTTGTGGTCTTAATCCTAATCTTTTAGACTCCCTTACTCTCGTAACAAAAGTGAATTAAAACAATAAATCGAAACCAGATTATAACTTAATTTAAGGTTTTAGCCTAAGTCTATCGAATTCATTCCGGTTTATACAATTACATACCGATTAATGGTTTAAGCTAAAATAATAAATAAAGAAAGGTAGAAGAAGAAGAATTGCATAATGTAAATAAATGCAATAATAAGTAAATAAAGTAACATTAAAATTAGAAACCTGGTTGCAATATCCTTGATCAACCAAACTTCGAAACTTGAACGAAAACGAAAAAATGCAGTGGCTAGAAACAATAAAAATGGTGATAGTTTCCTAATGGCGGAAACTATCACTAGGGTTCAGTAAGAAAAATAAAAATAAAAGCAATATGGAAAATTAAAGGCGAACTTGTGGTGGTGGTTCTGGATCTATGCTAAGTCTTAGCTTTTCAAGTTTGAGCTTAGTTATTTCATCCAACACCTCAAAAGTTAACCTTACCCGCTTAAGATTAATAATTTCCCTAGTTTCAAGGTCCTCTGATTTTCTCTTTTTATGCAAAACCTCAGACAAAGGTGCTTTGGTGTGGATATTTTCCAATGCCTCCGCATATGTTTTGGGTTTAGAGTTTGCAAACTTATATGAGAAAGGATATGATGGGGTATAAGGAGGAGTATTGATAGTTTCCCCATCCTCTACCTTTATGAAAACCTCCCATTCAGATGATGTCGGTGGATTTTCCTCACCAGAACTCTCGTCATCCTCATAATCACTCTCATCAACCTCATAATCACTCTCCTTAGTAATTTCGAGCTGATTTTCACTACTAGTTGTTATAACATACGTAATCTCCCCATGGGAAGGTCCTATAGGTGTCGGTGCAAGTATCAAGATTTAGATCTCCAATGCCTCAGTGTGAGTCACGAGGTACTCGACCATTGCGTTTATCTGCCTAAGAGTTTCATGAGTATCGAGATGTTGTCTTCTAAGCTCTTCATTCTGAAGATTTTGTGCCTCCACAAAGCACTCCATCATCGATTCTATCCTTGGATTAGTTGTTATTTCAATGAAATCTTCCAATAACATTTCAAGGTTGGAATTAACGGATTCTTGTTGTTCCTTGAAGTGTCGGGAATGGTGATCATGGAAGGGATTCAGGTGTGGTTCTGAGAGATATTAGGCATGAGTCAGCGTCGCATTGAGATCCTTCATTAATATTTCTAGGTTAGAATTATGGGCTTCTTGCGGTTCCTACAAATATTGGGGATAATAATCATAGGGATAATTTAAGTGTGATTCCTCAAAATACTGGAAGTTGTCATCATAGAAGAAGTTTGGGTGATACATAGTTATAGAGAGAAGAAAGTAAATGCCTTAGTCTATACGGTGCAACAATGGAATGACAATATTGACTTTTGGTCCCCGACAACAGCGCCAAAAACTTGATCGCGACTTTCTGAGTCTAATGGTTACTAACTGCAAGTGCACAATCTATTACGTAGTAATAAAAGATATTGATCCCACAGAGACCAATGTCAACTTACTGTACTCTTATCGTTACTTTGTAAAGCTAAGGCAAAGTGTATTTGGTTAAGAAGAAACTAAAACTAGAACTTAGAATAAAACTAAGAAAATAAGATAATAAAGAGAGACCGGAATATGGATTCCGCGTTCCTAAAGGACTATGTAGAGTTTTGTTACTAATTACGATTATAACTTAGTTCCGTAGAATAAACCGACTTAAAGAATCACCTCACGCTCTCGCGGTATTAACTAAAGTCATGTTCCCTAATCCCAAGATTTTTCTCTCGCTCGCCCGGTAACTAGGAAATATGTTTTGAAAGCCAATAATATCCTAAACTTATCTAAATATCTCTCGCTATATTTAGATTTGTTACCTAGTTTCTACTATCCGGTTTGATGCCCACGCTCTCGCAGTGTCGGTTCTAACCTTAATTAATTTCTCACTCTCGTGACAAAATCGTGTTAAGTAACCTCTCACTCTCGTGACAAAGCTATTTAAATTGAACTTGGAAATTGAAACCAAAATAGAATTTTAATCATAAGTTCGCACCTATTATTTTCTAGCGAGTCATGTCGGTAACGACGGTCCTCATACGTCAGACTCAAGACTATATAGCTAGACATGGACAGGAAAATAAACATGCAAATACGATAAATAACTAAAATTGAAAACATACTTTGGAAATTAAATAAGAAGACGATAAAATAAATAATACTAAATAAAACCTAAAATTAATAGATACTTCGAATCATACATGAGATCTTGAATTCTGGAATCAGTTGCGAAAAATAAAATACGAAAAAGATAGAATCCTAAAACTAATGGTGTGGTAGTTCCTCGATGTGAGAAACTACCACTTTTACATGGTAGAATAAAACTGCTTAAAACTAAGAATAATAATCAAAAGAAGGTTCCCTATTCAAGTACACTTGGTTCCTATTTATAGGTTTTGTGTACGATTGTTGTTGGAGAAATTTTAGGAAATAATTTTGTTGGGCTTGAGAAATATTTGGTTGACTGTGACTTAGTTGGTTTTGAAGACTGAGCCACAAGAGAGAAATAAAGGAATGCAACGCCTCTTATGTTTGACTGAGGCGCATTTTATTTTTTTATTTTTATTTTTGACCTATGATGGTCGTCTTGCTTGCAGAACGGTCGTCTCACTTATGATGTGTGGCAGTCGTCTTGTCCTTATGATGGGCATCTTGCTTCAAAATGCAGAAACCTTGTTTTTTTGCTATCTGTCTCATTTCAACTATTATATACTTCATTTCTTCCTCATTTCAGCTCCTTTCTTCCGCAAGTCTTATAAATTAGGATACTTGCAAAAACACATGAATACCTCGCATAATATCATTTAAACTATGAAAAATAATGACTTAATTAATCAGAAATCAAGCTAGTTAATCGATATAAAATCGTGTTATCACTACACTCGAATGAGGCTCATACTTTTAAGATATTACGATTCTTATGAGTTAATCAATTGGTTAATAATATTTGAAAGAAGGGTCAATGATTTTGAGAACTTTTGTTAGAACTCATTCTACAGGTACAAAATATGATCCTTATTACAAAACACCTTGGGATTGGGTAAAGCCTTGACTTCATGCTCATGATGTCGAATCCTTGAACCCATGTTTTCCACATGCTTTTGTTTGCTGAATTCATGCATCCATACATTCATTCATAATCAGAAAACTAAAATACATTCATTCAAAGAACTAAAATTGTTTTTGCAAATGTCAATTTTCACTATGGACTTTGGGCAAAGGAAAACCTAAAAGTTTACATTCAGAAGTCCTAGACTGGAAGATCTAAGAAAGCTAGGAAGATTGATAGCAGATCAGAAGCTTTTAGAGCAAAGTATGGATGATTTCTATCCCTGTTGAAGGTCAATATGGAAGAAGGAATACTGTCTACACTGGTCTAGTTCTACGACCCGGTGTACCACTACTTTACATTTCTAGATTATCAACATACACCAACATTGGAAGAATACTCTCAACTGATAGATCTCCTAATCACTGATCAAGATTCTTTCTCTGGTTTAGAAGAAACTCCTAAGGATCCAAGAGCCCTCTCTTTGGAAAAATTGGATATTAAAGCTCACAAGACAACCAAAGGAGGATTTAAAGGATTACCGATAAAGTTCATTACTCGAACGCGCTCCATGTGTCTCTCTTTAATCTGGATAGGGACAAAGATTTCCCTCCATTATTTGAATTCAAATTCTCTGTCGAAGACACCCTTAGTAGTGTCTTTGTCAAATTAGGTCTTCCACTTTAGCAAATATTCTTCTAAGTCAATAATCTTGTACTCACAATATTCCCTCTTTCACGAAGACTTCTTCGACTGAAGTCCATAATGACTCCTTTTCTGAACTCTTTCAATATTCCACGTGAATATTCTGACCTTGAATATTTCTAATAAAATATACCAGGCGTCGAATTTAGGAGCTAACAGATAGAAGATGTTAGATATCTTCCCGAATTTCTAGCAAAGCTAATGAAGGATGATATAGATGATAAGGAAGATGTTTTCCAAGATGTAACAGAACTTTTGAGTATCATAGTGGTAGCTAAGTCACCAACTCAGAAGAAGGGCGAGTAAGTAGTTCTTCATTATTATGAAGAATCTAGAATGCTTCAATTAGAGTTAGATGCTGAAGCAAATGTCTTGGTTATTGTGTTCAACATTCAGAAAAAGCTAGATTGAAGGATATTGAAGGGGATATGATTGTCAATAGAATTTTTGACATTTGAAGAAGTGGTTTAACTACCGAAGAAAGTATGTGTGACAAAAAAGGAGAACCTCATGATAATTTATACTAGTGATGATGATAGTGACCAATGCTTCCCTCTTGTCAACAGTATAATGTTTTGGGTCAACAAAGATAAAAATTTGTGTATCCTTATATTCTGATGAAGATGAATACTCTACTACAACTAGTTGTTGTAAGAAATTACTCTGGGTGAGGAAAATGTTAAAGGAGTGTAATGTGAAACATTATGTCATGACATTTGTCTCTAAAATTTTCACTAAGTCTTTAAATGCAATACACTTTGAAAAGGGGGGTTGCATTTTTTAGAATCAATAGAAATCAATGCAAGGGAGTTGTTCCAGAAGAGAAAAATCGTTTCTCTTTCCCTAAGATCACTTTGGCACAAAAATTAAGGTTGGTTATTTTGTCATCTCAAGTATGGTATAAGTGGAATGTCGTTACAAGCAAGAAAAACAGATGTCTTGCTTTACCCTACTCTCAGATTACAAATCTCTCTAATAATTCAAGATTTTCATCTCAACATGAATCAAAATTTGGATGATTCGTATAAACCATCTAGTGGGAGCGCACCTGTCAAAGAAATTGAGGTTCCCAATTATGTTGTGGATATATTGGAGTCTTGGTTAAATAATGCTAAGGAAGTTAGATATGTTTGGAACAACATCATCATTGTTGAGCCTTCTAGTGGAACATTCGGCCCTAAGAAGATAATAATATCAAATATGCATCCTAAGAAGATAAGGAGGGTAGAGGTTTCAGTTGCAAAGGTAATGGAATAAAGTGACTTAAGTGATTAGGATTGCTTAAATCAGATTTCGATCTAAGTAGTTGAAGTTTAGAGATTTCTTCCTGAAAATTTCTTGGTTGTTATCTTTGTTGTTTAGCCCTGTACCTTGGAAGATTATTTTTGTATGGATTTGTAAAGGCTTCATAGCCTCTTATTATCTTTGTGTTATTAAAACAAATATAAAGCTTGTGTATCTTTTGATGTTGTTCTATTTTTATTCTCATGTTTTTTACTATGTATGTGCTAACAGACTAGCTTATGCATGACTGACATCTAGGTGTTATTTGATACTTACCTTTTTCCAAATTATGGTAAAATTTGGGAGTAGTATGGAGTTGTTAAGTGTTGAGGTAACACAACTTTTTATTTAGTAATAACCATCTCTGGTAAGTGTTAATGTTATGCTCACATGCTGGAGCATCGGGAAAGACATGTAGCCCTTTTAATGTGAGCTTGCGTGTTAGTAGTATTTTTTCATTTTCTAATATTTAATACTAATTGTTTGTGTTATGCATGACTATGTATGTGAATAATTGAATGCTGATAATTGTTATTTAGTCGGATTGTTTGCTACTAACTATGAGCTGATTGAGTGCTATGCATGACTAAATTATGAATGATTGCATGTCTGTCTGATTCTAGAACATTGTTTTGTGTGACATTTTATGATAAATCCTACTGATTTTTCGTTGTTGAGCTTATCTCTAATAATTGGAAGACAAATGTTGTTGTATGAATACTGTCACTTGTTCTAGCATGAATAAGTGATATATCTTGAAGAGTTGATTTGCCACAATTTGTCAAAAAGGGTGATTGTTGTTCCTTTTGAATTTGTTTCATTTTTAAAGCAACAAAAATGGTGAAGTGCTCAAAGTGTTCAAGATTAACTAACTTGCTTAAGTTGTATGGAGGTGCAGAAGGGTCACATGTTAGACGCGATGTCACATCATGAGATACGACATATGGGCCTTGCACAATAGGTCAATACTACTACTAATGGAAACATATTTGGTCAAAGATTATATCAGATTTTTTTGTTATTGGTTTAGCAATATGATTAAGTGGTTGTTTTACAGTTGGACATAGATTGATTATGATTTAAATGAAGATTTAAATTTGAATTTCAATTCAAACAAATCATATATTGTTGGAGATATTTGTGGACATATAATATCCAACAAATTTTGCATTATTTCTGAACGGAATCAAATCTCAAATCCATGAAGAAAAACTCAAAATTATTATGATATATAAGGAGCTTAAAACCAACATTGAAAACCAAGCAATACATTGAATATTTTAGAGTGTTAAAGTTTACTTTGAGTCCTTGTTATTGTTGTATGTACACCACTATGTTTCAGTAACTTGACATGGTTGGTTTGTCTATAGTTTAGTGGTTGTATTACACATTAACTATTGAGTTATGATCTCCCATTACGGATTGTGTGATGAAAAGAAAGTGGGTAGATTCTCATGTTTAGAGGGAGCCCTGAATAGAAAGTCATTGGGTAGTGTTAGGAAGAGGCATTGAACAACGTATGTTTTTTTTTGTGTTGCTTATAAGACTAATTATATTAAATAAACAATAGTAAATTTCCTTTTTTGGGTTGTGGACATATTTTTGTAAATATATTCGATCACAAAAATAAATGATAGAGTATATTTAATAAATTTATAAGTTTCATATTTTTTTTATATATTTGAATTATAAAACAAAATATGCACTTTTTTATGACTTGAGAATGAATAAAATCAATATATTTTGAATAGCACATACGGTTTGCGGGTCAAATCGGATAGGTATTTCGGGTCATTGGACAAGTAGCAATAATTCTTAGGTCCAATAATACTTTTGAAATTTTTCAAACATTTATTTTCTATTTTAGGGACTCTTGTATACATGTTGACATATCTACTAATTTGGTACAATGAAATTATAATTAAAATTTAACACTCTTTAAATCTCATTACATACTCAACAATTGATAAAAAAAAATTTAATACATTTTATCTCATTAAGTCATCGAAACAATTGTTAAAACATTTTTAATGAATTTTATCACAACTATCTCATATTAAAAGCCTTTAAAGATCCTAAATAAAAAATAAAATTAAAAACATTACAATTATATCAAAATATTCAAAAAAAAAAAAAAAAACAAATGGATCCATCAACTCTACAAGTCATCAGCACCAGCATACCTAACCTGCAATTTCAACATTAATTGGTTGTAATAAAAATTGTAAAAACATTTTGTAATTTTAAATAAATAAACTTTCTTCAAATGCACAAATATTCATAAAACATTTAGATTCTACAAAATTTTATCTGCTAAGACATTTTATCTAATGAGAATCTATCAAAATGTATTATGATATGATTTTTTTATTATTTTAAAATTAGCATTGTATTAGAGATTATATTACACTATTATTTAAACACCAATTTAACTCTCGTTTATTTTGAATTAAATTGTCTTTTAATTATGTAAATAGATAATTTTTTATTTTAGTCCCAATAATTTTTTATATGAATCGATATATTTCACTTTTGTATTTATTTTAGTCCCTAAAATCAAAATCTGTAGAAAAATCTGAAGAAAAATCTACGAGAAAAAGACATAAGGACTCAGACATTACATGGATTAAAATAAATTTTTTTATTAATTTATATAGACCAAAAAACTATTTAAAATATAAATCATTTGCAGAGATGACTATAACATAAATATACGTATTTTTTCTGGTTTAGTAAAAATTTTAAATGTATTTCTGAAAATACTCCTGAAATGTAAATACATTTTCATGATAAATTTAATCATTAAATTGAGATATGACAAAAAAACAAATGAATCATTTCATATGTTTATCAAATTATTTTCGATTTTTGAAAACAATTTTGATTTTTCACTAACATGAAAAAACAATACTTAGATCTTAAACAACTCTCTCAATGAAATCAGTAAAATAAGAAAATGAAATATGAAAAATGATAGTTCTAAGGCCAATGCTGCTTGAAAGCTTTGTTGTCTTGTAGTTGTAGTTTGAGTTTTGTTGACAGCATGATTGAAAGTACTAGAACTCTCAAGAAGCCTTCTGTGCTTGTACAATTATATCAAGATGGCAGCAGGTATATGACATAATTTAATTGCTGTCTTCTTTTGCATATCTAATATTGATTTTCAAAATCTTACTTTAATAAAATAATGGATTTTATAAAAACATATTTAATGATGTGGCCCTTTTTGTCCATTTTGAAAACTCCGACTCATACAATTAATAATAATATAATTAATTTTGATACTCAAGAAAATATGTAATTCAAATTGATGCCCTAATTCATTTTCTATTTAAGGCATAGGGTTTTGCATACACTTTCCTCACATCAACCTTTGTTTCTTCTCTTTCTACTCTTAGTTTTTTCTTTTCAAAAATGGTGCTCTTTGGTAAGCTTATTACTGAACTTGGTATCAAAACCCCTGCTGAAAAGTTCTACAAACTATTTCAAACAGAACTTCATGAAGTTCAAAACCATTGTGAAAGAATTCATCATACCAAGCTACATGAAGGTGAAGATTGGCATGACACTGAGACAGTTAAACACTGGACTTATATCATAGGTAACTGAGTTTCTAAATATACGTGACTTTTGCTTATATTTAAGACCATAATTTTTTTTGTAAAGTTATTTATATTTGAGACCAGAGGGAGTATTAATCATCTGTGACAGGTGATGAGGTACACACATGTTATGAGAGTATTGAAGAAGTTGATGAAGAGAACAAAAAGAACAGTTGGAAGCTCTTTGGTGGAGACATTGATAAGCACTATAAGGTCTTTAAGCTCACCCTTGAAGTAGTTGATAAGACTGATGGCACTGCTGCTGTTAAATGGAGTATTGAATATGAGAAGATCAATGAGGATATTGACCCTCCAAATGCCTGGATGGACTACCTTAGCAAATGTACTAAAGACATTGATGGTCATCTTTCCAAGGCAAGGGCAGCACGAAAAGATTAAAGAAAGTTACAAATAAAGAAGTAATGGCTTAGTGCAATGCAACCTTAGGGTTGGCTTAACTAAATAAGTGTGATGTTTGTATAATGATGTTGATGTGTATGCATATTGGCTTATGTTATCTTTTGTTTGTATGTGTCTTGTGAAGAGTGTTTCTTAAATTGTGTGATGCATATCAATAAAAATATTTTTGTTTGTTTGTATAATGAACGTTGCAGTATTATGATTCAGTTGTTGCGGTGTTATGATACAGTTTTTATTAAGATTTGCGATCACTATAACTGCGATTATATGCATATGTGAAAAATAAGGATAATATTTGGTTGATGAGAAATATCATAATGTTTCATGAACTCTGATAAATATTTTTTAAGGTAGTGAAAATGTATTCATGAACTCTAATAAAAATTATTTTAAATATTTTATATCAATATTTTAATTGATAAACATTTATTTGTATTTAATTATTTATATGTCATTTTTTTTATAAGCAATACATATTTTAGACTTAAAGTGGCATGCTATTAAAATACATACCAGCAAAATTTATATTATTTTAAATTTTATTTATTTGATTATGAATAAAATTAAATGATTCACTCATAAAATTGATTAGTTAATTATTAACAAAAATATTAGAGATCATATTTGAATTTGAATCCACACTTATATAATTATATAATTAGATGTCACTTCACAATTATTAAATAAATTGGATTAACAAAATTAATTTAAATTATTGATTTATAAATATTAACAATTTATTTACAAATTAAATATTGTTATCAAAGATCAACCTCGTAGATACAATTTACCTTAACTCAATTAATAATTATCAACTGAATTACCTGGTTCATGATTTATCCTATGTCCCTATGTGATATGTTTGTAATACAAATACATAATTATGGATCAATAAACCAATGTATTTTCAAACTACATTAAGTCGAATGGTATCAACTTTTTTCAAATTTTAACAAAATGACATGTTATTTTAATATTTAAATTATGTATTTCATTTTAAATTGCTCCAAATCCAAACGTGATGAGGAAATGAAATAAAGTTTGTTGTTGAAGTCAATAAAGATGAAAATCATTTTAAAAATGATGAGCTGTTGAATTACTAATCAAAGTTGAGTTGAGGCAGGTGGGATATGCATCAAATCTACATATAAATGCCAACTAATCTTGATAAGTCCTATCTTTGGCTTCTTTTGTTTGTTGTTGTTTATTATTTTCAATCCTTGCTATTCATCCAATTTATTGAAATCCTTTGTTTGTTGTTGTTTATTATTCTTATTTGGAATGCATCTGACAGGTCAGTGAGTCATGGTCGTTGAATATTGAAATAACTTTGACTTTTATTTTAAACAAATAAAATAATACAAACGGATGATGTTAATAAATTGACAGTATAAAACTTTTTACACTGTCAGTGCATAACAATTAATCCTATATATATAATTAAGTCTTACCTCTTTCTTTTTTTTAATAAACAATTTCCTAAATTACAATTTTGGTCCCCCTGTTTTATCAAACTCATGGTTTTAGTCTCCCTATTTTCTTTTTAAATAGTTTTGGTCTCTCATCCCAATTTTGATTCACTGTTCATATACTGTTCATACACTATTCATTTACCGTCCATGTACTGTTCATGAACAGTCAACGTTTTTTGGACCAAAATTGTTTAAAAAGAAAATGGAGGAACTAAAACCGTGAATTTGATAAAATAGAGGGACAAAAACTGTAATTTAACCTAAGCAATCAAGTCTTATCTTTATAACTAGAGTTGATTATACGAATCAATTTATGCAATAATATTTTATTTATGATCATATTTGTATTTAAATTGTTGTTTTTTTACAATTATATTTATATTCATCTAAATCTATTTTTTTAAATCATTTTTTCTAATATAAATGATATCGCAATACTGGTGAATATTATCATTTTTATTTTTATCATATTTAATTTTATCACACATTTAATATAACATCCTTATTTTACTAGACCTACTTTATTTTTGTGTTGATTCTGAATCACCTAATATTTTATCTCGTACAACGTTACATTCTATTTCGTATGTTATTACATATTTTATTACAATTCGATTAAAAAATTTCATTTACTTGAATGCTACTTGTGAGTAATACAATCCTTAAAGTTATCTCCTCAATTTCATCCACTCAAGTTGAATTGGATACATCCCCATCTAATATAAAAATTTGATTTCTATTCATAATAGTGACTCAAAAGAATTTTTTAAATAGTTCTTAATTCAAATAGCTTCTATATTTCATTAAAATAAAAATTGATGTACTTCCAATTATTAGGAAAAACCTAAGTCCACATTGATTAAATATATAATGTTAACTCATAATGAATTTAAATAGAGTGATATTTTTTATTTTACCAATTGATTTTGTAGGATGAATTATGTCAAACTCTAATTTTAATATGGTATCAGAATCTATGGATTCGGACCACCCACCATTTAATATTCCAATATGTGTTGGGCGCAAGGGGGTGTATTGGGAAAAATCCAAATCACACATTGATTAAATATATAATTCACAACGGATTTAAATAGAGTGACACTCCACACTTTACTGACCGGTTTTGTAGAGTAAGCTAACATCAATAATCTTGAAAGTTTTCTGCTCAAACTCGAGTTTTCCCCACCTTGCATCATTCGTTCACATGGGAATGCTGGTTTGCCGATACTGTCATGAAAAATATTCAGTAATATCCATCACTAGTTTATAAAGTTCATCCAAATGATCATAAGCAATGCTACAAAACTCCTGTCATGGGAAGTGTGGGACCCAGTGTGGGTCTATTGTAGGCAACCTTATCTTCCATTTGCAAGAGATAGATTTTACAATAAAAATCTGTGATCTTCTAATCATTCTTGTTTTTTAAACAAGAAATGCCATGCAAAGACATCACTGAATTCTAACTATGTCGGTATGTTAGATTCTATCAATTATAATATACCAAAACTTTATATTAAAATATAGAAAAAGAATACAAAACATGGGGGACATATATATACCAAACCCTGGACAAAAACAGGAAGAATAAATTTTCAATTTATGATTAAGAAAACTTGTCATATTGCGGGGTAAAGGCTTCACCTTCACTAATAAAGCAAGGGATTAAATCCTACTCCAACCACTGCATCAAAGTTATCATCCAATTCCATTTATTGTTCATTTATACTAAAAACATATATCAGTATCATACGTAAGATGATAATACACCATTAGTTTAGTTGAAAGGGTTTTCTTCTATCAATTATAATTAGAGTTATTAATCTCAGATAGTGGAGTGGAAAGGTCGATCTCAAAAATAAGATAGCGGAATAAATTTTGGACTGAGTATATATTTAATGTAGATTAAATAACTTTTTGAATTAATTATATGAAGAAAAAAAAACCTGAAAACGAATAAAAAAACAATGAATAAAGAAGAACAGGATAGAGAACAAAATAGAAAAACAGAAAACAGAGATAGAGAAGAAAAAAAATAGAGAGAAGTTTGAAACATTTGACACGGGGAAGGAGTTAGGGCAAAAAAAGCGGTTAACGGGAAATCGTGAGATCATATTTGAGATTAAAGTGAGATCATATTTGAGAAATTTATTTAGAAGTTACATTATTATATATAATAAAGGGTTAAAGTGACTAAATCTGAGTGCAAAAAATAATTTTATAAGTTTTTTTTATAGAGAATAAAAACAAAAATTGAGATACTCACGGAGACTAAAAATATATTTAATCCATTATACATACAAAACCAAAAGTCTTTCAAATAAATGTTGAATTCCATTTTCAATAGAATTTGTGTGACCTTGGGTGCTTAACGTGTTCCAAAACAAAGACCAAAGGCCCTGTATGATATTCTCATTAAAACCTCCATGCTACCATCAACACTGCCACCTCTAGAAGTTCCATGTTTAGTGTAATCATTTACATGATTTAATGAGCACAATGATAGTGTTAGTGTAATCATTTACATGATTTAATGAGTGTATTATTAATTGTTTATAAATATGCAAACTTTCATTTTGTAATCTAGTGGTAGAAAAGGGAATACTTAATTATATCATGTTTCTGAAGAGAAATTGATAGTAAAATTTGAAAAGCAGATGGACCATTAATCCATATATTGCTAGTAAAAATCCATAATCACTTGAAATAATAGTCATTGATTAATTCATAACCTAATTTGAAACCTCCATATTATAAGATGGAATAAGCGTTTATATTCTCCAATAGATCTAAAGACTCCCCACGCGGGATAACCTTCGGAGGCATCGTATCATTAGTAATCACGATGATCTTTCGTGTCCGTTTTGTTTTTTGGCCGATGAGAGTAGTGTGCATTTGATGATCTGTTGCCATAAAAGTATTGGTGTATGAGAGAAAATAACATTGTGGTTGGGGATTGAGTTAGGAGTGCACACTGTCTTGGATGATCATTTGCAGAATTGGATCCTAAAGCTGCTTGAGAGGAAGGTTACTGTTACAAATGGTATGGCCATGTGGGTGTCTATATGTTGGGTCATATGGCCTAGTAGAAATAATATTTTGTTTGATGATGAATTTTGGGATTGTGAACAATTGGTCAATAGGTGCATCACTATGGTGGATTGGAAAGAAAGTCAACAAAATTACTGTAATTATTATGTTTGGTTCAATTATCCCTGTGAATTTTTTGTAAGTTTTTGTTGCGGGATTAATTGTTTTTGTATACGAGTTTGGATACCCATTTATATCCTTTTTGATTGGATTTTGCTTATAGAAAAAACCAAAATTATAGATTTTGTAATAGGAGACTAAAAGTTTAAAAAGTCTAAACTAGAGAACCAAAAACGTATTTAAGTCTTTTTTTTCCGGACACTTGAAAAATGTATCAGATACGTGTTGTGCAAATATCGGTATTAGCAGAGCTTCATAGTGAATACTTCATTTAAGAACTACATGTCTACATAATCCAATTAAATTGTTGTCGAATTTAGGCATCCCAAGTTGATGTTCAAATAACATATTAGTTTTAAAAATACTATTTAATTAATAAGATACTAGCTAGTGATGATAATAACAACATATTATAGTTCATAAGCCCAAAGAAACGAATGACAAAACCACAATCACTACCACTATATTCATGATAAAAATGTTGAAAAACAAAGATTGTGTGGTTGTACAGAAGATGTAGTTTTCACAAATGGGGATTTGACGGAGGGATTGACAGGGCCTCTACCAGAGGTTCCTGGTGACTGGATATGATGGCCTATAAAATTAGATACACAATAATGTCGAACAAAATTTGTGACTTTCTCAAGAAATTGCATTGTATCACAAAACAATATCAATTTGTTCGAATTGCACTTCCTATAGTACACCACTATGACCGATATTTTGACAATAATGATAGTTATGAAAAAAGCTCTGTTCACAAAATTGCATCCTCGCATGCGCTACATGAATGGCAAAGGAAAACATGAAAGATTCAGTGCAAGTCTAACTCATCTCTGATACGTAGGCAAAGCGGGATTGTTCGAATGTTGGGAATATCTTTGTGGAGTGGGTGGCTTCTTCGAACGAAATTTTTTTAATAAGTAAGAAGTATATTGATAGAAAGAATTAAGGGTTCTCAAACCTGCTTATAAAAAACGAGAGAAAACCTCAGTAGAGAAAATCACAATCCAATTGCAGATTACGATAAATAATGTTGCGGAAATTTCGAGAATTCGTAAAAATTGCAATTGGGACGAGTAATGTTCCTGATGAACGACCATCTCCGGATCAAAACTTTGATATTCCACACCACGTCCAAAATGTTCCAAATGTCATTCCTAAAAATAATACCGTTTCTGAACAACCACAAGTTCCAACAAGTTGCTAACCAAACACAACCTTCCTTCTCTTTCCTCATTTTCTTCCATTTACCAAAATCTCGCCACAACAAAAACTCTCTTTCAAGTTGTTCTACTCGTAATCAACCATCTCAATCCACTCCGCCACCTCCTTCCACACCAATTTAGAGACATAACAAGAGAGGAATAAATGATCGACGTTTTCCGAATGAACATGACAAAAGGAGCACACAATATTTATATTAGCTAAAGAACATCCTCTTGAGAATAAGTTGACCTTTGAAGGTAATTTATTCAAAAATCCTTTCCAACCAAAACATCTAACTTTAAGAGGAACTTCCGTACTCCATAAAAAACAGAAGGCTTTAACGAACTTGTTAACCGGACCGTACGAAATTCTGAAAGAGCTAGTTAAATCCTTGAAGCTGGAAACAGAAAACAGACCCGTTGGATCCCGCAACCAAATAACCCGATCCCGAACCAGATCCTCCATCACAACTGACGTAATTTGATTACGAAGAGAAGCGAAATTCTACATAACCGCAGCCTGCTGAAGGGTGAGTTCACAACAGAAGTACCGTATTCGTGTGAAAATACAGCCTGCTGGATCACTGTAATAGAGACAGTAATAGTATCATGTTGCTGCAAAAAATCAGTTGTACCTGCAGAAGCAAAATCAATCAACATGGAACCTGCCCGCGACTGCAACTGCTGCATTTGCCCCTGCATAAAACCTGCTTGCGACTGCACAGAACCTGTTGAAGCATTGATATCAATTGTCTCATGTTAGAACAATTAAGGTTCTAAACCTCTAAGAGTTTTGATGATAACAAATATTATTATACTAGAATAGAAGTTCTAATGACTACCTTTATTATTGTGTAGAAGAGGAATTTAATTAAAGGAGACGTGCATTACTAGAAGATATATTGAGCCATATATAGAAGATACACTTAATGAAGAATCCATCATTTAATGACATGATTAATTGGCTGCGCATCAAATCTTTACTATCTCTGATTTACGTCTAGAAGATGATGATCTTCATAATGAAGACATTAATTAAAGAATATTTTAATTAATGATTAAGACAAGTATCTCTTGTTTTGGAAGGAATTTATGGTTTAACTAATATCCTAAACTAGCTCAAGATGTCTCCAACGGCTACATTTATTCAAGAACTATATAAAGGAATCAAATTGAAGATTTGAAAACAATACACTCACGAGCAAAAGACTGAATCATTTTGTGCTAAAATATTGTAACTTTCACTTAGTGATCTTAGCTTGATAAGAAGCAAATTAGTTACTATATTATTATCATTGTAATAGTTGAGTAATATTCCTTGAGTGACTAGTTTCAGTCAGAAGACTCAAGAGGATATTGACTATAGGTCAGTGTGTGTATTCATTTATTGAATAGTGGATTAAGACCTCAGTAGAGGCAAAATCACCTTGGCGGGTGGACTGGACGTAGTTTGAGTTCAAACGAACTAGGATAAATTAACTTGTCATTAGAAGTTATTTTTAGTTGTTAAAGAAAACCCAATTCCAACCCCCCCTTCCTTGTGTTTTGCGCACCTTCAATTGGCATCAGAGCGCTAGGTTCTGAGAAAAACACTTAACCGTGTCAGTAAAAGATCCAGAAGTTAAAACACATGGCAGAAGCTGGCAATAACAACAATGACTACCAAAATGACAAGATCAACGTTAAACCTCCAGTGTTCAATGGTGACAATTTTGACTACTGGAAGGATGTTCTGGAAAGTTTCTTTCTAGCTCTGGATGGAGATCTCTGGGACATGGTGGCAGATGGATACATTTATCCTGTTGGAGCAGATGGTCAGAAGATTGAATGAAAAAATATGACAGCTCAACAGAAGAAGGAATTCAGAAATCATCACAAAGCTAGAACCATACTTCTAAGTGTTATCTCATATACAGAATATGAGAAGATCACAAACAGGGACTCAGCTAAACACATGTTTGATTCTATGAGGATGACACATGAAGGCAACATTCAAGTCAAGGAGACTAAAGCTCTAGCCCTCATCCAGAAGTATGAAGCTTTCAAAATGGAAGAAGATGAAACAATTGAAAAAATGTTCTCAAGGTTCCAAATTCTGGTAACTGGACTGAAAGTTCTGGACAAAGGCTACTCAACAGCAGATCATGTGAAGAAAATCATCAGAAGTTTACCAAAAGCTTGGAGGCCCATGGTCACTGCTCTAAAGCTATCTAAAAATCTGAATGAAATATCCTTAGAAGAACTGATCAGCTCCTTGAGAAGTCATGAGATTGAACTAGAAGAAGATGAACCCCAGAAGAAAGGTAAGTCTGTAGCTCTTAAATCTAACAAATTTGTTTCTAAAGCTTTACAGGCAGAAGAAGAAGAAGAAAGTTCTGGATGCTCATCAGAAGAAGATGAATTATCTCTCCTATCCAGAAGAGTCCAACAACTCTGGAAGCATCGTCAGAAGAAGTTCAGAAATACCAGAAGAACAAACAACTTTTCTGAATCAACATCTGGTCACAAGAAACCCAGAAGCAAAGAAGTTGTGTGCTATTAATGCAAAGAACCAGGACACTACAAGAGTGAATGTCCAAAACTCCAGAAAGAGAAACCCAGAAACAAATTCAATAGAGAAAAGAAAAAGAGTCTCATGGCAACATGGGATGATTCTGAATCATCTGAAGCAGAGTCAGATTCTGAAGATGAACAAGCTAATATTGCACTAATGGCAAATATACCAGAAGATGATCACTCATCAGAATCAGAATCAGAATCAGATTCAGAAGAGGTATTTTCTAAACTTTCTAGATCTTAATTAGAAGGTAGCCTCTCAGAAATTCTTGAAAAATATCAGAAGCTTCAATTCAAATACAAAGACATGAAACAAAGTCTGGTATCTGAATTAGAAGAAGTTAGGAAACTAAAAACAAAAAACTCTGAGCTAAAAGAAAATGTTTTTGAATGCAAAAATTCTCTTGAAAAACTTAAAGCTCAGAAGGAATCTGAATTAGAAGATCTAATCAATTCTGATAGTATCATAAAACAATATGACTATGGTTTTCAAAAATTTCTAGCTAAAAGCATAGACAGAAGCAAAATTGCATCTATGATCTATGGAGTTAGCAGAAATGATAGAAGAGGCATAGGCTATGTGAAAACTAAAGAAACTCTGAAGTATAAAAAGATTGATGGCATTGTTATAAAAACTAATACTCCTCTAAGTTCTCATTTTACCTATGGTCATAACCATGATCTAATATACACTAGTGAGTCATCTTGTTCCACAAGTTCTGATTTGAAACCTAAAATGAATCAGAAGTTTGTAAAAACTAACAAACAAGGACCCAGAAGAATATGGGTACCCAAAGATAAAATTATGTATGTTGCAGATGTCTTTAACAGCAAAACTGAAACACCAATCATAGTACCTGGACTCTGGATGCTCACGACACATGACGGAAAGAAAGCATATGTTCCAAAGTCTTGAATTAAAAGATGGAGGCCACATAGGTTTTGGAGGCAATCAAAAAGGAAAAATTATTGGCTCTGGAACTATTGGTAATGGAAATCTTCCTTCTATCTCTAATGTGCTATTAGTAGAAGGATTAATGCATAACTTATTATCCATAAGTCAATTAAGTGATAATGGCTATGACATAATCTTTAATCAAAAGTTCTGTAAAGCTGTTAGTCAGAAAGATGGAACAATCCTCTTCAGTGGAAAGAGAAAGAACAACATTTATAAAATAAAACTTTCAGAATTAAAAATTCAGAATGTAAAATGTCTAATGTCTGTGGAAACTGAGCAATGGGTCTGGCACAGAAGATTGGGACATGTTAATATGAGAAGATTATCTCAACTTAACAAACTCAATCTAGTCAGAGGACTTCCAAATTTGAAGTTCAACTCAGAAGCTCTGTGTGAAGCATGTCAGAAAGGCAGATTTTCAAAACCTGGTTTTAAAGCTAAAAATATTGTATCTTCCTCTAGACCATTAAAACTTCTGCACATTGACTTGTTTGGACCAGTGAAAACTGCTTCTGTCAGTGGCAAGAAGTATGGATTGGTGGTCGTAGATAACTTCAGCAGATGGACATGGGTAAAGTTTCTTAGACACAAGGATGAGTCAATTGCTGTATTTTCTAACTTCTGCAAACAAGTTCAAAATGAAAAAGAATTTAAAATTATTAAAGTCAGAAGTGATCATGGTGGAGAATTTGAAAACAAACAATTAGAATCATTTTTTAATGAAAATGGCATATCTTATGATTTTTCTTGTCCTAGAACTCCTCAACAAAATGGGGTTGTAGAACGTAAGAATAGAACATTGCAAGAGATGGCCAGAACCATGATCAATGAGACTAATATGGCTAAACATTTTTGGGCAGAAGTAGTAAATACAACATGCTATATTCAGAATAGAATCTCTATAAGACCTATTCTTGAAAAGACTCCTTATGAATTGTGGAAGAACAAAAAGCCCAACATTTCATATTTTCATCCTTTTGGATGTATATGTTTTATTCTGAATACTAATGATACTCTGAATAAATTTGACTCTAAGGCACAAAAGTGTTATATGTTAGGATACTCTGAACGTTCTAAGGGATATAGAGTATACAACACAGAAACACGTATTGTGATAGAATCTATTTATGTCAGATTTGATGATAAGCTTGGTTCTGAAAAACCAAAGCAGAATGAATTTATTGCAGATATAGAAGTTGATATTTCTACAAACAGAACATCTGAAGATCAATCACCTACAAAACAAAACAAGACAATTACTCCAACAAATTCTGAAGAACCCACTCAGAAGAAGCTATCCAGAAGCAAGGTGAATCATCCAGAAGATAAAATCTTGGGAAAGAAGGATGAACCAATCAGAACAAGATCATCATTCAGAAACTCTGAAGAATCTCTAATGGGACTTGTTTCTCTGATTGAACCAACTTCTGTAGAAGAAGCTCTTTCAGAAAATGATTGGATTCTGTCTATGCAAGAAGAACTTAACTAATTCACCAGAAATGATGTATGGGATCTAGTTCCTAGGCCCAGAGGATTCAACATCATTGGCACCAAGTGGGTATTCAGAAACAAGCTAAATGAACAAGGAGAAGTTGTCAGAAACAAAGCAAGACTGGTTGCACAAGGTTATAGTCAACAAGAAGGAATTGACTATACAGAAACCTATGCACCAGTTGCTAGGTTAGAATCAATTAGACTTCTAATTTCATTTGTTGTAAACCATAATATCATTCTATATCAAATGGATGTCAAGAGTGCATTTTTAAATGGTTATATTGATGAAGAAGTGTATGTACACCAACCCCCTGGCTTTGAAAATATAAAATTTCCAGAACATGTTTTCAAACTCAAAAAATCTTTATATGGTCTGAAACGAGCTCCCAAAGCTTGGTATGAAAGACTAAGTACTTTTCTTCTGGAAAATAATTTCATCAGAGGGAAAGTGGATACAACCCTTTTCATTAAAAACATTAAAAATGATCTTCTGATATGCCAAATTTATGTAGATGATATAATTTTTGGTTCTACTAAAAGTGCCTTGGGAAAGGAATTTGCTAAGTCTATGCAGGCAGAATTTGAAATGAGCATGATGGGAGAATTAAAGTTCTTCCTGGGAATTCAGATAAATCAAACATCAGAAGGAACATATATCCATCAAAGCAAATATGTCAAAGAACTTCTGACGAAATTTGATTTATCAGAAAGCATAATATCTAAAACTCCTATGCATCCTACATGTATTCTGGAGAAAGAAGAGGTAAGTAAGAAAGTAGATCAGAAGCTCTACAGAGGTATGATTGGCTCTCTCCTCTATCTAACTGCTTCTAGACCAGATATTCTATATAGTGTATGTTTATGTGCTAGATTCCAATCAGATCCTAGAGAAACTCACTTAACAGCAGTTAAGAGAATCTTTAGGTATCTGAAAGGTACTACTAATCTTGGTTTATACTACAGAAGATCCCAAGATTATAAACTTGTAGGATATTGTGATGCTGATTTTGCTGGAGACAGAACAAAAAGAAAAAGTACTTCTGGAAGTTGTCAATTTCTGGGAGATAATCTAATTTCTTGGTCCAGCAAAAGACAGTCAACCATAGCATTATCAACTGCAGAAGCTGAATACATTGCAGTAGCTGGATGCAGCACTCAGATGCTCTGGATGAAAAATCAGCTTGAGGATTTCAATATTTTTGAGAGTAACATTCCCATCCTCTGTGATAATACCTCTGCTATTTGTCTATCTAAAAATCCAATTTACATTCTAGAGCTAAACACATAGAAGTTAAACATCATTTCATTAGGGACTATACTCAGAAGGGAATTTTAATGTTAAAATTCATAGATACAAATCACCAATGGGCTGATATTTTTACAAAACCCCTTCCTGAAGATAGATTTAATTTCATACTAACCAACCTTAGCATGAAATTATGTCTAGAATGAAAATGCTTTAATTATATGTCTTTAACTCTTAGAAGTTCTGAAATTAATCCTCTATATTATTACCTCAGAAGATACTATGTTCTAACTGTTTCATTCTGAGAACTTCTGTTCAAAGGAATAACATGCAGATCTTCAAATCAACAAGTGTCAACAAAGCTCTAAGGAATCCCATCAGAATTAAAACAAGTGTCCAAATTCTCAAGAGTGACAGAACATGCATTGGACAACTGTCCTCTACAGAATGACATTTGTTGATCTTCTGGGAAACTGATACGGCTGACTTGACACCAAAAAGGCAAAAAATCTCTTGGGTAACTGTTCCAGAATCTTTTACGCCTTACCCTATGTCTGCAGCATTTATTGCATATAATCATTATGTTTTTAAACTTAATTTTTCCCACTAATTTCTCGTATTATTAAATGTATTATTTTTTCTATATAAGTAACTTTTCATTTTCACTTTCACTTTTTACCCTAATTGCATTTTTACTGAAAAACTTTTTCACCCTCACTTTTGCGTTCTCTCTGAAATTTTTCTAAAACCCTAAACCTCAAAAACCTCATCTTAGTAACAATGGCTTCCTCTCCTCATCAACGAAAAGAATTCACTGATGTGTTTTACGTTGAACCCATGAAGACCCTTACTACTCCTACTGACAAACTGGAAGTTCTTTGTGAGCTCTTTGTGGATTTCAACAGTCTAAAAGATAATGGTTTTGATCTCCTTCCGGCCGTTCAAGTTCAAGGCTGGGAGAAGTACTTTGATTGTCTTATGGGACCGGTTTTCCCAAAATTGGTAAAGGAATTCTGGGCATATGCAACAACCTCCAACACTCACGTCACTTTGTATGTGCTGGGTAAAAGAATCATCATTTCTGAAGACCACATTGCCAAGCTCATAGAATCTGATGGCAATGGTATTAAGTGTAATGAAATGGACAAAATATCTGATACAAAGCTGATAGCCAAGGAAATCTTCACTTCTGGCCAACCTTCTAATAAGATAAAGGATCTGAAGATTCCTCTCAGAATTTGGGCCAAGATCATTCTTGGAACAATCTACCACAGGAAAGCTACAAACTCTCCAGACTATATCAACATGGATCAGCAGTTCCTGTTGTACTTTATTGCTAAACAGAAGAAGGTCAACCTTGCACACACTCTGTTTCAACATCTGAAAAATAGTGTGAAGGAAACAAGAGATGGGGAGAAAACCAAGAGGGATTGGATTCCTCTAGGACGTTTAATATCTGACATTCTCTGTCAGAATAAGTTGGTGGACTTACTGGCAGAATTAAAACAGACACAATTTCTTGAAATAGATGTTGGTAAGCCTCTGAATGCGAAGAATCTGAATAAGATGAAGTTTATAACTTCTATCCAGAAAGAACCTGTCCTCCATTCTAGAGAAGTTATAACCACCAGGAAGATTCCCCTGCAGAACTTCCCCCTCTTCTCTTCTGACACACCTCCAGAGGTTGTGGTCAATTACTTGGATTTATGCAAGCAACATGGTGTGGATCCAATGTTCAAGGCAACATAACTTTCTCAGGAAACTCCAGATGCTGCCTCTGCAAGAACCAAGAAAAGAAAGGCTGGAGAAGGATCGTCTCAGAAGGCTCCCAAATCAACCAGAAGATCAGGTAAAACTTCTGCCTCTAACTCTGAATTCATTTCTGTAGTAGAAGCAGTTACTGTAGAAGTGTCTGAAAACCCTTCTGACCCAACACCTTCTGTTGACATTCCTTATGCACAAATCCCATCATCTGAACCAACTCAATCCTCTAAACCTATTACACCTTCTAACCCTATTCCCTCTGTTATACCTGCAACTGTTGCTGACTCATCCATTCTATCATCACTTTATCCACCAGAAGCTGAACACCATCAACCACAAACACTTTCAGATTTTGATATTCCAATTGATACAACACCACTTTCTGATATTGACCGCTCACCAACAGCTGAAACACACACTGCCCTGCAACATGTTCTCTCTGATATTAATGATTTCCAACCCCCAGAATCTGTCCAAATCCCATCCTCTGAGACTTTTGATGGCCTTGTTTCTAATCTTTACCCCATAAGAGAAAGTTCACTGTCTTCATATGAGTCTACCCCTCCCAACTCACCAACTTTTATAACCATCCCTGACACACCACTAGAAGAAGCTGAACATGAAAATCCCCTTAGAACCTCTGTTAACATTGAAGCTTTACACAAATTGTCCTCTGTCTCTAACAAAACTGCCAAACCTGCACCAAAACCTAAACCCTCAAAAACAGACATTTCTGCTTTGTTACTTGCTTTTGAAACAACAATGAAATTGAAGTTAGAGGATCTGAAGTCTGCTTGCTCAGAACTTCCAGATCCAGCTGCTTTTGACTTTCTGTGGGCCACCTTCAGAAAATGGTTTAATGTTGAGACAAAGAGACTCAAGGACATCTGCTATGACATTGCTCACCAGAACTTCTGTGAGTATCTCAAAGCAGTTGTTTCTAACATTGAACAGAATAAATCTTTTCTGCTGGACAATAAACCCTGGACAGAGTCAGAACCTCTGGAAGAAAACTCTGGACTTCAAATGGTTCTGGTTCCTTCTGAAGAAGATCTTGATGATGAACCTGCTCAATCACCAGCTAATGTAGAAGTTCCTGAGAATCAAGCTGCTCCAGAAGTTGAAGAACCTCTGCCAACAAATCTTGTTCTGCAGACCTTGGAAGAGTTTTTGAAGAAAGAAAATGAAATGGTTAAGCAACGCCTGGATAAGCAAGATGAAACCACTGCTGAGTTAAAGACAATGCTTGGAAAGCAAGTGGAATCATCCTCTGAGATCAAGTCTCTGCTGGAGGCCTTAGTTACTAAGATGCACTCCCGATTTTCTGTTTATCTTCTGCTTAGCTTTTTCTGTTTTATCTTTTGTCTCTTCATGACATTTTAAGTTCTACTAGTTTTGTTATTACTGGTTTTTAATTCTGTTTTAATGGTAACGTATTTTGCTTCTATAATCTTGCATTTTTTCTGCATCTATTCTTTTTGATTATGACAAAAAGGGGGAGAAACATAGAAGATCGTGATCTATAGCAGTTTACCATGATTTGCTTCTTACATATAAAATTCTAATAAAACTATTTGAGTTGTGATTCTAAAATAGAAACAGGTCAAGTAATCAACTCAAGGGGAGCTAAGGCTAATGAAACTTCTGAAGGATATAACTTCTGAAGAGATCTTTAAAAGAAATATTTGATTCTATTCAATCAAAGGGAGTTCTTCTAATCCTATTAAACTCTATTCTCAATATCTAAATAAATGTTTTGTCATCATCAAAAAGGGGGAGATTGTTAGAACAATTAAGGTTCTAAACCTCTAAGAGTTTTGATGATAACAAATATTATTATACTAGAATAGAAGTTCTAATGACTACCTTTATTATTGTGTAGAAGAGGAATTTAATTAAAGGAGACGTGCATTACTAGAAGATATATTGAGCCATATATAGAAGATACACTTAATGAAGAATCCATCATTTAATGACATGATTAATTGGCTACGCATCAAATCTTTACTATCTCTGATTTACGTCTAGAAGATGATGATCTTCATAATGAAGACATTAATTAAAGAATATTTTAATTAATGATTAAGACAAGTATCTCTTGTTTTGGAAGGAATTTATGGTATTAACTAATATCCTAAACTAGCTCAAGATGTCTCCAACGACTACATTTATTCAAGAACTATATAAAGGAATCAAATTGAAGATTTGAAAACAATACACTCACGAGCAAAAGACTGAATCATTTTGTGCTAAAATATTGTAACTTTCACTTAGTGATCTTAGCTTGATAAGAAGCAAATTAGTTACTATATTATTATCATTGTAATAGTTGAGTAATATTCCTTGAGTGACTAGTTTCAGTCGGAAGACTCAAGAGGACATTGACTATAGGTCAGTGTGTGTATTCATTTATTGAATAGTGGATTAAGACCTCAGTAGAGGCAAAATCACCTTGGCGGGTGGACTGGACGTAGTTTGAGTTCAAACGAACCAGGATAAATTAACTTGTCATTAGAAGTTATTTTTAGTTGTTAAAGAAAACCCAATTCCAACCCCCCTTCCTTGTGTTTTGCGCACCTTCACCTCAGACCTTGCCACAAAGCCTTCATCAATACCAAGCCTCCCCCACAAACAACTCTCACTAATCTAGCCCCCCATAGACGCAACAGAAACTTCCTTCAAAAGAGAAGCCTTAAAAAGGTTATAAAAATTGTCCCTAATACAAAAAAGACCAAGCCATTGAGAGTGCCAAAAGGAAGTGGAAAAACCATTACCTACAATAAATTTACAGTTAGAGACGAAGCCATCTTTCGGAAAATAAACGTGCAATTTTAGAAGCTCCCTCCACCACAATGATGAACTCCCACCCTTTAACTTGGTTCTTACCAGACTTATCATCTTCAAAGAAATATCGCCATACCTAGCCTTTAACACTTTCAACCAAAGACCGGTTTTTTCCCACAAGATCCTCCACCTCAATTTATGAAGAAGAGTCACATTGAAATCATCAATCCGACGAAGACCAAGCCCACCTTTATCTATAGGTAAGCCCACTTTTATCTTCGAACGAAAGTTGATTGGGTTTTGTTAATATATAAAATTAAAGTATTTGTATTTCGATTGTCAACCGAATTATATGCAGCAGATTGATGGATGTCAAGGAATTTGAGTTGGTACTATAGATAGTAGGGTACTTTCGAAGACTTTATTTTCAACCAAAAATGGCATGTTATAAGACATTCAGAGAGGAATTCGAAAAAGACAATCAAATAAGTCATTCAAAGAATCAAATATTGATGTATTACATTAATCAAGCAAACAACTCCTACACGAAAGTTATTAATAGAAGTTATCCAAAGATACATGTGTCAATCTTATATTAAGGAAGTTATTAATAAGACACTTGTTATAATTTTAGATGTAGGAAATTATTTTCTTTTCACTATAAATAGTTGTAATTACTATGTATTAGAGGTTGGATCCTATTTTTTCAAAGTCTTGTAACACCCACGCTGCAAGGACAAATGAGTTCAGGGGCGAACAAAGATGGATTCCATCCACCCTTTACATTCTCTTCAATTTAAAATTTTTTGTTTGTGCTTTATTTTCCTTTTCATTTTGCAATTATACATTTCTTTTCATTTCCTTTATTTTTCTTTCTTTTGAATGCTCATTTGAGTATTATTTCTTTTAAGTTACCATGAGATAACTTGTTTTATAAAAGTTGTTGGAAACAATTCTAACACTAATAAGAATAATGATTTTGTTCTTAAATAATGCATTGATCTGATATCATAAATCGCGAGACTTGAACGAACATTGTAAAAGGACTTTTATCCGATCCTAAAGTGTTAATGGATAATGGTTGTTTACATTACCAAAAATCGGTGTAAACAAATTGGTGAACCTGACATGAAATTTCAAGTTTAGCGTGATTCAACAGTTTATATGCATAAAAAATTGTTTATGAGAAACAGAAATTGTACATGAAATGGGTTTTAAGCCATATTATAAAAAAACTTTCAAAATCATTAAAATATGACACCAATTGAATTGGATAATCTTATCAAAATGATTTTGAAAAGTTTTGTGAAGATTGAAACTGAAATTTTAGCCTTTATGAGGCCTCTAATGATTAATCATTGTGATTTAATTTGCATGCCAATGCAAGGTGTGTTTCGAGAGGCAAATGATACATTTGTCGTTTAAGGCTTTTTAATTGTTGTCAAGAACACTTAAAGTGTGTTTAATTGACAATTAATTATTAGTTATTAGTTGAAACTTTGCTAAAAGAAATAATGATATTTTTCGACTAAGGTTTGTAAGGATTAAAGTCCAATAATGTTTCAATTTCCTTCTTGGGTGGTATCAAAATATTATTTCGATTACAAAAACATATATAGAAGAAAATGGCAAGTTATTGTTAATGCCATTATAAAAGATCGAAGATGGAAATATGATAGCATGCCACCTTGAAATGCTTCAATGACAATGAATTTATTGGATTGATCATGGGGGTCGAAATTATCTTCAAAACTTTGCTAAACTTTCAAAAGAGGGTGTTATATGTCTTCTATGAATTGGTGGTATGATTAAAAATGTTATTCCTCCCATTTCCTTTGAGAAACAACATTTTGGGAGGGGTCTCTTTAATATCACAAATATATAATTGATGGTATTGAGAAAGATTTGGTGTTAGAGGTCGAATTGCTATCTTTTGTTTCTCACTTTAATGCATATATATTCGTTTAAGTTGGAAAACATGGAAGTGAAGCAATGGAACATCATTTTTTGAAATTATCCATATTAAATGGAATTCGACTAAACCTTTTTGTGACATTCGACTAATATGTGAAGCAGTTATCAAGTTTGAGTGCACTATATAAATACTTAGTATTTATCATTTTCCTTTCAGTCAAAAGAAAAATATTGGGGGGGACTCTGTTAATATATAAAATTAAATATTTGTATTTCGATTGTCAACCGAATTATATGCAGCAGATTGATGGATGTCGAAGGAATTTGATAGGAGTCTTAGAAGTTGAAACGGGCATTGAGTACAGCTCTGAGATACTCCAAGGGCTTTTGCACCTTAAGATTTTCAATCTCTTCACGAGAAAGGTTTGTCGAACCAGTTGATCCTCCTTTCTGTGAGTCAGGATTTGGTTGACTTGGTTGCCCTTGGTGTGAGCTAACATTTTCATCCTTCGACTTGTCATCACCACCACCAGTTACTCCTTTTTTGACATTATCATCTTTGACCTCAGCGTCAGCTTTCAGGTCTTCACTCTGCTGGTGAGCATATGCTTTTGAAGGAGGAGAAGGAAAGTAGTCGTCAGAATATTGAGGAGAATCAGGAGATGGTGGTTCTTCAGTGAAAATGAAGATCAAAATGATATAATTAGACTAAGAAAGGAATTTCGACAAAACCGGACAAAGAGATTGTTTTTCAACAATTTCGACAAGGCTAGGTGAAGGTAGTGTTTCGACACTTTCGACCAAGTCAATTGGAGAATCTCCTTTGACTTTTTCGACATAGTCAGATGGCAAGGGTTGTTTTCGAAGAGTTCGACAACTTTGAAGGGATGCGTCATTTCGACCCAAAGAAGAGATTCAAAATTTAAAGATTAAGACGTTTGGCAGAAGGACGCGTGGTAGAAAGAAGGCATGATGAAGGACAAGAGTCATAGTTGTAGGATTTGTCCATTAGGGGCAGTTATTTAGTTTGTGCATAAATAGGGCAATTCTTGTCAAAATTATGTGTGTGAAAATATTGTATAATTCCTATAATATACTCAAATTAACCGTGTGAGAGAAAAGAGTTTTATTCCTGGAAAAATGTACGTGTGAACACCAGTTTTTATATTTGTCAAGTTTAATGAAAGTTCAAGTTCATTTTTATTTCTGCATTATGCAAGTTTATTACATTTAGAAGTCTTTTACTTTTTTCCAGTCAATTTACTTCATATATCCCAGAATTTTATTTCTTTTATGTATTTGTCAAACATATTTTACTTTTTTCTTTTAAACATACAAACATATACAGAACCTTATAAAAGATTGAAATCATGAGATTGTTAAGATCACTATATTTTCGACCAAAACTCACACCTATGTCTTAGGACTTGTATGGTTGGTCCTGCAAGTAAACTAATTTAAATGTAAATTAGAAACTAGTGATTGTTCGTAAAATTTGACAGCAAACAAATTGGCACGCCCAGTGGGACATTGGTGCGAAATTAAAAAATATCATAATTACTCTGAATAAAAAGGTTATACTTCATTGTATGATTCTAAGAAACGGTAAATTAGTCGTAAATAACTTAGAAAGACCTAAGAGAACAAGAGTGAGAAGAATGGCGAATCTGCCAAATAGTCAAAACGAAAAACACTACGATGCTTAAACTACCCCTTCGACAGGAGGAAACACGGGGTCAATCTCTGTATCAGAGGCCATACCTTCGTCATCAGGGTCAATACCAACATTTGTAGTATCCCAAAATTCGCCCAGTTTCTCCACTATGGGTCACCAAATGCTCATAGGGACACCTTCTCCTATAGGGAGTGTCCATAGGCCTTTTGCGATGAATTTTACAATGCCTCCATATGATAGAGAACAACCTTATGGAATGCAAAATACAACAATGGAAAGTTTGCAAAACGCATCCTCACTATATTCTGATTCCTTGGTCAATAGGTCTTCACCATTACAAGGATCAAGATCTGGGGGAAACTTAGGCAGATTGAATCAGCCCCCACCAGGATTCCAAACTTATATGCCAGTAATCACAAATAATCATGCGCAGATAATTAGACAACAAATGAACGAAAGCAATCACGACATGGTCCAAATGTTGATACAACAGATGGGAACATTGTTCAATCCTTTAATACAGAACACCATTCAGACAAACTAATTACTGGCACAACAAATAATACGCATTGCTGATTTCTTTTGTGTTCCTCAAACTCGACAACCAGAACAAATAGTGCAAAATCCAAGATTAGGTGTCGAAGAAGAACCCATAATAAATCAAATACCCAGACATTCCCCAGGCAAACCTTAGAAATCAAGAGGAATTAGTCGAACAGCCTCACATAGAAATTCCTGTTCAACAAGAGCCTAGGAGGATATTAGTCCAGAGGGGTCAAGATGTTGATAATATAGTGCAACAGATGCGTTATAATAATCTGCCTGCCGAAAATAACTTAGCAGCCATGGTCGAAAGGATAAAGACGCAAAATGGAGTAAATGTAGGATTACAAAGGCCTAGCTACATTTCTCCATTATCAGAATATATTTTGCAACAGGAATTACCCCCAAGGTGGAAAGTCCCCAAATTCACCAAATTCTCTGGAGACACTAGTGAATATACCATAGAACATGTTGCCCGCTACCTGATCGAAGCGAGAGAAATAGCCCACAATGAAAATTTGAGAATAAAATATTTTCCATGCTCTCTGATGAAAAATGCGTTTACTTGGTTTACATCCTTGCCTGCAAGTTCAATATATACATGGACCCAATTAGAAAGATTGTTCCATGAACAGTTTTATATGTGACAAACCAAAATAAGTTTGAAGGAGTTAGCTAGTGTGAAGAGGAAGTTCTCTGAACCAATAGATGATTACTTGAATAGGTTTAGATTACTAAAAGCAAGATGTTTCACCCAGATGCCTGAACATGAGCTAGTCGAAATGGCTGCAGGAGGGCTAGATTATTCTATAAGTAAGAAATTATACACCTAATATTTAAGAGATATGGCTCAATTAGTAGATAGGGTGAGACAAGTCAAAAGACTAAAAGCTGAAAAATTCAGAGCAAGTAAGAATAAGAAAGAGAGAGTAGCTTATGTGGGAATATGCCAGGATGATGATAATGACATAGGAAAACTAGTTAGTCTTGACGAATAGGAAAATGACCTAGCATAATTGAAACAAGGTCCACCATATTCCTGTAAAGTTTTAGTTCCGTCGAATGGGAAAAATCCAATCGAATCTGAAAAGAATGACAAAATGCCTAAGAGAACTTATACATTCGACGTAACCAAATGTGACGAAATCTTTGATAAATTAGTCGAAGATGGTCAGATGATAGTACCACCAGGCACTAAAGTGCCTCCTATAGAACAACAAAAAAGAGAGGTTTTTGTGAGTACCGTGGCTTTCAGGGTCATAAAACATCTCAATATTTCCTTTTTAGGGATCTCGTACAGAATGCTATCCGTGACGGAAGGCTGAAACTTGGTGACAAGAAGAAGCAACAAATGACAATTGATTTGAACCCTATGCAGAATGTCGAAGCTCACTATGTTGAACTAACTATCATCAACATGGTGGAGGTCGAAAAAGGTTCTGAGGATTATTTCAAGATGGTAGAAGCCATTGAGGGTTTTGACACCAACATCAACATGGTGGAGATTGTTGATAATCTTGCAGACCATGACAAAGTCACTGAATGGAAAAGTGTTGAACATCTTGTGAAGGGTGATGAAACTGGTTGTGCCAACAAGGAGGCTACTGAAAGCCTAGATGACATAAACAATGCTGAAATTGTTAAGGATGCCGGCGAAACTAAAGATGGAGAAATCACTGAAGATTTCGTCTCAAAGAACATGAAGGCTGTTGAAGGCCTCAACAACTCAAGCAAGGTCGAAGCCACTGAAGGTTACGACGAAACCAGCAATGACAAAATCATTGAGGATTCCGTCGAAGAGGAAGTAGGGACTGCTGAGAGCCTTGAGGTAACAAAAAGTGCAATAACGGCTGATAGTGGGATCAACACGGAAAGGGAGGCCACTGAAGGCGTCAATGTCGAAAAGAAGGTCACTGAAGACCTCATTGTCAACATTGAGACTGGAAAAAATGCTAACAAAATAAGGTTGGCTGAAGTTTCTGAGAAGCCAGCCAAGTATGGAATCTTGCGCAGAGTGATGG
This sequence comes from Lathyrus aphaca, assembly GCA_963966055.1. Classification (NCBI taxonomy): domain Eukaryota; kingdom Viridiplantae; phylum Streptophyta; class Magnoliopsida; order Fabales; family Fabaceae; genus Lathyrus; species Lathyrus aphaca. Next base: position 491,428,187 of record OZ014525.1, on the reverse strand, counting down.
AGGATCCCAGAGGAAAGTCAATCGAAGGTTGCTGCCAAGACGTATGTGGAAATTTATCCCTAGATGGAAAAGGTGTTTCAACAAGAGAGATAGGTGAGACTGATCAAGCACTCATCAAAAATATGAACAAACTGATCATTGGTGGTGGAAATGAAACTGGTATTAACATGGTAGAAACATCACACAAAAGTTAAGCACAGACCACTGAAGAGCACTGTCGAGAGCAATACCAAAGACTGGCATATCCAAAAGAGGACGAAAGTTTAATAGAGTTCATCCAGAAATGCCAAAGAAAGAAGGATGACGTAATGTTATGCTCACGTTGCAATGCTATCTTCGACAGAAAGGCAGCCAACAACCTAGAGGTGATAGAGAAGTCCAAGAGGAAAGGGAATTGAGGGGCAATTACAGCTGCCAAAGTAGAGAGGTATGATCCAAGAAGAAGTGAACACCACCAACAAAGGATGAGAGGAAGAAATTATAATTCATTCAAGCCAACAAACAAAGCAGGTGACGATAGATGGGTACAACCCATCAGAGACGCTCAGGGATGAAAGGACTGGGGAAGCCTTGACATGCAAAGAGGCCCGTCAGTGGCGGAAAGAGGCAAAGTCGAAAAACACAAACCAAGAGCCTACCCTTCAGAAAACTACAAGGGTAAAAATCCCATGACGAAGTCCCAATGGAGAAGATTCCAGAGGCAAAAGAGAGCAGAGAAGGAGTCCATAGAAAGAAATATGGTAGAAAAGAATACCATCAAGAAAAATGAACCTGCAGCCAGCAGCAACATGCAAGGGGTAGACAGAAAGGAATCGTCCCAGATCGACAATTTGAGAGACAGGGTCAAATAAATAAAAGCCAAAGGAAAAGCTCAAGAGGATGAGAAAATGACTGATGATTTCCAATCTGACTCAGAGGCGTCTTTCGATGTTGTCTGAAACGTAGTCTCAGTATTACCCAGATATTACGATAGAGTGATGGAAGTCAAAGATAAGGATGAAAGTATGGAGGAGGAACAGATGGCACATAGACCTGTTTGGTACTATGTGATGAATAATGGTCGCGTAGAAGAGAAAAATGCGTTTTTCAAGAGGCCAGACGAATCAATGAAAGGGAATTTAAAGCTTTTATTTATAAAAGGAAAAATGGAGAATGTTGGAATAAACAAGATTCTGGTGGATGGGGGAGCAGCAGTTAACCTGATGCCCCATTTTATGTTAAAGAAAATTGGCAAGGATGATTCCGACGCCAAACCTCATAACATGGTGTTGTCAAATTATGAAGGAAAAATTGGAACCACCATGGGTGTAATCCAGGTGGATTTAACTGTCGGAACAATAACAAGACCGACAATGTTCATGGTGATTGCCTCAAAAGCAAACTATAATTTGCTTCTTGGGAGAGAATGGATACATGGTATAGGGACTATACCCTCATCAATGCACCAACGAATAGCTATCTGGAGCACAAATGGTATAGTCAAAATCATAGAAGAATACCAGAGTTACTTCATGTCTGAAGCAAACCATGTGGATCGTTTGAGTTTCGACAAGAATCTAACTCACATACCCCCATGTAGTCCAGCCGATTTCGATCTCAAAACCATTGATAACGCCTACTGCTCAATGTATCTTCACCCAACCTATGGTTTTCAGTGGGACAAATAAGTGGTCGACGAATCAAATTATATATGGGGAACTGCCCATATAGAACCAACTGGGTGGGGAAGTGAATTCGACGACAATGACTGAAGCATCAACGCTCGAAAGAATCACGACTTACATAGCCGAAAATAAACTAAAAGCGACATTAGAAGCCGAAGTAAAATTTATGGTTGTCAAATCCAACCAAAAAGACTCATACAATCAAAGTTCTCAGAAAAACGTTGAAGAAAATGGTGAAAGCAGTCAGATGGGCGAATGGCAACATCAAAAGCTTGACACCATTTATGACGATGAACCTTTAGGGTTCGAAAAGGATCCAGTGTCGACTGTAAACACCCCAAATTTGCCCTCACCAAGTTCACACCATGGCTTGTGATCTTTCATATTTGCATTAGTTCAATCATATCATCTCATGTTGCATTTTTGCTTCACTGCATTAGTTCAAGTTCATCTGCATCTAGGGTTTGTAACTTGAGCCATCCAGGATTCATCTGAGCCACTCCAAAGGCCTCTAATCATATCAAAAGGGTCCATGTATGTTCAAACATCATATTTTATCCTCCAAAGATCAAGGAAGCCAAAGAATCACAAGAACTGGCAAAGAATGGAAGCTGAGCTAGGGTTTGACTGCACAGATGACCTGAAATTAGGGTTTTGGTTTCAGAGGCCATAACTCAAAATGTTTTGGTCATTATTGTTTCTATTGGTCTCAATATGTTATAAGGATCATACATACCAAGTTTTATGAAGAAATTCATTATGGAAGTCATCTGATCACTGGGTAACTTCTTGAGCAAGTCAAAGCCAAATCAGGGCATCTGAGGCCCCCATCCATGGAACCAAAGTGGATTTTTCATCAAATTGAAGTTATATGGTCTTTATTTGATCATTGAAGTGTTTATAAGTTCACAAATTTGAAGAAAAGTGAGCAAAACCAAAAGTTGCCAAAAATGGAAATGACTTGTAATGTAAACTTTCCATTTTGGGAAAGTTTTTCAACCTCCTCTTTCTCAACCAAAAATGCTTCAAATGAAAAATTGTTGGTCATGAAAGTTGTATATTGGATCATTCCCTTTTCAAAAATTACAAGAAAGAGATCTAATTCATTTTGGAACTCAAGTTCTGGCTTTCCAAAGCTGGCAAAAATCACATAATTTCAAGTTTCATGCCAAAGAGGGATTTTTGCAAAACCTCTTGCCAAGCCATTTTGTGACCTCAAATTGACTTCTAAGCATCATAACATCATAGTGCATTGAAACTCTTAGCACACTCAACAAAACATCAAACTTCTTCCACCATTCATCTTCAAATCAATCACTGATCACAAACCACCCCTCAAAACAGCCTGAAACCACCTCAAACCAAAATACGATTTTCATCACCTCTGAACTGAAAGCTTCAAAACACTCCATACAAACTTGTTTCAAGCTTATCAGAAGCATCAAGGGGTTCATTGGAGTGGAAAAGCACAAAGAAGGAGGCCAGAAAGCCTAGAATTCGAAAGCTCAACCTCAGGTAACATGAAGAACGTTTTTTCCAGAACCTTGTTTTCTTGTTAAAATGTTGTTTTATGTGTTGCCCTGATCATGGGGATGTGTTTATTTTTGAAAATGAGCCAGAAACAAGCATTTCATGTTGCTCTGAAACTTTTGCCCTAAACGTGTTCTTCTTCGATTCTCTTTGTATGGGTGAAATAAATTGTTTTTGTTCATGAATTATTGTTGTTTGATGTTAGAAGATGAATTCTAGAGATTTTGGCATGTTTTTATGGCCTAGGAAGTGAGATAGAGATTTTTCAGGGGAGGTGTGGCCGGAGAAGATGACCGGAGGTCATTTCCGGCCACCTGAGAGTAATTAGTGCTAATTAGGGTTAGGGTTTCATGTTTGAATCTGGGCCCTTAGATCCTTCTTCCCGCGCGTGATTGTGTGGACCAGGTTGTGTCATTAGCCATTAATTAGGTTTATGTAATTAATTAATTCAGTTAGTTAAGTTTGAATATGGGTCGTCCAGATGCGCGCCAGTCAACAGACCCCAAGCCCATAATCAATCCCCACCATCCATTCAACATACTTTTGTTTAATTCATATTTTAATTTCATTTTTCTTATTTATTTTATACGAATTTTTAAAAATAGTAAAAAATCATCAAAAATTCTGAAAATTTTTATCGAACATTTTATTAATTTTCAGAAGCCAAAAATATTTTTATTTTTATTTTTTGCATTAAAAAATTATTTTTAAATCATTTAATGTTTTATTTAATTAATTAATGAAAATTAATTAATTAATGAAAATTAATTAATTAAAAATACATTTAAGTATTTAAAAATCACCAAAAAAATCAGAGAACATTTTTAAACATTTACAAACATTTACAAACTCACCATACAAAATTATTTTTTCTTTTGATCATGCTTTGACATTTTTCAATGAATTAGGGTTCTTAAATTGTTCATTTTCTAACCCTAACTTCAAAAATTCATAAATTTTGAACCAAGTTGAGTTTGTGAATGATTCTTTTTGCTTTGTTCTATGCATGTTTCCTAGTTTCTAAAAACATTTTTGTTTCGTTTTTACCTTTCATTTTCAATTTGTTTGGCATTTTGCATTGAAGATCACCCTTAAAACCCTAGAAACTTAGGAAATTCATAACTCCTTTTAGGGTTAGCTTTTGACCTCCCCCTTTGGATGGTAACCTAGTATAGGTTTAGGGTTCCTTTGAGTTCATTTTCAATTTTTGTATCTTATGATTTGCTTCTGTTTTTGAGTTTTGCATCTCACATGTTCATATAACCCTAATTTCCCATCTTCATTTGCATTCATTTTGCATAAGCTTTCATATAAGAACTTGTCATGACATTTTGTGCATTCACATGACATATAAGACATCTTAGGACACATTAGAATCATGTTTGATCATTGTATCATCCATTTTCCATGTTATGCATTCATTTCATTTCATGTGCATTCATGAACTTTCATGCTTCTTACATACTTCATTTGCATTCCCATCTCTTATATGATCATTCACATCTCTTGGCATGCTTTCATATCCTCTCTTAGCATCATTTTCATCATGAACATGCTTCTGGTTTTGGTTTGCATCTTTTCATTTCATTCCATTTCCATTTCATTTCATTTCCTTTTGCTAACTTTTCAGGTGGTAAGTTACTTTGAGAAGTGAATTTGCCTTCACTTCTCACAATCTCTTCTCATCTTTCTTATGCATTCATTTCTGCATTTTGTATGTGTATTAGAGTGAGCTTGATCATTCATGTCCTTTCTTCACTTTCTTTCTTCAAGCAACTTATCTTCTTAAGTGAAGTAAGTTGACTTGCTTCTTTTTGCTTCTCCTCCTTCCATCTTTCTTCTTCCTTGGTGGCTTTTTCCTGAAGATCTCTTGCAAGCCTCATAAACCCTAGGAATACCCAAGCATGATCACAATTAGGGCTTGATTAGTCCCCCATTAGTTTTACCTTTGTGTCATTTTTTGTGTCTTCTCTTCTCATCTCATAATCAGGGATTAAACCTTAAAGGTTTTAAGGCTTTGTGATTAAGGTTATGCCTGCATCCTTCTCTTAGGATGGAGTGTATAACTTTAATCCTAAGTGTTAAACCCTTAATGTGTTTAAATCCTTTAATAAATCCATCTAATAATCACTAAGACATCAAGCTTGTAGCTTGGGCCTTGCATTAGGGTTCTAATTCTTCCTTAATTGGTTGAGAAGGACTAACCCTAGTGTTAATGGACAAGTCCCCCTCAAGTTGTCTTACCAACCATAAAATCCACTTCTTAATCTTACCATTAACTAAAATCTACTTTAATAAAGGTTTTGTTTTGACATGAGGTTAATCCCTAATCATGGATTAAGTTGAGGAGCCTTCCTCAGCTTAAATGTTCTCATCTATTATCCTTCTATTAGGATGGTGTAATGAGTCCATTAAATCCTTGATTATGGCTTAAACTCATTACTTAACACTAAACAAAAACTCCAAAAACATCTAAATAAATGCAAGTAGGTTAATGATTTTAATCCTACATCATGGTAATTAAGTGTGAGGTGTTTACTTCATACTTAAGGTATTCTCATTACCCCTAATCATAGGGAGGATGTGATGAGTTTACTAACCCTTGGTTTAGGCTTAAGCTCATTAACTTATGACAAACTTCAAAAAGCAATAAAAGATTGAAAATACCAAAAACAAACAATAATCGTCTCCTCCGGGATTCTTTCCTCACCTCATTCACTCATAAACGAGAACTCGCTTCTTCCATCTAATGCAAGACAGTTGGCACCTGAGCCAGACAGGTCATACACTTGAGCATAGGCAAGCAAGCAGTTCACTAGTCAATTTATCTTTCAGTCTCTTTGAGTCGAACTACGGTGTTCTGAATTCCTCCTTGCACGAGAGGATACGTAGGCATAACTTAACAGTTATCGAACAAAAGTCTCTGTACATTCCCCCATCTTCCAGCATTATTCGTTAAGCCTCATTGTCTTAGGCATTACACTCTTTACTTGCACTGACACTCCTTTTATTCACTTCACACTTCTTTAGCACTGACACTTGCATTCTTTTCCAGTTTTTGCACACAAAATAGCACTGACACTACCCCTTTAAACACAAATCTTTCAAGCGTGGATCCCGTTGGGTACTGTTGCACCCCAAAATTTGCCCTCCCCAAGACAAGACATTGTGTACTAAGAGGTTCACAAGGTTCACAAGGTTCATAAGACATCTCATGAGGTTCACAAGGTTCACAAGATTCACAATTAGTCAGAACGTTTGGCAATTCCCTTAGACAATGCATCCTCCTAAGCAATGCCTCTTAAACTAGGGTTTTGACTTTCATCAGGCTAAATGGACTTCTAAGACTTCAAGTGAGATTCATATCATCCTATATGTGTTCAAGAATCCCCATGTCAAGTTTCAAGGCTTTCCCAAAAGGTTTGCTCAGTCAGATGACCAGATAGGTTAAAATCAGTCAAGGCAGTCAAAAAGTCAAACTGAGGTCAACTGTGGTCAAACCAAAGTCAAACTTCATGATTTTTTTCCAACCTTAAGTATATGAAGTAAAATTCATCATTTGATCAAGGGTTGATCATGATTCATCAAGAAAGTTTCAGATCATCAAGAATCAGGAGTTTCTAAATTAGGGTTTTCACAGGAAAAGTTAACTGAACTTTGACCAGCCATAACTTTCACATACTTCATCAAAAAATTTCCATCCAAAGCTCATTTTGAAGGAAATTGAATTCTCTACAACTTTGTGTCTCACAAGACAAGCCCAAAAATGCTTCATTTGGAAGGTATGAGCTAAGACATTATAGGTCATTTCAAAAGTCAACAAAAAGTCAACATCTTCCAAAGAGCATAACTTGAGAATGGTAAAAGATATGGACATGATACCAAAGAGGTTGGTTAGAGGACTCTCTAAGATTTCTAAAATGTCCAAGAACACCTTCATAGCTTTAAAATTGAAGGATTTGTGCCCTTGCAAAGTTGGGAAATTTTTGGGAAGTTTATGAAGCAAATGAGGCTTTAAAACCAATTTTTGCTAAATGAGCCCACCAAATTGCCATCCAATCTTTATAATATCATCAAGCACGACCCAACCCATGCCTTTTCTGATTTTTTATATTTCTTTTAGTATTTATTTGAATTTTATTCTAAAATACAAATTAAATTAAAATAAAATATGAAAATCATATATTTGGAAAAGATTATGATTCTAGAAGGTCATAAACACCATTCAAGACTAATTGTTCACATCCAAATTCGTGCTAGACCAAGATAGTAAGAATATATTGGATTTTTTGACATTTTTGAATGATAGATTTCTTCATAATCAAGCAATCAATTTTCATGATACAAAGCCCATTCTTTTTGACCTAATTACATCCTTATATATACATGAGCACACTGCAAGCACAAGGGGACGAATTCTCAGCCTCCAAGTATAAGAACAAACTTCAAACTTTTCAAGAAAAACTCCAATTCGGTTTACAACTTAGAGGCGTTTTCAAAGCTTTTTGAAGGTGGCATTAGCTTGCTTGAGCATCACTGAACACAATTCAATCATCATAAGCATCCAAAACATCACATAATCGTCCAACTAAATCATGCTTTGTTCTTAAATTTGAATTTTTCAATTTCATATATTTGTTGGTTTTAAATAATATTTGATGACTGCTTGATGTTTGTGAAGGTTCTAGGAATGTTTCTGGGTTCTTAATTTGAAGAATCATGACCTTAATCTCCAAACGCCATTCTTAGGGTTTTAGAAACTTGAAATCGGGAATCATAGACAAAGACGATTTCCCATGAAATTGACAAGTTAATTGGACTCATAGGACTGTCGTGGATTGATTTATGCTAATAAAATGAATTTATCTTGTATGCAATGTGTTTTTCAATTCGCAGGACATTTAGCTACGAACATAATCAGTCACTACAAGTTCTAGTGACGGAAGAAGTGTCACTAAAACCTAAGTGAACGGCTGGAGCTTGAAGACAAAGCTGCGCGCGAAATTCAGTTTTAAATTTGGTTTTAATATTTAATTTATGTTTTGTGTTTGATTTCAGTTAGAAACAAGTGGCGTAGTGGTAGGCGTTTGTGCGTATGGGGCAAATGACTGGGGTTCAATCCCCAGGTTATACTTTTTGGTTCAAATTCCTTTTATTTTACAATTTTCTTATATTATGATTTAGAGTTATGTTATGGACACGCTGCACACGCAGCTCAGTTGGTTGGCTGGTGTTGATGGAAGCTGGGAGACCTGGGTTCGACCCCAGGCTCCAGCAGTTAAGTTTTTATCTCTTTTTTATTTATTTCATTATTTTTATATATTTATATAATTAAAATTACTAATATTATTTAAACTTTTCTTTAATATGTAAAAATCAATGATTTTCTTTATAAAAAAAATATTGATAATTCACATTTTATGTTTCTAAAATATTTTGTGAATAAACTTTTATTTATTTATTTATTTATGTATTTATATTTTTGTAAATAATAAAATTAATATTTTAATTCAATATGCAAACCCTAATTTCATCTTTAAAATTTCTAACCCTAATTTCATCTTTAAAATTTCTAACCCTAATTTCTCACCTTAATTATTTTATTTAACTTTAAATATTAAACTTAATAAATTTTTCTAATATAATTAATCATGTTTGTTTTGTAAATATTTATTCTATGGTTTATTATTATTATTCTCATTATATTATTTTCTTTTAAAAAAATTCCTTAAAATTCCTTATTTAAATTGTATATTTTTTTTTGTATATTAGTACTAACCTTTTCTTCTTATAATTGTTTTATTACTAACCATTTTAATTTTATTTATTACATATATTTATTATTTATATTATAATGTAATTGCGAAAGCCGTGTAATAGTCGTAGTTTATTATTGTTTCATTGTAAATATTATTTTTGCCATGGTTAGTAATTATAGGGAGTGATAACATGTTTGTGCTTTAAAATTAATTTAGAATAACTAATTTAATAAGATAAATATATGAATAAGAACACTCACACACGTAAGTCGATCTTTGATCGCCATCTCTCACTTTCTAAGGTTATCCCTCATGTTGCCTAACTATGAGGTCAAGTAAGGTGTCTTAAAGCAAAGTCTCTCTTCATAAAATATCATCAAGTCTCTTTTAAGATTATAAGATCAAGTCCCTTTGATGTTGCCTACGGTAAATGATCTTGTCCCTTCGAATAAAAGATGATAAGTCCCTTCGTATTGCTAAGACACCTTACAGTTGCCTAAATACAGATGTCCCTTCACATGTCCCTTATAACATCCAAGGTAATGACTACCTATTCCTTAATAATAGGGCTAGTCTTACCATTGAAAGAACATATAAGAACAGTAAAGATTTAACATAGGGTAGGTTCCTCTTAAGTACTTGCTCACTTTTCTTCAAAATACTTCATTACACTTCACATTTCAAACAAATTTTCAAAACAAAGTCTTTATATACATCCATACAAGGATCATTATAAAGTACTTATAAAATTTTTAATCACACACTACACTTCTCAAAACAGTTTAAAGTGAGCTAAGTAACTAAGAGCCCATGGATAACCATGGATATAAAGGGTGCTAACACCTTCCCTTTATATAACCTACCCCCCGAACTCAAAATATTTTTAAGGTCTTTCCTATTCTTTTATGTCCTTTCCTTTTGGATAAAATAAAAGTCGGTGGCGACTCTTGCTATCCGCAACATTTAACTAAAGTCAGTTCTCCCACCGTGTTATAGAACTGGAGACTCTGCTGGGGATTTAATAAAAGAGGGTTACCCTTAGGAATTAGATCACTTTAAAATTGTTTGCCTTGTTTGCTTTATACTTATCTGTTGGGTGCTCTTATGTGTGAAATATCCTAACCCGGATCTAGTGTACCTTAGGTAAATGGCAATAGACCAAGGAAATTGTATGGCGTATACCGATATGGTTGATCTGGTGGCCATAGTTATGTGACTTCTTGGTTGGTGCTTATGTTCCTTAAGTAAAGTTGAGGATAATATGAGGCTGCCATATGTTGTCAATACACTAACTGAATTTTAGAACCCTAGTCATCCCATCTTGGCCTTTAGAAAAGTAGTGAGATAACCGGCTTTGGTGAAGACTGAAGTTGGTTGATACTCGATGCTACACTCATTGAGATCCTAAACTTGGAGGGTTTTGGTTGGCAAGTAAGTGTCCTACTGAACAACCACCCTTGTGAAGGATCAATGATATTGAGATCCCTTAGAACCTGGTTACTTTTATAGGACAGGATGAACCAACTAAACTTCAGGGGAGGGTACTTACCTTTAAACCTCATGCAAGCCTCTAAACCTAGGGCTATGGTGTGACTTGTTTGTGTGTGCCACATGTTTTTGATTAAGCATAACATCATCATGCATCATAAGCATAGCATTTTCACTAACCATTTCAAGGACCAAAGGATTTATCTTTGTTCTTTGTTGCAAGTCATGGCTTCTGCTCGTAGGAATACTATCCGGATCAACTTTGTAGGGATACCTCTTAAGCTTAAGGAATTGGTCTCTCAAGTTTCTGAAAACTCTCAATTCATCAAAAAAACATGGTCACCTACTGGATTTAGTCACTTCAGGGTTCAATGAAGACATGATGAGTGTTCTGTTTCAGTTCTTTGATCCTAAACATCACTGTTTCACATTTCCCGACTATCAGCTGGTTCCTACAATGGAAGAGTTCTCCAAGTTTCTTGGTATACCTATCCTTGATCAGAGACCCATCACAGGCTTGGAAATAGAGCCTAAACTTGAAGTCATTGCTGCAGCCCTACATCTGAAGAAATCAGACATTGTCCTAGAAACAAGGAGTGAAGTTAAGGGTATTCTTGCTAAGGTATTGATGGAGAAGGCTCAAGTGTTCCTGAAGGCTATGAGTTATGATGCTTTTGAGGAGATCTTAGCCCTATTGATCTATGGCTTAGTGTTGTTCCCCAATCCAGACCAGTTCATAGACATACACGCCATCAACATATTTCTGACTCATAATCCAGTGCCTACATTACTTGGATACATCTTACACTCTCTTCATACCCGTACTACGAAGGCACGAGGAACTCTGATGTGTTGTATACCTCTATTTTCTAGGTGGTTTATTTCTCACCTTCCTCGATCAGTGATGAAGAATGAACAAGGGTTCAGGTGGTCCAAGAGGATTATGTCACTTTCTCATTCAGATATTCATTGGTGCTCTCGATCTATGGAGAATGTTACTATCATTGACCGTTGTGGGGAGTTCCCTAATGTGCCACTCCTTGGCATAAGAGGGGGCATTACTTACAACCCTTTTTTAGCTCTACGTCAGTTTGGTTACGCTCGGAGTGATGGTCCTCATGACATGCTTATTCAGAGTATTGTGTTCGACCACAACAACGATCTGCAAGGTTACCGTTAAAGGTTCATACGAGCATGGGGTAAAGTGAACAAGGTTGACAGCAAGACTCTCGAACCAAAGTACACTATTCCTATGGAAGCTTATCTCAGATGGGTGCGATCTCGTGCTCAGACTCTTATGATGCCATATCCTGCTATCCTGCCAGTTACTATGGAGCCTGTTGCTGAAGGAGATACTTCTTATATCATTCTTCATCCAGACATGCCACTGACATGGAAGATTTACAAAGGTCATGGATCCAGTTGAAGGAGCAAAGAGATACTTTTGAGACTCATTACAAAGCAAGTCAAGAAAGAATCCTGGAGCTAACAAAACAACTTCATGAGGAGCGGAATCTCAACTCATACCTCAACACAAAAAGGAAACGTCCATGGGAGACTTAAAACCCCATTTTTTGTATTCATTTCATTTTTATTGTAAGCCCAAGGGGCAAACAAGTTTATTGATTACTAATAAAAGTTTACTTTCTGATTGTTTAAACAAATTTAAATCCTGCGGTCCTTGAAAACATTGCATATACATTAACATACCATATCATTGCATCACAGGTTTCTTATGTACATGTATCTTATCTTCTCGCTGTTTATTTTAGCAGAAATGGCTCTTGAACAGACTGTCAAAGATCTCCAGGCTCAGAATGCACAATTCCAAGAATTGATTCTGAACTTGTCCAAGGGACAAGATGAGTTGAAGACACTGCTGGCTAAGAAGAATAAGAAGACTAGAAGACCAGGAGGCTTTATTAATCTGGGAAGAAGGTTCAAAGGTCCTGTCAAGACAAAGAAATAGGTTGATGATAGTCTGAAAATTATGAGAAAGAGGGAGGCAGTCTCCATGATACTGTGGGAGATTCTGATTCTGAAGCGAATTATTATCATGATCCTAGTGAGGATAAGTACAAGATGCTGGTAGACAGGATGAATGCCATGGAGTTACAAAAATCTTCTGGGCTGGATTTTGAAGATCTGAGTTTAATATTTGGAGTGGTTATACCTATTGGTTTCAAGGTTCCTGCTTTTGTGGTGTATGATGGTGTCTCATGTCCCAAGCTGCATCTAAGGTCCTATGTCCGGAGGATTCAACCACATACTGCTGATAAGAAGTTATGGATTCATTTCTTCCAAGAGAGCTTGTCTGGAGCTCAATTGGAATGGTACTATCAACTGGAAAGTGTCAATATTCGTGATTGGAATGATCTTGCTGAGGCCTTCTATAGGCAATACCAATACAATGTTGATTTAGCACCTACTCACATGCAACTCCAAAGCATGTCAATGGGTGCTAAGGAGAATTTCAAGGAGTATGCCCAGAAATGGAGAGACCTGGCTGGCAGAGTTCAACCTCCTCTGACTGACAGGGAGCTGGTGAATATGTTTATGAGTACGCTGAGTGGTCCTTTCTATAGTCACCTCATTGGAAGCTCGTCATCTGGTTTCACTGAGCTGATAATGACTGGAGAACGTGTGGAGAGTGGTATAAGAAGTGGTAAGATACAGGTGGGTGCCTCTTCATCAAGCACTGCAAAGAAGCCCCCTAGTGGGAAGAAGGAATCTAATGTTGTGTATGGTCAGCCTATTCGTAACAGAAGTCACCAATCTGTGGGAGCAGTTCACATTTCTAATCCTACTCCTGCAGCACCAGAGCTACCACAGACCAATCAACAAAAGCCTATAAGACAATTTACCAAGATCAACATGTCACTGGCCCAAGCCTTGCAACACATGTTGAAAGGGGAACTCATTACTTTGAAGGACCCTCCTCAGAATCCCAATACTTCCTCTCCTCGGTACAATCCTAATGCACGATGTGCCTATCATTCTAATTGTCCGGAACATGACACCAACAACTGCTGGATATTAAAAAACAAGATTCAAGATATGATTGAAGCTGGAGAGATTGAATTTGACCCTCCTGGGACTCCAAATGTGATTACTGCTCCCATGCCCAATCATGAGAAGATTGTTAATGCTATTGATGAAGTTTCATACGTTTCCTTAGTAGCAGATGTGACTACTCCCCTATCTATTATCAAGAAGAAGTTGATACAGGCTAGATTCTTTCCAGGTTGTAATGAAGATTGTTTTTATTGTGCCTACAAACCTGATAGCTGCTGGAATTTGAAAGATGGTATTCAATGCCTCATGGACAATTACACTATATTGTTTGAGAGGACGCCTTCTGTGGAAATTATGTGTGAACACCTAACTCGAGGTGCGAAGGTTGAAGATGTGGATATGGTTGATAAAGTGCCAGTGAAGATTACCTCCAAAGGCCCTATCAAGATCAATTCCAAAGGACCTATCAAGATTACTGCTGAAGGTCTGGTGAAGACTGTTGCTGAAGTTAGAGTGCCTCCCATGATTATTACCACTCCTGGCCCTATTCCTTATACTTCTAATAAGGTTATACCCTAGAATTACGGTTCTGATGTTTATATCCGCGGTATTAAGCAGGAACCTTTGACTGATACACCTGTTACTAATGACAATCTGGATGTTGATAATATTGCTGGATCTAGTAAGATCACCAGAAGTGGAAGAATTTTCTCTCCTCCGGCTACCTCAAAAAATGCAGTTACTCCAATTACTACCTCCACTTCTGAGCCAAGTACTGATGCTCGGGGCAAAGGTCCTGTAGTAGAACCTGTACAAGCTGAGACACCGACTGCTGAGAATATTTCTAAACAGATGGAAGAAGTGCTGAAGATCATTCGCAAGAGTGATTATGATATTGTTGACCAGTTGGGGCATACTCCCTCCAAAATTTCCATGTTGTCTTTGTTGCTGTGTTCTGAGGCTCATGCTAAAGCCTTGATCAAGTTTTTGAAGACTGCTCATGTACCAAATGAAATTTCTGTGGATCAATTTGAAAACTGTGTGGCACATCTGACTTATGATAATGGGTTAGGCTTTTCTGATGCTGACTTGACTCCTGCCAAGAGAATCCATAACAGAGCTTTACATATCTCCATTGAATGTAGGGGCACTACCTTGTCCCATGTGTTGATAGACAATGGTTCTTCACTGAATTTACTTCCTAAAGAGGTCCTGAACAAACTCAGTCCTGAAGATGCTGCGTTAAGACCAAGTAATATAGTGGTGAGGGCCTTTGATGGTTCAAGAAGAGTGGTGCATGGAGAAATATATCTCCCGATCAAAGTAGGCTCTCAAGTCTTCAATTCTACCTTCTATGTAATGGATATTCGTCCTGCGTACTTTTGTCTGCTTGGGCGCCCCTGGATCCATGGGGCAGGTGCTGTGACCTCCACTCTACATCAGAAGTTGAAATATCTGGTGAAAGGAAAGATTGTCACTGTTTATGGTGAAGAAGAATACATGGTCAGTCATGTGAATACCTTTAAATATGTTGAGGTGGAGGGTGAATATGTTGAGACTCCTTGCCAGACATTTGAAGTAGTTCCTTGGGTCGTTCCTGCTACTGAAGCTCCTCCTGTGGTTAAAAGAGTTCCTATGGTTACCAGAGTACCTCCTATAATGGCTTCCCTCAAAGATGCTAGAGTTGTGGTTGAAGAAGGTGGTTGTACTATTTGGGGTCAGCTTCCTGACATTCCTTACAAGTCTGACAAGTTTGGTTTGGGTTTCACTGTAGAGTCCCAGAAGGCTGTTCGTCGTGCTCGTGCTGTTCGTATCACCAATCAAGGGATCATGAAAGATCAAATCAATGATGTGGGTGACTATAACGAAGACTACAACCTGGATGACTGGATCTTTCCTACTGTGGGTGATGGGCTCAACAATTGGAAGACTGAAGACATTATTCCTATCTCCTTTAGTCAGGAGTAAATACTATTACTGTGTTGTTATTTTTAAGTTTGTAATTTTGAACAATTAAACTTTTAAGCCTTGTGCCTTACCCGGGGCACAATGGCATGCTTGTTTCGGGATGTCATTTCATTTGCATACTTCATTCAATAAAAAATCAATGGACGTTTTGTTTTCGTAAATATTGTGCTCTTTGTCTTTATTTTATTTTATTTTTTGTTTTATCAGCTATGTGTTCTTACACCCACCCACATCACTAAAATGCAGATCCTCATCCACTCTGGATCCTGTTGATAACAGTTCTACTATTGCCAATTATAATTTCGAGAATCCGATCTATCAAGCTGAAGATGGAAAGGAGGAAGATTGTGAAGTACCTGTAGAGCTTGCTAGGTTATTACAACAAGAAGAGAAAGCTATACAGCCACATGAAGAGCCAATCGAAGTTGTGAATCTGGGGACTGAAGAAAACAAGAAAGAGGTCAAGATAGGGGTTGAATTAGAGGATGGTGTCAAGAGCAGATTAATTCAGATGTTACGTGATTATGTGGAGATCTTTGCTTGGTCCTATGAAGATATGCCAGGGTTGGATACAGACATTGTGGTTCGCCGTTTACCAGTAAAAGAAGACTGTCGTCCAAAGAAGCAGAAGGTTCGTCGCATGCGTCCTGAAATGTCAGAAAAGATTAAAGCAGAGGTGATGAAACAGTTTGATGCAGGGTTCTTAGCTGTGACTTCTTATCCTCAACGGGTTGCAAACGTGGTACCGGTACCTAAAAAAGATGGTAAGGTACGAATGTGTGTAGATTATAGGGATTTGAATAAGGCTAGCCCTAAAGACGACTTTCCACTTCCTCATATTGATGTTCTGGTAGACAACACTGCTCAGCATAAGGTATTCTCTTTTATGGATGGTTTCTCTGGTTACAATCAAATCAAGATGGCACCTGAAGATATGGAGAAGACTACATTTGTTACACAGTGAGGTACTTTTTGTTATAAAGTGATTCCATTTGGTTTGAAGAATGACGGGGCAACATATCAACGTGCTATGGTGGCTTTGTTTCACGATATGATTCATCATGAGATAGAGGTATATGTGGATGATATGATAGCCAGGTCCCAGAATGAAGAGCAACACCTTGATCATCTGCATAAGCTGTTTGAAAGATTGAAGAAATACAAGTTGAGATTGAACCCAAACAAATGTACTTTTGGAGTTAGATCTGGTAAACTCATGGGTTTCATTGTCAGTGAAAAAGGTATTGAAGTTGACCCTGCAAAAGTGAAAGCTATACAAGAGATGCCAGCTCCCCGTACTGAGAAGGAAGTTAGAGGTTTCTTGGGACGACTGAATTACATTGCAAGATTTATTTCCCAGTTAACTGCTACCTGTGAGCCAATCTTCAAGTTGTTGAAGAAAGATTAGGTAATGGAGTGGAATGATGAGTGCCAGACAGCCTTTGATGAAATCAAGAGATATCTTATAGAACCTCCAATTTTGATGCCACCAGTTGATGAAAGACCCTTGATTATGTACTTAACAGTATTAGACAACTCAATGGGGTGTGTGTTGGGGCAACATGACGAGTTTGGTTGAAAAGAGCAGGCAATATACTACCTTAGCAAAAAGTTTACCGACTGTGAAACAAGATACTCACTGCTCGAGAAAACTTGATGCGCTTTGGCATGGGATGCCCGCCGACTAAGACAGTATATGTTGACTCATACCACCTTATTGATTTCGAAGATGGATCCAATCAAGTACATATTCGAGAAACCTGCTCTCTCCGGATGAATAGCGAGATGGAAAATGATCTTAACAGAATATGATATACAATATACTACTCAGAAGGCCATTAAAGGAAGTGTTGTAGCTGATCATTTGGCTCATCAAGCAGTGGATGATTATCAGTCAATGAGTTTTGAGTTTCCTGATGAAGACATTATGATTATTACCAAAGAACCTAGACAATATGACGGACCTGAACAAGGATCCCGATGGACTATGGTTTTTAATGGAGCTTCTAATGCACTTGGTAATGGTGTTGGTGTTGTGATCATTTCCCCTGAAGGTTGTCATACCCCAATTACTGCAAGACTTTGTTTCTATTGTACCAATAACATGGCTGAGTATGAGGCATGTATCTTGGGTATCAAAGCTGCCATTGATATGAAGATTCAGTTCCTGGACGTATATGGAGATTCAGCCCTGGTAGTGAGTCAGATTAAAGGAGATTGGGATACCAAGCATGAAAATCTTATTCCTTACAGAGAGCATGTGTTGTCCTTAATCCCATATTTTGAAGAGATTACTTTTGAACACATTCCACGAGGAGAAAATCAGTTGGCAGATGCATTAGCCACCATGGCATCTATGTTTGAGATTAGTTGGGATGATGAAGCTCCCAAGATTACTATTGATAGATTTGATAAGCCTGCATACTGCAATGAGATTGACACTGAAGAAGCAGAGGGGAAGCCTTGGTTCTATGAAGTGAAAAGATATCTTGAAACTCAGGAGTTCCCTGAAGGGGCATCTGTCAAAGATAAGAAGTTTCTGAGGAGGTTTTCTGCTAAGTTCTTCTTGAGTAATGGAATTTTGTACAAGCGCAATCATGATTCAACTTTGCTTCGTTGTGTGGATAAGAAGGAAGCAACATAGATTATGGAAGACATGCATGATGGGATCTTTGGCACTCATTCTAGTGGTCATACCATGGCAAAGAAGATACTGAGAGCAGGGTACTATTGGTCTACCATGGAAGCTGACTGCTATCAACATTCTAAAACATGTCACAAGTGTCAAATCTATGCTGATAAAGTGCATATACCTCCAGCTCCATTGAATGTTTTGACTGCTCCTTGGCCTTTTGCCATGTGGGGCATTGATATGATTGGTGAGATCAAGCCTACTGCTTCTAATGGGCATCGTTTCATCCTGGTTGCTATTGATTACTTTACGAAGTGGGTAGAGGCAGCCTCATTCGCATCTGTTACTAAGAATGTGGTGGCTCGATTCATTAAGAATAATCTCATATGTAGGTATGGCATCCCTGAAAGGATTATCACAAACAATGGCTCTAATCTGAGCAACACTATGATTACTGATCTCTGCACACAGTTCAAGATTAAGCATCACAACTATTCTCTATATCGTCCAAAGATGAATGGGGCAGTAGAAGCTGCTAATAAGAACATTAAGAAGATTCTACAGAAGATGACTGTCACTTATAAAGATTGGCACGAGATGTTACCATTTGCTCTTAATGGTTATCGTACTATAATACGTACTTCGACAGGGGCAACCCCATTCTCCTTAGTCTATGGTATGGAAGCAGTTCTTCCCATTGAAGTTTAGATCCATTCCTTAAGAATCATGAAGGATGCAGGCTTGGATGAAGATGAGTGGACTCAGACTCGACTCGACCAGATAAATTTGATTGATGAGAAAAGGTTGGCAGTTGTTTGTCATGGTCAGATGTACCAGAAACGGATGATCAAGGCTTTCAATACGAAGGTTAAGCCAAAGGTATATCAGGCTGGTGACTTGGTAATCAAGCGTATCATACTACCACAGGGTGATCCTAGGGGCAAGTGGACTCCTACATATGAAGGACCATTTATGGTCAAAAGAGTATTCTCATGAGGTGCCATGATGCTTACTACTATGGATGGTGAAGACTTCCCACAGCCTGTAAACACGGACATAGTTAAAAAATACTACGCATAAAAGAGACCCGCTAGGTTGACTGGCCTAGGCAAAAATAAGGGCATCCCGGCGAACCAAAAGGGTTTGGGCAAAAATTAGGGATATATATATATAATAAAAATGTACACCCGACAAGTCGAAAACCTGAAAGGGCGGCTTGGGCAAAAAAAGGGTATCCCGGTGGATTGAAAACCTGAAAGGGAAATCCAGGCAAAAGATAGGGATTAAAGCGTATGACTATGTCTCGTTTGGATCACTCATATAGCCCCAACTAGTTGTGCTACTTAACTCAAGTTCAAACAGATAAAGATCAATCCAATCGTTTCCGTCTCAACAGCAAAAGATGAGATACTTGAAGATAATGGCAATAGTAGAATTGAAACTCAATGGGATTATTTCTCACATAGCTGTTTTCTTTGTTTTGTAAAAACTTTTTATGACGAATTCCTCTTACTAGGATTTATGTCTCCTTGTACAAACTTTCCTATGTATAGGTCACTTTGTAATATAAATAAAATTTCATCTTTGAATCCAGATTTACTTTTACCCTATTTACATAAGCGAGAACGTCCATTGGTTGTGTTTGAGTGTATGTATGCTTTTGAATATGATTGATGTTTACCAGAAATGCATGAAATGCAGTAATAGTATTTACTAAGGACGAACGAGGATGGTAGTTCAACGAAGCTTCGCCGGTTCATCCCCACAAGACAACTACAAATCCCCAGCAGAGTCGCCAGTTCTATAACACGGTGTGAGAACTGACTTTAGTTAAATGTTGCGGATAGCAAGAGTCGCCACCGACTTTTATTTTATCCAAAAGGAAATGACATAAAAGAACAGGAAAGAACAGGAAAGACCTTAAAAAGATTTTGAATTCGAGGGGTAGGTTATATAAAGGGAAGGTGTTAGCACCCTTTATATCCATGGTTATCCATGGGCTCTTAGTTACTTAGCTCACTTTAAACTGTTTTGAGAAGTGTAGTGTGTGATTAAAAATTTTCTAAGTACTTTATAATGATCCTTGTATGGATGTATATAAAGACTTTGTTTTGAAAATTTGTTTGAAATGTGAAGTGTAATGAAGTATTTTGAAGAAAAGTGAGCAAGTACTTAAGAGGAACCTACCCTATGTTAAATCTTTACTGTTCTTATATGTTCTTTCAAAGGTAATGACTACCTATTCCTTAATAATAGGGCTAGTCTTACCATTGAAAGAACATATAAGAACAGTAAAGATTTCCTGTAGTGCTAGGGCTATCTGGGAAGCCTGCTAAGTCTGGATGACCTTTATTTTGACCTTCAGAATCTGGGGTGAATTAGAGGAGGATCTTTTATGGTGATTGTAAACGTTGTACCTCCGGGTTAGAAGTGTTTACACTTCTCATAACTGATCCAAGTCTGTGGATCTTTGTTCTAGAACATTACATGTGAGGGGGTTGGGTTGTTTACAGGTTTTCAGGAACCCTTGGCCACATCATACCCTGTTACTGTATTGTTTAAGAGTACCCTACTTTGGACAGTTCTTGTGATTAACCCTGGACATGTGACTCTTTATTTGAGTCCCCCACCCTGGTTACTGGATTTCTGAGCCTCCATCCGGACCTTTGAACATACATGGACCTTATACCAAGACAGATAATCAGATCCAGTTCTTGATCACAAACCCTTGCATATCATTTGCATATATCATCATTGCATCATTTAACATTTGTTTATTTGTTTTTCAGGGCATCCACCTCATTATATATTGGTTTGGTTTTGACCCCTTCTATTGCTTAGACCTCTGCTTCAGTTATCTTCTTCAGCATCTGCTTCAGCTATCTCCTTCAGCACCTCCATCATTTTGTCAGAGACTCACCAGCATTAGTCTGTCAGAGACTTACCTTCAGCTTCTCAGTCTGTGATCTTCACCAGCATTTGTCTTCAGCTTCTTCAGCAGCACTCATGGATGTTCCAAGGAAGAGCAACATATCTTATCACTTCTTTGAGCCCATATTGACTGGTATCAGGCAGGTTCAGTCACTCATCACACCTGACCACATCCCACTGTTTAGAGAGCACTATGGGGGTATTTTAGACATGGTCATGGATCTTGATTCTTCTCAGAGAAGCATGATCCACACATGCTTGCAGTTTTATGACCCCCCACTTAGATGCTTCACCTTTCCTGACTTTCACATGGGGCCTCTATTGGAGGAGTTTTCTTTGTTGATAGGAGTGCCTATTAGAGAAGGGATCCCCTTTAACCCAGAGATGACTGCTCCCAGAAGTGAGGAGATATCAAGGGCATTGTACTTAGAGCCTGCCCTTATTGAGCAAAACATGACAACAAAAGTTGGGATTCCTAGTTTACATATGGACTTCTTGATTTCTCAGGCCACCCTGAAGGCTACATTGGGAGAATGGAGGACAATCTGTGCACTTTTAGCCCTCAGCATATATGGGGCTATATTGTTTGCAGATGAGCCTAAATTTGTCAGTAAGAATGCCATCCACTTGTTCCTGCTGAGGAACCCAGTGCCTACATTGCTAGGAGATTTTTACTACTCCATCCATCAGAGGAATGAAAAACAAAGGGGGAAGTTGGTCAGATGTTGTGCTCCCTTGTTCTACTCTTGGCTACTCAGACACCTGCCTAAATCAGATGTTTTCCTGAACCCACACCAACAGAAGAATTGGGACAAAAGATTCATTGCCTTAACATCAGATGATATCAGATGGTGCACCCAGAACACCAAAGGCAAGGAGATTATCACCAGCTGTGGGCAGTACCCTAATGTGCCTCTAATAGGAGTAAAAGGTTGCATCAACTACAACCATTTACTGTTTAAGAGACAATTGGGATATGCCTTAGTTCACCCTCCCCGAGGACATGATCTAGCTGAGACCCTATATTGTGAAGTGCAACCTAATTCAACTGTTGTTATGCAAGCATCCTGGGCTTGGGACAACATCCAGACCAAAGGGACATCCATCCTTAGAAGATGTAACAATGTTGCTTCATCTCAGCACTCTGACTGGTCCCGTACTAGAGCTCAGATCACCAGAATGCCTTTCACCTTGGAAGACACACCTGGACCTTCAACAGTACAGCCTGCAACAACTGTTAGCCTGAAGGAATTCGAAAAGCTGAAGGAGAGGAACAACCAGCTATCTGAAGCCCTGAAGAAAACTCTTTGGGAAAGAAATGACGATCGTCTGGACATTGAAAGATTGGAAAGACTCAAGACTGAGCATCTGACCAAGATTGAGAGGACAGATGACTACATAAGGAAAGCAAGAGCCGGGGAACAAATATTGAAGAATGCCTGTAAGGAGGCCAAGATTCCGAAATCTAGGGCTGAACATTACCTGGAAGAGAGCCAGGCTAGGTGGATCAGGATCACCGAAACACGTGCACAAGACCAGAGGACTCAGGCCAAGATTGAGCAGCTGGAAGCCAATGAGAAGAAGCAGCAGGAAGCTTTGTTGGCAGCACAGAAGGAGATATCAGAATTGAAGCTCCGAGCAGGGTTAAAGAGATCAAAAGATCAGGACAGGCATAAGAAGCTGACTAATGCCATTGCTACCAGGAACCTCCTCATTAGGACCATTACAGAGCACCCAGCTGGTCCGGTGACTGAGGCACTCCTGAAGGAAGTTAGGGAAGATGACTATGGACTGGATGTCTGATTCCTTTTGCTTGTATTTCTTTTCTTTTGATGTACTTTTTTTCCTTTTGTTGTATTTTTGACCCACCATGGGCTTGTGTTGTAAACAGACTATGTATTTTCGTTATTTTGTAATATATTAGTTTGTTTTATTCTGATGGGCTTTCTTTCAACATCATCAAAGCATCTCCTCGAAGTCTGGAAAGGTCAAAACCAAGAACCAAACCGGATACCTTGGAAAACAAATAAGCATACTGCATTGCATACTAACATTTTTCTTTGTTTTGTAGGTTTTTGTTTATTCTTTGTTTCTCACTTTGTTGTGCTTTCAGGAAACATTGCTCGTCGCCGAGTGTTCCCTGTCAACCGCACACATCAGTACCCAACGCGTAACAACCTTCCAGGCATTCAGATGGAGCAGGTACAGCAGGATCTGAATGAAGTAAGAAATCAGATGGTAAATGAAAGGGTCGAAATCAAAAACCAAATGTCTCAGTTTATGGTTGTGATGACTGGCTTAGCCCAGAGCCAAGAGAGGCTGAGAGAGCTGGTGGAAAGACAGACACCTGAAGAGCCCCATCTTGGAACAGGGGGAACCAGCAATAATGAACAAGGCCAGCCCTGTATCGACCCACCAGAGTATGGGCCCCATTTGAATCCATATGCTAATGTCACAAGGAATGTTCAAGGTAATACTGATGGGGGCAGAATCCTGCAAGAGGATCCCCAAGAAGAACAATTCACTGTTATTGGAGCTGGGGATGAAGTGTATGACAGAAGACTGGATGAGATTGCTGAAAAGCCGAGGTCTTTGGAATCCCAAAATTCTTTAGGCTTTGACGTAATGGATATGGGGCTGGTAGATGAGGTGAGGATTCCCCACAAATTCAAACCCCCATGCTTTGAGATATATAATGGTACCTCATGCCCGCGTACTCTTCTGCAATCCTTCTTAGGGAGACTCAAGGCTTATACCATGGTGAGAGAATTAAGAGTCTTTTGAAGATGGGCAAAATCTCTGACAACGGTGCGAGTTCCTCCAGCAACCCTAGAAAACCTTTTGCAGGACCCCGAAGGGTGGGTGAAACAAATGCTATCCATGCAAGCAGGGGCAGACCCCAGTATTCTCACAGATCAGTGGCAGCTGTTACTATCTCGGCTCCAGTCCCACAACAACCATTATATCCTCAACAACAACAACATCATCACTATCAGCAACAATCTCATTTTCTGCAACAAAGAACTTACAGCAATAACAACAACAACCAACAACAGCACCCCTTTCAACAGAGACCATCTCAAGCAAATATGGTGATTGACCCCATTCCTATGCCTTATGCTGCTTTACTGCCACAACTCCTGAAACTTAACCTGGTTGAGTTAAGGACGTTGGCTCCACCAGATCCTCTCAATCTCGCGAAGAATTATGATGCTAATGCCAGGTGTGCCTTTCACTTCAACGCACCTGGTCACAATACCGAGAAGTGTAGAGCCTTGCAAATGAAGGTGCAAGATCTGGTCGATTCCAAAGCTCTCAATTTCGCACCTCCTCCGAATGTTAACAGAAATCCTATGCCTAATCATGGTGGGCCTAGGATTAACGCCATAGAAGAGGATCAACCATCTGCACAAATTCAAACACCATTGGCAGAAGTCAAGACTCAACTCTTAAGATGCCAAGTGTTTCCGGGCTGTGGGGCTTGTTGTGAATCGTGAAAAACTGCTATTAATGGTTGTGAGAAGCTAAAGTTTGGCGTAGATGGCCTCATCAGAGTTGGAATTTTGCAGATTACCACAATAGCTCCTTCAACAGCTCTTTCTTCAACAACAATGGATTCTCCTACAACATCGATAATTCTTTCTTCAGCAACAACATATCCTCCTATAACTGCAACAACTATCATTCCCACTGATTCATCAACAACTCCAGCAATCACTCCATCCATCATTTCAACATATCAAAGTTCAGCAACATTTTCTTCTACAACATCAGCACTCATCTTATCAATGGAAATGCCTACAACACCAACAAACACTAATGAAGATGTCTCAACGGTCACGATCTATTATGACCCGGCAAATGTTCATCCCGACAACAATTTCCAACAACAAAATGCAACACCTCCTGTCAGATCTCTGGTCACGATCTATTACGATCCGCATACCATCATAGTTCCTTCCGCTGCAGCAATCAGTCCGGTCACCATTACGGTACCTGGACCTGTTCCTTATGAAAGCAGTAATGCCATACCTTGGCACTACGACTCTGATCTCTACTGCGACGGAAAGAAAATCACCCTAGATTCGTCAACCTCTTCACCACAAGTTGACAATGTCGGGGGAGGCGGAGGCTTCACCAGAAGCGGACGCCTTTTTGCCTCACAAACACCAAGACCCAATGCTGAAGCAGAAGCTGCTGCTAAGGCAAAAGGGAAGAGCGTGGTACTAGAAGAGCCAACTGGTAAAGAAACTTCGAAGACGTCTTTTTAACAAGAAGTGGACGAGTTCATGAGAATAATAAAAAAGAGTGATTACAAGGTGGTAGACCAGCTTCACCAAACACCCTCCAAAATCTCTATATTAGCACTGTTAATGTGTTCCGAAGCCCACATAAATGCATTATTGAAAGTCCTGCACGCAGCATACGTGCTGGAAGAGATTACTGTTAATCAGTTAGAAACTATGGTTGTAAATGTCAACACCAGTCATGGACTGGGCTTTACAAATGCTGATTTAACAACGGAGGGACGCAACCATAACAAGGCTTTGCACATCACCTTGGAATGAAAAGGTGCTGTCCTTTCTCACGTACTGGTGGACATTGGGTCTTCGCTCAATCTTCTCCCAAAGAAGGCCTTGGTGAAGTTAGAGTATGACGGTTTGGCATTGCGTCCAAGTAATTTGGTGGTGAGAGCATTTGATGGCTCTAAGAGACCAGTGCTTGGAGAGATTGATTTACCTGTGTTGATTGGCCCGCAGACCTTTAAAACTACCTTCTTCGTGATGGACATACAACCGGCCTACATCTATTTGTTGGGTAGACCCTGGATTCACGCCGCTGGCACTGTTACGTCTACCCTTCACCAGAAGTTAAAATTCGAGTAGGAAGGCCAGATCATCACCATCTGCGGGGAGGAGGATATCTTTGTTAGCCAGCTGGCTACTTATAAGTACATAGAAATGGATGGGGAGATCCATGAGACCATGAGTCAGGGGTTTGAGGCCCTTAACATCAATGAAGCATCTGCTGTGTCTGGAACTTCCATCACTTCATATCAACAGGCCCGAAAGGTTGTTGAGGAGGGTACCGCTCAAGGCTGGGGAAAGCTGCTGCCAGTTGAAAAGAAAGAAGACAGATTCAGGTTGGGTTACAGACCAACTCGACAAGATCAACCAGAGGCTGCAACGGAGCCCAAGTTTGTCAGCGGGGGAATGCTAACCCCGAATGCTGTGAACAGTCTGGAAGACGAGGAAGAAGACAAACGCAACCTGGAAAACTGGATACGTCCAAGGATCTCGGGGAACCAAGTCTCAAACTGGTCTTCCCAGGAAATTATAAGAGTTACTCCTGCAGAGTAATTATTATTTCCTGTCTTTAAGCATGCATCAAGTCCTGCATCTTGCCCAGGATGTCAGGACTCATTTTGTAATCGGGTCGTCTTGTATTTTTTGAAAACGATCAATTAATGAATATCAGGACATCTTTTGAAAATGAGTTTCTTTTTTCCCGCTCACTATTTTTCATTTTTCATTTTTTGTACAAAAATAAAACGACAATGTTTTTCAAAATAAAAACTTCATTTTTCACTTTTTCTAAACAAGATAAAACTGATCACTAAAATGAACAAATCTAAACCCTTGCAGAGAGTGCCCTCCAGACTGCACCGACAACGACACTGCTATGACTTCGTATGACTTCGACAATCCGATTAATCAAGCTGATGAAGGGGTTGAAGATTATGAGCTACTCGAAGAACTAGCCAGGTTGTTAAGGCAAAAGGAGAAGGTTATCACTCCTCATCAGGAGGAAGTTGAGACAGTTAATCTTGGTACCGAAGAAGACTTGAAAGAAGTGAAGATCGGGGCCCGTCTGCAAGATTCAGAAGGAACAACTTATTGACATGCTTCGGGAGTATGTGGATGTTTTTGCTTGGTCTTATCAGGATATACCAGGTCTGGATACCGACGTTGTTATGCACAAGCTGCCTCTAAAGGAAGACTATCCTCCAGTAAAACAGAAGTTGCGCCGTACTTGTCCGGATATGGCCATAAAGATAAAAGAAGAGGTGCAAAAACAGTGGGACGCCGGTTTCCTTGCTGTAACTAGTTACCCGCCGTGGGTCGCTAACATTTTACATGTGCCTAAGAAAGATGGCAAAGTACGGATGTGTGTAGATTACCGGGATCTGAACAGAGCCAGCCCAAAAGATGATTTCCCATTACCTCACATTGATGTATTGGTCGACAAAACGACTCAGTTCTCGGTGTTCTCCTTCATGGATGGATTTTCAGGATATAATCAGATCAAGATGTCACCTGAAGACATGGAGAAGACAACTTTCATCGCACCCTTGGGCACATTCTGTTATAAGGTAATGCCATTCGGACTGAAGAATGTTGGTGCCACTTATCAACGGGCTATGGTGACATTATTCCACGACATGATCCACAAAGAAATTGAATTTTATATGGATGACATGATTGCCAAGTCCCTCACAGAAGAAGACCACCTGGTGAATCTGTTAAAGCTATTCAAGCATTTGAGAAAGTACCAATTGAAGTTGAACCCCAACAAATGCACATTTGGGGTACGTTCCGGTAAGCTGCCGGGGTTTATTGTAAGTGAAAAAGGGATTGAAGTTGACCCTGAAAAAGTCAAAGCCATTCAAGAAATGCCTGCACCAAAGACTGAAAAAGAAGTTTTGGGGTTTCTAGGTAGATTGAACTACATTTCAAGGTTCATATCTTATCTTACTACAACCTGTGAACCCTTGTTCAAGTTGTTAAGAAAAGAACAAACGGTCAGATGGAATGAAGACTGCCAAAGGGCTTTTGACAAAATCAAGGAATACTTACAAGAGCCTCCAATCCTTATGCCTCCAGTTGAGGGAAGACCTCTAATAATGTACTTGACAGTATTAGAAGATTCAATGGGGTGTGTGCTGGGCCAGCATGACGAGTCTGGTCGAAAAGAGTATGCAATATACTACCTAAGAAAAAAGTTTACCGACTGTGAACAACGTTATTCACTGCTCAAGAAAACTTGTTGTGCTTTAGCGTGGGCTGCTCGCCGACTAAGACAGTATATGTTGACCCACACTGCCTTGTTGATCTCAAAGATGGATCCAGTCAAGTACGTATTTGAGAAGCCAACACTCACCAGACGGGTTGCAAGATGGAAAATGATTCTCACAGAATACAACATTCAGTACACATCTCAGAAAGCCATCAAAGGCAGTGTACTGTCTGACTATCTTGCTGAGCAACCCATTGATGATTACCAGCTTATGAGGTTTGACTTCCCTGATGAAGACATCATGTTCATAAAAGCAAAATATCATGAAGAGCCTATTCACACTGAAGGGTCTGACCCAGAAGAAGAATGGACAATGATGTTTGATGGGGTTGTTAACATGAATGGTCATGGTGTTGGTGCAGTAATTATTACACCTAAAGGAGTTCACATGCCTTTCTCGGCAAAACTCACCTTTAACTGCACTAACAACTAAGCTGAATACGAAGCCTGTATCATGGGTCTTGAGGAAGCCATTGACCTCAGGATCAAAACTTTAACTGTGTTCGGAGATTCAGCTCTGGTAATCAATCAAACCAACGACAAATGGTACACTCACCAGGAGCATCTGATTCCATATCGGGATTATACGAGGAGATTACTGACCTTCTTCACTACAGTCAAACTTGAGTATATCCCTCGAGATGAAAATCAGTTTGCAGATGCTCTGGCTACCATTTCATCCATGATCAAAGTTCAAGCTGCCAACTATGTGCCTCGAATTTCAGTATCCAGACTTGACAAACCAGCATATGTGTTTTCAGTAGACATTGCTAAAGATGATAAGCCATGGTACTATGACATCAAATGCTTCTTAGATGATCAAACATACCCACCTGGGGCATCATCCAATGATAAGAAGACATTAAGAAGGCTGGATGGTAGTTTCTTCCTGAATGCTGATGGTTCCTTGTACAAGCGCAACTTTGACATGGTGCTTCTCAGATGTGTTGATAAGACAGAGGCAGACTTGCTGATGCACGAGGTGCATGAAGGATCTTTCGATACCCATGCTGGAGGGCATGCAATGGCTAAAAAGTTATTAAGGTCAGGTTACTACTGGATCACAATGGATGCAGACTGTTGTGCCTATGCCAGGAAGTTCCACAAATGCCAGATCTATGCAGACAAAGTGCATGTGCCTCAGAATCCTTTGAACGTAATGTCTTCACCTTGGCCCTTCGCCATGTGGGGCATTAACATGATTGGAAATATTGAACCGACTACTTCAAATGGCCATAGATTCATCATGGTAGCCATTGACTATTTTACCAAGTGGGTTAAAGAAGCTTCATATGCAAATGTCACCAGGCAAGTGGTAGCCCGATTCCTGAAGAGAGACATCATCTGTCGGTATTGTAAACACCCCAAATTTGCCCTCACCCATTCACACCATGGCTTGTGATCATTTCATATGCATAAATACAATCATATCATATCACAGTTTTGATTCACTACATAGATTCAAAGTCATCTGCATCTAGGGTTTGTGATCTGAGCAATCCAAGAGCCTCTTGAGCCACTCCAAGGGTCATCAATCACTTAAAGGGGGTCCATGTGTGTTCAAGCATCATATTATATCCTCTCAAAGTCAAGAATGCAAAGAATCACAAGAATTGGGATTGGTGTGGGTGCAGAGCCAAGTTTAACTGCACAGTTGACCTAAAATTAGGGTTTTGGTTTCAGAGGCCATAACTCCAATTTTTTTGGTCATTCTTGTTTCCATTGGTCTCTATATGGTATAGGGAGTATGCATATCAATTTTCATGAAGAAATTCCATGGGGAAGTCATCTGATCAAGAGTTGACTTTTCAGACAAGTCAGTGCAAAATCAGGGCATCTGAGGCCCCCAATGACCCAACCAATGGGCATTCTTCATCATTTTGAGTGTATATGATCTTTATTTGATCATAGAAGAAGGTTTAAGATCACAAAAATCAAGAATTTGAAGTTTTTGCAAAGTTGACTTTTTTGGGCATAGTTGACTTTTCAAGAATATGTCATTTTAGGTCATTTTTCAAGCCTTGATTTTTGATCCAAAAATGCTTCAAATGGAAAAACTCTGGTCATGAAAGTTGTAGAATACATTTTTCCCTTTCCAAAAAGTACAAGAACATGATCTAATTCTTCTTGGATCAAAAGTTATGGTGTGACAAAGTTGCCAAAAATCACTTATTTTCAAGATGTGCACCAAATGAGAAATTTGCAAAATCATGAACCAAGGCCATTTGTAACTTCTAGTTCACTTCAAACCAATGTACAAACATCACATGAGTTCTAAAAATCAGAATTGGACCAAAGTTTCTCATGATCATGGTTTGTATAACAAGACTTTTTTCATGAAGTTCCAAAAGTAACCAAGTTGCAAAACCATCATGATGCTTCTTACCACTTGCTGCATTGGCCTTTGAACCACTCTAGCCTTCCATACACACCATGCTGCGCCAGCCTTAGCCATTGTACCAAGCCTAGAACCAAGCCCATGCTTTCCTTACACAAAGTGGACTTTTTGCAAAAGTAAACATCCCAATCACAGCAGGCCATGTCACATCCTCTGGCCAATTGGGATTGTTTATACTTTCCATTTGCTAGCCAAACATAACACCAAGCCAAGCTGAAACAGACCATAGCATCACATTCACAAACTCACCCCTTTTGGCATTTCTCTTCGAATCTCTCTGCCCAGCTCACAAACATTCAAACAAGCTTCACTAATCATCTCACCATGCTTCATAGAGCCTAAACCAAGCAAAACCTAAGCCTGAAACCAGCAAGAACACCATTCCTCCATTTTCACTCTCAGAAGAAAAACCATTTGAATCTCTCTCCATAGCTCAAAAACACACAAACAAACTCCACAAACCTTCTCCACTCACCATCCTGATCACAAAGAACCACTCACATTGACCTGAAGCAGCCTGCATCACCATTGCCATTTTCAACTGAGCTTGAGCAGAAGCTGTTCAAACTCTTCATCTAGCCAGCATAAACTTCTCCAAAGCATTCAAGCATCATCAAGAGGTCATAAGGAGTGGATTTCACAAGGAGGGGAGGTCAGAAAGTTGCTGGAGTGAAAGCTTCGAATCTCAGGTAGCTCAAGAACTTTTTTTCCAGAAATGGATTTTTAAGTTCTAAACTTGTTCTCCATGCTTCACTGATTGTCCTGGTGCTTTTAGTTTTGAAAATGGTGATGAAATGAGAATTTAATTGCTTTCTGAAACTCTGTTGACCTAAAAAAGTTTTTGTTCGATTCATGAGTTTGGTGGAAAATAAATGAGTTTGGGCATGGGGTTTTGATTCAGGGGAGTGTGGGAATCATTCCTGTGTGTTTAGATTTCATTTAAGTTGCGTTTTGTGGATTTTGGGGATTTTCAGGTGGGACTCCCGCCGGAGAAGATGACCGGAGGTCTTCTCCGGCCACCTGAAAGTCATTAGGGCTTAATCCTGTAATTAATTGCCATTTGAATTTGGAGCGTAGGATCAGTTGACCCCTTTGACCTCCCGCGCGTGTGAATGGCTCAGATCTGATCATTATGCCCTAATCCTTTTTCATTAATTAAATAAATCTTAATTAAACTAATTAACTCAAAAGCAATCCTGGCCTTTCATTCACGCGCGCGGTCAACATGTTTGAATCCAGATGCAATCCCTGCCTTTCATTCTGTTGACTTTTCTTTTTTTCTTCATTTTAATTCATTTCTTTTCATTTTATTTGCATAATTAATTTAAAATAGCAAAAATGTCTTAAAAATTATGAAACTTTTTCTCAAGAGTTTTATTAATTTTTATGACACAAAAATATTTTTATTTTCATTTTTAGCATTAAAAAAGTATTTTTAAATATTTAAAAGATTATTTTTAATTGATTAATGAAAATTAATTTATTAAAAATACTTTTAGGTATTTAAAAATCACCAAAAAATTCATGAAATGTTCTAAGACATTTAGAAACATTGTACAACCTTCAAACCAAATTTCTTTTTGGATCTTGATGCATTTTGAGATTTTTTCATTGAATTAAAATTATTTTTGTGCATTAATTTGATCCAAAGTTTAAAAAATCATTTATGCCTATCCATGAAGAGTTGGACATTGATTCTTTTTGCATTGCATTGTGTTTAGCATGTAGTTTTTGAGATAAAAAGGCCATGATTTGATCCTTCATTTTCATTTTGTTTGACATTTCTTTTGTTTAGGAACCCTAAAAACCCTAAAAACTTGTGAAAATCATAACTTGAATTTGGCTAAGAGTTGAGACCTCTCCTTTGGGCAGTGGGTTAGTATGAGATTAGGGATCCTTTGTGTGGAATTTTCAATTTTTTATCTTAGGGTTTGCTTCTGATTTTGATTTTTGTTTGATGTTTGATTCATAAACCCTAATTTGGGCTTCCATATGCATCCATCTTGCATTCTCTTGCATAACATGACTTGCCATGACATTTCAAGCATCCATTTGATTCATTTGACATCATAAGACATATAGAGAGCATGTTTGATCATTGCATCATGTATTTGTCATGTTGTATGTCATGTGCACTTCATAACCTTTCATGTGTTTTCATGGTTCCTAACCTGCTTCATTTGCATTCATGAACTTGTATGATCATTTCCATGTGCTGCTTCATGTTTGTAGCATCTCATAACATCATTAGCATCATGTATGTGCTTCTGGTTTTGTTTCTCATCATGTCATCTCATCCCATTTTGCATTGCATTGCATTCCTTTTCTAACATTTCAGGTGGTAAGTGAACTTGAGAAGTGAATTTGCCTTCACTTCTCATAACCTTTCTTTTCATCTCTCTTGCATCCATTGCTGCATTTTCTATATGTGTTTGAGTTTGAGCTTGCTCATTATTCTTCTCCCCACTTTCTTTCTTCAAGTGACTTGACTTCTTAAATGAAGCAAGTTACTTTGCTTCTCCTGATCCTTTCATCTGCTTCCTGGTGGTTCCATTGAAGATTTTTCTTGATAAACCTCATAAACCTTAGGAACAACCAAGCATGACAATGTTTAGGGTTTTGTTTAGTCTCCCCTCTTAGTTTTACCTTTGTGTCTCTTTTGAGTCTTCTCTTCTCATCTCATAATCAGGGACTAAACCCTAAAGGCTTTAAGGCTTTGTGATTAAGCTTATGCCTGCATCCTTCTATTAGGATGGAGTGTATAACTTTAATCCTAAGTGTTAAACCCTTAATGTGTTTAAATCTCTTAATCAATTCACTTAATAATCATCAAGACATCACACTTGTAACTTGGGCCTTGCATTAGGGTTCTAATTCTTCCTTAATTGGTTAAGAAGGACTAACCCTAGTGTTAATGGACAAGTCCCCCTCAAGTTGTCTTACAAACCCTAAAATTCATTTCATCATCATATCACTAATTAAAATCCATCTAATAAAGGCTTTGTTTTGTCATGAGTTTAATCCCTAATCATGGATTAAGTTGAGGAGCTTTCCTCAGCTTAAACATTCTCATCTATTATCCTTCTATTAGGATGGTGTAATGAGTCTGTTTAATCCCTGATTATGGCTTAACCTCATTACTCAACACTAAACAAAAACACCAAAAACATCTAAATAATCACAAGTAGGTTAATGATCTTAATCCTACATCAAAGGTGATTAGGTGTGAGAATCTGACTTCACACTTAAGGTATTCTCATTACCCCTAATCAAAGGGAAGATGTGATGAGTTTACGAACCCATTGGTTTAGGCTTAAGCTCATTAACTTATGACAAACTTTCAAAAGCAATAAAAGACTGAAAGCACAAAAACAAACAATAATCGTCTCCTCCGGGATTCTTTTCTCATCTCATTCACTCATAAACGAGAACTTGCTTCTTCCGTCTAATGCAAGACAGTTTGCACCTGAGCCAGACAGGTCATACACTTGAGCATAGGCAAGTAAGCAGTTCATCAGTCAATTCATCTTTCAGTCTCTTTGGGTCGAACTACGGTGTTCTGACTTCCTCATTGCACGAGAGGATACGTAGGCATAACTTAACAGTTATCGAACAAAAGTCTCTGTATATTCCCTTTCTTTCCAGCCTCATTCTTTTAAGCCTCATGATCTTGAGCATCTTATTCTTTGTTCTTACACTGACACTTTCATATCACACTTTACACTTATTTTACACTGACACCTGTACATCCTTTTCCTGCTATTGTATACACAGATTGCACTGACACTACCCCTTTTAAAACACAAATCTTTCAAGCGTGGATCCCGTCAAGTACGACGGACAATCTGGGTTCTAATACCTTCCCAGGTTGTAACCAACCCCCTTTCTCAGTCTCTCTGGTTCGCAACCGTCTTATCCATCTTTTTCTAGGCCTATGCAGCATTGCCTTTCCTCCGGGACAAAAATGCCTAGCTGGCGACTCTATTCATCTCCAGTGAGTTCACGGCTGTGTGTTCTCATTGTCCCTCTCGCCGACCGTTCGCGTCTGTACCTTTATCTGGGCCTATTCCCATTTATCGGGAGCGACAGCCTGGCGACTCTGCTGGGGAGCCTTATATTGCAACCAGGGCTTCTGGTTCTTTTTGTGGGTTCCTCCTAGCGCTTGTTTGATTTGTGTTTACTGGGGTGGTATGTGTTTATTTGTGCTTATATGTGTTTTATTTTTGCTTTATGTACAGTTGTTTATTTGCTTTCTTTACTGCTTTACATATATCATACTGTCATGCTGTCTGGATGGATCTGGTTTTGCTTTGGTGGGTGGGGTTCTATTGAGAGTTAAGGTCCTATACCTGGGACCTGAGTGACACCTAGGCTAGAGTGAATCATATTCTTTCCCATTCCATCTCGGTCTGGTGCGGGAATATGAAACACGGTTCAGATATGGGTTTCTTCTTGAGAACTCTGTGTTGCAGATTTCCTGCAATGCTAGGGCTATCTGGGAAGCCTGCTAAGTCTGGATGACCTTTTAGTATTGACCTTCAGAAACTGAGGTGAATTAGAGGAGGAACTTTTATGGTTATTGTAAACACTGTACCTCCGGGTTAGAAGTGTTTACACTTCTCATAACTGATCCAAGTCTGAGGATCCTTGTTTTAGAACACCACCTGTGAGGGGGTTGGGCTGTTTACAGGTTTGCAGGTACCTTGACCTCAGAATACCCTGTTACTTTGACTTGATTAAGAATACTTCATGTTGGGACAGTTCTTGTGATTCTAAAACCCTGGACATGTGGCTCTTTATTTGAGTCCCCCACCTTGGTTACTGGATTTATAGACCTCCATCTAGTATTCTTGAAAATGTCTTGGACTTATATCAGAGCTCGTGATCAGATCCAGCTCAGTCACAGACCCTTGCATATCATTTGCATACATAAACATTGCATCATATTGACATTTGCTTATTTGTGTTTCAGGGTATCCACTTTCATCTTTGGTTTTGGTTTTGACCCCATCTTCAGCATTGGCCCATCTTCACCAGCATCTGCTTCAGTTATCACCTGCACCAGCCAATCAGTGGCTCATTCTTCAGTGTCATCATCAGCACCTGTCTCTACTCATCTGCAGCATCATGGCTCCTAAAAAGAGCAACATCACCTATCACTTCTTCCAGCCAGAGCTATCTGACATCAGGAGGGTTCAAACCCTGATCACTCCAGATCACATACCATTGTTCAGGGAACACTATGGGGATATACTTGATATGGTTATGGATCTGGATCCTTCACAGAGAAGCCTGATCCACACTTGCATTCAGTTTTATGATCCCCCACTGAGATGTTTCACTTTCCAGGACTTTCAGCTAGGCCCTCTATTAGAAGAATACTCATCATTAGTTGGTATACCTATCAGAGGTGGAATCCCTTTCAACCCTGAGATGGTCTTTCCTGGTAATGGAGAGGTAGCAAAGGCTTTGCATCTGGAACATGTCCTAATTGAGCAGCATATGACTTCTAAAGCTGGAATCCCTGGTTTCCATCTGGATTTCTTGATCTCTCAAGCTACCCTGAAAGCTTCTTTAGGAGAGTGGAAAGCTGTCTGTGCTTTATTGGCTTTGAGTATATATGGAATTGTGTTGTTTGCGGATGAGCCTCGATTCATTAGCAAGAATGCAATCCATCTTTTCATCTTGCAGAACCCAGTGCCCACTTTATTGGGGGACCTCTACTACTCAGTGCATCAGAGGAATGAAAAGCAGAGGGGAAGATTAGTGAGGTGTTGTGCTCCATTGTTCCATACTTGGCTTCTCAGGCATCTACCCAGGACAAACGCATTTTTGAACCCTCATCAGCAGAGCAACTGGGCTAAGAGACTCACTGCTTTAACTTCAGCTGATATCAGATGGTGCACTCAGAGCACCAAAGGCAGGGATATCATCACCAGCTGTGGGCATTTTCCCAATGTGCCCCTAATAGGAGTTAAGGGTAGTATTAATTACAACCCTCTGCTGTTTAGAAGACAACTGGGCTATGCACTGGTCCACACTCCTAAGGCACAGGACTTGGTTGAGACTCTTTATTGCGAGAACAAGATTAATCTGGCTATTGTTAGGCAGGCTGCTTGGGCCTAGGATAATGTTCAAACCAAGGGAGTAACCATTCTGGGGAAGTGCAACAATGTGGCATCAGCACAATATTATGAGTGGTCTCGTGCCAGGGCTCAATTCTCTGGAATGCCCTTTACCATAGAAGATATACCTGAATCATCTTCAGCACCACCCCCTGCCACTATCAGTTTGGAGGAGTTCGAGAGCTTGAAGGAGAGAAATGAGAAGTTGACTCAGGCTTTGCAGAAGACCCTCCGGGAAAGGAGTGATGACAGGATGGAGATTGAGAGGCTAGAGAAGCTGAGAGTGGAGCATCTGGTTAAGATTGAGAAGTCTGGGGATTATATCAAAAAGTCTAAAGCTGGAGAACAAATTCTGAAGAATGCTTGCAAGGAGGCCCAGTTCCAGAGAGCAAGGACAGACTTGTATCTGAAGGAGAGCCAAGCTCGGTGGGTCAGGATCACCGAGGCTCGTACTCTGGAGGACAAGAGAGTTCAAGACAAGATGGAGCAGCTGGAAGCTAGTGCAAAAGTGCAGCAAGAAGCCCTGGCAGCAGCCCAGAGGGAGATATCAGAGCTAAAGATCAAAGCTGGAGTGAAGAGGTCAAAGGACCAAAGCCAGCACAAGAAACTAACAGCAGCTGTTACGACCCGGAATCTCCTCATCAGGAATCTCACGGAGCGTCCGACTGATCCTGTGACCGAAGCACTTC
Source organism: Lathyrus aphaca (assembly GCA_963966055.1). Taxonomy (NCBI): domain Eukaryota; kingdom Viridiplantae; phylum Streptophyta; class Magnoliopsida; order Fabales; family Fabaceae; genus Lathyrus; species Lathyrus aphaca. Next base: position 491,390,911 of record OZ014525.1, on the reverse strand, counting down.
TCAAGGAAGTTCGTGAGGATGAGTTTGGTCTTGGTGTTTGACCATTTGTTTGTTGTTGCTTTCATTCCATGTACTTTTATTTTCCTGTAATGTATTTTGACCCCTCAGAGGGCTTGTATTTGTAAACAAACTATGTACCTTTTTGCTTTTGTAATATATGTATTAGTTTGTTCCATCCGAATTTCACTTCGAAAGCAACACCAACAGCATCTTCAAGGGTCTGGAAGGGTCAAAACTGAATGCCAAACCGGATACCTTGAGAACAAATAAGCATAACTGCATTGCATGCTAACCCTTTTGTTTGTTTTGTAGGTTTTTGTTTTATTGCCACTAACTCTGTTGTGATGTTCAGGAACTATTGCTCGGCGCCGGGTATTTCCCCTCAACCGTCCGCACCGTTATCCGACCCGTAACAACCTTCCGGGCATTCAAATGGATCAGATGCAGCAGGACCTTACTGAGGTTAGAAATCAAATGGCAAACGAAAGATTGGAGATGAGAACGCAGATGACTCAGTTTATGGAAGTGATGAACAACATGGCTCAGATCCAGGAAAGATTGAGGGCCATGGTGGAAAGACAGAATCAAGAAGATCCACATATAGGGACTGCCGGCACCAGCAACAATGAAAGGGTCCAACCTCATGTTAACCCCCCTGTATTTGGACCACACCTCCATCCTGAGGTCAACATCCCTGCAAATGTTCAAGGGACTGCCACTGCAGCCAGGGTACTTCAAGAAGACCCCCAAGAGGATCAGTTTACAGTAATGGGTGCTGGGGAAGAAGCTTATGATAGAAGGTTGGATGAGATAGCTGAGAAATTGAGGTCCTTAGAATCTCAAAATTCTCTGGGTTTCGATGTCATGGACATGGGCTTGGTAGACGGGGTCAGGATTCCCCATAAGTTCAAGCCTCCTTGTTTTGAAAAATATAATGGAACTTCATGCCCCCGGACTCATTTACAATCATTTCTGGGGAGGTTGAAGGCCTATACTATGGATGAGAAGCTCTGGATGTTCTATTTTGAAGATAGCTTGACAGGAGCCTCTAGAGAATGGTACTCTCACTTGACAAGGGCGACTATTAGATGCTGGAAGGACCTGGCAGAGGCCTTCATCAGACAGTATCAGTACAACTTAGATATGGCACCCAACAGGACCCTCCTAATGGGAATGTCACAGTCGTCAAGAGAAAGTTTCCGAGAGTATGCCCAGAGATGGAGGCAATTGGCTGCTGCCGTTCATCCACCTATGTCTGAAAGGGAAATGGCAGATATGTTTATGAACACCCTTCAGGGAACTTATATTGACAGGCTGGCTGCTTTCTCTTCCACTAGCTTTGCAGATGTTGTCATAGCTGGGGAGAGAATTGAGAGTTTGTTAAAAATGGGTAAGATCTCAGACAATGGTGCCAGCTCGTCCAGTAGTACAAGGAAGCCTTTTGCAGGCCCAAGAAGAACTGGCGAGACCAATGCCATCCACACCAACAGGGGCAGGCCCCAATATGTTCACAGATCAGTGGCAGCAGTCACCATTCCTGCTCCAGCTCATCCTCAACCAGTCTATCAATCTCCGCAGCAAAACTATCAGCAGCAACCTCAGTACCATCAGCAACCTCAGTATCCTCCGAGAAATTACAACAACAGTAACACCAACAACAATAACCAGCAAAGACCATTCCAACAGAGGCCATCTCAAGCTAACAGGGTAATCGATCCGATCCCTATGCCATATGCTACATTGCTGCCACAACTCCTGAAACTCAACCTGGTTGAGCTAAGGACGTTGGCACCTCCAGTTCCCAACAGTCTACCCAGGAATTATGATTCCAACGCTAGGTGTGCTTTTCATTCAAATGCACCTGGCCACAGTACAGAAAAGTGCAGAGCCCTGCACATGAAGGTACAAGACCTGGTAGACTCGAAAGCTCTGAATTTCGCACCACCACCCAATGTCAATAAGAACCCCATGCCAAATCACGTTGGTCCCAGAATTAATGCTATTGAAGAAGACAAGCCGTCTTATTTAATAACCAGTGTGGGTCAGATCAGGACACCGTTGGTAGAAATCAAGGCTCAACTCCTCGAATGTCAAATGTTCCCGGGGTGTGAGTTGGGGTGTGCTTACTGTAATATCTCAGTAAATGGGTGCGATAACCTGAGGAATGGCATAAATGGTCTCATTCAGAGTGGCCAACTTCAGATCACCACATCATTCCCAACAAATCCAGCAATCTCATCAGCAACAGCTCCAGAACCTCCTACAACTGCAACAACCATTGTTCCTGACAATTCTTCGGCTTCATCAACAAGTATTTCATCTATTATCTCAACTGATCAGTTAGCAACAAATTTTTCTTCTACAACTCCAGCACCACATCATTTTGAAACTCCTACAACAACAACATCCATCCTTCCGCCAATGTCTCCTACAACACCAGCAACAAATCATGAAGATGTCTCAACTGTCACAATATTTTATGATCCTGAAAACAACTCTGTCTACAACTCAGAAGGTGCTGCTCCCATCAGAGCACCAGTCACAATTTATTACGATCCACGAACTATCACAATTCCTTCCGCAGCTACAACCAGTCCAGTCACTATCACGGTGCCTGGACCAGTACCTTATGAAAGTAGTAATGCCATCCCCTGGCATTACGGCTCTGACTTGTACTGCGAAGGACAAAGAATCACTTTTGAATCATCAACCCCTGCACCACAAATTGACAGTGTGGGAGGAGGCGGAGGCTTCACTCGAAGCGGACGTCTTTTCGCCCCACAAATTCAGAGACCCACTGCCGAAGCAGAAGCTGCTGCCAAGGCAAAAGGAAAAAGCTTGGTGCAGGATGAGCAAGTTGTTAAAGAAGCTTTGAAAACACCCTTCGATCAAGAGGTTGATGAGTTCATGCGAATCATCAAAAAGAGTGATTATAAAATAGTGGATCAGCTTCATCAGACGCCTTCCAAGATCTCAATCTTATCATTGCTTATGTGCTCCGAAGCCCATCGGAATGCACTACTCAAAGTCTTGCACGCAGCTTACGTGCCTGAAGAGATCACTGTCAATCAGCTGGAAACTGTAGTTGGAAATGTTAATGCTAGTCACGGACTAGGATTCACCAATACTAATTTGACAACGGAAGGCCGCAACCATAACAAAGCCTTGCACATAACCATGGAATGTAAAGGTGCTGTCCTTTCCCATGTGCTGGTGGACACGGGGTCATCCCTCAATGTCCTACCTAAGAAGGCCCTGGTGAAGCTAGAATATGATGGATTGGCGTTGAGACCCAGCAACCTGGTGGTGAGAGCCTTTGATGGTTCAAAGAGATCGGTTCTGGGAGAGATTGAATTGCCCATAACGATTGGCCCGCAGACCTTCAAAACGATCTTCTACGTGATGGATATACAGCCTGCCTACAGCTGTTTATTGGGTAGGCCATGGATTCACGCCGCTGGCGCCGTGACCTCTACCCTTCACCAGAAGTTAAAATATGAGTGGTTACAATCTGCGGAGAAGAGGATATTTTTGTCAGCCACCTGGCTACCTATAAGTACATTGAGATGGATGGGGAGATCCATGAAACAATGAGTCAGGGGTTTGAGGCCTTGAACATCAATGAAACATCTGCTGTGCCTGGTACTTCAATATCATCATACCAACAAGCCCGGAAGGTTGTTGAGGGAGGAAACGCCCAAGGCTGGGGCAAACTGCTATCGGTGGAGAAGAAAGAGGACAGATTTGGGTTGGGTTACAGACCAACTCAACAAGGTCAAGCAGCGGCTGCAAAAGAGCCCAACTTTGTGAGTGGGGGGATGCTCACCCCTGATGCTATCAACTGTCTGGAAGACGGGCTGGAAGAAGAACGCAACCTGGAAAGCTGGATTCGTCCAAAGATCCCGGGGAGCAGTATCTCAAACTGGTCTTCCAAGGAAATTATAAGAGTTACTCATGCAGAGTAATTATTATTTCCTGTATTTTTATAGCATGCATCAAAGTCTTGCATCTTGCCCAAGATGACAAGACTCATTTTGTAATCGGGCCATCTGTACTTTTTGTGCAAACAAGATTAATCAATGAAATATCAGACATCTTTTTGCAAATGAGTCTTTTTCTTTTCCGCTCACTGTCTTTCCATTTTTCTTTTTGTACAAAAAATAAATGGCAGTGTTTTCAAAATGACAACTCTATTTCACTTTTCTAAAACAAGATTAAAATCAAATCACTAAAATGAACAAACTGAACCTTTGTAGAGAGTGCCTTCCAGACAGCACCGACAACAGCACGGCTATGACTTCGTATGACTTTGACAATCCAATCAATCAAGCTGATGAAGGGGTTGAAGAAGAGTATGAGCTTCCTGAAGAGCTAGCCAGGTTGTTAAGACAAGAGGAAAAGGTTATTACTCCTCACCAGGAAGAGGTTGAAGTGATTAATCTTGGTACAGATGAAGACGTGAAAGAGGTTAAAATCGGGGCCTGCCTGCAAGACTCGGTGAAGAGACAACTGATCGATCTGCTTCATGAATATGTGGACGTGTTTGCTTGGTCGTATCAAGACATGCCAGGTTTGGATACCGATATTGTTGTGCACAAGCTGCCTTTGAGAGAGGAATGCCCGCCAGTTAAACAGGAACTACGCCGTACTCGTCCAGACATGGCAATGAAAATCAAGGAAGAGGTGCAAAAGCAGTGGGACGCCGGGTTCCTTGCTGTGACTAGCTATCCGCCGTGGGTCGCTAATATAGTACCTGTGCCTAAGAAAGACGGCAAAGTAAGGATGTGTGTTGACTACCAGGATCTGAACAGAGCTAGCCCGAAGGATGATTTCCCATTACCTCACATTGATGTATTGGTGGATAACACAGCTCAGTTCTCGGTATTCTCTTTCATGGACGGATTTTCAGGATATAATCAGATTAAAATGTCACCTGAAGACATGGAGAAGACAACCTTCATCACACCCTGGGGCACGTTCTGCTACAAGGTAATGCCATTTGGGCTCAAGAATGCTGGTGCAACATATCAACGGGCTATGGTGACATTATTCCACGATATGATCCATAAGGAAATCGAGTGTTATGTGGATGACATGATTGCCAAGTCCCTTACTGAAGAAGATCACCTGGTGAATCTACTGAAGTTATTCAAGCGTCTGAGGAAGTACCAGTTGAAGCTGAACCCCAACAAGTGCACATTCGGGGTGAGATCTGGTAAGCTGCTGGGTTTTATTGTAAGTGAGAAAGGGATTGAAGTTGACCCTGATAAAGTCAAAGCTATTCAAGAGATGCCTGCACCGAAAAATGAGAAGGAAGTTCGAGGTTTCTTAGGTCGATTGAACTACATCTCACGGTTCATATCTCACCTTACTGCAACCTGTGAACCTTTGTTCAAGCTGTTAAGAAAAGAGCAGACGGTCAGGTGGAACGAAGACTTCCAGAAGGCTTTTGACAAGATCAAGGAATACTTACAAGAGCCTCCAATCCTTATGCCTCCAGTGGAAGGAAGACCTCTGATCATGTACTTGACGGTATTAGAAGAGTCAATGGGGTGTGTGCTGGGCCAGCATGACGAGTCTGGTCGAAAAGAGTATGCAATATACTACCTAAGCAAAAAGTTTACTGACTGTGAACAGCGTTATTCACTGCTCGAGAAAACTTGCTGTGCTTTAGCGTGGGCTGCTCGCCGACTGAGACAGTATATGTTGACCCACACTACTTTGTTGATATCAAAAATGGACCCAGTCAAGTACATTTTCGAGAAGCCAGCTCTTACCGGACGGGTTGCAAGATGGCAAATGATCCTTACTGAATATGACATCCAATACACATCACATAAGGCCATCAAGGGCAGTGTATTGTCTGAATATCTTGCTGAGCAACCCATTGATGATTACCAGCCTATGAGATTTGATTTCCCTGATGAGGACATCATGTTCATAAAAGCAAAAGATCATGAAGAGCCTGTTCACACTGAAGGGCCTGACCCGGAAGAAGAATGGACTATGATGTTTGATGGGGCTGTTAACATGAATGGTCGTGGTGTTGGTGCAGTACTCATTACACCTAAAGGAGTTCACATGCCTTTCTCGGCAAAACTCACTTTCAACTGCACTAACAACGAAGCTGAATACGAAGCTTGCATTATGGGTCTTGAGGAAGCCATTGACCTCAGGATCAAGACATTGACTGTATTCGGAGATTCAGCTTTGGTAGTCAATCAAACCAACGACAAATGGTACACCCACCAGGATCATCTGATACCTTACAGGGATTATACAAGGAGGTTATTGACTTTCTTCACAACAGTCAAGCTTGAGTATATCCCTCGGGACGAGAATCAGTTTGCAGATACCCTGGCTACCATTTCATCCATGATCAAAGTTCAGGCTGCCAACTTTGTACCTCAGATTTCAGTGTCCAAACTTGACAGACCAGCATATGTGTTCGCGGCAGATGTTGTTAAAGATGATAAGCCTTGGTTCCATGACATTAAATGCTTCTTGGAGGATCAAACATACCCACCTGGGGCATCTTCCAATGATAAGAAGACTTTGAGAAGGCTTGCTGGTAGTTTCTTTCTGAACACTGATGGGTCTTTATACAAAAGGAACTTTGATATGGTACTCCTCAGATGTGTTGATAAGACAGAAGCAAACTTGTTGATGCATGAAGTGCACGAGGGATCCTTTGGTACCCATGCTGGAGGACATGCAATGGCTAAAAAGTTGCTAAGATCAGGCTATTACTGGATTACAATGGATGCTGATTGTTGTGCCTACGCCAGGAAATGCCATAAATGCCAGATTTATGCAGATAAGGTGCATGTTCCTCCCAATCCTTTGAATGTGATGTCTTCACCCTGGCCCTTTGCTATGTGGGGCATTGACATGATTGGCAAGATTGAGCTAACTGCTTCAAACGGCCACAGATTCATCCTGGTCGCCATCGACTATTTCACCAAGTGGGTTGAAGCAGCCTCATATGCAAATGTTACAAGGCAAGTGGTAGCCAGATTTCTGAAAAGAGATATCATCTGTCGGTACGGAGTGCCCGAGCGAATCATTACTGATAATGGTTCTAATCTAAACAACAAAATGATGGCTGAGCTATGCCGGGACTTCAAGATTCAACATCACAATTCTTCTCCTTACAGGCCAAAGATGAATGGCGCTGTTGAGGCAACAAACAAGAATATCAAGAAGATTGTGCAGAAGATGGTAGTCACTTACAAAGACTGGCATGAAATGCTACCGTTTGCCTTGCATGGGTACCGCACGTCAATCAGGACATCCATTGGGGCAACACCGTATCAACTTGTGTATGGTATGGAAGCAGTCCTACCTGTTGAAGTTGAATTACCCTCTCTGCGGGTACTAATGGATGTTAAACTGAGTGAAGCAGAATGGGTTCGGGCCCGATACGAACAATTGAGTCTGATCGAAGAGAAAAGATTGGCTGCAATCTGTCATGGGCAGTTATATCAGAAAAGAATGAAGAAGGCCTTCGATCAGAAAGTCAGGCACCGAGGGTACCAAGTAGGAGATCTTGTGCTGAAGAGAATCCTCCCTCCTCATACAGACCACAGGGGCAAGTGGACTCCAAACTATGAAGGACCATTCGTAGTAAAGAAAGTTTTCTCCGGTGGAGCACTGATGCTCAGCACCATGGATGGTGAAGATTTCCCATCCCCTATGAATTCAGATGCAGTTAAAAAATACTTCGCATAAACGACCCGCTGGACATAAAAACAGAATGTAAGTCCAGGCAAAAATAGGGCATCCCGGCGAGTCAAAAAACAGAATAAAAGACTCGGGCAAAAGTAAGGGAAAATAAACAAGAAAATGTACACCCGCTGAGTTGAAAAGCCGCATTGGACAGCTCAGGCAAAAATGGGTATCCCGATGGATTGAAAACCCGAAAGGGCGATCCGTGCAAAATAAGGGAATAAGCGAACAATTGCATTCTGAATTCGTCTGTATCATCTACAACTTGGTAAGCTTCAAAAGGATCAAGTTTCAATTAGAATCAACCTTCTTCAAAAAGTAAGATGAGAAGAACGTCAAAAAGTCATACGAGTCATAGTGAAGAGGAAGCTCCTCAAAGCATCGTCAACACTGCCAGCATTTTTGTTTTTCAATTTGTAACAACCTCCTCATTTCAGGGGACTTGTTTCTTTGACTGTATCTCGCCAATTCAGGGCATATGAATTAATGAAATCAGATTTTCAGTCATGTCTCGTTTTGTACATTTTATTTGCAAAAAATGTCTGATGTCTTAAAAGAAAAAACTGATTGCATAAGAATACAGATGCTTATCTTCAAATAAAAACATGCTTGCAGGAAATATGTTTACTCTCAGAAGTATTCCAAACTCCTATGACGGAATCCAGTAAGGGATACCTCGGGATTACCTTGTGCATTTCTCTATCTTTTTCAGGATTGCAGGTATCCAGAATGCAACTTGGGGCATGTAAGCTTCATCCCAACAAGCTGGCAAATCAACACTCAATTTTAGCACCCGAAGTGCTCTCTCCAGCTGAGTTGCCTTTCATGACTCCCCCCAGCCGAGTTTGCCACTTATCCCCATCGGAATGGGCAGGTATCACAGAAGATGCCCATATCCCCGGCTGAGTCAAGAAGCTACCGTAACAGAATTTCTAGGGAGGTCTTTCAGTGATTCCTCTCTTTCTCCCCAGCCGAGTTACCATCTCGCCCTCAGCCGAGTATAAGAGTCAGAAAGCTATCTCCCCACAGAGTTGCAGCCTCTATCCAGAAGAGCAACGCATGAAGAATCACAACAGAGTGAAGAAAGCTTCTACAAACCCCAGCTGGGTCTCTCATTTATAAGGATAGGTCTATCAATGGCCCATATCCCCAAGCAGATATCATATCATCAGATCTACCAGTGATCTCACCCCCAGTTGGGATGTCCATTTCAAGCAGATCGATCAAAGATCTTCGCAACAGCGGGACCCGGATCCCGGTTTGGTATCTTTGCACAATCATGGCATTCACATCATATTCACCCCACAAAGCGTAGCATTCCGTTTTAACACGGAGCATTACGGCAAAAATCCAACATAGCATGATCATAAGCCATGTTCTAAACCTGCACTTATGAATAATGACAGTTCATCAACGTACAGAAAAATCCCCACCAGGGTCCCCAGCAAAAGCAGTTGCCTCACATCCACAAACACCAGTATATACTCATTTTGACACCCGTCCGTGTCATCACTTCCCCAGTAAAGTCACCTGAACGCTCTTTACAAACAAGACCACCCATATTACAGATACTTCCTGACACCCGTCCGTGTCAAATCACCAGCAGAAAGCCAAAGACATCCTCTTTGCACTCACATATACCTATACACACTTTCTTGACACCCGTCCGTGTCATATCATTAGCACAATCACCTACACTTTGTATATCAGATACTTGTTCATATTATACTTTTCTCTTGACACTCGACCGTGTCACTCTCCCCAGCAGTTAAACACTCATCTATACAATACTCATACTCTACTCATGTTACACTCATACAGATACTCGTCCGTATCTTGTATATACCATTCATATCCCCACAGATTCGACTTTGGTCCTTGTTCTTTGTTAACCCGTTGGTACTCGTCCGTGCCATCATCTCAGAGCATGCGTCTAGAGTTTGTTTCTACATGATACTCGTCCGTATCATAGTCTTAAGGATGCTCGTCCGCATCTTTAATCCATACACTGTGTCAAACACTTTTGTCTTCATGAATATAGACACTCGTCTGTGTCTACTATTCCCCAGAAGGGTCCCCCCAGATGCAACACTCATCCGTGTTCTCTGTTAACCAGTTGATACTCGTCCGTATCATCATCTCTGAGCACGTGTCAGTATTTGTTTCTACCCGATACTCGTCCGTATCGTAGTCTTAAGGATGCTCGTCCGCATCTTTAATCTATACACAATACCAAACACCTATACCTTTTGTTTCTTGGATATAAACACTCGTCCGTGTTTACTACTCCCCAGTAGATCGCCAACAAAACAAATTTCTTTTTATCTAACACTCGTCCTGTGTTATAATAAAACTTGAGAGCAGCCGTACCCTGCTAGGTGGTCTTCCTCCACCTCTTGATGGTCGTCCTCCATCATGCTCGTCCGATGGCCGTCCCCATCGTTGATTTTTTTAGCAGCCGTCCCCTGCTAGGTGGTCGTCCTCCACCCGTTGATGATCGTCCTTCATCATTTTATCCAATGGCCGTCCCCATTGTTGATTTTGGTTATCTGGCATTCGTCCTATGTCGCGATAAAACCTGAGAGCAGACGTCCCCTGCTAGGTGGTCGTCCTCCACCTCTTGAGGGTCGTCCTCCATCGTGCTCATCCGATGGCCGTCCCCATCGTTGATATTTTCGGCAGCCGTACCCTGCCAGGTGGTCGTCCTCCACCTTTGATGGCCGTCCCCATCATAATTCTTTTATTTCCCAACAGAGCAGCCGTCCCCTGCTAGGTGATCGCCCTTCACCTTTGATGGCCGTCCCCATCATCTGTTTATTTCATTTATTCTTTAACCCGATGGCCGTCCCCGTTGTGGTCCCTTTTCCATTTTCTTTTAGCCCGATGGTCGTCCCCATCGTTGGTTACTTTGTTTGTGAACTTGATGGCCGTCCCCGTCATGTTTCATTAACACCCGGAGAACCTTACAACTTTATCTTGATGGCCGTCCCCATCATAATTTCTTATTTTTCCCAGCTAGTCGGCCGTCCCCGTCTTGGCTTTACCTGTTATCCCCAGCATGTCGGCCGTCCCCGTCATTGCTTTACTTCACACACCTTTTCCCAGCATGTCGGCCGTCCCCGTCATTGCTTTGTTTCCCGCACCTTACAATATACTTTATTTTCCTTCACAATCTATATCCCTTTTCTTCTTTATTCTGTGAGTGCAAATTTTGGACTGTCTTTGGTATTCAACCACAAGTTATCTTGTTTGCCTGTTAAGCCGTTGCTTACATCCTGCACATCTAACTCATGTTTGAATAGGGGCAGCTGTAAACACCCCAAATTTGCCCTCACCCATTCACACCATGGCTTGTGATCATTTCATATGCATAAATACAATCATATCATATCACAGTTTTGATTCACTGCATAGATTCAAAGTCATCTGCATCTAGGGTTTGTGATCTGAGCAATCCAAGAGCCTCTTGAGCCACTCCAAGGGTCATCAATCACTTCAAGGGGGTCCATGTGTGTTCAAGCATCATATTATATCCTCTCAAAGTCAAGAATGCAAAGAATCACAAGAATTGGGATTGGTGTGGGTGCAGAGCCAAGTTTAACTGCACAGTTGACCTAAAATTAGGGTTTTGGTTTCAGAGGCCATAACTCCAATTTTTTTGGTCATTCTTGTTTCCATTGGTCTCTATATGGTATAGGGAGTATGCATATCAATTTTCATGAAGAAATTCCATGGGGAAGTCATCTGATCAAGAGTTGACTTTTCAGACAAGTCAGTGCAAAATCAGGGCATCTGAGGCCCCCAATGACCCAACCAATGGGCATTCTTCATCATTTTGAGTGTATATGATCTTTATTTGATCATAGAAGAAGGTTTAAGATCACAAAAATCAAGAATTTGAAGTTTTTGCAAAGTTGACTTTTTTGGGCATAGTTGACTTTTCAAGAATATGTCATTTTAGGTCATTTTTCAAGCCTTGATTTTTGATCCAAAAATGCTTCAAATGGAAAAACTCTGGTCATGAAAGTTGTAGAATACATTTTTCCCTTTCCAAAAAGTACAAGAACATGATCTAATTCTTCTTGGATCAAAAGTTATGGTGTGACAAAGTTGCCAAAAATCACTTATTTTCAAGATGTGCACCAAATGAGAAATTTGCAAAATCATGAACCAAGGCCATTTGTAACTTCTAGTTCACTTCAAACCAATGTACAAACATCACATGAGTTCTAAAAATCAGAATTGGACCAAAGTTTCTCATGATCATGGTTTGTATAACAAGACTTTTTTCATGAAGTTCCAAAAGTAACCAAGTTGCAAAACCATCATGATGCTTCTTACCACTTGCTGCATTGGCCTTTGAACCACTCTAGCCTTCCATACACACCATGCTGCGCCAGCCCTAGCCATTGTACCAAGCCTAGAACCAAGCCCATGCTTTCCTTACACAAAGTGGACTTTTTGCAAAAGTAAACATCCCAATCACAACAGGCCATGTCACATCCTCTGGCCAATTGGGATTGTTTATACTTTCCATTTGCTAGCCAAACATAACACCAAGCCAAGCTGAAACAGACCATAGCATCACATTCACAAACTCACCCCTTTTGGCATTTCTCTTCGAATCTCTCTGCCCAGCTCACAAACATTCAAACAAGCTTCACTAATCATCTCACCATGCTTCATAGAGCCTAAACCAAGCAAAACCTAAGCCTGAAACCAGCAAGAACACCATTCCTCCATTTTCACTCTCAGAAGCAAAACCATTTGAATCTCTCTCCATAGCTCAAAAACACACAAACAAACTCCACAAACCTTCTCCACTCACCATCCTGATCACAAAGAACCACTCACATTGACCTGAAGCAGCCTGCATCACCATTGCCATTTTCAACTGAGCTTGAGCAGAAGCTGTTCAAACTCTTCATCTAGCCAGCATAAACTTCTCCAAAGCATTCAAGCATCATCAAGAGGTCATAAGGAGTGGATTTCACAAGGAGGGGAGGTCAGAAAGTTGCTGGAGTGAAAGCTTCGAATCTCAGGTAGCTCAAGAACTTTTTTTCCAGAAATGGATTTTTAAGTTCTAAACTTGTTCTCCATGCTTCACTGATTGTCCTGGTGCTTTTAGTTTTGAAAATGGTGATGAAATGAGAATTTAATTGCTTTCTGAAACTCTGTTGACCTAAAAAAGTTTTTGTTCGATTCATGAGTTTGGTGGAAAATAAATGAGTTTGGGCATGGGGTTTTGATTCAGGGGAGTGTGGGAATCATTCCTGTGTGTTTAGATTTCATTTAAGTTGCGTTTTGGGGATTTTGGGGATTTTCAGGTGGGACTCCCGCCGGAGAAGATGACCGGAGGTCTTCTCCGGCCACCTGAAAGTCATTAGGGCTTAATTATGTAATTAATTGCCATTTGAATTTGGAGCGTAGGATCAGTTGACCCCTTTGACCTCCCGCGCGTGTGAATGGCTCAGATCTGATCATTATGCCCTAATCCTTTTTCATTAATTAAATAAATCTTAATTAAACTAATTAACTCAGAAGCAATCCTGGCCTTTCATTCACGCGCGCGGTCAACATGTTTGAATCCAGATGCAATCCCTGCCTTTCATTCTGTTGACTTTTCTTTTTTTCTTCATTTTAATTCATTTCTTTTCATTTTATTTGCATAATTAATTTAAAATAGCAAAAATGTCTTAAAAATTATGAAACTTTTTCTCAAGAGTTTTATTAATTTTTAAGACACAAAAATATTTTTATTTTCATTTTTAGCATTAAAAAAGTATTTTTAAATATTTAAAAGATTATTTTTAATTGATTAATGAAAATTAATTTATTAAAAATACTTTTAGGTATTTAAAAATCACCAAAAAATTCATGAAATGTTCTAAGACATTTAGAAACATTGTCCAACCTTCAAACCAAATTTCTTTTTGGATCTTGATGCATTTTGAGATTTTTTCATTGAATTAAAATTATTTTTGTGCATTAATTTGATCCAAAGTTTAAAAAATCATTTCTGCCTATCCATGAAGAGTTGGACATTGATTCTTTTTGCATTGTATTGTGTTTAGCATGTAGTTTTTGAGATAAAAAGGCCATGATTTGATCCTTCATTTTCATTTTGTTTGACATTTCTTTTGTTTAGGAACCCTAAAAACCCTAAAAACTTGTGAAAATCATAACTTGAATTTGGCTAAGAGTTGAGACCTCTCCTTTGGGCAGTGGGTTAGCATGAGATTAGGGATCCTTTGTGTGGCATTTTCAATTTTTTATCTTAGGGTTTGCTTCTGATTTTGATTTTTGTTTGATGTTTGATTCATAAACCCTAATTTGGGCTTCCATATGCATCCATCTTGCATTCTCTTGCATAACATGACTTGCCATGACATTTCAAGCATCCATTTGATTCATTTGACATCATAAGACATATAGAGAGCATGTTTGATCATTGCATCATGTATTTGTCATGTTGTATGTCATGTGCACTTCATAACCTTTCATGTGTTTTCATGGTTCCTAACCTGCTTAATTTGCATTCATGAACTTGTATGATCATTTCCATGTGCTGCTTCATGTTTGTAGCATCTCATAACATCATTAGCATCATGTATGTGCTTCTGGTTTTGTTTCTCATCATGTCATCTCATCCCATTTTGCATTGCATTGCATTCCTTTTCTAACATTTCAGGTGGTAAGTGAACTTGAGAAGTGAATTTGCCTTCACTTCTCATAACCTTTCTTTTCATCTCTCTTGCATCCATTGCTGCATTTTCTATATGTGTTTGAGTTTGAGCTTGCTCATTCTTCTTCTCCCCACTTTCTTTCTTCAAGTGACTTGACTTCTTAAATGAAGCAAGTAACTTTGCTTCTCCTGATCCTTTCATCTGCTTCCTGGTGGTTCCATTGAAGATTTTTCTTGATAAACCTCATAAACCTTAGGAACAACCAAGCATGACAATGATTAGGGTTTTGTTTAGTCTCCCCTCTTAGTTTTACCTTTGTGTCTCTTTTGAGTCTTCTCTTCTCATCTCATAATCAGGGACTAAACCCTAAAGGCTTTAAGGCTTTGTGATTAAGCTTATGCCTGCATCCTTCTATTAGGATGGAGTGTATAACTTTAATCCTAAGTGTTAAACCCTTAATGTGTTTAAATCTCTTAATCAATTCACTTAATAATCATCAAGACATCACACTTGTAACTTGGGCCTTGCATTAGGGTTCTAATTCTTCCTTAATTGGTTAAGAAGGACTAACCCTAGTGTTAATGGACAAGTCCCCCTCAAGTTGTCTTACAAACCCTAAAATTCATTTCATCATCATATCACTAATTAAAATCCATCTAATAAAGGCTTTGTTTTGTCATGAGTTTAATCCCTAATCATGGATTAAGTTGAGGAGCTTTCCTCAACTTAAACATTCTCATCTATTATCCTTCTATTAGGATGGTGTAATGAGTCTGTTTAATCCCTGATTATGGCTTAACCTCATTACTCAACACTAAACAAAAACACCAAAAACATCTAAATAATCACAAGTAGGTTAATGATCTTAATCCTACATCAAAGGTGATTAGGTGTGAGAATCTGACTTCACACTTAAGGTATTCTCATTACCCCTAATCAAAGGGAAGATGTGATGAGTTTACTAACCCATTGGTTTAGGCTTAAGCTCATTAACTTATGACAAACTTTCAAAAGCAATAAAAGACTGAAAGCACAAAAACAAACAATAATCGTCTCCTCCGGGATTCTTTTCTCATCTCATTCACTCATAAACGAGAACTTGCTTCTTCCGTCTAATGCAAGACAGTTTGCACCTGAGCCAGACAGGTCATACACTTGAGCATAGGCAAGTAAGCAGTTCATCAGTCAATTCATCTTTCAGTCTCTTTGGGTCGAACTACGGTGTTCTGACTTCCTCATTGCACGAGAGGATACGTAGGCATAACTTAACAGTTATCGAACAAAAGTCTCTGTATATTCCCCTTCTTTCCAGCCTCATTCTTTTAAGCCTCATGATCTTGAGCATCTTATTCTTTGTTCTTACACTGACACTTTCATATCACACTTTACACTTATTTTACACTGACACCTGTACATCCTTTTCCTGCTATTGTATACACAGATTGCACTGACACTACCCCTTTTAAAACACAAATCTTTCAAGCGTGGATCCCGTCGAGTACGACGGACAATCTGGGTGCTAATACCTTCCCAGGTTGTAACCAACCCCCTTTCTCAGTCTCTCTGGTTCGCAACCGTCTTATCCATCTTTTTCTAGGCCTATGCAGCATTGCCTTTCCTCCGGGACAAAAATGCCTAGCTGGCGACTCTATTCATCTCCAGTGAGTTCACGGCTGTGTGTTCTCATTGTCCCTCTCGCCGACCGTTCGCGTCTGTACCTTTATCTGGGCCTATTCCCATTTATCGGGAGCGACAGGTATGGAGTACCCGAGTGAATCATTACTGATAATGGTTCCAATTTGAACAACAAAATGATGGAAGAACTATGTCGGGACTTCAAAATTCAACACCACAACTCTTCTCCTTACAGGCCAAAGATGAATGGCGCTGTTGAGGCAGCTAATAAGAACATTAAGAAGATTGTGCAAAAGATGGTGGTCACCTACAAGGACTGGCATGAAATGCTACCATTTGCCTTGCATGGGTACCGTACATCAATTAGAACGTCCACTGGGGCAACACCGTATCAGCTTGTGTATGGTATGGAGGTAGTCCTACCTGTTGAAGTTGAATTACCTTCCTTACGGGTACTGATGGATGTCAAGTTGAACGAAGCAGAATGGGTCCGTTCTCGGTACAATCAACTGAATTTGATCGAAGAAAAGAGATTAGCTGCAATCTTTCATGGGCAGCTATATCAGAAAAGAATGAAGAAAGCCTTCGATCAGAAAGTCAGGCTTCGGGAATACCAAGTAGGGGATCTTGTGCTGAAAAGACTCCTCCCTCCTCATACAGACCACAGGGGCAAGTGGACTCCGAATTACGATGGTCCATTCATAGTGAAGAAGGTTTTCTCCGGTGGAGCACTGATGCTCACTACTATGGATGGTGAAGATTTCATGTCCCCTGTGAATTCAGATGCAGTTAAAAAATACTTCGCATAAAATGACCCGCTGGACATAAAAACAGAATGTAAGTCCAGGCAAAAATAGGGCATCCCAGTGAGTCAAAAACAGAATAAAAGACTCGGGCAAAAATAAGGGAAAATAAAGAAAAATTGTGTACACCCGCTGAGTTGAAAAGCCGCATTGGACAGCTCAGGAAAAAATGGGTATTCCGGTGGATTGAAAACCCGAAAGGGCGATCCACGCAAAATAAGGGAATAAGCGAACAACTACATTCTGAATTCGTCTGTATCACTTACAACATGGCAAGCTTCGAAAGGTTAAAGCATCAGTCAGAATCAACCTTCTTCAGATAGAAGGATGAGAAGAACGTCAAGGTCATATGGGTCATAACAAAAGGGAAGCTCGCTAAAGCGTCGCCAACATTGCCAGCACTTTCATTTTTCTCAATTTGTAACAATCTCCTCATTTCAGGGGATTTGTTTCTTTGACTGTATTTGCCAATTCAGGGCACCCAAATTAATAAAACCAGAATTTTCAGTCACACTCTGTCTCGTACATTTTTATTTCATTTGCAAAATGTCTGATATCCTTGATAAAATGGTTGCATAAAAACATATGTGCCTTTCTAATCACATGCTTGCAGGAAATATATTACTTACTCCCGGGAGTGTTTAAACTCCTATGATGGAATCCGGTAAGGGATACCTCGGGACGCTTGTGCGTTTCTTTGTTGTAAAAGGATTGCAGGTATTCAGAATGCAACATGGGGCATGAAAGGTTTTCCCCGGCAAAGCCGCCAAATCATTATTTCCTCAGCACATCTTCCAAACAGCACCAGAGAAGCTCTCTCTCCCCATCAGAGCTGCCAGGCATCATTTCTCCAGCACATCTTTCAGAGCAGTACTAGAAGGTGCTCATATCCCCAGCTGAGTTGTCAAGTATCACCCTCAGCAAGATCCCCACAGAAATCTCTAGGAAGATCGTTCAGTGATCTTACTCTCCCCAAGCCGAGTGCTAGACGGGGAACCATCTCCCCACAGGGCTCCAGCCTCCCCCAGAAGAGCAATGTCTGAATCTCCTGCACAACAAAGTGATGAAAGTTTCCGCATCCCCAGCTGGGCTCCTCATTATTAAGATAGGTCTATAAGTGACCTATTTCCCCAAGAAGATTCATACATCTTATCAGATCTACCAATGATCTCATCCCCAGCTGGGATATTCCTTCAAAGGAGATCAATCGGAGATCTCCACAACAATAGGATCCGAATCCCGGATCAGTATCTTTTGCATAATCATAGCATCCACATTATTTATCCCTCAGAGTGTAGCATTCCGTCTAATATGGAGCATTACGGAAAAAATCAAACATATTGCATAATCACAAGTCATGTTTTGAATCAGTCACCTGTAAATACTAATATTCCATCAGCAATGTATATAAAGACTCACAGTCCCCGCAGAACGTCAAAGCGTCCCTTTTACACACTCAAAAACAGATATATACTCCTTTCGACACTCGTCCGTGTCATCTTTCCCCAAAAAGTCACCAGAACACTCTCGACAAACAGATACTTATACATAACCTGTTTATCCCGACACTCGTCTGTGTCGCCTCATATTTCCTCAGCAGAAGGCCAAAGCGTCCCCTTTGCACTCTCCAATACAAATACATGTTTATATACACTCACTCGACACTCGTCTGTGTCATATTCTTTCCCCTGTAGATATAAACCACAAACAGAAACCTTATACACTTTCCTGACACCCGTTCTTTCCCCTTCCGTGTCATCTTATCCCCACAGATCACCAGATTACCTTTTACACTCAAGATTCATAACTTATACACTTTCTCTTTGACACCCGTCCGTGTCGCACTCTCCCCAACAAGTTGAACACTCGTCTGTGTCTTGCTTATACTTCACAATACTTGTTCTTACTCATACAGGTACTCGTCTGTATCTTGTATACACAATTATCTCCCCTCAGATCCAACACTCGTCCGTGTTCTTTGTTAACCAGTTGGTACTCGTCTGTATCATAATCTCTGAACATGCGTCAAAGTTGTTTCTACCGATACTCGTCCGTATCATAGTCTTAAGGATTCTCGTCCGTATCTTTAATCTATACACAATGTCAAACACTTATACCTTTTATTTCTTGGATGTAAACACTCGTCCGTGTTTACTATTCCCCAGCGAAGTCTTCAACAAAATTTATTTTCTATCTAACATTCGTCCTATGTCATGATACTTTTGGAAGCCGTACCCTGCCAGGTGATCGTCCTTCACCTTTTGATGATCGTCCCTCATCATTCCCCCAGCGGAGTCTCCATTATTGGAACCCTTTTCTATCCGACATTCGTCCTATGTCGTGGTATTTTAGCAGTCGTCCCCTGCTAGGTGATCGTCCTTCACCTCTTGATGATCGTCCTTCATCACTTGTATCCGATGGCCGTCCCCATCGTTGATCTAGTTATCTGACATTCATCCTATGTCATGATAAACCCTGAGAGCAGTCGTACCCTGCTAGGTGATCGTCCTTCACCTCTTGATGATCATCCTTCATCATGCTTATCCGATGGCCGTCCCCATCGTCGACCTTTTTATCCGGCATTTGTCCTATGTCGTGATATTTTTGGCAGCCGTACCCTTCCAGGTGATCGTCCTTCACCATAGATGATCGTCCCTCATCTTATCCCCAACAGAGCAGTCGTCCCCTGCTAGGTGATCGTCCTTCACCTTTGATGATCGTCCCTCATCATTTATTTCAAACCTGATGGCCGTCCCCATCATTGACTTTACCTTTAATCCCCAAGAACTTTGTTACTTTTCTTGATGACCGTCCCCATCATGATCCCTCTATTTCCCCAGCATGTCGGCCGTCCCCGTCATTGCTTATCCCCGACAGTCGTCCTCTGCTTGATGGTCGTCCTCCATCGCCCGCACTTTATAATCATACTTTACTTTCCTTTTACAATCTATATCCCTTTTCTTCTTCAACCCAGTGGGTACAAATTTTGGACTGTCTTTGGTATTCAACCACAAGTTATCTTGTTTGTCTGTTAAGCCGAGCGCTTACATCCCGCACAGCTAACTCATGTTTGAATAGGGGCAGCTGTAAACACCCCAAATTTCCCTCACCAAGTTCACACCATGGCTTGTGATCTTTCATATTTGCATTAGTTCAATCATATCATCTCATGTTACATTTTTGCTTCACTACATTAGTTCAAGTTCATTTGCATCTAGGGTTTGTGACTTGAGCCACCCAGGATTCATCTGAGCCACTCCAAAGGCCTCTAATCATCTCAAAAGGGTCCATGTATGTTCAAACATCATATTTTATCCTCCAAAGATCAAGGAAGCCAAAGAATCACAAGAACTGGCAAAGAATGGAAGCTGAACTAGGGTTTGACTGCACATATGACCTGAAATTAGGGTTTTGGTTTCAGAGGCCATAACTCCAAATTTTTTGGTCATTCTTGTTTCTATTGGTCTCAATATGTTATAAGGATCATACATACCAAGTTTGATGAAGAAATTCATTATGGAAGTCATCTGATCACTGGGTAACTTCTTGAGCAAGTTAGAGCCAAATCAGGGCATCTGAGGCCCCCATCCATGGAACCAAAGTAGATTTTTCATCAAATTGAAGTTATATGGTCTTTATTTGATCATTGAAGTGTTTATAAGTTCACAAATTTGAAGAAAAGTGAGCAAAACCAAAAGTTGCCAAAAATGGAAATGACTTGTAATGTAAACTTTCCATTTTGGGAAAGTTTTTCAACCTCCTCTTTCTCAACCAAAAATGCTTCAAATGAAAAATTGTTGGTCATGAAAGTTGTAGATTGGATCATTCCATTTTCAAAAAGTACAAGAACAAGATCTAATTCATTTTAGAACTCAAGTTATGGCTTTCCAAAGTTGACAAAAATCACATAATTTCAAGTTTCATGCCAAAGAGGGATTTTTGCAAAACCTCTTGCCAAGCCATTTTGTGACCTCAAATTGACTTCTAAGCATCATAACATCATAGTGCATTGCCTAAAACTCAGAATTGGCCCAAGAATCTCACATTTTCATGACTTGCACATGAAGAAATTCAAAAGGGGCCAAAACTTCATGAATTTGCAAAATGGTACAAAACCTCTCATCCACTTGCCACAACTCATCAAATCTGATTCACAAAGATTCCTTAATCTTAGCTGAACCAGTACATGCCCAAATCCCAGCCTGCCACTTGCCCATACCTCAAGTACAACCAACCTTGACTTTTTGCATTTTCACCCATACCAATCAGCATAGCCCACACCAACTATTCTGACCTATCACAGCTTCACATACATGCCTTATGGAACTCATTTCACACAAGAACCAAGCCTGAATCCTCAGCATTTCCCTAGTTCACAAAAATCTCCTCCTTTGCATTTTGCTTCGAAACTCTCAGCACACTCAACAAAACTTCAAACTTCTTCCACCATTCATATTCAAATCAATCACTGATCACAAACCACCCCTCAAAACAACCTGAAACCACCTCAAACCAAAATACGATTTTCATCACCTCTGAACTGAAAGCTTCAAAACACTCCATACAAACTTGTTTCAAGCTTACCAGAAGCATCAAGGGGTTCATTGGAGTGGAAAAGCACAAAGAAGGAGGCCAGAAAGCCCAGAATTCGAAAGCTCAACCTCAGGTAACATGAAGAACGTTTTTTTCCAGAACCTTGTTTTCTTGTTAAAATGTTGTTCTATGTGTTGCCCTGATCACGGGGATGTGTTTATTTTTGAAAATGAACCAGAAACAAGCATTTCATGTTGCTCTGAAACTTTTGCCCTAAACTTGTTCTTCTTCGATTCTCTTTGTATGGGTGAAATAAATTGTTTTTGTTCATGGATTATTGTTGTTTGATGTTAGAAGATGAATTCTGGAGATTTTGGCATGTTTTTATGGCCTAGGGAGTGAGATAGAGATTTTTCAGGGGAGGTGTGGCCGGAGAAGATGACCGGAGGTCATTTCCGGCCACCTGAGAGTAATTAGTGCTAATTAGGGTTAGGGTTCCATGTTTGAATCTGGGCCCTTAGATCCTTCTTCCCGCGCGTGATTGTGTGTACCAGATTGTGTCATTAGCCATTACTTAGGTTTATGTAATTAATTAATCCAGTTTAGTTAAGTTTGAATATGGGTCGTCCAGATGCGCGCCAGTCAACAGACCCCAAGCTGAGAATCAATCCCCACCATCCATTCGACATACTTTTGTTTAATTCATATTTTTATTTCATTTTTCTTATTTATTTTATACGAATTTTTAAAAATAGTAAAAAATCATCAAAAATTCTGAAATTTTTTATCAAACATTTTATTAATTTTTAGAAGCCAAAAATATTTTTATTTTTATTTTTTGCATTAAAAAAGTATTTTTAAATCATTTAAATGTTTTATTTAATTAATTAATGAAAATTAATTAATTAAAAATACATTTAAGTATTTAAAAATCACCAAAAAAATCAGAGAACATTTTTAAACATTTACAAGCTCACCATACAAATTTCTTTTTGGTTTTGATCATGATTTGACAATTTTCAATGAATTAGGGTTCTTAAATTGTTCATTTTCTAACCCTAACTTCAAAAATTCATAACTTTTGAACCAAGTTGAGTTTGTGAATGATTCTTTTTGCTTTGTTCTATGCATGTTTCCTAGTTTCTAAAAACATTTTTGTTTCATTTTTACCTTTCATTTTCAATTTGTTTGGCATTTTGCATTGAAGATCACCCTTAAAACCCTAGAAACTTAGGAAATTCATAACTCCTTTTAGGGTTAGCTTCTGACCCCCCCTTTGGATGGTAACCTGGTATAGGTTTAGGGTTCCTTTGAGTGCATTTTCAATTTTTTTATCTTATGATTTGCTTCTGTTTTTGAGTTTTGCATCTCACATGTTCATATAATCCTAATTTCCCATCTTCATTTGCATTCATCTTGCATAAGCTTTCATATAAGAACTTGCCATGACATTTTGTGCATTCACATGACATATAAGACATCTTAGGACACATTAGAATCATGTTTGATCATTGCATCATCCATTTTCCATGTTATGCATTCATTTAATTTCATGTGCATTCATGAACTTTCATGCTTCTTACATACTTCATTTGCATTCCCATCTCTTGCATGATCATTCACATCTCTTGGCATGCTTTCATATCATCTCTTAGCATCATTTGCATCATGAACATGCTTCTGGTTTTGGTTTGCATCTTTGCATTTCATTCCATTTCCATTTCATTTCATTTCCTTTTGCTAACTTTTCAGGTGGTAAGTTACTTTGAGAAGTGAATTTGCCTTCACTTCTCACAATCTCTTCTCATCTTTCTTATGCATTCAATGCTGCATTTTGTATGTGTATTAGAGTGATCTTGATCATTCATGTCCTTTCTTCACTTTCTTTCTTCAAGCAACTTATCTTCTTAAGTGAAGTAAGTTGACTTGCTTCTTTCTGCTTCTCCTCCTTCCATCTTTCTTCTTCCTTGGTGGCTTTTTCTTGAAGATCTCTTGCAAGCCTCATAAATCCTAGGAATACCCAAGCATGATCACAATTAGGGCTTGATTAGTCCCCCATTAGTTTTACCTTTGTGTCATTTTTTGTGTCTTCTCTTCTCATCTCATAATCAGGGATTAAACCTTAAAGGTTTTAAGGCTTTGTGATTAAGGTTATGCCTGCATCCTTCTCTTAGGATGGAGTGTATAACTTTAATCCTAAGTGTTAAACCATTAATGTGTTTAAATCCTTTAATCAATCCATCTAATAATCACTAAGACATCAAGCTTTTAACGTGGGCCTTGCATTAGGGTTCTAATTCTTCCTTAATTGGTTGAGAAGGACTAACCTTAGTGTTAATGGACAAGTCCCCCTCAAGTTGTCTTACCAACCATAAAATCCACTTCTTAATCTTACTATTTACTAAAATCCACTTTAATAAAGGTTTTGTTTTGACATGAGGTTAATACCTAATCATGGATTAAGTTGAGGAGCCTTCCTCAGCTTAAATGTTCTCATATATTATCATTCTATTAGGATGGTGTAATGAGTCCATTAAATCCTTGATTATGGCTTAAACTCATTACTTAACACTAAACTAAAACTCCTAAAACATCTAAATAAATGCAAGTAGGTTAATGATCTTAATCCTACATCATGGTAATTAAGTGTGAGGTGTTTACTTCATATTTAAGGTATTCTCATTACCCCTAATCATAGGGAGGATGTGATGAGTTTACTAACCCTTGGTTTAGGCTTAAGCTCATTAACTTATGACAAACTTCAAAAAGCAATAAAAGATTGAAAATACTAAAAACAAACAATAATCGTCTCCTCTTGGATTCTTTCCTCACCTCATTCACTCATAAATGAGAACTCGCTTCTTCCGTCTAATGCAATACAATTGGCACCTGAGCCAGACAGGTCATACACTTGAGCATAGGCAAGCAAGCAGTTCACCAGTCAATTTATCTTTCAGTCTCTTTGAGTCGAACTACGGTGTTCTGACTTCCTCATTGCACGAGAGGATACGTAGGCATAACTTAACAGTTATCGAACAAAAGTCTCTGTACATTCCCCCCTCTTCCAGCATTATTCTTTAAGCCTCATTGTCTTGGGCATTGCACTCTTTCCTTACACTGACACTCCTTTTATTCACTTCACACTTCTTTAGCACTGACACTTGCATTCTTTTCCAGTTTTTGCAGACAAAATAGCACTGACACTACCCCTTTAAACACAAATCTTTTAAGCGTGGATCCCGTCGGGTACGACGGACAATCTGGGTGCTAATATCTTCCCAGGTTGTAACTAACCCCCTTTCTCAGTTTCTCTGGTTCGCGACCGTCTTGTCCATATCTTTCTAGGTTTATGCAGCATTACCTTTCCTTCGGGATAAAAATGCCTAGCTGGCGACTCTTTTCACCTTCATTTCATTTCTCTTTCGCCGACCGTTCGCGCTTGCACCGGGATACAAATATTTGGGAGCGATATCGACCAACATGAAGATGGTAGCACACGATCCATTAGAAGAAATAGATCTAGGACCGGGGACAGCAAAAAGGCCAGCTTGCATAAGTGCCAAGATGGACCCACGGTTCAAAGTTGAAATAGTCCAATTGTTGCATGAATACAAATATTGTTTTGCATGAGACTATGACGAAATGTCCGGTTTTGACAAAAGCTTGGTCGAATTGAAGTTGCCGATATTGGAAGGGAAACACCAGTGAAACAGCGGCCAAGGCGCTTCACACCAGAAATTCTGTCAAAGATAAAAGAGGAGGTCGAAAGACTTCTGAAATGAAAATTCACTCGCACAGCCAGGTGCGTTGATTGGATTGCAAACATATTTCCTATAGTTAAGAAAAATGGCAATTTAAGGGTATGCATTGATTTTCGAGATTTAAACTCAGCTACCCCAAAAGATGAATATCATATGCCAGTAGCAGAAATACTTATAGATTCGGCAGCAGGTCATGAGTACCTAAGCATGTTAGACGGATACTCTAGTTATAATCAAATTTTTATTGCCAAAGAGATATTCCTAAGACAATATTTCGTTGTCCTGGGGCAATTGGAACTTATGAATGGGTAGTAATGCCCTTTGGTCTTAAAATTGCTGGAGCAACTTATCAACGTGCTATGAATTCAATTTTTCATGATTTTATTGAAACTTTCATGGAGATTTACATTGATGATATTGTGATTAAGTCTGTTTTAGGAAAGAGTCATATAGACCATATTCTACAGTCCTTTGAAAGGATGAGGAAGTTTGGTTTAAAAATGAACCCCCTAAAGTGTGCTTTTGGTGTGCAGGCGGGTGATTTCTTAGACTTTGTGGTCCACAAGAAGGGGATCGAAATAAATGAAAACAAAGCCAATGCCATAATGGAGGAGAAAACTCCATCAACGAAGAAGGGATTGCAGTCTCTTCTAGGGAAAATCAACTTCCTTAGGAGATTTATCTCCAACCTTAGTGGAAAAACACAGACCTTCTCACCTCTACTTCGACTGAAGAAGGAAGACTTCGCATGGGGCAAGAACAACAAGCCGCGTTCGACATAATCAAAGAATACCTTTCTAGTTCTCCTATTTTGATGTCTCCGTGTCGAAGGAAAAACATGAGGTTGTATATTTCGGCGTCAGATAAAACACTAGGAAGCATGTTATGTCAAGAAGATGAGAATGGCGTCGAAAGGGCCATTTACTACCTCATCAGAGTCATGAACGATGTCGAGACTAGATATAATGTTATAGAAAAATTGTGTTTATGTGTATATTTTTCTTGTATGAAGTTAAAGCACTATATCAAACCTGTTGATGTATATATTTCTTCCCATTTCGATGTAATAAAATATATGTTGTCTAAGTCTATTTTACATACTATAATTGGGAAGTGGGCCTTGGCATTAACTGAATATTCCCTGAAATACTTGCCATTAAAGGCTGTAAAGGGAAAAGTAGTTGTTGATTTCATAGCAGACAACTCAATAGACGAAAATGGAGTGGAATATGTTGAATTAGAATCATGGAAGCTATATTTCGACGGTTTCAGTCATAAGAATGGAACAGGTGTTGGAATACTGATAATTTCTCCTAACAAAATTCCAACAAAATTCAAGTACAGAGTTGAATGGTTATGTTCTAATAACAAAGTATAATACGAAGCTTTGATTGCTAGACTTGAAATCTTGTTGGAATTGGGGGCAACAAGAGTCGAAATCATGGGTGACTTTGAATTGGTAGTGAAACAATTAACTAAAGAATACAAATGTGTCAAAGAGAATTTGATCATGTACTTCGTAATAGCCAATAAACCCCTTAAAAAGTTTGACAATATGGCGATCAGGCATGTACCCAGGTTGGAGAACCAAGAAGCAAACGACCTTGCTCAAATTGCATCTGGGTATAAGGTGTCAAAAGAGAGTTTAGAAAAGGCTATTGAAGTTAGACGAAAGGTCATATCCACCAAGTTGTCTCCATCAGATTTAGAAACAATAAAGTTAGGATATGGTGATGAAGAAAATTTTGAAATTTTCAATGTAGATAATTCATGAGTTGAAGATTGGAGAAAACCCATCAAGGATTATCTACAAGTCCCAAATATGAAGGTCAAAAGAAAAGTTAAGTACAGAGCTTTGAGTTATGTACTTTTTGGAAATGAACTTTTCAAAAAGACTTCAGAGGGAGTTTTGTTGAAATGCTTGGGCGAAGAAAAAGCTTACATAGCTTTGTCGAATGTACATAGCGGGGCTTGTGGTGCACATCAAGCATGCCACAAAATGAAGTGGTTATTATTCCGACAAGGAATGTATTGGACAACAATGTTGAAAGATTGTGCCGACTTCGCCAAGGGATGTCAAGAATGCAAATTGCACGCATGCATACCACACGTCCTTGTAAGTGAGTTGCATTCGATTGTGAAGCCTTGGCCATTCAAAGGTTGGGCTTTAGACCTAATTGGCGAAATTCGACCAGCTTCTTCAAAAGGGAAGAAGTACATCCTAGTTGGAATCGATTATTTTACCAAGTGGATCGAAGTTATACCATTAGTAAATGTGGATCAAGAAGCAGTGATAGAATTTATTCAAAAGTATATAATTTATAGATTCGGAATTCCAGAAACAATAACTACAGATTAAGTATCTGTATTCACTGGAAAAAATATGCAATTATTTGTAAAAGAAGTAGGATTTAAACTCCTTACTTCGACACCTTACTATGCTCAGGCAAATGGTCAAGTTGAAGCAGCTAATAAAGTTGTGATTAATTTGATTAAAAAGAACGTGGGCAAGAAACCCAAAAATTGGCATAAAACTTTGGATCAAGCTTTATGGGCTTGTCGAACGTCTCCTAAAGAAGCTACAAACTCTACCCCATTTAGATTAACTTATGGTCATGATGCAGTTCTACTAGTCGAAATTTATTTACAATCGACTCGAATTCAGAGGCATCATGAAATCCCATCAAACATATATTGGAATATGATGATGGATGAATTAGTTGATTTAGATGAAGAAAGGTTGAGTGCACTGGATTTGGTGAAGAGGCAAAAGAAAAGAGTCGAAAAGTTTTATAACAAGAAAATAAAATGTAAAACTCTTTTAGTTGGTGACTTGGTGTGGAAGGTGATCCTCCTTATGGATCGAAAAGATAAATTAATGGGAAAATGGTCTCCTAAGTGGGAGGGACCTTTCCAAGTTTTTCAATTTTTTTCGAATGGCGCATTTAAAATTGAAGAAATAGGAAAGGATATGAGAATCCTAAAGATAAATGGAAAGTATTTGAAAAACTACAAACCAACATTGCAAGAAGTCAAAATAAGTGCAGAATAACTTCACATAACATAAAATAATGGTGTTTCTTCGCCAAGAAAAATGGCATTAATGTCATTACAAAAGATAACTATCATAAATTTGCTAAGAGATAAATAAAGCAAAAAACTACTCCTATTACAATTGAATATTGCCAAAATATTTCTTCAACTCATCAAACTTCTTCTTCTAAATTTGGAGCCAATGATCACAAAAGCTTTTGTTGGTCGAAAGGGTTTCAATTTCTTGGGTAAGTAGTTGAGCCCTTTCAGCATGATGAACCCCCACCTTTAGCTCTTCGTCAATCTCCTTCTAATTGGGCTTTTGAAGAGTTTCTTTGCATTTCTTCTCCTGGGAGATTTTCTTTTGAAGTTCAGCTATCTCCTTCTCCCATTTCTTAATGTTGTTGTCACATTCGACAATTTCTTTGGCATAAGCCTTAGAAACCTGTTGCCGCTCTGTGATTTTGTTGGTCAAAGCAGATGCAGCATCCCATTCAGCAAGTTGGGTTACTGATTTTTTGGAGATTTGTTTTGCAAAGTCCTCGAGACGATTCAGGTCAGCACTCACCATGTCGATCAGAGTAGTCAGATCCATTACAAAGCTGCTCACTTAAGCAAGAGACTCCAAGATGTTGACTTGTTTTAGGATCTTCTTCAAGTCGAAGCAAGCAGTCAGATTTTCATTTAAAACCTTGAACAAGTCCATATCAAGAATTTTTGTCTTGATCTCAGCCATGGTAGTTTCAAGAGAATGCACGCTGGAAGTGGCTCCTGAAGTAGTCAAAGTACTTTGAGAGGAGTCTTGGAAGTTGAAAAGGGCACTGAGTACAGCTCTGAGATACTCCAAAGGCTTTTTCACTTTAAGATTTTCAATCTCTTTACGAGAAAGGTTTGTCGAACCAGTTGGTCCTCCTTTCTGTGAGTCAGGATTTGGTTGACTTGGTTGCCATTGGTGTGATCCAACATTTTTGTCCTTCGACTTGTCATCACCACCACCAGTTACTCCTTTTTTGACATTATTATCTTCGACCTTAGCGTCAGCATTCAGGTCTTCACTTTGCTGGTGAGCATCTGATTTTGGAGGAGGAGAAGGAGAGTGGTCGTCAGAATATTGAGGAGAATCAGGCGATGGTGGTTCTTCCACCTTTGCTCCCTTTGTCAGATTTTGAGGAGAAAAGGGTGGTGGCCTAGTAGTTTGATGAGTTGGAGCATCTTGTTCCGTTTTCTTCTTTTCAAGAGTGTCGTCGAGATTGGTCTGCGAATATCCCAAAATTAAGAAAGAAAAATACAATAAGAAGATAAAGGTTAACAATTGAAACAAGAAATTACATGAGGAATCTCAGTGTGAAAATTGGAGTTCCCACTCTCCGCGTCCTTTATTTGCACGTTCTCAACTGGACTTGGTGGAGGAGTTTTTTTCTCTACTTTGGCTTTGGATTTTTGAGCAGGAGCTTTTGTAGGTTTCTTATTTTTTGGGGGCTGGCTTGGTTCTGGTTATTCATCACCAGATTCTTCGCTAGAAATCTTTTCTTCTGGTTGTTTTATTTTGGGCGTAGGTGGCGGTTTTCGACTTACCTGGACATAAAAGTAAAGATAATTTAGTTTTAAAAGTGAAAAATAGGTTGATCAAAGAGAAAAGGTTTGTATCTTTGTCGAAGTCTTTTTGGTGGTGACTGATGGATCTTCTTCCATCATATCAACACTGCTTTTGACAACAACTTTCTTGGGTTTAACTTTGGTGGCTAAGTAAACAAAATAGAGTCAGAAATAAATACAAAAAGAGACAAGATTAGAATATTGAAATAAAGATTTTTTTCCGTTAAAACACCTTCAAGAATGGGAGTTTCCACGTGAACATGTTCTATTCCAATATGAAGGTGTCTTTTGTAATTATCCAAAGTGAACTTAGTCGGAACCACCTGCTCGACAGTTTTTTCCGATTGTTGTCGAAGGATTTTCAAAGAGTCCCCACAAACGAACCAATCTGGAAATGGAGGGCTCAATGCCACGCCAAAGTTAGCAGAAGGAAGAGGGGGAAACCTTGGTGGATAAAGATTGAAATCCAGTTCATATCGTTGTTCTAGTCGAACATACGAAGGCAATTTTAACTTATCCTTTTTCTGTCAACTTATGTTTTAAAGTTACTGCTACTTCGCCTATGGTTCGACTAAGTTCCTCCGTCCTATAGATGGTTTCAAAATATTTTTGAAATTTTTGTATTTCTTTAATATGTCGTTCTTTACCTTTTTTTCGTCTGATCCTGCACAAGAGTAAATGCATTTGTCAGGTGATTGTGAATGCTTTTACATTATAGAATTTAGTGTGGTAGTATTCCCTCCACCAAACATCAAATTCATGGATACAAAGAAAAGAAGGTCGAAAAACCACTGGGCAGATATCAAGAGAATCATCAAAAAATTTCTTCGCCAATTGGAGGCTTTGTTCTTCAAAATGGTAGGAGTTATAGAAGAGGATGGAGCCTTTCTTCGGAAAGATGGATTTTGGTTTCGGCTGGACCAATCCAAATTTTCTAGAAACTAAGTTGGGTTGATAAACTATTAGGGAAATTTTGGTCTTTGTCACATTGTGGTGAGAGGGAAAGAGCTTAGGGATCAGGAATGATTCCCAAATGTTGATAAATTTACTTTCCTCTTTCTCCATCTTAAAAGGAGGTTGTGTGGTAAACCATTCAGGACCAACTACTCTATTGGCGAAAGGTGCCATGGAAGGAGTAAAGTTATACCTCTTGGCAAACATCATGACGTAACTTGTGAAAGCCTGTCGAAGACTGAGCCCTTCATTAGATGGTGTTAGTTGTGCTAGCCTGGGTCATTCGACAATCCTATTTTTTACTTCTTCTTTATCCAACACATTCTTGACAGGAATAGAGGTCTCAAAAGTGGCATTAAACCACAATTGTAATAGCCAAAGGGGTCCTGATATGCTAAGTTTCCCTTTGTCAGTGGTAGTTTTCAGAAAGTCTACACTTTCTCTCAAGGACTCATACAGGTTTTCCAAGTTCATCTCGCCCAGGCATAACCTGATTGCATCTTCGAGTTGATTAGCTATGGTGACAAAAAATTTCGCCACTTGTAGAGAGCGGGAGCAAAGACATACTTCGACAACCACAAAGTTAAGAAGGCTATGTACTCTTCTTTAGACACCGTATCAGTCATCTTATCATGGTAGTGGTTGATGAAGACAGAATAAGAGGCTTTGGTGGTGTCGAAATCAATGGAGTCATGGTTTTGAACAGTAGGGTCGAAATTCCAACCTAAGGGAGTAAGCCCACAAATGGTTGCTATGTCAAAAAGAGTTAGTGTGACCATTCCGCAAGGGAGGTGGAAATTGTTATAAGTACTATCCCAGAAAAAGAGGGAAGCTAAAATCATGTTGGCGCAATAGCTGGGTCCTATTTTCGACATCTCGATTAAGTCAAAGATCCCTATCTCTTTCCAAAAGGGTTTCATGACTTTTTCAATCTTTGCTAACCAAGCAAGATAGTCAGAGGGATCTTTCGCCATGGGACTGGTTCTAAAGATCCTAGCATTGTTTAGGTGGAGAAAATTCATACCTTCATCAATGGTCGAATTTGAACCTTCAGTTGGTTCTTCAGTTTTATTGGGTTTAACCCTAGCTCCTATGGGTTTTAGGCGTTGATACGAGGGGAAGTATTCTTTTAACCTATATGGGTTAGTGTCTGTGTTTGGGAGAGGTCCTAAGATAGAATGACAAATACCAGAAACTAGTATAGGAATTAATACCTGAGATTTGTAAATGCTAGCCTTTTCTTTTTCATTGGGAGGCTCTGGGATGTATTGTTGATTTTCAACAATGTTAGGTCCATTCAGCCTGTGTGTGTATTATTGATGGAGGCCATTGTTGTCTTGAAAGAATTTTTATTTGCAGTTAGAAGAATGTATTTTTTGCTTGAAGAAGAAGAAGATGGCGTAAAAAGTTTGAAGGAAGAAATGGGTTGGTATTTATAGGCCAAAAGAAAATTGAAATGGTTAAGTTTAGTTTGAATTGTGGGCCACATGGCGAAATATTTTGTAAAGAAAGTGGGGTTGATGGCAGTTGGAAAGTTTATGATTTCCTAGCTTTTAGGGAATGATGGAGTAATGTCAGAAATGTGGGCTGAGTTGACATTTCTGAGAAAAGATATGATGATGAAGATTTCTAGGGATTTAGGGTATCCATTCTTGGAAATGATGAAAATGATAAAGGTGATATGGCATCAAAATAATTCTCGACAACAAATGACTTTTTCTCCAAAGTAGTCGAAAAACCTTTGTTGGAGTGCAATTTGTAGACAAGGATTTTCGACGATATGAAAATGAAGATCAATATGATATAATTCGACTAAGAAAGGAATTTCGACAAAACCGGATAGAGAGATTGTTTTTCGATAAGTTTGACAAGGCTAGGTGAAGGTAGTGTTTCGACACTTTCGACCAAGTCAATTGGAGAATGTCTTTTGACTTTTTCGACATAGTTAGATGGCAAGGGTTGTTTTCGACGAGTTCGACAACTTTGAAGGGATGCGTCGTTTCGACGCAAAGAAGAGATTCAAATTTTAAAGATTAAGACGTTTGGCAGAAGGATGCATGGAAGCGTTTGGTAGAAAGAAGGCATGCCGAAGGCTAAGTGTCGTAGTTGTAGGATTTATCCATTAGGGGCAGTTATTTAGTTTATGTATAAATAGGAAAATTCTTGTCAGAATTGTGTGTGTGAAAATATTGTACAAATTCCTGTAATATACTCAAAGTAACCGTGTGAGAGAAAAGAGCTTGATTCCTGGAAAAATGTACGTGTGAACACCAATTTTTATATTTGTCAAGTTTAATGAAAGTTCAAGTTCATTTATATTTCTGCATTCTGCAAGTTTATTACATTTATAAATCTTTTACTTTTTTCTAGTCAATTTACTTCATACATCCCATAATTTTATTTCTTTTATGTTTTCATCAAACATATTTTACTTTTTTCTTTTAAACACACAAACATATACATAACCTTATAAAAGATTGAAATCATTAGATTGTTAAGATCACTCTATTGTCGACCAAAACTCGCACCTATGTCCTAGGACTTGTATGGTTGGTCCTGCAAGTAAACTAATTTAAATATAAATTAGAAACCAGTGATTGTTCGTAAAATTCGACAACGAACAGACTTGCAAATAGAATTCCAAGAATTAACTGGCCACACCCACATATACTTGCACCTCCATTTATAGCGAAATTTCATTTTTACCCTTATCATGATATTGGAAAATATGCAATTTTTGGGTTGATATCGGAAATTTCATCATTATATCAGAAATTTTGTAAAGTTACCGCGTCAGGACTTGGAGATGACACACATACCGAAAATTTCAAATTTTCTGATATTATCTATCGAAAATTTTGAAATTTTCGATGAAGATATACCAGATATATAGTATTTACATAAATTGGTGATATTTTTCAGAAGTTTCATTGTAATACCTTGTATTAATCAATACCCTGGATAATATTAATCGAGTTCAATTGGGCTCAGATATGTTCTAAGAGTTATCTATTAAGATAATCAGAGCAACAGTTGAGCTCAAATTGAATTGATTAATATTATTCGACCTTGAGGTTTTATTAAATGATAGTATAACATTACATTTTCCATTATTTTCCTCACTTAGTAACCAATATAGAAACAAGGGTTAGAGAGAAAAGAAAGAGAAGAAGAGGAAAACCAGGAAGTGGGAAGCAACTCTTTGATCATCAAGCTTCATCTTCTTCATCATTCTTTAAGCCTTTTCATCATCAATGGCTATAGGTAGGTTCTAGTTAGATACTTTAAGTTCTAGAGTTTTTCATTATTTGAACTTAGGTGAATTTTGAGAGAAAATGATCAATTGATTAATCGATGAAATCTAACGGTTAAAATGTGGAAATAATCGGATAGGATAGTCGGGTGATATATGTATTGAAACTATATAACTTATTGTGTTGTTATACTGAGTTTTGGTGGTGATTATGATATTTTGGACCAATTGAAAGTGCAAAATGCAGAACGGGTTTGTTGGTTTGCACAACTTCGTTGGGAGAAATCAGTTTCACCGGGCGAAGTAAGCCCTTCGCCGGGAAAAGTAGCAGCAAGTGAAGGCCGGAGCTACTGGAACTATTTTTTGAAACATCAAATATGCTTCGTCGCTGCTTCGTCGGGCGAAATGTGCCTTCCTCCAAGCGAACCTGGAGAAAAATCTTGTTTCTTTTAAAGTTCGGAAATTCTTGTCTTTGCATCGAGTGTCCGATTGAGGAATTCTTGGTATCGATGGAAAGTAGTGGAAATATTCTATACAATGGGAAGTAAAAATATTGATTTTTTTTATGTGGAATTCATTTATTTACGGTATTTGACTGATTTTATTGATTATGTGAAATTATGGAAGTGTTAACCAAAAGTATAGGGAGTTAGGGTTGGTGAGGAAAACCTTATTTCACTTTATTATTGAGACCTGGTGATATGACTAAGAGATGTTAGAACTAGATGGTGATGCTCAGACTTTTGATACCTAGGTGTGTATCTTAGTCGAGTAAGGGTCTAGTGGTGAGTTAGACACTATATGTAATATGTGTGAACCCGTTGGGTGTCTTGTAGTGAAATGAAAATGTGGCCTTATGAATGTCTTATACATTCACTTTTGTGTTTAATACGAATGGTTCCTACGTGTAAGGAGACTTGAGATGGTTACAGACCATATGAAGTGACGATTCGTAAGGTGGATGATATATCCCTTAGAATTTGAATCCATTCGACATTATGTTGTGAAATCACGTAATCAGAACTGTTTCCTTGAGAATGTCATTTCATGAGCCTGGGGTTTCTCTGGAATGTACGCATGATTACTTGGCAAGTTTTATTACAACATTTAGTACGAATGGAACCTACGGGTAAAGATACTTGTGATGGTTTACAGGCCATGTGAAGTGACAATTCTAGGTTTACAGGCCTAGGATCCGAATCCATCTTGTATGTCAAGTAAATTACAAGGATCTATGACTCGTGTCGACTCTTAGACGTAGGAGATGATAAAAATATGGTATGCCTTCGTTGGTTTCCGGATTAGTTATACTTTCGAGTTAGTGA
The DNA here is from genome assembly GCA_963966055.1 of Lathyrus aphaca. Taxonomy (NCBI): domain Eukaryota; kingdom Viridiplantae; phylum Streptophyta; class Magnoliopsida; order Fabales; family Fabaceae; genus Lathyrus; species Lathyrus aphaca. Next base: position 491,355,604 of record OZ014525.1, on the reverse strand, counting down.
ACTCAAGACATGTTTCCATATGAGTGTGAGATTGTGAACTCAAGGTCTTAGTATTCCCCCGACTTGAGTAGGATTTTGTATAACCTTGTAAAGCCGAGAGAATCCATAAGATAGGGAACTTACTGAGATTTATTATCACATCCCACTATTGTTGTTTCTTTTCAGGTTTTGTTTGCAAGTTTGATTTACAATAGGAGCTATGTTTGAATGTTTCAAGAGAAGCTTAGTATTAGTTTTTCCGCCGTGTATTATCTTTTGTACAGAGTGGATTATTGTACTTTGATCTTAGTTTTATTTGTATTTGGGTATAATTTCCATGTCTTGTATCATAAATAGTAATTTTGTTTTAGAATTTGTCAAGTATGTGAATTATGCCATTAGGAACTTATGATGGTGTCAATACCAAACAAACACTTGTATGATATTATTATAGGTATATATTATACAGGGCGTTACAATTGATATCAAAGTAAGTTGTATCCTCGACCTAGCCTTGAAACATCATAAGTAAATCTATTTTTGCCTGTTAAGTGTGTCTTTCCAGCATGACTCTTAATATCATGTTATGTAGTGTTGGGTCTAATCAACCTAATTATATTTATGTGATAGGTAGAATCATGGTTGACCGACCACAAGGACTCCAGAGTGTTGTCAGAACTTGTGTTATGAGGGTACACTCAAGCCAAGAGTTAGTAGTGAGGGGTTTTAGTCAACTCAGTTGAGGTCTTCGTAGAAGTTATATTTCATGTAACATGGAGTTGCAAAATAGTGTGATGTTCAATCAATCCTTTGGAATGGATGGAGTCTGAAAGTTAAAGATCTCTATCGGACGAGTGGTCAAGGTATCGAAGAATATGTAAAATCACCGGTAGAGCTAGATTGACCACTAGTATAGACAATAATTTCAAGTAATCTCAGTCAGTGAAAAAGAAAAGATGTTATATGGAATGTGTGACGTAAGGTTCGATAATGAAGTAATTGTTAATGTTTTAGTTAAGGTCACTATGGAATCTTGGATGGATGAGAGTTCCTCAAGGAATGTATTCGGATAATATCTTCCAGATGGATAAAAGTTGAAAGTTAAGGACATTCAGTTTTTTATGGGAACCTAAAGTAGCGGTGAAGTGTGATGAGGAACACAAGGATGTGATTACACGTTTCAAGTAATACAAGTATACCCCGGACCAAGAGTAAAAGATAAATGTTATATATTCGGTTATGAAAGGGAGACCAGGTTTAGTATAATACATCAGGATGTTGTATTTGTTAAGAGAATAATTCAGAAATGTTAAATTACGTAAGGAACAATATAAGGTATTGTGTCGAAAGAAGAATGAGCTTTATTTCATGACAGATAATGTTGTGATACGGGCCAGAAGAAGTTGTGGTAAGAGATAGAGTAAGTACCTTGGATTCAATAGAATTCTAGTAAGAAGAAGTTATGTCTGAATCTAAGAGGATTACAACAGAGAGAGAAGTGAACACGGTATGGAAAACAATGTTAACATTCCAATAAGAGGAAGTAATAACAAGATGTACTTGGGACGAGTGTGTAATATAGTTATTGTGGTGTTGTTATGACAAAATTAAGGAAGTGTAATACATGATGGTTTACCCATGAGAGATTCTAGTAATACGATGTGGAATGGGAGAAGTTACACCTTGGTATTTAGAAATGTATAGTAGTAACACTGTGATCACAAGTGTAAGTGATGGATTCTTAGTCTTGAGATTGATGTTGAGTGATGTACCTTGTTAAGTAGTAAGTATTATATTTTAAGAATTGAGATCACGGTAAAACAAAGAGAAGCAAACCAAGACTTATTACATATTAAGTGTAAGTCATGGAACGATTTATGTCGAAAGAGCCTTGTGAGTAATTGATGAGAATCGTTCAAAATTAATTGTTCAAAATTAGAGTTTTGCCCAAGATCAGTTTATTTCTAATTCTTGGGCCAAAACTTTATTTCATGGTCTTCTATGGGTTCTCAACTATCCTAGGAAGTGACATTGGTCAGTGATTATGTCCGAAAGGTTTTCAATGGAGCAATTCATCAAGAATCAGGTGATTAGATAAAAGTCAACCAAAAGGCAACTCCCGACTTTTTGAGGTTCAAATCATATTCATCATGTCCAAAGGGTCCAAGGAGAGAAAATTATCAATAAATATCAAGAGAGTCATCAATAATAGAGATTATATGAAAAATTGCTAATTATGGAAAATTACCATTTTCGAAAAAGTTTATTTTTAGAACTTTCCTTTTATGATAAGTTTTCAAGTGAAAGTATCTAACTTCCAAGGTCATTTTCATCGAGATGCAAGCTCTGTTTCAAAATTTTCCCAGACACAAGTGTTGTAGAGGAGCTTCTCATCTTTCCAACCATATAAAGAGCTTGTTGTTTCGATTCTCAGATCAAAAGTTATGATAAATGGAAGTTAGGGTCATCAAGTTGTTCAAAGATGAAAATACTTAGGATTTTCTAAGTCCAAATTTCAGTATGTTGGGCAATCCTTCATAGCTATTTTTCACTATGTTCAAGGCTTCAAATCAACACATTTCAAACTTCAATCTTGTAGTATTAAACTCCTTCTTTCCAATGGAACAAGAATCACCCATTTTGGTTCAAGATTCATGAATTTATTCTACTCCAAAGTTCATCCCATGACTATGTTTCCTATCATGTATAACCATAATAAATCATGTTAAAATTCAAAAGAGAGGTCACATGCACATTATCACACGCATAACAACATCATGTACCAATCTTTGCCTCATTTAGACACACATTTTCTCCTTATACCATGCATAAATCTCACTCATACCACTTTTGTTCAAATTTTAAATAAAGAAAGAAAAAGAGAATTATAAAAAATTTATGGAACAAGTGTTGCTACTGTACTATATACCTCACCATAGCAACAATACCACCACCATACTTGACCAAAACCATGCCTACCATAACCATAAACTCTCACGTTTTTGTTTCCATGGCTGCTAGCACGTTTTTGTTCATGAATGGAGGAGGAAGAAGGGACGCGTGGCGTCCCATGAGTGGTGGTCATGTGTATTCCCATGCGAGCCAATAAGGAGCCGCCACCGAATAAATGAAAAGTTATTAGGCACATGTGTTAATTCTTTCTTTTGGCTGTAACAGAATTAAACAAACTTGATATAGGTAGGTTTCAGCGCATGGGCCTAGCTGAAGTGCTATCCATACCTCTGTCTGAGCCCACATCAATTTGTGCATTTTAGATCCAAATTTCATAAATTTTTATGAACTCTAACTATTTTTCATATATATGATGTACGGATTTCATGAAGCATCTTGCATCTATTTCATGTGACCTATAACTTGCCTTCACTTGCTTAAGAATGACTTGGCCCCTAGGAATAGATTTAGGGTTAGAAGTTGTTTGTGATTGCTTGCTTCTTAGGTAATGGTTCATGTTTACCTTGAGGTTTGTTTATATGTATTGTGAATGTTTTTAACATGCCTAAACTTTAATAAACATAACTTGATTGACTCATAATTTCATTCCATCTTTCATCTAACATGTTTAGGATTAACATTGCAATGTTGCATCTTTGTTTTCTAACTTGTGTAATCTTTTGCATCCATCTTTTGTATACCACTCATGAACATTAAATGTGACACATTAGAGGTATAATCCACTTACCCATTCACCTCACCCATGTATACATGCCTTAGACTTCTTATGTAGTAACTTGTCTTACGATTCTTGAGTTTGTATGAACTTTGTGAAGTTGTTTTTGTACATTGCTATTTTGTTTCATAGATGTGCATTAGCTTAGGATTTCCATGATAACAAAATTTCATTCATATCCATTTAAGCACGAGTTCAAGTCTGGTCCACATCCATTCTTGTGCTCTAATCCATGTTCATTCATAATTGTTTTGATCCATGTATGTCATGTCCTTAAAGTGAGTCTTTTTTGTTTGAAAGTGCATGAATCTCAAGTTTGTTTTGACATGAAACTTGTAGTATCAAAAACGAGTGATTTTTGAAAACATAGTATAGCGACAATGACTCGAATCGTTTCACAAGGATTCTTGTATTGTTATTAATCGAAGGTAACCGAATTCCAAATTAGGGGGGGGGGTTGTTTTAAGGTTAATAAAAAACAGAATAATTAAGTGATTAAAATACGTGATTATGGAATAAGTCAATCTACCGATTCAGTTCCTACTATCATCGATTATTATAATTATAATACCCTAAGCGGATTATTCATTCCTATCTGTATACAAACTCAATGACAAGCGCGATGAGGTTTGTAAGATTAACAATCCTATTGTCCGAATTAAGCAAACGGGATAAAATTTCATGAATTAAGCAAACATGATTGATCAAACACAAAACGAATTAAGTAAACGTACCGTGTCTATGTTAGGATCATACAATCAACCAAATCAAATCAATATATTTCATGCAATTGAATTAAGCATTCAAGAACACAAAATATCATTGAAAGAAATTAAATTAAAATTAACATTATAATAATCTCAAGTGTTGGACCCTGAATTACAGTAGATTGACTCAAAGGTGATTAGTTCTCCATCGTTCTTTCAAGCGTAAGAAAAATAAAACCGTGAATAAGAGAATGTCCAAGAGCAGCCGCGGCTGCTAGGTTAAATAGAAAACCTAAAAACCCGTTTACAACCCAACTGGGTCAAATACATAACCCAGACCCAATTCTAAATGACCCGAAACTGAATAAAACTAATGCAGCAGCTTCAAACAAAATTCTGGAAAATATGACTTTGAATCTGACTTTGACTCCAACACGAAAGTTGTAGCTCTCTCTCTTAGCTTTTCATCGACTGGTAGAACGCCTAAATCAGATTCCTGGAACTCTGGTTATGATCATTTCCATAAAAACTGTTAAAGCTGAAAATTAAGTACGGAAATTAAACTAAGCCAAAAATAAAATAAAATAGAAAAACAAATTAAAATATAAAAATAAACAAATAAAACTAAAGAATTGTCTAAGTACAATCATATAGGAATGTGCACCAAAATGCACTGATCAAATTCCTCCACACTTGAACTTCACTCGTAGGAATCATGTCCTCCTGCAATTTTCCTGTCATGAACTACAGCTACATAAACAACATCCTCGTCATGAACTTCACTCGTAGGAATCATGTCCTCCTGCAAGGCAGCATCAATCTCAGCACATACAACACAAAGGTTAGTGTCAGTACAATCAATGCATGAGTAAACATCATCATATCCAGATAAAGAAGGAAAATCAAGTGAAAGCAATTCAGCACAAGTGTCATCAATCAATTCTGATATCATTTCAACATGAAAAACAGAATGTTCCTCCATGGGATGTTTCATGGAATCGAAAACGTTAAATTTCGCGATAATGTCACCAAATTCCATGGTCATGGTTCCATCGTCAACATCAATTTTTGTTTTTGCCGTTTTCATGAACGGTCGGCCTAAAATGATGGGAGCTCTGCTTGACTTAGTTTCTCCTTCCATGTCCAGAATGTAAAAATCTGCAGGAAAAACTAAATCGTTAACTTGAACAAGGACATCTTCCACTATTTCCCTGGGGCGGGTGTTGCTTCTGTTCGCCAGCTGAATGATTAAACATGTATGTTGCAAAGGACCAAGACAAAGGTTATTATAAATAGAAGTAGGCATAACATTAATGTCGGCTCCTAAATCAAGCATGCAATTCTCAAATCTACTATCCCCGATGGTACAAGGAATACAAAAAAATTCTGGGTCTCTCTGCTTCTGTGGCAAGACCTGGGTGAGAGCTGAAACATTTTGCTTGGGATGAATAAAAGCAGAAGTATTTCTTCCTAACTTAATTCTCTCTTTATCCTTATTCCGCCTCTTGTGTGTACACAAATCCTTCAGAAACTTTGCGTACTTTGGAATCTGCTTGATTACATCAAGAAGCGGAATGTTCACTGCCACCTTTTTTAACACATCCAGAATCTCTCTTTCTTTGTCTTCTTCAGGAACACTCTTATTTTTCCGCACTCTATGTGGAAAATGGATTGGTGGTACATATTCTTTTTTGGGCTCAACAACAACAGTAGCAGGTTCAGGTTCAGGTTCAGGTTCAGGTTCAGTCACCTCCTTATTTTTTTCCGGGGTATAATTCGCAACCTTTCCAGATCTTAATGAAATTGCACTCACATTAGGATTAGGACCTTTTGGATTCGCAATTGTTTGGGCAGGAAGTTGGTTCGAACCTTGGGCTTGTTGCAAGGCATTTATAGAAGTTACTAACTGTCCAATCTGTGTCTGCATGGATTGCATATTAGAATTTGTCCGTTGTTGGAATTCGAGATTACTGGAGGCTAATTGCTTAACAATATCCTTTAATGAAAGACCAGAAGAAGATGGGGCAGAAGTGATCACCGCTTGTGGAGGATTTTGTGGCAGTGGTAGCATCACTTGTTGTTGGTTGGAAGGATGATTTCCATATCAGAGGTTTGGATGATTCCTCCAATTTGGATGGTATCTATTAGTGGACAGGTCAGGAACGTTGTACCGGTTCTGGTTGTTACATTGATTGTAAAGGGCTGCAGCATAAGCTTGAGGACACTCAGGAGGTTTTTCATCTTTCAGAATAGGACATGTATCAGTAGGATGATCAGAAGAAGTACAAATACCACATAATCTTATTGTTTGAGCTTGTTGGGTTGCTTGAGCTTTACCTACCACTACCAATTATTTCACCAAATCGGTCAGCTCACCCATTCTGCTTTCGAAATTTTTGTCGGAGTGAGAAACATGAGAAGAAACATGCACTTCATTAACACCCTTTATTTGCACAGAATTGTCTCTTGTTGTGAACTGTTGGGAATTAAGTGACATGTTCTCAATCAGAGCCTTGGCAGCGGCTGGAGTCTTATCAACAAGTGTTCCACCACTAGCAGCATCCAAAATATTCTTATCCATTGGTTTTAACCCTTCATAGGAATACTGAATCAGTAATTGTTCGGTGATCTGATGTTGTGGGCAACTCGAAATCAATTGTTTGAACCTTCCCCAATATTCAGTCAATGATTCATTATCCAATTGTCTAATACCACAAATATCTTTTCTTATTGAGGCAGCTCTGGATGCGAGAAAGTATCTCTCTAGGAATACCTTTTTCAAATCATTCCAAGTAGCAACAGTATTTGGCTCAAGATAGTATAACCAATCCTTGGCTGCACCTTGTAGAGAAAACGGAAAGGCTCTCACCTTGATGTGATCTTCAGTAATTCCTTCTGGCCTGAGTGGTGTGGAACAAACAATCTGAAACTCTTTAAGATGCTTGTGCGGATCCTCACCTGCAAGACCACTAAATCTCGGCAACAAATGTATTAATCCAGATTTTAATTCAAAAGGAACAGCAAGGTCAGCATAATCAATACACAAGTTATTATAGTTCACATCAGGGGCAACCAATTGTCTTAAAGTTCTTTGGTCACCCATATTTTCAAAAGCTAATTCAGAATCAGAATCAAACAAATTATGTAAAAAATCAGAATCAAAATCAAAATCAGAAGTGAGTGGTGAGCTATCCTGGACTACTCTACGTCGTGTGTGCAAAGTTCTTTCTACCTCAGGATCGAATGTAAAAAGTTCAGAACAGGATAATCTAGTTGCCAGGACTAATGCACAACAATGCAGCAACAATAGCAAAAATGCCAACAATGTCCCTAAAAGTAAAAAACAAACACAAAGAAGGAAATCAATCAAAATAAACTCAAAAAAATAAATTGACACCAGAATTAATCTAATTAAACAAAATGAGAATTTTAGAATTTTTTTTGGATTTTTTCGAAACTGCAAAAACAGTAAAAAATTAATTAAAAATAGAAAAATGCGGAATTGGCAATACTGAGGGCGGACACCGGGTATTCCTTAGAATACCAGGATTAATGATCAGACGATTTTTCTACTCCTAGTAGGCAAATCAGATTTTCGATAGGATCCAATTTTCCCAAAAACCGATTTTTTTTTCGACACGCGAGAAGGCCAAAAACGTGAAGAACCTAGGGCCTAAATGCAACAACACTAAATCTATGACTCTAATATCGATTTATAACGACAAGAATCCTCGGCAACAGCGCCAATTTGATCCGCGTGTCGCGCACGGATCAAAAACGAGTGATTTTTGAAAACATTGTATATCGACAATGACTCGAATCGTTTCACAAGGATTCTTGTATTGTTATTAATCGAAGGTAACCGAATTCCAAATTAGGGGGGTTTGTTTTAAGGTTAATAAAAAACAGAACAATTAAGTGATTAAAATACGTGATTATGGAATAAGTCAATCTACCGATTAAGTTCCTACTATCATCGATTATTTATAATTATAATACCCTAAGCGGATTATTCATTCCTATCTGGATACAAACTCAATGACAAGCGTGATGAGGTTTGTAAGATTAACGATCCTATTGTCTGAATTAAGCAAACGGGATAAAATTTCATGAATTAAGCAAACATGATTGATCAAACATAAAACGAATTAAGTAAACGTACCGTGTCTATGTTAGGATCATACAATCAACCAAATCAAATCAATATATTTCATGCAATTGAATTAAGCATACAAGAACACAAAATATCATTGAAAGGAATTAAATTAAAATTAACATTATAATAATCTCAAGTGTTGGAACCTGAATTACAGTAGATTGACTCAAAGGTGATTAGTTCTCCATCGTTCTTTCAAGCGTAAGAAAAATAAAATCGTGAATAGGAGAATGCCCAAGAGCAGCCGCGGCTGCTAGGTTAAATAGAAAACCTAAAAACCCATTTACAACCCAACTGGGTCAAATACATAACCCAGGCCCAATTCTAAATGACCCGAAACTGAATAAAACTAATGCAGCAGCTTCAAACAAAATTCTAGAAAATATGACTCTGAATCTCACTGTGACTCCAACACGAAAGTTGTAGCTCTCTCTCTCTCTCTCTTACCTTTCCATCAACTGGTAGAACGCCTAAATCAGATTCCTGGAACTCCGGTTATGATCATTTCCGTAAAAACTGTGAAAGCTGAAAATTAAGTACGAAAATTAAACTAAGCCAAAAATAAAATAAATTAGAAAAACAAATTAAAATATAAAAATAAACAAATAAAACTAAAGAATTGCCTAAGTACAATCATGTAGGAATGTGCACTAAAATGCATTGATCATAGTGTGACTTAGGTTATTTCATATACTTTTAATATATGATTTAAATTTCATTTCATTTCACTTAAAAGTTCATCCCACTTCTTACTTTTGCATCAATTTTTATTTTGAACATTTGTGAACCATATGTCTCTTATCTTGTGCAACTTGTTTGATCATTTGAGTATGCTTTTGCTATGATGACATAATCATTTAGGGACACTTAAACATCATTTTAAACATATTTAGCCACTTAATTGGTATCAATAGGTCCTTTTAATTCATTCCATAAGCCCTTAGGGGCCATTCCATGTTCAATGTTGCATAACTCGACTTGTATGCTAATGTAGTGACTAGTCTTGCATTGTTTCAACTTGTTTGAGATTCTAACATGTATGTGACATATATTAGCCATAGATACTCACTTTTTTGGCATTTCTAAACCTTTATAATCATATTCATGTTGTATTATTTTTTGATGTGGCATTAGATCTTTCCTTAAGTCATATGCATTAGTTCTTAGGAATTAGTTGGCATAAAATTCAACTATTAGATAGTTGAAGAATGTATTGAACCTCCGTCTAACCATGCGTTATTTGAAGCTTGTATTTAAGGGCATGTTTTGATGTGATAATCATTTACAAGTTTATTTCATGTTTATGAGTTCATATTTTGGTCATGATTGAATGTTACATTGTGGTAGTGACATCTTGGTGCATAATTGTTCAAACTTTTGGAAGTATTTTAGTATGAGTCCAATAATCATTTCATGCTATCTCAAGCCTCATTTTAACATGATCACATATCACATGCTACTGAACCAAGTTCATTTCCTACTTTAACCCAATACATGTGGCCCTTAGGAGCTAGTTTTGCATAGTTTGTAAATACCATTTGTTTGCATGCTTTTTGGTAGCTAGTTTTGCTTTGTTTGCATTTGTTTAAGGTTATATCATGTATATACCTTAGCATATCCTTAGATACTGACCTTTGATGATTTCATAACCCATTTGAACCTTTCTCATGTTGCATGCTTGTGTGGTGTGATATTTAGGACCAAACTAGGTCATGTGCACTAGTTCTTAGGAATTAGGTGGCATAACATTCAACTATTAGATAGTTGAAGCTTGTATTGCATCTTCATACAATCGTGTGTTGGTTGGGCTTGATTGAGAGGTAAAATAATTGGCTTTAATGGTTTTTTGTTCAACTTCTTCCATTCTCACTATCTCATCTCTATCTCTTATTTCATTTCCCTTTTACTAATTCTGCATTTTTTCTTTTGATGCCATGAGAACTTGGATTGGGAGTTCGTGCCACTAGGCCAACCATTCTGGAAGTCCTCAAAGGAGGCTCTATTTTTTATTGTTTATTTTTGTGCCAAATACCTCAAAGAGGCGCCTCATTCCCCATTTCCCTAAAAATTCCTCTAAGAAGGTATTGGGCGGAAGGAGAGTCCGCAATCGACTCCCGCCATTTCTAGTCCTAATTTTTTCATAGATCACATTTCATGTTGATGCTTTGAACATAGTTTACTCTTGTTATCGATTCGGTCAAGTGGAAAAGGGTTTTCAATCAAACTCCCACGCTTTGTCTTTAGATCGCATCGGACGATGTTGATGCTTTATGTGATCCTATTCATATCTGTAATACCCATATACAAAAGACATACATGAAGCATAACATCAATTTTCTTAAGGGGCAAGCAAATGAGGTCAATCTGAAAGATTCTACCATCCACGGACAACGTACAGTTCTCACACTTAAGCGGCGTCTCGACAGTTTCATCCATTGCGGTAGTAACCACCATTGGAGGAGACAAAGGAAATAGTTGCAACCCAAGTCGCTTCGCACAACTAGTAGATATAAAAGAATGCGTAGCTCCACAGTCAAATAAAACAAGACAAGGATGATTGTTAACAAGACAATTACCCGCAATCAAGGAATTTTCGCCCTTCGCCTTCCTAGCATCCATAGTATAAACTCTTGCTTGCACTTGGTCCTTCTTCTGGGGACAATCTCTAGCAAAATGTCCTTCTCTCTGACAAAGGAAACAAACCACGGAATCCGGATTGCATCTACCAAAATGATTCTTATGGCATCGGGAGCAAGAAGGAGGAGCACTGGATCTAGGACTCGACACCTATTTCCCCTTGAAGAGTTGAGGCCTCGGCCTAAAAGATTGACTAGCTCTCCCCCTATCTCCTTGAACCGCCCTTCCGACACTTGCTTATGTCTGCACTTTCATCAAACTATGTTCTGCAACATAGCATTGTCTAAACATCTCAGAGTAGGTAGTGAACTCCCTTTGAGAGACACTATGCGAGAGTTCGGCCCTTATCCCAAACAAGAACTGGTCAATTTTCCACCTTTCATCAGGAGCATACATAGCCTGCCTAGAGAAGGCTGCCATGTTCTCAAACTTCTCAGCATAACTGGCCACAGTCATTCTCCATTGCCTCAATTGTTGAAATTCGAACTCATTTTGTGTCCTCAAGGAACTCCGAAAATACTTACCCATAAAAATTGTCTTAAATTGCTGCCATACCCTCTGAATCCCTTGCACCATCATCAAATTGGAATCACTCTCCCACCACCTAGCAGCAGGACCCTTTAGTAAATGTGACGCAAAAGTCACCTTGTCTTCTTCACTACAAATCACAATCTGGAATATCCTCTCTACTCCAGTCACCCATTCGTGAGCCTTAACCGGATCTAATCCTCCATGAAACTCTTGGGGGTTCATGCGGAAGAAGTCTCTAAATGTTCCTCCCACAGCTCCAGGAGAAACCACGTGAGGGTGAAGGCCCTCACTCATCTGATGCATCATTTCATGCATGAATTGGTGATGTTGTTGCTGCATCTGCTGCATAAATTGGAACATAGGAGCATTCCCATCGCTACCTGCTTGATCGCTACCGGGAGGAGTGACACTGGGTCGAGCACGAGTTCCACGTCTACCAGCCATAATTCCTAAATGTCATCAAAACAGGATTAAGTTTATCAGGCTCAATACCATAAACATAACATTTAGTCTATCGCAAGTCAACGTGTATGAACGGAAGGAAACACTTATAATATTTCAAGGCTAGGTCGAGGATACGACCTGCTCTGATACCAACTGTAATACCCATATACAAAAGACATACATGAAGCATATTTTTCATATATAATATTAATAATTTGGTACTGAAATACAAATAAGTTCTTAGCAACACATTGTATAAATATAGCCACTACAACATAAGGTACTAAACAAGTCTATAAAATAGTACAAGATGTTCAACTACAAAAAGATATAAGAACTAGATCCGAAGATCTCAAAAATCCACAGCAGAAGACTATGCCATCAACTAGTAAGGATAATCAAGTCGCCTTATCCTTACTCTTAGCGGAACCTGAAGCACCTGAAATAACAACATCAACATGGGGTTAGATAAAACATCTCAGTGGGTTCCCTATCTTAGAGTTATCTCGGCTCTAAGGGCCAAGTATAAAAATTCTATGAGTACAAGGTTCCTCTCAAAAATAAACAATTCGAAACGGAACAACCTAACAATACATCGTACAAGACTTCCCGTGGGACTCAGTGGAACATCCACCTCAAGTATGAACCACAAGACTTCTCATGGGACTCAATGAAATACCCATCTCAAGTTAACTCTCGCTTCCCGTGGGACTCAATGTAATACCCACCTCAAGCTAACTCTCGCTTCCCGTGGGACTAAATGTAATACCCACCTCAAGCTAACTCTCGCTTCCCGTGGGACTCAATGTAATAGCCACCTCAAGCTAACTCTCGCTTCCCGTGGGACTCAATGTAATACCCACCTCAAGCTAACTCTCGTTTCCCGTGGGACTCAATGTAATACCCACCTCAAGCTAACAAAGGGGAACACAATCAAGCATGATCCTCAATTCTTATTAGTCTACGAACTCCTAGGTGTCTCACAAGTCTCACCAATTCCTTATCTTTAACTCATAATTCCATAATTATGTTTCGTTACCTTTTAATCGAATAGTCGGGTAAAAGTCGGGTGGAACCAACATTTTTTGATCTCAAAATATAGATTTCATCATTAGCTTTGAAACGATATGTGGAACGCTAAAAACGGATACCCGGATCATAAGTTACGAATTAAAAACCAAGGTTGGAACCTACAGGTCTCGCTGGGCGAAAATCGCCCTAGAACTTTCGCTGAGCAAGCTACACCAGTTCAGGAAATTCTAGCCTTACGGGAAAACACTCTTTCCACACCCAAACACTCCCAAACATCAACCAATGCAACAAGACATAATCAAACGTATCCATTATCATCATATGAGTAATATAGGTAGGTTTTAATCGAGTTTTAACCGTTAAACTTCTGATTTTTCTTAGATTTTCCAATCTATCCCTAACCACAAAATCTATAAAACTCAACCAAAATCAAAGATAAAAGTTTCTAACTAAGAACCCTCCTTGAGAGATGAAGATTGGCGGAAAGATTGAGTTGATTCGACGGACGGATGATCAGGAATGAGGAATTAGAGCTTTAGGACTTTTCTCTCTTCTTCTTCTCTTCTCTTCTCCTTTTCCTTCTTTTCTTCTTTCTTACCAACTTTCTCTTCCTCTCATAAACTTTCTATATATATAAAAATATAAAAGCTTATATTTTTACCAATACGTCAAAATTAGAGAATATCCGAAAATGTCTCTTAATCCGATATTTTATAAAACCTCTGAGTCAGTTAATATCAATTAATAAAATAATATCCCGCTGATTACTCTATTTGGTTCCATTAAAATTTCTTAGAGTATTCCAGAATAATATTATTACTAATTAATATTGTCCAGAGCTTTAAATAAAATACGGTGTATTACAACATCCCTCCCATATTCTGCTCATCGTGATCCTCAATATCTATGGTTAGAGAGAATTTTTATTTCCCACGGTTAGCTTGCCTCGATGATCGATATCTTGGCTAAGCCTCCCATTTATCCTACTTTGATTTTCCATATTATTGCTAGGTGCTAACTCTTTTTTTATCTCACATCTCTTATTCTTTCTTCTTCCTTAGGGACCACTTATCTTAACATGATTCATAATCAAGTTGAGATAAGTTACAAGTTGATGCCTATTCTAACTTGGTTAAGTTAGATACGATAGAAAACTTAACATGGTATCATTGTTGCATGCTAACATTTAGGATAAAGGTTAGTCTCCAATTAGATTTTTCTTTTACACTTTGAGCTACTTCTCATCTTCAAAGAAAATCAAAAGACGCATGAAGGAGGAAAAATGTGTATGATGCACCACGAGCTTTAAGTACATTTTAAAGGTATTGGCACACATTCCATTTTGGAGCGACACATCAGGTACTCACTCTTAAGTCATAATCTTTAGCATTATGGATACCGAAAACAAAAGCAATAAAGACACTTATATTTAAAAGACTTGAACCAAGTTTCAACCGTCTCTCTCTTCTCATCTCACTCTATAGCAAGAAATGAAAATTGTCAGTTTCGTTCTACCGCCAACAGGTAACATCCAAGTATCGATTCAGCGGGTGGAAAACTCTAACTACTGGGACGCAAACACTAACATTGTCAACATTAAAAGCACAAATAAACAAGGTTTCTACCCATAGTGAGCCGAACTACGACAACTCATATTCTCATTGCGATGAGATACATAAGCACAAGCGTGATGCTTGCCGAACATAATTCCTCGTTCTGTTTAGAACTATGTCGGCTCTGATTCTCGTCCCCAATGAGATATGTAAGGCTGGGATGCGATATGCCATTGAGTCAACTTCTTTATTTCACCCATTCGTTTCTCCTCGTTCTATTTCGTTTCCCGTTCTTTTCCCTTCCTTCTAGTTAGTAGCAGATGGAGATGACTACACCCTTTAAGAAGAATAATAAGCATAGATATCGTCGAGTACGATGGACGTGAAGGGGTGTGAATACCTTCCCTTTACGTAACTGACTCCCGAGCCCGGACTTGGTTATGATAACCTCATCTTTTCTTCCCCCAAGTTTTCTTCGATTGTTTCCTTTCCTCTTCAGGATAAATAATGTTCGGTGGCAACTCTTCTATTCATTGTTTCTCCAATTGTTTTTCGCTTTACGACAGCCATGATAAAGGAAGAAAATTTCTTCAGTGGAACTCTCAGGTTTGAGGATACATACATCTTCTCCGGGTTGGCATGATTTAAGGATCACATCATCTTTAGACATGGTAGAGGACACGAATCACAGTGATCGGATTCTAGAAATCTCAAGATCATCAAAAATTCTACTCTTGTGGGTCATAACTTCTAGATCAAATGGAGCAACAGTCGCCATCAATAATTCTACAGAACCCGAGGAAGAAGAGTAGGAGTCAAAATCACTTTTAGAAGTGAGAACCTCATTATAAACTTTGTCCATGATTCGTCTAGACTCTTCTACCCTTAGGGCATCTTCCATCTCATGCATGAATTCCTCCCAAAATTAGTTTCTCTCTTTATCACTCTTATGTTTAACCTTTCCATTATCGTCACACTCTTTAATGACTACCATTCTACCTAAAACCAAAATAAAGAAGAAGGAAAAATAAGAATAGAGTGAAGAAGAAAATACCTGAGGAAATTGTAACATTGAGAGAGATACAATCTTGATATTAAGGAGATGCGAGAATGAAGGGAATAGGGGAGAAATGGGTCTTTAATAGGGTTCAATGCTCAAGAGAATAGCTAGGGATATCCATAAAAGCTATATTTAAAAATCATCATTAAGCTATAGAAGATTGAAGGGCCCGATTTTTCTGACTCTTTATGCCACATCAATATTGTATTAAAGACTGGGTTATAACACGGTTGTCGTGAAATATACTCGGAACTTCCTAGTGACCGAATACTCACTTCTTACTTCAAAAAACGAATTTGGGGGGCTTAAGTACATACCAAATATATATACAGTCGGGTTGTATAAATTGGACTGAGGCAAAACAAAGGGCATCATATGTATAAGGCTTTTATAACATGGTCCGAGTATGTATACATGGTCTGAGTATGCCTATATGGTCCGAATACTTAAGTTTATAGCCGAAAACGTATGGGACAAAATACCATAGTCGGGAACTAGCGAAGACCGGCAAGGTGTAGCAATAAAAATCGTGAATGTAAGTTATTGATTAACTTAACTCAATGAAAACATAGTCGCCATCACGCTTTTATTTATTCCAAGAGGAAAAGGAAAACAGAGCGAATAAATTCTAAAAAATGAATCTAAAACCAAAATCTAAAAGAAACATGTAGAGAATGGGTAAGAGGATTGGTTACGGAATGGGAAGGTGTTAGCACCAAAAACGTTCGTGGTACTCTACAGGATCCCTTTGAAATATTTACGCTTTTTGGTTTGAAATGGTTTATTAAATGAGAGTCATAGATGAGAAAAGAATTAATTTTTAATGTTTTTGTGTTTGGAGAGGTTTACCATCTCATACTTATGTACCCACAAAGTGCAATGTAAGATCAAAACCCCATAGTTCATGGTAAAAAGAACAATTTTTTGTTGGTTTTGATTGATTTTAAGAATGTAAAGACAAGTCGTCATCCTTTAGCGAATAATTCCACTAGAAAGGATACATCATGTCTAAACATATGAAAAGAGTTAAAAGAAAAAATGCATAAAACAATAAAAGAGTGAATGAGTTTTTTTTTGTATTTTTTAAAGTCTTTTGAAAAATGGTCAATATTCTTAAGTTCATTAGCATTTATTATGAAATGAAAGAAAAAGGTAAAAATCACTTAACCAAGGTCAAGGTTTGGATTATGAAAGTGGTGAAGATTTTTTTTAAAGAATAATCTTAGTACTAAGTCCATAGGTCTAAATGTAGAAATCCTCCAAAGCATGGGATAGTAACCATAGCACACAATTAAGAAAAAGTCTTTTAAAGTGTTTATGCCTTTATTAATATTTTTAGTGTCCAAATGGACAAGAAGAAAAACACAAGAAATAATGACATAAACATAAACATGATTAATGGATGATATAAAGCATAATAAAACAAAAGAGAAGGGAGCAAGAAGTAAAATAAAAGGATAGGGAGAAAGAAGGAAATAAAAGAAATATAATATATACAAAATAATGTGGTGAACTTAATCATCCACAAAGGTAACAATGCCAAAAAGCTCAAAGCGATAACTGAGTTTCGTCTCACGTCTTGCACTATATGATTGACCAATGTACTCAAGTCATTGGTTAATAATACTTGTCAGAAGATTGATAGAATCAAAGCCTCTACGACAACAAGTTTTGAGAATTATGAACTTAGCACAAAGATCAACCATGATTGGGCTTGCACAACCAATCAAGGTTTGGACCACGAAAGTACAACTGCCGATAAGGATATGGAGAGACAAATGTATCGCTATATTAAGCAATCGCCAAGTAACTTATATAGAAGTCACCCTACAACAAGGTCGGTCAATATCAATTAAGGTAACTATTATTAGTGTTAATGCATGTTAGGTTAACAACATATAGGTCGTCATCCGAAAACAATGTCGCACAAAAAGAAAATAGGTAATGATCTAGTCTTGATCATGAATTCAACAAAGAAATTCCAAAATCCATAAGACTTTCATCGATCAAAAATAAAAAGGAGAATTAGAGGGAGGGGTGGAGAAGAACCAAATAGAAATATTCTTTTAAGGTCCTTCCATCTTTAAGTACAATCACCTCTAATTGATAGATTTCAAGTTTGAAAAACATATCACTAATCCAAAACACCTCTAATGAATATAACAATTCACTTGAAGCTAGATTTGAATTAATGAATGTTAATCTACTCTAATCGATATCCGAAATCTGAAATCCATTGAAATTAAAGAGGAATTAATCTAAATGATGCATTCCAATGTTAAAATAAGAAAAAAGGGGAAGAAGAAGCAAGAGAAGCCAAAACAACCCCAAAAACAACAAAAATTGTCATTTTTCCTTAGATGTAACTAGTTACAGCCTGGGGCGTAACTGGTTACATAGTTAAAAATGTAACAGTTTGACAAAAATAACACTATGTAACCGGTTACAGCCTGGGATTCTAACAGGTTACACTGTGCACAGAATAAAAAATATGTGCAAAATTATGCATGATCCTCTTTCAAAACATTTTTTAAACACCTTGTGATCATAGATCTGAATTTGCACGAATTTTAGAGTAAAACCACAGTAAAACCCATCAATTAAAAGATAAAATAAGATCTAAAAGGATCAAACACAAGAATCACCAAAGATCTACATTATGGTTGATGAAGATGAAGGTCCAACAATGGTGTGACATGAATTACCACTTCAAGAATGAGAACAACTCCAAATTACTTCAAGATCTCCATAAACAAGCTTGATCTACTGATATTAATGTAGAAAAATGAAATGGATGAAGGTTTAGCTCAAAGTTAAACAAGATTTTAATGTGAATTCTTGATAACTTTCAAACGAAGACAAAATTGAGGTTTAATGAATTTTGATGGTCGGAGATATAATTTGCAAGAGTTTTTATGGCTTTCAAAAGCTTCATAATTGAATGAAATGAGGGTTTTATTTATAGTTTTGGTATGAGAATTAAGTGGAATTGAGCTTAGTTTAGGAGATCAAAATTAGGCTTGGAAATTAAATTTGGAGGGAAATTAGAAAAATAGTGGTGATTAATAAAGGTACATGGTGGGAATTAATTTTGATGATGTAGGGGAATTAAATGGAGATGGTCTAGAATATTCCATATGTGATCAAAAACGAAATTGGAGCCAAAATCGCAAATTTTGAATCACTACCAAAATTTTCAAAATTGTGCGTGTATAATCGATTACAACCTGGGTGCTAACCGGTTACACATTACAAAATTTGAAAAATAATGTCTTTTCTTGTATTGCTATGGTTTCGGCTCAATTCTTTTGCTCGTCAAATAATGTATGGAAATAAACACATGAACCTTTGAACTCAGATAATAATCAATCAAAACTTGGTAATCCTTGATCAGATGAATTTGAATTACTTGCGAATCAACTTTGACTTTTGTTCAGATGAATTTTGTTCGAGCTGAGGAACTGTTTTGACATTCTTATTTTCTTCCTGAAAAAAGTTAGTAAAAGATGGAAAACAAAATATTTTTGGATTTTGATTATATATTAGTAAACATAAACAAATAAAAAGCACACAAAAGCAATAGTGATCCCCTGTGAGGCTTAAACCTGCAACTGAGAATGATAGAAAAACCAATGCATGATCTTGTTTGTATGCAATGATGCAAATGAAAAAATATCAAAATCTTAGGGGCAAAAATTTGGGTGCTACAACTGCCCCTATTTAAGTTCCTTCAATCTGGAGATATGACGATTGACATCTTCATCTCAACAAAATGGGAGAGACTTAAATATAGAAAACTCAATTTTTTGGCCCTAAGAGACCATGCAATGATATGAATATGCGATGACATGCAAACCCAAGAATCTTCTTGGGGAAACAAGATAAAAAATATCGCTGGGGAAAAACAACAAATGACAAGAGAGTAAACAAGGAAAATAAATCATTGGATAGTCGACTCAACTTGGGGAATGATTGTGTATGAAATTAAATCAAAACACAATCAGAAAAAGGATCAACATGGAAGAATAAAAATTCACTAGAGAAAACATCAACCAAACAAAGTATTCAAATCCATAAAAGTGAAGAGAAACTAAGTTGTGAACAAATTATCTACTACTGGTTACTAGGTAGAGATACAAGTAATCAAAAGGATATAGCATCACCTGCTACCGGTTACTGGGTAGAAGCAAAGGTAATAAATTCAAGGAAAAAATTATTGATTACCAGTTACTGGAAAAACACATCAATAATATGATGAACAAAATCTCTGACTACCGGTTACTGGGTAGGCAAACCAAAGAAATATATCATCTACTACCTATTACTGGATAGAGAAAAATAAAGTGATTAGGAACAAAATTATCGGCTACCAGTTATTGGGTAGACGAATCGAAACAAATGATATTATCTGCTACCTCTTACTGGGTAGAAAAATTGCAGATAATAAACTTGTCGAAATAAATATCAACTACCATTTACTGGGTAGGAGCAAAGCAAACAGCCTGAAAAGAAGGACTACCGACTATCACTGAGTGAAAGAAACAAAGGTAACCAACCGATAAAAGGAGAAATAATACCTTTTATCTGTTAGTGGGTAGAAAATATGTAGATAATAGACTCAAAATAATAATCTCGAATACCAGTTATTGGGTAGGAGAAAAAATAATCAATGAGGGATAACATCTATTATCTGTTACTGGGTAGAAAATCTGTAGATGTTAAAAGAATCTCGACTACCAGTTACTGGGTAGGAGTAAATCAATAAGCTCAAAAGGAGGAATGTTACCTACTACAAAAAAGTGGCATTTAAACCAAAGTAACATATTACAAGAGGACCAAAGTTCAATCCAAGAACAAATTGGAGAGAAACGGTAAAATAAGACTCATCCTGAGAAGGAAATATCTCAATTGGGGAATGTTCCATCCAGATAATAAAATGGGGAGGAAACTGAATTAAAATCATCCATGAGGAACAAACTCAATGGGGAATCAGAAAGGATAAATACTTTTTTTGCTTAATGGTCGACACTTTATTCTTGAGAGAAGACAACACACACTATACAGGTAAAATCAACACCAAAGAACGGGGAGCAAATATCAAAGAATGGAAAAATGCAAACATATGATGATTTATGCATATAGAAAATGCGTGAATATGCATATGAATATGCTGACAAACAGACATAAAGATAAGCAATGTGTAACATAAACACCACAACAATCGGATACTCGACTAATCCCAAAGCAACATCCCTGGAAATTCTACTGGAGATTTGTAACACCCCGATTTTTAACAGCAAGAGTGTATTTAAAAAGTACTAATTTCATGAATAAGTTAAAGGTTTTCTTTGTATGAAAATAGTGTCCTTTTTTTTGTTCTTTCTAAAAGATGATACCGCAAAGTTTATAATTATTAAGGTTTTGAGAGCTTAACATGTTTTATAGAAGAGGTTAGCAAATAATTTTTGAAACGTAGTTATACTATACAACTAAATGCCACGCGTCAAAGGATAATAAGTCTAGATAGGTTAATAATACAAACTATAACTGATTGTACCTGGAGATCAGGATCTGATGCGGCTGGCTTCGAGAGCTGATGAAAGACGGTCGGTGAGGAGAAAAAGGGGGTGTACCTGCAAGGTACTCCGATGCTAAAGTAAGTAACCGAGCAAAGAGTGGGCAAGTACAAGAATAAAGGTCAGAGAGATTGAATACCTGACCCTCCCAAATGAGAGGGTTTATATAAGGGGCTAAACGGAAGATTATTGGTCCATACTGTGAGGCGCGGATCGAGGAATCCGTAACAATAGGCAACGGTCAAGACTAGCCGTTACGGAACTTCGTTGTGGTCGGAATGCTTATGCTCGACAGAGACCATTATTCCTAATTCTGCTCGACGTCGAGCATAGCTGTTGGATTGGTTTGCTTGGCCCAATTGTGGGGATTGGGCTAGTCCAGAACAGGAGCCCCCCAAGTTATTGCTCGTGTGGAAGAGCAGTGACTTAGAAATGATTTTGTGCTCGGCGACGAGCAGTGTTAAGGCCAGGAATCTGCGCTGCAGATCTTCGGGGAACGGGTGTAAACACCCCAAATTTGCCCTCACCCATTCACACCATGGCTTGTGATCATCCTCATATGCATAAACACAATCATATCATCTCACATCTCATTTTTGGTTCACTGCATAGTTTCTAGGGCATCTGCACCTAGGGTTTGTGATCTGAGCAATCCAAAAGCTTCTTGAGCCACTCCAAAGGCCACCAATCGTCTCAAAGGGGTCCATGTGTGTCCTTATGTCATATTCCATCTCCTCAAAGTCAAAATTGCAGAGGAATCACAAGAACTAGGGTTTGAGTGGAAGCAGAGCCAGGATGAACTGCACAGTTGACTGAAAATTAGGGTTTTGGTTTCAGAGGCCATAACTCCAATTTTTTTTTGGTCATTCTTGTTTCCATTGGTCTCTATATGGTATAGGGAGTATGCATATCATTTTTCATGAAGAAATTCCATGGGGAAGTCATCTGATCAAGAGTTGACTTTTCAGACAAGTCAGTGCAAAATCAGGGCATCTGAAGCCCCCAATGACCCAACCAAGGGTTGATCTTCATCATTTTGAGTGTATATGATCTTTATTTGATCATGGAAGAAGGTTGAAGTTCATAGAAATCAAGAATTTAGGGTTTTTGCAAATGTTGACTTTTTGGGCATAGTTGACTTTTCAAGAATGCACCATTTTAGGTCATTTTTCAAGCCATGATTCATGATTCAAAAATGCTTCAAATGGAAAAACTTTGGTCATGAAAGTTGTAGATCTCATCTTTCCCTTTTCAAAAAGTACAAGAACATGATCAAACCCTTCTTGGATCAAAAGTTATGGCAATACAAAGTTGGCTAAAATCATTATTTTTCAAGGCATGCTTCAAATGGAAATTTTGCAAAGTCATGAACCAATGCATTATGTGACCTCTAATTCATTTCAAACCATTACATAAACATTCTATGAGCCTAAAAAATCAGAATTGGACCAAGTTTCCTTCATGTTTTGGTTCATGTAACAAGATTTTCTTTCATGGGAACCATAAAGCAACAAGTTGCAAAACCACTCATTTCACTTCCTACAAACTATGACATTGGATGCTGACTTTGGCTAGCCTCTCACCTCACCCTTTGCTGCGCAACCCATGCCATGTACTTGCCTAGATCATGAGCCATGCTTGCCTTACACAAAACTTGACTTTTTGCAAAAGCAAACTTACCAATCACTATAGGCCAGGTCACATCATCTGACCTATAGGATTAAAATACATTATCATTTTGCAAGCCATTTCATGTACAAGGCAAGGCTGAAACTCATTCATTCATCACATTCACAAAAACACACCACATTGCATAAGCCTTCGAATTTCTCTGCCCAGCCACCAAACACTTCAACCATTTTCACCATTCAACTCACCTTGTTCCATAGACCACAAGGCACCAAGAACACAAGCCTGAAACAGCCTGAACATCTCACTGCCATTTCTCACTTCATTTTGCAGTTTCATTCGAAACTCTCACCATAGCTCACAAACACACAAACAAACACTCCAGACCTTCTCCATCCATCCTCAGGATCACATAGAACCCATCACCATGACCTGAAACCTCCAGAAACACCATTGCCATTTCTGATCAAGCTTGAGCAGGAGCTTTCGAAACTCATCAACCAGCCAACTTAAACTCTCTTTGAGCATTCAAACATCTTCTGGGGACCAAGTGGAGCAGTTTGCACAAAGAGAAGTGGCCAGAAAGTCCTCAAACTGAAAGCTCCAAATCTCAGGTAGCTTGAAAATTATTTTTCCAGAAATCATTTTTCTTGTTACAAACTTGTTCTTTGTGTTGTCCTGATCATCCTGATGTTTTTAGTTTTTGAAATGGTGATGAAATAAGCATTTAATTTGTCTCTGAAACTGGTTTGCCCTAAAATTTGTTTTGCTCGATTCATGAATTCCAGGAAGAATAAATTTGTTATGACTTAGGGTTTTGATTCAGGGGGTCATGGGAACCAGTTTGGTGTGTTTGGTTTTTATTTTTGATGCGTTTTGAGAGGTTTTGGAGATTTTCAGGTGGACTTCCCACCGGAGAAGACGACCGGAGGTCTTCTCCGGCCACCTGAAAATGATTAGGGTTTAATCCCTGTGTTTAATGAAGTTTGAATTTGGTCCCTTGGATGTGTTGACTCGCGCGTGTTTGGACGCCCAGGATCATCCCATTATGCCCTAATCCCAGTTGACTTTTCTTAATCTGGATTAATTAATTCGTAAATCAAAATTAGCTGAAGTGAAATCTAGGCCATTCATTAGCGCGCCAGTCAACCTTTTCATTTCAACTTTGAATCTGGATCATTGGATCAGATTACTTTTCATTTTCATTTATTTTAATTCATTTTCTTTTCATTTAACTTGCACAATTTATTTAAAATAGTAAAAAATACATAAAAATTATGAAACTTTTTCCTCTGAGTTTTAATAATTTTTATGACACAAAAACATTTTTATTTTATTTTTATCATTAAAAAAGGTATTTTTAAATATTTAAAAGGTTATTTTTAATTGATTAATGGAAATTAATTAATTAAAAATACTTTTAGGTATTTAAAAATTACAAAAAAATTCATGAAATGTTCTAAGACATTTAGAAACATTATCCAACCTTCAAACCAAATTTCTTTTTTGATCTTGATGCATTTTAAGAATTTTTCATTGAATTAAATCATTTTTTATGCATCAATTTGATCCCAAGTTCAAAAATTCATTTCTGCCTATTGGAGAAGGTTGAGACATTGATTCTTTTTGCTTTGATTTGTGTTTAGCATGTAGTTTCTAGGGTAAAATAGCCATGATTTGATCTTGCATTTTCTATTTGTTTGGCATTTATTTTGTTAAGAACCCTAAAAACCCTAATAACTTAGAAAATTCATAACTTGAGTTTGGTTGAGAGTTGAGAGTTCCCCTTTGGGCAGTGGTTTATTATAGGTTTAGGGTCTCTTTGGGTAGCATTTTCCATTTTTTATCTTAGGGTTTGCTTCTGTTTTGGGTTTTTGTTTGATGTTTGATCCATGAACCCTAATTTGGGCTTTCTCTTGCATCCCTCTTGCATTCTCTTGCATAACATGACTTGTCTTTGCATTTTGTGCATGTTTATGATTCATTTGACATCTTAAGACATTTAGGAAGCATGTTTGACCATTGCATTACATATTTGCCATGTCATTTGTCTTGTATGATTCATAACTTTTCATGCTTGTTCATGCTCCTTAACTTGCATCATTTGCATCCATGATCTTGTATGAACATCCCCATGTCTTGCCTCATGTTTGAAGCATCTCATAGCATCATTTTCATCATCAACATGCTTCTGGTTTTGTCTAGCATCATGCCATTTCATCTCATCTTGCATTGCATTGCATTTCTTTCTAACATTTCAGGTGGTAAGTAAACTTGAGAAGTGAATTTGCCTTCACTTCTCATAACTTTTCTTCTCATCTCTCTTGCATCCATTGCTGCATTTCTATTTGTGTTTGAGATTGAGCTTGCTCATTCTTCTTCCTCCTACTTTCTTTCTTCAAGTGACTTGACTTCTTGAATGAAGCAAGTCACTTTGCTTCTCTTGATCTTGTTCATCTGCTTCCTGGTGTTTCTTCTGAAGATTGTTCTTAAAAACCTCACAAACCTTAGGAACAACCAAGCATGACAATGATTAGGGTTTTGATTAGTCTCCCTTCTTAGTTTTTACCTTTGTGTCTCTCTTTGAGTCTTCTCTTCTCACCTCATAATCAGGGACTAAACCCTAAAGGCTTTAAGGCTTTGTGATTAGGCTTATGCCTGCATCCTTCTATTAGGATGGAGTGTATAACTTTAATCCTAAGTGTTAAACCCTTAATGTGTTTAAATCTCTTAATCAATTCACCCAATAATCATCAAGACATCACACTTGTAACTTAGGCCTTGCATTAGGGTTCTATTTCTTCCTTAAGTGGTTAAGAAGGACTAACCCTAGTGTTAATGGACAAGTCCCCCTCAAGTTGTCTTACAAATCAATAAAACTCACTTCATTATCATACCATTAAATAAAATCCATTTAATCAAAGGCTTGTTTTGTCATGAGTTTAACCCCTAATCATGGATTAAGTTGAGGAGTTTTCCTCAGCTTAAACATTCTCATCTATTATCCTTCTCTTAGGATGGTGTAATGAGTCTGTTTAATCCCTGATTTTGGCTTAACCTCATTACTCAACACTAAACAAAAACACCAAAAACATCTAAATAATCACAAGTAGGTTAATGATCTTAATCCTGCATCAAAGGTGATTAAGTGTGAGAATCTGACTTCACACTTAAGGTATTCTCATTACCCCTAATCAGAGGGAAGATGTGATGAGTTTACTAAATCCATTGGTTTAGACTTAAGCTCATTAACTTATGACAAATTTCTCAAAAGCAATAAAAGACTGAAAACAAAAAAAACAAACAATAATCGTCTCCTCCGGGATTCTTTTCTCATCACCTTCACTCACAAGCGAGAACTTGCTTCTTCCGTCTAATGCAAGACAGTTTGCACCTGAGCCAGACAGGTCATACACTTGAGCATTGACAGGTAAGCAGTTCATAAGTCAATTCATCTTTCAGTCTCTTTGGGTCGAACTACGGTGTTCTGACTTCCTCATTGCACGAGAGGATACGTAGGCATAACTTAACAGTTATCGAACAAAAGTCTCTGCATATTCCCCCTCTTTCCAGCATCTTTCTCTTAGCCTCATTATCATGAGCATTTCACCTCTTTCTCTTCCTTTTTTACACTGACACTTCTCTTATACACTTCACATCACTTATACACTTTACACTGACACCTGTACATTCTTTTCCAGCTCTTTTACACACAGATTACACTGACACTACCCCCTTTAAAACACAAATCTTTTAAGCGTGGATCCCGTCGAGTACGACGGACAATCTGGGTGCTAATACCTTCCCAGGTTGTAACCAACCCCCTTTCTCAGTCTCTCTGGTTCGCGACCGTCTTATCCATCTTTTTCTAGGTCTATGCAGCATTGCCTTTCCTCCGGGATAAAAATGCCTAGCTGGCGACTCTTTTCATTCTCCAGTGAGTTCACGGCTGTGTGTTCTCATTGTTCCCTTCGCCGACCGTTCGCGTCTGTACCTTCATCTGACCCGGTTTTCATTTGTCGGGAGCGACAACGGGCAACTGGTACGTTGCTCGACAGGGAAATGTGAAACAAAAAGCTGGAATATCTGGGAATTCGCGCTTATTAATGATTTGACGCCTAGCCTAGGGGCTAGTGTGTAGGGGTCACGCGTGCTTGCACGTGTTTTCCCTCTTATAAATAGGGGTCTTAGGGCCCATTCTGTACTTTTTCGCTTCATCTTCTTCTCCGACGCTCTGCTCGTTCAACTGCCACCACTTCAGCCATCGACCACCGCATTTCCTTGTCGACCACCACTTCCAGAACGCTTTTCCTCTTCAAAAATGTCTTCCCAAGCGTAAGGTACAGTTCTTTTTCGCCGTTTTAGGTGTTTATAGCTTAGGTTTCGTATAAATGCATGTGGTTTAGGATAGTTTTGACGGTAGTTTTATATTTAGAACCGGTAAACTCTAGGACTTCTGCCACCGTAGTCGATCGGTTACAAACCCTAGCTCAGGGTCGACATAGGTGTTGGTCGACCTAGACTTGGGTTTTGACAAATATCTAGGTTAGATCCCTTGATTTATAATGTTGGGCGTAAGCCGTCGCTCCGAGCGATGGTCAGCCAGGGCTATAGCTCGGGACCTAGTCTCTGAGCTGATGCGTGCCCTTTCACTTGTCGAGCGGTGGAAGGGTGGATTTGATATTCTTAATAGAATTCACTGACGCCTTTCCTATGCTTTTCAGGTGAAAACTCGCTCGTGGATCCATTGGACGTGTCTTCGGAAGAGACGTCCTCGGAAGATTCAGGATCATCTGCGTATGTCCCTTCTGGTTCTGGGAGTTCTTCGGGGGATTCAGATACGAGTACTACAGGAGCATCAACAGATTTGCCCCGATGTCCCGACCAGACGAGGGTTTCACCTGAAGAATGGGTGGTGGAGGATTTGTTGGACAAGGTGTCCTCATTTTCGAGACCCCGAACGGAGCCACTTCCCGTTGTCGGTGACCCTGCCGATTGGGTCGTAACCTGTCCGGGGGACGATGACCGCATCTTCTCAGATTTTTGCGGTCGGGCTTTCTCTATGTATGAATACGCAGTCTCGGTCCTGGGGGTAACTTTGCCCTTCAGTGAGTTTGTGAGTGCCGTGCTCGGGCACTTATGCGTTGCCCCTTCACAGCTGCATCCCAATTCATACGCGTTCCTGAGAGCGTTTGAGATGACGTGCTCCCATCTGGGTGTTGGTGCCACGCTTCCTCTGTTTTTCCGCTTGTTCTCCCTGCAGCGCCAAGTCGGGCGAGGAACCGATCGGAAGGGGTTCGTGTCCTTCAAGCAGCGGACGAAAATCTTTAAGGCCCATTCAGAATCTATCCGGGCTTTTAAAAATGATTACTTTCTGGGGTATGGTACTGGCCGCCTTTGGGTCGGTCGGCAGTTCTCCCTTAGTTAGGTAATTAAATACTGGGGTCATCCAGCAGCTTGTGTCGCCCACGAGGTTAATGTCTACGTGGACCGATGATTGCCCAATGCTAGGTTGGGGAAGCGTTTTCTGTATGACGGATTTGTTGTTTCCTTTTCTTTTAGTGCTCGCCAATTTGGAAAGGATATCTGCGCGGATGTTGTTCTCTCGCGGGATGTGTTTGACTTCCACACTTTTGAACCGTTTCAGTTCGTCTCTTACGATGGCCAAATATTCGGCCATGTTATCGTTTTTGGCTTGAAAATCTCCTCGAACTTGGCTTGCGACCAACTGAGAATCCGTGCAGATTGTGATCTCTTCTGCTTCCAAATCGGTCGTGAGCCGTATGCCTGCTAGAAAAGCTTCGTACTCTGCCTGGTTGTTAGAAGTGGGAAAAGATAAGGTTAGGGATACTTCGATGACGTTTCCCTCTTCGTTCTCCAAGATAATTCCAGCCCCGCTACCTGCTGGGCCAGATGCTCCGTCCTCGGAAATAACCCACCTGGATGAGACTTTCGGCTCTTGCTCGGTGAAAGTAAGTTCAGCCACGAAGTCGGCCAGCGCTTGAGCTTTGAGAGCTTGTCTTCCCTCGAATTTGACGTCAAACTCGGATAGTTCCAATGACCACTTTAACATTCGTCCGGCCATGTCTGGTCGACCGAGCAATTGTCTTATGGGTTGATCGGTTCTTACGATGATGGTGTGAGCCAGGAAGTAATGGCGTAGCCTTCTGGCTGCGAGAAGGAGGGCCAAAGCCACTTTTTCTATCTGGAGATATCGGATTTCCGAGCCATGGAGTGCTTTACTTGTAAATTATACAGGCTTTTTCCCCTCGGGTAGGTCGCGCACGAGTGTCGCGCTTACTGCCTCGTTTGCAACGGCGAGGTAAAGATAAAGTGTCTCCCCTCCTTCGGGTCTAGACAAGACTGGGGGTTCACTCAGTGCCTTTTTTAGGTGGGACAACGCCAGCTCGCACTCCTCTGTCCATTCGAAAGTTGCTTCTTTACGAAGGAGTTTGTAGAAGGGGAGAGCGTGTTGACCGGATTTAGCTACGAACCGAGCGAGGGAGGCAAGGACCCCGTTTAGTGACTGTATGGATTTTTTAGAAGTAGGTGTTGGGAGTTCCGCAAATGCCCGACATTTGTCGGGGTTGGCCTTGATGCCTCGTTCAGTCAAGTAGAATCCGAGGAATTTCCCTGCTCGGACCCCAAACGTGCATTTTTCAGGGTTGAAACGCATCTTGCATTTTCGTGCCTAATCGAACACTTTTCGTAAGTGGGATGCGTGGTCCATTTCTTGTTGAGATTTGACGATAATGTCGTCCATGTATACTTCGAGCATATCTCCGATTTCAGCTCGGAAAACCTTATTCATCATGCGCTGATATGTCGCGCCCGCGTTTTTCAGACCAAAGGGCATAACGTTGTAAAAGTAATTGTATGATTCAGTCATGAAGGCCGTGTATTTTTTGTCAGACATGGCCATGGGTATCTGATTATATCCTGAGTATGCGTCCATGAAGGACAATAGCTTGAAACCGGACAAATTGTCGACCAATTTATCAATGTTAGGTAAAGGGTATGCATCTTTTGGGCATGCCCGATTGAGATCGGTATAGTCAACGCACATTCTCCACTTTCCATTAGATTTTTTCACAAGTACAACATTTGAGAGCCAGGTCGTGTACCTGGCCTCGGTTACAAATTTAGCCTCTAGGAGGTCTTTAACAGCAGATTCAGCTGCTTCAGTTTTCTCGGTCGACTGCTTCCTTCTGCGTTGAGCGACCGCCTTGTGTGTTGGGTCAATGGAGAGGTGGTGGCAGGCTGTCTCGGGGTCGAGCCCTGGCATTTCTGCGGCACTCCAGGCAAATAGATCTACGTTCCCTCTGAGGCAAGCTTCCAGCTGTCGCTTCACCAAGTCGGGCATATGTGCCCCGATTTTAACGCACCGAGCTGGGTCCTCTCCCAGAGGAATTAATTCGAACTCTCCATCTGGTATTGGTCGGGATAGCGACTCTGTTGGCCTTTGGACGCCCTCGCTATTGTCCGAGAATCTGCAGTCTAGGTCGATCGAGTCTACCTGAGGGAAAGCCCTGGGAATATCTGGAGAATTTGATGTTGGAGGACTCGGTTGGTATGATATTGAGCTGAGTCCCTTTGATGCTGCTTCGAAACACCTGCGGGCAGCGTCGACGTCTCCGTGTAATGTGGAGACCTTACCTGAAGTAGTGTAATATTTCATCTTCAGGTGGACGGTGGATGGCACGGTGTAAGCTTATAATTTCGACATATTGAAATTTGGAACTTGAAGCCATTTCTGTGAAAGAATAATGATAGTGAAGAAATTCAAGAAAGATTGACAAGGTTAAAAGCTCCAATATTTTGACAGAAGGATAAGTAATGTTCTGGCAAAACAATTTAGAAAATTGTTTGTAATTAGGCATTTGTCAAGATAAGGGTATCTTGTTCGACACTTCGACAGAGAAGAGTTGTTTGACAGAGGCATTATTTGGCAGATGCTGAAAGGGTTGTTTCTTCTTTAAAAGACTTCGACAGATGAAGAGGTGCAAGGTTTCGTCACCAAAGGAGAGAATTCAAATTTAAAAGTTGCAACCTTTGGCAGTTGGACACATGGAAGGTTCAGGAAAAGAAGTTGCATGCAGGCTGACACTTGTCATTCATTTGTGATTTTTCCGTTCTAGGCAGTTACTTTGTTTGTATATAAATAGAATAGTTTGTGTTTAGAATAGGTGTCTGAAAACTTATACAAAAATTCCTGTAAATACTCTAAGTACCCAGTGTGAGAGAAAATGAGTGTGATATTTGGAACCATGTACGTTTGAACACCATCTTTCTTTTAAAGTTATTTAAATTACCAGTTTATTTTATCAAGTCATTTTATCTTCAAGTTTTATGTATTTTCATGCAATTTACATCTTTCGACACTTTCTTGTTTCACTTATTTCAATTTTAAACTTCACTTATTTCAATTTTAAACTCAAGGCATTGAATACTTTGACATCACTGACAAAACAAACCATAAATCAATCACAAATACTAAGAGTAGTTCGACAGAATAATTGCACATGTGTCCTAGGACTTGTTTGGTTGGTTCTGCAAGTAACCCAGTTTTCTGAGAAATTGGTTAACCAGAGGTTGTTCGCCAGAAATCACTGCGAACAAATTGGCACGCCCAGTGGGACAGGTGCAGTTAATAAAATCTAATAGAGAACTTTCTTAGAAAAATTGTTCCTTGCTACGTTGTATGATTCTTAGAAGCGGTAAACTAGCCGTAACCGACGTAGAAAGACCAAAGAGAACAAGAGGAAGAAGGATGGCTAACTTGCCAAATGCTTCAAACAATCCTGACGAAACCATTCCAGTTTCCAATCCCATCCCTTCGTCAGGAGCAATACCAGTTTCTGGCCCTGTTTTAGAACAGATTAGGCCTCCATTAGGGGATTCAATACCAACGGGTTCAGGGTCCCAGAATGCGCCTAGTTCTTCCACCATGGGACACGCCAGACCCCTTGGAACCCCTCCCCCTGGAGGAAATACCTTCAGGCCATATCTGAATTATTCTCAGCCCTTGACTGGGAGGGAACAACCATATGGAATGCCAACTTCAATGATGGCAAGCCTACATAATTCGTCACCATTATTCTCTGATGCTATGGTTCAAATGTCATCACCATTGCAGGGATCAAGATATGGTGGAAATGGAAATAGAATGAATCAAGTTCCACCAGGTTTCCATATGCCCACTATGACAAACCATTCTGCACAAGTAATTCGTCAACAGATGGATGAAAGCAATCATGATATGGTGCAGGCATTGACACAACAAATTGGGAGAGGTGTTCAATCCTTTAATACAAAATACTACCGAAACAAACCAAGTATTGGCAGAACAGATGACACGCATTGCTGACTTTTTTGGAGTCCCTCAAGCATAGCAAAGAATGCAATTGAATCAGAATCCTGCCAATAGGCCTGTCGAAGAGGAACTCACTATAAACCAAAGGCCATTAGGAAACCCTCATGAAAATCCCAGGGGCCAAGAGGTGATAGGTGAACAGCCTAATGTAGAGGAACCCATTCGACAGGAACCAAGAAGAATAATAGTCCAAAGAGACCAAAATGCTGATGAAATATTACAGCAGAGAATGCGTTACAATAACCTGCCTGTCGAAAACAATATTGCAACCATGGTTGAGAGAATAATGGCGTAAAATGGAGTAAACGTAGGATTACAAAGGCCTAGTTATACTTCCCCCTTGTCTGAATTTGTTTTACAACAAGAATTACCACCAAGGTGGAAAGTCCCCAAATTCACCAAATTCTCAGGGGATACTAGTGAGTCCACCATAGAACACGTAGCGCGTTATTTGATAGAGGCGGGAGAGATTGCTAATAATGAGAACTTAAGGATGAAATACTTCCCAAGTTCTTTGACAAAAAATGCGTTCACTTGGTTTACTTCTCTTCCTACAACTTCAATATTCACATGGACCCAATTAGAGAGATTGTTCCATGAACAATTCTATATGGGACAAACTAAGATAAGTTTGAAAGAATTGGCGAGTGTCAAAAGAAAATTCTCTGAACCTATAGATGATTACTTAAATAGGTTTAGGTTATTAAAAGCCAGATGCTTCACACAAGTGCCGGAACAAGAACTAGTCGAAATGGCTGCAGGGGGTCTAGATTATTCCATAAGGAAAAAACTGGATACCCAGTACTTGAGAGACATGGCACAACTGGCAGACAGAGTGAGGCAAATAGAAAGACTAAAAAACGAAAAATTTAGATCAAATAAAAACAAGAAGGAAAGAGTGGCCTATGTGGATATAGTTCAAGAAGATGATTATGACGAAAATGAGCCAGTCATTTTCGACCAGCAAGAAGTTGATCTGGCAGAACTAAAACAAGGCCCTCCATATTCTTGTAAAGTTTTAGCCCCGTCGAATGGAAAAAATCCAGTCGAAGTAGAAAAGAATGACAGGTTCCCTAAAAGAACCTATACATTCGACATCACCAAATGTGATGAAATTTTTGATTTATTAGTCAAAGATGGTCAGTTAATAAAACCAGCAGGCACTAAGGAGCCTCCTGTAGACCAACAGAAAAAGAGAGGTTTTTGTAAATACCATAATTTCTTGGGTCATAAAACTTCTCAATGTTACCTTTTCAGGGATCTTGTCCAGAATGCAATCCAAAATGGAAGGCTGAAGTTTGGAGACAAAGCCAAGCAACAGATGAGGATTGACTCCAATCCCATGCAGGTTGTGGAGGCCAATTATGCTGAACCAGAAATGGTAAATGTGGTCGAAATGGAGATCATGGCGGAGGATAGTTTTGAAGTGGTAGAAGTTACTGAAAACTTCGACACCAACTTCACCATGATAGAAGCTGCTGAAGGTTTTGACACCCATGTAAATGTGGTGGAGGGGGCTGATGACCTTGCAGACCAGGCTGAGGAAGAAGAAGTCAAAGCGTCTGAAGACTTCGACAGTGAGAATGCCATTGAAACTACTGAAGGTTTCGACGAAAGAAATACAGTCAAGGTGGGCAGAAGTTTCGACAAGAAAAACTATGAAAGAGATGCTGAGCAGGGGGTGATCTGGGATACTTTAGGAGAATCAAATGGGAAGTTCGACTTCATGGTGAAATATTCAGCACCACCAAGCTCCAAAACGGATATCAACAAAATCAAACCCACAGGATGGGGAGATTCTTTCAAAAATGATAATGAAGAGGAGGGTAACAAAACCCTCATTGTCCAAAAAGAGGCCACTGAGGGCCTTAGCCAAGATAAGATCAAAATAACAGGGACTGATGACAATGCCCTTACTGTCGAACCAATAAACAGTAGTACCATCAAAAATGAAGAACAATCTATCGAAGGTGTTGCACACTGCTGCAAATACATTTATAAGGGTTTACACCCAAAAGGCAGTGTGAATCAGTCAAAGGAGAATATCCCGGAGGAAATGATGCTAGTCGAAAAAATGAACAAATTGAAAATCACAACTGAACAGAATGCTGGGATTCATATGGTGGAGATCACTCAGAAGAATGGACCAGACACCAACAAGGGAAAGAAACGTCAAGAGAAACATCAGAATCTGGTTTACCCAGAAGAGAGCGAAAGTCTTGTCGAATTCATCCAGAGGTGTCAAAGGAAAAACGCAGAAGTTATGCTTTGCCCAAGATGCAGTGCTGTGTTCGACAGAAAAGCAGCTGATGACTTAGAAGCAGCAGAAAAGACCCAGAGGAAAAGAAACTGGGGGACAGTCCCACCAACCAGAAATGGAAGGTTCGACCCAAGAAGAAGGGAGCATCACATCCAAGGAGTGGGAGAAAGACGTTTCAACACTTACAAGCCATCCAACAGGACAAATAACGACAGATGGGTTCAACCTATAAAAATTGCCCAAGGTCAGAAGAGATGGAAGAGTTTTGAAGTGAACAGGGGTGCCTCAATAGAAGTAAAAAAGGAGGCAAAGCCAAAGTACGTCTATGAAAACTACAAAGGGAAGAATCCTATGTCCAGGTCCCAATGGAGAAGATTCCAAAGGCAGAAGAAGATTGAAAAGGAAACTGTAGAACACAAAAGGGTTGGGCAGAAGGAAGCTGAATCAAGCAAGTATGTGCAGACTATAAGCAAGGGGAGACCTCTGGCAAAAGAAGAACCCCCTCAGAAGAATGGGTCTAATGACACCACAGAAATGCAGAAAACAAACAACAAAATGCCAGTGGACGAAGAAGTTACAGATGACTTCAGTTCAGAGTCTGATGCGTCCTTCGACGTAACCTGCAATGTGGTTTATGTGTTGCCCAGAGACTATGACAGGATAATGGAAGTCGAAGACGAAGAGCATGACATGGCAGATGACAGCATAGGCCTTAAGCCTGTATGCTACTACATAATGAATAATGGCTGTGTCGAAGAGCAAAATGCCTTCTTCGAAAAGCCAGATGATGCAATGAAGGCTCACTTAAAGCCTCTTTTCATAAAAGGAAAGGTAGAAAACATGGGTGTCAACAAAATTCTGATAGATGGAGGAGCAGCTGTGAATTTAATTCCTCATTATATGATAAAGAGGATTGGAAAAGATAACTCCGACACTAAGCCTCACAACATGGTGTTGTCCAACTATGAAGGTAAGGTAGGGACAACACTGGGGGTAATACAATTGAACTTGACTGTAGGGTCCATTACCAGACCTACAATGTTTGTGGTGATAGCATCAAAGGCAAATTACAACTTGCTGTTGGGAAGAGAATGGATCCATGGGATTGGGGTTGTGCCATCCTCCATGCATCAAAGGATAGCAATCTGGAGGCCAGATGGGATTGTCGAAAACATAGAAGCAGATCAAAGTTACTTCACAGTTGATGTGAACAATGTCAACAGTCGTAACTTCGACAAGAACCTGGCACATATAGCACCATGCAACCCTGCTGGTTTCGACCTAACGGCCTCCGACAACGCCTATTGTTCCATGTACCTCCACCCTACGCATGGCTTCCAGTGGGATAAAGAAGTAATTGGAGAGACAAATTACACTTGGGGAACTGCCCATGTCAATCCAACTGGGTGGGGGAGTGAGTTCATTGAAAATGACTGAAGCATCAACTATAGAAAAGATTTAGGCTTATATAGCCGAAAAACAACTCAAAGCGGCCCTTGAGGCTGAGGTAAGAAACATGGCTGTCAAAGCCAACACACAAGTTGTCGAAGAACAACATCCTCAAGAAAATATTGAGGAAAAACGTACAAAGCAGAGTTTAGAAGAAGATTCTAGGGGCGAATGGCAGAGTCAAAGACTTGATGTCATTTACGATGACGAACCCTTGGGGTTTGAAAAAGATCCAGCCCAAACCAATATGAAAATGGTGGCACAGGATCCTTTGGAAGAGGTTAATCTGGGACTGGGGGCAGAGAAAAGGCCAACTTACATCAGTGCCAAGATGAATCCTCAACTCAGAGTCGAAATAATCCAACTGCTGAATGAGTTTAAAGACTGCTTCGCATGGGATTATGACGAAATGCCTGGTTTAGACAGAAATTTGGTCGAATTGAAGTTGCCAATACTGGAAGGGAAAAAGCCAATAAAGCAGACTCCCAGACGCTTTGCTCCTGAAATTCTGTCGAAAATCAAAGAGGAAGTCGAAAGGCTTCTAAAATGCAAATTCATCCGTACAACAAGGTATGTCGAATGGATTGCTAATATTGTTCCTGTGATTAAGAAAAATGGCAAACTAAGGGTATGCATTGATTTTAGAGATCTAAAATCAGCCACCCCTAAGGATGAATATCCTACGCCAGTAGCAGAAATGCTAGTAGATTCTGCAGCAGGCCATGAGTATTTAAGTATGCTTGATGGCTATTCTGGTTATAACCAGATTTTCATTGCTGAAGAAGACGTTCCAAAAACAGCTTTTCGTTGTCCAGGGGAAATAGGAACATATGAGTGGGTAGTCATGCCCTTTGGTTTGAAAAATGCTGGAGCTACTTACCAAAGGGCCATGAATTCTATTTTTCATGATTTCATTGAAACGTTTATGCAAATTTATATAGATGATATTGTGATTAAATCTACCTCAGGCTCAGACCATATTAACCATCTTCGACAGTCCTTTGAAAGGATGAGGAAGTTTGGTTTGAAAATGAATCCCCTTAAATGTGCTTTTGGTGTGCAGGCAGGTGACTTCTTAGGCTTTGTGGTCCACAAGAAAGGGATTGAAATTAATGAAAACAAAGCTAAGGCCATAATGGAAGCGAAAGCGCCATTGACAAAGAAGGAATTGCAGTCTCTACTAGGTAAAATCAACTTTCTCAGAAGGTTCATCTCCAACCTTAGTGGAAAAACACAGGCCTTCTCACCTCTACTTCGACTAAAAAAGGAGGGCTTCACTTGGGGGCAAGAATAACAAGACGCCTTCGACAAGATCAAGAAGTATCTGGCAAGTCCTTCAGTCTTAATATCTCCTTGTCGAAAAAGAAGCATGAGGCTCTACATATCAGCATCTGACAGAACATTGGGAAGCATGCTTTGTCAGGAAGATGAACATGGCGTCGAAAGAGCCATCTATTATCTCAGCAGAGTCTTAAATGATGCTGAAACTAGATATAGTATGATAGAGAAATTGTGTTTATGTGTATATTTCTCTTGTACAAAATTAAAGCATTATATAAAACCCATTGATGTATATGTATCTTCTCATTGACGTAATAAAACACATGTTGTCTAAATCTATTCTACATAGTCGAATTGGAAAATGGGCTTTGTCTTTGACTGAGTATTCTTTAAAATATATGCCTCTAAGAGCTGTCAAAGGACAAGTGGTTGCTGACTTTATAGCTGACCACTCCATACTTGGGGATGAAATAAAATATGTCGAAAGAAGACCTTGGAGGTTATATTTCGACGGTTCCAGTCATAAGAATGGAACAGGTGTTGGGGTGTTGATCATTTCTCCCAATAAAATTCCAACAAAGTTCAAGTACAAAATAGAAGGTGGTAGTTCGAACAATGAGGCAGAATACGAAACTTTAATTGTTGGACTTGAAATATTGTTGGAATTGGGAGCAACAGAGGTCGAAATAATGGGTGACTCTGAGTTGGTGATAAAACAACTGACGAAAGAGTACAAATGTGTCAAAGAAAATTTGATCATGTACTTTGTGATAGCCAACAGACTCCTCAAGAGATTCGACAGTGTAGTCTTTAGACACATTCCTAGATTAGAAAATCAGGAAGCAAATGACTTGGCCCAACTGGCCTCAGGCTATAAAGTGTCGAAGGAAAACCTGATGAAAGTTGTCGAAGTAAGAGGAAAAGTTTTATCCACTAGATTGTCCCCATCTGATTTGGAGACCATAGGATTGGGATATGGTGATGAAGAAAACTTTGAAATTTTTAATGTAGATGATCCAGGAGTAGGAGATTGGAGAAAACCTATCAAAGATTATTTACAAAATCCAAACCAGACAGTCGAAAGAAAGATAAAGTATAGAGCTATAAGTTATGTGCTCTTTGGAAATGAATTGTTTAAAAAGACTGCAGAGGGAGTTCTACTAAAGTGATTAGGAGAGACTGAAGCTTATATAGCTTTGTCGAATGTGCATAGTGGTGCATGTGGTGCACACCAGGCAGGGCACAAGATGAAATGGTTACTATTTCGACAAGGGATGTATTGGCCAACAATGTTGAAAGATTGTGTCGAATTTGCAAAGGGTTGTCAAGAATGTCAAATTCATGCAGGCATACCTCATGTACCAGCAAATGAGTTACATTCCATTATAAAGCCTTGGCCATTCAGAGGTTGGGCTTTAGATTTGATTGGTGAAATTCGACCAGCCTCTTCGAAAGGGCAGAAGTACATTTTAGTTGGGGTAGAATACTTCACTAAGTGGATTGAAGCCATACCATTGACGAATGTAGATCAGGAAGCAGTCATAGACTTCATCCAGAAACATATAATGTATAGATTTGGAATACCAGAGACTATAACCACTGATCAAGGATCTGTGTTTACTGGAAGAAATATGCAGGCATTTGCAAAAGAGACAGGTTTCAAGTTGCTAACTTCAACACCTTATTATGCCCAAGCAAATGGTCAGGTCGAAGCAGCCAACAAAGTAGTGATAAATCTGATAAAGAAGCACGTGGGTAAAAAACCTAGAAATTGGCACAAGACTCTGGATCAAATCCTTTGGGCTTGTCGAACGTCTCCTAAGGAGGCAACTAATTCTACCCCATTTAAATTAACCTACGGACATGATGCAGTGCTGCCAGTCGAAATCTGTTTACAGTCAATACGAATTCAAAGGCATCATGAGATTCCATCTGAAATTTATTGGAGCATGATGATGGATGAGTTGGTTGATTTAGATGAAGAAAGGTTACGTGCTTTAGAATTAATAAAAAGGCAGAAAGAAAGAGTCGAAAAGTTTTACAATAAGAAAGTAAAATTTAAAGCCTTTCTAGTAGATGATTTAGTTTGGAAAGTAATTTTGCCCATGGAGAAGAAAGATAGATTGATGGGAAATTGGTCCCCTAAATGGGAAGGACCTTTCAAAATTTTAAGAGTTTTTTCAAATGGTGCATTTGAAGTCGAAGAAATAGAAAAAGACAGGAGAGTGCTGAAAATAAATGGCAAGTACTTGAAGAAGTATAAACCAACATTGCAAGAAATAAAAATAGGAACAGAATGAAATTGCAAATAAAAACTTGTCTTCGCCAAATAGATGGCGTAAAATAACATTACATATGAAATTGCTAAAAATTCTTAAAACAATAAAATTTCCTAATTTCTATTACAGACTACTGTTGAAGGAAGGTGGCTTTGAGTTCGTCGAATTTTTTCTTCTGAAGCTGAATTCGATGCTCGCAGAGACTCTTACTGACAGTCAGTTCGTCAATCTCCCTGTGAAGTTGTTGAGCTGATTCTGCATGTTGGAGACCTTTTTGAAGTTCACTGTCGATTTCCTCTTGGTTGGGCTTTTGGAGGATGGCCTGGCGTTCCTTCTCTTGGAGGATTTTCTTTTGAAGTTCAGCAATCTGAGCCTGATAAGCCTGAATGTTGTTTTCACACTCAGCAGCAGCTTTGGTGTATTCTTCAGAAAGTTTGTTCAGCTCTGAAATTTTGTCTGTCGAAGAAGCTACGATATTCCATTCTGAGACTTGTTCTTCAGATTTGGCTGTGATGTTCTGAGAAAATTCCTTTTGACGAACCAAGTCAGCACTCACAGAATCAATCATTGACATCAGATCCATCACCAGACGACTTTCTTCAATCGAAGCCTCTAGCAGATTGGCTTGTTTCAGGAGTTTCTTTAAGTCATACTGTGCAGAAGGATTTTCAGCCAAAGTCTCAAATAGGTCCACCCCAAGGATTTTTACCTTAATCTCATCCATGATGACACTGATGGGTTGAATGTCAGAAGTAGCCCCTGAAGCTGTCGAACCACTGTGGGAAGAGTCTTTCAAGTTGTACCTGGAGTTGAGTAAAGCTTTTAAATATTCCAAAGGCTTTCTTACTTTCAAGCTTTCAATCTCCTCATGTGACAGGCTTGTTGAACCAATATCCAAAGGAGTTTCTGTAGGTACTTCTGGTGGAGTGGGAACAGTTTGGGCACTTCCCCCAGGGTTCAAGTTGGTTTCTGGTTGATTCGACAGATCAACTTCTTCTTCGACGATTTCTTTGTCAGCTTCTGTGGTGTCATTTTGCCCTTGAGCTTGTGCGTCCTGGCCTGGAGCAGCTTCTTCGACTTCAGTTGCAGCAATAGGTTCTTGAGTGGGTGCATCTTGGTCTGGAGCTGTCTTTTCCTCCACAGTAAAGTCTGGACGAAGGGGAGAAATATTGCCAGAAGACTCAGAGCCACTGATGTCGAATTCGTCGAAAGTTTGAGGTCCATAGACACCTGCGTCTGGGGCTGCTTCTTCTTGAAGCCTTTCAGCCAAAGTCTTCTCAGAGTCAGAAGGAATAACTTCTTCTTGGACTTTATAAGTTTCTTCGACATCAATAACAACCTAAAGAGAGCATAAAAGGGAAGTTTAAGATAAGAATATATGCAGTCAAGACTAGGAATATTGTCAGTCGAAAATAAATACCTGAGGGATCTCAGTGTGAATGCTTGAGTCCCCACTTTTTTCACTTCTTGAGGGGATTTTGTTGGTTGGACTGGCAGGAGGAGTTCGTCTGTGAACTATGGATCTTTGGGAAGCCACTGTTTTTATTTTCATTCCTTTGTTTCTTTTCAGAGGTTAAGGTTCAGGAGATTCATCC
The DNA here is from genome assembly GCA_963966055.1 of Lathyrus aphaca. Taxonomy (NCBI): domain Eukaryota; kingdom Viridiplantae; phylum Streptophyta; class Magnoliopsida; order Fabales; family Fabaceae; genus Lathyrus; species Lathyrus aphaca. The sequence continues at coordinate 491,314,375 of OZ014525.1, read as the reverse complement.
TCAGACTCTTCGACACTCATCTCCTTTTCTTCTTGTTTTCTTTTCTTGGCTGGTGTGCGAGTTACCTATAGTATGCAAAAATAAGAGGTATTCAGTATGAAGGAATATTGAGACGCATAAATAAGGAAAAAGGAGGCGTTGTTATTTGTCGAAACCTTTTTGGCAGTTATGGGTGATTTTTCGACTGTCTTGGAGGAGGTTCCTTCGCCAGTAGTTTTCTTGACAATTCTAACAGCTGAAAGAGAAAGAATTGTGTGAACATTGATATAAAAATAAAAGGAGTTAGAGATAAGAGGAGGAATGTAATTTCTTCGACACCTTCAAGAATGGGTTCTTCCACACTAACATGTTCTATCCCAATATGAAGATGCCCAGTGAAGTTTCCCAAGTAATACTTCTTCGGAACCACACGTTCGACAAGTTTCTTGCTGGACTCACGAAGCAGTTTTAAATGAGACCCACACACAAACCAATCTGGAAATGGAGGGCACAAAGCCACACCAAATTCTGCAGAAGGGAGTGGAGGGAATTTTGGAGGAAAAGAGGTGAATGCAAAATTGTAACGTGCATGTGGTGGAATGTACAAAGGCACCTCCAACCTATCCAATTTTTCTGTAAATTTTTGTTTTAAAGTTACTGTTGCTTCGCCTATGGTTCGACGAAGATCACTGGGCCTGTAAATAGTTTCAAAATACTTTTGAAAATTTTGAATTTCTTTGATATGCTTATCTGTACCTTTCTTCTTCTTATCCTGCACAAAAGTAAAAGCGTTCGTCAGGAGAGTGGTGAAAGTTGCTACATCAAAGAATTTGTTAATATAATACTCCTTCCACCAAACGTCGAAGTCTTCAGTACATAGGAAGCTTGGTCGAAAGATGGTAGGGTAAACTTCCAGAGATGCGTCGAAGAATTTGTTGTACAATTCTAGACTTCTTTCAAAATTTTGAAATGAGTTGTAGAACAGAATAGAGCCTTTCTTGTGATAAATGGGTTTCGTCTTCGTCTGTATTAGCCCAAATTGTCTAGCCACCAGGTTAGGTTGGTAGACAATGAGAGACACTTTAGTGTTGTTGAGACTGTGGTGGGAGAAAAGGTGCCTTGGCATAAGGAAAGCCTCCCAGATGGATATATAAGAGTCTTCTTCTTTCTGGTTTTCCACTGGGAGTTGTCTTGTGAACCATCTGGGACCCACATTTCTATTGGCAAATGGTGCCATGGAAGGAGTGAACTTATAACGTTTGGCGAACATCATTATGTAACTGGTGAATGCTTGTCGAATACCTATGTTGTCATCAGTAGGTGTTAGTTGGACTAACCTAGGCCATTCGACGCACCTTTCTTTCACCTCTTCTTCGTCAACTGACATCTTGATAGGGATGCAGGCTTTGAAGGTTGCGTTCAACCATAACTGTAGGAGCCAGAAGGGGCCTGTGAGACTGATATTTCCTTTGTCCTTAAGGGTTTTTAAGTTACTTACACTCCCACTCAGGGACTCGTAGAGGTTCGCCAGAAGCAATTCACTCAGGCAAAATGCAACTCCATTATGAAGTTGATTGGCCATGATGATATAACTCCTGGCAACTTGGAGTGACCTAGTGCAGAAGACGAATTTAGCTAACCATAGAGTGAGAAAAGCAATGTGCTCTCTGTCAGATACTTCCTCATTATCTTCGCCTTGGTGATGAGCGATAAAGATGGAATATCCAGCATGCTTGGTGTCGAAGCCTATGGGGTCCTTATTTAAGTGTTCAGGGTTGAAAATTTCTCCTAAAGGACTGAGGCCAGTGATGGCTGCTATGTCGAACAGGGTAGGAGTGACCATACCACAGGGTAGGTGGAAAGTGTTGAAGGTACTATCCCAGAAGTATAAAGAGGCCAGCAGCATGTTTTGACAATAGCGTGGACCTTCTTTCGACAGTTGGATCAAGTCGTAGATGCCAGTTTTCTTCCAGAATTTTTCTTTGACCCTTTCGACTCTAGTGAGCCAAGCTAAGTAGTCGGAAGGATCTTTTGTCAGGGGAGGACTCCTAAAAATCCTAGTTTGATTCAAATAAGACAGATCTATTTCTGTCGAAGCTATGGGAATTTCAGGTTTTTTAGATGTTGTTTCGACAGGCCTAGGGTTCTTACTAGCAGCTATGGGTTTGGAAGCAGAGTAGCAGGGATAAAAGTCTTTCAAGCGATTGAGGTCAGCATTAGGGTCAAAAATGGGACCTAGCATGGCATGGTGAACTCCAGAAACTGAGATAGGGATCATTACCTGGGATCTGTAGATGCTTGCTTTCTCCCTTTCATTTGGGGGTTCTGGGATGTATTGTTGTTGCTGCACTTGCATGGGTCCAGATAGTGTATGAGCAGGAGGAAGGTAAGTTGTTTTCTTTGTCTTCTTGGCACTGCGATCAGCAACAGTTTTTGGAGGAGCCATTGATGTGAAAAGATGAAGAGCTGGAGGAGCAGAAAGCTTTTAAAAGGGGTTTTTAATGGAGTTTTCTGCGTTAGGGGGAAGAAGAGTTTTGAGGATGTGAAAAAGAAAAAAGGTTTTTGAAGGTGGTATTTATAGAAGATGAGAAGATAAAAAATAAATAAATAATAATGATAAAAAGAGAAATGAAAATACTTTTCAGTTGGAATAATGGGAACATGCGTTTGATCCATTGGTGGTGATTGAAAGTGACGGTTGGTAGGGAGCCATGATTTAGCTAAAATATAGGGTCATGGAAGATTGTGTAAACGTGGGCTAGAAGTGACGTTTTTTCAGAAAGTGGAAATCATGGTGTTTTCTTGGGACTCAACAAAGTCACTTTATAATAAATGAGACTGACAGGAGGTCAAAGGTCATTTTCGACAACAAAAGATATTTCTCCAGAACTAGTCGAAAACATCTTTGCTGGGGGGCAATTTGTAAGCTTATAATTTCGACATATTGAAATTTGGAACTTGAAGCCATTTCTGTGAAAGAATAAGGATAGTGAAGAAATTCAAGAAAGATTGACAAGGTTAAAAGCTCCAATATTTCGACAGAAGGATAAGTAATGTTCTGGCAAAACAATTTAGAAAATTGTTTGTAATTAGGAATTTGTCAAGATAAGGGTATCTTGTTCGACACTTCGACAGAGAAGAGTTGTTTGACAGAGGCATTATTTGGCAGATGCTGAAAGGGTTGTTTCTTCTTTAAAAGACTTCGACAGATGAAGAGGTGCAAGGTTTCGTCACCAAAGGAGAGATTTCAAATTTAAAAGTTCCAACCTTTGGCAGTTAGACACATGGAAGGTTCAGGAAAAGAAGTTGCATGCAGGCTGACACTTGTCATTCATTTGTGATTTTTCCGTTCTAGGCAGTTACTTTGTTTGTATATAAATAGAATAGTTTGTGTTTAGAATAGGTGTGTGAAAACTTATACAAAAATTCCTGTAAATACTCTAAGTACCCAGTGTGAGAGAAAATTAGTGTGATATTTGGAACCATGTACGTTTGAACACCATCTTTCTTTTAAAGTTATTTAAATTACCAGTTTATTTTATCAAGTCATTTTATCTTCAAGTTTTATGTATTTTCCTGCAATTTACATCTTTCGACACTTTCTTGTTTTTGTTTAAACTTCACTTATTTCAATTTTAAACTCAAGGCATTGAATACTTTGACATCACTGACAAAACAAACCATAAATCAATCACAAATACTAAGAGTAGTTCGACAGAATAATTGCACATGTGTCCTAGGACTTGTTTGGTTGGTCCTGCAAGTAACCCAGTTTTCTGAGAAATTGGTTAACCAGAGGTTGTTTGCCAGAAATCACTGCGAACACACGGCAATTAGCTCGGCTAATGTTGGTCGTCCTAGGATTCATTGGTACAGCGACGGGAAATCCACGACTAGGAACTGGACCTTGACCGTCCTGGCTGTCTCACCTGCCCTGAAGGTGACAAATAGATCGACATAACCCCATGGTCAGGAGACTGCTCCGTTGAAACCCTGCAGGTCTGATCCGACGTATGGAGTTAAGTGTGTCTCGTTCAGCTGGAGTGTCGAAAACAGCTGGGAGTACATGATGTCGCAGGAGCTTCCCTGGTCCACCAGGATTCTTCTCACATCGAAATTTGTCATGCGTGCCCGGATGAGCAGAGGAATGTTGGCGTTGGGCGCTCCTCCCAGGAGCTCTTCTCAGTAAAAGGAAAGGGGTACCGAGCCTTCCCTTGGTGGATCCAGGGTGGCATTTTGCACGGGCCCCTTCGCAATCAGCTGGTCGAATTTCCGTTTCACGGATCCGACCATGATTTTATTGAACCCTCCTCCCGAGATGACCATTGCGGAAGGGAAAGTTTCCCATGGGCTATGGGAGGAGAAGTACCCCGAATTCTCGGCGCGGTCCGATAGGATGAAATCCTCCCGGCGATAAATGCTTAGAGCGGCCTGCATGTTAGCATCTGCAGGGATGGGTATGGCTTCCTCGACTTTTTGGGTCTCCTGCGCTTCTTGTCGAGGAGTGTCTCTGGATTTGGTGAACTGTTTTAGGTGTCCGTCCTTGATGAGAATTTCGATTGCATCCTTGAGATGGATGCAGTCCTCTGTGTTGTGGCCGTGACTCTTGTGGAATCTGCAGTATTTCGTTTTATCCGTGTCGGGTTTGCTGGGTTGTTGCCTCGGAAAATGTACCCCTGCCTGTTTGAATTCCGAATTGGCACATTCAGACAAAATTTTCTCCCTAGAGGCCAGGAGAGATGTGTACTCGTGGAACCGACCGACGGGTCCTCAGTGCTCCCGCGGTTCACGGGAGCGATCGTCCTTTCTCTTGTCTCCTCCTCGACGAGATGTCGAAGGTTCGTCGACTTGGTGAGGCTTGGCATCTTCACAGCGTCGAGCGTCTCTTACCGAACTGGCCGCTTATTTTTCCTCATACTGAATGTAGGCTTGGGATTTCAATAAGAACGCGTCGAGGGTGGCCGGGGTCTCAATGCCGACCTCCCGATGAAAATAAGTCGACGGGCGTAATCCTCGTTCCAGCAAATATTTTTTCATGTCGTCGGTCGTGGATACTTGGACTGCTTCTTTATTGAACCTTTCGATGTAAGTTCGTAAAGGTTCGTCCCTCCCCTGGATGATTGCTTCGAGTGAAGCTTCTGTCTTCGGGTGTCGCCTTGATGCGGTGAAGTTCCTGGAGAACGTGCGTCCAAGTTGTTTCCAGGAGGTGATGGACTCAGCTTCGAGGCTTTTGTACCATGTCATCTCCCCTTTCCTCAGCGTCGTAGGAAAAAGGCGACATTTGATTGCCCCCCGTACACCTCGATAGTCGAGCAGCGCATCGATATTCTCGATGTGCTCGTCTGGATTTGTGGTTCCGTCGTATGAGCCTAGCGGTGGGGGCTTCTCTAAACCTCTTGGAAGCTTAGCTGCCATGATTTCGGACGAAAGGGGACCCCGAGCGTCCTCGTCGTCGCTGGAGTTGAACGAAGGAGACCTGTGAGCATGTTTCTTCGTTCGTCGGGGAGAAGCAGATCTTGATCTACTTCTTCTTGACTTTCTTGTAGGAGAAGATCGTGGGGAGGACTGACGAAGATGCTTGTCGCCCGTTGATTCGTCAGCGTGCCCTTTCCTCTTCTTCCTGGCAGGAGAAGGAGTATGCCTTCTTTGGGGTCTTGCGGGAGACGATGGTCGACGAGAATTATCTTCGAGACGGGCGATTTTCTCGCCATGGGCGAGGAGTAGCAGGTTTGTCTGATTCAGGATCTCGGCTAGCGCGGCGAAATCCGATCCTAAAGGAGTCGAGGGAAAAAGTGTTTTCGGGCGACTTTCCAGAGGTTGATCGCGATCGGGTGAAGGCGACACTGTCTTCCCGTCCGGGTGGTCTTGCACAGTTTCCTCGTGCGGAGGAGGATGGATGTTGCTCTCACATTGTGTGAGAATCATGCCATCATTTGACCGGTTTTATTGGTTGTCCCGAGCAGCCATGGATCTTGTTAAAACTTTGGTTCCTTGAAGATTTTGAAAGAAGAACGGGGAAATCAGTTTCCCACAGACAGCGCCACCTGATCGTACCTGGAGATCAGGATCCGATGCGGCTGGATTCGAGAGCTGATGAAAGACGGTCGGTGAGGAGAATAATGGGGTGTACCTGCAAGGCACTCTGATGCTAAAGTAAGTAACCGAGCAAAGAGTGGGCAAGTACAAGAATAAAGGTCAGAGAGATTGAATACCCGACCCTCCCAAATGAGAGGGTTTATATAAGGGGCTACACGGAAGATTATTGGTCCATACTGTGAGGCGCGGATCGAGGAATCCGTAACAATAGGCAACGGTCAAGACTAGCCGTTAGGGAACTTCGTTGTGGTCGGAATGCTTATGCTCGACAGAGACCATTATTCCTAATTTTGCTCGACGTCGAGCATAGCTGTTGGAATGGTTTGCTTGGCCCAATTATGGGGATTGGGCTAGTCCAGAACAATAACCAACAGAATAAAATTCCTCGACAGACACTCACGCAGGAGAGCTTCCCCAAGGAGAAACATCAATCAAGTGTAACCATGTCATATGGCGCACGCCATCAGTACTAAAGAACTCATATTAATCACATAATCCACTCCCTAACGACATCCACAATATCCTCCTGGCCCAGCTCCTCACAACCCACTACACGCACTCAGTAAGGTATGATCCGAACCATTCACGTCATCTCCACTTTCAAACTCATGCTCAGATGGATCCTCAGTATCAGTATCCCCATCCTCACCTACGTCTAGCTCCAAAGATGGAAAGTGATAACGAGAAAAAGTATCGATTATATTGTTATGTTTCAATACCGTTTTATCGCATAATTGTCGTTTTAACACCCGATTCCTCGAGTTTTCTTTGCCATTTTGCAGGTACATCATATACAGAGCTAAATCATGAGCCACAAGTGAAATGAGCAAAAACAACCATTAGAAGATGAAGAAAAAGAGAATTCTGCATAACCTGCATATTTTGTAACACTCACGGTCGTCACCTAGGAGTCACGACTGTGACACGCTAAAAGGCGCACTCACGACCGTGACAAGTCCCTCACGACCGTGACACATATCAAACAAGGAACACGAACGTTACACCCTTGTCACGACCGTGACACATATCAAACAAGGAACACAAACGTTACACCCTTGTCACGACCGTGACAAGGGAAAACTAGGGTATTTGACTGAAGACTTGGTAATGAACGTTACGCTACATGAAATCCAACGTGCCTATTTTCCAGCAGACCAAGTATTCCCACGTTCCCTGGATTCTCTCATTTCCTACTAGGCCCAAGCATAAATTCCAACTGCCAAGCCCATTTAGCTTTCTATAAATAGCTTAACTTGAAGAAAAAATTGACAGAGTTTTAGTTTTTAATTTTCTTGCGGAAGCTCTGCCGATTTTATTTTGCACCCTTTATTTTTCCAGCATTAATTTCCTTGCTTTAATTTTCTTGTATCCCAACCAACCATATAACAATTTCCAACATCAGGAAATTGTTATAAATTAATTTGTTTCAAAGCCTTCAGATTCTTTTAGAATTTATTTCTGATTCCGGTCAGTACTCTAAGCTTTTCAGCCTGTGGAAGAAGGAGTCTACTACTTTTATTGTTATCCAGGTTTATATTAAATTTCATTTATATTTATGTTGACTATTTATTTTTCTGCCTTGCATATTTTATTCTATGTTTCTCTGCCTCTGTCTGGTTCAACAATAATGAGTAGCTAAACACCTTAGGGCGGTATGTAATTGAAACAAACTAAATCGGTAAAATCAACTCTAGGCTTAAAAAAATTAAGAGCTTAAAATTTTGGCTGAGACTTTTTATTATAAAATCAACCTTTTTGTTACGAGAGTAAGGAAAGTGTATTAGGTTAGGTCAAGACCACGAGAGTGTGAGATTTTAACCAGATAGCTAAAGTTAGGCATTTAAATTAAACACAGCGAGAGCGCTTTAAAATGAATTAGAATTACTAAGTTTCCAAAAATTATTTCTAAACACTTATGGGCTAACGAGAGCAGGCATATGGCTTTAGGGGTAAGATCTGAGATAAGACCACGAGAGTGTGAGTTAAAGATATTTAAACTGGTAACCTCTACAGAATAGATTAAGTGAACCATCTTTATAAGCCTAGGGTAGATTGACCCGCCTAAGTTAACATAATTACATACCGACCGCCTTAGTATTATTTATTAAACTTAAATTTAATTCCCGCCTTTAATCTTTAAAAACAACCAAAAATCGTGACAACCCTTCACCTTAGCTAAACTAGAAATTCCTCTAGCACTAAGTAACGATAGAGTCCCTGTGGATCGATAATCTTAAATATTACTTCGATAGGTTGTGCACTTGCAGTTAAGATACCGCTAGACACATAATTAGATACGTCTTTAGCCCATCAAGTTTTTGGCGCCGTTGCCGGGGACCTTAATTTAGTTACTAGTGCACTTTAGGGTAGCATTGTCTAGACTAAGGTAACAACTATTTTCTTTTCTTAATCTAAATTCTCGAGTGTATGCCAAGTACTCGCTCTCAAGGCGAAGACTTGCAACCTCTAATCCCAGAATCGGAACGCTTCTTACACGTAAGAAGACGGATATTCGATTACGAACAAAATTACAATATTCCAGATCTTCAATTAGATCCACCTAAACCAGTCATAACATCAAAGGACGCAGAGATGGCTGAAGAACAGAATCACCCACTCAAATATTACGCTAGTCCTTCGCAAGCTGAACCGCATTCCAGCATTGCCGCACCGGCTATCAACCGAAACGATTTCGAACTAAAACCTTCGCTGATATCAGCCGTGCAACAAAATCAATTCGCCGGAAATCCTACCGAGGATCCGAACCTTCATCTTTCGATCTTTGTGCAATACGCAGATACCGTAAAAGCCAATGTAGTTACCCAAGAAGCTATCAGATTACGTCTTTTTCCTTTTTCACTTCGAGACAGAGCGAGAGCCTGGCTTCAATCTCTGCCTTCGAATTCACTAACTACGTGGGAGGAACTAAAGAGAGTTTTCTTGACCAGATATTTCCCACCTAGAAAGACAGCTATGCTAAGAGCTCAGATCAACGGATTTAAGCAAAGGGAAAACGAATCACTATTCGAAGCTTGGGAATGCTATAAGGATATGCTGAGACTTTGTCCACATCACGGATTAGTAGAATGGATGGTCATCCATACCTTCTATAATGGACTCTTGTACAATACAAGAATGAAAATTGACGCTGCCGCAGGCGGTGCACTAATGGACAAAGAATATAACGATGCTTATGCACTTATCGAAAGTATGGCTCAAAACCATTACCAATGGGGAAGCGAGAGAGTCGCAACTGAGAAACCAACAAAAGGAGGTATGTACGAAGTGAGTAGTATGGACCAAGTCAATGCAAAGTTTGACCAACTAAACCAAAAGATCGACAACTTGGTCATAACACCAACAGCCACCGTGGCTGCAGTAACACCTAACTGTGAGTTATGTGGAGTTCCAGGACATGAAGTTCCTAATTGTCAACTATTAACAGGAATTCCCACAGATCAAGTGAATTATGCTCAAGGAAACCCATACTCAAACACATACAACCCAAGTTGGAAGAATCATTCGAACTTCTCCTATAAGAATAACAATGCTTTATACGCACCAGGTCAAGCACCAGCTACACCACCAAGATATCAAAAGACTGCTCCTAATGTCCCTAGAAAATCGAACCTTGAATTGATGATGGAGAACTTTATAGCTAACCAATTTCAAACAAACAAGGACTTCTTAAACCAAAACATACACACTAGTGAGCAGATTAAGCAATTAGTAAGCAAAGTAGATGCATTAGCTACACATAACAAAATGCTTGAAACTCAGATTTCACAAGTAGCTCAACAACAACCACCTACCGCTGCACCAGCTGGAGTATTTCCTGGACAACCTCAACCTAATCCGAAAGGACAGGCCAATGCTGTGATATTAAGAAGTGGCAAGGAACTTGACGGACCTACCGATCCAAGACTTGACAATCCAGCCATGTACCAAAAACCGGATAAACCGACTGAAATGGTGAATGATCCAGAAGAAAAGGAAGATGATAATCAAGAGGCAGTGGAGAAAGAAAAGCCTTATGTGCCTCCACCACCCTATAAACCACCAATTTCGTACCCTCAGAGATTAACCAATTCCAAGACGATGGGCCAGTTTAAGAAATTTGTCGAACTTCTGAAACAGTTGAATATTACTATTCCGTTTACAGAAGCTATCACTCAAATGCCCTCGTATGCTAAGTTTTTAAAAGAAATCTTATCTAATAAGAAAAAGATAGAGGATAACGGAACAGTTACACTTACCGCTGAGTGTAGCGCCATAATTCAGAATAATATGCCTCCTAAGCTAAAAGATCCAGGAAGTTTCTCTATACCCTGTGTAATAGGAAAATTCGTCATTGACAAAGCTCTATGCGATTTAGGAGCCAGTATCAGTGTTATGCCCTTAACGATTTGCAAAAGGCTAGACATGGGAGACCTAAGACCAACTAAAATGTCTGTTCAACTAGCCGATCGCTCTGTTAAATATCCTGTAGGCATACTAGAAAACGTCCCAGTACGTATAAGACAATTCTACATCCCTACTGATTTCATAATCATGGACATCTCTGAAGACTCCACTACACCTATCATACTAGGAAGACCATTCTTAGCTACTGCCGGAGCTATAATAGACGTAAAGAGAGGAAAGCTAACCTTTGAAGTAGGTGAAGAGAATGTTGAATTTATTTTAACACAATTCTTACAATCACCAGCTATAGAGGATACATGCTATCTATTGGACGTAATTGACGAATGTGTAAGAGAAATGGAAATGAAAGAAACTACCTATTCTGAAATTATGAAAATTCAAATCCCTCCGATTTTCGAAGATGATAATTGGCGTAAACCATATCAGGATGATAGTCTAAGCGAAAGTTTAGCACTTACACCGGATCCCATGCCAAGTAAGGATAAACCTACATTAGGATTAAAAACTTTACCTAAAAACCTAAGATACGAATTCTTAGACATTGAATGTAAAAGACCAGTTATAATAAATTCCAGTTTAGGAACAATCGAAACAAAGAAACTTTTAGATGTCTTAAATAAATATCCAACTGCATTAGGATATAACATATCTGATCTCAAAGGAATATGCCCTTCAATCTGTATGCATCGTATTCTGCTAGAAGAAGATTGCAAAACCTCCAGAGAATCTCAAATAAGAATTAACCCAATCCTTAGCACTGTAGTAAAGGAAGAAGTTAAGAAACTACTAGATGCCGGAATAATATATCCAATCTCTGATAGTAAATGGGTTAGTCCAGTACATGTAGTACAAAAGAAAGGAGGTATCACTGTTGTGAAAAACGCTAAAGGCGAATCGATATCGCAAAGAGTAGTGACGGGACATAGAGTGTGCATCGATTATCGTAAACTAAACAAAGCCACTCGAAAAGATCATTTCCCACTACCTTTTATAGATCAAATGTTAGAACGATTAGCCAAGCATTCTTATTTCTGTTATCTTGATGGTTACTCAGGATTTTTCCAAATCCCTATCCACCCAGATGATCAAGAGAAGACTACATTCACATGCCCCTATGGAACGTTCGCTTATAGACGAATGCCCTTTGGATTATGCAACGCTCCTGCAACCTTTCAAAGATTTATGATGTCAATCTTCGCAGATTTTATAGACAACATCATGGAAGTGTTCATGGACGACTTCTTTGTATGCGGGCAAAGTTTTGAAGGATGCCTATCAAATATAGAAATGGTGTTAGAAAGATGTGTAAAAGTAAACCTCGTGCTTAACTGGGAGAAATGTCATTTTATGGTCAGAGAAGGAATCGTATTAGGACACGTTATATCCGACAAGGGAATTGAAGTTGATAAAGCTAAGATAGAAGTCATAAAAGATCTTCAACCCCCTAAAACCGTTCGAGAAATACGAAGCTTTTTAGGACACGCCGGTTTCTACCGACGATTCATCAAAGATTTCTCAAAAATCACTAAACCTCTTGCCGGTTTATTAATGAAAGACGCTGAGTTCATATTCAATGAAGATTGTCTTAAAGCATTCGAAACTCTAAAAACAACCCTCATCACCGCACCAATCATGCAACCCCCTGACTGGAGATTACCTTTCGAAATCATGTGCGATGCGAGTGACTATGCTGTAGGCACAGTTCTAGGCCAGAGGAAGGAAAAGAAACTTCATGCGATTTACTATGCCAGTAGAACCTTATATTCTGCTCAAATGAACTACGCCACTACTGAAAAAGAATTGTTAGCAGTTGTCTTTGCGCTTGACAAATTCCGTTCTTACCTAGTAGGAGCGAAAATAATCGTTTACACAGACCACGCTGCTATCAGATATCTATTGACTAAGAAAGATGCTAAACCAAGACTCTTGAGATGGATTTTACTCTTACAAGATTTTGATCTCGAAATAAAAGATCAGAAGGGTACTGAAAACGTCGTAGCGGACCATTTATCTAGAATAGAAGGTATTAAACCGGAACAAGTGCCGATTAACGATGATTTTCCGTATGAACAGCTGATAGCACAAATAGGAAGCGACCCAGTTCAGTTAGACGTAGATGAACCAGAACCCGTGGAAACAATCCAAACGACTGTAGGACTGCCATGGTACGCTGACATTGTTAACTACCTAGCTGCAGGAGCTCTTCCACCTGATTTAACCTATCAGCAGAAAAAGAAATTCTTTCACAATCTCAAACATTACTATTGGGATGAACCATTATTGTTCAAAAGAGGACCCGATGGAATCTTTCGTCGATGTATTCCCGAAGAAGAAATAGAAGATGTCATTGCTCATTGCCATTCATCTCCTTATGGTGGACATGCAAGCACTTCCAAGACTTGTGCAAAAATCTTGCAAGCCGGCCTATTCTGGCCTAATCTATGGAAAGATGTTCACATCGCTGTTATAAATTGCGATCGGTGTCAACGCACCGGTAATATTTCAAGAAGAGATGAAATGCCTCAAAAAGGAATATTGGAAGTAGAAATCTTTGACGTCTGGGGAATAGATTTCATGGGACCATTCCCATCATCTTTCGGTAATAATTACATACTCGTAGCGGTTGATTATGTTTCAAAGTGGATTGAAGCTATAGCTTCTCCTACAAATGACACACGAGTAGTAATAAAGCTTTTCAAAAATATAATCTTTCCCAGATTTGGTGTGCCTAGACTCGTCATAAGTGACGGTGGCTCGCACTTCATTTCAAAAATCTTTGACAAATTACTATCTAAGTATGGAGTAAGACACCGTGTGGCAACACCATATCATCCACAAACAAGTGGACAAGTCGAAGTCTCGAACAGAGAAATCAAACAAATCTTAGAAAAGACTGTCGCCATATCTCGGAAAGATTGGTCATCTAAACTTAATGAAGCTTTATGGGCTTATAGGACAGCTTACAAGACACCCATAGGAACTACACCTTTCAAATTAGTTTATGGAAAATCTTGTCACCTCCCGGTAGAACTAGAACACAAAGCTTAGTGGGCGATCAAAACTCTCAATATAAACTATAATGATGCAGGAGAAAAGCGAATCCTAGATATTAACGAATTAGAAGAGTTAAGGCTAGATGCTTATGAGAATGCTAAGATATATAAAGAAAGAACTAAGCGATGGCATGATAAACGCCTATCTAGGAAAGAATTTAGTGTGGGAGACGTTGTACTCCTCTTTAATTCAAGACTTAGGCTCTTTCCTGGAAAACTAAAATCTAGATGGTCAGGACCCTTTGAAATAACTAGAGTGTTCCCGAGCGGAGCGATAAAAATTAAGGGTAGGAATAGCGAACCATTCACAGTAAACGGACAACGTTTAAAACATTACCATAAAGTTGAAAATAGAGATTATGCAAATAGTCTAAGGCTTTTAGAGTTGTCCACTAATTTCCCTGATTAATCTACACCTAAGCATTACGTCAGGCTTTAGACGATAAAAACAGCGCTTAGTGGGAGGCAACCCATTTAATCATTTAAATCATTTTGATCATTTTATTATTTTGTCATTTGTCATTTTATTATTCGTTTATTTGTTTTGTCATTTTATAGTTTTATTTCATTATTACTATTATTGCTTTTATTTATACATTTTATTTTCTTATTTTTCCTTATTTTAATTTTAAATCACTTTTACAGATTTTCTAAAGTCTTTTCCACTTTCCTTCTCCCCCTGATTTGTTTCCTCCGTATTTACACTAACTATGGCTAACCAACCGATAAACCTTATGGAAACCAAATTTAGAGGTAGGAACCAAAGAATGAAATTTGAAGAGTTATCACAGAGACCAATGGATTTGACTCTGTACCCGGATGATCTGACTATGGAAACCTTAGGTATACATGATAGCATCCTATACTTGTTTAACCGACTTGGATGGGAGAATGCACTGATTCAACAAAAGTTTGTGACTTACCGCGAGCTCACCCTTGAGTTCCTCAGCTCCTTAGTTTACCTACCCGAGCGCGGTTTTGGATTCAGGAAAGGATTTATCAGTTTCCGCCTATTTGGAATAGAATATGACTTTAACCATAGAGAACTAGCTGACCTATTAGGATTCCCTAGTGGACCCTTTGCTTTTACTACCACACAGGTAGAATTGATGGACATTGAGCTGGATTTCTTTTGGGGAACCTTAACCGGAAATTACCATCCTGAACCAAATAACATGAACAATGATGAGATACATAACCCTGCTATCCGTTACTTCCATAAGATCCTTGCCCACACCTTCTTTGGAAAAGAAGAAAACCTTACTGGAGTATCTAAAGATGAGATATTCATTATGTCATGTTTCACTAATGGACAGCCAGTCAATGGTGTGCCTTTCATGATGCAAACCTTCACCCGAATCCAAGAAGAACCTGATTTACCCATATTAGTAGGAGGTCTTGTAACCATGATTGCTGATGCCTTAGGACTTAGATACCAATTACACAGGTGTAACCGTTTAGGTACCATCCGTCCTATGAATCTTAACTTTTGCTTTAATCGTCATATCATAAGGAATTTAGGACATCCACCTTTCGAGTACCTAATCAGGAATGAAGTAGTAACCCTGTTCACACTACCAAACCATGCTAGAGTGAGTGTTCACAATAAGGATAATTGGCTTTATGAGTTAACCCCACCTGACTATGCATCTACTCCTGAAACACCTCAATCTTACAAGATAAAGGATGATATAATGACCGATGTAGAAAGTGACCCTGAGACACCTCCTGGTTACCATGACATTGACCACATTGACGAAGTGATTGAAACCCCTGAAGTGAATCAAGTAGAATATGCTGACAACTTAAAGAAAATCATGAACACTCTTGAAGCTTACCAAGCCGACATAAATACCGTTAAGGATGAGATTAAGAGCATGCGATTGGACATTATAGGTCTAACTGACATAACATGTGAGCAATTCTACCACCTGAACTCTGCAATCGAAGATTTGAAGAAGCACTTTTGAAAATGCTGTAGTGATCTAGCTCATTTTACTTATTGTTTTCGTTTCTAGTTGGTTTTACATTTCGCAAACATTTTTGTACCGTATTTTTATTAATGTAATTTCACTTCGATTATCAAATGCAAAGCACTTCTAGTTTACAAATTTTTCCAATTTAATCAATTTATATGCTTTCAATCTATTTACTGTTATATTTAAATTGATTAATGTTTTATATAATCTCCCGTGTGATGCAATTTACAAGTACTATGTTGGTATTATATATTATATATTGTTTGTGTTTAAAATAGAGTGAGAAGTGATCATAAAATATTATATAAATTATATGAAGCGTGAGTGGGATAATATGCATTCTGGAAATTATTCAAAGTCTTAAGCCCTCACGGTCGTCATCACCCCCTAACGATTGTGACAAGCTAATTAACGCGTCACGACCGTCATCCCTCCATCACGACCGTGACGACCCCAGTTATAGGATTCGTGAGAAACAGAACTGTTCTTCATCGCAACCTCTTCCTCTTTCAACTTCCATAACTTTCAAAATCCCCCATTATCTCTTCCAACTTCCGTAACCTCCCATTACCAAAATTAAACCCCATTAACCTATCCATTTACTCCTCACCTATCACATTCTCACCTTGCATTATTAATCCGAACCAATTTCCTCTCATTTTATCACTTTTCTCAAAAAACCAAAAACCTCTCATCTCCCACTCTTGTTCTTGCATGCAATGGAAGCAATTCAGTTTAGAGATGGTGAGCATGGAGAAAATCAGAGACAGAGGTTCATCAGATTCCAGAACCGTGGTGTTCAACCCACGAGATATGTCGACATTGTCTGTTTGAGAGAGTTGGGAATGCTCAACAGTGTCAAGAACCTGTTTCAGAAGGTTGGTCTGTGGGATCTTTGCAGTCAGCCCCAGCCCACATTCGAGCTTCTGACATTGGAATTCCTAAGATCATTTCATTACATCACTCCTACCGGTTCTCAGAGTCAACTCACCGGCGTTGCTAAGTTCAGATTGCTTGGCCGAGAGTTCGAAGTTTCGCAAACAAGGATCGCCGAGCTACTAGGCTTCGATCACGGTAATGAAGCTCACCTCCGCGTGCCGGACAATTTCAGTGAAACCGCTTTCACCTTATGGCACGACATCACCAACACCCATGCCTCATCCTTTCAGAGCCTGAATGCTACGCATATCCACAACCCGACGATCAGATACTTTCATCGCATCATCTGCAACATCATCTTTGCAAGAGAGAGCAACCACAAGCTCAACTCCAAGGAGCTCTTATTCTTGCACTGCGCCTTGAATGACGAGCCCATAAATGCTGCCCTGTTCATGTTATCCCATATCCAGTCCATAGCGCAAAGAGGTGCAACCCCCTTTTACATAGGCGGCATTGTCACTACCCTCGCCATTCAGCTGGACCTTGGTGACTTGGTCGTCAATTTGCCTAGCAGAGCCGCCGAGTTCCTAACGAAGAATTATTGCAGGTCCGCCCACTTGATTGCTCAGAGAGAGGATGGCAGGTTTAGCCCTGTTATCCAAGGCACTATTTATCACCACATCATCTTGTCGTGCCGTGACCGCATCGATCCGTCTAGCCGAGCCAACTGACTATTTGCTTTACCGGATGCTGCCGGCCACGCCCCCATTCCTGATGAGCAGGCCGATCCACCAGCGGACGAGATGCAAGACACCATGGATGCAGCTGAGCCTGTCCAAGACATTCCTGAGTCATCCACCTGACAGCCTCCTGCACAAGAATTCACACTTGAGGACATTCTCCGTGCGATTCATCAGCAAAATCAAATGAATGCCGCATTGGAGCGAAGGCAGAACGAGCAGCATGATGCATTACTCCTCACTATTGCAACCAACCAGAGGACTACTGATGAGAAGCTCGGAGAGATCTTTAGCGAGCTAGAGACTTTGCGCATTGATATCACTGCTATCACCGGTACCGGTTCTGATGCTGAAGCGACTCCGACCAGACGCTCCCGCACCAGAAGCCGAGGTCGCGATCATCAGCAGCCTTAGTTTTAGTTTTTGTTTATGTTTTTTCGTTTCCGTTGTTTGTATTTTACTTTAACCGCTATTATATCACAACATTGAGGACAATGTCTGATATAGTGTGGGAGAGGTACCTTTCATTTTCCACATTTTTTCCCTTTCCGCACTTTTCCATTCCGTTGTATTTCCTTTTCGTAAGTTAATGAAACAGAGCAATTTTTGTGCTATTTTCTTTAGTTTCGAACTTTCCCCGTTTATTTAGCCATACCGAAAAAAATCTTTAATTAATTCTTCGCATTACCCGACTTACCTACGAAATCATAATTAGGAAGCTGAGAACGATTCAACAAGATCAATACAGTCTTGACACCTTAGACTTCCCACTTAAGAAATTCCGTTCCGATGATTATTACGACTACACCTTAAGTTTCAGTTCAAAAGTAACCCCTAGTAGTTTATACTAGCAGTCAGCACCGTCTGAACACAAACCACGTGGGGAGCCGATGAATATAAGTGTTTGATGCCTAATCTATAATGATCCTTCATATCTTGATGCAAATGAAAAGAAATTGCACCAAAGTACACGGTCGCATATAAGAAACGAGAAATATGAGAAGGAGTCCATTGCGGGTTGGTTTAGAGGTACTGGTTCTGAACTTGGTAGGGCGTGCTACGGCTCGATCCCCCACAACCTCCAAATTGGATAATGTATGTAGGGTTACCACATTCGTGTACCAGACCCCGTGCTTATAAAGGATCAAATTCGCTAACCGGCTACTCCACTACGTGCGTGCTAAGGCAAAGGGCTTAATGTGATTGCGCTAGAATGAAACCGGGCGAAATAAGATCGAAAGACTCTAGGTGGAATCGTAATGCAATTACCGAATATTTCGTTTAACGGGAAGTCGACGACTTAGCTTGTTGCTTGTGTCATTAGTGTATCGTTAGTGTTTTATCAAAGTACCAGTTTATCTGACAAAACGATCCTTCGTACGGTTTTGTTATGTGTGTGCATCGATAAAAACTTGTCCGACAATTTTCAACTGACTATTTGCTTGAGGACAAGCAAAGGTTTAAGTTTGGGGAAGTTTGATAACGAGAAAAAGTATCGATTATATTGCTATGTTTCAATACCGTTTTATCGCATAATTGTCGTTTTAACACCCGATTCCTCGAGTTTTCTTTGCCATTTTGCAGGTACATTATATACAGAGCTAAATCATGAGCCACAAGTGAAATGAGCAAAAACAACCATTAGAAGATGAAGAAAAAGAGAATTCTGCATAACCTGCATATTTTGTAACACTCACGGTCGTCACCTAGGAGTCACGACCGTGACACGCTAAAAGGTGCACTCACGACCGTGACAAGTCCCTCATGACCGTGACACATATCAAACAAGGAACACGAACGTGACACCCTTGTCACGACCGTGACAAGGGAAAACTAGGGTATTTGACTGAAGACTTGGTCATGAACGTTACACTACATGAAATCCAACGTGCCTATTTTCCAGCAGACCAAGTATTCCCACGTTCCCTGGATTCTCTCATTTCCTACGAGGCCCAAGCATAAATTCCAACTGCCAAGCCCATTTAGCTTTCTATAAATAGCTTAACTTGAAGAAACAATTGACAGAGTTTTAGTTTTTAATTTTCTTGCGGAAGCTCTGCCGATTTTATTTTGCACCCTTTATTTTTCCAGCATTAATTTCCTTGCTTTAATTTTCTTGTATCCCAACCAACCATGTAACAATTTCCAACATCAGGAAATTGTTATAAATTAATTTGTTTCAAAGCCTTCAGATTCTTTTAGAATTTATTTCCGATTCCGGTCAGTACTCCGAGCTTTCCAGCCTGTGGAAGAAGGAGTCTACTACTTTTATTGTTATCCAGGTTTATATTAAATTGCATTTATATTTATGTTGACTATTTATTTTTCTGCCTTGCATATTTTATTCTATGTTTCTCTGCCTCTGTCTGGTTCAACAATAATGAGTAGCTAAACACCTTAGGGCGGTATGTAATTAAAACAAACTAAATCGGTAAAATCAACTCTAGGCTTAAAATAATTAAGAGCTTAAAATTCTGGCTGAGACTTTTTATTATAAAATCAACATTTTTGTTACGAGAGTAAGGAAAGTGTATTAGGTTAGGTCAAGACCACGAGAGTGTGAGATTTTAACCAGATAGCTAAAGTTAGGGATTTAAATTAAACACAGCGAGAGCGCTTTAAAATGAATTAGAATTACTAAGTTTCCAAAAATTATTTCTAAACACTTATGGGCTAGCGAGAGCAGGCATAGGGCTTTAGGGGTAAGATCTGAGATAAGACCACGAGAGTGTGAGTTAAAGATATTTAAACTGGTAACCTCTACAGAATAGATTAAGTGAACCATCTTTATAAGCCTAGGGTGGATTGACCCGCCTAAGTTAACATAATTACATACCGACCTCCTTAGTATTATTTATTAAACTTAAATTTAATTCCCGCCTTTAATCTTTAAAAACAACCAAAAATCGTGACAACCCTTCACCTTAGCTAAACTAGAAATTCCTCTAGCACTAAGTAACGATAGAGTCCTTGTGGATCGATAATCTTAAATATTACTTCGATAGGCTGTGCACTTGCAGTTAAGATACCGCTAGACACATAATTAGATACGTCTTTAGCCCATCAGAAAGCTTATTGGGTCAAGGCGGGGAGGCTCGTCCATGGGAAAAATATCAGGGGTGAATGTGGTGTAAGGTCCAAGTGACATAACTAAATCTACGGATGGCATAGATAAGTCATGAAAAAAGGGAACTCCTCTTAAGGATGGAGTATACGATGGTCTAGATGGGGAAAAAGAAGGAATCAATAGTCTAAATCAATCAATTGCACCAACGAGGAAGTTGGAAATGACTAGGGAAGCAAGAATCTGAAAAGTCAACGCTCGACGAGATTAGGTAATCTTTGGATCCCTACCAGCGACAGTGGTAATCTCGAAAACAATCTCGATATAGGAGATTTGTCCTAGGATCGGGTCAAACCCCCAGGACGTCTCAGTCATACCTTCAGAGAAGCTGAAATTCGTCGTCTTCGACGGTGGCATCTCCACATGTCCGGGTGGTGTCATGATCTATTGGCGTATCCACCCACACATCCACTAAAAGGGTCATCAATCCGAAAATAAAAAAATATACAAGAGCGAAGCAACAAGCATTAACAAAGAATCCATTATACATGGCTAGAGATCTCATTCTAACGCATGTATATAAACATTTACAATAATAATACATATAACATAATTAGGACTCATCCCTAATGCAATGTTTATATGTCGATGCATATGATTCCGGAATATTAAACCCTTTGCAAGGGATCGTGGTATCGCATCAGGATTTAGCGCCACTAAGGTGATTAGTATCGACCCATCAATCAGGCTCAATGATCCACAACGGGATAAGGTGGTCCCCTCTTAGACACGCACCTCATGCCACCTCTCCGGTGTGCACCTCGTGACTCTTCGCCAGTAGTCACGTAACCATGAAATGTATGAGCATACAATTCCCCATATGTATATATGTTTCAATATATGATTAACATTACGACATCTCATATATAACAATTTATCAAATCTTTGCACAAATATATTTACACATCATCTACTCACCTTCACAATTAGTCACCTTCAAAATAAACACGTAATAAGTTACAGAACAAATATAAATATATAATGTATATATTTTTTATTTATCAAAAGAAATATCTAAAAATGGAGAGATGCCCTTACGGTCACAACTTTGCGAAAGATGAAGTTTCTGTTGAGGTTGATCAGTCGTACGTGCAAGTTTATCCAAACGAACTAAATTAGAACGAACTTACTATATAATATATATGTACACGGAAAGCTATATAATCATTCGATTTATTATTTCTATTTAGCTATTTATTCAATTTTTATTATAATCATATCCTTAACTTAATATATATATATATATATATATATATATATATATATATATATATATATATATATATATATATATATATCCAAATAAAAATAATTTCTTTTAACATATGACATAAGACATAAGTTCTTAACTCCAATATTTACTTACCATTAACTACCCTTTTAAATAAAAAGAGAGATAGAAATCAAGAACATACTTACTGTAGTTTATATATATATATATATATATATATATATATATATATATATATATATATATATATATATATATATATATATATATATATATATATATATATATATATATATATATATATATATATATATATATATATATATATATCAATTATGTATCATAAGAAATTCAAAAGTTGTAAGTTCGTAAAAATAAATTACTAAGTATATCGTACTTAAATAAATTTGATATTTGTGGAATAATTAAATAATTAAATAATTAAATGAGTCCCTACTTCAATGGAAAATTCTCAAAGTAATGTTACTGTTTTTAGAAGATAAAATTGATATTGAATATAGAGTTTGTTTCACCGGATCTACGGGGCCCTGAAAATGGCTTTCTTGCACTGCTTGAACTGGCACCATTGTCATAAATCTTTCCCATCTTCAGTAAGCTCTCAATTCTTTCCCCAGCTATAACCACGTCTGCAAAGCTGGTAGAAGAAAATGAGCCAACCTGTCAATATAAGTACCTTGGAGAGTGTTCATGAACATGTCTTCCATCTCCCTTTCTGACATCGGGGGTTGAACAGCAGCAGCTAGTTGCCTCCACCTTTGGGCGTACTCTCTAAAACTTTCTCGGGAAGACTGTGACATTCCCATCAGAAGGGTTCTGTTTGGGGCCATGTCCAAATTATACTGATATTGACGAATGAAAGCTGTAAACACCCCAAATTTGCCCTCACTAAATTCACACCATTGGCTTGTGATCTTTCATGTTTGCATTAGTATAAGCATACCATCTCATATTGCATTTTGTTTCACTACATTAATTCAAGTTCATCTGCATCTAGGGTTTGTGATCTGAGCAATCCAAGGATCCATCTGAGCCATTCCAAAGGCCTCAAAGCATTCCAAGAGGGTCCATGTGTATTCTATCATCATATTATGCCTCTCAAAGTTCAAGGAAGTCAAGAAATCACAAGAACTGGCAAGGCATGGAAGCAGAGCTAGGGTTTTCACTGCACAGATGACCAAAATTAGGGTTTTGGTTTCAGAGGCTTTAACTCCAAATTTTTGGGTCATTCTTGTTTCTAATGTTCTTAATATGTTATAATGATCATATGTACCAAGTTTTATGAAGATATTCATTGTGGAAGTCATTTGTTCATTAGGTAACTTCTTGAGCAAGTCAGAGCAAAATCAGGGCATCTGAGGCCCCCAACAATGGAACCAAAGGGGTATTTTCATCAAATTGAAGTTATATGATCTTTATTTGATCATTGAAGTGCTTGGAAGTTCACAAAATTGAAGAAATTTGAGCTAAACCAAAAGTTGCCAAAAATGGAAATGACTTGTAATGGAAACTTTCCATTTTGGGAAAGTTCTTCAATCTCCTCTTTCTCAACCAAAAATGCTTCAAATGAAAAATTGTTGGTCATGAAAGTTGTAGATTAGGTCTTTCCCTTTTTAAAATTTACAAGAACATATTCTAATTCATTATGGAACTCAAGTTATGATCCTTCAAAGTTGGCAAAAATCCTATAATTTTCAAGAATACACCAAAGAGGGATTTTTGCAAAACCACTTGCCAAGCCATTTCATGACCTCTAATGCATCTCAAACATCATACCATCATAGTGCAACTCATTTTGATCAGAATTGCCCAAGGAATCATTTGTTTTCATGCCTTGCATCACAAGATAACTCAAAGGGGGCAAAAAGGCAAAGTCTTGCAAAACCTATGAAATCTTTCCCTCCAAGCCATCCAACTGCATAATTTCAATTCCATGGCTCTCCTTGATCCAAGCTGAGGCCAGACATGCCATTGAACCACCCCTTCATGAGCCCATACCTCAAGTACACATAATGTTGACTTTTTGCAACTTGGTCCATACCAATCAGCTGCAGCCACAACAACTCTTTGGCCAATTGAGACATGTTATGTGGACCAAAAGCAAGCCATTTCACATAACCTTGGAGCCTGAACACTCTCATACACCAAGTTTCACAAAAATCCTCTCCACCTTCAAACTTTCGATTCTCTCTGCTCAACCACTCCAACCTCAATCAAACTTCATAAATCAACTCACCATCATCCATAGATCATTTCCCAACCATCAAACAAGCCTGAAACCCCACAAATACAAAACACGATTCTGGTGCAGCAAGAGTTCATCCTCTCAATCTAGCCATTATAAACTCTTGCAAAGCTTCTCAACATCATCAGGGGATCAAGTGGAGGCATTTTGCACCAAAGAGGAGGCCAGATAGCTCTGATTGAGAAAGCTCCATCTCAGGTATCATCAAGAACAAATTTTCTAGAAATCCTTTTTTAGGATATAGAAATGATCTGCATGCTTCACTGATCACACTTCACCTTTTATTTTTGAAAATGATTGAATATTGAGCCTGTATCGTGCTTCTGAAAGTTTTGCCATTTTTATATTTTGATTCGTATCTTGATCATGATGCAACATAAATTTGTTTTGAGGGCAGATTCATGCTTAGGGAGGTTTGGGGAGTTGATCTGGATCTTTAGAGCTCCTAAAACAACCTAGGGAAGAAGTTTGATTTGAGGTCTCGCCGGAGAAGACGACCGGAAGTTTTCTCCGCCCACCTGAGATTAATTAGGGCAAATCTCAGGTGATTAGGCAGCTTTGAATTCTGGCCCTTGGATGATGTCTCCCGCGCGTGTTTGGACCCTCCAGATCAATCATTAAACCCTAACCCTCAATTAATTAATTTAATTTGGATTAATTAGTCAGGACAAATCTCAGCCACTAGATTGTGCGGCAGTCAACCCCTTTTCCCCAACT